>CM038673.1:117438480-118911348 GCA_021605145.1 Aegilops bicornis
GTACTTGGCCTATCCATCATTCCAAGCAAAATGTGAGTGGTAGAACGGAGAAGAACTTATACCAATGTACCTTTGACCGATGTTGAAGATGAATCAAGTTCACTCAAATGCGGACAATGAAATAGCACTCTTGGTACCGATTCTTGTCGGTTCTCACACCTACACAAATAAAAGCTTATGGTGGAGCTCGGTTAGGATGGTGGCACAAAATTTGATGCAATTGTAAGTGAGACTGGATAATGTTGGAAATGATTCACAAATTTGCAAATGCAACAAGTACACCAATGGCAAGATATGGTACACGGAAACACATACGCAAATAGATAATATGGCGTTATGCAACCAAGGATGAGCCAAAATGTGGAATTCACCAAGATGCTCTTTTTGCACAACACTAGAGAGACGCTAGCACGATTGCACAATAGGCGGATACGAACTTGTGCACAACCTACTAAGCAAAATTGCAACGACTTCTATCCCAAGTATGCTATATGTATGGTGTTTCGATGTGTTGATCCAAGATGATCAAGTATGACAATCTTAATGTTGTATGATGCTATGGTTCTTGCTCATAAGCTCTTTGCTTATCTTTCTCTCTTTGCTTAAAAGCTTGATTGGCTCTTTCTCTTTTGAGCTCTTTCCTCATGCAAAACTTCACGAACCAAGATAGCAATTGTGTATGCGATGACAACTTTGTGACACACAAGTTGATGCTAAGATATGCACCACTTTGGTATGGTATGTATGCTATGGAGTATGATCACTAATGTGCACAAGTCACGTTGCCGGCAATACTCAATGGCTAGTCTCGATGGGTAAGCAACGCAAAAGATGGGCTATGATGGTTATCAATGCAATTGCAAGTAATGACAAAGATGTCGACGATGTTACCGTCCTTGGCGAAGATGAGCGGTGGTGATGTTGATGTTGAACCGTACCTATATAGCCGAAACACAAAAGGATACGGAAACCCCAACTCAAATTCTCAAAGCAAAATTTGGCAACATTGTCGGAATTGGTAGTGGGAAAGGTTATGGTGGTGTTATGCGGAAGTGGTGGAGGTGTATGGAAGTGTATGTGGGCACGGGACAAAATTAGGCGAGAGTTAGGCGGTAACGGGGTGGTGGATGGGGATTGATGCTGCCAGGAGCCGGATTTCCGGGCTGGAAGCCGGATGTCCGGGCTGGTCGGGCCGGATGTCCGGGCTGTTCGGGCCGGATGTCCGGGCTCTGGGTCCGTGGACGAACTCGATGAACACCGCGTGGAGAGGTCAAATCCGGTCAAAATTTGGGCGATTTTGTGGATGGAAATTGTGGAAATGGTGGGGGAATGCTAGATCTACCTGCAACACACGAATCCACGGATCAAATCCAACAAAACCTCATCACACTAACAAATCACAAAAAAAATTGGGGCTATTTTTGTGGGGAATTTTCGGAATTAGGACAAAAACAACAAAATCAAGCTAGAAAACACGGGGTAGGGGCTCCAAAAACGTGATCAACGTGGCTCATGATACCAAGATGATGTAGGGTGCAACCCTACGTGGATGATCTTTCACGTTGGAGCGGATCCTACGGGGGAATCACGAAGAACACGCGGAAGAATAAGAGGGAAACACGGGGAAAACGAGAGAGAAAACACTTAACCAACAAGATATCAATCACACAAGTGCTAGATCACCGATCACATAAGGTGGCACAAGATTCAAAATCAACAAAGGAAAGATACAAACGGTAGCCGTTCTTCTCCGTGAGGAGGCCTTGATGGGGTCCACCCTAGAAGGGGTCTTGAATCCGCTTGGGGATCTTTCTCCGTAGAGGTCCTGATCTCCAAGGAGAAGTAGCCAAGTGGATGAGCAAAGGCTCTCACACAAAATATGAGCTAATCCCGTGCTAACTTAGAAAGAGGAAGGGGATGGAGCATATATAGTCTAGGGGGCGAAGGGGTACATGGGACTCGTCCCGGATACACCATACACAGGCAAGGGAGGCCGGATGTCCGGGCGTCGGGCCGGATGTCCGGGCCTTCGCGAGGCGCCGGATGTCTGGGCTAGGGCGGCCACTTCTGCAGAATTGGGTGAGAGGTGCCGGATTTTCGGGCTTCAGGCCGGATGTCCGGGCAGGGGGCCGGATGTCCGGGCCCTGTAGACTTGGGCAGCTTGGCTGATGCTAAGGTGGATGTTCCAGGGGCCGGATGTCCGGGGCCTGGGAGTTGAACTTGCCCGTTTCCGTTGGTTCTCTTCATCCATGGACTTGGCGGCTTGTCCGTCTTCACGTGCACCCTCGGGAGGTTCCCCTTGACACCTAATCATGCATAGCACATCGGACTTAGGTAGTAGCCATGTTTCGAGTGGATCATATGTGATATCAATAAGGAAGGAAGTCACCTCGTTCTCGAGAGCTCTAGCTCTAGCTCATGTCATGGGTCCTCTTGGTTCATGATGAGACGGTTGTAGGTCCATGGGTACGATCGTGGGATGCTCCGCATTATTTTTGGAAAGTGCAAAAGGAAGTTTTGCGGAGTCCAGGGGCCATACGCCAGGGTCCCTGGCGTCTGGGTCCAGACGTCGGGAATCCTAGCGTCTGGCCCTGGAGTCCGAGAAGGACTCTTGCCTTTCGGGTGAAACCGACTTTGTGGAGGCTTTTACTCCAAGTTTCGACCCCAAGGCTCAACATATAAATTGAGGGGTAGGGCTAGCACCCAAGACACATCAAGAAACACCAAGCCGTGTGCCGGCAACCCCGTCCCCTCTAGTTTATTCTCCATCATAGTTTTCGTAGTGCTTAGGCGAAGCCCTGCGGAGATTGTTCTTCACCAACACCGTCACCACGTCGTCGTGCTGCAAGAACTCATCTACTACTTCACCCGTCTTGCTGGATCAAGAAGGCGAGGACGTCATCGAGCTGAACGTGTGCAGAACTCGGAGGTGCCGTGCTTTCGGTACTTGGATCGGTCAGATCGTGAAGACGTACGACTACATCAACCGCGTTGATAAAACGCTTCCCCTTTCGGTCTACGAGGGTACGTAGACAACACTCTCCTCTCGTTGCTATGCATTACCATGATCCTGTGTGTGCGTAGGAATATTTTTGAAATTACTACGTTCCCCAGCAGTGGCATCCGAGCCTGGTTTTATGCGTAGATGTTATATGCACGAGTAGAACACAAGTGAGTTGGGGCGATACAAGTCATACTACTTACCATCATGTCACACTTTGGTTTGGCGGTATTGTTGGATGAAGCGGCCCGGACCGACATTACGCGTACGCTTATGCGAGACTGGTTCTACCGACGTGCTTTGCACACAGGTGGCTGGCGGGTGTCAGTTTCTCCAACTTTAGTTGAACCGAGTGTGGCTACACCCGGTCCTTGAGAAGGTTAAAACAGCACTAACTTGACGAACTATCATTGTGGTTTTGATGTGTAGGTAAGAACGGTTCTTGCTCAGCCCGTAGCAGCCACGTAAAACTTGCAACAACAAAGTAGAGGACGTTTAACTTGTTTTTGCAGGGCATGTTGTGATGTGATATGGTCAAGACATGATGCTATATTTTATTGTATGAGATGATCATGTTTTGTAACCGAGTTATCGGCAACTAGCAGGAGCCATATGGTTGTCGCTTTATTGTATGCAATGCAAACGCCCTATAATGCTTTACTTTATCACTAAGCGGTAGCGATAGTCGTAGAAGCATAAGTTGGCGAGACGATAACGATGCTACGATGGAGATCAAGGTGTCGCGCCGGTGACGATGGTGATCATGACGGTGCTTCGGAAATGGAGATCACAAGCACAAGATGATGATGGCCATATCATATTGTTGGGGAACGTTGCAGAAAATTAAAATTTTTCCTACGGTTTCACCAAGATCCATCTATGAGTTCATCTAAGCAACGAGTCAAGGGAGTGAGTTTGCATCTACATACCACTTGTAGATCGAAAAGGAAGCGTTCAAGGGGAAGGTGATGATGGAGTCGTACTCGCCGTGATTCGGATCACCGATGACCAAGTGCTGAACAGACAGCACCTCCGCGTTCAACACACGTACGGGACGGACGACGTCTCCTCCGTCTTGATCCAGCAAGGAGGAAGGAGAGGTTGAGGAAGATTGCTCCAACGGCAGCACGACGGTGTGGTGTTGTTGGTGCAGCAATACTCCGACAGGGCTTCGACAAGCACGTACGGAGGAGGAGAGGTGTTGGGGTGGGGAGGGGCTGCGCCTTGGCTTGTGCGTTCAGCCCTCCCCTCACCCCTCTATTTATAGGGGAAGGGAGGAGGGGGGCCGGCCCCTCTAGATGGCATCTAGAGGGGCCGGGCCAAGGGGAGGGGACTTGCCCCCAAGCAAGGGGAGCCCCTCTAGGGTTCCCCCAAACCCCTAGGCGCAAGGGCCCAAGGGGGGGGGTGCGCCCAGCCCACCAGGGGCTGGCTCCTGCCCCACGCAGCCCATGTGGCCCCCCGGGAGGGGTGGCCCCTCCCAGTGGACCCCCGGAACCCTTCCGGTGGCCCCGGTACAATACCGATATGCCCCCGAAACTTTCCGGTGTCCGTTTGACAACTTCCCATATATAAATCTTTACCTCCGGACCCTTCCGGAACTCCTCGTGATGTCCGGATCTCATCCGGGACTCCGAACAACATTCGGTAATCACATAGAAGTCTTCCTAATAACCCTAAGCGTCACCGAGCCTTAAGTGTGTAGACCCTACGGGTTCGGGAGACATGCGAGACATGACCGAGACGGCTCTCGTGTCAATAACCAACAGCGGGATCTGGATACCCATGTTGGCTCCCACATGCTCCTCGATGTTGTCATCGGATGAACCACGATGTCGAGGATTCAAGCAACCCGTATACTATTCCCTTTGTCAATCGGTATGTTACTTGCCCGAGACTCGATCGTCGGTATCCCAATACCTCGTTCAGTCTCGTTACCGGCAAGTCACTTTACTCATCTGTAATGCATGATCCTATGACCGGACACTTGGTCACTTTGAGCTCATTATGATGATGCACTACCGAGTGGGCCCAAAGTGATACCTCTTCGTAACATGGAGTGACAAATCCCAGTCTCGATCCGTGTCAACCCAATGTACACTTTCGGAGATACCTGTAGTGCACCTTTATAGTCACCCGATTCACGTTGTGACGTTTGGTACACCCAAAGCACTCCTACGGTATCCGGGAGTTACACGATCTCATGGTCTAAGGAAGAGATACTTGACATTGGAAAAGCTCTAGCAAAAGCGAACTACACGATCTTGTGCTATGCTTAGGATTGGGTCTTGTCCATCACGTCATTCTCCTAATGACGTGATCCCGCTTGTCAATGACATCGATGTCCATAGTCAGGAAACCATGACTATCTGTTGACCAACGAGCTAGTCAACTAGAGGCTCACGAGGGACGTATTGTGGTCTATGTATTCACACGTGTATTACGATTTCCGGATAATACAATTATAGCATGAATAAAAGACAATTATCATGAACAAGGAAATATAATAATAATGCTTTTATTATTGCCTCTAGGGCATATTTCCAATAGTCTCCCACTTGCACTAGAGTCAATAACCTAGTTATATTGTGATGAATTGAACACCCATAGAGTTCTGGTGTTGATCATGTTTTGCCCGCGGAAGAGGTTTAGTCAACGGATCTGCGACATTCAGATCCGTATGCACTTTACAAATTTCTATGTCTCCATCTTGAACATTTTCACGGATGGAGTTGAAGCGGCGCTTGATGTGCCTGGTCTTCTTGTGAAACCTGGGCTCCTTTGCAAGTGCAATAGCTCCAGTGTTGTCACAGAAGAGTTTGATCGGCCCCGACGCATTGGGTATGACTCCTAGGTCGGTGATGAACTCCTTCACCCAAATTGCTTCATGCGCTGCCTCCGAGGCAGCCATGTACTCCGCTTCACATGTAGATCCCGCCACGACGCTCTGCTTGCAGCTACACCAGCTTACTGCTCCACCATTCAACATATACACGTATCCGGTTTGTGACTTAGAGTCATCCAGATCTGTGTCGAAGCTAGCGTCGACGTAACCCTTTACGACGAGCTCTTCGTCACCTCCATAAACGAGAAACATGTCCTTTGTCCTTTTCAGGTACTTCAGGATATTCTTGACCGTTGTCCGGTGTTCCTTGTCGGGATTACTTTGGTACCTTCCTACCAAACTTACGGCAAGGTTTACATTAGGTCTGGTACACAGCATGGCATACATAATAGATCCTATGGCCGAGGCATAGGGATGACGCCTCATCTCTTCTTTATCTTTTGTCGTGGTCGGGCATTGAGCTGAGCTCAATTTCACACCTTGCAAGATGAGGCAAGAACCCTTTCTTGGACTGATCCATTTTGAACTTCTTCAAAATCTTATCAAGGTATGTGCTTTGTGAAAGACCTATGAGGCGTCTCGATCTATCTCTATAGATCTTGATGCCTAATATATAAGCAGCTTCTCCAAGGTCCTTCATTGAAAAACACTTATTCAAGTAGGCCTTAATGTTGTCCAAAAGTTCTATATCATTTCCCATCAAAAGTATGTCAACTACATATAATATGAGAAATGCTACAGAGCTCCCACTCATTTTCTTGTAAACGCAGGCTTCTCCATAAGTCTGCATAAACCCAAACGCTTTGATCATCTCATCAAAGCGAATGTTCCAACTCCGAGATGCTTGCACCAGCCCATAAATGGATCGCTGGAGCTTGCATACTTTGTTAGCGTTCTTAGGATCGACAAAACCTTCCGGCTGCATCATATACAGTTCTTCCTTAAGATGCCCGTTAAGGAATGCCGTTTTGACGTCCATCTGCCATATCTCATAATCATAGTATGCGGCAATTGCTAACATGATTCGGACGGACTTCAGCTTCGCTATGGGAGAGAATGTCTCGTCGTAGTCAATCCCTTGAACTTGCTGATAACCCTTAGCGACAAGTCGAGCTTTATAGATGGTGACATTACCATCCGCGTCCATCTTCTTCTTAAAGATCCATTTGTTTTCTATCGCTCGCCGATCATCGGGCAAGTCAGTCAAAGTCCATACTTTGTTATCATACATGGATTCTATCTCGGATTTCATGGCTTCCAGCCATTTGTTGGAATCTGGGCCCGCCATCGCTTCTTCATAGTTCGAAGGTTCACCGTTGTCTAACTACATGATTTCCAGGACAGGGTTGCCGTACCACTCTGGTGCGGAACGTGTCCTTGTGGACCTACGAAGTTCAGTAGCAACTTGATCCGAAGTACCTTGATCATCATCATTATTTTCCTCTTTAGTAGGTGTAGGCATCACAGGAACATTTCCCTGAGCTGCACCACTATCCCGTTCAAGAGGTAGTACTTCATCGAGTTCTACTTTCCTCCCACTTACTTCTTTCGAGAGAAACTCTTTTCCGTAAAGGATCCGTTCTTGACAACAAAGATCTTGCCCTTGGATCTTAAGTAGAAGGTATACCCAATGGTTTCCTTAGGGTATCCTATGAAGACGCATTTTTCCGACTTGGGTTCGAGCTTTTCAGGTTGAAGTTTCTTGACATAAGCATCGCATCCCCAAACTTTTAGAAACGACAGCTTAGCTTTCTTCCCAAACCATAATTCATACGGTGTCGTCTCAACGGATTTAGACGGTGCCCTATTTAAAGTGAATGTAGCTGTCTCTAGAGCGTATCCCCAAAATGATAGCGGTAAATCGGTAAGAGACATCATGGATCGCACCATATCAAATAGAGTGCGACATTCTGACGTTCGGACACACCGTTACGCTGAGGTGTTCCGGCGGCGTGAGTTGTGAAACGATTCCACATTTTCTTAAGTGTGTACCAAATTCGTGACTTAAATATTCTCCTCCACGATCCGATCAGAAGAATTTTATCTTTCGGTCACGTTGATTCTCTACTTCATTCTGAAATTCCTTGAACTTTTCAAAGGTCTCGGACTTGTGTTTCATCAAGTAGACATACCCATATCTACTCAAGTCATCCGTGAGAGTGAGAACATAACGATATCCTCCATGAGCCTCAACACTCATTGGACTGCACACATCGGTATGTATGATTTCCAACAAGTTGGTTGCTCGCTCCATTGTTCCTGAGAACGGAGTCTTGGTCATCTTGCCCATGAGGCATGGTTCGCATGTGTCAAATGATTCATAATCTAGAGACTCCAAAAGTCCATCAGCATGGAGCTTCTTCATGCGCTTGACACCAATGTGACCAAGGCGGCAGTGCCACAAGTATGTGGGACTATCGTTATCAACTTTACATCTTTTGGTATTCATGCTATGAATATGTGTAACATTACGCTCGAGATTCATTAAGAATAAACCATTGACCATTGGAGCATGACCACAAAACATATCTCTCATATAAATAGAACAACCATTATTCTCAGATTTAAGTGAGTAGCCATCTCGCATTAAACGAGATCCAGATACAATGTTCATGCTCAAACTTGGCACCAAATAACAATTATTAAGGTTCAAAACTAATCTCGTAGGTAAATGTAGAGGTAGCGTGCCGACGGCGATCACATCGACTCGAACCATTCCCGACGCCAAGCATCGTCACCTCGCCCTTCGCCAGTCTCCGCTTATTCCGCAGCTCCTCATGTGAGTTACAAATATGAGCAACGGCACCGTATCAAATACCGGGAGTTACTACGAGTAATGGTAAGGTACACATCAATTACATGTATATCAAATATACCTTTGGTGTTGCCGGCCTTCTTATCCGCTAAGTATTTGGGGCAGTTCCGCTTCAAAGGACCCTTCCCTTGCAATAAAAGCACTCGATCTCAGGCTTGGGTCCATTCTTTGACTTCTTCCCGGCAGAATCGGCTTACCGGGCGCGGCAACATCTTTGCCGTCCTTCTTGAAGTTCTTCTTACCCTTGCCCTTCTTGAACTTAGTGGTCTTATTGACCATCAACACTTGATGTTCTTTCTTGATTTCAACCTCTGCTGACTTCAGCATTGAGAATACTTCGGAATGGTCTTCACCATCCCCTGCATATTGTAGTTCATCACAAAGCTCTTGTAGCTTGGTGGGAGTATTGAAGGATTCTGTCAATGACCGCCTCGTCCGGGAGGTTTATGTCCATTTGGGACAGGCGGTTGTGCAACCTGCACATTTTGAGTATGTGCTCACCGATGTAACTGTTTTCCTCCATCTTACAACTATAGAACTTGTCGGAGACATCATATCTCTCGACCGGGCATGAGCTTGGAAAACTAGTTTCAACTCCTCGAACATCTCATATGCTCCGTGTTGCTCAAAACGCTTTTGGAGCCCCGGTTCTAAGCTGTAAAGCATGCCGCATCGAACGAGGGAGTAATCATCAAGACGAGACTGCCAAGCATTCATAATGTCTTGGTTTTCCGGACGGAGTGTCACCTAAGCGGTCCTTCTAGGACATATTGTTTCACAGCAGCTATGAGGATGATCCTCGGGTTCCGTACCCGATCCGTATAGTTGCTGCCGTCATCTTTCAGCTTGGTTTTCTCTAGGAACGCGTTGAAGTTCAAGTTGACATGAGCGTTGGCCATTTGATCTACAAGACATATTATGCAAAAGTTTTAGACTAAGTTCATGATAATTAAGTTCATCTAATCAAATTATTTAATGAACTCCCACTCAGATTAGACATCCCTCTAGTCATCTAAGTGTTACACGATCCGAGTCGACTAGGCCGTGTCCGATCATCACGTGAGACGGACTAGTCATCGTCGGTGAACATTCTCATGTTGATCGTATCTACCATACGACTCGTGTTCGACCTTTCGGTCTCCGTGTTCCGAGGCCATGTCTGTACATGCTAGGCTCGTCAAGTTAACCCTAAGTGTTACGCATGTGTAAAACTGTCTTACACCCTATGTATGTGAACTTAAGGATCTATCACACCCGATCATCACGTGGTTCTTCGAAACGACGAACTTTAGCAACGGTGCACAGTTAGGGGAGAACACTTCTTGAAATTTTTGTAAGGGATCATCTTATTTACTACCGTCGATGCATAAACATAATAAACATCACATGCAATTATATAATAGTGACATGATATGGCCAATATCATAAAACTCCATTGATCTCCATCTTCGGGGCTCCATGATCATCTTGTCACCGGCATGACACCATGATCTCCATCATCATGATCTCCATCATCGTGTCTTCATGAAGTTGTCACGCCAACGACTACTTCTACTTCTATGGCTAACGCGTTTAGCAATAAAGTAAAGTAATTTACATGGCGTTCCTCAATGACACGCATGTCATACAAAATAAAGACAACTCCTATGGCTCCTGCCGGTTGTCATACTCATCGACATGCAAGTCGTGATTCCTATTACAAGAACATGATCTCATACATCACAATATGTCATTCATCATTCATCACAACTTGGCCATATCACATCACATGACAATTGCTGCAAAAACAAGTTAGACGTCTTCTAATTGTTGTTGCATCTTTTACGTGGCTGCAATTGGGTTCTAGCAAGAACGTTTTCTTACCTACGAATACACAATGATTTTGTCAACTTCTATTTACCCTTCATAAGGACCCTTTTCATCGAATCCGCTCCAACTAAAGTGGGAGAGACAGACACCCGCCAGCCACCTTATGCAACTAGTGCATGTTAGTCGGTGGAACCGGTCTCACGTAAGCGTACGTGTAAGGTTGGTCCGGGCCACTTCATCCCACAATACCGCTGAAGCAAGATAAGACTAGTAGCGGCAAGCAAGTTGACAAGATCTCCGCCCACAACAAAATTGTGTTCTACTCGTGCAATAGAGAACTACGCATAGACCTAGCTCCGATACCACTGTTGGGGAACGTTGCAAAAATTAAAATTTTTCCTACGGTTTCACCAAGATCCATCTATGAGTTCATCTAAGCAACGAGTCAAGGGAGTGAGTTTGCATCTACATACCACTTGTAGATCGAGTGCGGAAGCGTTCAAGGGGAAGGTGATGATGGAGTCGTACTCGCCGTGATTCGGATCACCGATGACCAAGTGCTGAACGGACAGCACCTCTGCGTTCAACACACGTACGGGACGGACGACGTCTCCTCCGTCTTGATCCAGCAAGGAGGAAGGAGAGGTTGAGGAAGATTGCTCCAACGGCAGCACGACGACGTGGTGTTGTTGGTGCAGCAATACTCCGACAGGGCTTCGCCAAGCACGTACGGAGGAGGAGAGGTGCTGGGGTGGGGAGGGGCTGCGCCTTGGCTTGTGTGTTCAGCCCTCCCCTCACCCATCTATTTATAGGGAAGGGAGGAGGGCGGCCCCTCTAGATGGCATCTAGAGGGGCCGGGCGGTTAAGGGAGGGACTTGCCCCCAAGCAGGGGCGCCTCTAGGGTTCCCAAACCCTAGGCACAAGGGCCCAAGGGGTGCGCCCAGCCACCAGGCTGGCTCCTGCCCCACGCAGCCCATGTGGCCCCCAGAGGTGGCCCCTCCAGTGGACCCTCGAACCCTTCCGGTGGCCCCGTACAATACCGATATGCCCCGAAACTTTTCGGTGTCCGTTTGACAACTTCCCATATATAAATCTTTACCTCCGGACCATTCTCGAACTCCTCGTGACGTCCGGGATCTCATCCGGACTCGAACAACATTCGGTAATCACATAGAAGTCTTCCTAATAACCCTAGCGTCACCGAACCTTAAGTGTGTAGACCCTACGGGTTCGGGAGACATGCGCATATGACCGAGACGGCTCTCAGGTCAATAACCAACAGCGGGATCTGGATACCCATGTTGGCTCCCACATACTCCTCGATGTTGTCATCGGATGAACCACGATGTCGAGGATTCAAGCAACCCCGTATACTATTCCCTTTGTCAATCGGTATGTTACTTGCCCGAGACTCGATCGTCGGTATCCCAATACCTCGTTCAGTCTCGTTACCGGCAAGTCACTTTACTCAGATCTTGTAATGCATGATCCCGTGACGAGACACTTGGTCACTTTGAGCTCATTATGATGATGCACTACCGAGTGGGCCCGGTGATACCTCTCCGTAACACGGAGTGACAAATCCCGCCTCGATCCGTGTCAACCCAATGCACACTTACGGAGATACCTGTAGTGCACCTTTATAGTCACCTAGTTATGTTGTGACGTTTGGTACACCCAAAGCACTCCTACGGTATCCGGGAGTTACACGATCTCATGGTCTAAGGAAGAGATACTTGACATTGGAAAAGCTCTAGCAAAACGAACTACACGATCTTGTGCTATGCTTAGGATTAGGTCTTGTCCATCACGTCATTCTCCTAATGACGTGATCCCGTTGTCAATGACATCTATGTCCATAGTCAGGAAACCATGACTATATGTTGACCAACGAGCTAGTCAACTAGAGGCTCACTAGGGACGTATTGTGGTCTATGTATTCACACGTGTATTACGATTTCCGGATAATACAATTATAGCATGAATAAAAGACAATTATCATGAACAAGGAAATATAATAATAATGCTTTTATTATTGCCTCTAGGGCATATTTCCAACACATATCACTTATATTGATTGCATGTGATGTTTATCTTTTATGCATCTTATCTTGCTTTGTTTGACGGTAGCATTATAAGATGATCTCTCACTAAATTTCAATATAAAAGTGTTCTCCCTGAGTATGCACTGTTGCGGAAGTTCTTCGTGCTGAGACACCATGTGATGATCGGGTGTGATATGCTCTACGTTCAAATACAACGAGTGCAAAATAGTTGCACACGCGGAATACTCAGGTTAAACTTGACGATCCTAGCATATGCAGATATGGCCTCGAAACACTGAGACCGAAAGGTCGAGCATGAATCATATAGTAGATATGATCAACATAGTGATGTTCACCATTGAAAACTACTCCATCTCATGTGATGATAGGACATGGTTTAGTTGATTTGGATCACGTGATCACTTAGATGATTAGAGGGATGTCTATCTAAGTGGGAGTTCTTAAGTAATATGATTAATTGAACTTCAATTTATCATGAACTTAGTCCTGATAGTATTTTGCAAATAATGTTATAGATCAATAGCTCACGTTGTTGCTTCCCTATGTTTTATATGTGTTCCTAGAGAAAAACTAAGTTGAAAGATGTTAGTAGTAATGATGTGGATTGGATCCATGATCTGAGGTTTATCCTCATTGCTGCACAGAAGAATTATGTCCTTGATGCACCGCTAGGTGACAGACCTATTGCAAGAGCAGATGCAGACGTTATGAACGTTTGGCTAGCTCAATATGATGACTACTTGATAGTTTAGTGCGCCATGCTTAACGGCTTAGAATCGGGACTTCAAAGACGTTTTGAACATCCTGGACCATATGAGATGTTCCGGGAGTTGAAGTTAATATTTCAAGCAAATACCCGAGTTGAGAGATATGAAGTCTCCAACAAGTTCTATAGCTAAAAGATGGAGGAGAATAGCTCAAGCAGTGAGCATGTGCTCAGATTGTCTGGGTACTACAATCGCTTGAATCAAGTGGGAGTTAATCTTCCAGATAAGATAGTAATTGACAAAGTTCTCTAGTCACTATCACCAAGTTACTAGAACTTCATGGTGAACTATAATATGCAAGGGATGACGAAAGTAATTCCTGAGCTCTTCGCAATGCTGAAATTGGCGAAGGTAGAAATCAAGAAAAACATCAAGTGTTGATAGTTGACAAGACCACTAGTTTCAAGAAAAGGGGCAAATGGAAGAAGGGGAACCTCAACAAGAACGGCAAGCAAGTTGTTGCTCAAGTGAAGAAGCCCAAGTCTGGACTTAAACCTGAAACTGAGTGCTTCTACTACAAAGGGACTGGTCACTGGAAGCGGAACTGCCCCAAGTATTTGGTGGATAAGAAGGATGGCAAAGTGAACAAAGCTATATTTGATATACATGTTATTGATGTGTGCTTTACTAGTGTTTATAGAACCTCCTCGGTATTTGATACTGGTTCAGTTGCTAAGAGTAGTAACTCGAAACGGGAGTTGCAGAATGAACAGAGACTAGTTAAGGGTGAAGTGACGATGTGTATTGGAAGTGGTTCCAAGATTGATATGATCATCATCGCACACTCCCTATACTTTCGGGATTAGTGTTGAACCTAAAATAAATGTTATTTAGTGTCTGCGTTGAGCATAAATATGATTGGATCATGTTTATTGCAATACGGTTATTCATGTAAGTTAGAGAATAATTGTTGTTCTGTTTACATGAATAAAGCCTTCTATGGTTATACACCCAATAAGAATGGTTTATTGGATCTCGATCGTAGTGATACACATTTTCATAATATTGAAGCCAAAAGATGCAAAGTTAATAATGATAGTGCAACTTATTTGTGGCACTGCCGTTTAGGTCATATTGGTGTAAAATGCATGAAGAAACTCCATGCTGATGGGCTTTTGGAATCACTTGATTATGAATCACTTGATGCTTGCGAACCATGCCTCTTGGGCAAGATAACTAAAACGCCGTTCTCCGGTACAATGGAGCGAGCAACAGATTTGTTGGAAATCATACATATTGATGTATGTGGTCCGATGAATATTGATGCTCGCGGCAAGTATCATTATTTTCTGACCTTCACAGATGATTTGAGCAGATATGGGTATATCTACTTGATGAAACACAAGTCTGAAACATTTGAAAAGTTCAAAGAATTTCAGAGTGAAGTGGAGAATCATCGTAACAAGAAAATAGAAAGTTTCTACGATAAGATCGCAGAGGTAAAATATTTGAGTTACGAGTTTGGCCTTCAGTTAAAACAATGTGAAATAGTTTCACTACTCACGCCACCTAGAACACCACAATGTAATGGTGTGTCCGAACGTCGTTACCGTACTTTATTAGATATGGTGCGATCTATGATGTCTCTTACCGATCTACCACTATCGTTTTGGGTTTATGCATTAGAGACAGCTACATTCACGTTAAATAGGGCACCGTCTAAATCCGTTGAGACGACACCGTATGAACTATGGTTTGGCAAGAAACCTAAGCTATCGTTTCTTAAAGTTTGAGGTTGCAATGCTTATGTGAAAAAAGTTTCAACCTGATAAGCTCAAACCCAAATCGGAGAAGTGCGTCTTCATAGGATACCCAAAAGAAAATGTTGGGTACACCTTCTATCACAGATCCGAAGGCAAGATATTCGTTGCTGAGAATGGATCCTTTCTAGAGAAGGAGTTTCTCTCGAAAGAAGTGAGTGGGAGGAAAGTAGAAATTGATGAGGTAATTGTACCTTCTCCCGAATTAGAGAGTAGTTCATCATAGAAATCAGTTCCAGTGATGTGTACACGAATTAGTGAGGAAGTTAATGATGATGGTCATAAAACTTTGGATCAAGTTACTAAAGAACATCGTAGATCAACCAGAGCACGATCCGCACCAGAGTGGTACGGTAATCATGTACTGGAAGTCATGTTACTAGACCATGATAAATCTACGAACTATGAGGAAGCGATGATGAGCCCAGATTCTGCGAAATGGCTTGAGGCCATGAAATCTGAGATGAGATCCATGTATGAGAACAAAGTATGGACTTTGATTAACTTTCCCAATGATTGGCGAGCCATTGAGATTAAATGGATCTTTAAGAGGAAGACATACGCTGATAGTAGTGTTACTATCTACAAAGCTAGAATTGTTGCAAAAGGTTTTCGACAAGTTCAAGGTGTTGACAACGATGAGAGTTTCTCACTCGTATCTATGCTTAAGTCTGTCCGAATCATGTTAGTAATTGCCACATTTTATGAAATCTGGCAAATGGATAAACAAAACTGCATTCCTTAATGGATTTATTAAAGAAGAGTTGTATATGACGCAACCAGAAGGTTTTGTCAATCCTAAAGGTGCTAACAAAATATGCAAGCTCCAGCGATCCTTCGATGGACTGGTGCAAGCATCTCGGAGTTGGAATATACGCTTTGATAAGTTGATCAAAGCATATAGTTCTATACAGACTTGCGGTGAAGCCTGTATTTACAAGAAAGTGAGTGGGAGCACTACAACATTTCTGATAAGTATATGTGGATGACATATTGTTGATCGGAAATAATGTAGAATTATTCTGCAAAGCATAAAGGAGTGTCTGAAAGGAGTTTCTCAAAGAAACACCTCGGTGAAGCTTCTTACATATAGAGCATCAAGATCTATAGAGATAGATCAAGACGCTTGATAAGTTTTTTCAATGAGTACATACCTTGACAAGATTTTGAAGTAGTTCAAAATGGAACAGGCAAAGAAAGAGTTCTTGCCTGTGTTACAAGGTGTGTAATTGAGTAAGGCTCAAAGCTCGACCAGGGAAGAAGATAGAAAGAGAATGAAAGTCATTCCCTATGCCTCAGCCATAGGTTCTATAAAGTATGCCATGTTGTGTACCAGATCTATTGTATACCCTACCACTGAGTTTGGCAAGGGAGTACAATAATGATCTAGGAGTAGATCACTGGACAGCAGTCAAAATTATCCTTAGTGGAATAAGGATATGTTTCTTGATTATGGAAGCTACAAAAGGTTCGTCGTAAAGGGTTACGTCGATGCAAGTTTTTGACACTGATCCAGATGACTCTAAGTCTCAATCTGGATACATATTGAAAGTGGGAGCTATTAGCTAGAGTAGCTCCATGCAGAGCATTGTAAACATAGAAATTTGAAAAATACTTACGGATCTGAATGTGACAGACCCGTTGACTAAAATGATCTCACAAGCAAAACATGATCACACCTTAGTACTCTTTGGGTGTTAATCACATAGCGATGTGAACTAAATTACTGACTCTAGTAAACCCTTTGGGTGTTGGTCACATGTCGATGTGAACTATGGGTGTTAACCACATAAAGATGTGAACCATTGATGTTAAATCACATGGCGATGTGAACTAGATTATTGACTCTAGTGCAAGTGGGAGACTAAAGGAAATATGCCCTAGAGGCAATAATAAAGTTATTATTTATTTCCTTATATCATGATAAATTTTTATTATTCATGCTAGAATTGTATTAACTGGAAACTTAGTACATGTGTGAATACATAGACAAACAGAGTGTCACTAGTATGCCTCTACTTGACTAGCTCGTTGAATCAAAGATGGTTAAGTTTCTTAGACATAGACATGAGTTGTCATTTGATTAACGGGATCACATCATTAGAGAATGACGTGATTGACTTGACCCATTCCGTTAGCTTAGCACACGATCGTTTAGTATTCTGCTTTTGCTTTCTTCATGACTTATACATGTTCCTATGACTATCAGATTATGCAACTCCCGTTTACCGAAGGTACAATTTGTGTGCTACCAAACGTCACAATGTAACTGGGTGATTATAAAGGTGCTCTACAGGTGTCTCCAAAGGTACTTGTTGGGTTGGCGTATTTCGAGATTAGGATTTGTCACTCCGATTGTCGAAGAGGTATCTCTGGGCCCACGCGGTAATGCACATCACTATAAGCCTTGCAAGCATTGCAACTAATGAGTTAGTTGCGGAATGATGTATTACGTAAGCGAGTAAATAGACTTGCGGTAGCGAGATTGAACTAGGTGTTAATATACCGACGATCGAATCTCGGGCAAGTAACATACCGATGACAAAGGGAACAACGTATGTTGTTATGCGGTTTGACCGATAAAGATCTTCGTAGAATATGTAGGAGCCAATATGGGCATCCAGGTTCCGCTATTGGTTATTGACCAGAGAAGTGTCTCGGTCATGTCTACATAGTTCTCGAACCCGTAGGGTCTGCACGCTTAACGTTCGTTGGCGATATAGTATTTATGAGTTATGTATGTTGGTAACCGAATGCTGTTCGGAGTTCCAGATAAGATCACGGACATGATGAGGAACTCCGGAATGGTCCGGAAGTAAAGATTGATATGTGGATAGTAGTGTTTAATATCCGGAAGGGTTCCGGAATCCATCGAAAGGGGTTCCGGATGTTTCCCGAAATGTTTGGGCACGAGAACACTTTATCTGGGCCAAAGGGGAAAGCCCACGAGGTTTTTGGAAAGCGCAAAAGGAAGTTTTGCGGAGTCCAGGGGCCAGACGCCAGGGTCCCTGGCGTCTGGGTCCAGACGCCGGGAACCCTGGCGTCTGGCCCTGGAGTCCGAGAAGGACTCTTGCCTTTCGGGTGAAACCGACTTTGTGGAGGCTTTTACTCCAAGTTTTGACCCCAAGGCTCAACATATAAATAGAGGGGTAGGGCTAGCACCCAAGACACATCAAGAAACACCAAGTCGTGTGTCGGCAACCCTGTCCCCTCTAGTTTATCCTCCGTCATAGTTTTCGTAGTGCTTAGGCAAAGCCCTGCGGAGATTGTTCTTCACCAACACCGTCACCACGCCGTCGTGCTGCAGAAACTCATCTACTACTTCGCCCGTCTTGCTGGATCAAGAAGGCGAGGACGTCATCGAGTTGAACGTGTGTAGAACTTGGAGGTGCCGTGCTTTCGGTACTTGGATCAGTCGGATCGTGAAGACGTACGACTACATCAACCGCGTTGATATAACGCTTCTGCTTTCGGTCTACGAGGGTACATAGACAACACTCTCCCCTCTCTTTTCTATGCATCACCATGATCCTGTGTGTGCGTAGGAAATTTTTTGAAATTACTATGTTCCCCAACATGACTGCTCTAGAAGATGCCAAAGACCTGGTCCAGAAATGTAAGGGATGCCAGAAGTTCCGCTCCAAGCCACATTTGCCGGCTTCTGCACTCAAGACCATCCCCATTTACTGGCCCTTTGCCATCTGGGCACTGGAAATGGTGGGACCATTCAAGACAGCACGCGGCGGCATGACTCATCTTCTTGTCGCCGTGGACAAATTCACCAAGTGGATAGAAGCAAAACCAATCAAGAAGTTGAATGGTCCGACTGCTATGACTTTCATCACGGACATCACCATTCGGTATGGCATACCACACAGCATCATCACCGACAACATTACAAACTTTGCCAAAGGCGCCTTGGCTCATTTCTGCGCAATGCAGGGCATCCGACTGGACCTAGCATCCATTGCACATCCGCAGTCAAACGGCCAAGTGGAGCGAGCAAACAACCTCATTTTGTCCCGCATCAAGCCCCGACTGGTCGAGCCTTTGGAACGATCGGTCGGCTGTTGGCTTGATGAGCTGTCGGCCGTCCTCTGGAGCCTACGCACAACCCCAAACAAATCAACCGGCTTCACGCCTTTCTTCCTCGTCTACGCTGCCGAAGCCGTCATCCCAACGGACATAGAATTCGACTCCCCTCGAGTCACCATGTACACCGAAGAGGAGGCCAAAGAAGCACGAGAAGACGGCGTCGATCTGCTGGAAGAGGGCCGGCTGTTGGCACTCAGCCGGTGCACCATCTGCCAGCAAAGTTTACGCCGATACTACAATCGGAAGGTCAAGCCAAGATCCTTCCAAGAGGGAGACCTTATGCTCCGGCTGATCCAGCGAACAGCCGGCCAGCACAAGCTCTCAGCACCTTGGGAGGGCCCTTTCATCATCAACAAAGTTTTGGGCAACAACTCCTACTACCTGATCGATGCTCAGAAGCCTAGAGCACGCAAAAGAGATGACTCCGGCAAGGAGACAGAGTGGCCATGGAATGCAAACCTCCTCCGAAGATTTTACAATTGATGCAGTATGTACCATCCTACCTTTTGTATTAAGTACGAAGACTCCGGGTCCCCCGAGAAGAGCTCGGGGGCTACCCTCTTTTATCTATATGATTAAGTATTATGCCTATGAATGTGTTATTTCATTATTCCGCCTGGCATCGGGTTCGCCCAGTCGGCACGGGGGCTTGCCGCCTTGTACTATGTGGTGCTTCCCACAGTCGGACAAGTAGTGTGTTGGCACCTAAACCTCCTCCTGCCAGAAGCCGCAGCTCGCAGAGCGATTGTCCGGTGGGCAGGAGTTAAAGGCAGAAAAGGGCGTCCACATGAAAAATGGCTAAGGACCCAAAGCATGCATATAGTGTAGGCTAGCTTCCTGCCTCATCGACCGGCTGCTGAGCAGCCGGCCGGCCGACTTCTACTTAACTTGCTAACGCTCTAGTCGGCTAAGGACTTGCCCTCCCGAAAATAGTCAAGTACTTTACCCAGCCACAGTCCGCAGAGCGGCTGCCTAGCTGGCAAGACGGCAGCTAAGGGAGGGTGGCAAAGGAAAAAAGCCAAGGAGCAGAAAGCAAGGAAAAGTCAGAACGCGGCAAAAACACAACTTGTGTGGAAAAAAATTACATGACAAAAGGCCCTCAGCCAGCATTCAACAGAGTTTGAAATACACCCCGCGGGTGGAATTGTGCAAATTTAACAAAGTTTGTTGAGACTAATAAAACAGGAAAGATAAAGATAAGCAGGCAGCCTAGGGAGCAGCAGAAGGGTCTGGCTGGTTGGCGGAGTCGGTAGCGCCGGTTGGCGGAGTGGACGGCTGGTCAGTCTTCGCTTGGTCACCTCCAGCAGCAGTCGGCACACTCGAGCGCGTTTCGTTGTTTGAGGCACGGTCAAGCTGAGGCTGGCCGTCCGCTCTGGCCTCTGGCGCATCTCCTTCGCCTTCCTCGTCCTCCTCATCTTCTCCCTCGTCGCTGGAGTCGATCATCTCGGCCGAGTCTTCGTCGTCCTCCGGGTTCAGCCCGAACCACTCCGGTGGCGCCTCGGCACCGTTCTCGGCCAGCTCAGGAACAAAGACGCTGGTGTTGGCGTACTCGGTGATCGCCGCCGCCCGCTTGATAAGATCGCGCTCCACCGGCACTAGCTCCTCCTGGGCCTCCTGCCGAAACGTGGTCAACTGGGCTAGATTTAGCCCAGGATACCACGCCTTGACGAACTCCAAAGCCCGGCGCGCTCCAGCCCGGGCCGAGGAACCCTTCCAAGCCTCAAGTTGGCCGGCCGCCACCTCCCGCCAGTTAGCAGTCCGACTGGGAGTGCGCGGAGCCGACATGTCTGGCCATAGGGCGAAGATCGCTTGGGCCCCGACACACTGAAGACGGCGCAGCATCCGGTGAGCCGGCCGAAGGCGGGCCTGGATGCTGAGAAGCTGTTCGTTAAGGGTTCGGGAGGCGTCGGCAGCGATCTACATGCCTTCCGCCCTCTGTTCTTCACGATAAGCCTCAATAGCCTGGTTGGCAGCGTCAGAGTGGCCAAGATAGAAGTCTGCTCAAGAAGAAAGCAAAGAATTCAGAAGTCAGAAAATCGAAGCCGGCTCGATCGGCAGCCGGCAGCTCGAAGAAAGAAATAGAAGGAGCTTACCATCAACTATGTCTTCAATCCTGCCGAAGCCAGATTTCAGTAGCGCCTCCTTGTCGGTCCAGGTGGAGTGTTCGGTCTCGAACTCGGCGAGGAGATTGGACTCTTTAACCTCTGCCTCCTTTCGGGCCTTCTGGAGAAGCTCCGCCTGCTCCACCAATTGCTTGGCCAGTCGGTCACGCTCTTGGGCCAGCTCGTTTCACTCTGACTCCTTGGCACGCAGCACGATGTTGGCTTCGCCCAGCTACTGCCGCAAGGCAGCATTGGCCTCTGCAAGAGTAGAGAAAGAAAAATATGTCAACGATCAACAAAGAAGAAGTACAGTTGCCGGGGAGATCCGGCCCGATCGCTGATCGGCCCGAATCTCTGCCTACAGCATGGTCTTGGCGCTCCCAGAAAAGAAAACAAAGACTTACTCCGGCTTTCTGACAAGTCGGCGGTCCATTGGTCCAGATCTCGGACGTTGGAGTTAAAGGTGGCCGCGCAAAGGTGATGATAATCCTACAATGAAGATATCAGATAAAGTTAGCACTCGGAGCTTGATAATTAAAGTTCCGAGCCGCACCGCTCAACGGTATGCCCGAAACTTCGAGGCTACACCCGATGGAGTGCTGGCGTGCCCCCACAGAGAAATACAAGAATCAAAAACGAAGAAGTAAGAAACATACCCGAATGGCCGCTCGCGAATCCAAGAACGCCCTGTTGCACTGCTGAAGAGCAGTTGCCTCAGCTCGGAGTTTGGCCTGGACGTCTTGAACCGCTTGATTTAAAGCACCCGTCCCGCCTCCACGCACCCATTCACTGGGTGCGGCACTGGTTGCTTCGGCATCCGGGACTGACGAGCTTGCAGCGCCGGCTTCCAGCGGTCGTGGCACCGAAGTCGCCTTCGCGCCTTGGCGGCGCGATGGTGTGTGGGCCTCAGAAGTCGGGCCCATCACCACCATGTTTCCGGCTGGCGGCACCAGCGGGGCAGCCGGCTGTTTGTCCCGCGCTCCTCCAGACGGCGGTGGCGGAGGCACGTCTACATCCAACATGACGACGTCGCCGCTTTCCCTCTCCATGACCGGAAGCTCGTCGCCGGCTCCTCCAGTAGGCGCCGTGAACTCTGGTGGTGGCGGCACGGAGTTCAAGGGAACGACGAATAGCGGCGCTTGACGGCGCGCGGCTTCTTCAGCCAGCTTCTTCGCCGCGGCATCATCCTCGGCCTCCGCCTTGTACGCCTCCGCCTTCTCCCTGTGGGCGGCCTCCTGCTCCTCGCGCGCCTCCTGCGTGTTTCATTCTTGCGCCTCCCGGAGGTCGGCTCCAGGTTCGTTTCGCCGGGTGGTGGTAGAGGTCTCCGCCGACCCAATGACGGAGGCGGCGGCTGACTTCTCAAGAGAGAGCGGGGCCCTAAGTCAAGAAAAATAAAGCAAGAAAGTTGAGACGGAACCAACAAGAAAACAAAGTACAAGGGAAAGACACTTATGCCGACACCATAGGAGGCACCTTCGCAAGCTTCTGGAACTTGGTCGCCTTTGCGGCGGCCTCCTTCCGCTTGGACGCGGCAGTGGGGTTCTTGGTCTTCTTCGGCACGCTGCCAAACAAGACGACGCCTTGTTTGCGCTTGCGCGTGCCGCCTCGAGCAGCTGGCTCGGTGGAAGGGCCCACGTCCGCCCTGCCGGCGCCACGCGCATGGCGCGGCTCATCCTCTTCATCATCATCATCATCATCGGGCCAGGTCTCGAGGCCGCCTCCGTCTTTGGAGCTGCCTGCTCCGTCGCCGCTGCCTATGGCGTCGTCCTCCAGAGCGGAAGCCCCCAAGTCGGGGTCGTCCACATCGTTCACCTCACCTCCCGGTCCGGCTGGTGGTTTCCACCCGGCCCTGCGATGGCGGCCGTCGCCAGAGACATATAGATCCGCATCCGAAGGATCGACTGTTCAAGACCAAGACTAGTACTAAAAAAGGAAGAGTTGAAGAACTTACAGCAGGCGGAGGGTTGGCGCGGGAGTATGGCCGCTTGCCAAACCGCCAAGACCCATCCGACAGCTTGAGGTAGGAGATCTCGTTCACCATACGGGCAACCTCGGCAGACGGCATGTCCCTCATGCACATCCAGCTCAGGTCACGGTGCCCACTCATCCGACAGATCAGATGAGACCGGCCTTGGAGCGGGAGAACCCGGCGCTCGACGAAGGCGACCAGCAGGTCGGACGCCTTGAGGCCTTCCGCCTCCGTTAGCACCCGGAGCCGATTGACGGCGGCGGTGGCATCGGCCGATATAGGTTTCGGCTTGTAGCCCCAGCTGGCCCGAGGTTCGGCCGGAGGTCCGGCTTCATAGGGCAGCAAGTTGATGAAGTCGATTGCCGGATCGACGTTCTTCACATAAAAATATGATTTCTGCCACCGTTTAACCGACTGTGACAGCTTGATGGCGGGGAAGGCATTCTTCACCAACGGACGGCGCACCGTGACGAAGGCACCGCACTGGGCCGCCTTCTCCCTAGCGGAGGTGCCCAGTTTGGTGTAGAAGAACGCTCCCCACAACTCGATGGTGGGGAGGATGCCAAGATAGCTCTCGCATATCGTGACGAAGGCGGACAGCAGCGTCACGGTGTTGGGTGTCAGATGATGCGGCTGAAGGTGGTAGAAGTCGAGGAAGGAACGGAAGAATCCGCTCGCCGGCAGGCCGAAGCCGTGGAGGAAGTGCGAGCAAAACATAACCCGCTCGTCTCCTTGCGGCACCGGCGAAATCTCCTTCTCCGGCGGCACGCGCACCTTGACAAAGCCCGCGCCGGGCAGCCGTCGTGTGGCGCGAAGGAAGGCGAGATGGTCGTCGATCACGACCGAGCCATCCCAGTCCCCTCCCTTCTCGCGCGCCATAGAGACCGAGCTAGACGTAGAAATGGCGCAGCGGCGGAGACAAAGGCCGCGACGGAGCAAGAGGCTTGGGGCGAAGGAAACTGATGGCGGCGAGCTGCGGTGGCACCTCGGTGGAGCGCGGAAGTGCGGCGGCAGCAAGGGGAGAAGAAAGACGAAAATGGCGAAGGGAGAGGAGGGCGCGCGTGCTATGCCGCTCCCCCCTCTCCCCCTACTTATAGCCCCTGGGCTACGAAGCCGAGGGGGTGGGGTGTGGGATCATGGGATTAACTGGACCCACGACCCCGCGGCCCCGCGGTTATTGCACGAGTTACTGCGTGTAGTAACTCCGCCGCATATCGCATAGCTCTGCCTCGGCCAGCCGGATCCGCCCAGCGCCGAGGTCCGATAGTAATGGGCCCAGCCTCTTTGTCGCGTCCCATCGCCCGTGGGCTGGCAGGCGGCGCACCAGGAGACGGACAAAAGCATTCAGTAAGAGCATTCGGAGAAGGAAACTGCTGAGGCTTCTTGACTTATCAGCCATGACGCCTCACCAGCTTCGGGGACTACTGTCAGAGTAATGGGCCACGGGTAGCCTAACCCGAGTCTCTGAGCATTTCAAGACATTGGGCCAGCTATGCCCCTCAGGCATCAAGGAAGAAGCGCCGCCTTCTGGTGGCCGGCCGCCTCATGCGGCCGGCTGCCAGAAGACGGCCAAGCACCAGAAGACGGCCCCAAGACGGGTCGACTCCTAGCAGGCGGCCTCCAGAGAGGTCGGCTCCTAGCAGGCAGCCCACGACGCCCTTAAAGTCTGCGCCCCCATTAAGAAGACAAGACAGGATGTGGCTACAGTATAGCCCATCACCCCGATCCGAGGCACAGCGGCCCACGATTGCCTCGTGACAGCGGAGATCTCCGCACGCGGCGTGCCTTGTTCCCACTCCATCCTTAGCGTCACCACAAAGTGAGCCCTGCTCCCACGACAGATGTTGGTACGGCCCGCAGCCGGCGGGCCCTACCAGGCAGTTAGAGCCCAGAGAGCGGCAGAACCTGACCAGTCGGACCCGAGGGAGGCCGGCTTCTAAGTAGGCGGCCCATTCCACCCTCGGAGTCCGTGAACCATTCACCAGATGAGACGCGTAGTGGCTACAGTGATCCCCTGCCAGACGGCGGGACTGTAGCCACGCCTCCCCAACCAAGTGTGCGTCATTAGCGTTGTGGCTACAGTAACAGGCAGCCGGCAAGACCCACGAGCGGCGGGAGCGGCCTGTCGGCCCCATACCAGACCAGACAGTGGGGCCCGCTAGGCGGCGGGCCCCAACAGCCGGCAGAGAAGCCGGCGACCAGAGACGCTGATAGCCGGGTCCTACACCTGGCCGGATTACCATTGTACCCCTGGGGGGTAGGCCTATATAAACCCCCCAGGGCATTCATGCAAAGGGTTCCCAACCTGTTAGACCTAGACTCATACATAGAGAAGGGAGAGAGCTAGCCCTGCTTTCTTCCACCTCTAGCATACAGCTCGAGGAGCACCATTGTACTCACTAGTGCGTTAGTACTCATGCGGAGACCCCTAGAGCAGGACTAGGGTGTTATCTCCTCGGAGATCCCCGAACCTGGGTAAAGTATGTCGGCGTTCGTGTCTACGCCTCATCCCGCTTCCGGGCACCGGCGACGTTCTACTCGCTCCCACCATGATAAGCCATCCCTTGGCATATGTCGCACCCAACCCCCGACATAACTTAACACATCTCAAGACAATTTTGCTTATGTGGCAAGTATTTAATGAGGAAAGAGGTGTTTGTGGTAAAACATAATATGTTACTGTAACATAGCGCTTCCCGAGGCAAAATGAGTCTATGAAATAATAAGTGAAGCAATCTATGATACTACTACTATGTTACTTTGCACTATGGAGATAGTAACTTAGACTAGCGTCATATGCATGACACTAGTCTAAGTTACTCCCCACTATGACCAGCCTAAACACTACTTTGACAAGGATTTATTGGCTTATCTAAATGTGAGGTAGGTGAGGCAATTTTTAAGAAAGCCAGTGAAAGAAACAGAGATGGGAGGAAAAAGTTATTAAATGCAGAGGGGATGGAGGATAGACGTACAGGTGGACCACGTAACCTTGTCCTTTTTAACTACGATAAGTAGGAGGATGTGAGGAAACATGTTCATTGGTGGTCAAAGTATCATGTAAAAAACTATGTCAATATTAAAAAAACTTACATTTTAAATCGTAAAATAGCATTACCGACATCTTAGTGCAATGCAAAATATATGCATCCCGCCAAAATAAACTGGTTTGCAAAGATACACTTGACTCCGAGAAGAACGAGTCACACACGTAAAATACACATATAGCTAATGAGTAGAAATATGGCAACATAAAATTTACTAAAAATGCACTTAATTAAAAACACAAAATAAATTATGATGCAAAATGGCCCTAAGTCGCTAACATACATGTTATTGAGTATGTTGTGCAACAATTGCATATCTTATGTCTTTTGGACAAATTGCAAGTTTTCGGATAACTTTTGATAGAAAATAAATTGCAATTATAAGAATCCGTCTATTTTTGTTAACCTTTTAATACAATACTACTTGACTAACTAAAAAGATCATCTATGACTACAGTTAAGCAAATTGTTAAATAAGTTTGATAAGTTTGACTGCTTATATAAGTTTGAGTGTACCTAAGAAAACCTCAGGCTGCAAATATTGAATTGTTTTTCTAACACAATACACGCGCAGACACTTATATATACCCTCATGTTATCACCCCTATGGATGCACGCACGCACACCCTACCTATATGAGCACCTCTAAGAATTGAGCTAGCACATCAGTATGAGATTGACAAAGTCGTTATAGATGCCTTCGTAGTTGATGAGAACTTGACCTGAAATAAATTTAAAAAAATGCGAACACCAATGTCAAATCTAGTACTTAAACTCTGCTGGGCTGGATTACCACTTTTATCCCAATCAATCAATCACAGGTTGGTTGACAAATATTGAATTTGTTAATTCTGTCCCGCAATAATCATGTGTGGATGTGTAAACACGGGTACAATAAATGGGTGACAAATCCCACAATAATCGTAGTCGTTCTCGTCGCCATCACCCTGGTCAATTGCCACCGCCGGACCGCTCAACCGCTCTTGTGCGTTTGCCTGCTCGTAGGTGCATACGCACGCGCGCACTCGCGTCCACACGAAAGCAAATCAATTCGACATACGAGCGGTCGAGCGTACTGCTCCACGACTACATACGACCTACCACACGCTTGCATGACCAAGTGTCACCGTCCCGATACCTTGTAGTCTAGCTTTGCTAGCTTGTAACAGTCTGATGTACTCAATCATAGATGGTGGCAGCATTAAGACAAGATCGACAACGGAAAAGACAAAGCGCACGTCAATTAAAGCCAATCTATCCGCCACACCGATCGATCATGCGGATGCGGTGCTCTCCAATGCTTTGTTTTGTTTTTGTTTCTTCTTAATTTTGCGACGTACCTACACGTACACCTACCTAACCTAGGACCCTAGCTAGTCACCGACATGGCAAGAGTACACCTAAATTGCCAGTTATACTAGAGCAAGTCGCACAAAATAGAGGGTGAAATCTTGTAATGCTTTTGTTAAATGGAGTATAATTGATGATTCTTTGTTAAATGGAATAATTAGCTAAAAACTGTCAAAATATGGGATAAAACTTAAAACTCGCTCTTGCTCAATTATAACAACCACTCGGTTATTCATTACTAAAAACCACTACTTCGAGCGGGCCGTTTCTCATGATTCAAAATGAATGCACAAAATAGCTCGTATGCGGAAACTCCTCGGTTAAAACCATGATGGTCATGATGAAGAAGTGAATGTACGGTATCAAAGTTAGTTGTTTGCATTTGATACTTCTTTTACACACCAAGCTCCCCTTGTTGATTTCAAATACAAAAACCGTGAGCAAGCTAATACCCCGTATGTTGCAACCAGTGTATGTATATTCTAGTGATTCAACATCAATTTTGGTCAATATCAGTCTAGCCTCTCAGCGACAGGAAGGCAAAAGGCAAATTTGGAGATTAGGAACCTAATCTTGTTCTAGAAAAAGCAAATGGTTGGCTCTAGTGATGTAGAGGCAGTTGTGGCGGCATGCCATCAACCTGTTTGGGGGGTAGAAGATGGTTGGTCTCACTTTTTTCAAGGGGTGTTTGTACTGCTTATTTGATTAATAAATTTGAGGTGTTATTCGCAATAAAATAAAATAAATAATTTTGATGTGTTTTTCATAGAAGAAAGTAACTGATATTCATATAGAGAAATTCGAGGTTTTTTTTTTGAAAAGAAGATTATCCCCCGGCCTCTGCATTAGAATGATGCATGCGGCCATCATATTAATAAGCAAAAGGTTCAACAAAGTCTCTAGGTCTCAAAAAGTTACAAAGGCTCGCAAAGAGCAAGAATAACATGAAACAGGATAGCCACAACCGGCGGAATAAAAGTAGATAGGAAACTAAACACCTATCCTATTATATGACCGCCATCTAAACCGGTTGAAGATAGCCCGTGCTACCGTCTCTCACCGGATAGACCCAGTAACCATACACTCCCTGGCATCCGTCAGAGTGAGTAGCGACCACATATGGATCAGTGTAGTGGCCCGAAAAATAACCTGCAAGAAATGAATGTGTGTTTTTCTGTTAAAAACCCAATCGTTCCTGCAGTTCCATACTGCCCATAATAAAGCACATACTCCTACACGGATATGTTTCGCCGTTTCTGACTCTACTCCATCTAGTCACGTCCCAAATAACGTGTGGATGGTAGTCGGAGGAGTAATGTTAAACGCTATGTGAACAGATCGCCATAATTTTTTTGTCATTGGGCAATCAAGAAAGAGGTGTTCGATAGATTCATCATGATCACAAAAGCTACATCTTTGAGATCCTGTCCAGTTGCTTTTGCCAAATTATCCTTAGTTAGAATGACTTGTTTATGGACAAACCACATAAACACTTTAATTTTTAAGGGCACTTTGACTTTCCAAATATGCATTGATCGAGGGATAGAGCCAGAGTTGATAATATCCAAAAACATGGATTTAACCGAAAGCACTCCATTCTTGGTTAGTTTTCAGTGCAATTGGTCTAGCTGTTGAGAAAGGTGAACATCCATCAATCTTCTCACAAGATGGAGCCAAGCTTCCCAATGGTTTCCCGCTAAAGTCCTCCTGAATTGGATATTGAGAGGTTGGATTATAATATTATTGCAACGTAATCATGTCCACGCTGAACAATATTGAGAGGGTTTCCTAACCATGTATCCTCCTAGAATCTCGTGGCGGTACCATTTCCAACGATAAATTTTGTCCTGTGGAAGAAGGATGATTTCACTCTCATCAGTCCTTTCCAAAACGGTGAATCAGTCGGTCGGACTATCAGCTAGGATAAGGTTTTAGAATGTAGGTACTTATGACGCAGAATCTGGGCCCATGTGGCATCGGTCTCTACAGATATCTTATACATCCACTTGCTGAGAAGACATCTGTTCTTCACCTCTAGATTTTTAATACCAAGACCCCCTTGGTCTTTTGGCCTACAGATAATATCCCATTTTGCGAGTCTGTACTTTCGTTTTAACTCATCGCTCTGCCAGAAGAAGCGTGATCGATAAAAGTCCAGTATTTTCCGAACTCCAACTGGTACCTCAAAAAAGGACAAGGGAAACATTGGCATACTCGTGAGCACCGAATTAATGAGAATTAATCGGCTTCCATATGACATAAGTTTTCCCTTCCAGCATCTTAGTTTCTTTTCAAATCGATCCTTAATGCACTTCCATTTTTTGTTAGATAGCTTACGATGGTGAATTGGTATGAAAAAATACGTAAAGGACAACGAACCTAATTCATACCCGAACAGTTGTTTGTAAGCTTCTTGTTCGTCTTTAGCTCTTCCAAAGAAGAACAATTCATTTTTATGGAAGTTAATCTTTAACCCCGATAACTGTTTGAATAAGCATAACACAAGCTTCATGTTTCTTGCTTTTGCCAGATCATGCTCTATGAAGATGATAGTATCATCAGCAAACTGTAGAATTGACACTCCTCCGTCCACTAAATGCGGGACGAGCGCGCCTACCTGACCATTGTCCTTAGCTCTTCCTATTAGGATCGTCAACATGTCTACTACTATGTTGAACAAAATAGGTGACATCGGGTCTCCTTGCCTCAGACCCTTGTGTGTCTGGAAATAATGACTTATGTCATCATTCATTTTGGTTCCGACACTCCCTTTTTGCGTGAAAGAATCTACCTGGTTTCTCCAGGACTGATCGAATCATTTCATCCACGAGGTCTGCTGTAGAAATGGCTATTTAATCTTATCGTACGCTTTCTCAAAATCCACCTTAAAAACCACCCCATCTAGTTTTTTCGTGTGAATTTCATTGCGGGTTTCATGTAGGACCACAACCCCTTGTAGGATGTTTATGTCCGATATGAAAGCAGTTTGAGATGGCTGCACCGCAGAATGTGCAATCTGCGTAAGCGTATTAGTTCCCACCTTGGTGAAGATTTTAAAGCTGACATTGAGAAGACAGATCGGTCAGAACTGCTCAATCCGCACCGCCTCTGTTTTCTTCGGAAGTAACGTAATCGTTCCGAAATTTAAGTGAAATAGCTGCAAATGTCCAGAAAACAGATCATGGAACATTGGAAGCAAATCACCCTTAATGATGTGCCAACACTTTTAATAGAACTCAGCCGGAAAGCCATCCGGCCCATGGGCTTTGTTATTCTTCATTTGCGGAATTGCCACAAACACCTCTTTCTCCGGAAATGGGGCGGTCAAAATATCGTTCTCATCCGTTGCAAGTTGAGGGATATCCTCAACCCTCGACTCATCTAAGGACACAAAATTATCCTCAGGTGGCCCAAAAAGCTTCTTGTAATAATTGGTGATGTATAGCTTTAGGTTCTCCTGTCCTAAAATCGTCCCCTCATCTTGCTCGAGCTGAAAGATTCTCTTCTTTCTATGCTTGCCATTCGCAATCATATGGAAGAATTGAGTGTTATCGTCCCCTTGGACGATTTTTCGTACTTTAGCTCTTAGCGCCCACTTCAATTCCTGCTCTCGAAGCAATACTTTCAGTCCCATTTCCGCCTCCACTTCAATTCCACTTTAGAGAAATTCGAGGTAAAATAGACAATAACCATTAATCAACAGGGTTGCAACTTAGTTGTCCTTAAGGTACCATCTGACACTACTTATTTCAAACTAATGTATTAAAAATTCTAAAAGTGACGTGGGTTTGAAAACGTTGTTTATTTGGTTGAACTAAATAGGGTAGAGGGTTCCTATTGGCACTGTAAATTCGCAAGAGAGCGGCAAGGTGGTGGTAGCGGGGGAGGCAGATGCCGAGTCGTGTATGGTTGTCCAAATTTTTTTAAGATCTACAAATTTGTTAGTCTTAGGCATTTGATTACTATAAGATGGGGTCCATCCCTTTTTAACAACTTTTGCCAGAGGTGCATGGGCCGTCCATCCTATCTCTCATACCTTTTTCGTTTCAATTTTTTTTGAGAAATTTTTCGTTTCAATTTTTAATCTACTATACCTTTTGAACCGAGAGTCCATATTAAGTTTTGTTTGCATATTTGTGTTCGTTGTGACAAGACTTCGAACAAGACCAATCTAGAATACATTTCGACAATTTTTTTTCTAAAAATAAAATCTATGTTTTCCAATATTGTAACTTGATAGTCGTAACATTAAGTTTTACCAAATTTCATCAAGTTTTACCAGGTTTCATATGTTTTTAGGGCTTTACAATTTTGGGCTTAGGACTTAGGGCTTTAAAGCTTAGGGTTTACGGTTTTGGGTTTAGTATTTAAGTTTTAGCTTCTGAAACTTGCTAAATTTATCATGGTACCATCAAGTTTTAGTAATTGAAACTTGCTCGGCCGTCTGATATGCCTCGCGGTCCGCAAAGTCATTGGATTTTGCAGAAAGACACACCAAATTTTAAGTTTCAGTTTCTAAAATTTGCGATTTTCTTTTTCGCTCGTACGAAGTTTCAGCAGCTGGAACTTATCATATTTGTAAAAACTCGTCCGAATGTATTCGAAATGGATCTTATTCGAAAGCTCTCATCACAAGCAGCACGAGTCTGAAAATGAAAATTAAATTGGACTTGTCATTCAAAGGATATAGAAGACTCAAAACTAAAAATCAAAAGAAAAAAGATGGGAGGCGGGATGGGTGAAGCTGCAAAAAGCTGCGCCCAAGGACTCATCCAAAATAATCAAGGGCTAAAGCACATTCAAAGAGTAACCGGTTTTCAAACCACAAAGCAATCGGGCGGGCGTACATCTGCGTGCCCCTCTTCCTGCGTGCTACAAATCCTCTCCCTATTAGCACCCCTGATAATCAGGTGAATTGATTGTGCTTTGTTCCCCATGCATCAAAGGCTTCAGAATCATGCTTCATATATGACGGTGGCCTTCATTTGTAGCGTAGCACTTTAGACTACCCACGGTGGGAGTAACATAGATGATAAAATCACACATATCAAGGCAAAGCAGATGATATGGCAAGTAATTAGTAAAGAAAATGAGTCATGTGGTAACATAGGTAGTTACTAGTAGTATAAAGAGTTGCATAACACCATACTATGTTACTCCCCACTATATGAAGGTAGTAACATACACTAGTAACATATGTATGTTACTAGTCGAAGTTACCTCCCACTGTGGCTAGTCTTAATCTACATGATTAGCGTCAGGTTACCCGGGCTAAACCAACAGTAGTCTCCCGGAGCCGGGGCTCATAACATGGATCCATCGACCGATTGACTAACTAACTCACATCATCTTGCTATACACAAACGAACCAAGGGCCAAACGAATAGTTGGACAAACAAGCGCTGATCATGCTAATTTTGTCTCCTGCGTACGTGCGGCCGGGCTTGTAGCGTACTATACGTGCGGAACAGAGCAACGACCACTAATCATTCTAATTCTGTTTCTGCGTGCGTACGTGCGGGCGGCCGGGCTTGCAGCGTACGTATGCGAAACATGCACGCACGATGCGATATGCTTGATGGTGGAGGCATGGAGCTAGCTAGCTAGGCGCCGGTGCACGCGTCAACCACTCTAGTCGTCGTCGCCTCCTTCAGGTATCTATCTACCTTTTCATCATCTCTGCCTCTGCGTACGTGCACACTAATGGAGATTAATAAGACTTGTGATGAGGCTTAAGTACTTTACGTCCAGGATAAGGCCGGTCGGAGCACGTTAACTGGAGCTTTCCATGGCTGGCCAAGCTGGTTCCGTCGCTTGGCCTACACATTCTGGCGCACGTGTGGGAGCGCAACTTCTGTGCGTACGTACGTGTTGACTACTCAAAACTCGCTCAAGTCACTTGGTCTATACTTTATTCCATGATGCTTTGGTGATGTGAGAGAATACCCTTACACAAAAGTTAATGGTCAAATTAGCTATAGCATTCTGAAAAAAAAATTAGATAAAAGGCATGCGCCCGACTTTATAAATAAAGCCACCAGGCAGAGTTACATCACAGCCCCCAGAACAACATATAAGCCGAGCAGAACAGAGTTAAGAAGTGCGAGTACATGGCAACCAGCCAAACATGGCACGCAGGCCAGCAAAGAGTCCAAAAGAACCGGATATCAAGCCATCCTCCTAGAGCGCCGCAACAGGGAAGACGTCGTAGATCTCATTTTAGATAATATGTCGTCGAATGTCTCTAGGTCCCCTTCCTTAGTCAATGATCTCCACTGCTGAAAAAAGACATCGGCTTTAAATAAGCAGTTCACGGGGTTAGCCAGGAAAATGTGTTCGATAGTGAACTTGTTTCTAGTAGTCCACAGCGACCAACAGATCGCTGCCCAGCCAACCCACCCTCTTAGACCGGCCTGCTAAAGTATTAACACAACGCCGCAAATCCTCAAAAGAGGATGGATGCCAATTAACATGAAGCCAAAGTCTAACGCAACTCCAGAGGAATTTAGCCAAAGAGCAATGAAAAAAATATATGCTCGGTGTTTTCAAGAGCCCCACAAAGCGCACATCTATCAGAGCCCGGCCCGTTCCTCTTCCTAATTTGATCGGCCGCAGGAAGTTTTCGCCGGAAAGCTTGCCACAGGAAAATTTTATCTTAGGAGGAATACGAGCTGGCCCAAATATCCTTGAATTTAGCTGTGCGGGCACTCGAGATAAGTTTGGAGTAGGCAGATTTAACTGAGAAACGCCCCGAGGCAGTGTGAGGCCAGACCACCGAGTCATCTTCCTCCGAGAGCAAGGGGAAGCAGGAAGTAAGACGTTGCCAATCATCCAACTCCACAGGAGAAAGAGAACGCCGGAAATCAAGGACCCAGTCGTGAGCCGAGAGCTCAAAGATAGATATCTCGGGATCAGCGCAATACGAGAACAGGGTCGGGTAGGACACCGCAAGCGTGGTATCCTCCACCCACCAATCTAACCAGAAACGAGTGGATTTACCATTCCGAACTACAAATTTAACAAGGGATTGGAAGATCGATCGAACTTTAATGAGCTGGCGCCAAAACTGAGAGCCACCAGAGGAGGAGGCGAACATAGGGCTCGAGGAGGGGAAGTACTTAGCTTTGAGAAGAGATAGCCAGGTGGGACGCTCCTCGAGGAACATAATCTTCCACCACCATTTTATCATGAGGCACTTGTTCATGACCAAAGTATTAATGATGTCTAGCCCCCCCATGCTCTTAGGTCTGCAAATCAGGTCCCACTTAACCATCCTATATTTGCGCTTATTATCAGAGGAGTTCCGATAGAAAGCACCCCTATGCTTGTCGAAACCAGCGTGAGTCCCTCCGGACAAGAGATAGAAGCCCATTAGAAACATCGAAAGGGAGGAGAGGCACGCATTAGTAAGGGCAACCTTGCCCGCCTGGGAATTATAATGGCCTCTCCACGGCAAAACTCTATTTCCTACTTTAGTCACTGTCAGGGCAAAATCTTTAGCCAAGAGCTTGAGAGGGGAGATTGGTAGGCCCAGTTATTTGAGAGGATAAGACCCTAGAGAACAATTGAGAAGATGAGCCACTCTCTGAGCTTCCGAATCGTGCACCCGATCACAATAACTTCGCTCTTTGAAAAGTTGATTTTAAGACCCGAAAGCGCTTCGAAGCATAAGAGGAGAAATTTCAGGTTCGTGAGGCTGTCCTCATTAAGTTCAACCATAATAATGGTGTCGTCCGCATATTGAAGGTGAGTGATGCCATTGGGATAAGGTGAGAACTAACAGGCGTAATGTGCCCAGCAATAGCTGCTCGAGAAAGGATATGAGAGAGAGCATCCGCAACGAAATTAAAGAGCAACGGGGACGCCGGATCCCCTTGTCTAAGGCCCCTACCATTAGCAAAGAAATTACTAATCTGACCATTCACCACCACAGCCGTGTGCCCAACCGAGACAAGCTGCATAAGACGGTGAACCACCGCTCCCTCGAAGCCCTTAGCAAGAAGAACTTGGCGAACGAAATTCCGACTCACCGAGTCATAGGCCTTTTCGAAGTCAAGCTTAAGAACCACAGCCTTAGTGCCCTTGGTCCGCAGGTCATGGACTATCTCATGCAAGCAAAGCACCCCATCCAAAATAAATCTCCCCTTTATGAACGCAGATTGAAAAGGACTAATGACACAATGGGCGATCGGAGAAACCCTAGTTGCCAAACCCTTAGCCGGAATCTTCGAAAGTTGTTAATTAAAGCAATGGGCCTAAACTGGGAAATCAAGTCAGCACCTTTGACCTTAGGAATGAGAGTGAGTACCGCGTAATTCAGTCTAGAGATGTCAACAGTTCCCAGCCAAAAACCTTGTGTAATAGCCTGAATGAGGCCTTTTAACTGAGGCCAAAATTGCCGAAAGAAAGGAATGGAGAATCCGTCAGGCCCGGAAGCCGCATTAGAGTTGGCAGATCGAATCGCTTCGGAAATCTCCTCTTCAGAAGGGGGAATCATCAGATTCTCATTTTCAGAACTCGACACCTGTTCGAGGGGAGACCAAAAGGACGGCGCCAACCTAAAACCCAACTCAGGTTTAGCAGATAAGAGGTTAGAAAAGAAGTGGAGCACGTGCCGCATAATCACAGACTGATCAGAGACCCTGACGCCCTCGATATGGAGACTATCAATCAGGCATCTCCGACGTCTACCATTTGCAATGGCAAAGAAATAGGCCGTGGGCGAGTCACCCCTTAAGGTCCAGTTAATAGTGCCTCTTTGCTTCCAATATACTTCCTCCTGACAATGAATACCCAAAAGAGCCTCTTCAAGACCGTAGCGGATCTGCCATTCGGCCGCGGAGAGGCCTGGATTATCCGCACGAGCATCAAGCACCTCAATTTGAGCAGCCAGCCTAGCTTTGTCCCGCCTTGACTCAGCATAATGGTTTTTAGACCAACCTCTAAGGAATCTACGAAGAAAATAGGGGCATTGATGTCAGTCGTCCATCGGGCCAAAAGATCGGCGGTTAGAAGACAGGATTACCGAAATCTTTTGCGCAATCAAGTCGGCAAATCCCTCCACTTGGAGCCACGAAGCATCGAACTGAAACCTCGGGAAGGCAACCGAGCGAGTACCATCATCAAGAATCAGGGGGGAGTGATCAGATCCCACTATACCTAGGGCTCTGAGGCTGACACGGGGAAACAACAAGTCCCAACTAGGACACACGAAAACCCGATCAAGGACAGAACGTATGGGAGAGGTTTGGCGATTCGTCCAGGTGAAACGGCCCCCAACCCTAGGGATTTCGCGGATAGCCGTGTCCCTAATGAAAGCATTGAAAGCATCGGCCAAGGCCATGAAAAATTAGAGGAACTCTTATCCGACGGGTATCGCATCAAGTTGAAATCGCCCCAATCAAGAGTGGCGGTGACAGAATCAATTTTATTACTAAGTTCATCCGTAAAGATATAAGACATAGAATGATCAGCGGACCATAAACCACCATGATTTCAAGTAAAGAGTTAAGGGATCGATGAGAGACCACCGTGCTAGCCCAAAAAATGCCATGATCAAAAGCGACAAAATCAAAAACATCTTTTTTGGTGCCAAGAAGAAGACCACCCGAGTGACCATGAGGGGCCACAAAATTCCAATTGAATCTATCTATCCCAAATGCAACGGCGAGAGTTCACTAGGGAGAAGGAGGGTTTGAGAGTCTCGACAAGGCCAATAAAATCAATATTTTCGTAGCTAACCAAGTCTTTAAGCTGGTCCCCGCGCTTCTAGCGCCGAAACCTCTTATGTTCCAAAATAGGGCCTTTATCTGAAGGAAAGGTTTTTGATTCTAAGACTCGACCTGCTCGGAGCCTTGCAGGATTTAGCACGTTTCCCAGCCCTGCGTTTAGATACAGCCGGGGAAGCCTGACTCCTGTCATCTCCCCCCTCATCCCCACCGGCCACAATCAGTGGGGCACTCGGTCCCACCCCAGCCTCCTTGGCTTTTGCAATGTCAACCTAAGCTAATTCATTAGCCCTGATAACACCAAGTAGAGAAGAGGGAGAGCCCAAACTAGCGTCTAAGCAAATACCCACATCATCTACTATACTAAGAAGATGTTCATCAGATTGAGACGGACGCACTAAACGAACAGGAGAATAAACATTGGGGAGAGAGGATGAGGGGTCTAGGTGGGAACCTGAAGGAGGCATATCCCGAGCCGCAGCGCGCCGAGCAGCCCGATCAGCCACCCTCTCTCCGCTGTTGGAGACACGACCACTTTTACGAGCCGTGGAAGCGGGCGAACGAACTGGCACAGGGCGAACATGGCGGGGAGACGCCGCAGCAGAAGACGGGCCCGAGGCCGTACCCAAGTCAGCATCGAGCCTGCGACAGAGCCCAGCCGCAGACTGCCTTGAATCACCAGACGCCCTGCTCTTAGCAGAGTATTCTTGACCGACGACTTCTTCTTCTTCTTGGAGGCTAAGGGGCCAGCCAGGGGCAGATCTTCAATGCCAGAGAGGGAAGGAGAGGCAGGACGGGCAGGAAGATTAGAGCACACCGTCGAGAAAGGTGTACCCTTGGCCCCACCGGAAGCAGCATCCCCTCCAACCAAGTCCGCCAGCGAGTCATTTGCCCCCCGACCGACCGGAGCATTCTCCTTCAACATATCCTGGTCTTCAGGGGAGAGCCCGTCCCACTCCGACTGGATAAAGCGCTGATCAGTGCCATGCATAGAATCGTCTGGGCAACCATCCCCATCTTTGCTCTTGTCGTCATTGCCAGAGGCTGGGGGCGGGGGAGGAGGTGGGGGCGACACCGGACCCGAAGCACCCTCCACCCGAACCCTGAGCCGAAAGCCACCAGCCGAAAGGAAGACATCAATGGAGCCACGAATACACAGGGGGTCCACACACCATACCCGCAGAAGGACCGGCCCGAGGATAGCCAAAGAGTCTTGATCGACCTCAATAGGCTTGGCGATGAGCACCCCGGACGCCATCAGAAACGCCGTGGTACGCACTGTAGGAGGAACATCTTCAACTAGAACCCATACATCAGACAGGGAGGAGATAGCCTTGGAACCATTAGAAGCAGCCTTTACCGAAACAACCAATTGATTCAGAGGTAGCGTGAAGCTAGTACAGGAGGAAATCATGCGGAGACTTTCTTTGGAAGGGAAGGTCGCAAAGAACTCGAATCTGAAAGTCATGGCGGATTTGCCAATCCCACCCTCCCTCGTCCCACAACCGGAGCTCATCAAGAAGGACCTAGGATGTAATGCGTTTGGACTGGACAGAGATGATGCCAACGTTGGATAGCACATGGATAGGAGCTGCAACAGGGACCTCCCTATCTAAGGCGAAAAATGAGCACCCAGGAAGGCCAAGGCCATAATGAACGAAGGCAGGAGGTTTGGAACAATTCTGACAATCCACCGTGAGGTGGCCATCTTCCCTACAGATGAGGCAGAAGGGGGGGTTTTGGCACCGGGACTGAAAGTGACCAGGACGGTGACATGCTGAAAGCGGTGAGAGTGGGGTTGGCGACCTGAGTTTGAGGAGGAATGCGACCAGACCACGAGGGGAGGAGGGAGAATACCAAAGACCACCACGCCAGCCCAGATCCGACGCCCGCCAAAGAAGAAGTGCCAACGGGGCGGCGAACAGGAGCCCCCGACGCACCACGCGGAACGAAACGAGACGGACCCCCACCAGCCACCGCCGGAGCCCGCACCATCCCACCACCCAGCGGAGCAGCACCATGCGGAGGAGGCGGTGGGACCGGCCCCGACGAGCCAGCCCGACTCCCCGCAGCCGCCAACTCCCACGGATCGACTGCAGCCGGAGGAGCACCATGCAAGGGCAGCGAAGGATCCGACGACCCAGATCCGGATATGCGCGGGGACGAACCGGCCGCCGACCCCGCCTCTGGAGCGAGCGACGCCTGGAGCTTAGCGCGCAGCACAGCTTCATACTCTAGATCGGCCGCCGTCTCGCCAGATCCGTCGCACCCCCGCTTCTGGCCGGAGACAGCCTCGCTGGAGGACCCGCGCGAGCGGTCCATCGCGACCACCGCCGCAAACGAATGAGAAAGGGGAGGAGGAGGAGCAGATCTGACGAAGGAGCGAATGGGGAGGCGGCGCCAACGCAGATCGAAGGAGGAGGCAGGGAACCCTAGAAATGGGGGAACCGATCCCTTCCGAATCCATATATACCCGGTCCGAGCCAGGCCCGGTTCGACATACGGCTCCAAGGGGGGCTGGGCACAGGCAATCGCGCCCGTAGTCCGAGAAGGGAGGGGGGGAAACAGACACACAAGCCAAGGCAGGGACCGATCCAGGCCCACCAGGCCCATCACATGGCACAAGGACCTGCGGCCCAGACGCGGGCTCCACCACCAACTCCCAGCTCCAGATCTAGGGTAGGCGCCAGCGCCACCGCCGACGATGAAGCCGGAGCCGCACCCCTAGAGGACGAACAGGCGAGGAAGACGGCGACACCGGCCCCCCAACCCCACCAAAGCCCAGCGACGCCCGAGCCGGAGACCAGGCCACAGCACGACGGCGCCCCCGGGAAACGCGGCGCCAGCCATCCTCCTCCACCACGGGCCCGACGAACCGACCCCGCCTGCCAGGAGCGAATTTTCGCCGACGGACCGACGCCGAAGCCATGGAAAGGCCGCCTGCGGGGACCGGACAAGGAGGGGAAGGAAGCGCCTCAGAGTCCGACCCAGATCCTTCTGAATCAAGCGCCCAAAACATGTTGGCCCAGGGAGGAGCGAGAGGACGGAGCGAGGCGAGGAAGCCGGGGAGGAGGGGGAAGCGAGGCGCGCCGCCGAGGAGAAGCAGGAGGAGACATGGGAAGAAGAGGGGGAGGAGGCCACACGAGATGAGGTCGCCGCCGGAGGGAAGGAGGGGGCGGGTGGCGTCGCCACAAGGGAGAGAGGGGAAGGGAGAGCCATAGGCATCATGGATTCATGGTCAATCAGTATCACCATATGCATGGGAGGACCACCCTGAAAACTATGTCACTGTGAAAAGCCCACTCTACAAAATATCTCCTTGCTTCTCACAAATAACGGCCTCTCTAAATTATTTTGGTCACATGCTTGTTACTTAACGTACCACTAAGGGTTGGTTCTTTTGACATCTTAAAAAATAAGCCGCCTCCTCTTCAGCTTTTCATATATGTTGTCTCTCTTATTCCTTGGGCTTCTAAAGTAGTTATGAGATAATTAATTTAGAACTCTCAATAAATTTAGGAAGAGACAACTACAATAAAATGGAGTGAATGACCAATAATAATTGAGTCAGATTGTTTGGAGGCTGTTAATTTAGTCTGTAAGGGAGATATGGACAGATCAAGAAACATCGCTATTGTTCGGGAAATCAAGCAACTTATGGAACAATGAAATTCTTGTATTACTCACATTACACAAAATATCGTAAGTCATTTGTTGGCATCTTATGGTAGGAGCTCTGGCCGCACTATGGTTTGGCTTGGTTCAGGCCCTCATGAGGTTGTCACACAATCTACTTTTGATGGTAGCGATGCTACGTGTAATATAAGTATTTTCCTGCAAAACAAAAGAGTCAATTATATCGACATGAAAATAGCAAACAGTTAACCTAATTACTTCATGGTGCACGCGCACTTTTTAAACGAAACGAGCAGCCTCGCTCTCACAGCATATGCATGCGTTGATTTAAATGCGTTCACACTGCTCCTTTAGTTTTAAAAAGACAAATCCATCTGCATTTATTTTTGGTTTTCAAAAATTCAAAAAGCTATATCTTTCAAACCGCGCGTCCGAATTCAAATGCGTTTTCACCATTGGAATCCTCGCGACGAGATCTTTGAAACTAGATCCCGCATGGGTATATTTCGACGAATTTTTTTCGATGCCAACTTTGGGGCTATATGGTGCAACTTTAGTATTGCATGGTGCAACTTTAATACTGCATGGGGCAACTTTTTTTAAAAACCAATTTTAGAGCTGCATAATCCAACTTCCTATGAGGCTACAACATAGCAACCATAACAACCGACTTTTGCGATGTGCAACTAGTCTACTACCTCGACCAACCACCTTGTAGTAGATGTACAACCATCCTTTCTACTTGTGGATGCCTATTTGTTGGCACACCCTGCACCACCTCCCCTACCAGCGATATGTGCAACTTAGTATGTTGTTCAAGCCAACTGTCTACTTGTCGATGTGCAACTCTTTCCCCTCCCTGCTTGTAGATATGTAGTTTCGGTTGGTGGGGGCAACAAACGGAGTTGCACATAGCTTGCTATGCAGTTGGCTAAAAAACATATGAAGTTGCACATTTCACAGGCAAGGATAGTTGGATGGTGTTCCACTTTCGCGAGGATAGTGAAAAGTTGCATATAGACAGGGCGCCGAAGTTGCAAATCTCACTAGCAGGGATGGTTTGGACCGGTTGCTAGAAGGGAAAACTACACATCCATGGGGGTGCGATGAAAAGTTGCACATCCCTGTTAGACAGTTGGTCGTGTCAGTATCCGGAGTTGCACATCCACTGCTAGGTAGTTGGCGGATGCAGCAAACAGTGAAAGCACATCCACATGCAGGGGAAAGTTGCACATCAAGTACTAGGCAACTAGCCTGAGCAATAGACGAAGTTGCACATGTCACTGAAAGGGGTAGTTTGAGGGGGTGGAGGTGACATCAGTGAAAACTGCATGTCCACGGGGTAGGCGGAAAGCTGCACATCCACTGTCAGCTAGTTGCGCATCGCTTCTAGTCAGTTGCACAAAATGAGGGACTAAGTTGCACAATTTTTTTCATCAAAACATACCCATGCGGGATCTAGTTTCGAAGAGCACGTCGCGAGGATTCCAATAGTGAAAATGGATCTTAATTTCGATACACGGTTTAAAAGTTATGGTTTTTTGAATTTTATAAATCATAAATTAAATGGTAAAAAGTCATCCATGTCCATGCAGTAAACGAAGGCGCAACGAATGCATGTGGATCATTTAATACGCATGTTCGTTGGCTATTTCTTATTTAACTAGTTAAGGAATCTTTCCTGATTAGTACAAGGGACAGAACACTTTCTATAAATTACCGGCCGCTCGCGAAAGCCAGCGAGCAGCCGGCCGCTACGTAGACCTGCCCAACAGTTAATTGCTATTAAAAATCCTCACACCAAATTTGATACAGCTCATAAACTAAAATACTATTCCCTTTGATCCATATTAATTGTCGTTGATTTAGTATAATTTTGTACTTCCTCGTCTTTATTGTGCGCGCGGCCGGAACAGGCGCTCCAGCAGCCGCGCATAATTGCGCGCGAAGTAAACTTGGTTCAACGCGCGAAGGAAAACGGTATCGCGCGGGGTGTATTTGCTGCGCCAGCTCCCGCGCGCTGTACAGCGACGATTCGCGCACGAGCGACCAACTGATGCCCTTACTTCTCTGGCCGCCCCGCCCCGCACCGCCGCCGGGGAAATTCCACCGATGGAAGGCCGTGCCAACATCCCCCAACCCCTTCCTACACCGCGCTGGGTTGAGCTTCGGCTTCACCGCCGGTGCCCCTCCTCCTCCAAGCACCGGTCTCGCGCGTGGACTTTTCATGGCGCCATAGACGACCTCGCAGGGTGGCGTCGCGTCGCCGCCCACCATGAAGCCACAGGACTCCGTCTCCAAGCAACCGAATGCGGCGGTGGCGACGACGGCGATGGTGTCCCGAAAGAAGAACAAAGCGGACGACTCTTCTAGGCGGCCGAAGAAGAAACTTGCAGCCCGTCCGGCCGCGCCTCCATCGACCGAATCTTCAGAGAGCTCGCAATTTGTTGCGTTGGCGGCCGATGCGCACAAGGTGTTTGATGAAATTCCCACAAGGTATGATTTTGCCCCCCGTTTTTTGTCGTTGTTTTTAGATAAATGTATACATATGGATAGCTTGATTTACTTTTTCTTTTATCATACTTCTTAGTTTCAATGACGACACATATATGTCAACTATGGGTGTTGGCTTCAACAATTCTCATTGGTCTCAAACCAATGAAGTGCATGAAGATGATCATGAGTATGAAGTGGATGAGGATGGTGAGGGTATCGACGATGCACCGAAAGGAAGAGCGGGCAACTACACCATTGACGAAGATGTCTTGCTATGCCATACATGGTTGCATGTGTCTATGGATGCCAACGTCGGAGGGGACCAAAGTAGAGATACATATTGGGTCCAGATGAACATTCTTTGATACACACAACAAGAGTGGAATTGAGCGCACCGATAGATCTCTTCGCTCCCGGTGGTCGACAATCAACATAGATTGTCAAAGGTGGGCGGCGGCAATGAAGTCGGTTGACACGATAAACCCAAGTGGCACTAATGATAGAGATAGGGTAAGTGCCATTTCTTTTATGTTCCATGTTCATGCTTCATCTTTGGTGTTTCAAGTGCTAACTTGTTCTTTTGTATGTAGCTCACTATTGCACAAAACTTATTTCAAGGAGAAGAGAAGAAGACCAAGAAAGGCAAGGTCAATAAAGGGAGAGCTTTTGTGTTGCTCCATTGTTTCGAAGTGTTGAAGGATGAAGAGAAATGGAGGAACCATGATGTCCTAGAGGAGAGCAAGAAAAGCAAGGCAATTATTGTTTTGGATGATGATGAGGAGGAGGAAGCATCCAGATGACGACAAGAGGAGCCGTACACAAAACTCGGTTGCCTTCTCCAAGCCAAAAAGACCAAATGGAGATAATAAAGATGCAAAAGAAAAGAAGAAGATAGGAGATGATGAGTTAACGAATGCTATGGAAGCTATTGTGAAGGCAAGAAAGGAAACAAACGAGGAGAGGAGGATGGCAAGGAGCCAAGAGTCGGTGGCCGAGGAGAGGAGGTTGGCAGCCAGGGAGAGGAGGGTGGCGGCCGAGGAGAGGAAGGTGGCATTGGAAGAGAAGAAATTGGCCATGGAGGAGCGAGCTAGATTATTGGAATGGGAGAAGTACTTGTTCTTCATGGACACATCTACCTTCGATGATAGGCAAAAGGAGTTCATCAATCTTTCCCGTGATGAAGTCTTGGTCCAAAAAAGATTGATGACCATGGAGGGCATGGGAGGCATGGAGCTACCATGGGAGGCTTCAGAGGCATAGGAGCTACCATGGGAGGCTTGGGAACAAGCATGGGAGGCATGGGAGCTACCATGGGAGGCTTGGAAACAAGCATGGAAAGCATGGACGTCATGGGAGGCTTCGGAGGCATGGGTGGCTTCGGAGCTATCATAGGATGCATGGGAGACATGGGAGCACTTGCGGGAGACATGGATGGCTTCTGAGCTACCATGGGAGGCACGGGAGACATGGGAGCACCTACGGAAGACATGGGTGGCTTCGGAGCTACCATGGGAGGCATGAGAGACATGGGAGCACGTACAGGAGACATGCGTGGCTTCGGAGCTACCATGGGAGGCATGAGAGGCATGAGTTTTGGGTCTCTTATGGGAGGCATGGGAGCACCTCGGGGTGACATGAGTGGACGCATGGCTTCCGGTGTGCCTCACATGCCTTCGCATGATGTCGTTGGAGATAGTGCGCACACCGTCCGAGTTCCTGATGACGATGAGGCGCTTGAAAATGGAGAGGAGGAGGAAGAATCGTCTCCGGAAAAGAAGGAAGAAAATGAGGAAGATGATGTGGCATGATTGTTGATGTTTCATTTGTTTGTGTGAATTTTTATTTGACATGAACTTGGTTGGGTGATTTTGAACTATGCCATGCCATGTAACTGAACTATGCTATGTTGCTCCAACTCATTATAATGCATATTTGTTTTATTGTCATATTGATATGTGTTGTTTTATATTTGAAAATGCCGGCTGGTCGCGCGAGCTGTATTTTACCGCGTCTGGTGAAGCGCTAAAGCAGCGTGTTAAAATTTACAGCGCCTAGAAAAGAAACCAACCTCTCCCGTGCGCGAAATCTTTATTTCAACGCTGTAAAAGTTTTTTAGCGTGCCAAATCGCGAGAAAGAGCGTATCTGTTGGGGCCCTATTTGTTGGCAGCTGGCTCCTTTTGACACAATCGAGAGCGTGGATGCATGGCTATATGAAATGCGCACGTGGCATGCAGTTCCAATTGCCTTGTCGATCGATGAATGCATAGTCGACAAACAAACCTCTTTCCGCAATGATACGACGATTGATGGTGTCAACCTGACGGCGACGGCGGTGAAAAAGCTGCGCGCAGCACGGTCGCACCAACCAGCCAGCCAACCAAGCTGCAGTTTTTTTTTTTTCGAAACGGACCAAGCTGCAGTTACCACGCACCTAAGTCCAACCAATCTGCAGTTTAACCAATAACTGCTCCGGCCGGCCGGTTATCAAGTTCAAAGGTCTTGTTCAATGCCGTGCACGTACACGTACTGCACACTGATCCTAGCTGCTAATCAGCTGGTTGCGACGTCGATCATCCACCATCGCGCGATATGATGTGCACGGGAAGGACCGGCGATTTTAGGCATGCAGCAATAATAATAATATTATCAGGGCGATTTGCATTTGCATCATTGCAGGCATGATTTATAACCATCCACACAAATATATAATACTCAGACGCACCAGCTGTTCGATCCGTTTGCCGGTTGTTCCCCGGTGCAAGATGTCAACCATGATCTTGATGACGACGATCATTCAACGCCTCGACTCAAAGTTATTTTGGTACTTAAAAATGATTTCAGACGCAGTTCAGTTGTAGTTTATAATTATTTTCTCATTGGGGTCAATCATTTTATTCCAGCCGTTGAATGTGAAATCAAGGGATGGAAGATGTCAACCATGATCTTTTACCTCCCGCTTTCTTCTTCCTTTGAATCAAAGGCTTTCTTCTTCTTTTGAACCGCCCCACCGCCGTGGACCTAGCCGCCTGCTTCCGCCACCCGTGGCCGCCTCGCCGCACCGCCCCTCCCCTGAACCGTCCCCTACCTTCAGTCTTGCCGTCACCCCCGGTCATCAACTATAAGCCCCGCGACCACCCAAAGAACTTTGGTGAACCAGCACGCCACCCGCCACCCTAAGATAGATAATGGGGGTGCTTCTCCGGTGTACCTGCACTCGCCACCCTAAGATAGACAGTCGGGATGTTCTTCCCCAGCGACGGCCCCAATCTCCTCCTTCATCTCCAGCGCTTCCTCATTTCTTCTCAAAATCGACTGACCCAAATCGAAAAACCAGTCGACTGACACTCCGCCACTGTGTTTCTCATTTCGGTACTCCAAGCCCAACGGGCAGCGCGCCACATCTTTCTCTGGTCCCTTTTACATGTGTTAGACTATGTATAGCTTCTGTATTTGTGTACATATATTGTACCTATTGTAACACACCATTATATATATGAGATAAGCCACCCCTAGAGGGTTGAGCTGGTTCCCCCAAAGTATTGTCTTACATGGTAACAGACCTAATTTCGATCCACGCCTCCGCAAAACCCTAAACTCGCCGCCGCCCCCTCCATCGCGCCGCCGCCGCCATCAGATCGCGCCGCCGCCGCCATGTCGGGTGCTGCAGCCTCCAGCTCCTCCTCTGCTGGGTTCCTCCCGGCCTCCCTCGCCGCCCTCCTCTCGCTCCCGCTGGACTCGGCCACGCCGCCGCAGCTCAGGACAAGGAGCATTGGCTCGGTGTTCTCCAACAACTCGACGGGGCTTGCGCTGACGGTTCACATGTCCAGCGCTGCTTCATCCGCTCCGTCGACCGGCGTCATCGCGCCCCTGGCCGCCGCGCCTGAGGCCACTTCGCCGACTGCCACGGCGGGTCTCCTGCCATCTGCGCCTCAGGCGGGTTTCCTCTCGGCAGCGCCCGTAGCCTCTCTCTACGGGGCATACCTGTTGGGGAACGTAGTAATTTCAAAAAATTTCCTACGCACACGCAAGATCATGGTGATGGCATAGCAACGAGAGGGGAGAGTATTGTCCACGTACCCTCGTAGACCGAAAGCGGAAGCGTTATAACAACGCGGTTGATGTAGTCGTACGTCTTCACGATCTGACCGATCCAAGTACCGAACATACGGCACCTTCGAGTTCAGCACACGTTCAGCTCGATGACGATCCCCAGACTCCGATCCAGCAAAGTGTCGGGGATGAGTTCCACAAGACGACGGGCGTGGTGACGATGATGATGCTCTACCGGCGCGAGGCTTCGCCTAAACTCCATGACGATATGACCGAGGTGGAATATGGTGGAGGGGGCACCGCACACGGCTAAGGAACGATCACGTAGATCAACTTGTGTGTCCTGGGGTGCCCCTCTGCCCCCGTATATAAAGGAGGGAGGGGGAGGTGCGGCCGACCCTCATGGGGTGCGCCTGGAGGAGTCCTACTCCCACCGGGAGTAGGACTCCCCTCCTCTTGCCTTGTTGGAGAAGGAAGGGGAGGGAAAGAGGAAGAGGCGCCGCCCCCTCTCCTTGTCCTATTCGGACTAGGGGAGGGGGCACGGCCTGCCCCGCCGCCCTCCTCTTTTCCGCATGGCCCACTAAGGCCCATTATCCCCGGGAGGGTTCCGGTAACCCCGGTGTTCCGTAAAATCCCGATTTCACCGGAACCATTCCGATATCCAAATATAGGCTTCCAATATATCAATCTTTATGTCTCGACCATTTCGAGACTCCTCGTCATGTCCATGATAACATCCGGGACTCGAACAAACTTCGTACATCAAAACTTGTAAACTCATAATAAAACTGTCGCCGTAACGTTAGCGTGCGGACCCTACGGGTTCGAGAACTATGTAGACATGACCTAGAACTATTCTCGGTCAATAACCAATAGCGGAACCTGGATGCCCATATTGGTTCCTACATATTCTACGAAGATCTTTATCGGTCAAACCGCATAACGACATCGTTGTTCCCTTTGTCATCGGTATGTTACTTGCCGAGATTCGGTCGCCGGTATCCAATACCTAGTTCAATCTCGTTACCGGCAAGTCTCTTTACTCGTTCCGTAATACATCATCTCAAGCAACTAACTTATTAGTTGCAATGCTTGCAAGGCTTATGTGATGTGTATTACCGAGAAGGCCTAGAGATACCTCTCCGACAATCGGAGTGACAAAACCTAATCTCGAAATATGCCAACCCAACATGTACCTTTGGAGACACCTGTAGTACTCCTTTATAATCACCCGATTACGTTGTGACGTTTGGTAGCACCAAAGTGTTCCTCCGGTAAACGGGAGTTGCATAATCTCATAGTTATCGGAACATGTATAAGTCATGAAGAAAGCAATAGCAATATACTAAACGATCAAGTGCTAGGCTAACGAAATGGGTCATGTCAATCACATCATTCTCCTAATGATGTGATCCCATTAATCAAATAACAACACATGTCTATGGTTAGGAAACATAACCATCTTTGATTAATGAGCTAGTCTAGTAGAGGCATACTAGTGACTATATGTTTGTCTATGTATTCACACATGTATCATGTTTCCGGTTAATACAATTCTAGCATGAATAATAAACATTTATAATGATATGAGGAAATAAATAATAACTTTATTATTGCCTCTAGGGCATATTTCCTTCAGTCTCCCACTTGCACTAGAGTCAATAATCTAGTTCACATCGCCATGTGATTTAACACCAATATTCATATCTCAGATATGATTAACACCCATAGTTCACATCGTCATGTGACCAACACCCAAAGGGTTTACTAGAGTCAAAATCTAGTTCACATCGCTATGTGATTAACACCCAAAGAGTACTAAGGTATGATCATGTTTTGCTTGTGAGAGAAGCTTAGTCAACGGGTCTGTCACATTCGAGCCGTTTGTATTTTGCAAATATTCTATGTCTACAATGCTCTCGCACGGAGCTACTCTAGCTAATTGCTCCCACTTTCAATATGCATCCAGATTGAGACTTATAGTCATCCTGGATCGGTGTAAAAAGCTTGCATCGATGTAACTCTTTCTGACGGGCTCTTTTATCACCTCCATAATCGAGAAATATTTCCTTAGTCCTCACTAAGGATGTTCTTGACCAATGTCCAAAGGATCTACTCCTAGATCACTATTGTACTCCTTGCCAAATTCAGAGCAAGGTATACAATAGGTCTGGTACATAGCATAGCATACTTTATAGAACCTATGACTAAGGCATAGGGAATGACTTTCATTCTCTTTACTATTTTCTGCCGTGGTCGGGATTTGAGTCTTACTCAATTTCACACCTTGTAACACAGGCAAGAAACTCTTTCTTTGACTGTTCCATTTTGAACTACTTTAAAATCTTGTCAAGGTATGTACTCATTGAAAAACTTATCAAGCGTCTTGATCTATCTCTATAGATCTTGATGCTCAATATGTAAGCAGCTTCACCGAGGTCCTTCTTTGAAAAACTCCTTTCAGATACTCCTTTATGCTTTGCGAATAATTCTACATTATTTCCGATCAACAATATGTCATTCACATATACTTATCGTAAATGTTGTAGTGCTCCCACTCACTTTCTTGTAAATTCTGGCTTCTCCAAAAGTTCAGTATAAAACCATATGCTTTGATCAAATCATCAAGCATATATTCCAACTCTGAGATGCTTGCACCAGTCCATAGATGGATCATTTGGAGCTTGCACATTTTGTTAGCATCTTTAGGATTGACAAAACCTTCCGTTGCATCATATGCAACTCTTCTTTAATAAATCCATTAAGGAATGCAGTTTTGACATCCATTTGCTAGATTTCATAAAATGTGGCAATTGCTAACATGATTCGGACAGACTTAAGCATCGTTACGAGTGAGAAAATCTCATCGTATTCAACACCTTGAACTTGTCGAAAACCTTTTGCAACAAGTCGAGCTTTGTAGATAGTAACACTACTATCAGTGTCCGTCTTCCTCTTGAAGATCCATTTATTTAACATGGCTTGCTGATCATCGAGCAAATCAATCAAAGTCCATACTTTGTTCTCATACATGGATCATATCTCAGATTTTATGGCCTCAAGCCATTTCGCGGAATCTGGGCTATCATCGCTTCCTCATAGTTCGTAGGTTCATCATGGTCTAGTAACATGACTTCTATAATAGGATTACCGTACCACATTGGTGCGGATCTTATTTTGGAAGACCTACGAGGTTCGGTAGTAACTTGATCTGAAGCTTCATGATCATCATCATTAGCATCCTCACTGATTGGTGTATGAATCACAGGAACTGATTTCTGTGATGAACTACTTTCCAATTCGGGAGAAGATACAATTACCTTATCAAGCTCTACTTTCCTCCCACTCACTTCTTTCAAGAGAAACTTCTTCTCTAGAAAGGATCCATCTTAGCAACAAATATCTTGCTTTCGGATCTGTGATAGAAGGTGTACCCAATAGTTTCCTTTGGGTATTCTATGAAGACGCACTTCTCCGATTTGGGTTCGAGCTTATCAGATTGAAACTTTTTCACATAAGCATCGCAATCCCAAACTTTAAGAAACGACAACTTAGGTTTACGGCTAAACCATAGTTCATACGGTGTCATCTCAACGGATTTAGATGGTGCCCTATTAAACGTGAATGCAGCTGTCTCTAATGCATAACCCCAAAACGATAGTGGTAAATCGGTAAGATACATCATAGATCGCACCATGTCAAAATAAAAGTACGGTTCTGACGTTCGGACACACCATAACGTTGTGGTGTTCCGGTGGCGTGAGCTGTGAAACTATTCCACATTGTTTTAATTGAAGACCAAACTTCGTAACTCAAATATTCATCTCCACGATCAGATCGCGAAACTTTATTTTCTTGTTGCGATGATTTTCCACTTCACTCTGAAATTCTTTGAACTTTTCAACTATTTCAGACTTATGTTTCATCAAGAAGATATACGCATATCTGCTCAAATCATCTGTGAAGGTCAGAAAATAATGATACTTGTCGCGAGCCTTAATATTCATCGGACCATGTATGATTTCCAACAAATCTGTTGCTCGCTTCATTGTTCCGGAGAACGGAGTCTTAGTCATCTTGCCCATGAGGCATGGTTCGCAAGCATCAAGTGATTCATAATCAAGTGATTCCAAAAGTCCATTAGCATGGAGTTTCTTCATGCGCTTTACATCAATATGACCCAAACAGCAGTGCCACAAATAAGTTGCACTATCATTATTAACTTTGCATCTTTTGGCATCAATATTATGAATATGTGTATCACTACGATCGAGATCCAACAAAATATTTTCATTGGGTGTATAACCATCGAAGGTTTTATTCATGTAAACAGAATAACAATTATTCTTTAACTTTAAATGAATAACTGTTTTGCAATAAACATGATCAAATCATATTCATGCTCAACGCAAATGCTAAATAACATTTATTTGGCTTTTAACACTAATCTCGAAAATATAGGGAGTGTGTGATGATGATCATATCAATCTTGGAACTATTTCCAACACTCATCGTCACTTCCCTCAACTAGTCTCTGTTTATTATGTAACTCCTGTTTGAGCTACTAATCTTAGCAACCGAACAAGTATCAAATACTCGTGGGCTACTATAAACACTAGTAAGGCACACATCAAACACCTGTATATCAAATATACCCTTGTTCACTTTGCCACCCTTCTTATCTACCAAATATTCAGGTCATTTCTGCTCCCGGTGATCATTTCCTTTGCAGTAGAAGCACTTTCGGTTTCAGGCTTTGGTCCAGCTTTGGGCTTCTTCATGGAGCGACAACTTGCTTGTCATTCTACTTGAAGTTCCTTTCTTTCCCTTTGCCCTTTTCTTGAAACTAGTGGTCTTGTCAATCATCAACACTTGATGCTCTTTTCTTGATTTCTACCTTCGTCGATTTCAGCATCACGAAGAACTTGGGAATTACTTTTGTCATCCCTTGCATATTATAGTTCATCACGTAAGTTCTACTAACTTGGTGATGGTGACTAGAGAATTCATCAATCACTATCTGATCAGGAAGATTAACTCCCACTTGATTCAAGCGATTGAAGTACCCAGACAATCTGAGCACATGCTCACTAGTTGAGCGATTCTCCTCCATCTTTTAGCTATAGAACTTGTTGGAGACTTCATATCTCTCAACTCGGGTATTTTCTTGAAATATTAACTTCAATTCCTGGAACATCTCATATGGTCCATGACGTTCAAAACGTCTTTGAAGTCCCGATTCTAAGCCGTTAAGTATGGTGCACTAAACTATCAAGTAGTCATCATATTGAGCTAGCCAAGTGTTCATAACGTCTGCATTTGCTCCTGCAATAGGTTTGTCACCTAGCGGTGCATTAAGGACATAATTCTTCTGTGCAGCAGTGAGGATAAACCTCATATCACGGATCCAATCCGCATCATTGCTACTAACATTTTTCAATACAATTTTCTCTAGGAACACATATAAAAACATAGGGAAGCAAAAACATAGGGAAGCAACAACGCGAGCTATTGATCTACAACATAATTTGCAAAATAATACCAGGACTAAGTTCATGATAAATTAAAGTTCAATTAATCATATTACTTAAGAACTCCCACTTAGATAGACATCCCTCTAATCTTCTAAGTGATTACGTGATCCAAATCAACTACACCATGTCCGATCGTCACGTGAGATGGAGTAGTTTCAACGGTGAACATCAATATGTTGATCATATCTACTATATGATTCACGCTCGACCTTTCGGTCTCAGTGTTCCGAGGCCATATCTGCATATGCTAGGCTCGTCAAGTTTAACCTGAGTATTATGCGTGTGCAAAACTGGCTTGCACCCGTTGTAGATGGACGTAGAGCTTATCACATCCGATCATCACGTGGTGTCTGGGCACGACGAACTTTGGCAGCGGTGCATACTCAGGGAGAACACGTCTTGATAATTTTTAGTGAGAGATCATCTTAAAATGCTACCGTCAATCAAAGCAAGATAAGATGCATAAAGGATAAACATCACATGCAATCAATATAAGTGATATGATATGGCCATCATCATCTTGTGCTTGTGATCTCCATCTCCGAAGCACCGTCGTGATCACCATCGCCACCGGCGCGACACCTTGATCTCCATCGTAGCATCGTTGTCGTCTCGTCAACTATTGCTTCTCGACTATCGCTACCGCTTAGTGATAAAGTAAAGCAATTACATGGCTTTTGCATTTCATACAATAAAGCGACAACCATATGGCTCCTGCCAGTTGCCGATAACTTCGGTTACAAAACATGATCATCTCATACAACAAAATATAGCATCACGTCTTGACCATATCATATCACAACATGCCCTGCAAAAACAAGTTAGACGTGCTCTACTTTGTTATTGCAAATTTTACGTGGCTGCTACGGGCTGAGCAAGAACCGTTCTTACCTACGCATCAAAACCACAATGATAGTTTGTCAAGTTGGTGCTGTTTTAACCTTCGCAAGGACCGGGCGTAGCCACACTCAGTTCAACTAAAGTGAGAGAGACAGACACCCGCCAGTCACCTTTAAGCAACGAGTGCTCGCAGCGGTGAAACCAGTCTCGCGTAAGCGTACGCGTAATGTCGGTCCAGGCCGCTTCATCTCACAATACCGCTGAACCAAAGTATGACATGCTGGTAAGCGGTATGACTTATATCGCCCACAACTCACTTGTGTTCTACTCGTGCATATAACATCAACGCATAAAACCAGGCTCGGATGCCCTTTGTTGGGGAACGTAGTAATTTCAAAAAATTCCTACGCACACGCAAGATCATGGTGATGGCATAGCAACGAGAGGGGAGAGTATTGTCCACGCACTCGTGAGACCGTAAGCGGAAGCGTTATGACAACGCGGTTGATGTAGTCGTACATCTTCACGATCCGACCGATCCAAGTACCGAGCGCACGGCACCTCCGAGTTCAGCACACGTTCAGCTTGATGACGATCCCGGACTCCGATCCGGCAAAGTGTCGGGATGAGTTCCGTCGGCCTGACGGCGTGGTGGCGATGATGATGCTCTACCGGCGCAGGCTTCGCCTAAACTCCGCGACGATATGACCGAGGTGGAATATGGTGGAGGGGGCACCGCACACGGCTAAGGAACGATCACGTGGATCAACTTGTGTGTCCCGGGGTGCCCCTCTGCCCCGTATATAAAGGAGGGAGGGGGAGGTGCGGCCGGCCCTCCTAGGGTGCGCCTGGAGGATTCCTACTCCCACCGGGAGTAGGACTCCCCCCCTCTTGCCTTGTTGGAGAAGGAAAGGGGAGAGGGGAAAGAGGAAGAGGGGCGCCGCCCCCCCTCTCCTTGTCCTATTCGGACTAGGGGGGGAGGGGGCGCGCGGCCTGCCCTGGCCGGCCCTCCTCTTTTCCCTCATGGCCCACTAAGGCCCATTATCCCCCGGGAGGGTTCCGGTAACCCCCCGGTGTTCCGGTAAAATCCCGATTTCACCCGGAACCATTCCGATATCCAAATATAGGCTTCCAATATATCAATCTTTATGTCTCGACCATTTCGAGACTCCTCGTCATGTCCGTGATCACATCCGGGACTCCGAACAAACTTCGGTACATCAAAACTTGTAAACTCATAATAAAATTGTCATCGTAACGTTAAGCGTACGGACCCTATGGGTTCGAGAACTATGTAGACATGACCTAGAAGTATTCTCGGTCAATAACCAATAGCGGAACCTGGATGCCCATATTGGTTCCTACATATTCTACGAAGATCTTTATCGGTCAAACCGCATAACGACATACGTTGTTCCCTTTGTCATCGGTATGTTACTTGCCCGAGATTCGATCGTCGGTATCCAATACCTAGTTCAATCTCGTTACGGCAAGTCTCTTTACTCGTTCCGTAATACATCATCTCGCAACTAACTTATTAGTTGCAATGCTTGCAAGGCTTATGTGATGTGTATTACCGAGAAGGCCTAGAGATACCTCTCCGACAATCGGAGTGACAAAACCTAATCTCAAAATACGCCAACCCAACATGTACCTTTGGAGACACCTGTAGTACTCCTTTATAATCACCCGATTCGCCAGGACGCTTTGGTAGCACCCAAAGTGTTCCTCCGTAAACGGAGTTGCATAATCTCATAGTTATCGGAACATGTATAAGTCATGAAGAAAGCAATAGCAATAGACTAAACGATCAAGTGCTAGGCTAACGACTGGGTCATGTCAATCACATCATTCTCCTAATGATGTGATCCCATTAATCAAATAACAACACATGTCTATGGTTAGGAAACATAACCATCTTTGATTAATGAGCTAGTCTAGTAGAGGCATACTAGTGACTATATGTTTGTCTATGTATTCACACATGTATCATGTTTCCGGTTAATACAATTCTAGCATGAATAATAAACATTTATCATGATATGAGGAAATAAATAATAACTTTATTATTGCCTCTAGGGCATATTTCCTTCAATACCGGCCGCCGCCGCCCGCGGGTTCCAACCCCGTGGCCCCGTCTGCGCCGCATGCCCCTGCCCCCATGGCGTATACGCCTCCGGCAGGTGCCTCCTCGGGATCGTTGCCTCCGCCGTTTCACTTTGGCAACCTCATCACCGTCAAGCTCTCGTCCGACAATTATATCTTCTGGCGTGCGCAAGTTCTCCCGCTCCTTGGGAGCCACTACTTGCTTGGCTACGTCGATGGCACTTTTCCTTGCCCTCCTGCGCTAGTGGATAGCGTGGACGGTCCGGTTTACAACCCGGCACACCGTGTCTGGACGGGGCAGGACCAGGCGAATCTCTCCTCCATCCAGGGTTCGCTCACTCCGGCGGTTGTCGGGCTCGTCGTATTCGCGAAGACTTCCCACGAGGCTTGGACCATCCTTGAGCGCTCCTTTGCGTCACAGTCGCAAGCCAGGGTCAGTGACCTTCGTCGCGAGCTTGGCGCCTGCGAGAAGCTTGATTCCACGGAAACGGAGTTCTACAACAAGGTCAAGGCTCTTGCTGATACACTCGCATCCATTGGACAGCCGCTTACAGATTCTGAGTTCAACTCCTTCATTGTAAACGGCCTCGACGAAGAGTATGATGGCTTGGTTGAGATCATTAATGAGCGCGGCAACACGACTCCCATGATGGCGCACGAGGTCTACTCTCGACTTTTCCTCATCGAAAGCAGCGCTGAGGCGCCGCCGCTGCTCCAACCGCAATCACAAGGCCGCTTCCGCCAATGCGGCCTACAGAGGCGGCCGCTCCTCCGGTGGTGCTCAATCCTCTGCTTCGGGCAAGGGGCCTGCATCGCTGCCGTCGGCTTCAACCACCCCCACGCTGACCCTTCCTGGTGATGGGGGTCGACGGGTATGCCAGCTCTGTGGTCTTGATGGACATTGGGCCTCCAATTGCCATCGCCGTTTTCAGAAGAGTTTCCTCGGTCTCGGCAACGACGGCAAGGATACACGCAACACTGCGTGACAGGTGGCTATGGCCGATCGCCCAGCGCCGCAAAAGCCTCAAGGCCATACCCAGTCTTACTCCATTGATCTGCACTGGTACATGGACTCTGAGGGCGACGGAGCATCTGACGAATGAGATGGGAAAGCTTCATCCTCGCGAGCCCTATCATGGTTCCGATAAGATCCACACTGCCAACGGAGCAGGTATGCACATCTCTCATATTGGTCAAGCATCCCTTCTTACTAGTCATGCCACTAGGAGGCTTCAGCTTCGTGATGTTCTTAGAGTACCATCTGTGACACGCAATCTCCTTTCAGTTCCTAAACTCACTTATGACAATAATGTGTTTTGTGAATTTCACCCGTTTGATCTTTTTATTAAGGATCGGGACACGAGGGACGTTCTTCTTAGTGGGCGTCTCTACCAGGGCCTTTATCGTCTGGAGCATCCCTGAGTCTCTCGGGTTTTCGGTGGAGTTCGCTTCGTCAGCCACGATGGCATGCTCGTCTTGGCCATCCTGCCACACCTATCGCTCGTCATGTTTTGCGTCGTCACATGAGCTTCCTAGTGTCTCTAGTAATAATGATGTAGCGGTCGTGATGCTTGTCGGCGGGGAAGAGTCATCAACTTCCTTTTTCGGAGTCTACTCGTGAGGTGAAACATCCGTTAGAACTTGTTTTTTCGGATGTATGGGGCCCCGCCCAAACTTCGCTCGATGGTCATAACTATTATATTAGCTTTGTGGATGCTTACGATCGCTTTACCTGGCTCTATCTTATTAAGCGTAAATCTGATGCGTTTGATATTGTTGTTCAGTTTCAAAACATGTTGAACGCCTTCTCAAGCATAAAATTGTTCATGTTCACGGACTGGGTGGTGAGTATCGCAACCTCAATTCCTTCTTCCAGTCGCTCGGGATTGCTCATCGTTTAGCATGTCCACATACTCATCAACAAAACGGTTCCGTCGAACGTAAGCATCGTCACATTGTCGAGACTGGTCTCACTCTTTTGGCCCATGCATCGGTTCCCTTCCGGTTTTTGAGTGATGCTTTTACCACTGCATGCTTCCTTATTAATCACACTCCCACACGTGTTCTTAACATGAAGACTCCTATTGAACTTCTCCTTAATGAACAACCTGACTATACTTTTTTTAAAGTATTTGGGTGTGCTTGTTGGCCGCATCTTCGACCTTATAACAAACGCAAGCTGGAATTTAGGTCCAAAAAGTGTGTCTTCCTGGGCTATAGTTTCCTTCATAAAGGTTACAAATGTCTTCATGTTCCCACTGATCGTGTCTACATTTCTCGGGATGTCGTGTTTGATGAGCTAGTTTTTCCGTTTGCCAACCTTCATGTCTCCTCAGATGCCTCTCCGTTCATGCCTTCATCCTCTCCTGCCTCTGACCAATTTGATGATGTTGCATACTCTCCTATACTTTTACCTAACCATGGTGCAGGAACCGGACGTGGGGCTCGCTTGGAGCTGTTGGAGGATTCACCATCATCACCGCCGCCCTCTGATGTGCACGTCGATCGCACTCTGACGTTGCATGGCATCGGTCCGTGTGCCCATGCACGGTCGCCGGACGAGCTTCTCACGCCGGGCTCGTCAAACGCTCGGCCTGCTACGCCAGCGCCCTCCGAGTCTTCGCCCGCTCGGCCTGCTACACCGCCTTCGCCCCTGGCTCGGCCTGCGACACCGGTCTCGCCCGTGGTTCGGCCCGCTATGCCGATCTCGCCCACGGCTCGGTCCGTGACGCCGGCGTCCCCATCGGATCAGCTCTGCTCGCCTCGATGCGTACGCCCGGACGCCCGTGGGCCGGCCTGCTACGCCAACAGCGCTCGTGGCTCCCGAGTCTGGCTCCTCATCGCCTGAGCTCTCCACGTCCAGTCTCTCGCCGGCTGCCTCGTCTTCATCGACGTCATCCAGCTCATTGCCGGCTGCTTCGTCGACCTCGGTGTCTCCTGTGTTACGACCACATACACGCAGTCGCAGTGGTATTTTTCGACCCAAGGAACGTAAGGATGGTACTGTTGCTTGGTTGGCTGCTTGTCTGGCTGCTTCATTGCGGATCCGTCTTGAGCCCCGCTCATATCAGCTGCCATGCATGTTCCTCATTGGCGAGAGGCTATGGAGCAGGAGTTTCATGCTCTTCTTCGCAACAAGACATGGACTCTCGTTCCTCCACCACCACGGGTAAATATTATTGACTCCAAATGGGTGTTCAAAGTGAAGAAGCATTCAGATGGATCTATTGAGCGTTACAAAGCGCGCCTTGTTGCTAGAGGATTTCGGCAGCGCTATGGTCTTGACTATGAGGACACCTTCAGTCCTGTAGTCAAGCCTACCACCATTCGGCTTCTTCTTTCTCTTGCTGTTACTGCGTGGTTGGTCACTTCACAACTTGATGTGCGTAATGCCTTTCTCCATGGATTCTTGGAGGAAGAGGTTTATATGCGACGACCGCTTTGGTTTTTCGATCCTGATCATCCCGACCATATCATCGTCTCACCAAAGCGCTCTATGGTTTGAAGCAAGCTCCTCGTGCTGGCATGCCCGTCTTGCCTCTCGCTCTTCGTGCTCATGGGTTTGTGGCGTCCATCGCCGACTCTTCATTATTCCTTCTACGTAAGCGAAGTCACTATGTATCTTTTGGTCTATGTCGATGATATTATTCTTGTCAGTTCTTCTCGGTATCTTCTTTGATGCTCTTGTTTGCTCTCTTGGTGCTGATTTTCTTTGTCAAAGATCTTGGGAAGCTTCACTATTTTCTTGGAGTGGAGGTCACTTCTCGTCTGATGGTCTTGTTCGACACGTAAGAAGTATTCATTGGATTTGTTGCAATGAGCTGGTATCTTTGAAGTGCAAACCCACTACCACACCTATATGTCGCTTCTTGACAAGATCACTGCTGTTGATGGTGAGCTTTTGTCTTCCGTGGATGCCACAGAGTACCGGAGTATTGTTGGTGGCCTTGATTTGACGATCACGAGACCGATATCTCTTATGTCATAACGTGGTTTGTCAAGATCTTCGTGCTCCTCGAGACACTCATTGGGCTGTTGTTAAGCGCATTTTGCGTTATGTTCGATTCCACGTTGTCTTTTGGGATGCATATTCGGCCGACTTCCTCTCGGGTTCTTTCGGCCTACTCTGATGCAGATTGGGCTGGCAGCCCCGATGACAGGCGATCAACGGGGGGTTATGTTGTGTTCTTTGGCTCTAACTTGATCGCCTGGAGTGCTCGGAAACAAAGCATCGTTTCATGGAGTAGTAATCTTGAAGTTGAGTATAAGGCTGTGGCTAATGCTACTGCAGAGATCATCCTGGGTGCGATCTTTGCTTCAGAGTTGGGTATGTCTCAACCTCAGCCTCCTATCCTTTGGTGTGATAACATCGCTACATACCTTCTCGCAAATCCGGTATTTCATGCCCAAACGAAACACATTGAAGTTGACTATCACTTTGTAATGCGAACGTGTGTCACGAAGCAACTCCAGATCAAGTTCATCTCTTCTAAGGATCAACTTGCAGACATCTTCACCAAGCCTTTGCGTCTACCACAGTTTGAGGCCTGTAGGCGCAATCTTACCCTTCTCAGTTCTTTAGAAAGTGGCTAAGATTGAGGGAGGGTATTAGACTATGTATAGCTTCTGTATTTGTGTATGTATATTATACTTATTGTAACACACCATTATATATGAGATAAGCCACCTCTAGAGGGTTGAGCTGGTTCCCCCAAATTATTGTCTTACAACATGGATCGCCCAGCTGGACCAAAAAGGTACGTGTACGTGCTCGCACAAGCTTCTTCTAACTGTATTATACGTACTGCGGTAATGCATGTGCGTGGAAGAAGATACGGAGGTGGATCGATGGAGCACACAGATGCAAGAGGATGTACTACATCATGTACGATGATGAGTGACAGCGTGGCACATTGGGTCACCAATAAGCATCGATCGGGCTCCGATAGGCCAGACGCGGAGAGTACGTGTACGTGCCGCGACCATGAACGCGGCAGTACGAACTCCGCAGTCTACTGCACTAGATCAACTGATCAAGCTATAGTTAGCTAGGGTGGTACCGTCCGTGCGTATTGCGCGTACGCGTGCATGCAGCCGTGCAATTACGCGAAGCTGCTGCTGCACTGCAGCCAGCCAGGCAGGCGAGCGAGGAAGAAAGGTGGCCGGCCAGGTCAGCCTGATCCCACAGCCCACCACCTACCCACACAGGCCCACTGGCAGCGCGGGCCCGCGGAAGCAGCTTAGCTGGCCGCAGAGCGGAGCTCCATGCCCCGACACCCCCCCGATCCCGTCGCTCGCACGTGCGGCCCGTGCCGGCCCACTGACGCCCGGACCCGCCGAATGTGGATCGCGTGTCAGCGGCCTCCGGACCCATGCGTCAGCGAAACATGCGCGGTACCCGCCAAGCGCGCACCGCTGCCTCCCTCCACGTGGACGCGGGTTCCATAGGAATACGCCTCCCACTGTTTGCGTGGCGGGTTTCGTTCCTCCTGTACTGTACTGCTACTACTGTAGCGTCGTCTCTCCGATTTATAAGCGGGGAGGCGGGGTGGGCTCTGCGCGGTTCAGCTGCGCAGTCGGAAGAGTAAATAAGGACATCCCATCCAACGAAAGCTCCCACTCCCCCTCCGCCATTACTCCCTGCCCTGCTCCCATGGCCTCGGCGCCGCCGCAGGTGGACGTGGACCTCGGCAAGCTGAGCTACGAGATCTTCTCGTTCCTCGAGAGCAAGTTCTTGTACGGCGGTGGTGGCGGCGCTGGCGGGGGCGGGGTGTGCTCGCTGCCGGGCACGCCGGGGAGGGGGCCGGTTGGCGGTGGGGGCGCGAGGGTGCGGGTGCTGGCCATTGACGGCTGCGGCCCGGGCCCCGGGGACGCGCTGCTGGCCGCTGCCGCGCTGGCCAGGCTCGAGGCCGCGCTGCGGGCCAAGGCCGGCGACCCCGACGCTCGGGTCGCCGACTTCTTCGACGCCGCAGCGGGGGCGGGAGCGGGCGGCGTGCTCGCGGCGATGCTGTTTGTGAGAGGTGTTGACGGCAGGCCGAAGTATACGGCCGCGGACGCGCTGGCGTTCGTGGCGGCGAGCCTCGGGAAGGGCGGGTGGGGCGGCGGCGGCGGCGGGTGGCGCGGGAGGTGGGCCGCGCTGTTCCGGCGCGGGGAGAGGTCGTCGGACAAGTCGTCGTTGTCGGCGTCCTCCTCGTCGTCGTCGCTCCGCCGGGTGTTCGGCGACGCGACGCTGAGGGACACGGTGGCGCCGCTGCTGGTGCCGTGCTACGACCTGGCCACGGGCGCGCCGTTCCTCTTCTCCCGCGCCGACGCCGTCGAGAGCGACAGCTTCGACTTCCGCCTCCGCGACGTCTGCGCGGCCACCTGCGCCGGAGGCTCGGCCGCCGCCGCGGTCCGCTCCGTGGACGGCCGCACGGCCATCGCCGCGGCGTCCGGTGGCGTGGCAGCCATGGGCAACCCCGCCGCGGCAGCCATCACGCACGTCCTGCACAACAAGCAGGAGTTCCCCCTCGCCGCCGGCGTCGACGACCTCCTCGTCGTCTCCATCGGGTCCGGGTCCTCCTCCGGCGGCACGGCCTCCGGCTCCGCCACCCCGTCCGCCGGCTGGCGCACGCCGATCCCCCCGCGCTCCCCGTCCCCCGCCGAGATGGTCCGCCTCACCGCCGAGGGCGTCGCCGACATGGTCGACCAGGCTGTGGCCATGGCATTCGGCCACACCTGCGGCCGCAACTACGTGCGCATCCAGGTCAGCCAAGCCACAGAGCTTCACCTCGCGCGTCCCCTCCATTCTTGTCCTCGTTGTTTCAATTCAAACGCTAACAGCGACGAGTTACTGGTTCCAGGCAGCGGCGCCGGCGCACTCGATCAAGGCGCTCCGGTCGCTTGAGGCTCGGAAGGTGGTGGCGATCGCGGACGGGATGCTGACGCAGCGGAACGTGGAGGCGGAGCTCTTCCGCGGCCGCCGCCTGTCCGAGAAGTCCAACCGGGAGAAGCTCGACGCGTTCGCCACGGAGCTGGTGAAGGAGCACGACCGCCGGCGAGACCTGCCGCCGGGGCTGCTCCCCAACGTGGCCATCAAGCAGGTGTCGCCGACGCCGCCGCGGCTGTCCTCGGCCACCACGTCCTCCGCCGCGACCACCGGCAGGACCGCGTCCACCATGCCGTCGCCGGCGTCGACCCAGGACTCACGGCACTGACACGACACGGATCAAGAGCCGATCATGCGACGTGGACGGATCACCTCCCAGTTTTGTACATTGCCCGCCTATGGAACAGAGGAATCGAAATGTTATTACGTTTATTTATCCTCTGCTCTGTTCTGTCGAGTGGCCGACATGTGGGGCACGATGAAAAACCCCTATGAAGTCAAGCTGATTCTATTATAGCTCACATCATACCTCTCATGTCCGTCCACTTTGTCGAGTGGCATTCACAAAGCAGTTCACCGCGAAATACTATACTGCCCAAAATTGAAATCGAATGAACAGCGAATACGATGTGTCAATGTGTAAAGCAGAAAGGAGATGCCATCCCTTTGAAAAAGCGGTTTTCTTTCTTCCCGTTTTCCCTCGCAGGCAGGTTGAAACCGACGCGGATGGGATTAGTCCTAATTGCCCATCCGTCCTGATGCGACAGACGGCTAATAAATGGTACTGGTAGCTTGATCGATTGCAATGTGCAGTTAATCAGACGGCAAATGCATGAGTAGGAAGCATACATCATGCATGTTTTCCTGCTGAAGATGGTCTCTTCTTCTTTTCGTTTCCTAATTGTGTGGCGTGCGTTGAGGAGTAAGGGCAATTTCAGCGCAGTTCATTGAAACAGACACATCAAATATTCATGGACACGTTCGAAAGCGTTTGTCGGTAACGGATAGGAGGGCGGCCATCTAAAAAAAAATGAAATCCATGGGCACTAGCACCCAAGACTTAGTTTTATAGAAGAAGTCCACCCGGGTAAGAAATCAGAAATTCGACCCTGACAAGATTCGAACCCTGGCTGCAGGGTGCGCCACTGCACACCCTTGCCACTAGGCTACAGTCTAGTCCTCAGAATAAAATTTTCGTTCATGGCCATCTAAATCTATACACCAAAATTTCCGTTCTTTTTCCAAAAAAAGTATAGAATAAAATTAAACCAAATGTCGCTATGTGATCTCACTTTAAATCATCGATCAGTAGAACATAAACTATACATTTGAATCCTAATAAAAACGTCGGATGTTTAATTTTTTCTTTAAATTCATCGATTGCAAATTCAGTCATACTCCTTGAAAGCGGCCTTCATTTCAAACTTCCACTCCTCGAGCTTGAACTTCTTCATCAACACATGTTGTTCACCTAGCTTCATTCAACAATGCATCATTGTGATGGGCTTGCACTATGTCCTTTGATACAACGTGGTAGCGCATCCGAGTTACACAATTATGTGATCATCAGGTTGCAACATTGAATCAGTGAATTGACTAACATGTAGAGCAACTAGAAGAAAACTTACGATCTCCATGATTGACGTGTCCAGTGGCCACCTTATTTCCACTGTGTGGTCGCACCGCAATACTTCATGACGCGTTTGAAACGGTGTATCATCGATGGAGTAGCAACTTCACATTGCGATCATGGATCACATCCAAATTGTAGGGTGTGTAGTGCTTATGCTCATGAAACCAAGAATGCACATGGTGCCAAAACATGAGGCCCTTTTTGCTTCATGCCTACAAACCCTCCACTTATGGCCAACCACGCGTCACACAACAATGCATGCTCCCTCACTGAGTACCTCGCCCTCGTGCTTGCTTCATGTTAAACAAAGAGAAAGTCAAAAAAAGATACTCAATAGCATTGGGCCGAACACTTGTTGGTCGTGGTGTACATCATGGACGACATCGGCAGTGGCAGACGATATCAAGGTTGCTTCAAATTTGGGCTGCGACGGTTGTGAAGTACAAGACGCCTGGGTGGAGCTGGCGCAGGTCCGACTAGAACCGCGCGACGACCGGAGTGGTATAGAGGTGGTGACGGTCTTGATCGGTGCGAATACAGAGCAATAGGGGAGGGATGGAGTGCGGAAAAGGGCTTCGGGAGAGGGTTTTGGGTCGGTCGGATGTGTCGGAGTCCGACGTACTGTCGTTCGAACTCCCCCAAACCTCTCACGAGTTCGTTTCTGGTTTGGGGAATAATTCAAACTTTCAAACAGGTCCGTGGACGTTTAATGCACTGTGATGGATGACAAAAAAATTGTCTAGACCATGCTGTCCGTCCGGATGTTTAGAGGCTTTTGAGCGTTGGAGTTGCCCTAAAGAAAGAACAATAAAATTGTAAAGATTCCTCGCAATTTTTTTTTTGCAAAGATGATACTTGAAGGCTGTATAAAGTCATCTGCTAGCTAGCTGTATACATAGCCCGTAGCTTCTGAATGATGCATCAGAAAATGAGCATTGCTCTCTACATCAGACAGATGGATAGATAGGTACATTGTACATTGTACTCGTCAAGCATGATCTTCCTTGTACTTCTTCTACTCCGATTGTTCTCGTACTCATGCCGTGTTGTGTGTCCATACGGCCTAGCTTTGCACAAGGGACGAAACGTGGAAGAAATACTAACATGACTTGCTTCCCGGGCAGAAGAAACCGAACTGCCTTCCACGGCAGAAACTGAAGCACATGACGATCGGTGTGTTGGAACGTCTGAATTCCTCCTACACGAACTGAACTGTCTGGTAGGAGACACCGGCACATCAACAGGAGGAAGGAAAACAGAGGAGTACCAGCACTGCACCGCAATGGCCAGTGTCACTCGACAGTGCTCTCACTGTTTCAGAGCTACTGGAAAAACAGAGGAGACACATTTTGTACTTGTGTACTGCAGACGCCTTTGGGTCAAGAAAGCGGTAATTTGACCTTCCCTTTTTGACCGCGACAGATATGCTACGACGAGCTGGTAAAATCTTTGAGACGAGCTGGCCACGGTAGCATCGGTTCTCACGAGTTTTACCAAAAGAACAAAGAGAGGAGACAGGTTAGTTAGTTAAATTAACCGAAGACGCCATGGATCTCACGGCGCCGCGTTACCGACGCCGGATCACCACCTCGTTTACCCCACAAGTTTCACCGCCTTGGCCTTGGGCGGAGTTGAAAGTTGTCAACGCCCTCGGACGCAGCGTTCTTTACTGGGCCTCTTAATTGACCGGAAGCTTCCGTATGTGATCTTAAGCTTTAACCACCATTGGAGCGCTGTTGCATGCACGTGAGGCAGGCCCTCGATTTCGATTTTCCACTGCCAGCTTAACCTCACATGGAGTATGTACCGTACTGTGTGGATGTGTAAGTTAAGCTGGCATGTCAATGCAACCGAATCTTCAATTTCAACCTTTGGTTCAACCCCAGGGTAGTAGTAAAAGTGAACTTCGATGGGTGTCAACTCGTGATCTTGCGGTTTACTGTAGTTTACTACTGCACGCCGCCCGGCAGGAGCCAGCTAGAACCCCAGAGCTAATGGCTGGCAGAATTTACAATTTACAAACACGGTATACAGAGAAGTACTCCTAGGATACTATAGCTTGCGTCCGTGCGCAGGCATATATATAGCTGACACTGCGAATTATTTTACCCCTGCACTCCATTTCAACCACGGCGTTGAGCTGAACTAGTAGTGTAACTGCATCGTTGAACCCTGAAAGCTGAAACAGGATGCTAGTACTAATGTACTGTGCATATGTGTGTATGTATGCATACGGAAAGTTGGCTAGAATTAGTTACTGCCTCCATTGATTAAGCTGGATTGCTGCAGAGCGGACACGTGAGTGAGTGACACAGCGCGAGCCTCTCGCCTACAGGCTACATACAGATCGACCTCTCGATCCCAAAACTTCCACGCTACTTGGGGACGTGGAGTTTCTACACCCAGGAGCAAATGCTCCTGGTGTGAACAGTAGAATAAAAAAAAATTAAAAAAATGTCAAAATATTCTGAATTTTTTTTGTGGCATACTTATACAAATGTTTGTTGTGCACGTAAAATTTCGTCACGAAATCACATTGGTGGAAGGTGTGGTAAAAAAACAAAATCGATGCTCTGAAAATGTTATTTACAAAAGCATTTTGCGTATCTGATTTTGTTTTTTTCGGCTCGACTTCTACGGAAGTGATTTCGTGATGAAAATTTTTATGCACAAGAAACACTTGTGAAAGTATGTCACCAAAAGTTTCAGAATTTTTTGATTTTTTTTTCTATTTTTTTAATTTTACTGTTCACACCAGGAGCATTTGCTCCTGGGTGTAGAATGGTAATTTCGGCTACTTGGATACTACTCGCACAGTAGCAGTGCAGGACTATCTGGGTGATCAACATGTCTAGCCATGTGAGAGTTCAGCAGTTTGAGCGAGTTCCCGCGCGCCATGACAAAGCAGGCGACGTGCACGGCTACTCGACCAAAGCGACTAATCAATCAAAGCTAGTAATAAAAGCAAAAAAGCATGCCTGATTTGTAGCATCTGCTAGTGTACTGAATATAGACCAGGTTAGCAGAGTAATTAAAGGGAAGACTAGATGAGGACACACTTACACTACTTGTTGTCCCCATCAAAGTGGTAATCACTGAAAAGGAACGCTTGATGTTTTTTCAGAAAGGATGTATATAACGTCGAGGAGGACAGCAAAAAAATGAACCAAGTGTGAACAAAGGATCTCATTCGTTCAGAAGAATTTCATAGACATTTTGGAGGATCTTCTCCCGAAAGTCTCATTCTACTCCCAAGCTCATTTGAGCTCGGAATGAACAGTAAATTCAAAAAAATGTTCTCGGTCATTGCAAATTTTCATCCCGAGATAAAATTCGTGGAAGTCATGGCAAAAAAAAGCAGCACTCCAAAATGCTTTCGAAAATAGTATTTTTGGAGTGTCAATTTTGTTTTTTACCACGACTTCCAAGAATGTTATTTCAGGATGAAAATTTGCAAGCACTAAGAAATTTGTCAAAGTTTGCACTGCATTTTTTTTTCAGAATTTTTTGATTTTTTACTATTTTTTTGATTTGACTTCATTATGGAGCATATGAGCTTGGGACTAGATACTCCCCCTTAATATTTCCTTTTATAGAGATCGTTTTCTTTTTCATGTAGTCTGCTTTACATGTAACTTCAAAGGAAGAACTATCATCGAGAACAGCTTATGGAATTTCTTCTACTGCTACAATTATGCCATGGACATAATACTTTAGGAAAGTTCATGCATCAACACGAAATTAAACTACAAAGAAAGGGCGCTACTCGGGTGATCCAGCTCGCGAGATGAATAGTACCGGGGCAGGGGAGGGGGTTGAAACCGTTCCTCGGCATTGCGTGCTCGCAGATAATGCGGTCCATAATTAAGCACACACCATAGTTTCAGCGAACACTTGCGCGCACATGATGATTGTATACTCGACCATTCGAAGAGTGTCATCCCATAAATCTCCAAGAGAGCCATATGCAAGCATCCAAAATGGCACCATCACCTTCTGGAAAGGGAAAAAACCCAACAGACCAGTGACATTTCTCCGTTGTTGCCAAAAAGGTTCACTGCAGGGCATGTTGTGGCAATTCTACTGAACAACCATTCAGTCATGTGGAAGCGTCGTCGAAACACATTCTCGCGGCTAGCACATTTGTTCCATCGAAATGTCACGTGGCCAACCTGCAACCCCGGGCGCTTCGTCTTACTTCCGGTTGATGCTATCCATTCTGCAACCATCGGTACTACCTCATCTTCATTAGCGTCCATCATTTCACACTCGGACTCGAAGCTTGAATATGATGGATGAATCATAAAAAAATATTAGCTACGCCATCGGATCCATCTACACATATTGCGAATCATATGCCATCTACACAAATCTATGAGTCTAAACTAAATCTACATGGAAAGGTTGGGAAAATTTACCTTCAGATTGAGCGGCGGAAGGGGTAGCGCGGCCGAACGGCAGGAAGAAGGCGTGGGAGGTTCGAGAATGGGTTAGCGGAGGCGACCGTGGCCATATTGCGGTGGGCCTAGCGGCGGCGGTGGCACCAAACGAAGGGATGCGGCCGACGGTTGGAAGGAAGGCGCATCCTAAAATGTCCGTGACGTCAATATTTGGATGGATAAAGAGGGCGCCATATCACCTCATCCAACCTCCAAATATGGAGTCAGCACGAGGTACTGCACGATGAAAGTAAGGAAAGCAAGAAAGCATGGCTAATTTGTAGTGCTAATATCTTGTGCGCTGCCGAATATACACCAAAGGCACATCGCAGTAATTAAAAGTGGAGATTAGTTGCGCACACAGTTGCACTACTTGCCCCCATCAAATTTAAACTGGTACAGTACCACGTAATGATTGGAAAAAAAGAAGGATGGGCAAAGGACAACTAAACATAAAGCGCAGAAATGATGAGTACATGTACTTTCTTAGATGCAGAAATGGTTTCTTTTTTCTTTTCTTTCCGAGGGACACGGAAAAACGATCAGCACTTTAGTAACAGTAGTTTTTATAACCTAAATATGAGTGTATGTGCGTATGTATAAGCATCTGTATCCTTACAGTGTTAAGAAAAAAACTATACACGTTTTTTCTTCTTCTCTTTCGCCCCTGATCAATGGTAATTAGTCGGTGCCATCTGAACATTGGAGTACAGTACAATCCAACCGGGGACCAGACTGAAAATGAACTGAAGCACACTCTGTTGTACTGATGCTACCACTCGTACGAGACACCAGCAGTTCAGCCAGCGCGATCGAGTTAGGTACAGTCCGTGTATCATGGAGCAGTGCACACCTGATGCCCGCTTCTGTCAGCAGTTTGAGTGAAATCCCGCCATGTCACGGCCACTCAAAGCATGCAAAAGCCCCTCTTCCCTTTCTTTTTGGAAAAAACTACTCCCTCTGAAAAAAATATAAGAGCATTTAGATAACTAAAGTAGTGATCTAAATACTTCTATACGTATTTCTTTACAGAGGGAGTACTCCCTAAGCATCATGCATATAATAATTCATGAACCGTGCATCGAATTAAAATGGTTTAAATATATAAAATGCTTAGAATTTTGCGTAGATTAATAATATGCCACTTTCATCCATATTTAAAATGTTTAAAATGTTGTTTGTTTAAATTTGCTCAAATGCCATGTTAAAATGATTTATTTCATAACTAAATAACCGTAGCTCCAAATGTAATAAACTTTATATGTAAATGGGGTGTAAAAATGCCTAGTTTAACATGGTGCACTCATCTTGCATGTTCAACAACACTAAAATATGATTTAGGGCAGAACAGTACCAAATTCAAATATGCACTTGGGGATTTTTCGGAATTGTAGTTCGTTGTGCCGGCCTCATTTAAACTTGCCTAGATAGGTAGTTTTCATATGCTTCACCCCTTGCCATGTTTATTAACCTTTAATATTGTTGGGTACAAAACCGAGAGAGAACTAAATAATTGATGTGGTGTTTCGTCAATATGCAACTCGTTGCATATTGAGCTCCACTTAACTTGTAGTATTGTTTGTTGCATTTTGCCATGCCATGCTCTTTAAACCGGACATGCATCATACTTGGTTGAGCATCATGCCATGATTATGCTTGTGCGTTTACCATGTTGTTTGCTTCTTTCCGGGTCGCTTCTCTCGTTAGCTTCGGTTTCGTTCCGGAGTTATGAGGATTCGTTCGACCACGTCCGCTTGTCTTCTTCATGGACTCGTTCTTCTTCCTAGCGGGATTTCAGGCAAGATGACCATCACCTTGGATCTCACTACTATCATTGCTACGCTAGTTGCTTCGTTCTATCGCTATGCTGTGCTACCTATCACTTGTTCTTCAAGCCTCCCAATTTGCCATGTCAGCCTCTAACCTTTTTCACCCTTCCTAGCAAATTGTTGCTTGGCTATGTCACCGCTTTGCTCAGCCCCTCTTATAGCGTTGTTAGTTGCAGGTGAAGTCGAAGATTGCTCCATGATGGACAGGATTATGTTGGGATATCACAATATCTCCTATTTAATTAATGCACCTATATACTTGGTAAAGGGTGGAAGGCTCGGCCTTATGCCTGGTGTTTTGTTCCACTCTTGCCGCCCTAGTTTCCGTTATATCGGTATTATGTTTCCGGATTTTGCGTCCCTAACGCGGTTGGGTCATTTATGGGACCCCCTTGACAGTTCGCTTTGAATAAAACTCTTCCAGCAAAGCCCAACATTGGTTTTACCATTTGCCTCACCTATGCCCTTTTCTTTCCCTTGGGTTTCCGGAGCCCGAGGGTCATCTTTATTTTAGCCTCCCGGGCCAGTTCTCCTCTGAGTGCTGGTCCAAACCGAGCGATGTCCGGCGCCCCCTGGGCAATCAGGGTCTATGCCAACCCGACGTCTTGCTCATTCGGTGTGCCTTGAGAACGAGATATGTGCAGCTCCTATCAGGATTTGTCGGCACATTCGGGCGGCTTTGTTGGTCTTGTTTTACCATTGTCGAGATGTCTTGTAAACCGGGATTCCGAGACTGATCGGGTCTTCCCGGGAGAAGGAATATCCTTCGTTGATCGCGAGAGCTTATCATGGGATAAGTTGGGACACCCCTGCAGGGTTTGAACTTTCGAAAGCCGTGCCCGCAGTTATGTGGCAGATGGGAATTTGTTAATATCCGGTTGTAGTAAACTTGAAGTAAACCCTTTTAAAATACACCAACCGCGTGCGTAACCGTGAGTGTCTCTTTTCGAGGTTGATCGAGAGGAGAACACGGTTTTTGGGTTATGTTTGACGTAAATAGGAGTTCAGGATCACTTCTTGATCATTACTAGTTGACGACCGCTTGCTAAGCTCCTCTTCTCGCTCTTGTTCCGTAAGTTAGCCACCATACATGCTTAGTCGCTGCTACAACCTCATCACTTTACCCCTTCCTTACCCTTTAAGCTTTGCTAGTCTTGATACCCATAGTAATGGGATTGCTGAGTCCTCGTGGCTCACAGATTACTACAACACCAGTTGCAGGTACAGGTTATGCGATGATCATGACGCGAGAGCGATGTTTGCTTGTTTTGGAGTTCTCCTTCTGCTTCTTCTTTGATCAGGGGATAGGTTCCAGGTTGGCAGCCTGGGCTAGCAGGGTGGGTGTAGTTTGAGTTTCTGTTTGTGTTTCATCCGTAGTCGGATGGTGCTTTTATGTAAGATGATGTTGTATTCGTGTGGCATTGTATGCCTTTTGTATGTATCCCCATCTATTATGTAATGTTGATGTAATGATATCCACCTTGTAAAAGCGTATCAATATGTGGTTCTATCCTTGGTGGGACCTTCGAGTCTCTTTAGGATAGTATCACATATTGGGCGTGATAAGTTGGTATCAATCCCTTCGTCGCTCTCGTGAGGCCCCCTTTTACTTAGGGAGTACTAAGTAAAAGCTAAAAGCATGACTAATCTCTGCTATCTTTGGTCATTAGTACTGAATTTAGTTCAGTAACTAAAGGTAAAACAAGTTGCACTTGCCCGGTTGCCCCCATCAAAGTGCTAAAAAGAGATCATTTTCGTATGGTAAACAGAGAGAAAAAAAAAGATTCACCTTACAGCTAAGTACTCCTTTTGTTTCTTCTTCTCATCAGGTTCTTGAAACGGCATGCAAAGTTCAGTGCTCCATGCACAATTGGCTTTTGGCAACATCACTTTTTCCTGGAATTCAGAGCTGGCCATCATGCTAAAAATGATTAGCATAGATTGCCGCTAGGTTTCAAATGCCCTATTGATCAATGCACGCAACCGAGATATTATTGTTCGGATGATTGATGGAACGAAATGGATGTTGAGCATGAAGAAAAAAAGGTTGGCATTTGAGCGTGAATTCTAAAGGATGGAGCGTGAAACCATTGTCAATTGTCATGTTGTATGGTGTCCGTTCCGGTCAGTAGGGGAACTTTTCGGCCAGTTTTCGTCATTAACTAGCAAAGTTTTATTCATGTTAATGAGATTGCTCAGGAAAAAAAAACTGAAGAATGCAGTATGAATAAAGTAGTAGACTAGTAGTATTAAAAGTTGGAGCAATGAGTTATATCCAACGCTTCTAATAAAAAGAAAGCCAGGCTAAACTTTTTAGGCGGAAGTTGCCAGTCTGCAGCAAGAATTCGAAGTTTCAAGTGTCTGGTGAATTAGAATTTCAAGCATCCAACGTTGCATAAAAATCACAGCACGAATGGACCATTATTCATCATGAAGTGGCCAAATGTTTATTCTTCTTAACGAAAAGGCAGACAATCGTTCAAAAGATAAAAATCTGAAGAATGGAGTGTGAATGAAGTATCACAAACTAGAGAAATGCTATCTCTATCCAACGCTTTTAGTAAAAGAAAGCTAGAATAACCTGACAACCTGCAGCAAGAATTTGAATTTTAGTTCACCAGACAATCTGAAACTTGATTGATTGACTCTTCACGTTACCTGATTGAGCCTTCATGTCACTGTCTCCTTCTTCTAGTAAAGGCAGGGCAACAAAAGGAGAGCCGGCTCAATTCTCCAATAAGATCCCCACTGGAAGTACGGCGAGTTTGTATATGTTAAAGTGTAGCAGGGGTGCATATAATTTGAAGGTAAACGAGGGTCTGCTCACTACGATCAGTTTGAGCGAGCTCCCGCGCGCCATGCCAATGCCATGCACGGCCGCTCAAAGCTAGTTGTAAAGCCCAAAAGCAGGGTAATTTTTATACTACACTACTAATCCATCTCTCCCGGCCAACATATGGGCCACATGTAGGTAAATGGACAAATGGTACAGCAAAGCCGGATGGCCCGCCCCCGCTCCCCCGCTCCCCCGACCTAGGGTTCCTCCCTCTCTCCCCCCGTCGCCGCCGGCCGTCCATAGGCCCCGCCGCCGCCGCCAGTCGCCGGCCGCCCCCGCCCCCGTCCCTCCTCCCTCCTTCCCCCGGATCCGCTCCGCGCTACCTCCCCGGGAGGTGGCCGGGGTGGCGCGAGCCTCCCCTTCGCCGCCTCGCCGCTTCCTTCCCCCGCTCCGCTGACAGGCGCCCGCTGGCCGGGTGGTGTTGGCGGCGGCGGGGCTCTGCCCGCTGCTGCTCCTCGCCTGGTCATGGGGGCTGGCGGTGCCCTACCGATGACGGCTGGCGTGTCGGTGGCCGGGCGGCCCGCTTCGGTGGTCGCGCGGCCCCTTGGCGGCGAGACGACGTGGTGGCGCTGGTTGGCCGGTGGCGCGTCCCCGGCCCAGATCGTGGCCCGCGGGCCCCATCTGGGTCCTAGCGGGCCGGGCCCGGCGTGGCTTCGTCGTCGTCTGTGTGGTGAGGTGGTGGAGCAGCTCGGACTTGGGACAACGACGCCGACGGCATTGTCGGTTCAATATCCGGCGTATCTCGTAGTAGGGGTCCTAAGCTAGGCGTGTTGGAGCGATGGTCATGGACACGGGGTTTTTACCCAGCTTCGTGCTCTCTTGATGAGATAATACCCTACATGCTGCTTTTGATTGTTTTATATGGGTGTAGTACAGAGTACATGTATCTACCACGAGATCGTAGTAATGAATATGAGATTGTCTATTGACTAGCCTGGCCTTGGTTTATATAAGACACCAGAGGCCTAGGGTTTAGGAGAGTCCTTGTCTTGGGCGCCAAGTCTTGTGGAGTCTTCCTTGTATGCGGCAGGGGTTGTCCGAACTGGCCCATGAGTATATGGCCATGGGGGTCCTCGGCCCAATCCAACTGATCGGGAGACGACGTGGTGAGTACCCCCTAGTCCAGGACACCGTCAGTAGCCCCCTGAACCGGTCTTCAAGTTGGGGACGCTCCTCGATTCTTTCAAACTGTTCTTCACCTTCGGTCGTTGGTCTTGAAAACTGGTTCAACAAATCTTCTCGTCTTTGATCTTGAGGATCGCTGAGGTGACTCCGAAGAGTTTACATGTCGGGTATCCGAGGAGCCCCTTTAAGTTTCCGGCCTTTATCAATGCCTTGTTATTTTTATGCCATACCTCGGGTTTGAAGTTATTCCCGAGAGACAACGTCCTCTTGCATCCGAGCTCCAACGCCGGACTGCATTCGAGGTATCTTTAGCAGCCGAGCACCAACGCCGGACCGCTTCCGGGCTCCAACGTCCAAATGTATCCGAGCTCCAACGCCGGACTATGTCCAAGCTCCAACGCCGGACTATGTCCAAGCTCCAACGCCCGACTGTGTCCAAGCTCCAACGCCGGACTATATTCGAGGTGTCATAGATCACCTTGGTTCAAAAAAGTTGAAAGAGTTTTGCCGAGCTTAATGCCGAAAATGCCCTCTACGGAGCCAGCCACTGGCGTCCGAACTTTATGCCGGACTGCTTCCGGGGTGTCTATTGTAGTCGAGCACCAACGCCGGACTGTATCCGAGGTGGTGCCTCACCTCGACCATGGGCTGATTTTTAATTTAATTCCGAATTGTGCAATGTAATCTCTGCCGAGATGTATAGCCAGTAGCCCTCAAGGTGCGTGTTGGCCTAATATCTGGGATGCACCTGAAGGAAAAAACAAACCGCTGACCCTAGTAGCCCCTGAGATTCAGGTCGATTCATAAAATCGGCCCGAGGATAATTCCCAGCTCAGCAGCATACTTAGGAATAGAAATGCGGTGTGCAAAGTCCTCGAGACTCAGGTTGGGTGCGGCCGACCAACCTGAGGATAATAATCTCCTCGGAAACTATATTGTGCTTTAAATTTTCTGCATTGGATTGCCAATGCAGTAGCCCCCGAGACACTGGTCGGGTGGCAACACCAGATCAGAGGATCGATGTGCCCTTTTAATATTTGTAAATAATAAGCCCGAAGCCTAGTAGCCCCCGAGCCTTAATGCGGGCACGGGAGGCCGAATTAAGGATCGATATCCATAGTAAAATCACAAATTATGTGTAATGACTCTATGTATCCAAGTACTTCACATCATTATTGTGACTTCATTGCGACCGTTTATCAGTTGAAAGTGGCCCATCGTCGGCTTCTACCCCTTGGCAGATACTATGCAGGGTGTTTTCGCACTAACAAAACAACCCTTAGCCGACGTCTCGGTGCCCGGAGGCGGTTGTGTTAGAAGAAATGAGGCAATCAGATATGCGGGCTTTATAACTTTCACTTAGTCATAGGAACTTGAAGTTGGAAGGCCAGTTACTAGCGTCCGGTTAGTGTTCGGCGACAGTCGAGGTCAAGCCGTAAACACTTCGGCCAATATTATGAACATCCCGTCATTTAACACAATCATCGGATCACTGACCAGTTTATGCTTATTGTGACAGTCAATTTTCGGCTTTCTCCACTGAGGCGCTTAACCATGCTAGCTGGAAGCACAATCGCAGTGGTTCTCCCGTTGCGCACCTAGCCGAACAAAGCGGAACATAGGAGGCAAGCACAGGAGACGGGAAACCCAACTATTGACCGAAGACACAATTCGAAACTGATGCATATATAGCAAGATCTGAGAATTTTTGCCGAATCTCTAAAGATGTCCGGCATTGCACTGCGAGACTTATGCGGAAAACACACAAATAGTTGAAAAAATGCCGCAGGATTGGAAAACCAAAAAACCTCAGGAAAAACTCGACGTCTGAACTAGATCAATTGTTCGATGCCAATCAGAAATTGGTCTTAGAAAAAATTGTGCTTCTGTCGTGCTTTAACATGACACATCCTATCTCAAGACTTCAAGCGGGTCAGCCTACGGCTTCAACCTCCTACCCCGAAGGCGGAGTACTTCTCGTTATGTCAGTTTAGCAAACTTTAGCGGCTTTGAGAGAGAAATTAGGCTCCCCGGCTATTGACCACACACTCGTGTCGAAAAAAGAAGTGATAGAAAAAAAGACTTTGCAACGACTAAGAAGAAGAACACTTATTATAGAACAGCTCACATAAATTTAAGAGCCCCCGAGTGACTTGGGTAAAAGAATTTTATGTATAATGATTGTATGAACCAAAGTACTTATATCATATCTGTGTTCACCCGAACTTTATACGCGTCTTAACCGACCGTCGGCTTCTCCCTCTTCGGTCAAGGGCCGAAAAGTGTTGTGTACTCCACCCGTCAAGAATATCGACGGTGTTTCCGATAACCAGGCAATCAGGCCATAAGGCTGTAACAGACAAAGCACGCTCAGGAAACTTATGCTATATTACTGACGAAGTGTAAGAAGCATCTTCGAAGAAAATAGTACCTTTCTTCGGTGCTCATTGTTACTATGAGACTTGTGCAATAGATTTTTTGTACTCATGAGTTCCGTTGTATGCGGCCATAATTGAAAACAATAAGGCGCTAGCTTTCGGCTTCACCCAGTCTGAGGTCCGGCTCGGATGACCCGATCGTGACAATCGCAGAGGTGCTCCCTTTACTCCCTAGCCGAACAATCGAGAACATAGGGGTAAACACAGGAGCAAGGCAACCCAGCTTGCGAATCGCTTAAGTCAACATGGTGCATATTGCGACGTAATACACGAACAAGGAACGAAGCCGTACAAGTATAATCATTTGCAAGAGGATAAGCTTCATAAAGGAAGCTCCCAAGTAAACGGGGTATTTGAATTTGTGTGCCACAAGCAAAGTTTTGACCAGGAACTTTTGCCAAAAAGGTATAATACTTGGTCGAATCGAACAAAATTTTAAAACTGGTAGTTTTGAGCATGAAAGTGACTTAGCTGGTTAATGTGTTCGGCACCGATGACGCGGTCCGAGCTTGGTGCGGGACAAGGTCTCAGCCCCCAAGCCCGATGTGGCCGAGCGAAGAGCTCGGCACTCCGAAGAGGTGAAGCCCCCAGTCTAGCCGAGGTGATGGAGTAGGTCGCCGGGTGATACCGGAGTTTCTGACCGAGTAGGTTGATGAAGCGACGATGCGGGGCTGCCAACACAGGGCAGCGCTCCAAGGCGATGACACAATTCGGTCGATGGAGGTGGGCGACGAGGACACCACGCCGAGGGGATAGTGCGGCCCGATCTAGGTCAATTGCAGAGTTGCCGCGAAGATGCTGGCACAAGGACGCGCGTTGAGGCGACGCCACGACTTGATCGATGCCGGCAAGACGACGCCAACTGCCCACAGAGTTTACCGTGTGACACAGTCAAAGTTGATAGCCTACACATGTAAAATAGTGCAGTCCAAAAATATAATAATAATAAGAAGAAGAAATCCCCCACTTATAATTAATTTAAGTGAAGTAAATAATTAGAGAAATATAGCCGGAGAGCCGAGGTCTGTTTGCGGACGCAATGTTCGTAAGATTGTGAACGAAGACGCACGGATGAAAACGCCGGTTAATGCAAAGCTAGTTTGCACTGCTCATCAATTAGACTTAACAAGTCGTGCTGCAAAAACTAGCACTTGATTGAGTTAGTTATGTGGCAAAGAGAAGTATTTTTTTGCCAGGGTACTAGTGCACGATAGCGACATCTAAGTACTGAATTAAAACAGAAAAAAAAGCATAAAGAAAAAGGAAAGAATTCCCTGATGGACGCGGCCAGTGCGGGATTGTCTTCGGCCTGTAATTGCATGGTACAGGACGTGCTCGGCGCGTGCCCGGCAACGTGCGACACGCGAGGCCAGTACCCAGTTGATCTTGATGGGACGTGATCGCTGCGATTAGACATCACCGTCTGCTGATCTTCCTGCCGCGGTAGAACGTAGAATGTTGCGTGCGAGCACACCGCCGGTAGCAATTTTCCTTTGGACCTTGATCTCATACAAACGTTAGGGTTAAACCAATTGATTTAGTATGTGCAACATGCATGGAAAACAGATCACTTGCAAAAAGGCTGTCGCCATGCTTTAATAAAATATAACAAAAAGAAAAGGGAGGATGGAATATCTCCCTATGTATCGTGTTGTCTGAGCCGTATTGTTCCAAGCTCCTGCGAACGAGTGCGAGCGAAGCCAGCGCTCAGCCGACCAGTATATTGCTGATGTTTGTACGTCGCCGCCATTCTCGGCCATGTAGATTTTTAGTGCTTAGCCGCTACCAACGCAAAAGAAATTCCTGATCCTAAAATCATATCTCAAACAAACTTGATTAAATTTTCCACGATGTGGTCGCAGCAGTTAGAACTTCAGACAACACTTGGGCGGATCAAGAAGTATTCAATAGAGCTAGTACTAGAATTAAATTATCTCTACTTCACGTAGTAGAAAGTACTACGGAGAACAAAACCGAGTTGGATACTTAGTTTGGATAGTACTAGTAATTGGCTTCGTACTCCTACGAGGGCGAGTACAATTCAACCGATGAGGATTGAGGAGCAACATCTGAATTATTATTTACGTCTGTGCTTGTCCCTCCGCCCCATCTCACGTGAAGTGACTTGTGCGCGCATGCCAGCCTGCCAACGTGGGATCTTGCACGAAAATAACCGCCGCCAGCAAGACAAAAACTGATCTGATCATTCCATCGGTCCGTGGCGATCACCCAGCAGGCTCTCAATGAAAGCACCAATATCGGTTCAATATCCGGTGTATCTCGTAGTAGGGGTCCTAAGCTAGGCGTCTTGGAGCGATGGTAACATGGACAAGGGGTTTTTACCCAGCTTCGGGCTTTCTTAATGAGATAATACCCTACATGCTGCTTTTGATTGTTTTCATATGGGTGTAGTACAGAGTACATGTATCTACCACGAGATCGTAGTAATGAATATGAGATTGTCTATTGACTAGCCTGACCCTGGTTTATATAAGACACCGGAGGCCTAGGGTTTAGGAGAGTCCTTGTCTTGGGCACCAAGTCTTGTGGAGTCTTCCTTGTATGCGGCAGGGGTTGTCCGAACTGGCATATGAGTATACGGTCATGGGGGTCCTCGGCCCAATCCAACTGATCGGGAGACGACGTGGTGAATACCCCCTAGTCCAGGTCACCGTCAGACATGCCAGCTGCGGCGCGGAGGCGGGAGTTGTCCGGGCCTCTAAGGGCCCGGCCGGGCCTGTGGGGCCACGGGCCCGGCAGGCTCCCACTTTGGCGTCCGGTCGGCTACCGTCGTGGACGGTGGAGGTGGGGCCCTCCAGTATGTTGACGGTGCTGCTGCCCTAGTCCCGGCTCCCCTTCCTCGTTGTGCAGGCCATCTTCGCGGTGCCGTGGTGAGACAACGTGGGAAGCTTCGTGTCCGTGTGCACAGGGTGGTGGTTGATTTGGTGGCGAGCACCGGAGTGCCTAAGGTGGAGGATGGGATCGGAGAAATCCCTGTTGGCTTGGCCGACACCGATGCAGTGGCGCCTGAGGGTGCCATCGGACCTTCCTGGAGGGCGTCGGGGCTACCCTTCCTCTTTCCTCACCGTGTACCGGGGGAAACCCTTGGCAGCAGCGTCGTCATCGTCGCGTCCCTTCTTGGAGGTGTTGATTGGTACCGGCGCTTCGGAGTCTCTGGAGCTTGGGGGACGATTTCCGGTGGAAGCAGCAGTCGCGAGGCTCCGTCGTCTTTGTCGATCCGCCGTTATCGGCATTTGTTTCTTTTCTTTTTTCTCTTTCTTTTCTTTTTGGGCGTGGTTGTGCTGCTTCCGCCTCAGCATCTATCGTTAGTTGTATTGGATGTTTGCTTTGTAATACAAAGCGGGGGAAACCCTTTTTCTCAAATGGACAAATGGTACTCGGTTTACGGCCGCTCAAATGCTTGTGTTACCACGAAACAAACTGAGCTTATGCTGCCTAACCAACTGGTACGTACCCTGCCTTTTAGCACTTCCTCGGGTCCTTAAATTGCATTTGCAATGGATCGTTAAAGGCATTTGCAAGGTCCAGTGGTCCAGATGTAGTGGCCTCTTGGCAACATGATCACTTTGGCAGGAATTCAGAGCTAAGAAAGGGCAAAGGCAGGTGAATCTAATGCTGTGCCAAATGGACAAGCAATCACACCCAATTATATAGGAGGAAAGCTTTGATTAGCATCAGGCAAATTAAACACCGCCTCTACTTGATCTTGCATCTACCATCTGTTTGTCCTTTTAGATCATCAGCTGGATTTTCTAAGGTGGAACTGAATTTTCGAAGGGCCGCGTATTTTCGTCCCCTTTTTTGTCAGATTAAAAAGGGGAGTGCTGGCATCATCCAACGCTTTAACTAAAATTGGATACTTTAGGCGAAAGTTACCAATCTGAGGAAGACCATAAGGAGCACATAACATGGCAGGAATAAAAATGAACGGGAGAGATAACTAATCCACCTAGTGTTGCGCTCTGCACCTTTACAATTTAGTTGTTCGTCTTCCTCATGTTCTTGAATTGCGTGCTTAAGGCATGAAACAAGTTCAGTGGTCCAGCCACAGTGCGTTTTTGGCAATGGCTTCAAAAATAAGAAAATGCTAGTTCCATCCGACGCTTCAGTGAACAAATAGAGATAGGCTTACTTTTTAGGCAAAAGTTGCAAACAATCTGTCACAAGAGTTCTCTTGTTCACCAGATTTCTGAACCTTTGGTTCTTTGTGTCTTCATGTCTGTGTCTTCTTGTGCTGGTAAATGTACATCGAGAAAAGGAGGGTCAGCTCAACTCCCCAACAAGAATCAATAGCATCCCTAAAAAAAACATAGCAATTTTGTTTCAGTGTTTTTCATTGGATTAGACATATACTCCCTCCGTCCGGAATTAACTGTCGCTGAAATGAGTGCATCTAGATACACTCATTTCAGCGACAGTTAATTCCGGACGGAGGTTCTAGTTTGTATACGTGGTTTTGTTAACTTTTGATGGTTTGGTTGGCTTGAGGTGCAGCGTGTTTAGTGGAATCTGTAAGAAGTCTGATTTCTCTTACTACAAATTGGGGAAGCCCTTTCTCAAAAAGAAACGGGAAGAAAGAAAGATACATGCTGTGCCACACTTGTACAGAAGAGGCCACCTTATTAATCCATCTCTCCCTGCTAACATATATGGGGGCAGTACGTAGATAAATGCTACACTGACACTAGTAAACATAGTAGTACCGTAATTTAAAGTGGGAAAGTTGCACTTGCCGGCCCTGAGCCCTCATATGAAAGTGGTGAAAATGAAAGAGAAAGAAATCAACAAACTGATATGAGGACATGAGCACAGAAAGTGTCCAAAAGACCACAAGTACTGACTGTAACCTCATGCTTTGTTGTTGCAAAACAAATTGACCTTATGGACTTATGGTCTCTATTTCCTACAGTAACTAACCTGTGCCCTGCCTTTTGGTTAAGAAAAATCTAGCGTTCCTTTTGGTACTTCTTCAGGTACTTGAATTGCATCTCATCGATCTTAAAGGCATTCGAAAGGTTGAGTGGTCCACATGCAGTAGGTTCTTCTTGGCAACATCACTTTGCTTGGAATTCGAGAGGGGTCTATCTAGCTAGCCAACATCACAAAAGGCAAAGGCAGATGAATCTATGCGGTGTTCCAATCCATGAGTGCGAAATGAAACAAGGAATCGTGCCCCCAATTATGCAGGAGGACAGATTTTATTATTAACAATAGGCATATGAAACACCACCTCAACTTGATCTTGTATGCACCATCTGTCTGTCATGTTATGCTAGATAATCACCTGAATTCTCTGATTAAGGTGATCCTGAACATTCTATTTTGCCAATCTGCGACAAAGAATTTTCTGGTAGTTCACCAGAATTTTGAACCTTGCTTGTCCGAGTGATCAAGTCTTTCATGTCACTTTCTTTCTTCTGCTAGACTGCTAGTAAAGGTAGAGCAACAAAAGGAGAGCCAGCTCAACTGTCCAACAAACTAGATCCCGTCGGGAAGCATCCATTTGCTTGTCTCTTCTGTTTGAACTAAAGCTCCATGTTCTTCTACAAAAAGGAACTAAAGCCATAGTGAAAAAAAATCATAGCAAAAAAAGGAACTAAAGTTTTTTTTTGCAAGGAACAACTAAAGCTATTTTGGAGAAGTAGCACTGGCGGGTACCAGTTTATGCCTGCCAGCAGAATCGTCGTAGCAGTGGTGGGCGGCTGACCGTACCCGCCACACATAAACCCTTCCAAATTTGCCAATTAGAATTTCAAGTATCCAACGTTGGATAAAAATTCACAACACGAATGGACCAGTATTCAACATGAAGTAGACAAATTTTATTCCTTTTAATGAAAAAGCAGAGAATTGTTCAAAAGGTAAAAATCTGAAGAATGGAGTGTGAATGTGTGCGACTTGCGGTAAACGTCTTGCCTTTCCTGGCCGACGTGTTCCATGTTATATAGATGGGTTGCAAGCCCTGATATGCATACAAGTTGTTGAGGAGATACATCTTGGAGGAGAAGAATACAAGAGATAAAAGAAGATAAAGATTACAAGAGTATCTTGTCTAACTACTCCTCATACGGTTAGCAAGGATCTCCTCTTGCCATACGCAAGGGTATACGTGCAGAATCATGTCACGTTTAACACCCTCCCTTAATCACAACTTCATCAAGTTGAGATTATGCTTGAAGTCCTCAAAACTTCTTGTGGGTAGAGCTTTGGTAAAGCCATCCGCAACTTGGTCTTGAGAGTGAATAAACCGAATATCCAAAAGTTTGTTTGCAACTCTTTCTCGAAGAAAGTGAAAATCTATCTCAATGTGTTTAGTTCTGGCACGAAAAACTGGATTTGCTGACAAATAGGTAGCACCTAGATTATCACACCATAAAAATGGAGCTCTAGTGCTTTTCATACCTAGTTCCTTTAGAATTGACTGCACCCATATGATCTCTGCTGTTGCATTTGCCAATTGTTTGTACTCTGCCTCGGTACTGGATCTTGAAACTGTGGCTTGCTTCCTTGCACTTCAAGATATCAAATTAGGTCCAAAGAATACTGCAAAGCCACCAGTTGAGCGTCTGTCATCTAGACATCTAGCCCAATCAGAGTCAGAGAAGGCACTGATAAGTGTAGAGAATGACTTGCTGAAATTTAGGCCAATATTCAACGTATTTTTCACACATCTTACTATACGTTTTGCAGCAGTCATATGAACAGTGGTAGGTGCATGGAAAAACTGACATACTTTGTTAACAGCAAAGAAGATGTCTGGTCTAGTCAGTGTTAAGTATTGAAGTGCACCTATCAGGCTTCTGTATTTTGTACCATTTTCTGAACTCAGTAGCTCTCCTTCAGCAAGGGATAATTTTTCTGTGCTAGATAAAGGAGTGGGTGCAGGCTTACAACTTTGCAAACCAGCCTTTTTCACCAAGTCTGTTGCATATTTTTCTTGAGAGGTGAAGGCCATCCTTGTGTTGCTTTACCTCAATACCAAGAAAATAATGTAGATCTCCTAGATCTTTGAGAGCAAATTCTGCACTCAAATCCTTCAACAGTGCAGTTATTGCTTCATCAGATGAGCTTCTCACAATTATATCATCAACGTATATGAGAACAAATATGGATATACTTGATTTGTTATAAATAAACAATGAAGTATCAGACTTTGAAGGAACAAAACCAAGTGCTTGCATCTTCTTATTGAGGCGAGAATACCATGCTCTTGGGGCCTGCTTTAGTCCATACAATGCCTTGTCAAGCTTGCACACATGAAGTGGTGCACGTGTGTTTGCAAACCCGGTGGTTGTTTCATGTAAACCTCTTCTTCCAGAACACCATGGAGGAACGCGTTCTGAACATCTAGCTGACGTAGACTCCATCCCCTGGACACAGCAATGGACAAAACAAGACGAATAGTGGCAGCTTTTACAACTGGACTAAACGTGTCCTCATAGTCAATACCATATCGTTGTTTAAAGCCCTTTGCAACGAGTCTAGCTTTGTAACGGTCAATGGTTCCATCAGCTTTCCTTTTTATCCTAAAGACCCACTTGCAAATAATAAGATTTTTACCTCGTTGTGGAGGAACCAAATGCCATGTTCTATTTTTCTTAAGTGCTATGATTTCATCATGCATTGCTTTTCTCCAATTTGCATCACCCAAAGCTTCTTCAAGAGTATTGGGTTCTCCTGGTTCACCTGTAGAACATACCAGCCCATATTTTGTAACATGTTTATAATCAACAAGTTTAATTACCCCTTGTTGCAGTCGTGTTCGACGCGGAGTAGCAGCAGGAACTTCTGTAGAGAGATCCGACACAGAGAATCCCGGGTCTGGATCGAGCTAATCCTCTCCTGATCCCGAGGAGGATCCGTGTGGGCCTCCAGAAACAACAGCGTCACCAGGCGATGTCGGGGTCGGATCTTCTGTGGTCGTGGGTCGTGGTGCGGGGGACGATCTCGCCGCAGAAGATCTGGGCCTAAGAGCATCATCATGGCCCAATGATTGCCTGGGCCCCAAGCTGAGCGAATCTGCCCCACGTCCGCCTGACGAGCAGCGGCGCGCCGCGTGTACACACGCAGTTGGGCTTCTCGCTGGACACGGCCCGAGCCAGTGCCAGCCTGCCGCTTGTCGAGGGCGGAGTCGTGCGCGCGAGGGGAAGCGCCATGCCCGCCAGCTCGCCACGCGGGCGATGCGGACTCGACCGCGCGCCCGCCTGCACTTGTCATGGCCGGCACGATAGGATAGCTGCCAGACACGGATCCCGAAGGAGATCTGCTGCATGGCTGCAGCACCTGGTCCGATCCCGAGGCAGATATGTCCCCCGAGCCAGGACACATAAAATAAGGGCCTGCTGCTCCGTTTTCTTCATTATTTTCTGCGATTTTTGCATCGCTGTTTTCTGCATCATCACAAGGCTCATGGAGACTATTAGCAGGGTTAGTCAACATATGATCATCACAATTTGTAATACCCCTTTGATCATAGCCGGAGAGATGAGAGGGTAGAAGCAAGATTTCCTTGCGGAGTAGTGCACCAGCGTTAGGATGAAGATCCGCAAAAGGGAATTTTGTCTCATCAAAAATAACATCACGTGAGATGTATACCCTACCAGTGGAGATGTCAAGGCACTTGACGCCTTTGTGTTGGGCGCTATATCCAAGAAAAGCACACCGTTTTGATCGAAGCATGAGCTTGCGGTTCTTGTAAGGCCGAAAATTGGCCAACACGCACAGGCAAAGACACGGAGAGAGGTTTAGTCAGGTTTTGTGTGTAGGAGACGTTCCATAGGTGTTTCATTGTTGATGACACGGCTAGTTAGCATGTTGATGATGTGGACGGCTGTAAGAAAAGCCTCATCCCAAAACTTGAGAGGCATGGAGGCTCCTGCTAGGAGGGCCAAGCCAACCTCGACAATGTGCCTATGCTTGTGTTCGGCTGACCTGTTTTGTTGGTGAGCGTGTGGGCATGATACATGGTGAGATATGCCTATGTTTTGTAAGAAGGAATTGAGTTTCTCGTATTCCCCTCCCCAATCGGATTGGACATCAATGATCTTACTGTCAAACTTTCTTTCAACGAGTGCTTGAAAGTTGTGAAAAACTTGAAACACATCGGATCTTTTTTTGAGAAGATAGATCCATGAAAATTTGCTGTAGTCATCGACGAAACTTACATAGTATGTGTGTCTACCAACAGAGGAGGGGGCAGGCCCCCACACATCAGAAAAGATCAATTGCAAAGGTTTGGTGGAGACACTAGTAGATATGCGATACGGTAATTGATGACTTTTAGCACACTGATATGAATCACAAATAGTTTCAATATTGCGCTCACCAACAAACTGGAGCTTATTTTTCCTAAGTAATTTTCAACCAAAGAAAAAGTGGCATGTCCTAAACGATCATGCCATCGTGTGGACGAAAGCTTGATAGCACCACAAGCTTGTTTATTGAATCTTCTAAACTCCGAAATCAACGAGTAGAGCCCTTGAACACATCTACCTCGATAGAGAACTTTCTTCGTGGCCTGATCCTTGATCAAAAAGAAAAAGGATGAAACTCGAGAAAAACATGATTGTCAATAGCAATTCTATAAACGGAGAGAAGATTCTTATGAGAACTAGGAACATGCAAGATTCTTTTGAGATGAATTTTACGACTAGGGGTATTAAAAATTGAGTGGCCAATGTGACGTATACCCATACCTTCACCACTGGCCGTATGAATTTGATCTTTGCCACGATATTTCTCCTTCATGGTGACCTTCTCAAGTTCGTTGGTGATGTGGTTGGTAGCACCGCTGTCAACGTACCAGTTTGTGTCAACTCCATAGGAGCCATCGGCCGCCGCAACAACTTTCTCTTCATCTTGCGAGGAGTCACTGTCATCTTCTTCGTAGCGGTACCAACAATCCTTTGCCGTATGGCCAGGCTTGCCACAAATTTGGCAGCGAGGCAAGTCCGGACGGGATCTGTTGGGACCGCCACTGCCACCACCACGACGCCCTTTGGAGTTACCAGAGCGTCCGCCGCCGCGTGAGTTGTTGGAGTAGCCACCACCGCTGGAGCCAAACCTCCCCTTGCCACGGGAAGATGAACGCGAGCGAGAGCCACCACCGCAGCCTCTGGATGCAGAGTTGGCTGACGATTTGAAGCCACCACCGGAGCCATGATAGTGCGCCATGCGTTGATCAAAGTTACTGAGCATGGCAAAAAGTTCATCGAGGGTTACCGGGGTGATGCGGGCATCTAGTGCGGAGACGAGGGGCTGATAATCTTGGTCCAGCCCGTGGATGATGTAGGAGATAAGCTCGTCGTCCTGGATGGGTTTTCCCGCCGCAGCGAGTTCATCGGCGAGACCCCTCATGGCGGCGAAGAAGGAGGCCACCGTGTTGGAAATATGCCCTAGAGGCAATAATAAAAGCATTATTATTATATTTCCTTGTTCATGATAATTGTCTTTATTCATGCTATAACTGTATTATCCGGAAATCGTAATACACGTGTGAATACATAGACTACAATACGTCCCTAGTAAGCCTCTAGTAGACTAGCTCGTTGGTCAATGATAGTCATGTTTTCCGACTATGGACATCGATGTCATTGACAACGGGATCACGTCATTAGGAGAATGACGTGATGGACAAGACCCAATCCTAAGCATAGCACAAAGATCGTAGTTCGCTTTTGCTAGAGCTTTTCCAATGTCAAGTATCTCTTCCTTAGACCGTGAGATCGTGTAACTCCCGGATACCGTAGGAATGCTTTGGGTGTACCAAACGTCACAACGTAATCGGGTGACTATAAAGGTGCATTACGGTATCTCCGAAAGTGTCTGTTGGGTTGACACGGATCGAGACAGGATTTGTCACTCCATATGACGGAGAGGTATCACTGGGCCCACTCGGTAGTGCATCATCATAATGAGCTCAAAGTGACCAAGTGTCCGTCACGGGATCATGCATTACGGCACGAGTAAAGTGACTTGCCGGTAACGAGACTAAACGAGGTATTGGGATACCGACGATCGAGTCTCGGGCAAGTAACATACCGTCTGATAAAGGGAATAGCATACGGGGTTGCTTGAACCCTCGACATCGTGGTTCATCCGATGACAACATCTAGGAGCGTGTGGGAACCAACATGGGTATCCAGATCCCGCTGTTGGTTATTGACCGGAGAGCGTCTCGGTCATGTCTCAGATGTCTCCCGAACCCGTAGGGTCTACACACTTAAGGTTCGGTGACGCGAGGGTTATTAGGAAGACAAGTATGTGATTACCGAATGTTGTTCGGAGTCCCGGATGAGATCCCGGACGTCACGAGGAGTTCCGGAATGGTCCGGAGGTAAAGATTTATATATGGAAAGTGGTTAAACGGACTCCGGAAAGTTTCGGGGGCATACCGGTAATGTACCGGGGCCACCGGGAGAGTTCCGGAGGTCCACCGAGGGGCCACCTCCCGGGGCCACATGGGCTAAGTGGGAGAGGGAGCCAGCCCCTGGTGGGCTGGGCGCCTCCCACCTAGGCCCATGCGGCTAGGGCTTGGGAGGGAAACCCTAAAGGGGCAAGGGGCGCCCCTTGGCTTGGGGGGCAAGCCACCCCTTTCCTCCTCCCTTGGCCGCCCCCCTCTAGATGCCATCTAGAGGGGCCGCCCTCTCCCTTCCTCCTATAAATAGAGGGGTGGGGGGGAGGCTGCACACACCATTGAAGGCGCAGCCCTCCCTCCCCAACACCTCTCTTTCTCCACGCGAAGCTTGGCGAAGCCCGTCAAGAACTGCCGTACCAACTGCACCACGCCGTCGTGCTGCCATTGGAGTTGTCTTCCTCAACCTCTCCTTCATCCTTGCTGGATCAATACGGAGGAGACGCCATCGTCCCGTACGTGTGTTGAACGCGGAGGTGCTGTCCGTTCAGCACTTGGTCATCGGTGATCGGAATCACGTTGGGAACGTCTTCATCATCACCACTCCCTCGAACGCTTCCGCACTCGATCTACAAGTGGTATGTAGATGCAAACTCTATCTCTTGACTCGTTGCTTAGTAGAACTCATAGATGGATCTTGGTGAAACCGTAGGAAAATTTTAATTTTCTCGCAACGTTCACCAACAAAGGGCATCATGAGCTAGGTCTATGCGTAGTTCTCTATTGCACGAGTAGAACACAATTTAGTTGTGGGCGTGGATCTTGTCAATTTACTTGCCGCTACTAGTCTTATCTTTCTTCCGCGGTATTGTGGGATGAAGCGGCCCGGACCAACCTTACACGTACTCTTACGTGAGACCGGTTCCACCGACAAACATGCACTAGTTGCATAAGGTGGCTGGCGGGTGTCTGTCTCTCCTACTTTAGTTGGAGCGGATTCGATGAAAAGGGTCCTTATGAAGGGTAAATAGAAGTTGACAAGATCACGTTGTGGTTATTCGTAGGTAAGAAAACGTTCTTGCTAGAACCCAATTGCAGCCACGTAAAAGATGCAACAACAATTAGAGGACGTCTAACTTGTTTTTGCAGCAATTGACATGTGATGTGATATGGCCAAGTTGTGATGAATGATGAATGACATATTGTGATGTATGAGATCATGTTCTTGTAATAGGAATCACGACTTGCATGTCGATGAGTATGACAACCGGCAGGAGCCATAGGAGTTGTCTTTATTTTTGTATGACCTGCGTGTCATTGAAGTACGCCATGTAATTTACTTTACTTTATTGCTAAACACGTTAGCCATAGAAGTAGAAGTAGTCGTTAGGCGTGACAACTTCATGGAGGCACAATGATGGAGATCATGATGATGGAGATCATGGTGTCATGCGGTGACAAGATGATCATGGAGCCCCAAGATGGAGATCAATGGAGTTTTATGATATTGGCCATATCATGTCACTACTATATAATTGCATGTGATGTTTATTATGTTTATACATCTTGTTTACTTAGAACGACGGTAGTAAATAAGATGATCCCTTACAACAATTTCAAGAAGTGTTTCCCCTAATCACACCGTTGCTAAAGTTCGTCGCTTCTAAGCACCACGTGATGATCGGGTGTGATGGATTCTTACGTTCACATACAACGGGTGTAAGACAGATTTACACACGCCGAAAACACTTAGGGTTTACTTGACGAGCCTAGCATGTACAGACATGGCCTCGGAACACGGAGACCGAAAGGTCGAACACGAGTCGAATAGAAGATACGATCAACATGAGAATGTTCACCGATGATGACTAGTCCGTCTCACGTGATGATCGGACACGGCCTAGTCGACTCGGATCGTGTAACACTTAGATGACTAGAGGGATGTCTAATCTGAGTGGGAGTTCATTGAAATAATTTGATTAGATGAACTTAATTATCATGAACTTAGTCTAAAACTTTTGCATAATATGTCTTGTAGATCAAATGGCCAACGCTCATGTCAACTTGAACTTCAACGCGTTCCTAGAGAAAACCAAGTTGAAAGATGACGGCAGCAACTATATGGACTGGGTCCGGAACCTGAGGATCATCCTCATAGCTGCCAGGAAACAATATATCCTAGAAGGACCGCTAGGTGACGCTCCCGTCCCAGAGAATCAAGACATTATGAATGCTTGGCAAACTCGCGCTGATGATTACTCCCTCGTTCATCACGGCATGCTTTACAGACTTAGAACCGGGCTCCAAAAGCGTTTTGAGCATCACGGAGCATATGAGATGTTCAAGGAGCTGAAACTTGTTTTCCAAGCTCACGCCCGGTCGAGAGATATGACATCTCCGACAAGTTCTATAGTTGTAAGATGGAGGAAAACAGTTCTGTCAAGGAGCACATATCAAGATGTCCGGGTTGCACAACCGTATGACCCAAATTAACATTAACCTCCTCGATGAGGCGGTCATTGATGAATCCTCCGATCGCTCCCACCAAGCTACAAGAGCTTTGTGATGAACTACAACATGCGTGGGATGGTAAAGACCATTCCTGAAGTGTTCTCTATGCGTGAAGTCAGCCGAGGTTGAGATCAAGAAAGAACATCAAGTGTTGATGGTCAATAAGACCACTAAGTTCAAGAAGGGCAAGGGCAAGAAGAACTTCAAGAAGTACGGCAAGGAGGTTGCCGCGCCCGGTAAGCAAGTTGCCGGGAAGAAGTCAAAGAATGGACCCAAACCCGAGACTGAGTGCTTTTATTGCAAGGGGAGGGGTCACTGGAAGCGGAACTGCCCCAAATACTTAGCGGACAAGAAGGCCGGCAACGCCAAAGGTATATCTGATATACATGTAATTGATGTGTACTTTGCCAGTACTCGTAGTAACTCCTGGGTATTTGATACCGGTGCCGTTGCTCATATTTGTAACTCACAGCAGGAGCTGCGGAATAAGCGGAGACTGGCGAAGGACGAGGTGACGATGCGCGTCGGAAATGGTTCCAGAGTCGATGTGATCGCCGTCGGCACGCTACCTCTTCATTTACCTACGGGATTAGTTATGAACCTTAATAATTGTTATTTGGTGCCAAGTTTGAGCATGAATATTGTATCTGGATCTCGTTTAATGCGAGATGGCTACTCATTTAAATCCGAGAATAATGGTTGTTCTATTTATATGAGAGATATGTTTTATGGTCATGCTCCAATGGTCAATGGTTTATTCTTAATGAATCTCGGCGTAGTATTACACATGTTCGTAGCGTGAATACCAAAAGATGTAAAGTTGATAACGATAGTCCCACATACTTGTGGCACCGCCGCCTTTGGTCACATTGGTGTCAAGCGCATGAAGAAGCTCCATGCCGATGGACTTTTGGAGTCTCTAGATTATGAATCATTTGACACATGCGAACCATGCCTTATGGGCAAGATGACCAAGACTCCGTTCTTCGGAACAATGGAGCGAGCAACCAACTTATTGGAAATCATACATACCGATGTGTGCGGTCCAATGAGTGTTGAGGCTCATGAAGGATATCGTTATGTTCTCACTCTCACCGATGACTTGAGTAGATATGGGTATGTCTACTTAATGAAACACAAGTCTGAGACCTTTGAAAAGTTCAAAGAATTTCAGAATGAGGTAGAGAATCAACGTGACCGAAAAATAAAATTCCTACGATCAGATCGTGGAGGAGAATATTTAAGTCACGAATTTGGTACACACTTAAGAAAATGTGGAATCGTTTCACAACTCACGCCGCCTGGAACACCTCAGCGTAACGGTGTGTCCGAACGTCATAATCGCACTCTATTGGATATGGTGCGATCTATGATGTCTCTTACCGATTTACCGCTATCATTTTGGGGATACGCTCTAGAGACAGCTACATTCACTTTAAATAGGGCACCGTCTAAATCCGTTGAGACGACACCGTATGAATTATGGTTTGGGAAGAAACCTAAGTCATCGCTTTCTAAAAGTTTGGGGATGCGATGCTTATGTCAAGAAACTTCAACCTGAAAAGCTCGAACCCAAGTCGGAAAATGCGTCTTCATAGGATACCCTAAAGAAACCATTGGGTATACCTTCTACTTAAGATCCGAGGGCAAGATCTTTGTTGCCAAGAACGGATCCTTTACGGAAAAAGAGTTTCTCTCGAAGAAGTAAGTGGGAGGAAAGTAGAACTCGATGAAGTACTACCTCTTGAACAGGAGAGTAGTGCAGCTCAGAAAATGTTCCCGTGATGCCTACACCAACCAAGAGGAAATTCATGATGATGATCAAGGTATTTCGGATCAAGTTGCTCTTGAACCTCGTAGGTCCACTAGGACACGTTCCGCACTGCAGTGGTACGGCAACCCTGTCTTGGAAATCATGTTGTTAGACAACAATGAACCTTCGAACTATGAAGAAGCGATGGCGGGCCCAGATTCCAACAAATGGCTAGAAGCCATGAAGTCCGAGATAGAATCCATGTATGAAAACAAAGTGTGGACTTTGACTGACTTGCCCGATGATCGGCGAGCGATAGAAAACAAATGGATTTTTAAGAAGAAGACGGACGCGGATGGTAATGTCACCATCTATAAAGCTCGACTTGTCGCTAAAGGTTATCGGCAAGTTCAAGGGATTGACTACGATGAGACTTTCTCTCCGTAGCGAAGCTTAAGTCCGTCCGAATCATGTTAGCAATTGCCGCATACTATGATTATGAGATATGGCAGATGGACGTCAAAACAGCAGCGTTCCTTAACGGATATCTTAAGGAAGAGCTGTATATGATGCAGCCGGAAGGTTTTGTCGATCCTAAGAATGCTAACAAAGTATGCAAGCTCCAGCGATCCATTTATGGGCTGGTGCAAGCATCTCGGAGTTGGAACATTCGCTTTGATGAGATGATCAAAGCGTTTGGGTTTATGCAGACTTATGGAGAAGCCTGCGTTTACAAGAAAGTGAGTGGGAGCTCAGAGCATTTCTCAAATTATATGTAGATGACATACTTTTGATGGGAAATGATATAGAATTCTTGGACAGCATTAAGGCCTACTTGAATAAGTGTTTTTCAATGAAGGACCTTGGAGAAGCTGCTTATATATTAGGCATCAAGATCTATAGGGATAGATCGAGACGCCTCATAGGTCTTTCACAAAGCACATACCTTGATAAGATTTTGAAGAAGTTCAAAATGGATCAGTCCAAGAAGGGGTTCTTGCCTGTGTTACAAGGTGTGAGATTGAGCTCAGCTCAATGCCCGACCACGGCAAAAGATAAAGAAGAGATGAGTGTCATCCCCTATGCCTCAGCCATAGGATCTATTATGTATGCCATGCTGTGTACCAGACCTGATGTAAACCTTGCCGTAAGTTTGGTAGGAAGGTACCAAAGTAATCCCGGCAAGGAACAGTGGACAGCGGTCAAGAATATCCTGAAGTACCTGAAAAGGACAAAGGACATGTTTCTCGTTTATGGAGGTGACGAAGAGCTCGTCGTAAAGGGTTACGTCGACGCTAGCTTCGACACAGATCTGGATGACTCATGAAGCAATTTGGGTGAAGGAGTTCATCACCGACCTAGGAGTCATACCCAATGCGTCGGGGCCGATCAAACTCTTCTGTGACAACACTGGAGCTATTGCCCTTGCCAAGGAGCCCAGGTTTCACAAGAAGACCGAGCACATCAAGCGTCGCTTCAACTCCATCCGTGAAAAGCGTTCGGGATGGAGACATAGAAATTTGTAAAGTACATACGGATCTGAATGTCGCAGATCCGTTGACTAAACCTCTTCTCTTCATGGGCAAAACATGATCAACACCAGAACTCTATGGGTGTTCGATTCATCACAATGTAACTAGATTATTGACTCTAGTGCAAGTGGGAGACTGTTGGAAATATGCCCTAGAGGCAATAATAAAAGCATTATTATTATATTTCCTTGTTCATGATAATTGTCTTTATTCATGCTATAAGCTGTATTATCCGGAAATCGTAATACACGTGTGAATACATAGACTACAATACGTCCTAGTAAGCCTCTAGTAGACTAGCTCGTTGGTCAACAGATAGACATGTTTTCCGACTATGGACATCGATGTCATTGACAACGGGATCACGTCATTAGGAGAATGACGTGATGGACAAGACCCAATCCTAAGCATAGCACAAAGATCGTGTAGTTCGTTTTGCTAGAGCTTTTCCAATGTCAAGTATCTCTTCCTTAGACCGTGAGATCGTGTAACTCCGGATACCGTAGGAATGCTTTGGGTGTACCAAACGTCACAACGTGGCGGGTGACTATAAAGGTGCATTACAGGTATCTCCGAAAGTGTCATTGGGTTGACACGGATCGAGACAGGATTTGTCACTCCGTATGACGGAGAGGTATCACCGGCCCACTCGGTAGTGCATCATCATAATGAGCTCAAAGTGACCAAGTGTCCGGTCACGGATCATGCATTACGGCACGAGTAAAGTGACTTGCCGGTAACGGACTAAACGAGGTATTGGGATACCGACGATCGAGTCTCGGGCAAGTAACATACCGTCGATAAAGGGAATAGCATACGGGTTGCTTGAACCCTCGACATCGTGGTTCATCCGATGACAACATCGAGGCGTGTGGGAACCAACATGGGTATCCAGATCCCGCTGTTGGTTATTGACCGAGAGCGTCTCGGTCATGTTCAGCATGTCTCCGAACCCGTAGGGTCTACACACTTAAGGTTCGGTGGCGCTAGGTTTAATAGGAAGACAAGTATGTGATTACTGAATGTTGTTCGAGTCCGGATGAGATCCCGGACGTCACGAGGAGTTCCGGAATGGTCCGGAGGTAAAGATTTATATATGGAAAGTGGTTAAACGAACTCCGAAAAGTTTGAGGGCATACCGTAATGTACCGGGCCACGGGAGAGTTCCGGAGGTCCACCGGGAGGGCCACCCCTCGGGGGCCACATGGGCTAAGTGGGAGAGGGAGCCAGCCCCTGGTGGGCTGGGCGCGCCTCCCACCTAGGCCCATGCGGGCTAGGGCTTGGGGAGGGAAACCCTAAAGGGGGCAAGGGGCGCCCCTTGGCTTGGGGGCAAGCCACCCCTTTCCTCCTCCCCTTGGCCGCCCCCCCTCTAGATGCCATCTAGAGGGCCCCCTCTCCCTTCCTCCTATAAATAGAGGGGTGGGGGGGAGGGCTGCACACACCATTGAAGGCGCACATCTAGAGGGGGCCGGCCCCCTCTCCCTTCCTCCTATAAATAGAGGGGTGGGGGGGAGGGCTGCACACATCATTGAAGGCGCAGCCCCTCCCCTCCCCAACACCTCTCTTTCTCCACGCGAGCTTGGCGAAGCCCTGCTGGAGAACTGCCGTACCAACTGCACCACGCCGTCGTGCTGCCATTGGAGTTGTCTTCCTCAACCTCTCCTTCATCCTTGCTGGATCAAGACGGAGGAGACGCCATCGTCCGTCACGTGTGTTGAACGCGGAGGTGCTGTCCGTTCAGCACTTGGTCATCGGTGATCGGAATCACGTTGGGAACGTCTTCATCATCACCACTCCCTCGAACGCTTCCGTACTCGATCTACAAGTGGTATGTAGATGCAAACTCTATCTCTTGACTCGTTGCTTAGTAGAACTCATAGATGGATCTTGGTGAAACCGTAGGAAAATTTTAATTTTCTGCAACGTTCCCCAACACACCGATTGATTGCCCTTATGTGCATTGATCAACGCTGTGCGGATGTTGTTGACACGGCTGAGTGACTACGACGAGAACATGCTCGCAAGTGCCACCCAGAGTTCGCGCGCTGTGGTGATCGTGGTCACCGCGACGAGCACCTCCTTGGAGAGATGTTGAAGCAGATATCCAAGGACCTGCTGATCCTCCCTCACCCAGAGCGGATGAAGGGGATTCGGCCCAGTGGTCTCCTTGCCGGCGGCGTCCTTGGTGGTGAGGACTTTGGCCGGCTCGGTTGCCGTGCCGTCGACGTAGTGGTAGACGCTGGCGCCCCGCAGCTTTGGCGTGATCTGTGTTTGCCACAGAACATAGTTGGTGCGGGAGAGCTTCTCCGGGGCTCCGCCGCCGAGCGTCGGCTGGAAGGAGGTGGAGGAGGAAGACATGGCTGCGCGCACTTGATGGAGATGGACTAGCTAGGGTTTTTGTGGAAGAGGAAGGCTCTATATACCATGTGCTATTTGCGGTAAACATCTTGCCTTTCCTGGCCGACGTGTTCCATGTTATATAGATGGGTTGCAAGCCCTGATATGCGTACAAGTTGTTGAGGAGATACATCTTGGAGGAGAAGAATTACAAGAGATAGAAGAAGATAAAGATTACATGAGTATCTTGTCTAACTACTCCTTATACGGTTAGCAAGGATCTCCTCTTGCCATACGCAAGGGTATACGTGCAGAATCATGTCACGTTTAACAGAATGAAGTATCACAAACTAAAGAAATGCTATCTCTATCCAACGCTTTTAATAAAAGAAAGCTAGGCTAACTTATTAGGCGAAAGATGCTAATCTGCAGCAAGAATTTGAATTTTAGTTCACCAGACACTGAAACTTGATTGACTGACTCTTCATGTTACCTGATTGAGTATTCATGCCACTGTCTTAGAGGGGTGCGCGGGGATGTTCCAGGCGGCGAGGGAAGAACGCGGGGATGTAGCACGTCTGCAGTGCAAAGGCATGGGAAAAAGAAGAAAAATGGGGGCGGCTAGGGTTTTTGGGTCAACGACCTGCTTTTTATAGCCGTGGGGAAGGGGCTTTTCGGGCACCATGCCGACTGCAGCGCCATGAGTGCAGGAGGCAGAGCATTTCAATTTAGGGTGAAAATCATGGGCTCGGGTAGGATTTTGGATGGGTCCAGCATCCGGCATGGCACACGTCTCGACTCCCCTAATGTGCCTCATATTTGGGGTTGGACTGTGGTATTTTGGATGTCCGTCTGTGGCTGACCCAGTATAGACACCCAGGTCAAAGGCCTAAAACTGCCCGGACCATTCGGTCCAAACGTACATATGAGGACGGAGTAGGGTTCTTCGTTGGAGATGCCATAGATGTGAGACCGGAGTATGGTTCCGTGTTGTAGATGCCCTTACGTCTTTTTTAGATGATAGAGAAAAATACTACTAGAGGGGGCTCTTTGATGCATGGTACATGATTAGACGTGTGAGCCCTAGCTGTAGGAGGGAGTTCATTGATTCAGTCGCTTGGACCAAACTATTGGGTGTGTGACATGTGTGTAGATTTTCCTAGGTCATACGTGACCATATCGAGCCGCATTACTGGTCACTTGCGCTACTGATTGACAATGAATATCATGCGGGCAAAAACAAGCCAGTTACAACAATGTACGCAACACACATCGTACAACGAACATCAACAATAGCAAAATGACTAAAACCTACACATCTTACGCGTCGATGAAAATCGGCGCAGTGAAGCGCGCGTTAGCTTCTAGTTAAACGTGGAGGCAGCTGAATCATATCCATCTTGCCAAGGCCAATTTACAGAGACAAAAAGTCGCCTATGCCAATTTACAGAGAAACAAAAGGTTGGGCTAGGGAGCGAGAAGATAGTAGCACGAGCGAGATGTTCCTCGCGTGCATCTTGGCCGTATCCTCGGCAGCTGGAACCACTTGCAGTAGCCGCCTACTAATACCCAAGGACACCACGTACACCGAAGTGAGAGAAATCTCACCTCTATTCCAAGGGAGCTTAGAGCTTGAAGAAATTGATCCAGTGCCAATTAGACATGTATTCAGTGCAAGATCAAATAGTCCAACTCAAATTTGAACATGGAACACAACAACTTTATGGTATGATCGACCAAGTCACCTTCACCAAGATAGAGGCATGCTTAAGCATTATTTCTTGATAGGAACATCCATGAATGTTTGCTTTGAACTGACAATACCGTTCTACATCATTATAATCAGAGCCTTTCTGACCTACCTTGAACTTCAAATACATCCAAGTATCCTCCTGTATAGCAATCACATGCCTTCTTGTTAAACTACGTGACTCACCAATAATACCACAAAAGAGCTCAATCTCCTTATGTGACCCACCGATAAACACAAACAAGCTGAGAGATAAATCGAATCCACTCTGCATTTTTGATATGATAACATCTATCGTGGCCTCCACTGCATCGGGAAGGCGTGCTAAAGTGATGTCAACCGCACCACAATTACCATTAATGCGCTCTGTGAATGGACGGAAAGGTGCATTTGCTTTGCTGTACTCTACTATACCGTCGATAAGTTGCAGATCATCTTCTTTTTGCCCTCCTGTCTTGATCCTCATGTCAAACTCAACTAGAACATCACCGAGCATATTAATGCCCCTCTTAGGGTTGGTCATCTCAATGAGAGAACCCTGCGAAACAACTATTAATTATTAATTGCTAGTAGCTCATAGTAAAAGGTAAAGAGTTATCAAGTGTATATTCTTATTTCGAGCCAACTGACAATGATGAATCTCAAATAAATGGTGGCTTAAATTCTAAACCCACAAACAAACGTAAGTCGATTGCCCATGAAACTTAATGTTCAATGAATCATCCAAAGATAATTAACCATAAACTTGCCTGATGTATGCAAGGCTAACAACATATGTGTATGACATCCTCCAAACACAAGTATTTCAATGCAAAAATCCATAATGATCCTCAAAGTGGAGCCATCATCACCAACACCTCAAATTTCAGAAGAGTAAAGATAACATTTAACTTATAGCAACAAACACCCAAATGATCTTGTAGCTGAAGTCCTAAGTATTTGTTGTGTTTATATCATATGTGATAAGCACACTCGAATGTATTTGACAAAACAAAAAAGAATATTAGTAGTTCTATGTGGGATACGCGCCCACGCATGCGCCCCAGTATGGCGGCGTCCCAGTGGGATTTTGTTCATATAGAGAGAGCATATGCATGTTAGGAGCGAACAATTGCCACAATAAAGTTACCAGACAATGACTTTTTTTACACATTGCCGTGCAATGTTATGCTTAGCTAGAGAGTGAGTAAAAGGTGGCATCAACTCATAAAAGTACCATGAAGCAAAGTTCTACATTAGTGTATAAGTAGATAACCAAGTAAATTTTATGGCAACTAAGTGGCTAATAACCTGGCGAATACAATTCTTGAAGATATGAGATCTAGTTTTGAAGAGCTCATCATGACAAAGCCAATGGTGAAAAGTCAATCGGGTTAGCAGAGACAAAAGTTTTCAAAAATTTGAATTTGGAAAAATCTTCGCTGCTGTCATGTTGTTGTCTGCTTGTATGAGGGCAGGGAGTACGCCGCACGTGAAGGCAATTGTGTGCGACACCATTCTCTAGTCTGCTCCAAAAATATTAGTAGTAAAAAATTATAGCGTCTGACTTTATTTGAATACCTAACACTTGCTAAAATATCACTCATTTCACATATATTTACTTGAAATGTTTTTTCTCAGTAATTGTCAACCCACGATGTTATTCTCTTCTTGATATCATGGTCGTTAGAGTTAAATATTCATCCATAACACCAAAAGTAGGTAAATATTCATGTATTACGAAATAAGAAAATGCCTGCTTAAACAAAATGATAAACTAATCTTGTGACATCTATTAAGTAAAAACATTAGAACAAACAGAGAACATAACTAACATCATTTTCATTCCATGCATCAATCCACAAGAGATAAAACAGATAAGGTAGGTTAGACAATTCCACTTTCCATCCAACTTTTATGATTGAAAAACGATTGTGGTCCTATGACTGTAGTATGCCATAAAATGTTTATATTTCAATCCATCCACTCTATGCAGTTGACAGAAATAGGCCTACACTATAAATTAAATGAATTATTTAAAATAGTTGTGCATAAGTAAAGATGTGCACCTGTTTCACCACAATGGGATCGTCCCTGCTACGATTGACAATATAATTAAGCAACAAATCCCGAGAATCTCGCACTGCTATATATCCATATAATTGTACTAAGCTTGTGTTTGCAGAAACTTTAGCCAATTTCAGTGAGAAAAATTGCATCATGTTACATACAAAATGTATACAACACCTTTGCTGGTCAGGAAAGCAATTAGTGGGATCCGAAAACTTCATTGGCTCCAGTTGTGCTTCATTTAAAATTTATAATATTAGACAAGTACTTAAAATAATTAGTACAATTATGATTTCCATATGCATACATGTGCTAAGTTAGAATTTTGTTTGTGTATTAGAAAAACATACCAAAAATATATAACGAAATAAGTGAGGAGAATAAAGCAATGCTACATTGAAAAGGTATACCTTTTGGGAATAGGTTTACTAATCCAAGCTACATGAACAAATGCTACAAGTCTCATGTCATACACGACAAAATATTAAAAAGCAATAGGTTGAACTTTATAGAATTTTCCAAATCAATTAACTATCCACAAATCATGATTTTCTTATCTACCATTTATATTTTGGTATGAACGCATAAGTTTGCATAGAGCTTACTTTTTTACGTGATTCCAAGAAAAAGGTAATTTTATGATAATATAATAATATACAAAAGTAAATAGAACATAACAAATTTGATCCAAGTCCTAAATTTGTTGAAAGTCAAAATGACAATAATACCAACACTGATTATCAAATATACACCTAAACATTTTTTATATAGTCTTTTTTCTCACGATACATGTTGGAAATATGCCCTAGAGGCAATAATAAAAGCATTATTATTATATTTCCTTGTTCATGATAATTGTCTTTATTCAAGCTATAACTGTATTATCCGGAAATCGTAATACACGTGTGAATACATAGACTACAATACGTCCCTAGTAAGCCTCTAGTAGACTAGCTCGTTGGTCAACAGATAGTCATGGTTTCTTGACTATGGACATCAGATGTCATTGACAACGGGATCACGTCATTAGGAGAATGACGTGATGGACAAGACCCAATCCTAAGCATAGCACAAAGATCGTGTAGTTCGTTTTGCTAGAGCTTTTCCAATGTCAAGTATCTCTTCCTTAGACCGTGAGATCGTGTAACTCCCGGATACCGTAGGAATGCTTTGGGTGTACCAAAGCGTCCACAACGTAATCGGGTGACTATAAAGGTGCACTACAGGTATCTCCGAAAGTGTCTGTTGGGTTGACACGGATCGAGACAGGATTTGTCACTCCGTATGACGGAGAGGTAGCACTGGGCCCCCTCGGTAATGCATCATCATAATGAGCTCAACGTGATCAAGTGTCTGGTCACGGGATCATGCATTACGGCACGAGTAAAGTGACTTGCCGGTAACGAGACTAAACGAGGTATTGGGATACCGACGATCGAGTCTCGGGCAAGTAACATACCGTCTGACAAAGGGAATAGCATACGGGGTTGCTTGAACCCTCGACTGAAGGAAATATGCCCTAGAGGCAATAATAAAGTTATTATTTATTTCCTTATATCATGATAAATGTTTATTGTTCATGCTAGAAATGTATTAACCGGAAACATAATACATGTGTGAATACATAGACAAACAAAGTGTCACTAGTATGCCTCTACTAGACTAGCTTGTTAATCAAAGATGGTTAAGTTTCCTGACCATAGACAAAGGAGTTGTCATTTGATTAAACAAGGTCACATCATTGGTTGAATGATCTGATTGACATGACCCATTCCATTAGCTTAGCACCCGATCGTTTAGTATGTTGCTATTGCTTTTATCCATGACTTATACATGTTCCTATGACTATGAGATTATGCAACTCCCGTTTGCCTGAGGAACACTTTGGGTACTACCAAACGTCACAACGTAATCGGGTGATTATAAAGGAGTATTACAAGTGTCTCCAAAGGCGGATGTTGGGTTGGCGTATTTCGAGATTAGGATTTGTCAATCCGATTGTCGGAGAGGTATCAATGGGCCATCTCGGTAATGCAAATCACTATAAGCCTTGCAAGCAATGTAGCTAATGAGTTAGTTACGGAATGATGCATTACGGAACGAGTAAAGAGACTTGCCAGTAACGAGATTGAACTAGGTATTGGATACCGACGATCGAATCTCGGGCAAGTAACATACCGATGACAAAGGGAACAACGTATGTTGTTATGCGGTCTGACCGATAAAGATCTTCGTAGAAAATGTAGGAACCAATATGGGCATCCAGGTCCCGCTATTGGTTATTGACCGGAGATGTGTCTCGGTCATGTCTACATTGTTCTCGAACCGTAGGGTCCGCACGCTTAAGGTTTCGATGACGGTTATATTATGAGTTTGTGTATTTTGATGTACCGAAGGAGTTCGAAGTCCCGGATGTGATCACGGACATGACGAGGAGTCTCGAAATGGTCGAGACATAAAGATTAATATATTGGACGGATATATTTGGACACCGGAAAGGTTCCGAAGAAGTTTGGAGCTCCGGGAGGTTACCGGAACTCCCGGGAGGTATATGGGCCTTATTGGGCCCATGTAGGAGGAAGGGAGAAGGAACAAGGGAGGCGCGCCCCAAGCCCAATCCGAATTGGGGAAGGGGGCGGCCCCCTTTCCTTTCTCCTTCCCCTCTTCCTATTCCTACTACTAGTACTACTTCCTAAATACTAGTACTCCTTCCTTCCCTCCAAATAAGATAAGGAAGAGAGGGAAACCTACTTGGAGTAGGTTTCCCTCCCTATGGCGCGCCCCTTGAGGCCGGCCACCTCCTCCCTCCCTCCTTTATATCTGGGGTAGGGGGCACCCTAGAACACACAAGTTGATCCTTGAGATCGTTCCTTAGCCGTGTGCGGTGCCCCTCCACCATATTCCACCTCGGTCAAATCATAGCAGTGCTTAGGCGAAGCCTGCGTTGGTAGAACATCAAGATCGTCACCACGCCGTCGTCTTGTGGAACTCTCTCTCCCGGAGCTTTGCTGGATCGGAGCCCGAGGAGCGTCACCGAGCTGTCGTGTGCCAAGAACTCGGAGGTGCCGGAGTAACGGCGCTAGGATCGGCTGGATCGCGAGGAGAACGTCGACTACTTCCTCTACGTCGTGATCGAATCGGAGGCGCCGAATGCTTGGCTGGGATCGGCTGGATCGCGAGGAGAACGTCGACTACTTCCTCTACGTTGTGATCGCTTCCGCTTTGGTCTACAAAGGGTACGTAGACAACACTCTCCCTCTCGTTGCTATACATCACCATGATCTTGCGTGTGCGTAGGAAATTTTTAAAATTACTACGTTCCCCAACAAGGGCATCCGAGCCAGGTTTTATGCGTTGATGTCATATGCACGAGTAGAACACAAGTGAGTTGTGGGCGATACAAGTCATACTACCTACCAGCATGTCATACTTTGGTTCAGCGGTATTGTGAGATGAAGCGGCCGGACCGACATTACGCCAGACGCTTCTACGAGACTGGTTTCACCGTTCACGAGCACTCGTGCTTAAAGGTGGCTGGCGGGTGTCTGTCTCTCTCACTTTAGTTGAACTGAAAAGTGGCTACGCCCGGTCCTTGAGAAGGTTAAAACGGAGTCTATTTGACGAAGTATCGTTGTGGTTTTAATGCGTAGGTAAGAACGGTTCTTGCTCAGCCCGTAGCAGCCACGTAAAACTTGCAACAACAAAGTAGAGGATGTCTAACTTGTTTTTGCAGGGCATGTTGTGATGTGATATGGTCAAGACGTGATGCTATATTTTATTGTATGAGATGATCATGTTTTGTAACCGAGTTATCGGCAATCGGCAGGAGCCATATGGTTGTCGCTTATTGTATGAAATGCAAACGCCTGTAATTGCTTTACTTTATCACTAAGCGGTAGCGATAGTCGTAGAAGCAATAGATAGCGTAAACGACAACGATGCTACGATGGAGATCAAGGTGTCGCACCGGTGACGATGGTGATCATGACGGTGCTTCGAAGATGGAGATCACAAGCACAAGATGATGATGGCCATATCATATCACTTATATTGATTGCATGTGATGTTTATCCTTTATGCATCTTATTTTGCTTTGATTGACGGTAGCATTTTAAGATGATCTCTCATTAAAATTATCAAGTAGTGTTCTCCTGAGTATGCACCGTTGCCAAAGTTAAATGCGTGCCGAGACACCACGTGATGATCGGGTGTGATAAGCTCTACGTCCATCTACAACGGGTGCAAGCCAGTTTTGCACACGCAGAATACTCAGGTTATACTTGACGAGCCTAGCATATGCAGATATGGCCTCGGAACACGGATACCGAAAGGTCGAGCGTGAATCATATAGTAGATATGATCAACATAAGATGTTCACCATTGAAAACTACTCCATCTCACGTGATGATCGGTTATTGTTTACTTGATTTGGATCACGTGATCACTTAGATGACTAGAGAGATGTCTGTCTAAGTGGGAGTTCTTAAGTAATATGATTAATTGAACTTAAATTTATCATGAACTTAGTACTGATAGTATCTTGCTTGTCTATGTCATTTGTAGATAGATGGCTCGTCTTTGTTGTTCCGTTGAATTTTAATGCGTTCCTTGAGAAAGCAAAGTTGAAAGATAATGGTAGCAATTACACGGACTGGGTCCGTAACACGAGGATTATCCTCATTGCTGCACGTAAGAGTTACGTCTGGATGCACCGCTAGGTGCCAGGCCTTCTTCTTGATGTAACCGACGGCGTTAAGAACGTCTGGCGAGCAAAGCTGATGACTACTCTATAGTTCAGTGTGCCATGCTTTACGGCTTAGAACCGGGTCTTCAACGACGTTTTGAAAGTCATGGAGCATATGAGATGTTCCAGGAGTTGAAGTTGATATTTCAACAGAATGCGGATTGAGAGATATGAAGTCTCCAATAAGTTCTATAGCTGCAAAATGGAGGAGAATGGGTCTGTCGGTGAACACATACTCGTAATGTCCGGGTATTACAATCACTTGACTCAACCGGGAGTTGATCTTCCGGATGATTGTGTCATTGATGTAATTCTTCAATCACCGCCACCAAGCTACAAAGGCTTCGTGATGAACTATAATATGCAAGGGTTAGTAAAGACTATGCTCGAGCTCTTACATAATCTTTGAAGGCTGCGGAGGTAGAAATCAAGAAGGAGCATCAAGTGTTGATGGTCAATAAGACCACTAGTTTCAAGAAGAAAGGCAAAGGGAAGAAGAAGGGGAACTTCAAGAAGAACAGCAAACAAGTTGCTTTGCTCAAGGGAAGAAACCCAAGTCTGGACCTAAACCTGAAACTTAGTGCTTCTACCGCAAGCGGTAGTCACTGAAGCGGAACTGCCCCAAATATTTGGCGGATAAGAAGGATGGCAAGGTGAACAAAGGTATATGTGATATACATGTTATTGATGTGTACCTTACTAGAGCTCGCAGTAGCACTGGTATTTGATACTGGTTCTATTGCTAATATTTGCAACTCGAAACAGGGGACTACAGATTAAGCGAACAACGGCAAAGGACGAGGTGACGATCTTGGCGTGGGAAATGGTTCCAAAGTCGATGTGATCGCGGTCGGCACGCTACCTCTACATCTACCTCCGGATTAGTTTTAGACCTAAATAATTGTTATTTGGTGCCAGCGTTAAGCATGAACATTATATCTGGATCTTGTTTGATGCGAGACGGTTATTCATTTAAATCGAGAGAATAAAGGTTGTTCTATTTATATGAATAATATCTTTTATGGTCATGCACCCTTGAAGAGTGGTCTATTTTTAATAAATCTCGATAGTAGTGATACACATATTCATAATGTTGAAACCAAAAGATGCAGAGTTGATAATGATAGTGCGACTTATTTGTGGCATTGCCGTTTAGGTCATATCGGTATAAAGCGCATGAAGAAACTCCATCTTGATGGACTTTGGAGTCACTTGATTATGAATCACTTGGCACTTCTTGAACCGTGCCTCATGGGCAAGATGACTAAAACCCCGTTCTCCGGTATTATGGAGAGAGCAACAGATTTTTGGAAATCATACATACAGATGTATGTGGTCCAATGAATGTTGAGGCTAAATGGCGGATATCGTTATTTTCTCACCTTCACAGATGATTTAAGCGGATATGGGTATATCTTCTTAATGAAACATAAGTCTGAAACATTTGAAAAGTTCAAAGAATTTCAGAGTGAAGTTGAAAATCATCGTAATAAGAAAATAAAGTTTCTACGATCTGATCGTGGAGGCGAATATTTGAGTTACGAAGTTTGGTCTACATTTGAAACAATGCGGAATAGTTTCGCAACTCACGCCACCGGAACACCACAGCGCAATGGTGTGTCCGAACGTCGTAATCGCACTTTACTAGATATGGTGCGATCTATGATGTCTCTTACAGATTTACCGCTATCGTTTTGGGGTTATGCTCTTGAGACGGCCGCATTCAAGCTGAATAGAACACCGTCAAAATCCGTTGAGACGACACCTTATGAACTGTGGTTTAGCAAGAAACCAAAGTTGTCGTTTCTTAAAGTTTGGGGATGCGATGCTTATGTGAAAAAGCTTCAACCTGATAAGCTCGAACCTAAATCGGAGAAATGTGTCTTCATAGGATACCCAAAGGAGACAGTTGGGTACACCTTCTATCACAGATCCGAAGGCAAGACATTTGTTGCTAAGAATGGATCCTTTCTAGAGAAGGAGTTTCTCTCGAAAGAAGTGAGTGGGAGGAAAGTAGATCTTGATGAGGTAACTGTACCTTCTCCCTTATTTGTAAGTAGTTTATCACAGAAACCAGTTTCTGCGATATCTACACCAAATAGTGAGGAAGTTGATGATGTTGATCATGAAACTTCAGATCAAGTTACTACAGAACCTCGTAGATCAACCAGAATAAAATCCGAACCAGAGTGGTACGGAAATCCTGTTCTGGAAGTCATGCTACTAGATCATGATGAACCTACGAACTATGAAGAAGCGATGGTGAGCCCGGATTCTGCAAAATGGCTTGAGGCCATGAAATCTGAGATGGGATCCATGTATGAAAACAAAGTGTGGACTTTGGTTGACTTGCCCGAGGGTCGGCAAGCAATAGAAAACAAGTGGATCTTCAAGAAGACGACTGCCGCTGACGGTAATATTGCTGTCTACAAAGCTCGACTTGTCGCAAAGGGGTTTCGACAAGTTCAAGGGATTGACTACGATGAGACCTTCTCACCCATAGCGATGCTTAAGTCTGTCCGAATCATGTTAGCAATTGCCGCATTTTATGATTATGAAATTTGGCAAATGGATGTAAAGACCGCATTCCTGAATGGGTTTCTGGAAGAAGAGTTGTATATGATGCAACCAGAAGGTTTTATCAATCCAAAGGGAGCTAACAAAGTGTGCAAGCTCCAGCGATCCATTTATGGACCGTGCAAGCATCTCGGAGTTGGAATAAACGCTTTGACAAGTGTGATCAAAGTATTTGGGTTTATCTGCACTTTTGGAGAAGCCTGTATTTACAAGAAAGTGAGTGGGAGCTCAGTAGCATTTACGATATTATATGTAGATGACATATTACCGATCGGAAATGATATAGAATTTCTGGATAGCATAAAGGGATACTTGAACAAGAGTTTTTCGATGAAGGACCTCGGTGAAGCTGCTTACATATTAGGCATAAAAATCTATAGAGATAGATCAAGACGCTTAATTGGACTTTCACAATGCACATACCTTGACAAGATTTTGAAGAAGTTCAAAATGGATCAAGCAAAGAAAGGGTTCTTGCCTCAGATTGCAAGGTATAAAGTTGAGTAAGACTCAATGCCCGACCACCGCAGAAGATAGAGAGAAAATGAAAGATGTTCCCTATGCCTCAGCCATAGGCTCTATCATGTATGCAATGCATGTGTACCAGACCTGATGTGTGCCTTGCTATAAGCTTAGCGAGGAGGTACCAGAGTGATCCAGGAGTGGATCATCGACAGCGTGATCAAGAACATCCTGAAGTACATGAAAAGGACTAAGGATATGTTTCTCGTATATGGGGGTGACAAAGAACTCATCGTAAACGGTTACGTTGATGCAAGCTTTGACACTGATCCGGACGATTCTAAATCGCAAACCGGATACGTATTTACACTAAACGGAGGAGATGTCAGTTGGTGCAGCTCTAAACAAAGCGTCGTAGCGGGATCTACATGTGAAGCGGAATACATAGCAGCTTGAAGCAGCTAATGAAGGAGTCGGATGAAGGAGTTCATATCCGATCTAGGTGTCATACCTAGTGCATCGGGACCAATGAAAATCTTTTGTGACAATACTGGAGCAATTGCCTTGGCGAAGGAATCCAGATTTCACAAGAGAACAAAACACATCAAGAGACGCTTCAATTCCATCCGGGACTTAGTCCAGGTGGGAGACATAGAGATTTGCAAGATACATACGGATCTGAATGTAGCAGACCCGTTAACTAAGCCTCTTCCACGAGCAAAACATGATCAGCACCAAGACTCCATGGGTGTTAGAATCATTCTTGTGTAATCTAGATTATTGACTCTAGTGCAAGTGGGAGATCAAGGAAATATGCCCTAGAGGCAATAATAAAGTTATTATTTATTTCCTTATATCATGATAAATGTTTATTGTTCATGCTAGAAATGTATTAACCGGAAACATAATACATGTGTGAATACATAGACAAACAAAGTGTCACTAGTATGCCTCTACTAGACTAGCTTGTTAATCAAAGATGGTTAAGTTTCGACCATAGACAAAGGAGTTGTCATTTGATTAAACAAGGTCACATCATTGGTTGAATGATCTGATTGACATGACCCATTCCATTAGCTTAGCACCCGATCGTTTAGTATGTTGCTATTGCTTTTATCCATGACTTATACATGTTCCTATGACTATGAGATTATGCAACTCCCGTTTGCCTGAGGAACACTTTGGGTACTACCAAACGTCACAACGTAACTGGGTGATTATAAAGGAGTATTACAAGTGTCTCCAAAGGCATATGTTGGGTTGGCGTATTTCGAGATTAGGATTTGTCACTCCGATTGTCGGAGAGGTATCTCTGGGCCATCTCGGTAATGCACATCACTATAAGCCTTGCAAGCAATGTAGCTAATGAGTTAGTTACGGAATGATGCATTACGGAACGAGTAAAGAGACTTGCCAGTAACGAGATTGAACTAGGTATTGGATACCGACGATCGAATCTCGGGCAAGTAACATACCGATGACAAAGGGAACAACGTATGTTGTTATGCGGTCTGACCGATAAAGATCTTCAGAGAAAATGTAGGAACCAATATGGGCATCCAGGTCCCGCTATTGGTTATTGACCGGAGATGTGTCTCGGTCATGTCTACATTGTTCTCGAACCGTAGGGTCCGCACGCTTAAGGTTTCGATGGCGGTTATATTATGAGTTTGTGTATTTTGATGTACCGAAGGAGTTGAGTCCCGGATATGATCACGGACATGACGAGGAGTCTCGAAATGGTCGAGACAGAAAGATTAATATATTGGACGGATCTATTTGGACACCGGAAAGGTTCCGGAGAAGTTTGGAGCTCCGGGAGGTTACCGGAACCCCCCGGGAGGTATCTGGGCCTTATTGGGCCCATGTAGGAGGAAGGGAGAAGGAACAAGGGAGGGGGGCGCGCCCCCCCAAGCCCAATCCGAATTGGGGAAGGGGGCCGGCCCCCCCTTTCCTTTCTCCTTCCCCCTCTTCCTATTCCTACTACTAGTACTACTTCCTAAATACTAGTACTCCTTCCTTCCCCCTCCAAATAAGATAAGGAAAAGAGAGGGAAACCTACTTGGAGTAGGTTTCCCCCTCCCTATGGCGCGCCCCCCTTGAGGCCGGCCACCTCCTCCCTCCCTCCTTTATATACGGGGGTAGGGGGGCACCCTAGAACACACAAGTTGATCCTTGAGATCGTTCCTTAGCCGTGTGCGGTGCCCCCCTCCACCATATTCCACCTCGGTCAAATCATAGCAGTGCTTAGGCGAAGCCCTGCGTTGGTAGAACATCAAGATCGTCACCACGCCGTCTTGTGACGAACTCTCTCTCCCGGAGCTTTGCTGGATCGGAGCCCGAGGAGCGTCACCGAGCTGTACGTGTGCCAAGAACTCGGAGGTGCCGGAGTAACGGCGCTAGGATCGGCTGGATCGCGAGGAGAACGTACGACTACTTCCTCTACGTCGTGATCGAATCGGAGGCGCCGGAGTAACGGCGCTGGGATCGGCTGGATCGCGAGGAGAACGTACGACTACTTCCTCTACGTTGTGATCGCTTCCGCTTTGGTCTACGAGGGTACGTAGACAACACTCTCCCCTCTCGTTGCTATACATCACCATGATCTTGCGTGTGCGTAGGAAATTTTTTAAAATTACTACGTTCCCCAACATCGACATCGTGGTTCATCCGATGACAACATCGATGAGCGTGTGGGAACCAACATGGGTATCCAGATCCCGCTGTTGGTTATTGACCGGAGAGTGTCTCGGTCATGTCTACATGTCTCCCGAACCCGTAGGGTCTACACACTTAAGGTTCGGTGACGCTAGGGTTAATAGGAAGACAAGTATGTGATTACCGAATGTTGTTCGAGTCCCGTGAGATCCCGGACGTCACGAGGAGTTCGGAATGGTCCGGAGGTAAAGATTTATATATGGAAAGTGGTTAAACGGACTCAAAAGTTTCGGGGTATACTGTAATGTACCGGGCCACCGGGAGAGTTCTGGAGGTCCACTGAGGGGCCACCCCTCCCGGGGGCCACATGGGCTAAGTGGGAGAGGAGCCAGCCTGGTGGGCTGGGCGCACCTCCCACCTAGGCCCATGCTTGGCTAGGGCATGGGAGGGAAACCCTAAAGGGGCGCCCCCTAGCTTGGGGGCAAGCCACCCTCCCTCCTCCCTTTGCCGCCGCCCCCATCTAGGGTTTCCCTAGCTGGCCGGCCCCCCTCGCCCGCTCCTCCTACACATCGAGGGGTGGGGGGAGGGCAGCAAACACCATTGAAGGCGCAGCCCCTCCCCTCCCCAACACCTCTCTTTCTCCACGCAAGCTTGGCGAAGCCCTGCCGGAGAACAGTCACTCCATCTGCATCACGCCGTCGTGCTGCCATTGGAGTTGTCTTCCTCAACCTCTCCTTCCTCCTTGCTGGATCAAGACGGCAGAAGGAGACGCCCGTAAATCCCGTCTGCGTGTGTTGAACGCGGAGGTGCTGTCCGTTCAGCACTTGGTCATCGGTGATCGGAATCACGTTGGGAACGTCTTCATCATCACCACTCCCTCGAACGCTTCCGTACTCGATCTACAAGTGGTATGTAGATGCAAACTCCCTCTCTTGACTCGTTGCTTAGTACAACTCATAGATGGATCTTGGTGAAACCGTAGGAAAAATTTTATTTTCTGCAACGTTCCCCAACAAAGTGGCATCATGAGCTAGGTCTATCGTAGTTCTCTTTGCATGAGTAGAACACAATTTAGTTGTGGGCGTGGATCTTGTCAACTTACTTGCCGCTACTAGTCTTATCTTGCTTCCGCGGTATTGTGGGATGAAGCGGCCGGACCAACCTTACGAGTGCACGCTTACGTGAGACCGGTTCCACCGACTAACATGCACTAGTTGCATAAGGTGGCTGGCGGGTGTCTGTCTCCCCACTTTAGTTGGAGCGGATTCGATGAAAAGGTTCCTTATGAAGGGTAAATAGAAGTTGACAAGATCACGTTGTGGTTATTCGTAGGTAAGAAAACGTTCTTGCTAGAACCCAATTGCAGCCACGTAAAAGATGCAACAACAATTAGAGGACGTCTAACTTGTTTTTGCAGCAATTGACATGTGATGTGATATGGCCAAGTTGTGATGAATGATGAATGACATATTGTGATGTATGAGATCATGTTCTTGTAATAGGAATCACGACTTGCATGTCGATGAGTATGACAACGGCAGGAGCCATAGGAGTTGTCTTTATTTTTGTATGACCTGCGTGTCATTGAAGAAAGCCATGTAACTTACTTTACTTTATTGCTAAAACGCGTTTAGCCATAGTAGTAGAAGTAGTCGTTGGCGTGACAACTTCATGGAGGCACGATGATGGAGATCATGGTGCCATGCCGGTGACAAGATGATCATGGAGCCCCGAAGATGGAGATCAATGGAGTTTTATGATATTGGCCATATCATGTCACTACTATATAATTGCATGTGATGTTTATTATGTTTATACATCTTGTTTACTTAGAACGACGGTAGTAAATAAGATGATCCCTTACAACAATTTCAAGAAGTGATCTCCCTAAGCGTGCACCGTTGCTAAAGTTCGTCGCTTCTAAGCACCACGTGATGATCGGGTGTGATGGATTCTTACGTTCACATACAACGAGTGTAAGACAGATTTACACACGCAAAACACTTAGGGTTAACTTGACGAGCCTAGCATGTACAGACATGGCCTCGGAACACGGAGACCGAAAGGTCGAACACGAGTCGTATAGAAGATACGATCAACATGAGAATGTTCACCGACGATGACTAGTCTGCATCTCACGTGATGATCGGACACGGCCTAGTCGACTCGGATCGTGTAACACTTAGATGACTAGAGGGATGTCTAATCTGAGTGGGAGTTCATTGAAATAATTTGATTAGATGAACTTAATTATCATGAACTTAGTCTAAAACTTTTGCATAATATGTCTTGTAGATCAAATGGCCAACGCTCATGTCAACTTGAACCTCGTAGGTCCACAAGGACACGTTCCGCACCAGAGTGGTACGGCAACCCTGTCCTGGAAATAATGTTGTTAGACAACGGTGAACCTTTGAACTATGAAGAAGCGATGGCGGGCCTAGATTCCAACAAATGGCTGGAAGCCATGAAATCCGAGATAGAATCCATGTATGAAAACAAAGTATGGACTTTGACTGACTTGCCCGATGATCGGCGAGCGATAGAAAACAAATGGATCTTTAAGAAGAAGACGGACGCGGATGGTAATGTCACCATCTATAAAGCTCGACTTATCGCTAAGGGTTATCGGCAAGTTCAAGGGATTGACTACGATGAGACTTTCTCTCCCGTAGCGAAGCTTAAGTCCGTCCGAATCATGTTAGCAATTGCCGCATACTATGATTATGAGATATGGCAGATGGACGTCAAAACAGCGTTCCTTAACGGGCATCTTAAGGAAGAGCTGTATATGATGCAGCCGGAAGGTTTTGTCGATCCTAAGAATGCTAACAAAGTATGCAAGCTCCAAATGATCCATTTATGGGCTGGTGCAAGCATCTCGGAGTTGGAACATTCGCTTTGATGAGATGATCAAAGCGTTTGGGTTTATCTTGAGACTTATGGAGAAGCCTACGTTTACAAGAAAGTGAGTGGGAGCTCATAGCATTTCTCATATTATATGTAGATGACATACTTTTGATGGGAAATGATATAGAATTCTTGGACAGCATTAAGGCCTACTTGAATAAGTGTTTTTCAATGAAGGACCTTGGAGAAGCTGCTTATATATTAGGCATCAAGATCTATAGAGATAGATCGAGACGCCTCATAGGTCTTTCACAAAGCACATACCTTGATAAGATTTTGAAGAAGTTCAAAATGGATCAGTCCAAGAAAGGGTTCTTGCCTGTCTTTGCAAGGTGTGAGATTGAGCTCAGCTCAATGCCCGACCACGGCAAAAGATAAAGAAGAGATGAGCGTCATCCCCTATGCCTCAGCCATAGGATCTATTATGTATGCCATGCTGTGTACCGGACTGATGTAAACCTTGCCGTAAGTTTGGTAGGAAGGTACCAAAGTAATCCCGCAAGGAACACCGGACAGCGGTCAAGAATATCCTGAAGTACCTGAAAAGGACAAAGGACATGTTTCTCGTTTATGGAGGTGGCGAAGAGCTCGTCAGTAAAGGGTTACATCGACGCTTAGCTTCGACACGTATCTGATGACTCTAAGTAACAAACCGGATACGTGTATATGTTGAATGGTGGAGCAGTAAGCTGGTGCAGCTGCAAGCAGAGCGTCGTGGCGGGATCTACATGTGAAGCAAAGTACATGGCAGCCTCGGAGGCAGCGCATGAAGCAATTTGGGTGAAGGAGTTCATCACCGACCTAGGAGTCATACCCAATGCGTCGGGGCCGATCAAACTCTTCTGTGACAACACTGGAGCTATTGCCCTTGCCAAGGAGCCCAGGTTTCACAAGAAGACCAGGCACATCAAGCGTCGCTTCAACTCCATCCGTGAAAATGTTCGGATGGAGACATAGAAATTTGTAAAGTGCATACGGATCTGAATGTCGCAGATCCGTTGACTAAACCTCTTCCGCGGGCAAAACATGATCAACACCATAACTCTATGGGTGTTCGATTCATCACAATGTAAACTAGATTATTGACTCTAGTGCAAGTGGGAGACTGTTGGAAATATGCCCTAGAGGCAATAATAAAAGCATTATTATTATATTTCCTTGTTCATGATAATTGTCTTTATTCATGCTATAACTGTATTATCCGGAAATCGTAATACACGTGTGAATACATAGACTACAATACGTCCCTAGTAAGCCTCTAGTAGACTAGCTCGTTGGTCAACAGATAGTCATGGTTTCCTGACTATGGACATCGGATGTCATTGACAACGGGATCACGTCATTAGGAGAATGACGTGATGGACAAGACCCAATCCTAAGCATAGCACAAAGATCGTGTAGTTCGTTTTGCTAGAGCTTTTCCAATGTCAAGTATCTCTTCCTTAGACCGTAAGATCGTGTAACTCCCGGATACCGTAGGAATGCTTTGGGTGTACCAAACGTCACAACATAACTGGGTGACTATAAAGGTGCACTACGGTATCTCCGAAAGTGTCATTGGGTTGACACGGATCGAGACAGGATTTGTCACTCCGTATGACGGAGAGGTATCACTCGGGCCCACTCGGTAATGCATCATCATAATGAGCTCAAAGTGATCAAGTGTCTGGTCACGGGATCATGCATTACGGCACGCAGTAAAGTGACTTGCCGATAACGAGACTAAACGAGGTATTGGGATACCGACGATCGAAGTCTCGGGCAAGTAACATACCGTCGACAAAGGGAATAGCATCCGGGGGTGCTTGAACCCTCGACATCGTGGTTCATCCGATGACAACATCGAGGAGCGTGTGGGAACCAACATGGGTATCCAGATCCTGCTGTTGGTTATTGACCGGAGAGTGTCTCGGTCATGTCTACATGTCTCCCGAACCCGTAGGGTCTACACACTTAAGGTTCGGTGACGCTAGGGTTAATAGGAAGACAAGTATGTGATTACCGAATGTTGTTCGGAGTCCCGGATGAGATCCCGGACGTCACGAGGAGTTCGGAATGGTCCGGAGGTAAAGATTTATATATGGAAAGTGGTTAAACGGACTCGGAAAGTTTCGGGGTATACTGTAATGTACCGGGCCACCGGAGAGTTCCGGAGGTCCACCGGGAGGGGCCACCTCCCGGGGCCACATGGGCTAAGTGGGAGAGGAGCCAGCCTGGTGGGCTGGGCACACCTCCCACCTAGGCCCATGCGGCTAGGGCATGGGAGGGGAAACCCTAAAGGGGGCGCCCCCCTAGCTTGGGGGGCAAGCCACCCTCCCCTCCTCCCCTTTGGCCGCCGCCCCCATCTAGGGTTTCCCCTAGATGGCCGGCCCCCCTTGCCCTCTCCTCCTATAAATAGAGGGGTGGGGGGAGGGCTGCAAACACCATTGAAGGCGCAGCCCCTCCCCTCCCCAACACCTCTCTTTCTCCACGCAAGCTTGGCGAAGCCCTGCCGGAGAACAGTCACTCCATCTGCATCACGCCGTCGTGCTGCCATTGGAGTTGTCTTCCTCAACCTCTCCTTCCTCCTTGCTGGATCAAGACGAAGGAGACGCCGTCGTCCCGTACGTGTGTTGAACACGGAGGTGCTGTCCGTTCAGCACTTGGTCATCGGTGATCGGAATCACGTTGGGAACGTCTTCATCATCACCACTCCCTCGAACGCTTCCGTACTCGATCTACAAGTGGTATGTAGATGCAAACTCCCTCTCTTGACTCGTTGCTTAGTAGAACTCATAGATGGATCTTGGTGAAACCGTAGGAAAATTTTTATTTTCTGCAACGTTCCCCAACAATACACAACCATATTATAATTGGCCATGCATCTATTATGTGATAGAATAATCGACAAACTTATAGATGTTGCAATTTGGAGAAAACTACTCCACCCTGATTATATCCTCATTGAGGTGTCGAGAGGCCTCGGAGACATAGCGAAGTATGGCTAACTAAGCTTTTCAACCTCATTTTTCGGGCAAAAAAGATGCCAAAGGATGGAGGCGGAGTATATTAGTACACATGGGGGTGTTCAAAGCTATACTAACGGCCATGTAATTAAGCAGATGAGCCACAGAATGAAGCTATGGGAGAGAGTCATTGAGCACGCTTAAGAAGAATGACAAGCATGACAAAAAATCAATGCCTGGGAGGTCAACCATGAAAGCTATTTTCTTGGTACAACTTATGGAGAGATAAAGGGAGCAAAAGGACCTGCATATGGTGTTCATTGACTTGAAGAAGACCTATAATAAGATACCATGGAATGTTATGTGGTGAGCCTTGGAGAAACACAAGGTCCCAGCAAAGTACATTGCCCTCATCAAGGACATGTATGACAATGTTGTGACAAGTGTCCGAACAAGTGGACGGCGACACTGATGACTTTCCCATTAAAATAGGACTGCAACAAAGGTCAGTTTTGAGCCCTTGTATTTTTGCTTTGGTGATGGATGAGGTCACAAGGAATATACAAGAATATATCCCGTGGTGTATGCTCTTTACGAATGATGTGGTGCTAGTCGATGATAGTCAGATGTGGGTTAATAGAAAGTTAGAGCTCCGGAGACAAACTTTGGAACTGAGTACAGGAGGGTGCAGTTTCAGTACTACAAGGCACAAGGAGGAGGAAGATAGCCTTGACATGGAGGTGGTACCTTAAAACAAAACTTTTCAGAATTTGAGGTCAATTCTGCGACATTGATGAAGATGTGAGTCATCGAATCAAAGCGTGATGGATGAAGTGACGCCAAACTTCTGGTGTTCTCTGTGACAAGAGAGTACCACAAAAGCTAAAAGACGGGTTTTATAGGACGGTGCTTCGACTCGCGATGTTGTATGGAGCTAATTGTTGACATGTTCAATAGTTAGGTGTACCGGAGATGTGCATGTTGAGATGGATGTATGGCCACACAAGAAAAGACCGGGTCCGGAATGATGATATACATAATAGAGTTGGAGTAGCACCGATTAAAGAGAAGTTTGTCCACCAGCACCTGAAATGGTTTGGGCATATACAACACACGCCTCCAGAAGCGCCAGTGCATAGCCGACGGTGAAAACGTGTTGATAATGTCAAGAGAGGTCGGGTAGACCAAACTTGACATGGAAGGAGTCCGTGAAGAGAGATCTCAAGGACTATAATAGCACCAAAGAACTAGTCATACAAGGGTGCATGAAAGTGGTTTTGAGATCTTATGGGTTTCGGATCTAGCCTACTCCAACTTGTTTGAGACTAAAGGCTTTGTTCTTGTTATTGTTGTATTAAAACATGATATGGACATCGTTAAATCAATCACATGACAACCATTTATAGATAAACAAGACTATTGTCTAGATCCTAACCACGCATTATCTATCACCAAACTTCTATCCAGAAATTTTAGATAAAAAAAACTACATGTTGGTCGCTAAACAATTTCTCTAGAGCAATCAAAACACACATTGCATATTTCAAAACAAAACAACATGAATTCGGCCTCAAAACTTTTAATCGTTTTGCATCTCATCACGCTTTGTAACATGACCTATGCTTTGGAGAATGGAGTTTTTGTATATAGACCCATCGCGATGGCTGCTACTAGGATAGATGTCAGCCGACCTCACACTGACCTTCTTGGGTTCCTTCATAATTTCCGTTTCATCTTTCCCTTTGATAAAGGCAAATTGCTCACCGAGGGTATTACTGGAGGTGCAACAGGAAAAGGCATTGCCCAAAGGGAGGTGGCTGGGCCGATTCGTTTGGCTATGTGCTGCAATGTTTCTTGCCATCAAGAACGATTCGTAAGCAGATCTGTCACGAAAGAGAAAAGTTAGAATCCGACTCAAATAAGATACAACACAAGCAGGATAGAAATCCAAATATAGTCACCGGTTTATACTCTACGCAATAGAAATTGTTAATTCCCTGCTGCCAACAAATATCAATTCCAATTTTCCCCGGACTGTGGGGTGGAGGATAATGTAAGCAGCAATAAGACTTGACCCAACAAGATTTCGAGTAAATTGTAGAAAACCACCACAATTGAGGACCCTAAATCAAAAAACCACCATCTTTCGATTTTTTTTCAAAAAACCGCCAGCATTGTGCTGACAGTTTTCAGAAAACACTAATGCGTTGCTTGCAGCGATTTGATGCAAAAATCTGACAGGTGAGCGCCACTGTCAGGTGCCACATGGCTGGGGTGGAGACGGCATCCGTCACACCCGTAAACGGCGCTAACTGGTAACGCAAGGACCGGTCAAAATCACCAAAAAAAATCCAAGCTAATCGGCCGCCGGTTGCTGCTGTAGACGGACAAGGGAATGGCACAGGCGGAGCTACGCTGGCCGGTGCTCGTAGCCCGCTCCGACGAGGTCGAGCTGCCGCGCACCCATGGCCCGGCCCGCTCCGGCGAGGTCGAGCTGCCGCGTGCCCGCGCGCCCACGGCCCAGCCCGCTCCGGCGAGGCCGAAATCCCGCGCTACGCCATGAACCAGCCAGGTCCGGCGAGGACGAAGTTGTCGTGCGCCCACTCCGTCAAGACCAAGATCCAGTGCGTCCAGGCCCTTGCCCGCTCCAGCGTGGCCGACTGCCGTGCGTCGGCCGAGCCGCCGTGCGCCCGCAACGTCAAGGCCGACATTCCGCGCGTCGTCGCCCCTGTCCGCTCCGGCGTGGCCGAGCTGCGGTGCGTCCGCGCGTGCCACGCGCCCGCTCCGTCGAGGCCGAGCTGCCCTGCTCCCGCGCACCCAATCCGTCAAGGCTGGCATCCAGCACATCCAGGCCCCTGCCCGCTCCGGTGAGGCCGATGTCTCCGCTGCCCGCTCCGGCAAGGCCGAGGTCACCGCGGTGCTCGATTTGGTCGTCGGCTCGTGGGTAGACGTGCCTAGCATGGAAGCCCTCATCCCTGTAGCGTAGCTCCGAACGCTGCCGGCAGCGAACTCTCCGGCGAGCTCACAAGCTGCTCGACGGAATGCCAGGGAGGGAGAGAGACCGCTGACAAGTGGGCCTATATCAACTAAACGGCCCATGCAAACGCTATTGACCTTTCTTGCCACATCATCACTTACATGCGGCCCCCAGGTGTCAGTTTTCCATTTAAACTGCTCTAATTAGTCAATCAGTGTTTTCTGAAAATTGTCAGCACAATGTTGGCAATTTTTTGAAAAGAAAAAACAAAAGGTGGTGGTTTTTTGATTTAGCGTCCTCAATTGTGGTGGTTTTTTGCAATTTACTCCAAGATTTCAAACACCCAATATTCAGCGTTGATCCCAATTACAGAGCCAAAAATCAGTACTACAATGCAAAAACGCACGTGGAAACACGGTCCAGATTCCGCCATGAGCGGAGCATCTTGTTGCGCCCCCCGCCGAGGCGGAACAAAGGAGAGGAGAGAGAATCGGGGGAGGGGGGGGGGGGGGGCGCCACTTTGGATGAAGTAGGCGGCGCGGTTGAGTCAGGGGCGGAGGCAGTAGGGGCCGAGCAGGGCCAGTTTGACGGGGACTAAGGTAGTTATTCATATGTAAGTTTTTTTTAGCAACAGTTATTCATATTAAGTTTTTTTAGACAAAGTTATTCATATTAAGTTTTTTTTAGTAACAATTATCTACTATATCTAAATAGGAGCTCCTCACTATCTGATTTTCCTACCTTCTCATGCATCCACGTTATCTTAAATTCTGTCAGCCGTTTGATTGACCACAAGTGACTCAGATTTGCAGCCCGTGCTCCATGCCCCCGCTGTTTTTTTTTAAAGAACAGCACGCCCCAATTGGCTCCTCCTTCTCGGTTCCTTTCTTTCGAGAACGCACCAATTGATTTCCTCAATTAAGATTGACGTTTCTACTGCCCCAATTAATTCCCTCATCAATTGATTTTTGATGCCTCTCTTTACCTTCTACGGCTGACCATCTTCATTCTCCATAAAACAGGCAACCTATAGAAACAGACCTTGAGGTCGTGCGCCATGGAGACCAGAAGAACCTGCACGTACGCCGAAACCTGCAACATGTAGCTGCGCCCTGCCTCCGGGTGGCTGCCACTGCTCGACCACTACTGGATTTGGCTCGGTTTAGCTCATCCCGGCCACGGTTGCGTCGCGACCTCGCAGGAGCCGAAGCGGCCACTACAAGAACTCTGGTGAGGACCTCCCTATTCTGCTTCTCGCCTTTTCCCTCCACAAAATTCCGTCTGATTTTTGTTGTTGCGCCAAACCCATACTAAGCATGGACAAGTCTGCCTGATCCAATCAAAATAGTGCCTCTGTCACCAAGGTACGTACAAACAGAAAAATGAGGTTGCTCCAGTTATTTTTCTAGATCTCCACGCACATGCCTGAGTTGTTCCCCAGAACACATATGTGTTTTTGTAGTGGATGAGATGCATATGTGATGTGGGGGCTTGATGTGTATTACTGTATATATGCACATTATTGTCTAATTGTTCTAGCAATTGGTATGTGGCTCAGGGTCATGTACAAATTCTAGGAGGTATGGATGCGTTGCTGATGTATTTGTTTCGTGGTGGATCTCAGGCTTCCTTTCACAAAGTTTCTCCAGTACTCCTCGCCTTTCAACAGCTTTGGCTAACTTTTGGGGTAAGTAGAGGCCACGGTTTTGCTTGGATTTCATTCCCGTCCAGTGTAGCATCCAGATCGATTTGTTAATTCTGAACCTGTTTTGTGTGATGTATCTTCTGTATGTATTATGTGCTCCTTAATACAGATGGTGATTTCAATATCTTAGAAAATTATAATGTAGAAAAATAGTTAGTACGGCTTGCAAGGTTAAGTCCTCGATCCATGGATACAGGTTGGAATCTATAATGAAATCACAAGGTACAACTTTTGTCATATATTTGTTTCTTAAATTTTTTTAAGCCTACCTACTATTTTTCATCTACTATACACCATGAGCATTTCATTTACGTATACATCTTGCAATTGTTGGTATATAAATCACGGCATTCAAATTATATTCATGAGTGCTATTTACATTCTTTATGAAGTTTTAGATGTCATCAATCGCCTCTATTTGAGAAATTCTTGCATCTTGGTTGGGCTAATGGGATGCGTGACAACCAGGGAGGCGACAAAGTTTTTTCTGTTTTGTGAGCAAAGGGAGGCGACGAATTGTTATCATCTATCGAACGGTCATATGGCGCCAGCTCTGTCTGCTGCATGTGCAATTCTCCGTGGGCATCTGCGACTATAATGAGAACATCAAGTAGTGCAATTCCAGTCAATTACCTCAGCTTATTTTTCTCACCATGCTACGATCCCATTCAGTTTAGTTGATTTGACGGGATCAAAAGGTGATACGCATCTTCGAATGCTTTGATGACACTTGATTATTTTGATCAAGATATTTAGATGAATAATATGAGAACTACAACTAAGAACACAAACAGTTATTATGATAACAGAGAAAAACAAAATCTATCTCATTGATAGATGTCAGTCTAGAGAGTCCACCATCTCTCTTTAGCCATTTCTCGCACTAATGGCCCGCAGCAACGCGCGGGGCATCCCCTAGTTCATATTAAATACCGGTCCATTAGCGACGTGGACTATGGATCGGCCCCCTGACAATTTAGACGGGGACTAAGGTACCGGCCCATTAGCTAAAGGAGGAACGAATGGCCCAAGCCCACTTAGAGCATCTACAGCTATCCGCTTTAAACGGGCCTCAAACGCCCAGGCGACCCGCCTAGTCACTGACTGGTCAAGAAAATCTGACCCAGACGGGCGCCTCAAACGGGCCTCAAACGTCCAGATTGACCGACATCATTCATATCCAGCCTAAATATGAGGCTGATATGGAGCGCCCGGGCACGCTCGCCACATCGGACTGATTACAGGGTTCCACGTGAAAACATCCGGAAACCCGGCAGTCCGAAACTTATTGTTGGAAGACTACCGTTGCTGGCTCAACTGGAGGACCGAGTCCCACGTAGTTCATGCACCGGACGTGCCCCCTTTTCCTGTTGCATGTTGTGCATGCCCCCTTGTATAGCTGGGTTGTTACCAGCCTCTGTACTTGTATTTTAACCCCTTCGTGGGCATCAATGAGAATCACCAGTGTATTCATTCTCCTTCTTGGTAATCAGAGCTCTCCTTCCTGTCCCTGTCTCTCATGGACACCGGCGACGGCTTCGGCGGCCTTTCGAGTGGCGACCTGACGGGCACCACCTCTCCCGCTCCTGCTCCTGTCCTCCCCTCCTCTGGACTCTCCACCCCCGTCCTCACCGCTCCGCCTGCAACCGCCCCTAGCACCATGAGTCTGGTGACTCTGCCGACGCTTCCCACCCTCCCTGACATAGCTTCGTCCTCTACCACCACCACCCCTTCCATCCACACCCTCAACAACATCCACAACCTCATGCCCTTCAAGCTGGATGTCCAAACCGGCAGCTATTCGAAGTGGCGTGAACTCTGGCGCTGAGTCCTCATCATGTACTCCGTCGAGAGCCATGTCGACCACTACTCCGACCCGCTGCACCAAACTCCAGCGTGGCGCCACACCGATCTGACGCTTCTCCTCCTGCTCTACTCCACCATCGCCGACGGCCTGTACGAGGTCATCCGCGGTGCCAGGAACACCGCGCATCGCCTCTGGAGCCAACTCCATGAGTTCTTCCTCGCCAACCAACCTGCCCATGCCGTGGACCTCAACGCGGAATTCCGCGCCCTCACCCAAGGGGATCTCCGCATCGCCGAGTACTGTGGGCGCCTCAAAGCGCTCGCGGACGCCCTTGCCAACGTCGACGAGCCCGTCACCAATCGCACCCTGACGCTGCAGCTTCTCCGCGACCTCTCTCATCGGTACCAGGTGATTGCCACTGTCATCCCGATGTAGACTCCCTTCCCAACCTTCAATCAGGCCCGCTCCCGTCTTCTTCTGGAGGAAATCACCCAAGACACCCGCGATCGCTCCGACGGATCCACCGCTCTCGCCATCGGCCATGGCGGCGGCGGTGGCGGCGGCCACGGCGGCGGTGGCAGCGGCCATGGCGGCTCCTCTGGCCCTCCTCACTCCTCTGGTGACTGCGGCAAGGCTCCCATGGAGCGCGGCAACAGCAGCACCGGTGACCACGGCCGCGGGCACAACGGTGGGCGCGGACGTGGACGCGGCTACAACGGCGGACGCGGTCTGCCTGCTCCGCCTCCCGGCGGATCCACTCCGTGGATGGGCTACTTCGCGCCGTGGGGGACGCCCTTCCCGCCGCCGCGCCCCCCTGGGTTCCTTCCAACGCAGCCGGGGTCCTTGGGCCTCGCCCTGGCGCTGCCCTGCACGCCTACCCCGCGATGTACGTGATGTTGGGTAAAATAGTAATTTCAAAAAAAAAATCCTACGCACACGCAAGATCATGGTGATGCATAGCAACGAAAGGAGAGAGTGTTGTCCACGTACCGTCGTAGACCGCAAGCGGAAGCGTTAGCACAACGCGGTTGATGTAGTCATACGTCTTCACGATCCGACCGATCAAGTACCGAACGCACGGCACCTCCGAGTTCAGCACACGTTCAGCCCGATGACGTCCCTCGAACTCCGATCCAGCCGAGTGTTGAGGGACAGTTTCGTCAGCACGACGACGTGGTGATGATGATAATGTTCTACCAACGCAGGGCTTCGCCTAAGCACCGCTACAGTATTATCGAGGTGGACTATGGTGGAGGGGGGCACCGCACACGGCTAAAAGATCAAACGATCAATTGTTGTGTCTCTAGGGTGCCCCTGCCCCCGTATATAAAGGAGCAAGGGGGGAGGTGCGGCCGGGCAGTTGGGGGCGTGCCAGGAGGAGTCCTACTCCCACCGGGAGTAGGACTCCCACCCTTTCCCTTGTTGGACTAGGAGTGGAGAGGGAAAGAGGAGGGAGAGAGGAAGGAAAGGGGGGGCCCTCTCGTTGTCCTATTCGGACTAGGGGGGAGGGGCGCGTAGCCCTGCCCTGGCCGCCTCTTCTCTTCTCCACAAGGCCCACTATGGCCCATTAAGTTTCTCCCGGGGTTCCGTAACCTCCGGTACTTCGGTAAAATCCCGATTTCACCCGGAACACTTCCGATATCCAAATATAGGCTTCCGATATATCAATCTTCATGTCTCGACCATTTCGAGACTCCTCGTCATCTCCGTGATCACATCCGGGACTCCGAACAACCTTCGGTACATCAAAACATATAAACTCTTAATATAACCGCCATCGAAACGTTAAGCGTGCGGACCCTATGGGTTTGAGAACTATGTAGACATGACCGAGACACGCCTCCCGGTCAATAACCAATAAGCGGAACCTGGATGCTCATATTGGCTCCACATATTCTACGAAGATCTTTATCGGTCAGACCGCATAACAACATACGTTGTTCCCTTTGTCATCGGTATGTTACTTGCCCGAGATTCGATCGCCGGTATCTCAATACCTAGTTCAATCTCAAGCACGGCAAGTCTCTTTACTCGTTCCGTAATACATCATCCCGCAACTAACTCATTAGTTGCAATGCTTGCAAGGCTTAAGTGATGTGCATTACCGAGAGGGCCCAGAGATACCTCTCCGACAATCGGAGTGACAAATCCTAATCTCGAAATACGCCAACCCAACAAGTACGTTCGGAGACACCTGTAGAGCACCTTTATAATCAACCAGTTATGTTGTGACGTTAGGTAGCACACAAAGTGTTCCTCCGGTAAACGGGAGTTGCATAATCTCATAGTCATAGGAACATGTATAAGTCATGAAGAAAGCAATAGGAACATACTAAATGATCGAGTGCTAAGCTAACGGAATGGGTCAAGTCAATCACATCATTCTCCTAATGATGTGATCCCGTTAATCAAATGATAACTCATGTCAATGTTGGGGAACGTAGCAGAAATTCAAAATTTTCTACGCATCACCAAGATCAATCTATGGAGATTCTAGCAACAAGAGAGGGAGAGGATGAGCATCTTCATACCCTTGAAGATCGCTAAGCGGAAGCGTTACAAGAACGCGGATGAAGGAGTCGTACTCAATGGCGATTCAGATCACGGTTGATTCCGATCTAAGCACCGAACAACGGTGCCTCCGCGTTCAACACACGTGACAGCCCGGGACGTCTCCTCCTTCTTGATCCAGCAAGGGGAGAGGATAAGTTGAGGGAGAACTCCGACAACACGACGGCATGGTGGTGATGGAGCTCGTGGTTCTCCGGCAGGGCTTCGCCAAGCACTACGGAGGAGGAGGTGTTGGAGGAGGGAGAGGGTTGCGCCAGGGGAAGGGTGCGGCTTCCCTCTCTCTCTCTCACTATATATAGGGGGAAGGGAGGAGGGGAGGCGCCCTAGGGTTCCCTAGGGGAGGGGCAGCGGCCATAGGCGAAACCCTAGATGGGTTTTGGCGCCCCCACCCCTTAGGAAACTTGCCACCCAAGCCGGGAGGGGGGGCTGCCCTAGGGGTGGCGCCCCCACCTCTCCAGGTTACGTGAGATGGGGTGGGAGGGGCGCTCAGCACCTTAGTGGGATGATGTGCCCCCTCCCCTTGGCCAATAAGGCCCCCCAAAGCTTGTCGGGGCCACCGAAACCCCTTTCGGACAAGCTGGTCATCACCTGGTACACCCGGAACAATACCAGACTCCAATACCCTTCGTCCAATATACCGATCTTCACATCCGGACCATTCCGGAGCTCCTCGTCATGTCCGGGATCTCATCCGGGACTCCGAACAACCTTCGGTAACCACATACTATTTCCCATAACAACTCTAGCGTCACTGAACCTTAAGTGTGTAGACCCTACGGGTTCGGGAACCATGCAGACATGACCAAGAGATTCTCCGATCAATAACCAACAGCGGGATCTGGATACCCATGTTGGCTCCCACATGTTCCACGATGATCTCATCGGATGAACCACGATGTCAAGGATTCAAGCAATCCCGTATGCATTTCCCTTTGTCTAGCGGTATTGTACTTGCCCGAGATTCGATCGTCGGTATGCCGACACCTTGTTTAATCTCGTTACCGGCAAGTCTCTTTACTCGTTCCGTAACACATCATCCCGTGATCAACCCCTTGGTCACATTGTGCACATTATGATGATGTCCTACCGAGTGGGCCCAGAGATACCTCTCCGTCACACGGAGTGACAAATCCCAGTCTCGATTCGTATAACCCAATGCACACTTTCGGAGATACACGTAGTGCACCTTTATAGCCACCCGATTCGTTGTGACGTTTGGTACACCCAAAGCATTCCTACGATATCCGGAGTTGCACAATCTCATGGTCTAAGGAAATGATACTTGACATTAGAAAAGCTTTAGCATACGAACTACACGATCTTTGTGCTAGGCTTAGGATTGGGTCTTGTCCATCACATTATTCTCCTAATGATGTGATCCCGTTATCAACGACATCCAATGTTCATGGTCAGGAAACCGTAACCATCTATTGATCAACGAGCTAGTCAACTAGAGGCTTACTAGGGACATGGTGTTGTCTATGTGCCCACACATGTATCTGAGTTTCCTATCAATACAATTATAGCATGGATAATAAACGATTATCATGAACAAGGAAATATAATAATAATAACTAATTTATTATTGCCTCTAGGGCATATTTCCAACAGTCTCCCACTTGCACTAGAGTCAATAATCTAGTTCACATCGCCATGTGATTAACACTCACAGGTCACATCGCCATGTGACCAACATCCAAAGAGTTTACTAGTGTCAATAAACTAGTTCACATCATCATGTGATTAAGACTCAATGAGTTCTGGGGTTTGATCATGTTTTGCTTGTGAGAGAGGTTTTAGTCAACGGGTCTGCAACAGATCCGTATGTACTTCGCAAATCTCTAGGTCATATTGTAAATACTGCTTCCACGCTCCACTTGGAGCTATTCCAAATGGTTGCTCCACTATACGTATCCGGTTTGCTACTCAGAGTCACTCGGATAGGTGTTAAAGTTTGCATCAACGTAACCCTTTACGCCGAACTCCTTATCACCTCCATAATTGAGAAACATGTCCTTATTTACTCCAAGGACAATTTTGACCGCTGTCTAATGATCCATTCCTGGATCATTCTTGTACCCTATAGTGACTCATGGCAAGGCACACTTCCGGTGCGGTACGATATCATACTATAGAGCCTACGCCTGAAGCATAGGGTACGACCTTCGTCCTTTCTCTCTCTTCTGCCGTGGTCGAGCTTTAACTCTTAACTTCATACCTTACAACTCAGGCAAGAACTCCTTCTTTGACTTATCCATCTTGAACACCTTCAAGATCATGTCAAGGTATGTGCTCATTTGAAAGTACCATTTAGCGGTTTTTGATCTATCCTCATAGATCTTGATGCTCAATGTTCAAGCGGCTTAATCTAGGTTTTCTATTGAAAAACACTTTTCAAATAACCCTATATGCTTTCCAGAATTCTACATCATTTCGATCAACAATATGTCAACAACATATACTCATCGTAAATTCTATAGTGCTCCCACTCACTTCTTTGGAAATACAAGTTTCTCATAAGCTTTGTATAAACCCAAAATCTTTAATCATCTCATCAAAGCGTACATTCCAACTCCGAGATGCTTACTCCAGTCCTTAGAAGGATTGCTGGAGCTTTGCATACTTGTTAGCATCTTTCAGGATTGACAAAACCTTCTGGTTGTATCACATACAACCTTTCCTCAAGAATAACATCGAGGAAACAATGTTTTGACATCCTATCTGCAAGATTTCATAAATCATGCAGTGATTGCTAATATAATTCCAACAGACTCTTAGCATCGCTACGAATGAAAAATTCTCATCGCAGTCAACTCCTTGAACTTGTCGGAAAACATCTTAACGACAAGTCGAGCATTCTTAATAGTGACACTTACCATCATTGTTCGTCTTCCTTTTAAAATCCATATGTACTCAACAGCCTTACGACCATCAAGCAGTTCTTCCAAAGTCTACACTTTGTTTTCATACATGGATCCTCTCTCGGATTTTATGGCCTTGAGCCATTCGTCGGAATCCGGGCCCACCATCGCTTCTCCATAGCTCGTAGGTTCATTGTTGTCTAGCAACATGACCTTCAAGACATGATTACTGTACCACTATGAAGTAGCACGCATCCTTGTCACCCTACGAGGTTCGGTAGTGACTTGATCCGAAGTTTCATGATCACTATCATCAACTTCCACTTCAATTGGTGTAGGTGCCACAGGAACAACTTCATGTGCCCTGCTACACACTGGTTGAAGTGATGGTTCAATAACCTCATCAAGTCTCCACAATCCTCCCACTCAATTCTTTCGAGAGAAACTTTTCCTTGAGAAAGGACCCGTTTCTAGAAACAATCCCTATTGCTTTCGGATCTGAATTAGGAGGTATACCCAACTGTTTCGGGTGTCCTATGAAGATGCATTTTATCCTCTTTGGGTTCGAGCTTATCAACCTGAAACTTTTCACATAAGCGTCGCAGCCCCAAACTTTTAAGAAACGACAACTTAGGTTTCTCCAAACCATAGTTCAAACGGTGTCATCTCAACGGAATTACGTGGTGCCCTATTAAAGTGAGTGCGGTTGTCTCTAATGCCTAACCCATGAACGATAGTGGTAGTTCGATAAGAGACATCATGGTACGCACCATATCCAATAGGGTGCAACTATGATGTTCGGACACACCATCACACTATGGTGTTCCAGGTGGTATTAATTGTGAAACAATTTCCACAATGTCTTAATTGCGTGCTAAAGCTCGTAACTCAGATACTCATCTCCATGATCATATCATAGACATTTTATCCTCTTGTCACGATGATCTTCAACTTCACTCTGAAATTACTTGAACCATTCAATAATTCAGACTTGTGTTTCATCAAGTAAATATACTCAAGATTCTACTCAAATCATCCGTGAAGTAAGAACATAACGATATCCATCAGCGTGCCTCAGACTCGTTGGACTGCACACATCAAAATGTATTACTTCCAACAAGTTGCTTTCTTGTTCCATTTTACTGAAACGAGGCTTTCAGTCATCTTGCCCATGTGGTATGATTTGCATGTCTCAAGTGATTCAAAATCAAGTGAGTCCAAACGGTCCATTTGCATGGAGTTTCTTCATGCATATACACCAATAGACATGGTTTGCATGTCTCAAACTTTTCAAAACGAGTGAGTCCAAAGATCCATCTACATGGAGCTTCTTCATGCGTTTATACCAATATGACTTACATGGCGATTGCCACAAGTAAGTGGTACTATCATTACTATCTTATATCTTTTGGCATGAAAATGCGTATCACTACGATCGAGATTCAATAAACCATTCTTTTAGGTGCAAGACCATTGAAGGTTTTATTCAAATAAATAGAGTAACCATTATTCTCCTTAAATGAATAACCGTATTGCGATAGACATAATCCAGTCATGTCTATGCTCAACACCAAATAACAATTATTTAGGTTTAACACCAATCTCGATGGTAGAGGGAGCAGGCGATGCTTGATCACATCAACCTTTGGAAACACTTCCAACACACATCATCATCTCACCTTTAGCTAGTCTCCGTTTATTACGTAGCTCTTTTATTTCGAAGTTACTAACGCTTAGCAACCGAACCGGTATCTAATACCCTGGTGCTACTAGGAGTACTAGTAAAGTACACATTAACATAATGTATATCCAATATACTTCTATTGACCTTGCCAGCCTTCTCATCTACCAAGTATCTCGGGTAATTCTGCTCCAATGGCTGTTCCCCTTATTACAGAAGCACTTAGTCTCGGGTTTGGGTTCAACCTTGGGTTTCTTCACCAGAGCAGCAGCTGATTTGCCGTTTCATGAAGTATCCCTTCTTGCCCTTGCCCTTCTTGAAACTAGTGGTTTCACTAACCATCAACAATTGATGCTTGTCGGTGTCAAAACCGTCGGATCTCGGGTAGGGGGTCCCGAACTGTGCGTCTAGGCGGATGGTAACATGAGACAAGGGACACGATGTTTTTACCCAGGTTCGGGCCCTCTCGATGGAGGTAATACCCTACTCCCGCTTGATTAATATTGATGATATGGGTGGTACAAGAGTAGATCTACCACGAGATCGTAGAGGCTAAACCCTAGAAGCTAGACTATGGTATGATTGTTGTTCGCCCTCTGGACTAAAACCCTCCGGTTTATATAGACACCGGATAGGGTTAGGGTTACACAGAGTCGGTTACAATGGTAGGAGATCTACATATCTGTATAGCCAAGCTTGCCTTCCACGCCAAGGAAAGTCCCATCCGGACACGGGACGAAGTCTTCAAACTTGTATCTTCATAGTCTTGGAGTCCGGCCAAAGATGATAGTTCGCTATCTGGACACCCCTAGTCCAGACTCCTCAAGAGCCCCTGAACCAGGCTTCAATGACGATGAGTCCGGCGCACATATTGTCTTCGGCATTGCAAGGCGGGTTCCTCCTCCGAATACTTCATAGAAGGTTTTGAACACAAGGATAGTGTCCGGCTCTGCAAAATAAGTTCCACATACCACCGTAGATAGAATAATTTTTGCACAGGTCTGCTGACGTATTCCGCGGCGTGACATCACACCACGGCCAAGCCTTTATATGAATCATTTTTTTACTGTTCCACCTTAGCGCGTTTAGCGAGGCGGTTTCCTTGGCACGTCTTTATCAAAGCGTAGATCACGCCCCCTTATTCCGGGATTCTCATCAAATACGGACGTGGGTAACCCAACCGTGCCCGTTGGCACACCTCCTCTATCGAAGGCGAGTCCTAATCAACCACGGGGAGGGCTCTTGATATTCAACCTCTTTATAATGAGACCAAGGCCCTCTTATTTTTTACACCCTCCATCGAGTTCGCCTCGCGCTTCGAGTTCTAACACCCAAAGCTTCAGATTTAGGCGCTTCGGACTTTCGACGATGTCCGGCTCCGACCAAAGACGGGTTAATGGATGTCTTCTTCCGTCACAGAAGAAGATGTGCTAAAGCTGCGAGACGCCAGGTATCTAACCGGCGAGATTTCGCATAGGCTGCCTGCTCCAGGGCAGGTCATCCCAACTCCCGAGCCCGGCGAGAGCGTGGTGTTCGTGTCTCACTTCCTTCGGGGTTTAGGCTTCCCGACGGATAACTTTGTGCGGGGCTCATGTTTTATTATGGGCTGGATTTCCATGACTTGAATCCGGAGTCCATCCTCCATATCTCGTCATTCATTGTCGTATGTGAGGCCTTCCTCCATATCACCCCTCACTTTGGAATGTGGCTCAAGACCTTCAAGGTGGAGCCGAAGATGATCGAGGGGCAACGAGCAGAGTGCGGAGGGGCGGTCATAAGCAAGTGTGCTGATGCTCCGTGGCCCGAGGGCTCTTTTCAAGAGGAGCTTGGTTTGTGGCAACAGGAGTGGTTTTATATTACCGCTCCCAGGGGCACCAAATGGGTGGCGCTTCCCGCCTTCCGCTCAGGTCCACCACAGCGGCTGGCGTCATGGTTCAACAAGGGGCTCGACTGGGGGTCGTCCAAGGATGTTCCTTTGTTGTAGGGCCGCATTCGAGACCTCCAAGAAAGTGAGATCAATCTGGTCGCAGTGGCGGAGGTTATGTTGATTCGGCGCCTTCTGCCCTGAAAACGTCGGCCCCTCCGTCTGTGGGAATTTAATCTGGAGGGACCACGAGCTCTCCAACATTTTATGGGCACGACGCACGTGGAGATGTATAAACTGTTCTTCGGATCACAAGAGAAGTGTCCGGACCTGACTGGGGACGCAGGACTAAGCAGCAATCGCCCAGATACTCAAGTAAGTAGTCCTGTAACCGGATAGGCTGTTCATTCATTTATCATATATATATGCCCTTTAAAGGAGCTGTTTCTTGAACAGGAGTGGATAGCAAAGCAAAGTTGATAAGGTGTCCGGCTCCCCTCCCAGAGACCACGCCGGATCCCATGCTGACCAAGATGTTGAAGGCCGCGCCTTTTGAAGAAGGCGAAGGGGGGAGCGGGGAAGCAACTGCCTCCACGAAGGAGGCTCCTGAGGAAAGAGGGATCAAAAGTCCCACCCTCCAAGGAGAGAAGAGGACCGCTTCGGAAGATCCGGAGGTCAAGGCCTCAAAGAGGGGAAAGAAATCTTCGTCAGAGAGTCCAAATACCGGGAGGTATCCCAGCCGCACTATTTCCCCAAGGGGATTAGCCCTCCAAATGAGCCGTAAGTAAAAGAAGGGGTCTTGTAAATAAGGAACATCCCCTGCATTTATTTCTAAAGATAACCGAAATTGTACCTTGTAGTTCGGATCTCAGCCCTTCTCAGCAGAGCTCGTCTTGAGGATCTTCTTCCGGAGATGATGGAGAGCCAACGCCTCCACCTGCCGCACCCTCATGCAGGCGGACGACCACGAGGTGTCGTCGCGGAGGGTTTCCCAAGTCTGGCGAGGCGGAAGGTCCGGCGCCAATCGGGCGTCTTGATCGGAGGAGCTGAAGGATCTGCCGGGCGAAGCGGTTATCTCGTAAGATCACCGTGCTCTAATGGGTACGGTGATTGAAAGAATTGCATCCGCTGAGAGCGGATTGCATGAAGCAAATCATAAGCTTGCCGACGGGGTTCGAGGTACGCAAAAATGATGTAACTTCCGATGCTTATGCATATAGAATGCGCCCTGTATAGATAGTAGCCCCTGAGACTCGGTATGTTGTCAAAATTGACAGCGTGCCGAGGATCATAATCTCAGTTATATCATATTGCCGCTCCTAAATAGGTGGCAGGGCGTCCAGTGGCCAGCCGGACTGATGAATATGCCGAACTAAAGCGGCAACTTGACGGGGCGGATGCGAACATCGCTGGTCAATAAACAGTTTGACGAGTCACAAGGTATGCGACTTCTACGCGGACACCTGGTAAGGTAGCTTGACGCCCAAGCCTTACTACTTGTATGCTTAATGCAGGTGGTGCCACTACTGTGGAGGAGCTGCGGGCGGAGCTCGCCTGAGCTAAAGAGCAAGCCAGAAATAGTAATGCGGCCGCCTTAAGGGCGGCCAAGAGCTAGAAGCGAACGGGCTGCTCACCGTCGAAGAAGAGGAAATGGCCGATATGGCCATAAAGATGAAGAATACTACCGACGCCAGCGAGGTTCTTGAAAAAGAACGTCAAAGCGGAGCAAGAGGGCTCGAAAAGGCCACCGCCCGAATCCAAGGATGCCTGCTCCGCTTTGAGAGCTGCCAAGGAGGAGCTGAGTCGGGCGGGTCTATTGCGGCTGGAAAACCGTTTCGCTATGGAGGAAATATACAGATCCGAAGTATGCTCAGTTGGACAAGTTGTGGAGTTCGGAGGATGCTTATCTGGACTTAGCGGCGAGCGCTGCGGACGCGATTGAGCACTTCCGAGGCCAGAAGGGGCACAAAAGGAAAGAGCTATATTGGTTGCAATTCCATAGTCCGGAGCGTCCTCTTCCGTTGACCGATCGGTTGGCCGAATGGGCCGAGCTGAATCGATTATCCGGACTTGCCATGAAGCATGTCATGACTCATTTGTGGCCAGGTGGACCCCAGCCGAAGAGTTATTTTGGTTTAGTGCAGCAGTTCCTTGGTGCGGTACCGCGTATCGACGCAATGAAGCGGTCGGCTTGTATTGAGGGAGCGCGGATGGCTCTGGCCCGTGTCAAGACATCTTTGGCGGAGATGAAGGCCACCGACGTTGCATCCCAAGATTCGAGAGAAGCCGAGTACCGCCGAGAACTATTTTGAGGAAGTCTGCAGGCGCTTCGTTTAATAGAGACGTAGTGCTCGAAGGATATTATGTTTAAATGACATGTATGGTTTGTGAAAACAATGTTTCAATATAATATAAGAGCTTTTTATACTTGTGCGATCAAGTAGTAAACTACTCCCTGTGCGGTCGTTGATGTATATGTATATATAACCTGAAAGATGGCAGTCCTTGGCTTCAGCCCCCACGCACATAGTGCGGGGGTGTTTGCAAAGAAGGCGCTTTTTCACACTTAATCCAACGTCTTGGTCCTATTAAGGAGGTGGTAGCGTAGAAAACTAGGCAACCGGACTATAATGCTTTATCACTTTCACTTAGCCATAGGAGTTCGAGGGTGGGTGAGGGAGTCCTGGACTAGGGGGTGTCCGGATAGCCGGACTATCGTCATGGCCGGACTCCAAGACTATGAAGATACAAGATTGAAGACTCCGTCCCGTGTCCGGATGGGACTTTCCTTGGCGTGGAAGGCAAGCTTGGCGATACGGATATGTAGATCTCCTACCTTTGTAACCGACTATGTGTAACCCTAACCTATCCGGTGTCTATATAAACCATAGGGTTTTAGTCCGTAGGACGAACAACAATCATACCATAGGCTAGCCTCTAGGGTTTAGCCTCCTCGATCTCATGGTAGATCTACTCTTGTACTACCCATATCATCAATATTAATCAAGCAGGAGTAGGGTATTACCTCCATCGAAAGGGCTCGAACCTGGGTAAAAACATCGTGTCCCTTGTCTCCTGTTACCATCCGCCTAGACGCAGTTCGGGACCCCCTACCGAGATCCGCCGGTTTTGACACCGACATTGGTGCTTTCATTGAGAGTTCCTCTGTGTCGTCACCGATAGGCCCGATGGATCCTTCGATCATCAACAACGACGCGGTCCAGGGTGAGACTTTTCTCCCCGGACATTTCTTCGTATTCGCCGGCTTTGCACTGCGGGCCAATTCGCTTGGCCATCTGGAGCAGATCGAAAGCTACGCCCCAGGCCATCAGGTCAGATTTGGAAGTTTGAACTACACGGACGATATCCGCGGAGACTTGATCTTCAACGGATTCGAGCCGCAGCCAAGCGCGCCGCACTGTCTCGACGGGCATGATCTAGCTCTGCAGCCGAATAGTGTCCTGGAGGCCGCACCGGCATCCGCTCCGGCCCTTGATCCGGAGCCGGATTCCCCGATCGAGGACGAGTGGTTGGACGCCGCCTCGGGGGATACAATCTCTACGGCGATTGAGCCGAACTCCATCCCTGTCCTTTGTGAAGACCTCGACTCCAGGGTGCCAGACTCCTCTCCGGACTCCGAACCCTCCGCGCCCTGCCAATCGAATCCGATTGGGCGCCGGTCATGGAGTTTACGGACGCGGACATCTTCAAAGCCTTTTCGCCCTTTGGCGATATTCTGAATTCACTAAAGTCTCTCTCTTTATCCGGAGAGCCCTGGCGGTCTGCGGGACAGGAAGGTTGGGATACGGACGGCAAATTCAACGCCCACCCACCACCCACTTTGTAGCCACTGTCGATGATTTAACCGACATGCTCGACTTCGACTCCGAAGACATCGACGGTATGGACGACGATGCCGGAGACGACCAAGACCCAGTGCCCCCACCTTGTCCTATGACATATACATGGTGGACATCCCAAAAGATGGGAACGGCGATGGAAAAACGGAGCATGACCCCTCCAAGAAACAACCGAAACGCCGACGTCAGCGGCGCCGCTCTAAATCCCGCCACAGCAAAAACGGTGATTCCGGCACGGGAGATAATAACACCTCGGATAGTGCCGAAGAGAACCCCCTCCAGCAGGACTCAGCGCAGGAGGAGGGAGAAGCAAGCCCACACGATAGTGCGGCAGAAAGAGAGGTTGAGGACGATAATTATGCGCCTCCCTCCGAAGATGAGGCAAGCCTCGACGACGACGAGTTTGTCGTGCCTGAGGATCCCGCCGAACAGGAGCGTTTCAAACGCAGGCTTATAGCCATGGCAAACAGCCTCAAGAAAAAGCAGCAACAGCTTAGAGCTGACCAAGATCTGCTAGCTGACAGATGGACTGAAGTCCTCGCAGCCGAAGAGTATGAACTCGAACGCCCCTCCAAAAGCTACCCCAAACGCAGGCCGTTGCCTCGATCAGAGGAAGTACCCAAGTCACCAACGTACGACATGGCAGACCGGCCACCTCGTGGCCGCGATAGGGAGGCCTCTAGACCCTCCGTTCAAGCCATACCCCGACGCCGTTCAAAAAGTACCAGGGCACGGGAAAACGCGCCGGACTTGCGAGATATATTGGAGGATAAGGCAAAACATACAAGATCGATCTACGGATCGCGTGGGCGCCCCACGACACGTGATGATAACTGTCACGCCGGATACAGAAACTCCGGCAGGGCCGAACACAATAGGCAAAGCTCATTTGAGCTGCGTCGTGATATAGCCCAATATAGAGGCGCCGCACACCCACTATGCTTCACAGATGAAGTAATGGATCATCAAATCCCTGAGGGCTTCAAACCCGTAAACATTGAATCATACGATGGTACCACAGATCCTGCGGTCTGGATCGAGGACTATCTCCTCCATATCCACATGGCCCGCGGTGATGATCTACATGCCATCAAATACCTCCCACTCAAGCTTAAAGGACCAGCTTGGCATTGGCTCAACAGCTTGCCAGCCGAATCAATTGGTTGTTGCGAGGACCTGGAAGCCGCATTCCTTGATAACTTCCAGGGCACATATGTGCGACCACCAGACGCCGATTACCTTAGCCACATAATTCAGCAGCCGGAAGAATCGGCCGGACAATTACGGACACGGTTCCTCACAAAGAAAAATCAAATCGTTGATCGTCCGGATGCAGAGGCCCTTGCAGCCTTCAAACATAACATCCGCGACGAGTGGCTTGCCCGGCACCTAGGACAGGAAAAGCCGAAATCTATGGCAGCCCTCACAACCCTCATGACTCGCTTTTGCGCGGGAGAGGACAACTGGCTAGCTCGAAGCAACAACTTGGCCAAACACCCTGATAGTTCGGATACCAAGGACAGCAATGGCAGGTCGCGTCGCAACAAGAACAAGCGCCGCATCAACGGCGATAACACTGAAGATACGACCGTCAATGCCGGATTCAGAGGCTCTAAACCCGGTCAGCGGAAGAAGCCATTCAAAAGAAATACCCAGGGCCCGTCCAACTTGGACCGCATACTCGATCGCTTGTGCCAGATACATGGCACCCCCGAAAAACCAGCCAATCACACCAACAGGGATTGTTGGGTGTTCAAGCAAGCAGGCAAGTTAGGTGCCGAACTGAATGACAAGGGGCTTCATAGCGATGACGAGGAAGAGTCCGGGCCGCCGAACAATAGAGGACAAAAGGGTTTTCCCACACAAGTGCGGACGGTGAACATGATATACGCAACCCACATACCCAAAAGGGAGCGGAAGCGTGCACTACGGGACGTATACGCGATGGATCCAGTCGCCCCAAAATTCAACCCATGGTCTTCCTTCCCGATCACCTTCGATCGAAGGGACCACCCCACTAGCATCCGTCATGGCGGTTTCTCCGCATTGGATCTTGACCCAATAATTGACGGATTTCACCTCACCAAAGTCCTGATGGACGGCGGCAGCAACTGAACCTGCTTTATCGTGGATACAGTCGTAAGATGGGCATAGACCCTCAAGGATTAAACCTACAAAGACGACCTTTAAAGGCGTCATACCGGGTGTAGAGGCCAATTGTACAGGCTCAGTCACACTCGAAGTGGTCTTCGGATCACCGGATAACTTCCAAAGCGAAGAGTTAATCTTCAACATAGTCCCGTTCCGCAGCGGCTATCATGCACTGCTCGGACGAACCGCATTTGCAAAGTTCAATGCGGTGCCGCACTACGCATACCTCAAGCTCAAGATGCCAGGCCCTCGAGGAGTAATCACGGTCAATGGAGACACTGAACACTCTTTCCGAACGGAGGAGCACACGGCGGCCCTCGCGGCGGAGGTACAAAGCAGCCTCTCACGGCAATTCTCGAGTCCGGCCACTAATTGTCCGGACACCGCCAAGCGCGCCCGGAGTAACCTACAACAAGACCACCTGGCACGATTCAAGCACGAGTAGCAATCCGGCCCCAACCCCAGCCCTCGCGAAATTGCGAAGCCAGTATTACGCGTACATAACTACGCTCTGGAGATACCATGGGCATATGGGGAGGGGCACGACCACGACATGCCAAGAATGCGTCTCAACCGCACCAGGGGCTCCCGATTGTGTCATTCTTTTTCTTTTTTCTTTTCTTTCTTTTCAGGACTCCGTCTTTCAGCAGTCCTGTCCGGCACTAGAATCACTGAACTCACGATGCAACAGCTAGGGAAGCAGTAAAGCTCCGTCGAGTGTTCAGGTGGTCTCTATTACGAGCATTATACCTGTTTTACATACCATCCCGCAGCTTACCCCTGGAGGGGGACATGTTAGATAGTCCCATCCCTTGCTTATCGCACTATTTGTATCGTTCTGCTTTCATTGCAGTACCTTTTTGAATAAACAATACATAGCTCTTGTCTATTATTGCACTCCTTTCCTTTTCTATATATATGTCCATTCAATGACATGTTGCACCCGTACACTTTGGTACGGCCAATACACCAGGGGCTTAAGTACCCCAAAATTATGGTGTGATAAGTCCGAACACTTTCACAAGTGCGGCACCCCGAACTTACCATCCGCCTAGACGCATAGTTCGGGACCCCCTACCCGAGATCCGTCGGTTTTGACACCGACAGTGGGGCTACTATATAGCCCCTGGGGGCACCGCGCACTCCCGAATTCAGGGTGCGTATGTGCCTGACCGAAAAACGGTCCTTCGTTAATGCGGAGGAATTCTAAACATTCCGGTGAGTCATCGAGTGGTTGACCAGTCTCTCGCTATATCATGACAGCAGTTTTGGCTTTTCTCATCGAGGTGCTCGCCCGACCGAACCGGGGCACAATCGCAGTAGTTCTCCTGGTGCCGCGTTAGCCGATAAAACGGAACTTAAGGCAGCAAACACAGGAGCCGGGCAAACCCAACATTTGACCAAAGACATGATTCGGAGCTGATCCATATAAGGCCTAAGTCGAGACGCCGAACACTCCCTAAGGTATTCAGTCTTTATAAAAACGGGCAGAATAATGCCCTAAGCCCCGTGTCCAGTGCACGCATAAAAAATTCTGGTGCGGCCAATGCCAAAACGCTTGACCTCCTCCTCGGTTATAGTAAGAAACCGAGGGATGTATATCAACAAGAGACAGTAAAAAAGGTTTACGCAGGGTCTTAATCTGAAAAGAATCCTTGCAACGGGTCCCTACTGCACGTCTGCGCATGTGTCTCCACTGTGCCGTATCCTGGACGGGTGTAGCATGTTTTTCATCTGTAAAAGAGAGGAACTTAGTTGAAAAGAAAAAAAGATCGTGCGAAGAATGTACTTTATATTAAATGAACAGAGTACGATTCGAAAAAGTGAATAAAATTGAGCTTTATTGTCTCTTGTTGTACATGCGTGCAGCCCCTTGTAGGGGTTATGACGCTAGTAGGCGCCGGACTCGTCTAGCCGTGTCCGGGGTTTGAATTACCTATTCAGGTGCTTTGGTAAGCGGAGCCGGATTGGTGTGGGGCTGTCAAGGCAGCCTCACACTCTTCCGTGCTCGAGTAACACTTAATACTCCCCTTTTAATGAGATGATGCTGCGTGGACCGGGCATTTTAAGTGTAAGAGATGCATAATGCGGTATTGCGTTAAAGCGGGCGAAAGCTTCACGCCCCAGTAGTGCTTGATAGCTACTTTCGAATGGGATGATGTGGAAGGTTAACTTTTCGCGGCGGAAGTTGTCGGATGAGCCGAACAAAACTTCTAGCTGTAGGGAGCCCGAACAATGGGCATATGGGCCTGGCATTACCCCCTTAAAGGAGGTGTTGCTATGGCGAATTTTTGTTGGGTCTATCCCCATCATGCGGATTGTGTCCTGATATATCAGGTTTATGTCACTGCCGCCATCCATGAGGACTTGTGTAAATTGGAATCCGTTGATTATAGGATCCAATATCAAGGCAGTCCATCCCACGTTCCGGATACTTTTGGAGTAGTCCTGATGGTCGAAGGTGATTGGTTTTGACAACCAGTGTTGGTACTCCGCTAGGGTAGTATGTGCGGCGTGCATCTTAATGGGCGCCGCTCTGTTTTTCCCTTTTATCACGTGAAGTGAGTTTACTGTTTTAACCTCTTGTGGGAAATTCTTTTGTTTTCCGGTGCTCTGCTTGTGGGGTTCGTCATCGTCCTCGCTTGGTGTGTCGAGCCCCTTGTGTTCGGCATTGAGTCTGCGGATCGCTTGAAGACCCAACAATCTCTGTGGGTATGGTTTGCGTGCTTCCGGGTGTACCATGGATTTGGCATATCTTGTCCAAGATTTTGTTTAAGTTGGATAGCTCATCGCTATTGTCCTTAAGGGGCAGTTTTTATTGTTCTGCCGTGAGCTTTTGAATCCGGCGTTGGTATCACGCTCTTTGGACCGTTTCCCTTAATTGGCGCTGGTCCTTGTTGCGCCGTGGTTTCCGTTCCATCCCCGACTTGGATGTACTTGGGTCATTGGTGCTGCATCTTGCTAGCCAGCTATCCTCTCCCAGCATAAGCGGGTCATGAGGCTTGTTAATGCGGCCATGGTTCTCGGCTTCTCTTGGCCGAGGTGTCATGAAACCATTAAATCTCGGACGTTGTGTTTGAACGCTGCTAAGGCTTCGGCGTCCGGACAGTCGACTATTTGGTTCTTTTTGGTGAGGAACTTGTTCCAGAATTTGCAGGCTGACTCTCCGGTTTGTTGAGTTACATGACTTAAATCGTCTGCATCCAGAGGACGGACATAAGTCCCTTGAAAATTTGCCCGAAAAGCATCCTCGAGCTCTTCCCAACTTCCAATTGTATTTTCAGGGAGGCTTTTGAGCCAATGTCGGGCTGGCCCTTTGAGCTTGAGGGGTAAGTATTTTATGGCATGGAGATCATCTCCTCTAGCCATGTGTATGTGAAGGATATAGTCCTCAATCCAGACTCCAGGGTCTGTTGTTCCGTCATATGCCTCTATGTTTACGGGCTTGAATCCCGCTGGAAATTCATGATCCAGCACCTCATCGGTGAAACATAGGGGGTGCGCGGCGCCCCTGTATTTGGGTGTGCTGTGATGTTCGGATATTTGACGTTATGAATTGCTTTGAAGAGCTTGCTTTCTCGGCCCATAGATGGACCTAACTGGGCCATCCTTTTGATGTGAATCCTTATGCTGATCGCGTACCGACTTGTGTGCGGCGCCATTTGCCGCTCTCTTTTTGCTGTGGGGTCGTCCATCCGACCGGGTGGCCTTCTTGTTTTTTGATTGTGGGGGCTCTAAGGCCTCCTCATCAAATTCGGGCAGTAGTTTTCTCTTTGGGTAGCTCTTTGTTCGGCGATCGCCGTATTTGTCTCATGATGTTGAATACTTTGCTCCATCTGATTCTGAGTGCATCTTCCGCTGTTTTGAGCTTCCACTTCTTCTTTTTCAGGCTACGCGCAGTGGCGACGAGCCTTTTGTGGAGGTTCTTCTGCTCCAACAATTTGTCCGGCATGAGGTCGTCCAGACTGTTATCTTCGCCGGGGACGGGTTGTTTATCCAAGTTGTCCTGTTCGGACGGTTGCTCAACAAAGATGTTAAATCGTCCACCGGTTCGCCTTGCTCTATGGCTGGGTATTTGTTGAGGCGGGACTTGGTGCGTCGTTTACGTTGCCGTTTTGACTGCTTTTCGAGGGATTTATCCTTCGTAGCGTCCCGTTGTTTCTCGTCTTCATTTCCTTTGGGTTTATCCACCATGTATACATCATGGGATGAGGTGGTTGTCCAGCATCCTATAGGCGCTGGTTCATGGTTGTCTCCTACATCGTCGTCCATACCGTCGATGTCTTCGGAGTCGAAATCGAGCACGTCGTGTAAGCTTTCGACAATGGCTACTGAAAGTGGGTGGTGGGTGGGCGTTGAATTTCTTCGTCGTCCGCATCCCAACCTTCCCGACCGTAGTTCGGCCAGGCTCTCCGGATAAAGAGAGAGACTTTAGTGAATTCAGGATGTCGCCAAAGGGCGAGTCTTTGAAAGATGTCCATGCGATGAACTCCATGACCGGCGCCCAATCGGATTCGATTGGCAGGGGCACGGAGGGTATGGAGTCCGGAGAGGAGTCCGGCACCTCGGAGTCATGGTCTTCGCAAAGGACAGGAATTGTGTTCGGCTCAATCGCCGTAGAGATTTCAGCCCCCGAGGTGGTGTCCAACCAACCACCTCGATCGGCGAGATCGGCTCCGAATCGATGTTCGGAGCGGACACTAGTGCGGCCTCCAGGGCACTGTTCGGTGGCAGAGTTAGATCATGCCCGTCGAGACAGTGCGGCGCGCTTGGCTGTGGCTCGAATCCGTTGAAGATCAAGTCTCCACAGATGTCGGCCATGTAATTCAAGCTTCCAAATCTGACCTGATGGCCAGGGGAGTAGCTTTCGATCTGCTCCAGATGGCCAAGTGAATTGGCCCGCAGTGCAAAGCCGCCGAATATGAAGATCTGTTCGGGGAGAAAAGTCTCACCCTGGACCGCGTCGTTGTTGATGATCGAAGGAGCCATCGGACCTGTAGGTGATGACACAGAGGAACTCTCAATGAAAGCACCAATGTCGGTGTCAAAACGGGCGGATCTCGGGTAGGGGGTCCCGGAATCAGGCGTCTAGGCGGATGATAACAGGAGACAAGGGACACGATGTTTTTACCCAGGTTCGGGCCCTCTCGATGGAGGTAATACCCTACTCACCTTGATTAATATTGAGGATATGGGTAGTACAAGAGTAGATCTACCACGAGATCGTAGAGGCTAAACCCTAGAAGCTAGCCTATGGTATGATTGTTGTTCGATCCTACGGACTATAACCCTCTGGTTTATATAGACACCGGATAGGGTTAGGGTTACACAGAGTCGGTTACAATGGTAGGAGATCTACATATCCGTATCGCCTAGCTTGCCTTCCACGCCAAGGAAAGTCCCATCCGGACACGGGACGAAGTCTTCAATCTTGTATCTTCATAGTCTTGGAGTCCGGCCAAAGATGATAATTCGGCTATCCGGAGACCCCCTAGTCCAGGACTCCCTCCATGCTCCTTCTTGATTTCTACTTTCGCGGTGTCAAACATCGCGAATATCTCAAGGATCATCATTTCTATCCCTGATTTGTTATAGTTCATCACGAAGCTCTAGCAGCTTGGTGGCAATGACTTTGGAGAAACATCACTATCTCATCTGGAAGATAAACTCCCACTTGATTCAAGTGATTGTTGTGCTCAGACAAGCTCAACGATTGAGATTTTCTCCCTTAGTTTGCAGGCTAAGAAAATCGTCGGAGGTCGTATACCTCTTGACGTGGGCACGAGCCTGAAATCCCAATTTCAACCCTCGAAACATCTCATATGTTCCGAGACGTTTCAAAATCGTCTTTGGTGCCTGAACTCTAAACCGTTTAACTGAACTATCACGTAGTTATCAAAACGTGTATGTCAGATGTTCGCAACATCCACAGACGACGTTCGAGGTACACCACACTGAGCGGTGCATCAAGGACATAAGTCTTCTACGAAGCAACGAGGACAATCCTCAGTTTACGGACCTAGTCCGCATAATCGCTACTATCAACTTTCAACTAAATTTTCTCTAGGAACATATCTAAACAGTAGAACTAAAGCGCCGAGCTTCGACATAATTTGCATGCACCTTTTGACTATGTTCAGGATAATGAAGTTCATCTTATGAACTCCCACTCAGATAGACATCCCTCTAGTCATCTAAGTGATTACATGATCCGAGTCAACTAGGCCGTGTCCGATCATCACGTGATACGGACTAGTCATCATCGCTGAACATCTTCATGTTGATCGTATCTACCATACGACTCATGCTCGACCTTTCGGTCTCTTGTGTTCCGAGGCCATGTCTGTACATGCTAGGCTCGTCAAGTCAACCTAAGTGTTTCAAGGTGTAAATCTGGCTTACACCCATTGTATGTGAACGTTAGAATCTATCACACCCGATCATCACGTGGTGCTTGAAACAACGAACTTTCATAGCGGTGCACAGTTAGGGGAACACTTTCTTGAAATTATAATGAGGGATCATCTTATTTACTACCGTCGTTCTAAGCAAATAAGATGCATAAACATGATAAACATCACATGCAATCAAATAGTGACATGATATGGCCAATATCATTTTGCTCCTTTTGATCTCCATCTTCGGGGCTCCATGATCATCATCGTCACCGGCATGATACCATGATCTCCATCATCGTGTCTCCATGAAGTTGTCTCGCCAACTATTACTTCTACTACTATGGCTAACGGTTTAGCAATAAAGTAAAGTAATTACATGGCGTTGTTCAATGACACACAGGTCATACAATAAATTAAGACAACTCCTACAACTCCTATGGCTCCTGCCGGTTGTCATACTCATCGACATGCAAGTCGTGATTCCTATTACAAGAACATGATCAATCTCATACATCACATATCATTCATCACATTCTTTTGGCCATATCACATCACATAGCATACCCTGCAAAAACAAGTTAGACGTCCTCTAATTGTTGTGTGCATGTTTTACGTAGCTGCTATGGGTTTCTAGCAAGAACGTTTCTTACCTACGCAAAAACCACAACGTGATATGCCAATTGCTATTTACCCTTCATAAGGACCCTTTTCATCGAATCTGATCCGACTAAAGTGGGAGAGGCGGCACCCGCTAGCCACCTTATGCAACAAGTGCATGTCAGTCGGTGGAACCTGTCTCACGTAAGTGTATGTGTAAGGTCAGTCCGGGCCGCTTCATCCCACGATACCGTCGAAACAAGATTGGACTAGTAACGGTAAGCATATTGAACAAAATCAACGCCCACAACAACTTGTGTTCTACTCGTGTATAGAATCTACGCAATAAACCTGGCTCTGATATCACTGTTGGGGAACGTAGCAGAAATTCAAAATTTTCTGCGCATCACCAAGATCAATCTATGGAGATTCTAGCAACAAGAGAGGGAGAGGATGAGCATCTTCATACCCTTGAAGATCGCTAAGCGGAAGCGTTACAAGAACGCGGATGAAGGAGTCGTACTCGCAGCGATTCAGATCACGGTTGATTCTGATCTAAGCACCGAACAACGGTTCCTCCGCGTTCAACACGCGTACAGCCCAGGGACATCTCCTCCTTCTTGATCCAGCAAGGGGAGAGGATAAGTTGAGGGAGAACTCCGACAGCACGACGACATGGTGGTGATGGAGCTCGTGGTTCTCCGGCAGGGCTTCGCCAAGCACTACGGAGGAGGAGGAGGTGTTGGAGGAGGGAGAGGGCTGCGCTAGGGGAAGGGTGCGGCTGCCCTCTCTCTCTCACTATATATAGGGGGAAGGGAGGAGGGGGAGGCGCCCTAGGGGAGGGGCGGTGGCCATAGGGGAAACCCTAGATGGGTTTTGGCGCCCCCACCCCCTAGGAAACTTGCCCCCCAAGCCGGGAGGGGTGGCTGCCCTAGGGGTGGCGCCCCCACCTCTCCAGGTTACGTGAGATGGGTGGGAGGGGCGCTCAGCCCCTTAGTGGGCTGATGTGCCCTCTCCCCTTGGCCCATAAGGCCCCCCAAAGCTTGCCGGGGCCTCCGAAACACCTTTCGGACACGCTGGTCATCACCTGGTACCCCTGGAACAATTCCGGACTCCAATACCCTTCGTCCAATATACTGATCTTCACATCCGGACCATTCCGGAGCTCCTCGTCATGTCTGGGATCTCATCCGGGACTCCGAACAACCTTCGGTAACCACATACTATTTCCTAGAACAACTCTAGCGTCACCGAACCTTAAGTGTGTAGACCCTACGGGTTCGGGAACCATGCAGACATGACCGAGACGTTCTCCGGTCAATAACCAACAGCGGGATCTGGATACCCATGTTGGCTCCCACATGTTCCACGATGATCTTATCGGATGAACCACGATGTCAAGGATTCAAGCAATCCCGTATGCATTTTCCTTTGTCTAGCGGTATTGTACTTGCCCGAGATTCGATCGTCGGTATGCCGATACCTTGTTCAATCTCGTTACCGGAAAGTATCTTTACTCGTTCCGCAACACATAATCCCGTGATCAACCCCTTGGTCACATTGTGCACATTATGATGATGTCCTACCGAGTGGGCCCAGAGATACCTCTCCGTCACACGGAGTGACAAATCCCAGTCTCGATTTGTGCCAACCCAATGTACACTTTCGGAGATACCCGTAGTGCACCTTTTATAGCCACCCGATTCGTTGTGACGTTTGGTACACCCAAAGCATTCCTACGGTATACGGGAGTTGCACAATCTCATGGTCTAAGGAAATGATACTTGACATTAGAAAAGCTTTAGCATACGAACTACACGATCTTTGTGCTAGGCTTAGGATTGGGTCTTGTCCATCACATCATTCTCCTAATGATGTGATCCCGTTATCGATGACATCCAATGTCCATGGTCAGGAAACCGTAACCATCTATTGATCAACGAGCTAGTCAACTAGAGGCTTACTAGGGACATGGTGTTGTCTATGTACCCACACATGTATCTGAGTTTCCTATCAATACAATTATAGCATGGATAATAAATGATTATCATGAACAAGGAAATATAATAATAATAACTAATTTATTATTGCCTCTAGGGCATATTTCCAATAGTCAATGGCTAGGAAACATAACCATCTTTGATCAACGAGCTAGTCAAGTAGAGGCATACTAGTGACACTCTGTTTGTCTATGTATCCACACATGTATTATGATTCCGATTAATACAATTCTAGCATGGATAATAAACATTTGTCATGATATAAGGAAATAAATAATAACTTTATTATTGCCTATAGGGCATATTTCCTTCAGTCTCCCACTTGCACAAGAGTCAATAATCTAGATTACATAGTAATGATTCTAACACCCATGGAGCCTTGGTGCTGATCATGTTTTACATAGTAATGATTCTTGCCAAACAACAGTTCATAAGGCGTCGTCTCAACGGATTTTGATGGTGCCCTATTTAACGTGAATGCAGCCGTCTCTAAAGCATAACCCCAAAACGATAGCGGTAAATCAGTAAGAGACATCATAGATCGCACCATATCTAGTAGAGTACGATTACGACGTTCGGACACACCATTACGCTGTGGTGTTCCGGGTGGCGTGAGTTGCGAAACTATTCCGCATTGTTTCAAATGAAAACCAAACTCATAACTAAAATATTCTCCCCCATGATCAGATCGTAGAAACTTTATTTTCTTGTTACGATGATTTTCAACTTCACTCTAAAATTCTTTGAACTTTTCAAATGTTTCAGACTTATGTTTCATTATGTAGATATACCCATATCTTCTTAAATCATCTGTGAAGGTGAGAAAATAACGATTTCCACCACGAGCTTCAACATTCATCGGACCACATACATCTGTATGTATGATTTCCAACAAATCTGTTGCTCTCTCCATAGTTCCGAGAACAGCGTTTTAGTCATCTTGCCCATGAGGCACGGTTCGCAAGTACCAAGTGATTCATAATCAAGTGGTTCCAAAAGTCCATCAGTATGGAGTTTCTTCATGCGCTTTACACCGATATGACCTAAACGGCAGTGCCACAAATAAGTTGCACTATCATTATCAGCTCTGCATCTTTTGGCTTCAACATTATGAATATGTGTATCACTACTATCGAGATTCATCAAAAATAGACCACTCTTCAAGGGTGCATGACCATAAAAGATATTACTCATATAAATAGAACAACCATTGTTCTCTGATTTAAATGAATAACCGTCTCGCATCAAACAAGATCCAGATATAATGTTCATGCTCAACGCTGGCACCAAATAACAATTATTTAGGTCTAAAACTAATCCCAAAGGTAGATGTAGAGGTAGCGTGCCGACCGCGATAACATCGACTTTGGAACCATTTCCCACGCGCATCGTCACCTCGTCCTTAGCCAATCTTCGCTTAATCCGTAGCCCCTGTTTGGAGTTGCAAATATTAGCAACATAACTAGTATCAAATACCCAGGTGCTACTGCGAGCATTAGTAAGGTACACATAAATAACATGTATATCACATATACCTTTGTTCACCTTGCCATCCTTCTTATCCGCCAAATACTTGGGGCAGTTTCGCTTCCAAAGTGACTACCGCTTGCAAGAGAAGCACTCAGTCTCGTGCTTAGGTCCAGACTTGGGAGTCGTCTCTTGAGCAGCAACTTGCTTGCTGTTCTTCTTGAAGTTGCCCTTCTTCTTCCTTTTGCCCTTTTTCTTGAAACTGGTGGTCTTATTGACCATCAACACTTGATGCTCCTTCTTGATTTCTACCTCCGCAGCCTTTAGCATCGCGAAGAGCTCGGGAATCATCTTATCCATCCCTTGCATGTTATAGTTCATCACGAAGCTCTTGTAGCTTGGTGGCAGTGATTGGAGAATTCTGTCAATGACGCTATCATCCGGAAGATTAACTCCCAGTTGAATCAAGTGATTATTATACCCAGACATTTTGAGTATATGCTCACCGACAGAACTATTCTCCTCCATCTTGCAGCTGTAGAACTTATTGGAGACTTCTTATATCTCAATCTGGGCATTTGCTTGAAATATTAACTTCAACTCCTGGAACATCTCATATGCTCCATGACGTTCGAAACGTTGTTGAAGTCCCGGTTCTAAGCCGTAAAGCATTGCACATTGAACTATCGTGTAGTCATCAGCTTTGCTCTGCCAGACGTTCTCAACATCGTTAGTTGCATCAGTAGCAGGCCCGGCACCCAGCGGTGCTTCCAGGACGTAATTCTTCTGTGCAGCAATGAGGATAATCCTCAAGTTACGGACCAAGTCCGTGTAATTGCTACCATCATCTTTCAACTTTGCTTTCTCAACGAACGCATTAAAATTTAACGGAACAACAGCACGGGCCATCTATCTACAATCAACATAGACAAGCAATATACTATCAGGTACTAAGTTCATGATAAATTTAAGTTCAATTAATCATATTACTTAAGAACTCCCACTTAGATAGACATCCCTCTAATCCTCTGAGTGATCACGTGATCCATATCAACTAAACCATGTCCGATCATCACGTGAGATGGAGTAGTTTCAATGGTGAACATCACTATGTTGATCATATCTACTATATGATTCACGCTCGACCTTTCGGTCTCCGTGTTCCGAGGCCATATCTGTTATATGCTAGGCTCGTCAAGTTTAACCTGAGTATTCCGCATGTCCAACTGTTTTGCACCCGTTGTATTTGAACGTAGAGCCTATCACACCCGATCATCACGTGGTGTCTCGGCACGAAGAACTTTCGCAAAGGTGCATACTCAGGGAGAACACTTATACTTTGATAATTTAGTGAGTGATCATCTTATAATGCTACCGTCAATCAAAGCAAGATAAGATGCATAAAAGATAAACATCACATGCAATCAATATAAGTGATATGATATGGCCATCATCATCTTGTGCTTGTGATCTCCATCTCTGAAGCACCGTCATGATCACCATCGTCACCGGCGTGACACCTTGATCTCCATCGTAGCATCGTTGTCGTCTCGCCAATCTTATGCTTCTACGACTATCGCTACCGCTTAGTGATAAAGTAAAGCATTATAGGGCGATTGCATTGCATATAGTAAAGCGACAACCATATGGCTCCTGCCAGTTGCCGATAACTAGGTTAAAAAACATGATCGTCTCATATAATAAAATATAGCATCACGTCTTGACCATATCACATCACAACATGCCCTGCAAAAACAAGTTAGACGTCCTCTACTTTGTTGTTGCAAATTTTACGTGGCTGCTACGGGCTTAGCAAGAACCATTCTTACCTAAGCATCAAAACCACAACGATAGTTTGTCAAGTTGGTGTTGTTTTAACCTTTGCAAGGACCGGGCGTAGCCACACTCGGTTCAACTAAAGTTGGAGAAACCGACATCCGCCAGCCACACATGCCCGCAAAACGCGTCGGTAGAACCAGTCTCGCGTAAGCGTCTGGCGTAATGTCGGTCCGGGCCGCTTCATCCAACAATACCGCCAAACCAAAGTATGACATGCTGGTAAGCAGTATGATTTATATCACCCACAACTCACTTGTGTTCTACTCGTGCATATGACATCTACGCATAAAACCAGGCTCTGATGCCACTGTTGGGTAACGTAGTAATTTCAAAATAATTCCTACGCACACGCAAGATCATGGTGATGCATAGAAACGAGAGGGGAGAGTGTTGTTCACGTACCCTCGTAGACCGAAAGCGGAAGCGTTAGCACAACGCGGTTGATGTAGTCATACGTCTTCACGATCCGACCGATCAAGTACCGAGCATACGGCACCTCTGAGTTCAGCACCCGTTCAGCCCGATGGCGCCCCTTGAACTCCGATCCAGCCGAGTGTTGAGGGAGAGTTTCACAAGACGACGGCATGGTGACGATGATGATGTTCTACCGGCGCAGGGCTTCGCCTAAGCACCGCTTCTGATGATATCGAGGTGGACTATGGTGGAGGGGGGCACCGCACACGGCTGAAAGATCAAACGAACAATTGTTGTGTCTCTAGGGTGCCCCTGCCCCCGTATATAAAGGAGCAAGGGGGGGTGCGGCCGGCCAGGGGAGAGGGCGCGCCAGGAGGAGTCCTACTCCTACCGGGAGTAGGACTCCCTCCCTTTTCCTTGTTGGACTAGGAGTGGAGGGGGGAAGAGGAGGCAGAGAGGAAGGAAAGGGGGGCGTCGCCCCCCTCTCCTTGTCCTATTCGGACTAGGGGGTAGGGGCGCGCGGCCCTGCCCTGGCAGCCTCTCCTCTTCTCCACAAGGCCCACTATGGCCCATTAAGCCCCAGGGTTCAGTAACCTCCGGTACATCAAAACATATAAACTCATAATATAACTGTCATCGAAGCGTTAAGTGTGCGGACCCTACGGGTTCGAGAACTATGTAGACATGATCGAGACACGTCTCGGTCAATAACCAATAGCGGAACCTAGATGCTCATATTGGCTCCCACATATTCTACGAAGATCTTTATCGGTCAGGACCGCATAACTACATACGTTGTTCCCTTTGTCATCGGTATGTTACTTGCCCGAGATTCGATCGTCGGTATCTCAATACCTAGTTCAATCTCGTTACCGGCAAGTCTCTTTACTCGTTCCGTAATACATCATCCCGCAACTAACTCATTAGTTGCAATGCTTGCAAGGCTTAATTGATGTGCATTACCGAGAGGGCCCAGAGATACCTCTCCGGCAATCGAAGTGACAAATCCTAATCTCGAAATAGGCCAACCCAACAAGTACCTTGGGAGACACCTATAGAGCACCTTTGTAATCACCCAGTTACGTTGTGACGTTTGGTAGCACACAAAGTGTTCCTCCGGTAAATGGGAGTTGCATAATCTCATAGTCATAAGAACATGTATAAGTCATGAAGAAAGCAATAGCAACATACTAAACGATCGAGTGCTAAGCTAACGGAATGGGTCAAGTCAATCACATCATTCTCCTAATGATGTGATCCCGTTAATAAAATGACAACTCATCTCAATGGCTAGGAAACATAACCATCTTTGATCAACGAGCTAGTCAAGTAGAGGCATACTAGTGACACTCTGTTTGTCTATGTATCCACACATGTATTATGTTTTCGGTTAATACAATTCCAGCATGAATAATAAACATTTATCATGATATAAGGAAATAAATAATAACTTTATTATTGCCTCTAGGGCATATTTCCTTCAGTCTCCCACTTGCACTAGAGTCAATAATCTAGATTACATAGTAATGATTCTAACACCCATGGAGCCTTGGTGCTGATCATGTTTTGCTCGTGGAAGAGGATTAGTCGGCAGTGTCCGCAACATTCAAATCCGTATGTATCTTGCAAATTTCTATGTCTCCCACCTGGACTAAATCCCGGATGGGATTGAAGCGTCTCTTGATGTGCTTGGTTCTCTTGTGAAATCTGGATTCCTTCACCAAGGCAATTGCACCAATATTGTCACAAAAGATTTTCATTGGACCTGATGCACTAGGTATGACACTTAGATCAGATATGAACTCCTTCATCCAGACTCCTTCATTTGCTGCTTCCGAAGCAGCTATGTACTCCTCTTCACACGTAGATCCCGCCAAGACGCTTTGTTTAGAACTGCACCAACTGACAGCTCCACCGTTCAATGTAAACACGTATCCGGTTTGCGATTTAGAATCATCCGGATCAGTGTCAAAGCTTGCATCAATGTAACCATTTACGATGAGCTCTTTGTCACATCCATAAACGAGAAACATATCCTTAGTCCTTTCGTATTTCAGGATGTTCTTGACCGCTGTCCAGTGATCCACTCCTGGATTACTTTGATACCTCCCTGCTAGACTTATAGCAAGGCACACATCAGGTCTGGTACACAACATTGCATACATGATAGAGCCTATGGCTGAAGCATAGGGAACTCCTTCTCCAGAAAGATTCCGAATTTAGCAACAAAAGTCTTGCCTTCGGATCTGTGATAAAAGGTGTACCCAACAGTCTCCTTTGGGTATCCTATGAAGACACATTTCTCCGATTTGGGTTCGAGCTTATCAGGTTGAAGATTTTTCACATAAGCATCACAACCCCAAACTTTAAGAAACGACAACTTTGGTTTCTTGCCAAACCACGGTTCATAAGGCGTCGTCTCAACGGATTTTGATGGTGCATAGCTCTTTGGTAGATACCCTCAGCCCCGAGGGTGAACTACCCCCTCCTCGTCATGGAGAGCGCCGAGATGATGAAGATGGCCATCGGTGAGGGATTCCTCCTCCCGCAGGGTGCCAGAACAGGGTCCCGATTGGTTTTTGGTGGCTACAGAGGCTTGCGGCGGCGGAACTCCCGATCTATTCTGTTCTTCGATGTTTTTAGGATATATGAACATATATAGGCGAAAGAAGTCGGACAGGGGAGCCACGAGGGGCCCACGAGGGTGGGGGGCTATATTATCTATTGTTTTGGACTATATTGGGCTTTATTTTCCACTTCTATATTACTTTTGGGACTAACCTATTAACCGGAGGCCCAGCCCAGAATTGCTGTTTTTTGCCTATTTCAGTATTTCGAAGAAACGGAATATAAAACAGAGTCCAAACAGAATGAAACCTTCGGGAACGTGATTTTCTCATCACATAAGATCCAGGAGACTTGGACCCTCGATCAAGAAAGGAGGGAGGCGGCCACGAGGGTGGAGGGCGCGCCCCCTGCCTCGTGGGCCCCCCGAAGCTCCACCGATGTACTCCTTCATCCTATATATACCTACGTACCCCCGACAGATCAGATACGGAGCCAAAAACCTAATTCCATCGCCGCAACTTTATGTATCCACGAGATCCCATCTTGGGGCCAGTTCCGGAGCTCCGCCGGAAGGGGAATCCACCACGGAGGGCTTCTACATCATCATCATAGCTTCTCCTATGAAGTGTGAGTAGTTTACCTCGGACCTTCGGGTCCATAGTTAGTAGCTAGATGGCTTCTTCTCTCTTTTTGGATCTCAATACAATGTTCTCCCCCTCTCTCGTGGAGATCTATTCGATGTAATCTTCTTTTTGCGGTGTTTTTGTTGAGACCGAGAATTGTGGGTTTATGATCAAGATTATCTATGAGCAATATTTGAATCTTCTCTGAATTCTTTTATGTATGATTGGTTATCTTTGCAAGTCTCTTCGAATTATCCGTTTGGTTTGGCCAACTAGATTGGTAGTTCTTGCAATGGGAAGAGTGCTTAGCTTTGGGTTCAATCTTGGGGTGTCCTTTCCCAGTGACAGTAGGGGCAGCAAGGCACGTATTGTATTGTTGCCATCGAGTATAACAAGATGGGGTATTTATCATATTGCATGAATTTATTCCTCTACATCATGTCATCTTGCTTAAGGCGTTACTCTGTTTTCATTAACTTAATACTCTAGATGCATGCTTTGGATAGCGGTCGATGAGTGGAGTAATAGTAGTAGATGCAGGCAGGAGCCGGTCTACTTGTCTCGGACGTGATGCCTATATACATGATCATACCTAGATACTCTCATAACTATGCTCAATTCTGTCAATTGCTCAACAATAATTCGTTCACCCACCGTGAAATACTTATGCTCTTGAGAGAAGCCACTAGTGAAATCTATGGCCCCCGGGTCTATTCTCATCATATTAATCTTCCTATGCTTTATTATTGCTTTGCTTTTTTACTTTGCCTTTTATTTTACTTTGCATCTTTATAACAAAAAAATACCAAAAATATTATCTATCATCTCTATCAGATCTCACTCTAAATAAGTGACCGTGAAGGGATTGACAACCCTTATTCGCGTTGGTTGCGAGGAGTTATTTGCTTTGTGTAGGTACGAGGGACTCGCGTGGCCTCCTCTTTGGATTGATACCTTGGTTCTCAAAAACTGAGGGAAATACTTACGCTACTCTGCTGCATCATCCTCTCCTCTTCGGGGAAAACAAACGCAAGCTCAAGACGTAGCAAGAAGGATTTATGGCGCCGTTGCCGGGCAGTCTACGCAAAAGTCAACATACCAAGTACCCGTCACAATCCCTTATCCCAGGCATTACATTATTTGCCATTTGCCTCTCCTTTTCCTCTCCCCCACTGCACCATTGCCATTTTATTCGCCCTCTCTTTTCCGTTTGCCTTTTTCTCGTTCACTTGTTCGCTCGTGTGTTGGATTGCTTGCTTGTCACTATGGCTCAAGATAATACCAAGTTGTGTGACTTTACCAATACCAACAATAATGATTTCCTTAGCACTCCGATTGCTCCTCTTGCCAATACCGAATCGTGTGAAATCAATGCTGCTTTATTGAATCTTGTTATGAAAGATCAATTCGCCGGCCTTCCTAGTGAAGATGCCGCTACTCATCCACATAGCTTCGTGGATTTGTGTGATATGCAAAATAAGAAAGATGTTGACAATGATGTTGTTAAATTGAAGCTATTTCCTTTTTGCTTAGAGATCGTATAAAGCTTGGTTTTTGTCTTTGCCTAAAAATAGTATTGATTCTTGGAACAAGTGCAAAGATGCTTTTATCTCTAAGTATTTTCCTCCCGCTAAGATCATCTCTCTTAGAAACGATATTATGAATTTTAAGCAACTTGATCATGAACATGTTGCACAATCTTGGGGGAGGATGAAATTAATGATACGTAATTGCCCTACTCATGGTTTAAATTTGTGGATGATTATACAAAAAAATTACGCCGGATTGAATTTTTCTTCTAGAAACCTTTTATATTCGGCCGCGCGAGGCACTTTTATGGAAATCACTTTAGGAGATGCCTCTAAACTCCTAGATAATATTATGGTTAATTATTTTCAGTGGCACACTGAAAGATCTACTAATAAAAAAGTGCATGTTATAGAAGAAATTAATGTTTTGAGTGGAAAGATGGATGAACTTATGAAATTATTTGCTAATTGGAGTGTTTCTTATAATCCTAATGATATGCCTTTTTCTACTTTGATTGAGAATAATAATGAATCTATGGATGTGAACTTTGTTGGTAGGAATAATTTTGGTAACAATGCGTATAGAGGAAATTTTAATCCTAGGCCTTATCCTAGTAATTCCTCTAATAATTATGGAAATTCCTACAACGGTTCTTATGGAAATCTTAATAAGATGCCCTCTGAATTTGAGACTAGTGTTAAAGAGTTTATGAATTCTCAAAAGAATTTTAATGCTTTGCTTGAAGAGAAATTGCTTAAGGTTGATGAATTGGCTAGGAACGTTGATAGAATTTCTCTTGATGTTGATTCTTTAAAGCTTAGATCTATTCCTCCTAAGCATGATATCAATGAGTCTCTCAAATCCATGAGAATTTCCATTGATGAGTGCCAGGAAAGAACCACTAGGATGCGTGCTATGAAAGATGCCTTTATTAAAGCGTGTTCTTCCGATTCCCATGAAAATCAAGATGAAGATCTAAAAGTTATTGATGTGTCCCCTATCAAATCCTTGTTTTGTAATATGAATCTTGATAATCATGAGATTGAATATGAGTCACCTTTACGTAGAAGGCGTTCTAAAAATTCGTAGCTTTTAGATTATGATGCTAAAATTGATAAAAGTGGGCTTGATAGTAAAACCTTAGATGTTGCTAAACCCACAAGGAATTTAATTATTAAATTTGCTCTTTAATTTATTGTATTTCCTTGTTACAATCCGTGCTAAATTCTCCGCATGCTTATAGTCAAAATAAAGCGTTTACCAAACATATCGTTGATGCCTTGATGCAATCTTATGAGGAAAAACTTCGAGTTGGAAGTCTCCATCCCTAGAAAACTTTATGATGAGTGGGAACCAACTATTAAAATTAAGATTAAGGATCATGAATTTTATGTTTTGTGTGATTTGGGTGCTAGTGTTTCCACTATTCCCAAAACCTTGTGTGATTTGCTAGATTTCCTTGATTTTGATGATTGCTCTCTAAACTTGCACCTTGCAGATTCCACTATTAAGAAACCTATGGGAAGAATTAATGATGTTCTTATTGTTGCAAATAGGAATTATGTGCCCGTATATTTTACCGTTCTTGATATAGATTGCAATCCTTCATGTCCTATTATTCTTGGTAGACCTTTCCTTAGAACGATTGGTGCAATTATTGATATGAAGGAAGGGAATATTAGATTCCAATTCCAATTAAAGAAAGGCATGGAACACTTCACTAGGAATAAGATAAAATTACCATATGAATCTATTATGAGAGCCACTTATGGATTGCCCGCCAAAGATGGCAATACCTAGATCTATCCTTGCTTTTATGCCTAGCTAGGGGCGTTAAACGATAGAGCTTGTTGGGAGGCAACCCAATTTTATTTTTATTTTTTGTTTTTGTTTCTGTTTAGGAATAAATAATCCATCTACCTTCTGTTTATATGTGTTTTTATGTTTTAATTAGTGTTTGTGCCAAGTTAAACCTATAGGATCTTCTTGGATAATAGTTATTTGATCTTGCTGTAATTTCCAGAAACTTTCTGTTCACGAAAACAATTGTTAAAAATCACCAGAACGTGATAAAATAGTGATTCTAATTGCTTCTGATCAATAAACAAATTTCCTAGGTCTTCCTATTTTGGCTGAATTTTTGGAGTTCCAGAAGTTTGCGTTTGTTACAGATTACTACAGACTGTTCTGTTTTTGACAGATTCTGTTTTTCGTGTGTTGTTTGCTTATTTTGATGAATCTATGGCTAGTAAAATAGTTTATAATCCATAGGTAAGTTGTAATACAGTAGGTTTAACACCAAAACAAATAAAGAATGAGTTCATTACAGTATCTTGAAGTGGTCTTTTGTTTTCTTTCGCTAACGGAGCTTACGAGATTTCTGTTGAGTTTTGTGTTGTGAATTTTTCAAGTTTTGGGTGAAATATTTTGATGGATTATGGAACAAGGAGTGGCAGGAGCCTAAGGTTGGGGATGCCCATGGCACCCCCAAGATAATCCAAGGACACCAAAAAGTCAAAGCTTGGGGATGCCCCGAAAGGCATCCCCTCTTTCGTCCACTTCCATCGGTAAATTTACTTGGAGCTATATTTTTATTCACCACATGATATGTGTTTTGCTTGGAGCGTCTTGTATTATTTGCGTCCTTGCTTGTTAGTTTACCACAATCATCCTTGTTGTACACACCTTTTGAGAGAGCCATAAATGAATTGAAATTTGTTAGAATACTCTATTTGCTTCACTTATATCTTTTGAGCTTTATAGTTTTGCTTTAGTACTTCACTTATATGTTTTAGAGCACGGTGGTGGATTTGTTTTAAAGAAACTATTGATCTTTCATGCTTCACTTATATTATTTTGAGAGTCTTAAATAGCATGGTAATTTGCTTAAAATAATATGCTTGGTATTCAAGATTTGTAAGACTTTCTTTTGAGTGTGCTGAATACTAAGAAAAGTTCGATGCTTGATAATAGTTTTGAGATATGAAGGTAGTAATATTAGAGTCATGCTAGTTGAGTAGTTGAATTTGAGAAATAATTGTGTTAAAGTTTGTGATTCCCGTAACATGCACGTATGGTGAAACGTTATGTGATGAAGTCGGAGTATGATTTATTTATTGATTGTCTTCCTTATGCGTGGCGGTCGGGGACGAGCGATGGTATTTTCCTACCAATCTATCCCCCTAGGAGCATGCGCGTAATACTTTGCTCTGATAACTTGTAGATTTTTGCAATAAGTATATGAGTTCTTTATGACTAATGTTGAGTCCATGGATTATACGCACTAGTAGTTAGGGCGCCACCCCTGTGGCGCCGCCTGAGGGGTGCTATGGGCGGTGCCAGGTTGTGTGTGCCCCTTCTCTGCTCCTTTTATCCAGCTTGTGTTTGGTCGGCTTTTGTACACATCTCAATACATGGCATCATTTATCAATAGCAGTACGACTCATGGTCCAGTGCCTTTTTTGTATGAATGCATATCAAACATGAATAAAGTGGCCTTCCTTTATGAAAGATAAGTGGCTATAATGAAAAAAAAACATATTAGCTTTGCTCAGAAGTTAGAAAGTATGAATCATATCCAAGCAAGTGTTACATAAAATAATTATTCAAAACCAGTTTATGGCAAAAACAACTCAAACATAGGAAAGCTAGCAATTATCCAGCAGATGATATTCATAGAAGTGGCAGCTGGCAAAGCCCCAAGACACATCGTTGGAGAACACAGCTTGGCGTCTGTTTCTTCGATCCAAGTGAATACAACCTTCACAAATTTTAAAACTCAAAGTTAACAGGACACCAAGCAAGTTATTGCCAGAAACTGTAAAGAGGCACAACTATGAGATCTGCTTAAGAAGTTTCTCTTCAGGAACTATTATACATAAGTAGTTATGAATATCTTGATCGATGCTCCGTAGTCAAGAATATAAATCTTGATGCTCGTTAGATGAAACAGAAGATGTAAGCCGTGGAAGGAACTCTGCAAGCATATTTACAGGAATGTTGAATAAGAACTGCCACACTAAATCCGACTACTCTTTATATGATTTTTTTTGGTAAGCAATGGGAAAACTTAGAAAATCATATGATCAACCACCAATAGATATGAAATACGATCAATCACCAACACCAAATATCTTAAGTAATCACATCATCTAAATATGATTTTAGAATGCACACATCAGAGCGGATAGATGACCAAGCAAAGCGCATAATCAAGAAAAAATCTGCCATATTTTCTCAAGACCCAATGACTTCAAACCAACCTTTCTTATCAAGTAAAGGAACTTCCCGGAAGCTTGCTACAACTCAATACAAAACAGATAATTAAAAAGATAGATGCACCTTCCATCTCCCAACGAAGTCACCCACAAAACATAATCAATCGCACAGCCCCACCTAGAGATCGAAGGCAAGGATGAGGAGGAGAGAAAGACCGGTGCATAATGGATTACGAGGCTAAACTCTTTGTAAAGTCCAGCCAGCAAAAGCATGTTCACTACAGAGCACAAATAAGAACGCTATCTCAAACACAAAAATATATCACAAAAGGATGACAACTTCATGAAACTCAAGTACTCCCTCCATTTCTAAATGTAAGTGTATATGGACTACATACAGATGTATATAGACATATTTTAGAGTGTATATTCACTCATTCTGCTCCGTATGTAGTCCATATTGAAATATCTAAAAGGTCTTATATTTAGGAATGGAGGGAGTAGTATTCATTAATCTAGATTAGTCAATTATAGTGCACTATGTTTTAGCATTTAAGTGACATTACCTTCACAAAATGAGACATAATAGCTTCAAAAGCAGGTCCAATATAGATGGATTAGCCAAATTTGAATTTTCAAAATGACGTTAAATCATTGGTACTCTCCAACCTACCGTAGAAATGACAAGTATTTAGACAGCAGCACAAATGAAGGAAAGAAAAATACAATAGATGGCATTATGATATAATATATGTTGTATGACCTAAAACATTTTCTCAAATTTGATGACAGAGATAATCGATCCTCTAATCGAGTGTTTGAGCTACATCTGGATGTGAAGATGACGACAATGACGGCGGTGACATGTATGATGACACTGTCGGCCACATCAGTGTAACAATTTAAAAATATATGCACTTCATATAGTACAAGAAAAAAAGAGGAAAAAACTGAATGACCCAACTGCTATTGGCTATTTCACTTCATGTACTGAAGAATGTAGATTTTAACGAAAATAGTGTGAAGAAACAATAATATGTATGATGTATCTCATGCAAGGTATAGCTATCATGTCATAAGCACAATGTTAAATGGAACTCAAGCAACAAATATCCAGAAACTAATATATGCAAAACAAGTAAAATCCTGAGGAAAAAATGGAAATCCTCGGTAGTTTTGCTCTCGTTATCTTGAATTTCCTCCTAAAGTCAAACTCCACATACTTTTGATAGAAATCCTTCTTTTGTTAACTTATATTTATTGTCTGCATTATTCTTTGCAACATCAAGTTCATCAGAGCAGGATATATGCGTCGCTTCACAAAGTTTCCTTTTCATTAATTAAAAACAGGATACTTCAAATGCAATAATGCATACCGTATTGAAAATTCGTGTGCAAAAACAAATATGGCAAATAGCTAGCAAAGAATAGAAAAAAATTCATTACCCCAAAAACCTGACAAGTGGCGCTCCAGACATGACAATAGTGAAGTATCCACTTTCTTTAACAGAGATTTCTGAAACTTACGAGATATACTCAACCAGATCAGTTACTATCTCATCTGAACTCTCAAAAATCCTTATTTTAGTCTTCAGTTTTGGTACATAAGGCAGCTATTTCCCTATCCATTGTTTGCTCCGTCCTAGAACTCTATCATTCTTGCTACATCAAATAATCCTGCACAAAAAGCACCAGTATATTACGAACAAGAAGGCCTGGAAGAAGTGACCCAACTCGTGGACAGAACAATAGACTTTAAGAAAACATTAACATAGTGATAATATCTACTAATACATCTCTAGTAGCTAGTTACAGATGTCATACATCAAACGGGAAAATTATCCAGCGAACCTCTGCGGTATGGTTGAATAATTATCAAACACCTTGTAGGCCATAGATAAAGTATAATCTCCAGATACAAAGATGGGGATTCCGTACATATCACCATACGAACCATAAATGACTCAACACACAAAGGGGGATGGTTGATCAGGAAGGAGGAAGCTTCATCATACCTATCTGCTTGTCTTTTGGCATGATGAGATGCAGACCTGCAAGGGCAGTGCCGACCTGTGGGAGGTGGATCTGGAACATTAAGATCTCATCTGGATCCAATAGCATAGGCTTCCACTCGAGGTGCTTGATGGTGGCAGCTACCGGTGTGGCCAAGCTCATTGGCGGGGATGGCAATAAAAATATGCAAGAGCACAATGCATTCAGTAAAACATTTTATGTCTACACTTGCATGCGATGTGGCAACCAGAAGAATCTCACACATCAGAACCGTAGTCCAGGAAATGTGAAGAGAAAACTGAGATGTAGTTGAGTTTACCTGCAAAGATTAGAAATATCATCAACATAAGCTTAGTAAATAAGGGTAAGGAAAGTAAACTAATAAAGCCGTATGTGTTACCTTTCAGTCAGCCTTTGAATTAACAAACATCTATTTATTAATTTACAGTCAAAGCCAATAGATCATTCCACTTATGAGACAGAACAAATAATTAGCTAAATAGCTATTGTACCAAAACCTACGTATGCACCAGTAGAAGCATTGAGCTCTACCTTATCACCTCGAGTGTTTCGGCACTCTAATTGAATGACCATGAAAACCATTGCGTGGATCGTGCACCTATTGGAGTGATCCATCTAGATTAGATACATTGGTGGTCTAGCTATAAGGTGGCAGAAAGAATGATCTCTTGTAGAGAAGGCAAATGTTCTTTACAATCAAAATACTAATGGCAAACACAATGTATTAACAGAGTGAAATAATGCGATACTACAATTAAGATAATTAAGATTATGCACTACATCCAATAACAGTTAGTTCATTATTCAACACCCAGTACAGTAAGAAAACTATAAACCTATTAAATATGATATCACAAATTTTCCTTCTTATAAACGGATCTCTAAATCTTAAAAAGTAACTTCGATATGAAGTCTTAATCTCCATATAATGTCCGACGACAACGAGATAATCATTTAACAAAACAGTAACTTTTAGGGCATATATTTTGATCATTCTGGCGGCTGTATGAGAAGAAAATTATCCTTAAGAAGAACCTAATACTAAGATTAGAAGTATATTTATGTTACACGCATGCAGAAAAACTCAATCTGATAGTGATTATGCTAGACTAAGTGAATAACCACCACTCATTTTGATTTTTCCAGTATTCCATTAAGAAAATTATCCTTAAGAAAAACCTAATACTAAGATTAGAAGTATATTTGTGTTACACGCATGCAGAAAACCTCAGTCTGATAGTGAATAATTGATTAACCACCACTCATTTTGATTTTTCCAATATTCTAGTAGGAAACTGTTCGTAGTTCATCAAGATTTTTTTAAAAACAAATTAAGTAAGAAAAATATGTATAATAAACTATAAATTAAAGACATGTATACCAGTGGGAGATAGAAACGAAATTCCAAGATGCCCAATCAACACAAGAGAGAGGCTGAGCAAGCACACCGTTTATTCACCAAGGCATTACTGGAGCTCCCATATTTGCTCTGGATCTGCAAACCACAACAAAAAAGTTCAGAATCACAGCGCACGAAAACGACAGTGAAGCAAAGATAAACAATCGGTACTGGTCCGAGTTTAATCTCTGGCTTACACGGAGCGAGAAGTCGATGACGTCGAGAAGCAGCAGCCGGTCGTAACAAATACGAGAAAGTCTTGGCCAGCGACTGCATGTAAGGCTCTGCAAATGTACATGAAGCAGTCGTCAGTCAGTCAGCAATGGAGTAGGGATGAGTAAAAATGGAAAGAGGTCCTGATGGTGAACGCACGAAGGCCGTGCTGAACTACTGATGACTGATAAGAACCTCCTTGTCTGCTCGCTGCAACACGCACCGATAATACATTACTCCACTATTCTTACAACTGAACTGTATTGCATGACAGAGTTCCAGAAATTTTAGCATAAATTTCACACCCAACTGAACTGAACTGGACTAAAAATGTGTAGTATAACGCGCATGAATCAACCAACCAATTTGGCTTTTCCTTGTCCTTTCGGTAGAACATGGATACTAATGATGGGGAATTTGATGAAGAAGTTGGAAAGCAGAGTTCAGAGTTCATATTATAGGTTTAGTCTAACATATAAAGATGCAAATGCAATCACATCAATCACACAGATAACATGAGTACGATATTTCCATATGAAGAAAATAAATAAATTGAGATGAGTTGTTGTTCAAGAAAATTTTTTGTATGGGCAAAACAATGTGCAACCAAAATAGAGTTACACGAACAAACATCAAGGCTACAGGTGTAAGGATAGGACATGTTGTTTACCTTGGCTATGGCGGAGGCTAGGTTGGTGGTGACTTTGCTGTTGACCCGCGCGTTCTCTGCCATGCGCTGGTCCAGTCCGAGCGCCAACAGCGTCTGCAGCTGCATCGGAGGCGGGGCCATCTCCCCATCCCGCGTTAGTAAAATCTAGGAAAGGGAGAGTTTGGAGGTATCATACAAACTAAATCTAACAACCTGCAGTAGTAAAAGATGTGTCATGGCATATCTGCTAATCAGGAAATATGAAAATCGACAGAAAAGTAGCTCCACACAAAGGGCATTAGAAGTGACTGAACTATAACAGTATAATGGACATCTGCACTGACCAGAACTTCCAATTTGAAGATAATTAGTGTGATAGGTATCTGCCGCACATCCCTGCTATTTGTAACCTGAGGTCCCGGACCAAAGAAACCACTAGCGGCTCTCTCGACAAAACTTGGGTCCAAAATCAGTGAACATGAGGTCCAGATCTCAGATTTCATACTTCCATTTTTTTGCCAGAAAAGGGAAATGAGAACTAAAATAACTCAAAGACGTGGAGGGGGGGGGGAGGGTGAGGTGGAGGAAAACTTGAACTACCTCGGCATCCTTGCTCCTACTCTTGTTGTGCCGGCAAGGAGAGGGTTAAGGCACAGGAGCTGCGTGGCATCGCCCACCCGCTGAGGCCACCGTGACGCCGCACCACCAAGACCGACCTCTCCCATTCGAGGCCGCCTCCCTCTCCTATGTCCGCTCTCTTTATCCCTCCTCTCCTTCCTTATTCTCCTTCTCATCTTCTCTCTCTCATGCAGATTGAATCAAGCGCCGCCGCCGTCGCCCTTTGCTTGTAAGTTGCTGATGCCACCGGGGAAGCATGCCTCCACGCCCGCACACCTCGGATCCCGGGGTAGACGAGATGCGGGAGAGGGGGGGTGACTGGCTCGAGAGGATGGAGGAGGAGGAGGCGGCGGCTAGGGATTGTGAGGGACGAGAGGAGTCGGGGCGCGTGGGAGGAGTCCTCCCCCCTCTCTCTCTCTCACCCAATCGCTACTGCGTTTTTTTTCGTCATACCTGTGATGACGTGTCTAGCGCGAGGGATCGCCTTTGATGCACACCTTATTGTTTTTAATTTTTCTCACCCTTACACCATTGCTAGCCTCTCTAATACCGCGCATTTTTCGCCGGTATCATACACCCACCATAAACCTTCCTCAAAACAGCCACCATACCTACCTATCATGGCATTTTCATAGCCATTCCGAGATATATTGCCATGCAACTTTCCACCGTTCCGCTTATTATGACACGCTCCATCATTGTCATATTGCTTAGCATGATCATTTAGTTGACATCGTATTTGTGGCAAAGCCACCATTCATAATTCTTTCATACATGTCACTTATGAATCATTGCATATCCCGATACACCGCCAGAGGCATTCATATAGAGTCATATTTTGTTCTAAGTATCGAGTTGTAATTGTGGAGTTGTAAGAAAAATAAAAGTGTGATGATCATCATTTTTAGAGCATTGTCCCAAGTGAGGAAAGGATGATGGAGGCTATGATTCCCCCATAAGTCGGGATGAGACTCCGGACGGAAATAAAAAAAGAAAAGAAAAGAGGCCATAAAAAAAGAGAGAAAAGGCCCAAATAAAAAAATGAGAGAAAAAGAGAGAAGCGACAATGTTACTATCCTTTTACCACACTTGTGCTTCAAAGTAGCACCATGATCTTCATAATAGAGAGTCTCTCGTTTTGTCACTTTCATTTACTAGTGGGAATTTTTCATTATAGAACTTGGCCTGTATATTCCAATGATGGGCTTCCTCAAATTGCCCTAGGTCTTCGTGAGCAAACGAGTTGGATGCACACCCACTTAGTTTCATTTGTTGAGCTTTCATATACTTATAGCTCTAGTGAATCCGTTGCATGGCAATCCCTACTCACTCACACTGATATCTATTGATGGGCATCTCGATAGCCCGTTGATACGCCTAGTTGATGTGAGACTATCTTCCCTCTTTTTGTCTTCTCCACAACCACCATTCTATTCCACATATAATGCTATATCCATGGCTCACGCTCATGTATTGCGTGACGATTGAAAAAGTTTTGAGAATGTCAAAAGTATGAAACAATTGCTTGGCTTGTCATCGGGGTTGTTCATGATTAAAATATTTTGTGTGGTGAATATAGAGCATAGCCAGACTATATGATTTTGTAGGGATAACTTTCTTTAGCCATGTTATTTTGAGAAGACATAATTGCTTTGTTAGTATGCTTGAAGTATTATTATTTTTATGTCATTATGAACTTTTGTCTTGAATCTTTCGGATCTGAATATTCACACCACAATTAAGAAGAATTAGTAGCACTCCGCATAAAAAATTATCTTTTTATCATTTACCTACTCAAGGACGAGCAGGAATTAAGCTTCGGGATGCCTGATACGTCTCCAACGTATCTATAATTTTTTATTGCTCCATGCTATATTATCTATTGTTTTGGACTATGTTGGGCTTTATTTTCCACTTTTATATTACTTTTGGGACTAACCTATTAACCGGAGGCCCAACCCAGAATTGCTGTTTTTTTGCCTATTTCAGTATTTTGAAAAAACAGAATATCAAACGGAGTCCAAACGGAATGAAACCTTCGGGAACGTGATTTTCTCATCAGATAAGATCCAGGAGACTTGGACCCTCGGTCAAGAAAGGAGGGAGGCGGCCACGGGGGTGGAGGGAGCCCCCCTATGGTGCGCCCCTGCCTCGTGCCCCCCCCCCGAAGCTCCACTGACGTACTCCTTCCTCCTATATATACCTACGCACTCGGATGCATCGACACGGAGCCAAAACCTAATTCAACCGCCGCAAATTTCTGTATCCACGAGATCCCATCTTGGGGCCTGTTCCGAGTTCACGGAAGGGAATCCACCACGGAGGGCTTCTACATCATCATCATAGCCTCTCCGATGAAGTGTGAGTAGTTTACCTCAGTCCTTCGGGTCCATAGTTAGTAGCTAGATGGTTTCTTCTCTCTTTTGGATCTCAATACAATGTTCTCCCCTCTCTCGTGGAGATCTATTCGATGTAATCTTCTTTTGCGGTGTGTTTGTTGAGACCGATGAATTGTGGGTTTATGAGAAAGATTATCTATGAGCAATATTTGAATCTTCTCTGAATTCTTTTATGTATGATCGGTTATCTTTGCAAGTCTCTTGAATTATCCGCTTGGTTTGGCCAACTAGATTGGTAGTTCTTGCAATGGGAGAATTGCTTAGCTTTGGGTTCAATCTTATGTGTCCTTTCCCAAAGGATGAGGGGCAGCAAGGCACGTGTTGTATTGTTGCCATCGAGGATAACAAGATGGGGTATTTATCATATTGCATGAATTTATTCATCTACATCATGTCATCTTGCTTACATGCGTTACTCTGTTTTCATTAACTTAATACTCTAGATGCATGCTTTGGATAGCGGTCGATGAGTGGAGTAATAGTAGTAGATGCAGGTGAGTCGGTCTACTTGTCTCGGACGTGATGCCTATATACATGATCATACCTAGATACTCTCATAACTATGCTCAATTCATCAATTGCTCAACAAGAATTGCTCACCCACCGTGAAATACTTATGCTCTTGAGAGAAGCCACTTGTGAAATCTATGGCCCCCGGGTCTATTCTCATCATATTAATCTTCCTACGTTTTATTATTGCTTTGCTTTTTTACTTTGCCTTTTATTTTACTTTGCATCTTTGTACCCAAAAAAATACTAAAAATATTATCTATCATCTCTACCAGATCTCACTCTCGTAAGTGACTGTGAAGGGATTGACAACCCCTATTCGCGTTGGTTGCGAGGAGTTATTTGCTTTGTGTAGGTACGAGGGACTCACGCGTGGCCTCCTACTGGATTGATACCTTGGTTCTCAAAAACTGAGGGAAATACTTAAGCTACTCTGCTGCATCATCCTCTCCTCTTCGGGAAAACCAATGCAAGCTCAAGACGTAGCAGTGGCACGCCTGTGGGTAGGGCACGCCCCCTGCCTCGTGGCTTCCTCAAGCTTCCCCGACGCCTACTCCAAGTCTCCTGGATTGCTTCCGCTCCAAAAATAACTCCCGAAGGTTTCATTCCGTTTGGACTCCGTTTGATATTCCTTTTCTTCGAAACACTGAAATAGGCAAGAAAACATCAATTTGGGTTGGGCCTCCGGTTAATAGTTTAGTCCCAAAAATAATATAAAAGTGTTTAGTAAAGCCCATAAACATCCAAAACAGATAATATAATAGCATGAATACTTCATAAATTATAGATATGTTCGAGACGACAAGATCCCCAAGCTTAAGTCCTGGTCGTCCTCGAGTAGGTAAATGATACATCTCCGCCGTATCTATAATTTTTTATTGTTTCATGCCAATATTATTAAACTTTCATATACTTTTTGGCAACTTTTTATACTATTTTTGGGACTAACATATTGATCCAGTGCCCAGTGCAAGTTCTTGTTTGTTGCATGTTTTATTTTTTGCAGAATATCCATATCAAACGGATCCAAACGGGATAAAAATGAACGGAGCTTATTTTTGGAATATTTGGAAAATCTGGAAGAAAGATCAACGCGAAACAGTGTCCGAGGTGGGCACGAGGTAGGGGGCGTGCCCTACCCCCTGTATGCCACCGACTCGTGGGCCACCCAGAAGGTGGTTTATGCCCTTCTTCGTCAAGAAGAAAGCTAATTTTTGGTAAAAAATCACGGCGAAGGTTTCAGTCCAATCAGAGTTACAGATCTCCGGATATAAAAGAAACGGTGAAAGGGCAGCAGAGGAGAACGCAGAAAACGAGAGAAACAGAGAGATAGATCCAATCTCGGAGGGGCTCTCGCCCCTCCCATGCCATGGAGGCCAAGGACCAGAGGGGAAACCCTTCTCCCATCTAAGGGAGGAGGTCAAGGAAGAAGAAGATGAAGGGGCCCCCTCTCCCCTTCTCTTCCGGTGGCGCCGGAACGCCGCAGTGGCCATCATCATCACCGCAATCTTCACCAACAACTTCACCGCCATCATCACCAACTCTTCCCCCCTCTATGCAGCGGTGTAACCTCTCTCTTACCCGCTGTAATCTCTACTTAAACATGGTGCTCAACGCTATATATTATTTCCCAATGATGTATGTCTATCCTATGATGTTTTACTAGATCCGTTTTGTCCTATGAGCTATTGGATGATCAAGATTGGTTTGAGTTGCATGTTTTATTATTGGTGCTGTCCTATGGTGCTCTCCGTGTCGCGCAAGCGTGAGGGATTCCCGCTGTAGGGTTTGCAATATGTTCATGATTTACTTATGGTGGGTGGCGTGAGTGACAGAAGCACAGACCCGAGTAAGTAGGTTGTTTGCGTATGGGATAAAGAGGACTTGATACTTTAATGCTATGGTTGGGTTTTACCTTAATGATCTTTAGTAGTTGCGGATGCTTGCTAGAGTTCCAATCATAAGTGCATATGATCCAAGTAGAGAAAGTATATTAGCTTATGCCCCTCCATCAAATAAAATTGCAATAATGATTACCAGTCTAGTTATCGATTGCCTAGGGACAAATAACTTTCTCGTGACAACAAACTCTTTACTAAAACTAATTTAGTTGTGTCTTTATCTAAACAACCCCTAGTCTTTATTTACGTGCTCTTTACTTTCTTGCAAGCTTATCCAAAAACAACTACAAAGTACTTCTAGTTTCATACTTGTTTCCGGTAAAGCGAATGTCAAGCATGCGTAGAGTTGTATCTGTGGTTGATAGAACTTGAGGGAATATTTGTTCTACCTTTAGCTCCTCGTTGGGTTCGACACTCTTACTTATCGAAAGAGGCTACAATTGATCCCCTATACTTGTGGGTTATCAAGACCTTTTTCCGGCGCGCTGTCGGGAGTTATAGCATGGGGTGAATATTCTCATGTGTGCTTGTTTGCTTTATCACTAAGTAATTTTTATTTGTTGTTCTTAGTTGTTCTTCATCTTTAGTTATGGATATGGAATGCTAAATACCAAAAAAATTAGGTGTACTTTCTGCTCATGGAGATGGGGAACCTCCTAAAACCCTCGATGCTCAATATGTGAAACATATTATGTACCACTTTGATAATCCAGAGAAAACCTCATTCAATTTGGTAATGGGAGTAACGTTGGATCAACGTGAATACTTTAGGGATTATGGCTTGACACAAAAAGGGAATCTATTATGGGATCAAATTTATATATTGAAGTGGTATGCTCGAAAAGTATGCTTGAATTATGATTATACTTGTTGCTCTAGGATGAAGGCTCCACACCTTCCCTTTTCATGCAAATTTAATGATAATGAAACCTTGGCTTCTTATGCTAGAGGTATATATGATTTCTATGATGTGGAACAAATAGAAGAATTTGTTGCTTTTAAGGGTGCTTATGAAATTGAATCTATGTTTGAAAAGTATGAAGCTTTTGATGATGATGTTTATAGGCCTGAAAATTTAGCTATCCTAAAATATTGCTATGATAATTATGAATATAATTCCTATATTAATGCACTTATTAAGAAAGTCTCTGATGTCCAAGAAGAGACAAATATTTTGCAGGAATCTATGGAAGAAGAAATTGATGAAACTGTGAGCTCATTGGATGAAAAAGATGATGAGGAGAGCGAAGAACAAAAGGAGGAAGAGCGGATTAGCTACCCGTGCCCACCTTCTAATGAGAGTAACCCTCCAACTCATACATTGTTTAATTTCCTTCGTGCTTACCGAAGGATGATTGCTATGATGACTATTATGATCCCGTTGATTCTCTTGAAATATCCCTTTTGATGATGCTTGCTATGCTTGTGGCAAAGATGCCAATATGAATTATGCTTATGGATATGAACTTGCTATAGTTCCTTATGTTAAACATGAAATTGTTGCTATTGCACCCGGGCATGATAGTCCTATTATCTTTTTGAATTCTCCCGAATATACTATATCGGAGAAGTTTGCCCTTATTAAGGATTATATTGATGGGTTTCCTTTTACCATTGCACATGATGATTTTGATAGATATAGTATGCATGTGCTTTCTGCTCCTACTTGCAATTATTATGAGAGAGGAAATACATCTCCGCCTCTTTATGTTTCCAATATGATAGAATTGCAAGAAACTGCTTATACTATGCATTGGCCTTTACTTTATGCGTGCATGAATTGTTCTTTTATGACATGCCGATGCATAGGAAGAGAGTTAGACTTCGTCATTGCTTGATATATGTTACTTTGTCCTCACTACTAAATTACAAATCATTGTTGATTCAAATTGGCTTTGATATACCTTGGGATCCGGGTGGATTCACTACTTGAGCACTACATGCCTAGCTTAATGGCTTTAAAGAAAGCGCTGCCAGGGAGACAACCCAAAAGTTTTAGAGAGTCATTTATTTCTGTTGAGTGCTTTTATATAGTTTAAAAACAAGAAAATAAAGAGGGAAACCCAAAACTCTTTCAAAAAGGAAAGTGAAAGTGAGAAAGACAAGCATTGTTGAAGTGGGAGAGCTCCTTGAACTTTGTTCATGCTCACGGAAACTTTGTGAATCTTGATCACAGAAACTTTTCAACAAAAATAATTATCCCCTTGTACAATTCCATTGTATTGTAAAAATAATGTGCCAAGGTTTTCCTTTAGGATGTTTACAGTGCTTGTTGGTTTGTGCGGTGCAGGACAGAAACTTTGGCTGTAGTGCGCGAATTTTAATTTTTTACTGGAACGTCAAATGGTTCTGAATCTTTTTGCACTGTCTTTCTATACAAATTTTTTATTTTTAAGAATTTTGGCAGAATTTGTCAAGTATAAGAAGTATGGTTAATGTTCAGATTGCTTTAGACTGTTCTGTTTTAGACAGATTCTGTTTTTGATGCATAGTTTGCTTGTTTTGATGAAACTATCAATTTATATCAGTGGATTAAGCCATGAAAAAGCTATATTACAGTAGATACAATGCAAAAATAAAATATGAATTGGTTTGCAACAGTACTTACAGTAGTGATTTGCTTTATTATAATAACGGATCTTACCGAGTTTTCTGTTGAAGTTTTGTGTGGATGAAGTGTTCAATGATCGAGAAGGTTTCGGTGTGAGAAGAAGCAAGAGAGGAAAGAGCTCAAGCTTGGGGATGCCCGAGGCACCCCAAGTAAATATTCAAGGAGACTCAAGCGTCTAAGCATGGGGATGCCCCGAAAGGCATCCCCTCTTTCTTCAACAAATATCGGTATGTTTTCGGATTCGTTTCATTCATGTGATATGTGCAAATCTTGGAGCGTCTTTTGCATTTAGTTTTCACTTTTATTTTATGCACCATGCTGGTATGAGATGGTCCTTGGTTGATTTATAGAATGCTCTTTGCACTTGACTTATATCTTTTGAGTATGGCTTTATAGAATGCTTCATGTGCTTCACTTATATCATTTGAAGCTTGGATTGCCTGTTTCTCTTTATTTAGACAACCGCCATTTGTAGAATTATCTTTTGCTTCACTTATATTTGTTAGAGCATGGGAATATCTTTTGTAGAAAGAATTAAACTCTCTTGCTTCACTTATATCTTTAGAGAGATGACAGGAATTGGTCATTCACATGGTTAGTCATAAAATCCTACATAAAATTTGTAGATCACTGAATATGATATGTTTGATTCCTTGCAATAGTTTTATGATATAAAGGTGGTGATATTAGAGTCGTGCTAGTTGAGTAATTGTGAAATCGAGAAATACTTGTGTTGAGGTTTGCAAGTCCCGTAGCATGCACGCATGGTGAACCGTTATGTAACGAAGTCGTAGCATGAGGTGTTTATTGATTGTCTTCCTTATGAGTGGCGCTCGGGGACGCGCGATGGTCTTTTTCTACCAATCTATCCCCTAGGAGCATGCGCGTAGTACTTTGTTTCGATGACTAATAGATTTTTTGCAATAAGTATGTGAGTTCTTTATGACTAATGTTAAGTCCACGGATTATATGCACTCTCACCCTTCCATCATTGCTAGCCCCTTCGGTACCGTGCATTGCCCTTCCTCACCTCGAGAGTTGGTGCAAACTTCACGGTGCATCCAAACCCCGTGATATGATACGCCCGTCACACATAAGCCTCATTATATCTTCCTCAAAACAGCCACCGAGATATATTGCAATGCAACTTCCGTCATCATCATATACATGACTTGAGCATTCATTGTCATATTGCTTTGCATGATCGTAAGATAGCTAACATGATGTTTTCATGGCTTGTCCATTTTTTGATGTCATTGCTACGCTTAGATAATTGCACATCCTGGTACACCACCGGAGGCATTCATATAGAGTCATATCTTTGTTCTAGATATCGAGTTGTAATATTGAGTTGTAAGTAAATAAAAGTGTGATGATCATCATTATTAGAGCATTGCCCCAAAGGAGGTAAGGATGATGGAGACTATGATTCCCCACAAGTCGGGATGAGACTCCGGACTTTATGAAAAATAAAAGAGGCCAAAGAAGCCCAAAAAGAGGCCAAAGAAGTCCACCAAAAATAAATAAAAAATAAAAAATAAAAAGTATATAAAAATGAGAGAAAAGAGAGAAGAGGCAATGTTACTATCCTTTATCACAATTGTGCTTCAAAGTAACATCATGTTTTGACATAGAGAGTCTCTTGAGTTATCACTTTCATATACTAGTGGGAATTTTCATTATAGAACTTCACTTGTATATTCCAACGATGGGCTTCCTCAAATGCCCAAGGTCTTCATGAGCAAGCAAGTTGGATGCACACCCACTTAGTTTCAGTTTGAGCTTTCATATACTTATAGCTCTAGTGCATCCGTTGCATGGCAATCCCTACTCCTCACATTGACATCAATTGATGGGCATCTCCATAGCCCGTTGATTACCCGCGTCGATGTGAGACTTTCTCCTTTTTTGTCTTCTCCACATAACCCCCATCATCATATTCTATTCCACCTATAGTGCTATGTCCATGGCTCACACTCATGTATTGCATGAAAGTTGAAAAGGTTTGAGAAACGTCAAAAGTATGAAACAATTGCTTGGCTTGTCATCGGGGTTGTGCATGATGTGAATATTTTATGTGGTGAAGATGGAGCATAGCCAGACTATATGATTTTGTAGGGATGAGCTTTCTTTGTCTATGTTATTTCGTAAGACATAATTGCTTGGTTGGTATGCTTGAAGTATTATTGTTTTTATGTCAAAGGATAGACTATTGCTTTGAATCACTCGTGTCTTAATATTCATGCCATGATTAGACATATGATCAAGATCATGCTAGGTAGCATTCCACATAAAAATTATCTTTTTATCATTTACCTACTCGAGGACGAGCAGGAATTAAGCTTGGGGATGCTGATACGTCTCCGTCGTGTCTATAATTTTTGATTGTTCCATGCCAATATTATTCAACTTTCATATACTTTTTGGCAACTTTTTATACTATTTTTGGGACTAACATATTGATCTAGTGCCCAGTGCCAGTTCCTGTTTGTTGCATGTTTTATGTTTCGCAGAATATCCATATCAAACGGAATCCAAACGGGATAAAAACGGATGGTGCTTATTTTTGGAATATTTGGAAAATCTGGAAGAAAGATCAACGCGAAACGGTGTCCGAGGTGGGCACGAGGTAGCACTACAAAAAAATACACTTCCGTGATGATACGTGTTTGTCACAGTAGGTCGCGTTTTTTGTCATGCATGTACATCCATGACAAATTTATGACAGAATCATGATAGTCATACCTGTGCTGTCGTAGAAGTGTTCCATGACATTACAAAAATTATCATCACGGAAGTGTCCACTTCCATGACGATAAATCGCGCGTCACAGAAGTGCTTTCGTCAAGGGTGACCGACACGTGGCATCCACCGTAATGGAACACCGTTAAGCTATCGGGTCGGGTTTTGGATCCGATAACCCGTTAACAGCCCCGACCAATGGGGATTTTCCACGTGTAAAATCATCATTGGCTGGAGGAAACACGTGTCAGCTCACCGCTGGGACAGATGTCATCCACTCATTGGACATAAGGCGCCTATGATATGTCGACACGCGGCACGCACTCCATCAAGTTTAAATGGGCCGCCCAACTAAAGGCCCACAAGATTTTATGACCATAATGGGCCGCCCAACTAAAGGCCCACGAGATTTTGCGGACCATAATGGGCTGGCCCAGCTAAAGGCCCACAAGATTTCACGGGCCATAATAGGCCGGCCCAGGTAAAGGCCCGCAAGATTTTTGTGTGCCATAATGGGCCGACCCAGGTAAAGGCCCACAAAATTCTTGCGGATCATAATTGGCTGGCCCAAATTAAAGGCCCACGAGATTACGCCGACATTAATGGGCCGCCCAAATTGTAGGCCCACAAGATTTTGACGACCCTAGTAGGCCGCCCATTAACTTGTCGCCATGTTTTGGGCCAAATGTCGCCCATATTTGATCCGGTCCATTAATGGCCTGCCACGCCCGGCCTAATAATGGCCCATATAAGATCCGCCCGTTAAAGCCTCCCACTTTCTGGGCCAAATCACGCCCAGATCAGGTCCGCCCTTGAAGAGGCTTCGGGCTCAATTATGGCCCATATCAGATTCGGCCCGTTAACTGGACACTATGCTTTTGGGCCCACTTGCTAAAGGCCCATTTAGTAATTCGGCCCGATATTAGTTTCGACATGTTAAGGGTCCGTTTAACATTTCGGCCCTATATTAATTTCGGCCTGTTAAAAGCCCGTCATATAGTTGGGCCTAACTACGGCCCGGTTTGCATCCAGCCTGCTCGCAGCGGATATCTGATTGGGCCAAACAAGGACCGAGACAACTTTGGCCTGTTAAAAGCCCGTGAATTGATTCGCACAATCATGGGTCGGGTCCATTTCGGGCTGCTGCCGGCCCGTGAGCTATTCGGCACGTTTTAGGCCCAACCTACTTCTCACCTCCTAAAGCCCATTGAGTTTTCTTGCGAAAAGAGGGTCGGGGTTACTCGGCCTATTAAAGGTCTGAATCTACTAGTGGGCCAGTTTGACGGGCCCATGATGCGGATCATACATCGTGATTGCATAACGACCGATTATGTACCGTAATTTTACGGTTTGGCCGGTTTATCGCGAAGACATGATATATATACAAAGAAAATAACCGCAGCATCATGAATAAGAAAAACCTAGACTATACAATAAAGAAATTACGGCATATTACATCCATCGGGCATCAAAGTTTGCCACTATGATAATAAAGCACAAGGCATAACAGATTACATATCTTGGGCATCAAAGATCGCCACCAAAGGTAAATAAACACGCCGACAAAATAATATACAAAACCGACATCACTTCAATAGAGTTCAAGAAAGGTTAGCCTCATTGGGAGCTGCAGCGCAATCACCGAAAGCAAGATGATGAGTCTGCGCTTGTTCAACTCTTATATCTTCCTCACTCCGAAAGATAAACAAGCACGGATGATGTGTTTTGCACATAAAAGTATTAGTGCTGACAATTCATCACATTTCTTACTGATGAATAAAGTGACACATTTTAACATTGCATTAACACAATATGGTATTGTTCAGGTCAAGACATGGCAGGAAATGACATTGTGAAGGAGTTGGCAGCTTCACGACACCACTGGATTACACATCAAGAACTCATAAATATCAATGGTTAGCGTGTTGTCAATTTATCCCATTTCAGATTGGCAAATAAAGAGACGGTTTAAATAATAGTAGAATGATATGACATTGTTCATAGTTAAGACATTGCAGAATATGACATTGTGCTGTAGTGGGTAGGTTCACCACACCACCGGATTACTTGATGAAGAATGTAAGCATACATGTAGTGCAAAATAAGATCGCTTGCTCAGCATAGTTTAATTTACATGGTATGAAGAAGGAACTTGGTTGTGCAACTGAAAACTTAAATTGAGAAGGACAAACTTTTGTTTATGTACATAATAAACTTTAAACATGCAATTTGATGCAAACACCAAAAATAAACAGTTGCAGTCATGCCTAACCAAATATACACAACAAAGTTTGAAGGCTTGAGAAGGACAAACTTACATCTTTGGTGAAGACAGGCTCTATAAAGCCCTTGTCCATGCGATGGGGGGGGCAATTCAAGAAGTTTAGCACATAATCTTCTTCATAAGCATTGCCTTTATTCTACATTTTGTTAAGAGTAAATATAGATGTGATAATATACGAAAAAATGGAGAATATTTAAGATAAGATGAAGAGTGATGCTACATAACCAAGTAGCTATAAATGTATGTGCAGCGATACAGGTAAAAGGCACAGCCAAGAGCAATGCACAGCTAAACTTCTTCAGTACCAACCTTATGGTAAGAGTAAAATAGATCTGATGTGTAGAAAATGGAGGGTAAAGGAAAATAAGCTGCAGAGTGATGGTACATGAACAACTACCTGTCAATATAAGTACACTGATAAAGGACAGCATATACTTACAAGAACAATGAAGAGCTAAAAAAATTCATTGGCATTGGATATACTCTACACTAATGTAACCATTCATACAGATCAGATAATTTGGAGTGAACAATTGATAAGCAAGCTATCATGCATACTGCTATCACATAATGAACCAGCTATGTATGCAAGTACAGTGATATAGGACAACAGGTACTAACAAGAGCAAAGCAGCGGGCAGCATATTTACGATATCACGTCGTTCTTTTCAAACCGGAATTCTTCTTCGAGCAGATTTCCTGCAAAAAAGATCCGTAAGGCACATGCGGAAAAGTAGAAGTTCAAATTGTCATGTGATTTCATAGACAGTACCTCATCCTGGGAACGAGACTAGTGCATAACAAGGTTTTTCAATTCAACGTCTTCTAAATTTAGCACAGGAGACTTCATCGGGAATTCGTTTATAGACTTGCCATCAAAGTGTGATTTCCTCAGGTAACACCGATACTGCTGCAATGCTTCCTTGAAAAGCACAAGCAAGCTTTGCTCTTCATGACTATCCAGATTGACCCTCGCCTAGTTACAACAATGTAATGTAAAACATTTATGTGTTCGATCGGTAAAACAGGAAAATAATAACCATGAATAATAGCACTTACACGTAAGTTGGACAGGAAGATGTGAAAATGGTGTTTGTCTTCACTATAATCTTCCCATGATGGGAATATATGCACGTAGTCCCTAACAACATTGAAAGGATTGTATTTTAAACTAGGAATAAATGGAATGGGGTTCCAATCTGCAGGAATTGGCCATCTCTGCAGTTGGGATAGGTCTTCGGCCGGTGGACTTGCTGTACTTTTTGCTGGAGTGGGATTTTTCTGTGGTACGGCTGGTGCTATGGCAACTGAAATCGCCATACCTTTTGCTGGAGTGCAGGTCCTGTGTGGTGCGGCTAGTGGTGTGGCCAGTGAAGTATGGGTACAGTACCGGAGTCGGTCCTATGTTTTGTGTCACCGGGTTGTACAACCAATATAAGTGGGCGCTGTCTGATTTCTCCGGCACCACCACGTTTTCAAGGACTTTGCTGGTGCTCCTTCAGGTTCGGCAATCACCCTCTTCCTTTTTGATATCTGATGCACAAGAACATCATTTGAGTGGAAAAACATGGTATGATGACAGATGGAATATGTATTGATAATGGATGGGCATGGCATCTCGAGTTATATGATGAGTAAACTAAGAAGATGGCGGTGCAGCAAAGTAGAAGAAATGCAAGACAACATATGCAAGATACGCGCAATCAATAAAACCTTGCCAAATTAGAACAGGCACCTTGATGGGTGAACAGGACAGGCCATCTGCCTTTGACTCCTCGAGGTTAGAATAGTCATTAGGATGATATTCTCAACAAGAATAAACAGGTTGGGAGCGTGAAGTTTCATTGCTTCCGTAATGGCACTCAATGCCTTAGTGCCAATTTTGTAAGTCATTGCAGTGTTCCACAATATTCTTCCGATGCGCGGATTCGATGTTCACCGTAATTGCGTATAATATCCGAGAACCATGAAAACATAAATAGTTGTGAGATTATCTTTGTAATGCAGATGATATTCTAATATAGGGCGCCTGTAAACACTTATGTGCTATCACTTTGGATTCTCGATGAGAGAGCTCATGTGTGTTGTAATATGGTGCGTGCATTTATATAATCCGCACAAGTACACAAAAAGATAGGCTCCGTAGTAAGGATAGCTGGCAGATGGTAGGTTCATAATATACTGTATAGAGAGTTTATTGCCAAACCATGATAACAAGAGCACACATCAACTAGGCAGATCATAGTGTACATAACAGGGTTACACCATAACCACGATATATAAATCGGGAAAGTGGAACCGCTTGAAAATACAAAGGTTGTATTGCCGCTAGTAATTGAAAGCCTATCGATCACGTGACAGGCCAGCTCTATCGAACATGGTAAAGAAGAGCAAGCAGATTTTGGATAATAAAATGTTGGTTGCACAAAGTGCCCACACATGATGAACCAGAGCGCATTAAGAATGCAACTCCTGTGTGTCTCTCGACCATTTCAAAGCGGTTGGATGAAGATCCCACGCCTCCTAACCCTTCTTCTTCCTCGTCTCGATTCTTCCCATACAGAACACCGCAGACGGGTCACGGGCCGGACCACACCGCCCCCACCGCCTGTGTTCCCCGCCATCCCCACCCCCACCCGCGCCAACCCCCACCAGCGTCGAGTTTTCTTCTGCTCGTGAGGCCCCACAACCACCCGAGCCCGGTCGATCGCACCGCAAACTCCAAGAGCTCTGAAAAATCGACTGACCCAATTTTGAAATTTAGTCTACTGTTATTTAACTAGTGTGGAATATAAAAGGGGAAAACCATAAGCATTGGGAGTATAGTGTTGAGCATGCTATGGCGGATCTTAGCAAGAACCATTCTTACCTAAGCATCAAAACCACAACGATAGTTTGTCAAGTTGGTGTTGTTTTAACCTTCGCAAGGACCGGGCGTAGCCACACTCGGTTCAACTAAAGTTGGAGAAACCGACACCCGCCACCAATTGCCCCGCAAAGCACGCCGGTAGAACCAGTCTCGCGTAAGCGACGCTGTAATGTCGGTCCGAACCGCTTCATCCAACAATACCGCCGAACCAAAGTATGAAATGCTGGTAAGCAGTATGACTTGTATCTCCCACAACTTACTTGTGTTCTACTCGTGCATATGACATCTACGCATAAAACCAGGCTCGGATGCCACTGTTGGGTAACGTAGTAATTTCAAAAAAAATTCCTACGCACACGCAAGATCATGGTGTGCATAGAAACGAGAGGGGAGAGTGTTGTCCACGTACCCTCGTAGACCGAAAGCAGAAGCGTTAGCACAACGCGGTTGATGTAGTCATACGTCTTCAAGATCCGACCGTTTAAGTACCGAACGCACGACACCTCCGAGTTCAGCACCCGTTCAGCCCGATGACGTCCCTTGAACTCCGATCCAGCCGAGTGTTGAGGGAGAGTTTCGTCAGCACGACGGCATGGTGACGATGATGATGTTCTTCCGACGCAGGGCTTCGCCTAAGCACCGCTACATTATTATCGAGGTGGACTATGGTGGAGGGGGGCACCGCACACGGCTAAAGGATCAAACAATCAATTGTTGTGTCTCTAGGGTGCCCCCTGCCCCCCGTATATAAAGGAGCAAGGGGGGGGTGCGGCCGGCCAGGAGGGGCGCGCCAGGAGGAGTCCTACTCCTACCGGGAGTAGGACTCCCTCCCTTTTCCTTGTTGGACTAGGAGTGGAGGGGGGAAGAGGAGGCAGAGAGGAAGGGGGGCGCCGCCTCTCTCCTTGTCCTATTCGGACTAGGGGTAGGGGCGCTGCCCCGCCTCGGCAGCCTCTCCTCTTCTCCACAAGGCCCACTATGGCCCATTAAGCCCCCGGGGTTCAGAACCTCCGGTACATCAAAACATATAAACTCATAATATAACTGTCATCGAAGCGTTAAGTGTGCGGACCCTACGGGTTCGAGAACTATGTAGACATGATCGAGACACGTCTCCGTCAATAACAAATAGCGGGACCTGGATGCCCATATTAGCTCCTACATATTCTACGAAGATCTTTATCGGTCAGACCGCATAACAACATACGGTGTTCCGTTTATCATCGGTATGTTACTTGCCCGAGATTCGATCGTCAGTATCTCAATACCTAGTTCAATCTCGTTACCGGCAAGTCTCTTTACTCGTTCCGTAATACATCATCCCGCAACTAACTCATTAGTTGCAATGCTTGGAAGGCTTAATTGATGTGCATTACCGAGAGGGCCCAGAGATACCTCTCCGACAATCGGAGTGACAAATCCTAATCTCGAAATAGGCCAACCCAACAAGTACCTTGGGAGACACCTATAGAGCACCTTTGTAATCACCCAGTTACGTTGTGACGTTTGGTAGCACACAAAGTGTTCCTCCAAAGAACGGAGTTGCATAATCTCATAGTCATAAGAACATGTATAAGTCATGAATAAAGCAATAGCAACATACTAAACGATCGAGTGCTAAGCTAACGGAATGGGTCAAGTCAATCACATCATTCTCCTAATGATGTGATCCCATTAATAAAATGACAACTCATGTCAATGGCTATTAAACATAACCATCTTTGATCAACGAGCTAGTCAAGTAGAGGCATACTAGTGACACTCTATTTGTCTATGTATCCACACATGTATTATGTTTTCGGTTAATACAATTCCATCATGAATAATAAACATTTATCATGATATAAGGAAATAAATAATAACTTTATTATTGCCTCTAGGGCATATTTCCTTCAGTCTCCCACTTGCACTAGAGTCAATAATCTAGATTACATAGTAATGATTCTAACACCCATGGAGCCTTGGTGCTGATCATGTTTTGCTCGTGGAAGAGGCTTAGTCAGCAGGTCTGCAACATTCAAATCCGTATGTATCTTGCAAATTTCTATGTCTCCCACCTGGACTAAATCCCGGATGGGATTGAAGCGTCTCTTGATGTGCTTGGTTCTCTTGTGAAATCTGGATTCCTTCACCAAGGCAATTGCACCAATATTGTCACAAAAGATTTTCATTGGACCTGATGCACTAGGTATGACACTTAGATCAGATATGAACTCCTTCATCCGCATTCCTTCATATGCTGCTTCCGAAGCAGCTATGTACTCCTCTTCACACGTAGATCCCGCCACGACGCTTTGTTTAGAACTGCACCAACTGACAGCTCCACCGTTCAATGTAAACACGTATCCGGTTTGCGATTTAGAATCGTCCGGATCAGTGTCAAAGCTTGCATCAATGTAACCATTTACGATGAGCTCTTTGTCACCTCCATAAACGAGAAACATATCCTTAGTCCTTTCAGGTATTTCAGGATGTTCTTGACCGCTGTCCAGTGATTCACTCCTGGATTACTTTGATACCTCCCTGCTAGACTTATAGCAAGGCACACATCAGGTCTGGTACACAGCATTGCATACATGATAGAGCCTATGGCTGAAGCATAGGGAACATCTTTCATTTTCTCTCTATCTTCTGCAGTAGTCGGGCATTGAGTCTTACTCAACTTCACACCTTGTAACACATGCAAGAACCCTTTCTTTGCTTGATCCATTTTGAACTTCTTCAAAACTTTGTCAAGGTATGTGCTTTTTGAAAGTCCAGTTAAGCGTCTTGATCTATCTCTATAGATCTTGATGCCCAATATATAAGCAGCTTCACCGATGTCTTTCATAGAAAAATTCTTATTCAAGTATCCCTTTATGCTATCTAGAAATTCTATATCATTTCCAATCAGCAATATGTCATCCACATATAATATTAGAAATGCTACAGAGCTCCCACTCACTTTCTTGTAAATACAGGCTTCTCCAAAAGTCCAGACAAAACCAAATGCTTTGATCACACTATCAAAGTGTTTATTCCAACTCCAAGAGGCTTGCACCAGTCCATAAATGGATCACAGGAGCTTGCACACTTTGTTAGCTCCCTTTGGATTGACAAAACCTTCTGGTTGCATCATATACAACTCTTCTTCCAGAAATCAATTCAGGAATGCAGTTTTGACATCCATTTGCCAAATTTCATAATCATAAAATGCGGCAATTGCTAACATGATTCGGACAGACTTAAGCATCGCTATGGGTGAGAAGGTCTCATCGTAGTCAATCCCTTGAACTTGTCAAGAACCTTTTGCAACAAGTCGAGCTTTATAGATGATAACATTACCGTCGCTGTCAGGTCTTCTTCTTGAATATCCATTTATTCTCAATTGCTTGCCGATCATCGGGCAAGTCAACCAAAGTCCACACTTTGTTCTCATACATGGATCCCATCTTAGATTTCATGGCCTCAAGCCATTTCGTGGAATCTGGGCTCACCATCACTTCTTCATAGTTTGTAGGTTCGTCATGGTCTAGTAACATAACCTCCAGAACAGGATTACCGTACCACTCTGGTGCGGATCTTACTCTGGTTGACCTACGAGGTTCAGTAACAACTTGATCTGAAGTTCCATGATCATCATCATTAACTTCCTCACTAATTGGTGTAGGTGTCGCAGAAACCGGTTTCTGCGATGAACTACTTTCCAATAAGGGAGCAGGTACAGTTACCTCATCAAGTTCTACTTTCCTCCCACTCACTTCTTTCGAGAGAAACTCCTTCTCCAGAAAGATTCCGAATTTAGCAACAAAAGTCTTGCCTTCGGATCTGTGATAAAAGGTGTACCCAACAGTCTCCTTTGGGTATCCTATGAAGACACATTTCTCCGATTTGGGTTCGAGCTTATCGTGTTGAAGATTTTTCACATAAGCATCACAACCCCAAACTTTAAGAAACGACAACTTTGGTTTCTTGCCAAACCACGGTTCATAAGGCGCCGCCTCAACGGATTTTGATGGTGCATAGCTATGGTAGATACCCTCAGCCCCGAGGGTGAACTACCCTCCTCGTCATGGAGAGCGCCGAGATGATGAAGATGGCCATCGGTGAGGGATTCCCCTCCGCAGGTGCCGAAAGGGTCCCGATTGGTTTTGGTGGCTACAGAGGCTTGCGGCGGCGGAACTCCCGATCTATTCTGTTCTTCGATGTTTTTAGGATATATGAACATATATAGGCGAAAGAAGTCGGTCAGGGGAGCCACGAGGGGCCCACGAGGGTTGGGGGCTATATTATCTATTATTTTGGACTATATTGGGCTTTATTTTCCACTTCTATATTACTTTTGGGACTAACCTATTAACCGGAGGCCCAGCCCAGAATTGCTGTTTTTTGCCTATTTCAGTATTTCGAAGAAACGGAATATAAAACAGAGTCCAAACAGAATGAAACCTTCGGGAACGTGATTTTCTCATCACATAAGATCCAGGAGACTTGGACCCTCGGTCAAGAAAGGAGGGAGGCGGCCACGAGGGTGGAGGGCGCCCCCCCCGAGGGCGCCCGCCTCGTGGGCCCCAAGCTCCACCGACGCATTCTTCCTCCTATATATACCTACGCACTCGACAGATCAGACACGGAGCCAAAACCTAATTCCACCGCCGCAACTTTATGTATCCACGAGATCCCATCTTGGGGCCAGCCCGAGTTCACTTAAGGGGAATCCACCACGGAGGGCTTCTACATCATCATCATAGCTTCTCCTATGAAGTGTGAGTAGTTTACCTCAGACCTTCGGGTCCATAGTTAGTAGCTAGATGGCTTCTTCTCTCTTTTTGGATCTCAATACAATGTTCTCCCCCTCTCTCGTGGAGATCTATTCGATGTAATCTTCTTTTTGCGGTGTTTTTGTTGAGACCGAGAATTGTGGGTTTATGATCAAGATTATCTATGAGCAATATTTGAATCTTCTCTGAATTCTTTTATGTATGATTGGTTATATTTGCAAGTCTCTTCGAATTATCCGTTTGGTTTGGCCAACTAGAGTGGTAGTTCTTGCAATGGGAAGAGTGCTTAGCTTTGGGTTCAATCTTGGGGTGTCCTTTCCCAAAGGATGAGGGGCAGCAAGGCACGTATTGTATTGTTGCCATCGAGTATAACAAGATGGGGTATTTATCATATTGCATGAATTTATTCCTCTACATCATGTCATCTTGCTTAAGGCGTTACTCTGTTTTCATTAACTTAATACTCTAGATGCATGCTGGATAGCGGTCGATGAGTGGAGTAATAGTAGTAGATGCAGGCAGGAGCCGGTCTACTTGTCTCGGACGTGATGCCTATATACATGATCATACCTAGATACTCTCATAACTATGCTCAATTCTGTCAATTGCTCAACAGTAATTCGTTCACCCACCGTGAAATACTTATGCTCTTGAGAGAAGCCACTAGTGAAATCTATGGCCCCCGGGTCTATTCTCATCATATTAATCTTCCTATGCTTTATTATTGTTTTGCTTTTTACTTTGCCTTTTATTTTACTTTGCATCTTTATACCAAAAAAATACCAAAAATATTATCTATCATCTCTATCAGATCTCACTCTCGTAAGTGACCGTGAAGGGATTGACAACCCTTATTCGCGTTGGTTGCGAGGAGTTATTTGCTTTGTGTAGGTACGAGGGACTCGCGCGTGGCCTCCTACCTGATTGATACCTTGGTTCTCAAAAACTGAGGGAAATACTTACGCTACTCTGCTGCATCATCCTCTCCTCTTCGGGGAAAACAAACGCAAGCTCAAGACGTAGCAAGAAGGATTTCTGGCGCCGTTGCCGGGGAGTCTACGCAAAAGTCAACATACCAAGGAGCCGTCACAATCCCTTATCCCAGGCATTACATTATTTGCCATTTGCCTCTCCTTTTCCTCTCCCGCACTGCACCCTTTCCATTTTATTCGCCCTCTCTTTTCCGTTTGCCTTTTTTCTCGTTCACTTGTTCGCTCGTGTGTTGGATTGCTTGCTTGTCACTATGGCTCAAGATAATACCAAGTTGTGTGACTTTACCAATACCAACAATAATTATTTCCTTAGCACTCCGATTGCTCCTCTTGCCAATACCGAATCGTGTGAAATCAATGCTGCTTTATTGAATCTTGTTATGAAAGATCAATTCGCCGGCCTTCCTAGTGAAGATGCCGCTACTCATCCACATAGCTTCGTGGATTTGTGTGATATGCAAAAGAAGAAAGATGTTGACAATGATGTTGTTAAATTGAAGCTATTTCCTTTTTTGCTTAGGGATCGTGCTAAAGCTTGGTTTTTGTCTTTGCCTAAAAATAGTATTGATTCTTGGAACAAGTGCAAAGATGCTTTTATCTCTAAGTATTTTCCTCCCGCTAAGATCGTCTCTCTTAGAAACGATATTATGAATTTTAAGCAACTTGATCATGAACATGTTGCACAAGCTTGGGAGAGGATGAAATTAATGATACGTAATTGCCCTACTCATGGTTTAAATTTGTGGATGATTATACAAAAAATTTACGCCGGATTGAATTTTTCTTCTAGAAACCTTTTATATTCGGCCGCGGGAGGCACTTTTATGGAAATCACTTTAGGAGATGCTACTAAACTCCTAGATAATGTTATGGTTAATTATTTTCAGTGGCACACTGAAAGATCTACTAATAAAAAAGTGCATGTTATAGAAGAAATTAATGTTTTGAGTGGAAAGATGGATGAACTTATGAAATTATTTGCTAATAGGAGTGTTTCTTATAATCCTAATGATATGCCTTTTTCTACTTTGATTGAGAATAATAATGAATCTATGGATGTGAACTTTGTTGGTAGGAATAATTTTGGTAACAATGCGTATAGAGGAAATTTTAATCCTAGACCTTATCCTAGTAATTCCTCTAATAATTATGGAAATTCCTACAACAGTTCTTATGGAAATCTTAATAAGATGCCCTCTGAATTTGAGACTAGTGTTAAAGAGTTTATGAATTCTCAAAAGAATTTTAATGCTTTGCTTGAAGAGAAATTGCTTAAGGTTGATGAATTGGCTAGGAACGTTGATAGAATTTCTCTTGATGTTGATTCTTTAAAGCTTAGATCTATTCCTCCTAAGCATGATATCAATGAGTCTCTCAAATCCATGAGAATTTCCAATGATGAGTGCCGTGAAAGAACCACTAGGATGCGTGCTATGAAAGATGCCTTTATTAAAGCGTGTTCTTCCGATTCCCATGAAAATCAAGATGAAGATCTAAAAGTTATTGATGTGTCCCCTATCAAATCCTTGTTTTGTAATATGAATCTTGATAATCATGAGATTGAATATGAGTCACCTTTACGTAGAAGGCGTTCTAAAAATTCATAGCTTTTAGATTATGATGCTAAAATTGATAAAAGTGGGCTTGATAGTAAAACCTTAGATGTTGCTAAACCCACAAGGAATTTAATTATTAAATTTGCTCTTTAATTTATTGTATTTCCTTGTTACAATCCGTGCTAAATTCTCCGCATGCTTATAGTCAAAATAAAGCGTTTACCAAACATATCGTTGATGCCTTAATGCAATCTTATGAGGAAAAACTCGAGTTGGAAGTCTCCATCCCTAGAAAACTTTATGATGAGTGGGAACCAACTATTAAAATTAAGATTAAGGATCATGAATTTTATGTTTTGTGTGATTTGGGTGCTAGTGTTTCCACTATTCCCAAAACCTTGTGTGATTTGCTAGATTTCCTTGATTTTGATGATTGCTCTCTAAACTTGCACCTTGCAGATTCCACTATTAAGAAACCTATGGGAAGAATTAATGATGTTCTTATTGTTGCAAATAGGAATTATGTGCCCAGATATTTTATCGTTCTTGATATAGATTGCAATCCTTCATGTCCTATTATTCTTGGTAGACCTTTCCTTAGAACGATTGGTGCAATTATTGATATGAAGGAAGGGAATATTAGATTCCAATTCCAATTAAAGAAAGGCATGGAACACTTCCCTAGGAATAAGATAAAGTTACCATATGAATCTATTATGACAGCCACTTATGGATTGCCCACCAAAGATGGCAATACCTAGATCTATCCTTGCTTTTATGCCTAGCTAGGGGCGTTAAACGATAGAGCTTGTTGGGAGGCAACCCAATTTTATTTTTATTTTTTGTTTTTGTTTCTGTTTAGGAATAAATAATCCATCTACCTTCTGTTTAGATGTGGTTTTATGTTTTAATTAGTGTTTGTGCCAAGTTAAACCTATAGGATCTTCTTGGATAATAGTTATTTGATCTTGCTGTAATTTCCAGAAACTTTCTGTTCACGAAAACAATTGTTAAAAATCACCAGAACGTGATAAAATAGTGATTCTAATTGCTGCTGATCAATAAACAAATTTCCTAGGTCTTCCTATGTTGTCTGAATTTTTGGAGTTCCAGAAGTTTGCGTTTGTTACAGATTACTACAGACTGTTCTGTTTTTGACAGATTCTGTTTTTCGTGTGTTGTTTGCTTATTTTGATGAATCTATGGCTAGTAAAATAGTTTATAATCCATAGGTAAGTTGTAATACAGTAGGTTTAACACCAAAACAAATAAAGAATGAGTTCATTAAAGTATCTTGAAGTGGTCTTTTGTTTTCTTTCGCTAACGGAGCTATTTAGATTTCTGTTGAGTTTTGTGTTGTGAATTTTTCAAGTTTTGGGTGAAATATTTTGATGGATTATGGAACAAGGAGTGGCAGGAGCCTAAGGTTGGGGATGCCCATGGCACCCCCAAGATAATCCAAGGACACCAAAAAGTCAAAGCTTGGGGATGCCCCGAAAGGCATCACCTCTTTCGTCCACTTCCATCGGTAAATTTACTTGGAGCTATATTTTTATTCACCACATGATATGTGTTTTGCTTGGAGCGTCTTGTATTATTTGTGTCTTTGCTTGTTAGTTTACCACAATCATCCTTGTTGTACACACCTTTTGAGAGAGCCATAAATGAATTGAAATTTGTTAGAATACTCTATTTGCTTCACTTATATCTTTTGAGCTTTATAGTTTTGCTTTAGTACTTCACTTATATCTTTTAGAGCACGGTGGTGGATTTGTTTTAAAGAAACTATTGATCTTTCATGCTTCACTTATATTATTTTGAGAGTCTTAAATAGCATGGTAATTTGCTTAAAATAATATGCTTGGTATTCAAGATTTGTAAGACTTTCTTTTGAGTGTGCTGAATACTAAGAAAAGTTCGATGCTTGATAATTGTTTTGAGATATGAAGGTAGTAATATTAGAGTCATGCTAGTTGAGTAGTTGAATTTGAGAAATAATTGTGTTAAATTTTGTGATTCCCGTAACATGCACGTATGGTGAAACGTTATGTGATGAAGTCGGAGTATGATTTATTTATTGATTGTCTTCCTTATGAGTGGCGGTCGGGGACGAGCGATGGTATTTTCCTACCAATCTATCCCCCTAGGAGCATGCGCGTAATACTTTGCTCTGATAACTTGTAGATTTTTGCAATAAGTATATGAGTTCTTTATGACTAATGTTGAGTCCATGGATTATACGCACTAGTAGTTAGGGCGCCACCCCTGTGGCGCCGCCTGAGGGGTGCTATGGGCGGTGCCAGGTTGTGTGTGCCTGCCTTCTGCTCCTTTTATCCAGCTTGTGTTTGGTCGGCTTTTGTACACATCTCAATACATGGCATCATTTATCAATAGCAGTACGACTCATGGTCCAGTGCCTTTTTTGTATGAATGCATATCAAACATGAATAAAGTGGCCTTCCTTTATGAAAGATAAGTGGCTATAATGAAAAAAAAACATATTAGCTTTGCTCAGAAGTTAGAAAGTATGAATCATATCCAAGCAAGTGTTACATAAAATAATTATTCAAAACCAGTTTATGGCAAAAACAACTCAAACATAGGAAAGCTAGCAATTATCCAGCAGATGATATTCATAGAAATGGCAGCTGGCAAAGCCCCAAGACACATCGTTGGAGAACACAGCTTGGCGTCTGTTTCTCCGATCCAAGTGAATACAACCTTCACAAATTTTAAATCTCAAAGTTAACAGGACACCAAGCAAGTTATTGCCAGAAACTGTAAAGAGGCACAACTATGAGATCTGCTTAAGAAGTTTCTCTTCAGGAACTATTATACATAAGTAGTTATGAATATCTTGATCGATGCTCCATAGTGAAGAATATAAACCTTGATGCTCGTTAGATGAAACAGAAGATGTAAGCCATGGAAGGAACTCTGCAAGCATATTTACAGGAATGTTGAATAAGAACTGCCACACTAAATCCGACTACTCTTTATATGATTTTTTTTGGTAAGCAATGGGAAAACTTAGAAAATCATATGATCAGCCACCAATAGATATGAAATACGATCAATCACCAACACCAAATATCTTAAGTAATCACATCATCTAAATATGATTTTAGAATGCACACATCAGAGCGGATAGATGACCAAGCAAAGCGCATAATCTGAAGAAAAAATCTGCCATATTTTCTGAAGACCCAATGACTTCAAACCAACCTTTCTTATCAAGTAAAGGAACTTCCTGGGAAGCTTGCTACAACTCAATACAAAACAGATAATTAAAAAGATAGATGCACCTTCCATCTCCCAACGAAGTCACCCACAAAACATAATCAATCGCACAGCCCCACCTAGAGATCAAAGGCAAGGATGAGGAGGAGAGAAAGACCGGTGCACAATGGATGACGAGGCTAAACTCTTTGTAAAGTCCAGCCAGCAAAAGCATGTTCACTATAGAGCACAAATAAGAACGCTATCTCAAACACAAAAATATATCACAAAAGGATGACAACTTCATGAAACTCAAGTACTCCCTCCATTTCTAAATGTAAGTGTATATGGACTACATACAGATGTATATAGACATATTTTAGAGTGTATATTCACTCATTCTCGCTCCGTATGTAGTCCATATTGAAATATCTAAAAGGTCTTATATTTAGGAATGGAGGGAGTAGTATTCATTAATCTAGATTAGTCAATTATAGTGCACTATGTTTTAGCATTTAAGTGGCATTACCTTCACAAAATGAGACATAATAGCTTCAAAAGCAGGTCCAATATAGATGGATTAGCCAAATTTGAATTTTCAAAATGACGTTAAATCATTGGTACTCTCCAACCTACCAGAGAAATGACAAGTATTTAGACGACACAAATGAAGGAAAGAAAAATACAATAGATGGCATTATGATATAATATATGTTGTATGACCTAAAAACATTTTCTCAAATTTGATGACAGAGATAACTGGGATCCTCTAATCGAGTGTTTGAGCTACATCTGGATGTGAAGATGACGACAATGACGGCGGTGACATGTATGATGACACTGTCGGCCACATCAGTGTAACAATTTAAAAATATATGCACTTCATATAGTACAAGAAAAAAGAGGAAAAACTGAATGACCCAACTGCTATTGGCTATTTCACTTCATGTAATCAAGAATGTAGATTTTAACGAAAATAGTGTGAAGAAACAATAATATGTATGATGTATCTCATGCAAGGTATAGCTATCATGTCATAAGCACAATGTTAAATGGAACTCAAGCAACAAATATCCGTAAACTAATATATGCAAAACAAGTAAAATCACGAGGAAAAAATGGAAATCCTCGGTAGTTTTGTTTCACGTTGTAATCGCAATTTCCTCCTAAAGTCAAACTCCACATACTTTTGATAGAAATCCTTCTTTTGTTAACTTATATTTATTGTCTGCATTATTCTTTGCAACATCAAGTTCATCAGAGCAGGATATATGCGTCGCTTCACAAAGTTTCCTTTTCATTAATTAAAAACAGGATACTTCAAATGCAATAATGCATACCGTATTGAAAATTCGTGCAAAAAACAAATATGGCAAATAGCTAGCAAAGAATAGAAAAAAATTCATTACCCCAAAAACCTGACAAGTGGCGCCCAGACATGACAATAGTGAAGTATCCACTTTCTTTAACAGAGATTTCTGAAACTTACGAGATATACTCAACCGGATCGATTACTATCTCATCCGAACTCTCAAAAATCCTTATTTTAGTCTTCAGTTTTGGTACATAAGGCAGCTATTTCCTGTCCATTGTTTGCTCCGTCCTAGAACTCTATCATTCTTGCTACACCAAATAATCCTGCACAAAAAGCACCAGATATTACGAACAAGAAGGCTCGGAAGAAGTGACCCAACTCGTGGACGTAACAATAGACTTTAAGAAAACATTAACATAGTGATAATATCTACTAATACATCTCTAGTAGCTAGTTACGTATGTCATACATCAAACGGGAAAATTATCCAATGAACCTCTGCGGTATGGTTGAATAATTATCAAACACCTTGTAGGCCATAGATAAAGTATAATGTCCGTAAACAAAGATGGGGATTCCGTACATATCACCATATTTAACCATAAATGACTCAACACACAAAGGGGGATGGTTGATCGTGAAGGAGGAAGCTTCATCATACCTATCTGCTTGTCTTTTGGCATGATGAGATGCGACACTGCAAGGGCAGTGCCGACACATGGGAGGTGGATCTCGAACATTAAGATCTCATCTGGATCCAATAGCATAGGCTTCCACTCGAGGTGCTTGATGGTGGCAGCTACGGTGTGGCCAAGCTCATTGGCGGGGATGGCAATAAAATATGCAAGAGCACAATGCATTCAGTACAACATTTTATGTCTACACTTGCATGCGATGTGGCAACCAGAAGAATCTCACACATCAGAACCGTAGTCCAGGAAATGTGAAGAGAAAACTGAGATGTAGTTGAGTTTACCTGCAAAGATTAGAAATATCATCAACATAAGCTTAGTAAATAAGGGTAAGGAAAGTAAACTAATAAATCCGTATGTGTTACCTTTCAGTCAACCTTTGAATTAACAGACATCTATTTATTAATTTACAGTCAAAGCCAATAGATCATTCCACTTATGAGACAGAACAAATAATTAGCTAAATAGCTATTGTACCAAAACCTACGTATGCACTAGTAGAAGCATTGAGCTCTACCTTATCACCTCGAGTGTTTCGGCACTCTAATTGAATGACCATGAAAACCATTGCGTGGATCGTGCACCTATTGGAGTGATCCATCTAGATTAGATACATTGGTGGTCTAGCTATAAGGTGGCAGAAAGAATGATCTACTGTAGAGAAGGCAAATGTTCTTTACAATCAAAATACTAATGGCAAACACAATGTATTAACAGAGTGAAATAATGCGATACTACAATTAAGATAATTAAGATTCTGCACTACATCCAATAACAGTTAGTTCATTATTCAACACCCAGTACAGTAAGAAAACTATAAACCTATTAAATATGATATCACAAATTTTCCTTCTTATAAACGGATCTCTAAATCTTAAAAAGTAACTTCGATATGAAGTCTTAATCTCCATATAATGTCCGACGACAACGAGATAATCATTTAATAAAACAGTAACTTTTAGGGCAGATATTTTGATCATTCTGGCGGCTGTATGAGAAGAAAATTATCCTTAAGAAGAACCTAATACTAAGATTAGAAGTATATTTATGTTACACGCATGCAGAAAAACTCAATCTGATAGTGATTATGCTAGACTAAGTGAATAACCACCACTCATTTTGATTTTTCCAGTATTCCATTAAGAAAATTATCCTTAAGAAAAACCTAATACTAAGATTAGAAGTATATTTGTGTTACACGCATGCAGAAAACCTCAGTCTGACAGTGAATAATTGATTAACCACCACTCATTTTGATTTTTCCAATATTCTAGTAGGAAACTGTTCGTAGTTCATCAAGATTTTTTTAAAAACAAATTAAGTAAGAAAAATCTGTATAATAAACTATAAATTAAAGACATGTATACCAGTGGGAGATAGAAACGAAATTCCAAGATGCCCAATCAACACAAGAGAGAGGCTGAGCAAGCACACGTTTATTCACCAAGGCATTACTGGAGCTCCCATATTTTCTCTCGGATCTGCAAACCACAACAAAAAGTTCAGAATCACAACAAGACGAAACGACAAAGGAAGCAAAGATAAACAATCGGTACTGGTCCGAGTTTAATCTCTGGCTTACACGGAGCGAGAAGTCGATGACGTCGAGAAGCAGCAGCCGGGTCGTGTAGCAGCGCGAGAAAGTCTTGGCCAGCGACTGCATGTAAGGCTCTGCAAATGTACATGAAGCAGTCGTCAGTCAGTCAGCAATGGAGTAGGGATGAGTAAAAATGGAAAGAGGTCCTGATGGTGAACGCACGAAGGCCGTGCTGAACTACTGATGACTGATAAGAACCTCCTTGTCTGCTCGCTGCAACACGCACCGATAATACATTACTCCACTATTCTTACAACTGAATCAGATTGCATGATGAGTTCCAGAAATTTTAGCATAAATTTCACACCCAACTGAACTGAACTGGACTAAAAATGTGTAGTATAACGCGCATGAATCAACCAACCAATTTGGCTTTTCCTTGTCCTTTCGGTAGAACATGGATACTAATGATGGGGAATTTGATGAAGAAGTTGGAAAGCAGAGTTCAGAGTTCATATTGTAGGTTTAGTCTAACATATAAAGATGCAAATGCAATCACATCAATCACACAGATAACATGAGTACGATATTTCCATATGAAGAAAATAAATAAATTGAGATGAGTTGTTGTTCAAGAAATTTTTTTGTATGGGCAAAACAATGTGCAACCAAAATAGAGTTACACGAACAAACATCAAGGCTACAGGTGTAAGGATAGGATATGTTGTTTACCTTGGCTATGGAGGAGGCTAGGTTGGTGGTGACTTTGCTGTTGACCCGCGCGTTCTCTGCCATGCGCTGGTCCAGGCCGAGCGCCAACAGCGTCTGCAGCTGCATCGGAGGCGGGGCCATCTCCCCATCCCGCGTTAGTAAAATCTAGGAAAGGGAGAATTTGGAGGTATCATACAAACTAAATCTAACGACCTGCAGTAGTAAAAGATGTGTCATGGCATATGTGCTAATCAGGAAATATGAAAATCGACAGAAAAGTAGCTCCACACAAAGGGCATTAGAAGTGACTGAACTATAACAGTATAATGGACATCTGCACTGACCAGAACTTCCAATTTGAAGATAATTAGTGTGATAGGTATCTGCCGCACATCCCTGCTATTTGTAACCTGAGGTCCCGGACCAAAGAAGCCACTAGCGGCTCTCTCAACAAAACTTGGGTCCAAAATCAGTGAACATGAGGTCCAGATCTCAGATTTCATACATCCATTTTTTTGCCAGAAAAGGGAAATGAGAACTAAAATAACTCAAAGACGTGGAGGGGGGGGGAGGGTGAGGTGGAGGAAAACTTGAACTACCTTGGCATCCTTGCTCCTACTCTTGTTGTGCCGGCAAGGAGAGGGTTAAGGCACAGGAGCTGCGTGGCATCGCCCACCCGCTGAGGCCACCGCACGCCGCACCACCGCACTGACCCTCTCCCATTCGAGGCCGCCTCCCTCTCCTATTTCCTCTCTCTTTATCCCTCCTCTCCTTCCTTATTCTCCTTCTCATCTTCTCTCTCTCATGCAGATTGAATCAAGCGCCGCCGCCGTCGCCCTTTGCTTGTAAGTTGCTGATGCCACCGGGGAAGCATGCCTCCACGCCAAGACACCTCGGATCCCGGGTAGACGAGATGCGGGAGGGGGGGTGACTGGCTCGAGAGGATGGAGGAGGAGGAGGCGGCGGCTAGGGATTGTGAGGGACGAGAGGAGTCGGGGCGCGTGGGAGGAGTCCTCCCCCCCTCTCTCTCTCTCACCCAATCGCTACTGCATTTTTTTTGTCATACCTGTGATGACGTGTCTAGCGCGAGGGATCGCCTTTGATGCACACCTTATTGTTTTTAATTTTTCTCACCCTTACACCATTGCTAGCCTCTCTAATACCGCGCATTTTCGCCGGTATCATACACCCACCATAAACCTTCCTCAAAACAGCCACCATACCTACCTACCATGGCATTTTCATAGCCATTCCGAGATATATTGCCATGCAACTTTCCACCGTTCCGTTTATTATGACACGCTCCATCATTGTCATATTGCTTAGCATGATCATTTAGTTGACATCGTATTTGTGGCAAAGCCACCATTCATAATTCTTTCATACATGTCACTTATGAATCATTGCATATCCCGATACACCGCCAGAGGCATTCATATAGAGTCATATTTTGTTCTAAGTATCGAGTTGTAATTGTGGAGTTGTAAGAAAAATAAAAGTGTGATGATCATCATTTTTAGAGCATTGTCCCAAGTGAGGAAAGGATGATGGAGGCTATGATTCCCCCATAAGTCGGGATGAGACTCCGGACGGAAATAAAAAAAGAAAAGAAAAGAGGCCATAAAAAAGAGAGAAAAGGCCCAAATAAAAAAAATGAGAGAAAAAGAGAGAAGCGACAATGTTACTATCCTTTTACCACACTTGTGCTTCAAAGTAGCACCATGATCTTCATAATAGAGAGTCTCTCGTTTTGTCACTTTCATTTACTAGTGGGAATTTTTCATTATAGAACTTGGCTTGTATATTCCAATGATGGGCTTCCTCAAATTGCCCTAGGTCTTCGTGAGCAAATGAGTTGGATGCACACCCACTTAGTTTCATTTGTTGAGCTTTCATATACTTATAGCTCTAGTGCATCCGTTGCATGGCAATCCCTACTCACTCACACTGATATCTATTGATGGGCATCTCGATAGCCCGTTGATACGCCTAGTTGATGTGAGACTATCTTCCCTCTTTTTGTCTTCTCCACAACCACCATTCTATTCCACATATAATGCTATATCCATGGCTCACGCTCATGTATTATGCGATTTATTGAAAAGTTTTGAGAATGTCAAAAGTATGAAACAATTGCTTGGCTTGTCATCGGGGTTGTTCATGATTTAAATATTTTGTGTGGTGAAGATAGAGCATAGCCAGACTATATGATTTTGTAGGGATAACTTTCTTTAGCCATGTTATTTTGAGAAGACATAATTGCTTTGTTAGTATGCTTGAAGTATTATTATTTTTATGTCATTATGAACTTTTGTCTTGAATCTTTCGGATCTGAATATTCATACCACAATTAAGAAGAATTAGTAGCACTCCGCATAAAAAATTATGTTTTTATCATTTACCTACTCGAGGACGAGCAGGAATTAAGCTTCGGGATGCCTGATACGTCTCCAACGTATCTATAATTTTTGATTGCTCCATGCTATATTATCTATTGTTTTGGACTATATTGGGCTTTATTTTCCACTTTTATATTACTTTTGGGACTAACCTATTAACCGGAGGCCCAACCTGTAATTGCTGTTTTTTGCCTATTTCAGTATTTTGAAAAACAGAATATCAAACGGAGTCCAAACGGAATGAAACCTTCGAACGTGATTTTCTCATCGATAAGATCCAGGAGACTTGGACCCTCGGTCAAGAAAGGAGGGAGGCGGCCACGGGGTGGAGGGAGCCCCTATGGTGCGCCTCACCTCGTGCCCCTCAAGCTCCACCGACGCATTCTTCCTCCTATATATACCCACGCACTCGACAGATCGACACGGAGCCAAAAACCTAATTCAACCGCCGCAAATTTCAGATCCACGAGATCCCATCTTGGGGCCTGTTCCGAGTCTCCGAAGGGGAATCCACCACGGAGGGCTTCTACATCATCATCATAGCCTCTCCGATGAAGTGTGAGTAGTTTACCTCAGTCCTTCGGGTCCATAGTTAGTAGCTAGATGGCTTCTTCTCTCTTTTTGGATCTCAATACAATGTTCTCCCCCTCTCTCGTGGAGATCTATTCGATGTAATCTTCTTTTTGCGGTGTGTTTGTTGAGACCGATGAATTGTGGGCTTATGAGAAAGATTATCTATGAGCAATATTTGAATCTTCTCTGAATTCTTTTATGTATGATCGGTTATCTTTGCAAGTCTCTTCGAATTATCCGTTTGGTTTGGCCAACTAGATTGGTAGTTCTTGCAATGGGAGAATTGCTTAGCTTTGGGTTCAATCTTGCGGTGTCCTTTCCCGGTGTGATGAGGGGCAGCAAGGCACTTATTGTATTGTTGCCATCGAGGATAACAAGATGGGGTATTTATCATATTGCATGAATTTATTCATATACATCATGTCATCTTGCTTAAGGCGTTACTCTGTTTTCATTAACTTAATACTCTAGATGCATGCGGATAGCGGTCGATGAGTGGAGTAATAGTAGTAGATGCGTGCAGAGTCGGTATACTTGTCACGGACGTGATGCCTATATACATGATCATACCTAGATACTCTCATAACTATGCTCAATTCTGTCAATTGCTCAACAACAATTCGTTCACCCACCGTGAAATACTTATGCTCTTGAGAGAAGCCACTAGTGAAATCTATGGCCCTCGGGTCTATTCTCATCATATTAATCTTCCTACGCTTTATTATTGCTTTGCTTTTTTACTTTGCCTTTTATTTTACTTTGCATCTTTGTACCCAAAAAAATACCAAAAATATTATCTATCATCTCTACCAGATCTCACTCTCGTAAGTGACTGTGAAGGGATTGACAACCCCTATTCGCGTTGGTTGCGAGGAGTTATTTGCTTTGTGTAGGTACGAGGGACTCACGCGTGGCATCCTACTGGATTGATACCTTGGTTCTCAAAAACTGAGGGAAATACTTAAGCTACTCTGCTGCATCATCCTCTCCTCTTCGGGGAAAACCAATGCAAGCTCAAGACGTAGCAGGGGCACGCCCAGGGGGTAGGGCACGCCTCGCTGCCTCGTGGCTTCCTCGAAGCTTCCCTGACGTCTACTCCAAGTCTCCTGGATTGCTTCCATTCCAAAAATAACTCCCGAAGGTTTCATTCCGTTTGGACTCCGTTTGATATTCCTTTTCTTCGAAACACTGAAATAGGCAAGAAAACATCAATTTGGGCTGGGCCTCCGGTTAATAGTTTAGTCCCAAAAATAATATAAAAGTGTTTAGTAAAGCCCATAAACATCCAAAACAGATAATATAATAGCATGAATACTTCATAAATTATAGATATGTTCGAGACGTATCAGCATCCCCAAGCTTAATTCCTGGTCGTCCTCGAGTAGGTAAATGATACATCTCCGCCGTATCTATAATTTTTGATTGTTTCATGCCAATATTATTCAACTTTCATATACTTTTTGGCAACTTTTTATACTATTTTTGGGACTAACATATTGATCCAGTGCCCAGTGCCAGTTCTTGTTTGTTGCATGTTTTATTTTTTGCAGAATATCCATATCAAACGGATCCAAACGGGATAAAAACGAACGGAGCTTATTTTTGGAATATTTGAAAAATCTGGAAGAAAGATCAACGCGAAACAGTGTCCGAGGTGGGCACGAGGTAGGGGGTGTGCCCTACCCCCCCCAGGGCGCGCCCCTGACCCTCGTGGGCCACCCGTAAGGTGGTTTATGCCCTTCTTCGGCCGCAAGAAAGCTAATTTTTGGTAAAAAATCACGGCGAAGGTTTCAGTCCAATCAGAGTTACAGATCTCCGGATATAAAAGAAACGGTGAAAGGGCAGCAGAGGAGAACGCAGAAAACGAGAGAAACAGAGAGATAGATCCAATCTCGGAGGGCTCTCGCCCTCCCATGCCATGGAGGCCAAGGACCAGAGGGGAAACCCTTCTCCCATCTAAGGGAGGAGGTCAAGGAAGAAGAAGATGAAGGGCCCCTCTCCCTTCTTCCGGTGGCGCTGAACGCATGATGGCCATCATCATCACCGCAATCTTCACCAACAACTTCACCGCCATCATCACCAACTCTTCCCTCTATGCAGCGGTGTAACCTCTCTCTTACCCGCTGTAATCTCTACTTAAACATGGTGCTCAACGCTATATATTATTTCCCAATGATGTATGTCTATCCTATGATGTTTTACTAGATCCGTTTTGTCCTATGAGCTATTGGATGATCAAGATTGGTTTGAGTTGCATGTTTTATTATTGGTGCTGTCCTATGGTGCTCTCCGTGTCGCGCAAGCGTGAGGGATTCCCGCTGTAGGGTTTGCAATATGTTCATGATTTGCTTATGGTGGGTGGCGTGAGTGACAGAAGCACAGACCCGAGTAAGTAGGTTGTTTGCGTATGGGATAAAGAGGACTTGATACTTTAATGCTATGGTTGGGTTTTACCTTAATGATCTTTAGTAGTTGCGGATGCTTGCTAGAGTTCCAATCATAAGTGCATATGATCCAAGTAGAGAAAGTATATTAGCTTATGCCCTCCATCAAATAAAATTGCAATAATGATTACCAGTCTAGTTATCGATTGCCTAGGGACAAATAACTTTCTCGTGACAACAAACTCTTTACTAAAACTAATTTAGTTGTGTCTTTATCTAAACAACCCCTAGTCTTTATTTACGTGCTCTTTACTTTCTTGCAAGCTTATCCAAAAACAACTACAAAGTACTTCTAGTTTCATACTTGTTTCCGGTAAAGCGAATGTCAAGCATGCGTAGAGTTGTATCTGTGGTTGATAGAACTTGAGGGAATATTTGTTCTACCTTTAGCTCCTCGTTGGGTTCGACACTCTTACTTATCGAAAGAGGCTACAATTGATCCCCTATACTTGTGGGTTATCAAGACCTTTTTCTGGCGCCGTTGCCGGGGAGTTATAGCATGGGGTGAATATTCTCATGTGTGCTTGTTTGCTTTATCACTAAGTAATTTTTATTTGTTGTTCTTAGTTGTTCTTCATCTTTAGTTATGGATATGGAATGCGAAATACCAAAAAAATTAGGTGTACTTTCTGCTCATGGAGATGGGGAACCTCCTAAAACCCTCGATGCTCAATATGTGAAACATATTATGTACCACTTTGATAATCCAGAGAAAACCTCATTCAATTTGGTAATGGGAGTAACGTTGGATCAACGTGAATACTTTAGGGATTATGGCTTGACACAAAAAGGGAATCTATTATGGGATCAAATTTATATATTGAAGTGGTATGCTCGAAAAGTATGCTTGAATTATGATTATACTTGTTGCTCTAGGATGAAGGCTCCACACCTTCCCTTTTCATGCAAATTTAATGATAATGAAACCTTGGCTTCTTATGCTAGAGGTATATATGATTTCTATGATGTGGAACAAATAGAAGAATTTGTTGCTTTTAAGGGTGCTTATGAAATTGAATCTATGTTTGAAAAGTATGAAGCTTTTGATGATGATGTTTATAGGCCTGAAAATTTAGCTATCCTAAAATATTGCTATGATAATTATGAATATAATTCCTATATTAATGCACTTATTAAGAAAGTCTCTGATGTCCAAGAAGAGACAAATATTTTGCAGGAATCTATGGAAGAAGAAATTGATGAAACTGTGAGCTCATTGGATGAAAAAGATGATGAGGAGAGCGAAGAACAAAAGGAGGAAGAGCGGATTAGCTACCCGTGCCCACCTTCTAATGAGAGTAACCCTCCAACTCATACATTGTTTAATTTCCCTTCGTGCTTACCGAAGGATGATTGCTATGATGACTATTATGATCCCGTTGATTCTCTTGAAATATCCCTTTTTGATGATGCTTGCTATGCTTGTGGCAAAGATGCCAATATGAATTATGCTTATGGATATGAACTTGCTATAGTTCCTTATGTTAAACATGAAATTGTTGCTATTGCACCCGGGCATGATAGTCCTATTATCTTTTTGAATTCTCCCGAATATACTATATCGGAGAAGTTTGCCCTTATTAAGGATTATATTGATGGGTTTCCTTTTACCATTGCACATGATGATTTTGATAGATATAGTATGCATGTGCTTTCTGCTCCTACTTGCAATTATTATGAGAGAGGAAATACATCTCCGCCTCTTTATGTTTCCAATATGATAGAATTGCAAGAAACTGCTTATACTATGCATTGGCCTTTACTTTGCGTGCATGAATTGTTCTTTTATGACATGCCGATGCATAGGAAGAGAGTTAGACTTCGTCATTGCTTGATATATGTTACTTTGTCCTCACTACTAAATTACAAATCATTGTTGATTCAAATTGGCTTTGATATACCTTGGGATCCGGGTGGATTCACTACTTGAGCACTACATGCCTAGCTTAATGGCTTTAAAGAAAGCGCTGCTAGGGAGACAACCCAAAAGTTTTAGAGAGTCATTTATTTCTGTTGAGTGCTTTTATATAGTTTAAAAACAAGAAAATAAAGAGGGAAACCCAAAACTTTTTCAAAAAGGAAAGTGAAAGTGAGAAAGACAAGCATTGTTGAAGTGGGAGAGCTCCTTGAACTTTGTTCATGCTCACGGAAACTTTGTGAATCTTGATCACAGAAACTTTTCAACAAAAATAATTATCCCCTTGTACAATTCCATTGTATTGTAAAAATAATGTGCCAAGGTTTTCCTTTAGGATGTTTACAGTGCTTGTTGGTTTGTGCGGTGCAGGACAGAAACTTTGGCTGTAGTGCGCGAATTTATTTTTTTACTGGAACGTCAAATGGTTCTGAATCTTTTTGCACTGTCTTTCTATACAAATTGTTTATTTCTAAGAATTTTGGCAGAATTTGTCAAGTATAAGAAGTATGTTTAATGTTCAGATTGCTATAGACTGTTCTGTTTTAGACAGATTCTGTTTTTGATGCATAGTTTGCTTGTTTTGATGAAACTATCAATTTATATCAGTGGATTAAGCCATGAAAAAGCTATATTACAGTAGATACAATGCAAAAATAAAATATGAATTGGTTTGCAACAGTACTTACAGTAGTGATTTGCTTTATTATAATAACGGATCTTACCGAGTTTTCTGTTGAAGTTTTGTGTGGCTGAAGTGTTCAATGATCGAGAAGGTTTCGATGTGAGAAGAAGGAAGAGAGGAAAGAGCTCAAGCTTGGGGATGCCCGAGGCACCCCAAGTAAATATTCAAGGAGACTCAAGCGTCTAAGCATGGGGATGCCCCGAAAGGCATCCCCTCTTTCTTCAACAAATATCGGTATGTTTTCGGATTCGTTTCATTCATGTGATATGTGCAAATCTTGGAGCGTCTTTTGCATTTAGTTTTCACTTTTATTTTATGCACCATGCTGGTATGAGATGGTCCTTGGTTGATTTATAGAATGCTCTTTGCACTTGACTTATATCTTTTGAGTATGGCTTTATAGAATGCTTCATGTGCTTCACTTATATCATTTGAAGCTTGGATTGCCTGTTTCTCTTTATTTAGACAACCGCCATTTGTAGAATTCTCTTTTGCTTCACTTATATTTGTTAGAGCATGGGCATATCTTTTGTAGAAAGAATTAAACTCTCTTGCTTCACTTATATCTTTAGAGAGATGACAGGAATTGGTCATTCACATGGTTAGTCATAAAATCCTACATAAAATTTGTAGATCACTGAATATGATATGTTTGATTCCTTGCAATAGTTTTGCGATATAAAGGTGGTGATATTAGAGTCATGCTAGTTGAGTAATTGTGAAATCGAGAAATACTTGTGTTGAGGTTTGCAAGTCCCGTAGCATGCACGCATGGTGAACCGTTATGTAACGAAGTCGTAGCATGAGGTGTTTATTGATTGTCTTCCTTATGAGTGGCGCTCGGGGACGCGCGGTGGTCTTTTTCTACCAATCTATCCCCTAGGAGCATGCGCGTAGTACTTTGTTTCGATGACAAATAGATTTTTTGCAATAAGTATGTGAGTTCTTTATGACTAATGTTAAGTCCACGGATTATATGCACTCTCACCCTTCCATCATTGCTAGCCTCTTGATGCAGTGCATTGCCCTTCCTCACCTCGAGAGTTGGTGCAAACTTCGCCGGTGCATCCAAACCCCGTGATATGATACGCTCTGTCACACATAAGCCTCATTATATCTTCCTCAAAACAGCCACCGAGATATATTGCCATGCAACTTCCGTCATCATCATATACATGACTTGAGCATTCATTGTCATATTGCTTTGCATGATCGTAAGATAGCTAACATGATGTTTTCATGGCTTGTCCATTTTTTGATGTCATTGCTACGCTTAGATAATTGCACATCCTGGTACACCAACGGAGGCATTCATATAGAGTCATATCTTTGTTCTAGATATCGAGTTGTAATATTGAGTTGTAAGTAAATAAAAGTGTGATGATCATCATTATTAGAGCATTGCCCCAGTGAGGAAAGGATGATGGAGACTATGATTCCCCCACAAGTCGGGATGAGACTCCGGACTTTATGAAAAATAAAAGAGGCCAAAGAAGCCCAAAAAAAGAGAGGCCAAAGAAGTCCACCAAAAATAAATAAAAAAATAAAAATAAAATAAAAAAGTATATAAAAAATGAGAGAAAAAGAGAGAAGAGGCAATGTTACTATCCTTTTATCACAATTGTGCTTCAAAGTAACATCATGTTTTGACATAGAGAGTCTCTTGAGTTATCACTTTCATATACTAGTGGGAATTTTCATTATAGAACTTCACTTGTATATTCCAACGATGGGCTTCCTCAAATGCCCAAGGTCTTCATGAGCAAGCAAGTTGGATGCACACCCACTTAGTTTCAGTTTGAGCTTTCATATACTTATAGCTCTAGTGCATCCGTTGCATGGCAATCCCTACTCCTCACATTGACATCAATTGATGGGCATCTTCATAGCCCGTTGATTACCCGCGTCGATGTGAGACTTTCTCCTTTTTTGTCTTCTCCACATAACCCCCATCATCATATTCTATTCCACCTATAGTGCTATGTCCATGGCTCACACTCATGTATTGCATGAAAGTTGAAAAGGTTTGAGAAACGTCAAAAGTATGAAACAATTGCTTGGCTTGTCATCGGGGTTGTGCATGATGTGAATATTTTATGTGGTGAAGATGGAGCATAGCCAGACTATATGATTTTGTAGGGATGAGCTTTCTTTGTCTATGTTATTTCGATAAGACATAATTGCTTGGTTGGTATGCTTGAAGTATTATTGTTTTTATGTCAAAGGATAGACTATTGCTTTGAATCACTCGTGTCTTAATATTCATGCCATGATTAGACATATGATCAAGATCATGCTAGGTAGCATTCCACATAAAAAATTATCTTTTTTATCATTTACCTACTCGAGGACGAGCAGGAATTAAGCTTGGGGATGCTGATACGTCTCCGTCGTGTCTATAATTTTTGATTGTTCCATGCCAATATTATTCAACTTTTATATACTTCTGGCAACTTTTTATACTATTTTTTGGGACTAACATATTGATCCAGTGCCCAGTGCCGCCTCTGCTTGTTGCATGTTTTATGTTTCGCAGAATATCCATATCAAACGGAATCCAAACGGGATAAAACGGATGGTGCTTATTTTTGGAATATTTGGAAAATCTGGAAGAAAGATCAACGCGAAACGGTGTCCGAGGTGGGCACGAGGTAGCACTACAAAAAAATACACTTCCGTGATGATACGTGTTTGTCACAGTAGGTCGCGTTTTTTGTCATGCATGTACATCCATGACAAATTTATGATGTAATCATGATAGTCATACCTGTCTTTGTCGTAGAAGTGTTCCATGACATTACAAAATTATCATCACGGAAGTGTCCACTTCCATGACGATAAATCGCGCGTCCACGAAGTGCTTTTCGTCAAGGGTGACCGGCACGTGGCATCAACCGTAATGGAACACCGTTAAGCTATCGGGTCGGGTTTTGGATCCGATAACCCGTTAACAGCCCCGACCAATGGGGATTTTCCACGTGTAAAATCATCATTGGTTGGAGGAAACACGTGTCGGCTCATCATTGGGATGTATGTCATCCACTCATTGGACAAAAGGCGCCTATGATACGTCGACACGTGGCACGGCCCCATCAAGTTTAAATGGGCCGGCCCAACTAAAGGCCCACAAGATTTTGCGGACCATAATGGGCCGGCCCAACTAAAGGCCCACGAGATTTTGCGGACCATAATGGGCTGGCCCAGCTAAAGGCCCACAAGATTTCGCGGGCCATAATAGGCCGGCCCAGGTAAAGGCCCGCAAGATTTTTGTGTGCCATAATGGGCCGACCCAGGTAAAGGCCCACAAAATTCTTGCGGATCATAATTGGCCGGCCCAGCTAAAGGCCCACGAGATTACGCCGACATTAATGGGCCGGCCCAGCTGTAGGCCCACAAGATTTTGACGACCCTAGTAGGCCGGCCCATTAACTGGCTGCCATGTTTTGGGCCAAATGCCGGCCCATATTTGATCCGGTCCATTAATGGCCTGCCACGTTCCGGGCCTAATAATGGCCCATATAAGATCCGGCCCGTTAAAAGCCTCCCACTTTCTGGGCCAAATCACAGCCCAGATCAGGTCCGGCCCTTGAAGAGGCTTCGTGCTCAATTATGGCCCATATCAGATTCGGCCCGTTAACTGGACGCTATGCTTTTGGGCCCACTTGCTAAAGGCCCATTTAGTAATTTGGCCCGATATTAGTTTCGGCATGTTAAGGGTCCGTTTAACATTTCGGCCCTATATTAATTTCGGCCTGTTAAAAGCCCGTCATATAGTTGGGCCTAACTACGGCCCGGTTTGCATCCACCTTTCGCGGCGGATATCCGATTGGGCCAAACAAGGACCGAGACAACTTTGGCCTGTTAAAGCCCGTGAATTGATTCGCACAATCATGGGCGGGTCCATTTCGGGCTGCTGCCGCCCGTGAGCTATTCGACACGCTTGTGCCCAACCTACTTCTCAGCCTCCTAAAGCCCATTGAGTTTTCTTGCGAAAAGAGGGCCGGGGGTTACTCGGCCTATTAAAGGCCCGAATCTACTAGTGGGCCAGTTTGACGGGGCCCATGATGCGGATCATACATCGTGATTGCATAACGACCCGATTATGTACCGTAATTTTACGGTTTGGCCGGTTTACTGCGAAGACATGATATATATACAGTAAAATAACTGCAGCATCATGAATAAGAAAACCTAGACTATACAATAAAGAAATTACGGCATATTACATCCATCGGGCATCAAAGTTTGCCACTATGATAATAAAGCACAAGCGGGCAATGATTACATATATACTGGGCATCAAAGATCGCCACCAAAGGTAAATAAACACGCCGACAAAATAATATACAAAACCGACAACACTTCAATAGAGTTCAAGAAAGGTTAGCCCTCTTTGGGAGCTGCAACAAGAATCACCGAAAGCAAGATGATGAGTCTGCGCTTGTTCAACTCTTATATCTTCCTCACTCTGAAAGATAAACAAGCAGACAGATGACAGGTTTTGCACATAAAAGTATTAGTGCTGACAATTCATCACATTTCTTACTGATGAATAAAGTGACACATTTTAAAATTGCATTAACACAATATGGTATTGTTCAGGTCAAGACATGGCAGGAAATGACATTGTGAAGGAGTTGGCAGCTTCACGACACCACTGGATTACACATCAAGAACTCATAAATATCAATGGTTAGCGTGTTGTCAATTTATCCCATTTCAGATTGGCAAATAAAGAGACGGTTTAAATAATAGTAGAATGATATGACATTGTTCATAGTTAAGACATTGCAGAATATGACATTGTGCTGTAGTGGGTAGGTTCACCACACCACCGGATTACGGATGAAGAACAGAAGCATACATGCCGTGCAAAAGAAGATCACTTGCTCAGATAGTTTAATTTACATGGTATGAAGAAGGAACTTGGTTGTACAACTGAAAACTTAAATTGAGAAGGACAAACTTTTGTTTATGTACATAATAAACTTTAAACATGCAATTTGATGCAAACACCAAAAATAAACAGCTGGTGCAGTCATGCCTAACCAAATATACACAACAAAGTTTGAAGGCTTGAGAAGGACAAACTTACATTACTGGTGAAGACAGGCTCTATAAAGCCGTTGTCCATGCTGATGGGGGGGGCAATTCAAGAAGTTTAGCACATAATCTTCTTCATAAGCATTGCCTTTATTCTACATTTTGTTAAGAGTAAATATAGATGTGATAATATACGAAAAAATGGAGAATATTTAAGATAAGATGAAGAGTGATGCTACATAACCAAGTAGCTATAAATGTATGTGCAGCGATACAGGTAAAAGGCACAGCCAAGACCAATGCACAACTAAACTTCTTCAGTACCAACCTTGTGGTAAGAGTAAATATAGATCTGATGTGTAGAAAATGGAGGGTAAAGGAAAATAAGCTGCAGAGTGATGGTACATGAACAACTACCTGTCAATATAAGTACACTGATAAAGGACAGCATATACTTACAAGAACAATGCAGAGCTAAAAAAATTCATTGGCATTGGAGATACTCTACACTAATGTAACCATTCATACAGATCAGATAATTTGGAGTGAACAATTGATAAGCAAGCTATCATGCATACTGCTATCACATAATGAACCAGGTATGTATGCAAGTACAGTGATACAGACAACAGGTACTAACAAGAGCAAAGCAGCGGGCAGCATATTTACGATATCACGTCGTTCTTTTCAAACCGAAATTCTTCTTCGAGCAGATTTCCTGCAAAAAAGATCCGTAAGGCACATGCGGAAAAGTAGAAGTTCAAATTGTCATGTGATTTCATAGACAGTACCTCATCACAGGAACGAGACTAGTGCATAACAAGGTTTTTCAATTCAACGTCTTCTAATTTAGCACAGAGACTTCATCGAATTCGTTTATAGACTTGCCATCAAAGTGTGATTTCCTCAGTAACACCGATCTTTGCTGCAATGCTTCCTTGAAAAGCACAAGCAAGCTTTGCTCTTCATGACTATCCAGATTGACCTCGCCTAGTTACAACAATGTAATGTAAAACATTTATGTGTTCGATCAGCGTAAAACAGGAAAATAATAACCATGAATAATAGCACTTACACGTAAGTTGGACAGAAGATGTGAAAATGGTGTTTGTCTTCACTATAATCTTCCCATGATGGGAATATATGCACGTAGTCCCTAACAACATTGAAAGGATTGTCTTTTAAACTAGGAATAAATGGAATGGGGTTCCAATCTGCAGGAATTGGCCATCTCTGTAGTTGGGATAGGTCTTCGGCCGGTGGACTTGCTGTACTTTTTGCTGGAGTGGGATTTTTCTGTGGTACGGCTGGTGCTATGGCAAATGAAATCGGTATACCTTTTGCTGGAGTGCAGGTCCCGTGTGGTGGGGCTAGTGGTGTGGCCAGTGAAGTATGGGTACAGTCTGCTGGAGTCGGTCCTACGTTTTGTGTCACTGGTTGTACAACCAATATAAGTGGGGCGCTGTCTGATTTCTCAGGCACCACCACGCTTTTCAAGGACTTTGCTGGTGCTCCTTCAGGTTCGGCAATCACCCTCTTCCTTTTTGATGTCTGATGCACAAGAACATCATTTGAGTGGAAAAACATGGTATGATGACAGATGGAATATGTATTGATAATGGATGGGCATGGCATCTCGAGTTATATGATGAGTAAAATAAGAAGATGGCGGTGCAGCAAAGTAGAAGAAATGCAAGACAACATATGCAAGATACGCGCAATCAATAAAACCTTGCCAAATTAGAACAGGCACCTTGATGGGTGAACAGGATGTGCCATCTCGCCTTTGACTCCTCGAGGTTAGAATAGTCATTAGGATGATATTCTGAACAAGAATCAACAGGTTGGGAGCGTACGAGTTTCATTGCTTCCAGAATGGCACTCAATGCCTTAGTGCCAATTTTGTAAGTCATTGCAGTGTTCCACAATATTCTTCTGATGCGCGGATTCTGATGTTCACTGTAATTGCGTATAATATCTGAGAACCATGAAAACATAAATAGTTGTGAGATTATCTTTGTAATGCAGATGATATTCTAATATAGGGGCGCCCCTGTAAACACTTATGTGCTATCACTGGATTCTGATGAGAGAGCTCATGTGTGCTGTAATATGGTGCGTGCATTTATATAATCTGGCACAAGTACACAAAAAGATAGGCTCCAGAAGTAAGGATAGCTGGCAGATGATAGGTTCATAATATACTGTATAGAGAGTTTATTGCCAAACCATGATAACAAGAGCACACATCAACTAGGCAGATCATAGTGTACATAACAGGGTTACACCATAACCACGATATATAAATCGGGAAAGTGGAACTGGCTTGAAAATACAGTGTTGTATTGCCGCTAGTAATTGAAAGCCTATCGATCACGCATGTGCCAGCTCTATCGAACATGGTAAAGAAGAGCAAGCAGATTTTGGATAATAAAATGTTGGTTGCATAGTGCCCACACATGATGAACGAGAGCGCATTAAGAATGCAACTCCTGTGTGTCTCTCGACCATTTCAAAGCGGTTGGATGAAGATCCCTCGTCTCCTAACCCTTCTTCTTCCTCGTCTCGATTCTTCCCATACAGAACACCGCACGGGTCACGGCCGACCACCGCCCCCACCGCCTGTGTTCCCCGATATCCCCACCCCACCCGCGCCCCAACCCCCACCCGCCGAGTTTTCTTCTGCTCGTGAGGCCCCACAACCACCCGAGCCTACCGATCGCACCGCGAACTCCGGCGAGCTCTGAAAAATCGACTGACCCAATTTTGAAATTTAGTCTACTGTTATTTAACTAGTGTCGAATATAAAAGGGGAAAACCATAAGCATTGGGAGTATAGTGTTGAGCGTGCCATGGCGGATCTTAGCAAGAACCATTCTTACCTAAGCATCAAAACCACAACGATAGTTTGTCAAGTTGGTGTTGTTTTAACCTTCGCAAGGACCGGGCGTAGCCACACTCGGTTCAACTAAAGTTGGAGAAACCGACACCCGCCAGCCACCTGTCTGCAAAGCACGTCGGTAGAACCAGTCTCGCGTAAGCGTACGCGTAATGTCGGTCCGAACCGCTTCATCCAACAATACCGCCGAACCAAAGTATGACATGCTGGTAAGCAGTATGACTTATATCACCCACAACTCACTTGTGTTCTACTCGTGCATATGACATCTACGCATAAAACCAGGCTCGGATGCCACTGTTGGGTAACGTAGTAATTTCAAAAAAAAATCCTATGCACACGCAAGATCATGGTGATGCATAGAAACGAGAGGGGAGAGTGTTGTCCACGTACCCTCGTAGACCGAAAGCGGAAGCGTTAGCACAACGCGGTTGATGTAGTCATACGTCTTCAAGATCCGACCGATCAAGTACCGAACGCACGACACCTCCGAGTTCAGCACCCGTTCAGCCCGATGACGTCCCTTGAACTCCGATCCAGCCGAGTGTTGAGGGAGAGTTTCGTCAGCACGATGGCATGGTGACGATGATGATGTTCTTCCGACGCAGGGCTTCGCCTAAGCACCACTACAGTATTATCGAGGTGGACTATGGTGGAGGGGGGCACCGCACACGGCTAAAGGATCAAACGATCAATTGTTGTGTCTCTAGGGTGCCCCCTGCCCCACGTATATAAAGGAGCAAGGGGGGAGGTGCGGCCGGCCAGGAGGGGCGCGCCAGGAGGAGTCCTACTCCTACCGGGAGTAGGACTCCCTCCCTTTTCCTTGTTGGACTAGGAGTGGAGGGGGGAAGAGGAGGCAGAGAGGAAGGAAAGGGGGCGCCGCCTCTCTCCTTGTCCTATTCGGACTAGGGGTAGGGCGCTGCCCGCCTCGGCAGCCTCTCCTCTTCTCCACAAGGCCCACTATGGCCCATTAAGCCCCCCCGGGGGGGGGGGTTCCGGTAACCTCCCGGTACATCAAAACATATAAACTCATAATATAACTGTCATCGAAACGTTAAGTGTGCGGACCCTACGGGTTCGAGAACTATGTAGACATGATCGAGACACGTCTCCGGTCAATAACCAATAGCGGAACCTAGATGCTCATATTGGCTCCCACATATTCTACGGAGATCTTTATCGGTCAGACCGCATAACAACATACGTTGTTCCCTTTGTCATCGGTATGTTACTTGCCCGAGATTCGATCGTCAGTATCTCAATACCTAGTTCAATCTCGTTACCGGCAAGTCTCTTTACTCGTTCCGTAATACATCATCCCGCAACTAACTCATTAGTTGCAATGCTTGCAAGGCTTAATTGATGTGCATTACCGAGAGGGCCCGGAGATACCTCTCCGCAATCAGTGACAAATCCTAATCTCGAAATAGGCCAACCCAACAAGTACCTTTGGGAGACACCTATAGAGCACCTTTGTAATCACCCGATTACGTTGTGACGTTTGGTAGCACACAAAGTGTTCCTCCGATTAACGGAGTTGCATAATCTCATAGTCATAAGAACATGTATAAGTCATGAAGAAAGCAATAGCAACATACTAAACGATCGAAAGTGCTAAGCTAACGGAATGGGTCAAGTCAATCACATCATTCTCCTAATGATGTGATCCCGTTAATAAAATGACAACTCATGTCAATGGCTAGGAAACATAACCATCTTTGATCAACGAGCTAGTCAAGTAGAGGCATACTAGTGACACTCTATTTGTCTATGTATCCACACATGTATTATGTTTTCGGTTAATACAATTCCATCATGAATAATAAACATTTATCATGATATAAGGAAATAAATAATAACTTTATTATTGCCTCTAGGGCATATTTCCTTCAGCCTCCCACTTGCACTAGAGTCAATAATCTAGAGTACATAGTAATGATTCTAACACCCATGGAGCCTTGGTGCTGATCATGTTTTGCTCGTGGAAGAGGCTTAGTCAGCAGGTCTGCAACATTCAAATCCGTATGTATCTTGCAAATTTCTATGTCTCCCACCTAGACTAAATCCCGGATGGGATTGAAGCGTCTCTTGATGTGCTTGGTTCTCTTGTGAAATCTGGATTCCTTCACCAAGGCAATTGCACCAATATTGTCACAAAAGATTTTCATTGGACCTGATGCACTAGGTATGACACCTAGATCAGATATGAACTCCTTCATCCAGACTCCTTCATTTGCTGCTTCCGAAGCAGCTATGTACTCCTCTTCACACGTAGATCCCGCCAAGACGCTTTGTTTAGAACTGCACCAACTGACAGCTCCACCATTCAATGTAAACACGTATCCGGTTTGCGATTTAGAATCGTCCGGATCAGTGTCAAAGCTTGCATCAATGTAACCATTTACGATGAGCTTTTTGTCACCTCCATAAACGAGAAACATATCCTTAGTCCTTTCAGGTATTTCAGATGTTCTTGACCGCTGTCCGATGATCCACTCCTGGATTACTTTGATACCTCCCTGCTAGACTTATAGCAAGGCACACATCAGGTCTGGTACACAGCATTGCATACATGATAGAGCCTATGGCTGAAGCATAGGGAACATCTTTCATTTTCTCTCTATCTTCTGCAGTAGTCGGGCATTGAGTCTTACTCAACTTCACACCTTGTAACACATGCAAGAACCCTTTCTTTGCTTGATCCATTTTGAACTTCTTCAAAACTTTGTCAAGGTATGTGCTTTTTGAAAGTCCAGTTAAGCGTCTTGATCTATCTCTATAGATCTTGATGCCCAATATATAAGCAGCTTCACCGATGTCTTTCATAGAAAAATTCTTATTCAAGTATCCCTTTATGCTATCTAGAAATTCTATATCATTTCCAATCAGCAATATGTCATCCACATATAATATTAGAAATGCTACAGAGCTCCCACTCACTTTCTTGTAAATACAGGCTTCTCCAAAAGTCTGCACAAAACCAAATGCTTTGATCAAACTATCAAAGTGTTTATTCCAACTCCAAGAGGCTTGCACCAGTCCATAAATGGATCACTATAGCTTGCACACTAGCTCCCTTTGGATTGACAAAACCTTCTGGTTGCATCATATACAACTCTTCTTCCAGAAATCCATTCAGGAATGTAGTTTTGACATCCATTTGCCAAATTTCATAATCATAAAATGCGGCAATTGCTAACATGATTCGGACAGACTTAAGCATCGCTATGGGTGAGAAGGTCTCATCGTAGTCAATCCCTTGAACTTGTCAAGAACCTTTTGCAACAAGTCGAGCTTTATAGACAGTAACATTACCGTCAGTGTCAGTCTTCTTCTTGAATATCCATTTATTCTCAATTGCTTGCCGATCATCGGGCAAGTCAACCAAAGTCCACACTTTGTTCTCATACATGGATCCCATCTTAGATTTCATGGCCTCAAGCCATTTCGTGGAATCTGGGCTCACCATCACTTCTTCATAGTTTGTAGGTTCGTCATGGTCTAGTAACATAACCTCCAGAACAGGATTACCGTACCACTCAGTGCGGATCTTACTCTGGTTGACCCTACGAGGTTCAAGAACAACTTGATCTGAAGTTTCATGATCTTCATCATTAACTTCCTCACTAATTGGTGTAGGTGTCGCAGAAACCGGTTTCTGTGATGAACTATTTTCCAATAAGGGAGCAGGTACGGTTACCTCATCAAGTTCTATTTTCCTCCCACTCACTTCTTTCGAGAGAAACTCCTTCTCCAGAAAGATTCCGAATTTAGCAACAAAAGTCTTGCCTTCGGATCTATGATAAAAGGTGTACCCAACAGTCTCCTTTGGGTATCCTATGAAGACACATTTCTCCGATTTGGGTTCGAGCTTATCAGGTTGAAGATTTTTCACATAAGCATCACAACCCCAAACTTTAAGAAACGACAACTTTGGTTTCTTGCCAAACCACGGTTCATAAGGCGTCGTCTCAACGGATTTTGATGGTGCATAGCTACTGGTAGATACCCTCAGCCCCGAGGGTGAACTACCCCCTCCTCGTCATGGAGAGCGCCGAGATGATGAAGATGGCCATCGGTGAGGGATTCCCCCTCCCGCAGGGTGCCAGAACAGGGTCCCGATTGGTTTTTGGTGGCTACAGAGGCTTGCGGCGGCGGAACTCCCGATCTATTCTGTTCTCCGATGTTTTTAGGATATATGAACATATATAGGCGAAAGAAGTCGGTCAAGGGAGCCACGAGGGGCCCACGAGGGTGGGGGGCTATATTATCTATTATTTTGGACTATATTGGGCTTTATTTTCCACTTCTATATTACTTTTGGGACTAACCTATTAACCGGAGGCCCATCCCAGAATTGCTGTTTTTTGCCTATTTCAGTATTTCGAAGAAACGGAATATAAAACAGAGTCCAAACAGAATGAAACCTTCGGGAACGTGATTTTCTCATCACATAAGATCCAGGAGACTTGGACCCTCGGTCAAGAAAGGAGGAGGCGGCCACGAGGTGGAGGGCGCCCCCTAGGGCGCGCCTGCCTCGTGGCCCCAAGCTCCACCGACGCATTCTTCCTCCTATATATACCCTCGCACTCTACAGATCGATCACGGAGCCAAAAACCTAATTCCACCGCCGCAACTTTATGTATCCACGAGATCCCATCTTGGGGCCAGTTCCGGAGCTCCGCCAGAAGGGGAATCCACCACGGAGGGCTTGTACATCATCATCATAGCTTCTCCTATGAAGTGTGAGTAGTTTACCTCAGACCTTCGGGTCCATAGTTAGTAGCTAGATGGCTTCTTCTCTCTTTTTGGATCTCAATCCAATGTTCTCCCCTCTCGTGGAGATCTATTCGATGTAATCTTATTTTTGCGGTGTTTTTGTTGAGACCGAGAATTGTGGGTTTATGATCAAGATTATCTATGAGCAATATTTGAATCTTCTCTGAATTCTTTTATGTATGATTGGTTATCTTTGCAAGTCCCTTCGAATTATCCGTTTGGTTTGGCCAACTAGATTGGTAGTTCTTGCAATGGGAAGAGTGCTTAGCTTTGGGTTCAATCTTGTGGTGTCCTTTCCCAAAGGATGAGGGGCAGCAAGGCACGTATTGTATTGTTGCCATCGAGTATAACAAGATGGGGTATTTATCATATTGCATGAATTTATTCCTCTACATCATGTCATCTTGCTTAAGGCGTTACTCTGTTTTCATTAACTTAATACTCTAGATGCATGCTTTGGATAGCGGTCGATGAGTGGAGTAATAGTAGTAGATGCAAAGGTGAGCCGGTCTACTTGTCTCGGACGTGATGCCTATATACATGATCATACCTAGATACTCTCATAACTATGCTCAATTCATCAATTGCTCAACAGTAACTCGTTCACCCACCGTGAAATACTTATGCTCTTGAGAGAAGCCACTAGTGAAATCTATGGCCCCCGGGTCTATTCTCATCATATTAATCTTCCTATGCTTTATTATTGCTTTGCTTTTTTACTTTGCCTTTTATTTTACTTTGCATCTTTATACCAAAAAAATACCAAAAATATTATCTATCATCTCTATCAGATCTCACTCTCGTAAGTGACCGTGAAGGGATTGACAACCCTTATTCGCGTTGGTTGCGAGGAGTTATTTGCTTTGTGTTGGTACGATGGACTCGCATTGGCCTCCTACTGGATTGATACCTTGGTTCTCAAAAACTGAGGGAAATACTTACGCTACTCTGCTGCATCATCCTCTCCTCTTCGGGGAAAACAAACGCAAGCTCAAGACGTAGCAAGAAGGATTTCTGGCGCCGTTGCCGGGGAGTCTACGCAAAAGTCAACATACCAAGTACCCGTCACAATCCCTTATCCCAGGCATTACATTATTTGCCATTTGCCTCTCCTTTTCCTCTCCCCCACTGCACCCTTGCCATTTTATTCGCCCTCTCTTTTCCGTTTGCCTTTTTCTCGTTCACTTGTTCGCTCGTGTGTTCGATTGCTTGCTTGTCACTATGGCTCAAGATAATACCAATTTGTGTGACTTTACCGATACCAACAATAATGATTTCCTTAGCACTCCGATTGCTCCTCTTGCCAATACCGAATCGTGTGAAATCAATGCTGCTTTATTGAATCTTGTTATGAAAGATCAATTCGCCGGCCTTCCTAGTGAAGATGCCGCTACTCATCCACATAGCTTCGTGGATTTGTGTGATATGCAAAAGAAGAAAGATGTTGACAATGATGTTGTTAAATTGAAGCTATTTCCTTTTTTCCTTAGAGATCGTGCTAAAGCTTGGTTTTTGTCTTTGCCTAAAAATAGTACTGATTTTTGGAACAAGTGCAAAGATGCTTTTATCTCTAAGTATTTTCCTCCCTCTAAGATCGCCTCTCTTAGAAACGATATTATGAATTTTAAGCAACTTGATCATGAACATGTTGCACAAGCTTGGGAGAGGATGAAATTAATGATACGTAATTGCCCTACTCATGGTTTAAATTTGTGGATGATTATACAAAAAATTTACGCCGGATTGAATTTTTCTTCTAGAAACCTTTTATATTCGGCCGCGGGAGGCACTTTTATGGAAATCACTTTAGGAGATGCTACTAAACTCCTAGATAATATTATGGTTAATTATTTTCGGTGGCACACTGAAAGATCTACTAATAAAAAAGTGCATGTTATAGAAGAAATTAATGTTTTGAGTGGAAAGATGGATGAACTTGTGAAATTATTTGCTAATAGGAGTGTTTCTTATAATCCTAATGATATGCCTTTTTCTACTTTGATTGAGAATAATAATGAATCTATGGATGTGAACTTTGTTGGTAGGAATAATTTTGGTAACAAAGCGTATAGAGGAAATTTTAATCCTAGCCCTTATCCTAGTAATTCCTCTAATAATTATGGAAATTCCTACAACAGTTCTTATGGAAATCTTAATAAGATGCCCTCTGAATTTGAGACTAGTGTTAAAGAGTTTATGAATTCTCAAAAGAATTTTAATGCTTTGCTTGAAGAGAAATTGCTTAAGGTTGATGAATTGGCTAGGAACGTTGATAGAATTTCTCTTGATGTTGATTCTTTAAAGCTTAGATCTATTCCTCCTAAGCATGATATCAATGAGTCTCTCAAATCCATGAGAATTTCCATTGATGAGTGCCGTGAAAGAACCACTAGGATGCGTGCTATGAAAGATGCCTTTATTAAAGCGTGTTCTTCCGATTCCCATGAAAATCAAGATGAAGATCTAAAAGTTATTGATGTGTCCCCTATCAAATCCTTGTTTTGTAATATGAATCTTGATAATCATGAGATTGAATATGAGTCACCTTTACGTAGAAGGCGTTCTAAAAATTCGTAGCTTTTAGATTATGATGCTAAAATTGATAAAAGTGGGCTTGATAGTAAAACCTTAGATGTTGCTAAACCCACAAGGAATTTAATTATTAAATTTTCTCTTTAATTTATTGTATTTCCTTGTTACAATCCGTGCTAAATTCTCCGCATGCTTATAGTCAAAATAAAGCGTTTACCAAACATATCGTTGATGCCTTGATGCAATCTTATGAGGAAAAACTCGAGTTGGAAGTCTCCATCCCTAGAAAACTTTATGATGAGTGGGAACCAACTATTAAAATTAAGATTAAGGATCATGAATTTTATGTTTTGTGTGATTTGGGTGCTAGTGTTTCCACTATTCCCAAAACCTTGTGTGATTTGCTAGATTTCCTTGATTTTGATGATTGCTCTCTAAACTTGCACCTTGCAGATTCCACTATTAAGAAACCTATGGGAAGAATTAATGATGTTCTTATTGTTGCAAATAGGAATTATGTGCCCGTATATTTTATCGTTCTTGATATAGATTGCAATCCTTCATGTCCTATTATTCTTGGTAGACCTTTCCTTAGAACGATTGGTGCAATTATTGATATGAAGGAAGGGAATATTAGATTCCAATTCCAATTAAAGAAAGGCATGGAACACTTCCCTAGGAATAAGATAAAATTACCATATGAATCTATTATGACAGCCACTTATGGATTGCCCACCAAAGATGGCAATACCTAGATCTATCCTTGCTTTTATGCCTAGCTAGGGGCGTTAAACGATAGAGCTTGTTGGGAGGCAACCCAATTTTATTTTTATTTTTGTTTTTGGTTCTGTTTAGGAATAAATAATCCATCTACCTTCTGTTTAGATGTGGTTTTATGTTTTAATTAGTGTTTGTGCCAAGTTAAACCTATAGGATCTTCTTGGATAATAGTTATTTGATCTTGCTGTAATTTCCAGAAACTTTCTGTTCACGAAAACAATTGTTAAAAATCACCAGAACGTGATAAAATAGTGATTCTAATTGCTGCTGATCAATAAACAAATTTCCTAGGTCTTCCTATTTTGTCTGAATTTTTGGAGTTCCAGAAGTTTGCGTTTGTTACAGATTACTACAGACTGTTCTGTTTTTGACAGATTCTGTTTTTTGTGTGTTGTTTGCTTATTTTGATGAATCTATGGCTAGTAAAATAGTTTATAATCCATAGGTAAGTTGTAAGACAGTAGGTTTAACACCAAAACAAATAAAGAATGAGTTCATTAAAGTATCTTGAAGTGGTCTTTTGTTTTCTTTCGCTAAAGGAGCTTACGAGATTTCTGTTGAGTTTTGTGTTGTGAATTTTTCAAGTTTTGGGTGAAATATTTTGATGGATTATGGAACAAGGAGTGGCAGGAGCCTAAGGTTGGGGATGCCCATGGCACCCCAAGATAATCCAAGGACACCAAAATTCAAAGCTTGGGGATGCCCCGGAAGGCATCCCCTCTTTCGGCCACTTCCATCGGTAAATTTACTTGGAGCTATATTTTTATTCACCACATGATATGTGTTTTGCTTGGAGCGTCTTGTATTATTTGTGTCTTTGCTTGTTAGTTTACCACAATCATCCTTGTTGTACACACCTTTTGAGAGAGCCATAAATGAATTGAAATTTGTTAGAATACTCTATTTGCTTCACTTATATCTTTTGAGCTTTATAGTTTTGCTTTAGTACTTCATTTATATCTTTTAGAGCACGGTGGTGGATTTGTTTTAAAGAAACTATTGATCTTTCATGCTTCACTTATATTATTTTGAGAGTCTTAAATAGCATGGTAATTTGCTTAAAATAATATGCTTGGTATTCAAGATTTGTAAGACTTTCTTTCGAGTGTGCTGAATACTAAGAAAAGTTCGATGCTTGATAATTGTTTTGAGATATGAAGGTAGTAATATTAGAGTCATGCTAGTTGAGTAGTTGAATTTGAGAAATAATTGTGTTAAAGTTTGTGATTCCCGTAACATGCACGTATGGTGAAACGTTATGTGATGAAGTCGGAGTATGATTTATTTATTGATTGTCTTCCTTATGAGTGGCGGTCGGGACGAGCGATGGTATTTTCCTACCAATCTATCCCCTAGGAGCATGCGCGTAATACTTTGCTCTGATAACTTGTAGATTTTTGCAATAAGTATATGAGTTCTTTATGACTAATGTTGAGTCCATGGATTATACGCACTAGTAGTTAGGCGCCACCCACGTGGCGCCGCTGAGGGTGCTATGGGCGGTGCCAGTTGTGTGTGCCCTTCTGCTCCTTTTATCCAGCTTGTGTTTGGTCGGCTTTTGTACACATCTCAATACATGGCATCATTTATCAATAGCAGTACGACTCATGGTCCAAAGGCCTTTTTGTATGAATGCATATCAAACATGAATAAAGTGGCCTTCCTTTATGAAAGATAAGTGGCTATAATGAAAAAAAAACATATTAGCTTTGCTCAGAAGTTAGAAAGTATGAATCATATCCAAGCAAGTGTTACATAAAATAATTATTCAAAACCAGTTTATGGCAAAAACAACTCAAACATAGGAAAGCTAGCAATTATCCAGTAGATGATATTCATAGAAATGGCAGCTGGCAAAGCCCCAAGAACATCGTTGGAGAACACAGCTTGGCGTCTGTTTCTTCGATCCAAGTGAATACAACCTTCACAAATTTTAAAACTCAAAGTTAACAGGACACCAAGCAAGTTATTGCCAGAAACTGTAAAGAGGCACAACTATGAGATCTGCTTAAGAAGTTTCTCTTCAGGAACTATTATACATAAGTAGTTATGAATATCTTGATCGATGCTCCATAGTCAAGAATATAAATCTTGATGCTCGTTAGATGAAATAGAAGATGTAAGCCATGGAAGGAACTCTGCAAGCATATTTACAGGAATGTTGAATAAGAACTGCCACACTAAATCCGACTACTCTTTATATGATTTTTTTTGGTAAGCATTGGGAAAACTTAGAAAATCATATGATCAGCCACCAATAGATATGAAATACGATCAATCACCAACACCAAATATCTTAAGTAATCACATCATCTAAATATGATTTTAGAATGCACACATCAGAGCGGATAGATGACCAAGCAAAGCGCATAATCAAGAAAAAATCTGCCATATTTTCTCAAGACCCAATGACTTCAAACCAACCTTTCTTATCAAGTAAAGGAACTTCCTGGGAAGCTTGCTACAACTCAAAACAAAACAGATAATTAAAAAGATAGATGCACCTTCCATCTCCCAACGAAGTCACCCACAAAACATAATCAATCGCACAGCCCCACCTAGAGATCAAAGGCAAGGATGAGGAGGAGAGAAAGACCGGTGCACAATGGATGACGAGGCTAAACTCTTTGTAAAGTCCAGCCAGCAAAAGCATGTTCACTACAGAGCACATATAAGAACGCTATCTCAAACACAAAAATATATCACAAAAGGATGACAACTTCATGAAACTCAAGTACTCCCTCCATTTCTAAATGTAAGTGTATATGGACTACATACAGATGTATATAGACATATTTTAGAGTGTATATTCACTCATTCTGCTCCGTATGTAGTCCATATTGAAATATCTAAAAGGTCTTATATTTAGGAATGGAGGGAGTAGTATTCATTAATCTAGATTAGTCAATTATAGTGCACTATGTTTTAGCATTTAAGTGGCATTACCTTCACAAAAATGAGACATAATAGCTTCAAAAGCAGGTCCAATATAGATGGATTAGCCAAATTTGAATTTTCAAAATGACGTTAAATCATTGGTACTCTCCAACCTACCAGAGAAATGACAAGTATTTAGACAGCACAAATGAAGGAAAGAAAAATACAATAGATGGCATTATGATATAATATATGTTGTATGACCTAAAAACATTTTCTCAAATTTGATGACAGAGATAACTGGGATCCTCTAATCGAGTGTTTGAGCTACATCTGGATGTGAAGATGACGACAATGATGGCGGTGACATGTATGATGACACTGTCGGCCACATCAGTGTAACAATTTAAAAATATATGCACTTCATATAGTACAAGAAAAAAAGAGGAAAAAACTGAATGACCCAACTGCTATTGGCTATTTCACTTCATGTACTGAAGAATGTAGATTTTAACGAAAATAGTGTGAAGAAACAATAATATGTATGATGTATCTCATGCAAGGTATAGCTATCATGTCATAAGCACAATGTTAAATGGAACTCAAGCAACAAATATCCAGAAACTAATATATGCAAAACAAGTAAAATCCTGAGGAAAAAATGGAAATCCTCGGTAGTTTTGCTCTACGTTGTACTGCGAATTTCCTCCTAAAGTCAAACTCCACATACTTTTGATAGAAATCCTTCTTTTGTTAACTTATATTTATTGTCTGCATTATTCTTTGCAACATCAAGTTCATCAGAGCAGGATATATGCATTAAGCTTCACGAAGTTTCCTTTTCATTAATTAAAACAGGATACTTCAAATGCAATAATGCATACCGTATTGAAAATTAGGTGCAAAAACAAATATGGCAAATAGCTAGCAAAGAATAGAAAAAATTCATTACCCCAAAAACCTGACAAGTGGCGCTCCGGACATGACAATAGTGAAGTATCCACTTTCTTTAACAGAGATTTCTGAAACTTACGAGATATACTCAACCAGATCAGTTACTATCTCATCTGAACTCTCAAAAATCCTTATTTTAGTCTTCAGTTTTGGTACATAAGGCAGCTATTTCCCTGTCCATTGTTTGCTCCGTCCTAGAACTCTATCATTCTTGCTACACCAAATAATCCTGCACAAAAAGCACCAGTATATTACGAACAAGAAGGCCTGGAAGAAGTGACCCAACTCGTGGACAGAACAATAGACTTTAAGAAAACATTAACATAGTGATAATATCTACTAATACATCTCTAGTAGCTAGTTACAGATGTCATACATCAAACGGGAAAATTATCCAGCGAACCTCTGCGGTATGGTTGAATAATTATCAAACACCTTGTAGGCCATAGATAAAGTATAATCTCCAGAAACAAAGATGGGGATTCCGTACATATCACCATACGAACCATAAATGACTCAACACACAAAGGGGGATGGTTGATCAGGAAGGAGGAAGCTTCATCATACCTATCTGCTTGTCTTTTGGCATGATGAGATGCAGACCTGCAAGGGCAGTGCCGACCTGTGGGAGGTGGATCTGGAACACTAAGATCTCATCTGGATCCAATAGCATAGGCTTCCACTCGAGGTGCTTGATGGTGGCAGCTGCCGGTGTGGCCAAGCTCATTGGCGGGGATGGCAATAAAAATATGCAAGAGCACAATGCATTCAGTACAACATTTTATGTCTACACTTGCATGCGATGTGGCAACCAGAAGAATCTCACACATCAGAACCGTAGTCCAGGAAATGTGAAGAGAAAACTGAGATGTAGTTGAGTTTACCTGCAAAGATTAGAAATATCATCAACATAAGCTTAGTAAATAAGGGTAAGGAAAGTAAACTAATAAAGCCGTATGTGTTACCTTTCAGTCAGCCTTTGAATTAACAAACATCTATTTATTAATTTACAGTCAAAGCCAATAGATCATTCCACTTATGAGACATAACAAATAATTAGCTAAATAGCTATTGTACCAAAACCTACGTATGCACCAGTAGAAGCATTGAGCTCTACCTTATCACCTCGAGTGTTTCGACACTCTAATTGAATGACCATGAAAACCATTGCGTGGATCGTGCACCTATTGGAGTGATCCATCTAGATTAGATACATTGGTGGTCTAGCTATAAGGTGGCAGAAAGAGTGATCTACTGTAGAGAAGGCAAATGTTCTTTACAATCAAAATACTAATGGCAAACACAATGTATTAACAGAGTGAAATAATGCGATACTACAATTAAGATAATTAAGATTCTGCACTACATCCAATAACAGTTAGTTCATTATTCAACACCCAGTACAGTAAGAAAACTATAAACCTATTAAATATGATATCACAAATTTTCCTTCTTATAAACGGATCTCTAAATCTTAAAAAGTAACTTCGATATGAAGTCTTAATCTCCATATAATGTCCGACGACAACGAGATAATCATTTAACAAAAACAAGAACTTTTAGGGCATATATTTTGATCATTCTGGTGTATGAGAAGAAAATTATCCTTAAGAAGAACCTAATACTAAGATTAGAAGTATATTTATGTTACGCATGCGTAAAAACTCAATCTGATAGTGATTATGCTAGACTAAGTGAATAACCACCACTCATTTTGATTTTTCCAGTATTCCATTAAGAAAATTATCCTTAAGAAAAACCTAATACTAAGATTAGAAGTATATTTGTGTTACACGCATGCGTAAAACCTCGGTCGACAAAGGAATAATTGATTAACCACCACTCATTTTGATTTTTCCAATATTCTAGTAGGAAACTGTTCGTAGTTCATCAAGATTTTTTTAAAAACAAATTAAGTAAGAAAAATCTGTATAATAAACTATAAATTAAAGACATGTATACCAGTGGGAGATAGAAACGAAATTCCAAGATACCCAATCAACACAAGAGAGAGGCTGAGCAAGCACACCGTTTATTCACCAAGGCATTACTGGAGCTCCCATATTTGCTCTGGATCTGCAAACCACAACAAAAAGTTCGTAATCACAACAAGACGAAAACGATAAAGAAGCAAAGATAAACAATCGGTCTTGGTCCGAAGTTTAATCTACAGCTTACACGGAGCGAGAAGTCGATGACGTCGAGAAGCAGCAGCCGGGTCGTGTAGCAGCGCGAGAAAGTCTTGGCCAGCGACTGCATGTAAGGCTTTGCAAATGTACATGAAGCAGTCGTCAGTCAGTCAGCAATGGAGTAGGGATGAGTAAAAATGGAAAGAGGTCCTGATGGTGAACGCACGAAGGCCGTGCTGAACTACTGATGACTGATAAGCACCTCCTTGTCTGCTCGCTGCAACACGCACCGATAATACATTACTCCACTATTCTTACAACTGAACTATATTGCATGATGTAGTTCCGTAAATTTTAGCATAAATTTCACACCCAACTGAACTGAATCGACTAAAATGTGTAGTATAACGCGCATGAATCAACCAACCAATTTGGCTTTTCCTTGTCCTTTCGGTAGAACATGGATACTAATGATGGGGAATTTGATGAAGAAGTTGGAAAGCAGAGTTCAGAGTTCATATTGTAGGTTTAGTCTAACATATAAAGATGCAAATGCAATCACATCAATCACACAGATAACATGAGTACGATATTTCCATATGAAGAAAAAAATAAATTGAGATGAGTTGTTGTTCAAGAATTTTTTTTGTATGGGCAAAACAATGTGCAACCAAAATAGAGTTACACGAACAAACATCAAGGCTACAGGTGTAAGGATAGGATATGTTGTTTACCTTGGCTATGGCGGAGGCTAGGTTGGTGGTGACTTTGCTGTTGACCCGCGCGTTCTCTGCCATGCGCTGGTCCAGGCCGAGCGCCAACAGCGTCTGCAGCTGCATCGGAGGCGGGGCCATCTCCCCATCCCGCGTTAGTAAAATCTAGGAAAGCGAGAGTTTGGAGGTATCATACAAACTAAATCTAACGACCTGCAGTAGTAAAAGATGTGTCATGGCATATGTGCTAATCAGGAAATATGAAAATCGACAGAAAAGTAGCTCCACACAAAGGGCATTAGAAGTGACTGAACTATAACAGTATAATGGACATCTCAGACCCACTGTAACTTCCAATTTGAAGATAATTAGTGTGATAGGTATCTGCCGCACATCCCTGCTATTTGTAACCTGAGGTCCCAGACCAAAGAAACCACTAGCGGCTCTCTCAACAAAACTTGGGTCCAAAATCAGTGAACATGAGGTCCAGATCTCAGATTTCATACATCCATTTTTTTGCCAGAAAAGGGAAATGAGAACTAAAATAACTCAAAGACGTGGAGGGGGGGGGGGAGGGTGAGGTGGAGGAAAACTTGAACTACCTCGGCATCCTTGCTCCTACTCTTGTTGTGCCGGCAAGGAGAGGGTTAAGGCACAGGAGCTGCGTGGCATCGCCCACCCGCTGAGGCCACCGCACGCCGCACCACCGCACTGACCCTCCCCCATTCGAGGCCGCCTCCCTCTCCTATTTCCTCTCTCTTTCTCCCTCCTCTCCTTCCTTATTCTCCTTCTCATCTTCTCTCTCTCATGCAGATTGAATCAAGCGCCGCCGCCGTCGCCCTTTGCTTGTAAGTTGCTGATGCCACCGGGGAAGCATGCCTCCACGCCCGCACACCTCGGATCCCGGGGTAGACGAGATGCGGGAGAGGGGGGGTGACTGGCTCGAGAGGATGGAGGAGGAGGAGGCGGCGGCTAGGGATTGTGAGGGACGAGAGGAGTCAGGGCGCGTGGGAGGAGTCCTCCCCCCCTCTCTCTCTCTCACCCAATCGCTACTGCGTTTTTTTTGTCATACCTGTGATGACGTGTCTAGCGCGAGGGATCGCCTTTGATGCACACCTTATTGTTTTTAATTTTTCTCACCCTTACACCATTGCTAGCCTCTCTAATACCGCGCATTTTTCGCCGGTATCATACACCCACCATAAACCTTCCTCAAAACAGCCACCATACCTACCTACCATGGCATTTTCATAGCCATTCCGAGATATATTGCCATGCAACTTTCCACCGTTCCGTTTATTATGACACGCTCCATCATTGTCATATTGCTTACCATGATCATTTAGTTGACATCGTATTTGTGGCAAAGCCACCATTCATAATTCTTTCATACATGTCACTTATGAATCATTGCATATCCCGATAAACCGCCAGAGGCATTCATATAGAGTCATATTTTGTTCTAAGTATCGAGTTGTAATTGTGGAGTTGTAAGAAAAATAAAAGTGTGATGATCATCATTTTTAGAGCATTGTCCCAAGTGAGGAAAGGATGATGGAGGCTATGATTCCCCCATAAGTCGGGATGAGACTCCGGACGGAAATAAAAAAAGAAAAGAAAAGAGGCCATAAAAAGAGAGAAAAGGCCCAAATAAAAATGAGAGAAAAGAGAGAAGCGACAATGTTACTATCCTTTTACCACACTTGTGCTTCAAAGTAGCACCATGATCTTCATAATAGAGAGTCTCTCGTTTTGTCACTTTCATTTACTAGTGGGAATTTTTCATTATAGAACTTGGCTTGTATATTCCAATGATGGGCTTCCTCAAATTGCCCTAGGTCTTCGTGAGCAAATGAGTTGGATGCACACCCACTTAGTTTCATTTGTTGAGCTTTCATATACTTATAGCTCTAGTGCATCCGTTGCATGGCAATCCCTACTCACTCACACTGATATCTATTGATGGGCATCTCGATAGCCCGTTGATACGCCTAGTTGATGTGAGACTATCTTCCCTCTTTTTGTCTTCTCCACAACCACCATTCTATTCCACATATAATGCTATATCCAGGGCTCACGCTCATGTATTATGCGTGATTTATTGAAAAAGTTTTGAGAATGTCAAAAGTATGAAACAATTGCTTGGCTTGTCATCGGGGTTGTTCATGATTTAAATATTTTGTGTGGTGAAGATAGAGCATAGCCAGACTATATGATTTTGTAGGGATAACTTTCTTTAGCCATGTTATTTTGAGAAGACATAATTGCCTTGTTAGTATGCTTGAAGTATTATTATTTTTATGTCATTATGAACTTTTGTCTTGAATCTTTCGGATCTGAATATTCATACCACAATTAAGAAGAATTAGTAGCACTCCGCATAAAAATTATCTTTTATCATTTACCTACTCGAGGACAAGCGAGAATTAAGCTTGGGATGCCCGATACGTCTCCAACGTATCTATAATTTTTGATTGCTCCATGCTATATTATCTATTGTTTTGGACTATATTGGGCTTTATTTTCCACTTTTATATTACTTTTGGGACTAACCTATTAACCGGAGGCCCAACCCATAATTGCTGTTTTTTGCCTATTTCAAAGATTTTGAAAAACAGAATATCAAACGGAGTCCAAACGGAATGAAACCTTCGGGAACGTGATTTTCTCATCAGATAAGATCCAGGAGACTTGGACCCTCGGTCAAGAAAGGAGGGAGGCGGCCACGGGGGTGGAGGGAGCCCCCCTATGGTGCGCCCCTGCCTCGTGCCCCCCCCCCCCCGAAGCTCCACTGACGTACTCCTTCCTCCTATATATACCTACGTACCCCCGGCAGATCAGATACGGAGCCAAAAACCTAATTCAACCGCCGCAAATTTCTGTATCCACGAGATCCCATCTTGGGGCCTGTTCCGGAGCTCCGCCGGAAGGGGAATCCACCACGGAGGGCTTCTACATCATCATCATAGCCTCTCCGATGAAGTGTGAGTAGTTTACCTCAGTCCTTCGGGTCCATAGTTAGTAGCTAGATGGCTTCTTCTCTCTTTTTGGATCTCAATACAATGTTCTCCCCCTCTCTCGTGGAGATCTATTCAATGTAATCTTCTTTTTGCGGTGTGTTTGTTGAGACCGATGAATTGTGGGTTTATGAGAAAGATTATCTATGAGCAATATTTGAATCTTCTCTGAATTCTTTTATGTATGATCGGTTATCTTTGCAAGTCTCTTCGAATTATCCGTTTGGTTTGGCCAACTAGATTGGTAGTTCTTGCAATGGGAGAATTGCTTAGCTTTGGGTTCAATCTTGCGGTGTCCTTTCCCCGGATGAGGGGCAACAAGGCACGTATTGTATTGTTTCCATCGAGGATAACAAGATGGGGTATTTATCATATTGCATGAATTTATTCATCTACATCATGTCATCTTGCTTAAGGCGTTACTCTGTTTTCATTAACTTAATACTCTAGATGCATACTGGATAGCGGTCGATGAGTGGAGTAATGGTAGTAGATGCAAAAGGTGAGTCGGTCTACTTGTCTCGGACGTGATGCCTATATACATGATCATACCTAGATACTCTCATAACTATGCTCAATTACATCAATTGCTCAACAAGAACTCGTTCACCCACCGTGAAATACTTATGCTCTTGAGAGAAGCCACTAGTGAAATCTATGGCCCCGGTCTATTCTCATCATATTAATCTTCCTATGCTTTATTATTGCTTTGCTTTTTACTTTGCCTTTTATTTTACTTTGCATCTTTGTACCCAAAAAATACCAAAAATATTATCTATCATCTCTACCAGATCTCACTCTAAGTAAGTATTTGTGAAGGGATTGACAACCCCTATTCGCGTTGGTTGCGAGGAATTATTTGCTTTGTGTAGGTACGAGGGACTCACGCGTGGCCTCCTACTAGATTGATACCTTGGTTCTCAAAAACTGAGGGAAATACTTAAGCTACTCTGCTGCATCATCCTCTCCTCTTCGGGGAAAACCAATGCAAGCTCAAGACGTAGCAGGGGCACGCCCAGGGGGTAGGGCACGCCTCCCTGCCTCGTGGCTTCCTCGAAGCTTCCCCGACGTCTACTCCAAGTCTCCTGGATTGCTTCCGTTCCAAAAATAACTCCCGAAGGTTTCATTCCGTTTGGACTCCGTTTGATATTCCTTTTCTTCGAAACACTGAAATAGGCAAGAAAACATCAATTTGGGCTGGGCCTCCGGTTAATAGTTTAGTCCCAAAAATAATATAAAAGTGTTTAGTAAAGCCCATAAACATCCAAAACAGATAATATAATAGCATGAATACTTCATAAATTATAGATACGTTCGAGACGTATCAGCATCCCCAAGCTTAATTCCTGGTCGTCCTCGAGTAGGTAAATGATACATCTCCGCCGTATCTATAATTTTTGATTGTTTCATGCCAATATTATTCAACTTTCATATACTTTTTGGCAACTTTTTATACTATTTTTGGGACTAACATATTGGTCCAGTGCCCAGTGCGAGTTCTTGTTTGTTGCATGTTTTATTTTTTGCAGAATATCCATATCAAACGGATCCAAACGGGATAAAAACGAACGGAGCTTATTTTTGGAATATTTGGAAAATCTGGAAGAAAGATCAACGCGAAACAGTGTCCGAGGTGGGCACAAGGTAGGGGGCGTGCCCTACCCCCCCAGGGCGCGCCCCTGACCCTCGTGGGCCACCCGTAAGGTGGTTTATGCCCTTCTTCGGCCGCAAGAAAGCTAATTTTTGGTAAAAAATCACGGCGAAGGTTTCAGTCCAATCAGAGTTACAGATCTCCGGATATAAAAGAAACGGTGAAAGGGCAGCAGAGGAGAACGCAGAAAAAGAGAGAAATAGAGAGATAGATCCAATCTCGGAGGGGCTCTCGCCCCTCCCATGCCATGGAGGCCAAGGACCAGAGGGGAAACCCTTCTCCCATCTAAGGGAGGAGGTCAAGGAAGAAGAAGATGAAGGGGCCCCCTCTCCCCTTCTCTTCCGGTGGTGGCCGGACGCCGCATGATGGCTATCATCATCACCGCAATCTTCACCAACAACTTCACCGCCATCATCACCAACTCTTCCCCCTCTATGCAGCGGTGTAACCTCTCTCTTACCCGCTGTAATCTCTACTTAAACATGGTGCTCAACGCTATATATTATTTCCCAATGATGTATGTCTATCCTATGATGTTTTACTAGATCCATTTTGTCCTATGAGCTATTGGATGATCAAGATTGGTTTGAGTTGCATGTTTTATTATTGGTGCTGTCCTATGGTGCTCTCCGTGTCGCGCAAGCGTGAGGGATTCCCGCTGTAGGGTTTGCAATATGTTCATGATTTGCTTATGGTGGGTGGCGTGAGTGACAGAAGTACATACCCGAGTAAGTAGGTTGTTTGCGTATGGGATAAAGAGGACTTGATACTTTAATGCTATGGTTGGGTTTTACCTTAATGATCTTTAGTAGTTGCGGATGCTTGCTAGAGTTCCAATCATAAGTGGATATGATCCAAGTAGAGAAAGTATGTTAGCTTATGCCCCTCCATCAAATAAAATTGCAATAATGATTACCAGTCTAGTTATCGATTGCCTAGGGACAAATAACTTTCTCGTGACAACAAACTCTTTACTAAAACTAATTTAGTTGTGTCTTTATCTAAACAACCCCTAGTCTTTATTTACGTGCTCTTTACTTTCTTGCAAGCTTATCCAAAAACACCTACAAAGTACTTCTAGTTTCATACTTGTTTTCGGTAGCGAATGTCAAGCATGCGTAGAGTTGTATCTGTGGTTGATAGAACTTGAGGGAATATTTGTTCTACCTTTAGCTCCTCGTTGGGTTCGACACTCTTACTTATCGAAAGAGGCTACAATTGATCCCCTATACTTGTGGGTTATCAAGACCTTTTTCTGGCGCCGTTGCCGGGGAGTTATAGCGTGGGGTGAATATTCTCGTGTGTGCTTGTTTGCTTTATCACTAAGTAATTTTTATTTGTTGTTCTTAGTTGTTCTTCATCTTTAGTTATGGATATGGAATACGAAATACCAAAAAAATTAGGTGTACTTTCTGCTCATGGAGACGGGGAACCTCCTAAAACCCTCGATGCTCAATATGTGAAACATATTATGTACCACTTTGATAATCCAGAGAAAACCTCATTCAATTTGGTAATGGGAGTAACGTTGGATCAACGTGAATACTTTAGGGATTATCGCTTGACACAAAAAGGGAATCTATTATGGGATCAAATTTATATATTGAAGTGGTATGCTCGAAAAGTATGCTTGAATTATGATTATACTTGTTGCTCTAGGATGAAGGCTCCACACCTTCCCTTTTCATGCAAATTTAATGATAATGAAACCTTGGCTTCTTATGCTAGAGGTATATATGATTTCTATGATGTGGAACAAATAGAAGAATTTGTTGCTTTTAAGGGTGCTTATGAAATTGAATCTATGTTTGAAAAGTATGAAGCTTTTGATGATGATGTTTATAGGCACGAAAATTTAGCTATCCTAAAATATTGCTATGATAATTATGAATATAATTCCTATATTAATGCACTTATTAAGAAAGTCTCTGATGTCCAAGAAGAGACAAATATTTTGAGGAATCTATGGAAGAAGAAATTGATGAAACTGTGAGCTCATTGGATGAAAAAGATGATGAGGAGAGCGAAGAACAAAAGGAGGAAGAGCGGATTAGCTACCCGTGCCCACCTTCTAATGAGAGTAACCTTCAACTCATACATTGTTTAATTTCCCTTCGTGCTTACCGAAGGATGATTGCTATGATGACTATTATGATCCCGTTGATTCTCTTGAAATATCCCTTTTTGATGATGCTTGCTATGCTTGTGGAAAAGATGCCAATATGAATTATGCTTATGGATATGAACTTGCTATAGTTCCTTATGTTAAACATGAAATTGTTGCTATTGCACCCGGGCATGATAGTCCTATTATCTTTTTGAATTCTCCCGAATATACTATATCGGAGAAGTTTACCCTTATTAAGGATTATATTGATGGGTTGCCTTTTACCATTGCACATGATGATTTTGATAGATATAGTATGAATGTGCTTTCTGCTCCTACTTGCAATTATTATGAGAGAGGAACTACATCTCCGCCTCTTTATGTTTCCAATATGATAGAATTGCAAGAAACTGCTTATACTATGCATTGGCCTTTACTTTGCGTGCATGAATTGTTCTTTTATGACATGCCGATGCATAGGAAGAGAGTTAGACTTCGTCATTGCTTGATATATGTTACTTTGTCCTCACTACTAAATTACAAATCATTGTTGATTCAAATTGGCTTTGATATACCTTGGGATCCGGGTGGATTCACTACTTGAGCACTACATGCCTAGCTTAATGGCTTTAAAGAAAGCGCTGCCAGGGAGACAACCCAAAAGTTTTAGAGAGTCATTTATTTCTGTTGAGTGCTTTTATATAGTTTAAAAACAAGAAAATAAAGAGGGAAACCCAAAACTTTTTCAAAAGGAAAGTGAAAGTGAGAAAGACAAGCATTGTTGAAGTGGGAGAGCTCCTTGAACTTTGTTCATGCTCACGGAAACTTTGTGAATCTTGATCACAGAAACTTTTCAACAAAAAATAATTATCCCTTGTACAAGTCCATTGTATTGTAAAAATAATGTGCCAAGGTTTTCCTTTAGGATGTTTACAGTGCTTGTTGGTTTGTGCGGTGCAGGACAGCAACTTTGGCTGTAGTGCGCGAATTTTAATTTTTTACTGGAACGTCAAATGGTTCTGAATGTTTTTGCACTGTCTTTCTATACAAATTGTTTATTTTTAAGAATTTTGGCAGAATTTGTCAAGTATAAGAAGTATGGTTAATGTTCAGATTGCTATAGACTGTTCTGTTTTAGACAGATTCTGTTTTTGATGCATAGTTTGCTTGTTTTGATGAAACTATCAATTTATATCAGTGGATTAAGCCATGAAAAAGCTATATTACAGTAGATACAATGCAAAAATAAAATATGAATTGGTTTGCAACAGTACTTACAGTAGTGATTTGCTTTATTATAATAACGGATCTTACCGAAGTTTTACGTTGAAGTTTTGTGTGGATGAAGTGTTCAATGATCGAGAAGGTTTCGATGTGAGAAGAAGGAAGAGAGGCAAGAGCTCAAGCTTGGGGATGCCCGAGGCACCCCAAGTAAATATTCAAGGAGACTCAAGCGTCTAAGCATGGGGATGCCCCGAAAGGCATCCCCTCTTTCTTCAACAAATATCGGTATGTTTTCGGATTCGTTTCATTAATGTGATATGTGCAAATCTTGGAGCGTCTTTTGCATTTAGTTTTCACTTTTATTTTATGCACCATGCTGGTATGAGATGGTCCTTGGTTGATTTATAGAATGCTCTTTGCACTTGACTTATATCTTTTGAGTATGGCTTTATAGAATGCTTCATGTGCTTCACTTATATCATTTGAAGCTTGGATTGCCTGTTTCTCTTTATTTAGACAACCGCCATTTGTAGAATTCTCTTTGCTTCACTTATATTTGTTAGAGCATGGGCATATCTTTTGTAGAAAGAATTAAACTCTCTTGCTTCACTTATATCTTTAGAGAGATGACAGGAATTGGTCATTCACATGGTTAGTCATAAAATCCTACATAAAATTTGTAGATCACTGAATATGATATGTTTGATTCCTTGCAATAGTTTTGCGATATAAAGGTGGTGATATTAGAGTCGTGCTAGTTGAGTAATTGTGAAATCGACAAATACTTATGTTGAGGTTTGCAAGTCCCGTAGCATGCACGCATGGTGAACCGTTATGTAACGAAGTCGTAGCATGAGGTGTTTATTGATTGTCTTCCTTATGAGTGGCGCTTTGGGACGCCAAGGTGGTCTTTTTCTACCAATCTATCCCCTAGGAGCATGCGCGTAGTACTTTGTTTCGATGACAAATAGATTTTTTGCAATAAGTATGTGAGTTCTTTATGACTAATGTTAAGTCCACGGATTATATGCACTCTCACCCTTCCATCATTGCTAGCCTCTTCGGTACCGTGCATTGCCCTTCCTCACCTCGAGAGTTGGTGCAAACTTCGCCGGTGCATCCAAACCCCGTGATATGATACGCTCTGTCACACATAAGCCTCATTATATCTTCCTCAAAACAGCCACCGAGATATATTGCCATGCAACTTCCGTCATCATCATATACATGACTTGAGCATTCATTGTCATATTGCTTTGCATGATCGTAAGATAGCTAACATGATGTTTTCATGGCTTGTCCATTTTTTGATGTCATTGCTACGCTAGATAATTGCACATCCTGGTACACCACCGGAGGCATTCATATAGAGTCATATCTTTGTTCTAGATATCGAGTTGTAATATTGAGTTGTAAGTAAATAAAAGTGTGATGATCATCATTATTAGAGCATTGCCCCAGTGAGGAAAGGATGATGGAGACTATGATTCCCCCACAAGTCGGGATGAGACTCCGGACTTTATGAAAAATAAAAGAGGCCAAAGAAGCCCAAAAAAGAGAGGCCAAAGAAGTCCACCAAAAATAAATAAGAAAAATAAAAAAAATAAAAAAGTATATAAAAAATGAGAGAAAAAGAGAGAAGAGGCAATGTTACTATCCTTTTATCACAATTGTGCTTCAAAGTAACATCATGTTTTGACATAGAGAGTCTCTTGAGTTATCACTTTCATATACTAGTGGGAATTTTCATTATAGAACTTCACTTGTATATTCCAACGATGGGCTTCCTCAAATGCCCAAGGTCTTCATGAGCAAGCAAGTTGGATGCACACCCACTTAGTTTCAGTTTGAGCTTTCATATACTTATAGCTCTAGTGCATCCGTTGCATGGCAATCCCTACTCCTCACATTGACATCAATTTATGACAGAATCATGATAGTCATACCTGTGCATTCATAGAAGTGTTCCATGACATTACAAAAATTATCATCACGGAAGTGTCCACTTCCATGACGATAAATCGCGCGTCACAGAAGTGCTTTCGTCAAGGGTGACCGACACGTGGCATCCACCGTAATGGAACACCGTTAAGCTATCGGGTCGGGTTTTGGATCCGATAACCGTTATCAGCCCGACCAATGGGGATTTTCCACGTGTAAAATCATCATTGGTCGGAGGAAACACGATGTCGGCTCATCGTTGGGACAGATGTCATCCACTCATTGGACGAAGGCGCCTATGATACGTCGACACGTGGCACGCACCCATCAAGTTTAAATGGGCCGCCCAACTAAAGGCCCACAAGATTTTATGGACCATAATGGGCGGCCCAACTAAAGGCCCACGAGATTTTGCGGACCATAATGGGCTGGCCCAGCTAAAGGCCCACAAGATTTCAAGGGCCATAATAGGCCGACCGGTAAAGGCCCGCAAGATTTTTAGGTGCCATAATGGGCCGACCAGTAAAGGCCCACAAAATTCTTGCGGATCATAATTGGCGGCCCACTAAAGGCCCACGAGATTACGCCGACATTAATGGGCGGCCCATTTGTAGGCCCACAAGATTTTGACGACCCTAGTAGGCCGCCCATTAATCGGCTGCCATGTTTTGGGCCAAATGCCGCCCATATTTGATCCGGTCCATTAATGGCCTGCCACGTTAAGACTAATAATGGCCCATATAAGATCCGCCCATTAAAAGCCTCCCACTTTCGGGCCAAATCACGGCCCAGATCAGGTCCGCCCTTGAAGAGGCTTGTGCTCAATTATGGCCCATATCGATTCGCCCGTTAATCGGACGCTATGCTTTTGGGCCCACTTGCTAAAGGCCCATTTAGTAATTCGCCCGATATTAGTTTCGGCATGTTAAGGGTCTGTTTAATATTTCTGCCCTATATTAATTTCGACCTGTTAAAAGCTCGTCATATAGTTGGGCCTAACTCCGGCCCGGTTTGCATCCAAACCTTTCGCGGCGGATATCTGATTAGGCCAAACAAGGACCGAGACAACTTTGGCCTGTTAAAAGCCCATGAATTGATTCGCACAATCATGGGCCGGGGTCCATTTCGGGCTGCCGCCGGGCCGTGAGCTATTCGGCACGTTTGTGCCCAACCTACTTCTCAGCCTCCTAAAAGCCCATTGAGTTTTCTTGCGAAAAGAGGGCCGGGGGTTACTCGGCCTATTAAAGGCCCGAATCTACTAATGGGCCAGTTTGACGGGGCCCATGATGCGGATCATACATCGTGATTGCATAACGACCCGATTATGTACCGTAATTTTACGGTTTGGCCGGTTTACTGCGAAGACATGATATATATACAGTAAAATAACTGCAGCATCATGAATAAGAAAAAACCTAGACTATACAATAAAGAAATTGCGGCATATTACATCCACTGGGCATCAAAGTTTGCCACTATGATAATAAAGCACAAGCAGACAGATTACATATCTGGGCATCAAAGATCGCCACCAAAGGCAAATAAACACGCCGACAAAATAATATACAAAACCGACAAAGACTTCCATAGAGTTCAAGAAAGGTTAGCCCTACTGGGGAGCTGCAGCGCAAGCAGCTGAGCAAGATGATGAGACTGCGCTTGTTCAACTCTTATATCTTCCTCACTCTGAAAGATAAACATGCAGGCAAATGACAGGTTTTGCACATAAAAGTATTAGTGCTGACAATTCATCACATTTCTTACTGATGAATAAAGTGACACATTTTAAAATTGCATTAACACAATATGGTATTGTTCAGGTCAAGACATGGCAGGAAATGACATTGTGAAGGAGTTGGCAGCTTCACGACACCTTTGGATTACACATCAAGAACTCATAAATATCAATGGTTAGCGTGTTGTCAATTTATCCCATTTCAGATTGGCAAATAAAGAGACGGTTTAAATAATAGTAGAATGATATGACATTGTTCATAGTTAAGACATTGCAGAATATGACATTGTGTCAGAGTAGTGGGTAGGTTCACCACACCACCGGATTACGGATGAAGAACGAAGCATACATGTAGTGCAAAATAAGATCGGTTGCTCAGATAGTTTAATTTACATGGTATGAAGAAGGAACTTGGTTGTGCAACTGAAAACTTAAATTGAGAAGGACAAACTTTTGTTTATGTACATAATAAACTTTAAACATGCAATTTGATGCAAACACCAAAAATAAACAAATGTTGCAGTCATGCCTAACCAAATATACACAACAAAGTTTGAAGGCTTGAGAAGGACAAACTTACATCTTGGTGAAGACAGGCTCTATAAAGTCCTTGTCCATGCCGATGGGGGGCAATTCAAGAAGTTTAGCACATAATCTTCTTCATAAGCATTGCCTTTATTCTACATTTTGTTAAGAGTAAATATAGATGTGATAATATACGAAAAAATGGAGAATATTTAAGATAAGATGAAGAGTGATGCTACATAACAAAGTAGCTATAAATGTATGTGGAGCGATACAGGTAAAAGGCACAGCCAAGAGCAATGCACAGCTAAACTTCTTCAGTACCAACCTTATGGTAAGAGTAAATATAGATCTGATGTGTAGAAAATGGAGGGTAAAGGAAAATAAGCTGCAGAGTGATGGTACATGAACAACTACCTGTCAATATAAGTACACTGATAAAGGACATCATATACTTACAAGAACAATGCAGAGCTAAAAAAATTCATTGGCATTGGATATACTCTACACTAATGTAACCATTCATACAGATCAGATAATTTGGAGTGAACAATTGATAAGCAAGCTATCATGCATACTGCTATCACATAATGAACCAGGTATGTATGCAAGTACAGTGATACAGGACAACAGGTACTAACAAGAGCAAAGCAGCGGGCAGCATATTTACGATATCACGTCGTTCTTTTCAAACCGAAATTCTTCTTCGAGCAGATTTCCTGCAAAAAAGATCCGTAAGGCACATGCGGAAAAGTAGAAGTTCAAATTGTCATGTGATTTCATAGACAGTACCTCATCCTGGGAATGAGACTAGTGCATAACAAGGTTTTTCAATTCAACGTCTTCTAAATTTAGCACAGGAGACTTCACCGGGAATTCGTTTATAGACTTGCCATCAAAGTGTGATTTCCTCAGGTAACACCGATACTGCTGCAATGCTTCCTTGAAAAGCACAAGCAAGCTTTGCTCTTCATGACTATCCAGATTGACCCTCGCCTAGTTACAACAATGTAATGTAAAACATTTATGTGTTCGATCAGCAGAAAACAGGAAAATAATAACCATGAATAATAGCACTTACACGTAAGTTGGATAGGAAGATGTGAAAATGGTGTTTGTCTTCACTATAATCTTCCCATGATGGGAATATATGCACGTAGTCCCTAACAACATTGAAAGGATTGTCTTTTAAACTAGGAATAAATGGAATGGGGTTCCAATCTGCAGGAATTGGCCATCTCTGCAGTTGGGATAGGTCTTGACGGTGGACTTGCTTTGTACTTTTTGCTTTGGAGTGGTATTTTTTACGTAGTGCGGCTGGTGCTATGGCAAATGAAATCGGTATACCTTTTCTTTGGAGTGCAGGTCCTGTGTGGTGGGGCTAGTGGTGTGGCCATGAAGTATGGGTACAAATTACCGGAGTCGGTCCTATGTTTTGTGTCACCGGTTGTACAACCAATATAAGTGGGCGCTGTCGATTTCTCCCAAGACCACCACGTTTTCAAGGACTTTCTTTGGTGCTCCTTCAGGTTCGGCTATAACCCTCTTCCTTTTTGATATCTGCAGGAATTGGCCATCTCTGCAGTTGGGATAGGTCTCGGCCGGTGGACTTGCTGTACTTTTTGCTGGAGTGGTATTTTTCTGTGGTACGGCTGGTGCTATGGAAAATGAAATCGGTATACCTTTTGCTGGAGTGCAGGTCCTGTGTGGTGGGGCTAGTGGTGTGGCCAGTGAAGTATGGGTACAGTCTGCTGGAGTCGGTCCTATGTTTTGTGTCACTGGTTGTACAACCAATATAAGTGGGGCGCTGTCTGATTTCTCCGGCACCACCACGTTTTCAAGGACTTTGCTGGTGCTCCTTCAGGTTCGGCAATCACCCTCTTCCTTTTTGATATCTGATGCACAAGAACATCATTTGAGTGAAAAAACATGGTATGATAACAGATGGAATATGTATTGATAATGGATGGGCATGGCATCTCGAGTTATATGATGAGTAAACTAAGAAGATGGCGGTGCAGCAAAGTAGAAGAAATGCAAGACAACATATGCAAGATACGCGCAATCAATAAAACCTTGCCAAATTAGAACAGGCACCTTGATGGGTGAACAGGACAGGCCATCTGCCTTTGACTCCTCGAGGTTAGAATAGTCATTAGGATGATATTCTGAACAAGAATCAATAGGTTGGGAGCGTACGAGTTTCATTGCTTCCAGAATGGCACTCAATGCCTTAGTGCCAATTTTGTAAGTCATTGCAGTGTTCCACAATATTCTTCTGATGCGCGGATTCTGATGTTCACTGTAATTGTGTATAATATCTGAGAACCATGAAAACATAAATAGTTGTGAGATTATCTTTGTAATGCAGATGATATTCTAATATAGGGGCGCCTCAGAACACTTATGTGCTATCACCGGATTACGATGAGAGAGCTCATGTGTCTGTAATATGGTGCGTGCATTTATATAATCTGGCACAAGTACACAAAAGATAGGCTCAGTAAGGATAGCTGGCGGATGATAGGTTCATAATATACTGTATAGAGAGTTTATTGCCAAACCATGATAACAAGAGCACACATCAACTAGGCAGATCGTAGTGTACATAACAGGTTACACCATAACCACGATATATAAATCGGGAAAGTGGAACTGGCTTGAAAATACAAAGGTTGTATTGCCGCTTAGTAATTGAAAGCCTATCGATCACGTCTGTGCCAGCTCTATCGAACATGGTAAAGAAGAGCAAGCAGATTTTGGATAATAAAATGTTGGTTGCACAGTGCCCACACATGATGAACCAGAGCGCATTAAGAATGCAACTCCCAGGTGTCTCTCGACCATTTCAGGCGGTTGGATGAAGATCCTACGTTTCCTAACCCTGCTTCTTCCTCGTCTCGATTCTTCCCATACAGTAACACCGCACGGGCTGCCGGGCGGACCACCGCCCCCACCGCCTGTGTTCCCCGCCATCCCCACCCCACCCGCGCCCCAACCCCCACCAGCGTCGAGTTTTCTTCTGCTCATGAGGCCCCACAACCACCCGAGCCCGGTCGATCGCATCGGCGAACTCCGGGAGCTCTGAAAATCGACCGACCCAATTTTGAAATTTAGTCTCACTGTTATTTAACTAGTGTGGAATATAAAGGGAAAACCATAAGCATTGGGAGTATAGTGTTGAGCGTGCCATGGCGGATCTGAAGGTGCAAACCGACAAAAGGCAACCATGCAACCAAGACAAGAAATCAGAGTAAAGCAGTGGCAATCTATTTTCTTGCTGCAATAAATAAGTTGAGCAGATATGAAAGAGTACCGCCTCTGGTGCGGCGCCGTGTATTTGACGGTGCTGCGGTAGCGATTGCTGTCGGCGGCGTGGAAGCGGATCTAGGAGGGTAGACGGTGGCGGCGAGGCACGGTGGATGAGACGGTCGTAGGAGCGGCGCTGGCAAGGTGGACGACGACGGGGATGAAGCGAGAGGACGGGATGCAAGGATCCCGGTCCGAAGGCGTGGATGAGAGAGGTCGATCTCTTGTAATGGACGGCGGCGTCGGGGTATCAGCCCCGACATGGTGGAGGAGGACGGCGGTGGATGGGGTGGCGGACGGCAACGGACGGAGGAGGGCGGGGTGGAGAGGTTGTTTTGGCGCCCACGGAGTACGAATGAAGAAAAGGGAGGTAGAGAGGAAGGGCGGAACCATGTATTCAGGGCGCGCTTGTCTCAAATGTGAGGAAATTTACAAACTTAGCCCCCGTTTCAAATTTCTACTACATCACATAAACATTAGTCGGTTGGGGATATGACAGTAATCTTGCATACACCGAATATTTGCCGACGAGAGTTTGTTTTTGGCGCCCACCATGTATGAATATGAATCAGCGAGGGAGTCGATTTCGGCCGAGGACACACTGTGTTTTGGCGCCCACCGTGTATGAATCTGGGTGAGAGGCGGTTACGTCACGTTTGGGTGAAACTACAAACCTACCCCTATCGAAACCTATAGAAATCCAACAGATAGGCTTTGCGTGGCAGGGATAGGAAGTAGTGATTTCCATCTCGCAGATTTCGGTTTCGGGCGGTTACTGAGACTTTTCCCGCTTCGTTCAAATTTTGCAGAGTGCACGTTTACCGTGCCAACTCAATTTGAATCCCGTTTGTATTCTATTTTTTTCTGGCGGGGTCCATTGTAAATTGGAATTACATTCTATATACATCATTTTTTTATATATACTTTCAAAAGCACAACACCATTTATACATAAATATGGTTTACAAATGGCATGATCTCAGATTCATAAGGTTGTATCCATCAATTTGGATTTTCAAATATTTGAAACCACTTTATGTTGAAATCCAATGTATGCATTCCTCGCTAACTGTCTCCAATTAATGTGTGTTTCATGCGGGTTTTTTTAACGTCTCAAACATGTATAATGTGTTTCACACACGCAACATATAGTGTAATCCCGTTTAGACATTAATTGCATATAAACCATGCATTGTTTGTAATTGAAGAATCTATGGAGCACCAATATTGATAAACTATATAACATTACACGTGTGCCCAAATTCAAATGAATATGCATGTTTGATACACCAATTTGCGTTATGATATTATCGATGTCGTGATCTCCAGTTTAAATATTTGAATCCCCTTTAATCCAGATATACGGCTCATATAGCTATCACTCATGCTTATATAGGACTATCTCTCTGGACCTATACGCGTTCATCGTCTCTCAGGTATCTCTCGTGCTACCTGTATGTCGACAATGATCTTTTATCTTCGTAACACACCGACGGTACTCTCTCCCTTGACCTTCATCACTCTATCTCTCTCCATGTGGAATCTCTTTCTCTCACACAAACACAAAACTTTGTCTCCCGGGGTCTCATTTCTCTCTACTATTCCCATGTGTGCCACTCGCACACCCCTCATACAGAGATCTCTTTCGCTCCTTAGATATGAGAACCTACGACTCTTCCTCTTCAATATCTCTTTCTCACACACAAACACAAACTCTGTCTCCCAGGGTCTCATATTTCTCTATTGTTCTCTTGTATGTCGCTCACACACACCCTCTCTCCCTAGAGATAACTTGCGTTCCCTCATATGTCTCTCTAGCTATCACTCTCGTTGTGAAATATCTTTCTCTCTCGCAGACACAAAACTCCGTCTCTCTGGATCTCATTTCTCTCTGATATCTGTTTGTATGTGACTCACATGCGCCATCTCTCTATCTCCCTCACACCCACACACATAACCCAACCTTCTGATCCACTTGACTCCTATCTCTAACACACTAGCTAGCATCTTTATCTTTCTATTTATCTGTTTCTCCATCAACCTTCTTTCTCGCCCTCACTCTTGATTCCTATCGTGCACACTACATATGTTTCTCTCTACATGCAGTCAAGTGCCCTCTCACACACATATATAACTTCACCCTTTGAACCACCCGACGGTCATCTCCAACACCCAAACTAGCAGATGTCCCTCTAGCTAGCATCTCCATCTCTTTATCTATCTGTAGTTTCTCCGTTAACATTTCTTTCTCGCACGGGGTCTTGCTTCCTATCACCCACACTATATATGTCTCTCCATACATATGCATTTATAGGTTGATCTCTTTTGCACAATCGTTGCGCCTCACCCCCTCTGCTCGCCATAGATGCATGATCCAGCCCACGCCACTATCTCTTAAAGACAAAAACACATGCTCAATTGTCGGGCCTTCTTCCCTGCATTCTCACATGCATGCATATTGTCATACCGATCCGTCTCTCCCATGTCGTTGATCTTATGACTTATGTCTTCTTTCTTTTATCTCGATCATGCGCGCGCGCACACACACACATCCCACGTATACATGTATACCTCTCACACATGCACGTTCAAGGTCTCTATGTCTCCATACGTAGTTAATTACCCTCAATCTAACGCCACATCGAATCGTTCTCCTCTTTTGTGCACATAACTTCCGCCTGGATGGGTAAACACACACTCACACTTAACAATCTCCTTCTAGCTACCCCCCCCCCCCCCCCCCCCCCGCGCCTCTCACTCTTCCCCTATGTCCTCGAAACCAATAAGACCATCCCTTTGTTTAATTCCCACCTACATATGCACCATCGATATATAGTAGTCTTCCTCGGTGTCTCTCGAACAAACACGTTCTCTCGATGTCGACTCCTCTCACGCGCAAGCACCTTCTCTTCCCTCTCTACGGGCATTTTCTCTCTCGCACCCCATCGTTGGTGGCCTCTGCCATGCACATCACCTCTCTATGATGAAGCCATGCGAACTTAAATTACATCCGCCACAGAGGACCCCACGACACACACACACACACACGCACGCACCCCCCACACACTAAGACTCCATCTCTCTCTCTCTCACACACACACACACGCACCCCCCCACACACTTAGACTCCATCTCTCTCTCTCTCTCTCTCACACACAAACTAAGACTCCATCTCTCTCTCTCCTCTCTCTCTCTCTCACACACACCCCACACACACATGCTCTAGGCAGAGCATTTGTTCCTACCACCCTTCATCCAACCTTACCCGTATGATAAATAATCACCTTTATTTACTTGCATAACATGGACAATTCCACTTTACTTTAGTAGTCAACAAACTTATCATCTGTACCCTTATAAAAAAACAAGTTGGCGATGATGGTGTGCCTGCCATCTTGTAGTACAGACCGTTATGATCTATATCTGACGGATAGAAAGCAAACTATGATAATTTTACAAAAGATACCCGCACCTCTCTCCACATCATTATCTCCCGCAACCTCATTGCTCAGCAACTAAAAAAGGAATAAGTCTCTAGAACAATCTAGCATGCATGGTGGCATTGCCGCTTTGCACCGCAAATCCATCCCCATGCCTCCGCCTATTCCGACCACCAGTCACCACCACGCTCCACTCCTCCCCGCCTTATCTATCATCTTTCATTTTTTCGATGACATTCTCGAGATACCAGTTTTCCTATAAAATTCTCGAGATATCATTAGTTTTTACACATGGGATTACTCCTGCATGGGTCAATCACAACAGGTGTTTTGTAAAAAAAATGCATATTGATGTTCCATGCAATGCATGAGAATCTTGCTTGTAATTATATAACGCAAATCACGAGCAGGAAGTGACATTTTTTTGGACATAACCACGTTAACATGGCCACGTAAATCACTAGCTAAAGTAAATACCATTATACTTATATCCCGATGCAAAAGGTTGAGTACATGTCCGAAGAGTAGAGTCGCACACATGCACTCTGTCTCTCAGAATCTCTCTCTCATACACACACACCAGTTACTGACGCCCACTTAAGCAGACACGAGTATGTTACAATTTGTGCACCCGCGGGTACACGTGATGCTGCGCATTTATTTAAGCGGGCGAACCCAAACAGTAGTTGCATTCATTCCCCTCCGCCGCCTCTTCTCTGGTCGTCGCCCGGTAGCCATGGGCCGGCCGAAGGTGACAACATACGCCATACTCACGAGCGGGCGCTTTAATATGTAAATTTTAGTGGTCATGCATGCATATTTTTGTGCTAGCACTCCTATATAAGGGTTGACGGTCGCTTCCAGCAGACGTCTTGTGGCGGTGGAAGAGGAAGGAGAAGGGAAGCGGGCTGTGGAGTAACGTTTTTACCACAATTTCTTAGGAAACTGAGTGCAATAATTGAGTAGTTTTGCAAACTACCAAGATTACACCAAACGTTTCAAAACCTATACTCCCTTGCCGGTAGCAGCGCTTTCCGCGTGAAAGCGGTCGGCGCCTGAGGCGTCGATTGCCACATTAATGCCTGGCCAGAGCGGAGGCGACCTCTCACTGGCGCCGGCTTTGAAGTGGCGCGACAGCCGAGAGAGCGCCGCTTCCCGGGGCACGTGACTGCTCCACATCGAGACTGGCCATAGGCCCTGTTTGGATCCATGGGTTAGAGTTAGTTTGAGCTAGTTGGGGCTCAAATAGCCCTAAAGTATCCAAGCATGAGGGTTTAAATTGGAGCAAGTTGCACCGAACCCACCAAAAAACTATCCCACCCAAGAGGTGCTAATCGGAGATAGTTCTCATTGGGACCATTGAAAAATCACCTTTCTCTCTCCATGAAGTGCATTTATTGTCAATCTAACCTGTCACCCAAACACCTCTTTGGCTACAGTTTAGTTTAGGGTTAGTCATGAGTTAGTCTAACCTCTAGCTAAGTTAGAGTATCAAACAGAGCAGTATAGGACATGCAAGTTGCTCAAAGCATACAGAAAATTAAATGCGTGAAAGGATTTTTTTTCTTTTTGAAAACGGAACGTGAAAGGAATTTTTTTAGAATGCTCTTGGCATGTAGCTAACATGTTATAGTTAACCGACCTCAATAGATGGCAGAAACGCCAGCCCGCCGCACTTTAATAGAGACGAGGAGGGAGAAGTGATACAGGCTGCTGGATTACTAGAAGGTGTCGCACGGAAGCCAAGAAATATGGTGATAGCGTGGGTTAGCCATGTACTAGTATGATGTAACTACACTGGGCTGCCGTGTTTCGTACTCTTCTAGTCCACTGTGGAGATGATTGGTTAATTTTATATCGCTGAATAATATTAAATATTATGAGTGCAGACGCTCCACCACGAGGTTCCTTGCTTCTTATCGGTCGTCCGGAATCTATGTTCTTCCACTCTATTTTTTTCGTGAGCTTTGTTCATCCTTTTGCCAACACGCGAGACATCAAGGTGCACGTGTTATGCAAGGATCGTTCCATCTATATGAAGAACACGTGGGAATTTGGAACTACGAGACGGACATGTACCCGTGGAGTGGACGCCTTACGAACCCGAGTAATGTAGCGCAAGAAGTGAAGTAGACAGGCACAAATGGTATGAACATGCATGGCATATAGGGTGTGTTTGGTTGCGTTCTCGACTCGGCATAGTTGTTCCCTCTTCATGCATGCTCAAATCAACACCCTCTTCATGCATGCTCTCTTCATGCATGCTTCTAGTGTATTTGTGCTAAACTAGTGTGGACTCATGCACCCTCCATACACTCTACCAAACACCCAAAAGTAGGCCGAGAAGGGAAATCTTAGGCGGCATTTGTCTCTTACTACGTACTACCACTAAATGTTGTACGTGCAATGCACGGTGATGTTATGGAGTACGTGCCTAAGTACTCTACTACTACTATATTAGTTGGAGGCACATATTAACTTTTATAGTTGTTTACGTGTATGCCCCGAGACCTTCCAACTAGACATGTCTTTCTCTCCAGGTCGCACTTTGTATCGTTCATACCACTAAGTACTACTACGTGTGGTCTCCGACCCAAAAGTGGAAGAAGTGGAGACGCTCTACCACGCTGTTTTTTTACACTGGGCTCTACCACGCTGTTCATGTCCCACTCCTTTCGCTGACGTGTGGGACATCCAGCACGTGCCGTGTTTGGCACCCTTCGTCGTAAGAGTTGAAACGCTAGCATTCATCAGAAATAAAAAATAATTATAAATCGGCAGTGATACTATTTTTTTGTGAACCAATAAGCAGTGATACTATACCACGCGGTTTCCTTGCTCCTCGATATCGGAAAGAATACTTCCGTTCGCCAACATGTGGGACGTCGACCATCTTGGTCCACTTGCCATGCACGCAGAACTCCAAGGGAGTCACCCAGGTCGTCGTGCCGCAGTAACAATGACTAATGAGCTGTCAAATCACAGGCCCACTTCCTACTTTGAAGTTGCTCGGACGAAGGAACCATCATGACTTCGTTGAATTCCGCTTCTTGAAGAAAACTACTGTACCAGCAGTATTGCTAGCTACAGTAGTTACTCCAACAGAGGCCTCCTTTCGTTCATAGGATAGGAATATGAAAATCATAGGAAGCGAGATGACATGCATCTCAATTCCTATAGAGAAAGAGATGCCATTTGATGCTTAGGATAGGAATTTTTCCATTTAGTCTAGGATAATGTAATTGGTAATTTGCTCTAAAAACTACAGTAGTAACTAGTACTAGTATTGGTACATGCTCGTACTCGGACACAGACACACACACTAACTACTAGTACTACTACTTCTCACATGCTGGCCAGACGCCGTCGTTCTCCTTCCCGGCTTTGTCGGCGACACCCCACCGTGCTTGGATCTCCGCCGACCTCTCCGCAGCAGCGCGTGCGTCCTTTTCTTTCTTGCGGTGGCGGGTTTCTCTTGTCTTGAGTGCTTTCTGACTTTTCTGCTCCCTCTGTGCGGCTTTGGCCGCCTCTTGCTCTACCGCCCATTCGGCCTTGGCATCTTCAAATTCCTCCCACATAGTTGTCAGGTCGCGAGCGGCGATGAACTCGGCACGGCGAGATGCCATCGCTTCCCTACCATTTTATGTCCGGTCGTGGGCGACGAGGAACTCAGCACGGCGGGATGCCATCGCTGCCTTACCGGTTAGTGTGCGGCGCGGTGGCATGAATGACGCTTGGTGAGAGCTCTGAGGTGGAGTGGCCGGACAACCGTATAGTGCATTGGTTTGTCAAGAGTTCAAGGACAGAAGACGAAGCAAATTTGGATTACCCTTCAATCCTGGTCATGCCAAGTAAAATGCATTGGCGGTCATCGAACTTGTCTTGATAGCTCACTTTGATCATTGTATACGAGATATGGTGATTATACGGTCACTGGCTCAGCGTATAGCTCCGTATTTGTCTGGTTGACCAGTCAAACAGTCCGCATGCGCCTCATTAGCTCGTGTTCTTTATATATCTATCTATGCGGGCCTACCTGTCAGTGAAGAAAGAAATAAAAACCAAAATTATGCGTATGTGACATTCTTTGTTAGACGTTTGCTTGAGGCCTCCGCGAACACCGAGCATGTATTCACCTGGCTCAACACCAACGGTCATACTCGTGACTCGGCGCCTTGCTCATGTATATCGTCCATCACAACGACAATCTATAAAACAGCCTAGCTAGAGAGGGTACTATGGTGCGGAGTATGTACTATCGTGAGCAACCGATCATAGTGCCACTGCACATGAGTGTGTGTCTGATCGATTCGTCCATTATTCATAAGTTATGTATGGTTGTGTGGTGTCTAATGGTGGTCATCGAATGCTAGCTAGCAACAAGAGCGGTTGCATGGATGCCTGGTTGTCAATACGTGCCGCATACGCTTCAAAGGCTCGTCATCCATGAGTTCGCATTTTACCACCACGCCAGCGTCTGACCGCCCTGGCCTACCAAAACCCCTTCCATCGCTAGCGAGCGCTTCCCGCCTGAAACGATCACCGTCTCTCCAGAACGTCAATGCCGCATTCACCATTCTTAACTGCAGGTGCAGTTGGCGTGTCACTGACATGCGGACCTGATGCCCGTTGGGCCCACATGTTAGTGAGACAACGCACCTTCGGTTAAGTCACTGAAGCAGCGTCCGCATTCACGCCCGACGCGACCTCTCACTGGCGCCGGCATTGCAACAGCGCGCAGGCCGAGAGAGCGCCACCCGCACGGCATCATGGTGCAAGCGACTGCTCCGCGTTAATGACACGACGGCTGCCGACGAACCTACTCCGCTGCCAGCCGTCCATCCGTCTGCCGCGGCTCATTGCCATTCGCCCGCTATATTAGCTTGAGCCCCAGGTCCCAGCCATAGCCAAAGACCCACACTCATTCTCCTCCGGTCCCTTCCTTTTGTTGGCACCACTCCAACCATGGCCTCCGGGCACTCCAAAGATCTCTTGGATGTACTGTCGCAGGAGCAGATGAAGGACATCGGTGGCTCCGCTCCGGGCGCGCTCCAAAGCTCTCTTGGACATACTCTCGCAGGAGCAGACGAAGGAGATCGCTGGCTCCCCCCCCCCCCCCCGTCCGCCATCCGCCGCCACGACCATGAAACCGGCACGCGTGCGCGGGCGCAGTCGGCAGCGAGGGAGAGTAGTACACGGTAGGTCGCCACCGCTCTGGTCCTAGGAAGGCCACCGGTCCTCCACTCAGTCGCCGCCAAGCTTGGTGGGATAAAAATGGGCGGCCTATTAGCCGCTTGATGGCGACGTGGAGGCGGAAATCTTCATAACCTTGTGCTCTGGAGGAGGAGGTTATCGAGGCAGATAAGGAGGAGGCAAAGGCAATGGCCGGCTTTCTCGGGTTCATGGCCGGACATGGTGGTCGGGGCCCGGCGATCGTTTAGATTAGGTTTACAGTAGGTTTTAGTACAGTTTGTGCAAAATATGTAACGAATTTCATCCAGTTTATAGGAAAAGTTCTCGAAATGTAATGAATTTCATCCGGTCAATTTGAAATTTGCTTTGTTTGCATGAATTTCGTCCAGTTAGTTCATATAGTTGTTGAAAGGTATGCGGGCAGCATCGGATGGCATCCATCGGTGTCCTCGGACAGATGCGGTGTAAATTTGTGGGCCAGCTGGAGATGCCCTAACTATCATGCTATAATCGCTAACAATCCTCCATTATTTGGCAGGGAACAGTTATCCCTCGATCAAAATCAGATCCGCGGTGTTTCGCACTCCTCCAGCGTAGAGTGTGAACTCTTGCTTACATAAAAATGGAGCAAGTGGACGGCATCATGCACGTCATATCACTCGAACTAGCCCGCCTAACGAGCGGGAAAGCACTGCCCTCGTCATTTTGTTCTGGATTTCTATCGATAGATCGCGCGAAAATGTTATGCTTCGCAAGTTCTAAAGGAAAAGGCGGCACACTTACGACTCGTACGCGTCGCAACCCCGACAGTCCGGCTCGCACGCCGCTCACCAGAGGGGACACGCGTTGTCTTGCAATTTCACCGACATGTGGGACCGTAATTGAATAAACCGTCGGTAGCGAAATCTAATCGCCCGTGAGCGCCACCGAGAAGAGAGAAACGGGGAGGGAGAAGAGATCGCCACCCGCCAAGCAGACTCCAAGAAATATATGGTGATAATGTGAGGTGGGCCATGCTGGAGTCCGGACCGCTTCCGGAGCCCGCTCTCACCGCCCTGGCCCCTCAAGACGCCACCTGCCCGCCGCATGCATGCATAGCGAGTACTCCCTCCGTTCCTAAATATTTGTCTTTCTAGAGATTTCAACAAGTGACTACATACGAAGAAAAATGAGGTGAACCTACACTCTAAAATATGTCTACATACATCCGTGTGATGTAACCATTTGAAATGTCTAGAAAGACAAATATTTGGGAACGGAGGGAGTAGTACTCCTTATGTGGAGGAGAGAGAGGCATTGACAAAGTCAAGGAGTGGGCTCTGCAAGAGCCCGTCTCTACACGTGCTCCTATGTATAAAAAAATAATTCTAAAAAAGGCATAAAAAACAATTGTGTCTTAAAAAATAATTCTAACAGTGGAGACAATAGCTTTCATAAAAAATAAACAATGAATACTCGTTTCTTGTCCTCTATATCGGAAAGAATACTTCCATTCGCCGACATGTGGGACGTCGACCATCCTGGTCCACCTGCCATGCACAAAATTATCCTGGTCTACCCTGGTCGTATCGCAGGCCCAACCTTTCCCACTGTAAGTTGTTCAGACAAAGGAACCATCATGACTTTGTTGAATTCCGCTTCTTCAAGAAAACTTACTGTACCCGCAATACTGCTACCACACACGAAGACTGGACGGCACTGTACCACGTCGTATCACTGAAACCCACTAGGCCAAACTAGCCCGCCTAGGTCATCTATTTTGGAACGGAGGGAGTACGTCTCTGCACTGCTATGATTTTGTGTTGCACGTTCTCTGTACTTTTTCTATGATTTTCCTACCCTATGAACCAAATGAGGCCTGAATGTATGTCGACTATTGTCTGGTCGATCGCTAAGCCTACAATTTTAGGAGCTAGGGATATTGGTCGATCGACGAGGGATAAGTATAAGCGTACCACGAGCTCATTAGCCCCAACATTTCTCTTCGGTGAGTGTTTTGCAAGTACTATAGCTCGCACAGTAGCTAGCCTACTAACACCAAGAATCATCAAACAAGCCCTAATGATATGATAAACAGTTCAAACTTACATCTAAGCATGCCATATATTACATCAAAACCTGGTGAGGATACATCTGTTTCCATAACTCGGGGAGGGTTTGCATGATTCACTATCAAACAAAAGTAGCAAGATCCGCCCACACAAGACAGTGCACTAGCCCTAAGATGGTTTCATAACACACATCGTTCTGGTAATTAAACACAGGGCAATGCAAACTACCCTGAAGGATTAGCGCGACCAACTATTTCTTGTCATCGATCTCTCGGGCAATGACCACAGCACGGACAGCGGCATGGGAATCGATTTCTGGGGCGATGTCCGCAGGACTGACCACGACATCGGAATCGAACTCTGGGGCGATGTCCATAGGATGGACAACAGCATCGGAATCGATCTCCGGGGCGATGCCAACAGGACGGGCCACGGCATCGGAATCATCAAGGACGTCCACCGGCACCTGCACAACCCTAACATATTAGCAAGCACATTGCAAATAATCAAAAACCACAACTATGGTAATAAGCCATTATTTTTTACCTTGTGCAGCTGATCTCATCCTCCGGGGCCATCTCCTCGTCCTCGATGGGGGGCCATCACCTTGCTAGGGGAATACTGCTTCTCAACGGCGACTATCTCCTCAAACTCGGTCTTGAGCCTCACATAGGTAGCAATCAGAGTTCCTGGGGTAGGCACGGTGGGGCCCTTGCTGTTCTTCCAACTTTCTTTGAGGAGTTCTTCCACCAACGTCCTCAACTCTTGGGCCAGTGCTTTTTTCTTTTAGTTCTTCGTCTCCATGGGTTGGCCTGCCAAAATGGTCAAATCGTTGGTCGGTGCTCGCTTCCTGGAGATCGCTGTCTCCAGTGGGTTGTCCGCCGGCAACTCTTTGCCTAGTGCTCCAGGATCCATCGGTGAACTGACAAACAAAAAGCAATCGAAAGGAAACCACAATCGCAATGAAAACAGGGAAAAGAATAGGATGTGAGAATCGCCGGTGCTTCGCAAAAAGAAGATTCTTGGAATGAAAATATAGCAGCATAAGCGATCGCCCACCTTTCCTTCGTCTTGAAGAAAAATGGCAGAAGTGAGTAGCGATGTTTTCTTCAAGAAAGGGAAGAAAGGGCTTGAACGAGCGTTCCAGTGAAATGATGGTTGCTTCGTCCAGTCCAACTTGGAGGCCACCTTACCACTGCTGGTAAAGGTGTGGGTTTTGTGATATGACGGGTCATGACGGCCACACCGAGGTGACAGGTGAGTCTCGACTGTAGCACCTCGCTGTGATTTGGTGGATGGCACGCGGGTCCGGATGCTTTGAAATGTCCCGCATGTAGATAGAGCAGCTAGTCATATAGGAGTGCTTAATATTGTGCACCGCGACCAAGGCGGAGAGGAAAACGAGAGAACTACGTAATTAATGCATGAGTTTAATTAGGGTAGTTTTGTAAAATACGAGATACATTCCTCCAATCGCCAAATGCCTTGGTTCATGAGATTTGAGATTTGAGCCCTATAAACCGGAAGGGAGGGGGTACTGCACACGGTGTAGTCTAGTCACTTGTTGAAATCTCTAGAAAGGCAAATACTCCTTTCCGGTTTACAGGTCTATACTACTCCCTCCGTCTAAGGTGTGTAAGTCATCTTACGAAAACCAAATAGTCCCAAAACACTTAGGTGCGCTGCATTAACTTCTACCTTGTTTCTTGTTTCTTGACATATCAACCAATAAGAGATGAGAGGTGTGCATGCTTTTAATGACATGCAATGGCTAGTTCATTGCATGCAATGCTATTAATTAGCAAATAAACATTGGTGACCCCAGGAGGAAATGGTGCTAAGCGCGTGGACCTATGCAAGATGAGTATCAACCAATGGATAATGGAGTTTAATTGTTAAACAATACTCCCTCCTTTCCGGTTTATAGGGCTTATCTCAAAATTTTATGTTTTCCATTTTATAAGGCTAAATTTGGTTGTTTTCCATCACATTTTCAGATTCCAAGGTGCATTAAATCATTGCATGCAAGTATTAAGAGAAATTTGACCAATGCATGTACTTTATGCATACATGCATTGCAATTAATGCATTGATAAACATAATTTTTTGAGGAAAACGAGAGCATTAGTTAGGTGCTTTTGCAAAACTACAAACTGTGTTCCACCACTCACCATCTACATTGATTGGTGAGATTTTTGAATTGAGCACTATAAACCGGAAAGGAGGGAGTAGCAATTTTGTCTCATGCAAGAGCCTGGCTAGTATATGCGTGCTCCAAGGAGCCGCACCACGCGAGCGTTCGGAACTTCCACGTTCGGGTTGCGCTTGGCTCTTTGCCTCTTCGAGAAGATGAACACTGATGCTACTCCTAGTTCTACAGTATCGAATCCACTGCTGCATGTCCGTCCACCTCGTGCGGGAGGGATAGCGTGTAGCGAAAGCTTCTACTTACTGCTCCTGCCTTTGCGTCTATGACAGGTGGGCCCAACAGGTGGTTGGCCCTCCGTCATGCAGCCAAAGGCAGTGCATAAGGCACCGAAGCTCGGTCCACGAGGGAGAGGGCGTCGTAGTAATCAAATTTCTCGGTCTTGTACGAGTTGACGCGACACATCAAAGCACTGCACTCGATAAAAGTCTTTTTACACATTTCAAATGGGCTACTTCGTATGTAGGAGTAGACATATTCTGCTTCGTATGTAGTCACTTGTTGCAATCTCTAAAAAGACTTATATTTGGAAATGGAGGGAGTACAACGCATGCAAGCATGCATGTGACTTTCCTTCCGATACTTGCATGTGTTGATTTGATGCACCTTGCCAAATTTTGACTATAAATTTAACTAACCAAATTTTCATGCATGTCACAAAAAATTACGGGGCTGTTTGGATTGTGACTATGTTTGTCTTATGTTGCCACATTATTTTTCCCGCACTTGCCACACTTGCCTAACCTGAGTTGCTCAAATTGTTAGACACAATTTGGCTTGCCTAAGGGAATCTTGCCACAATTTTTGTGTCTATGACATGTGGGGTTCACTGCTAATAAAAAATTCTTGTCTTAGGTGTGGCTAATAAAAAAGACTTATATTTAGGAACGGAGGGAGTAGAAAATATAAATAATAATGCATGTTGGGGCAACCCACATTTCTGCTAATTTTAGCCGTGGGCTTGTTCAAAATTTTTACGAGGGGGTGGTTGTTCATTTAATGGAGGGACTTTTAGTACCAGACTTGAACGATACAAAGTGCGCCCTGGCACACCGTAACACCACTTGGAACAAGCGGGTAGCTATCTCAAAAAACAATAAACAACTAAAAAAACCGCGACCTGGCATGTAGTAGTACACAATTTTAAACGATTTTTTTGATGGAGTGAAAAAGGAAAACTACCCCACTACTTATATATAGGCCGGAGCCTCCGCGCTTGCTTGCTAGGGTTGCTCTATTCACATACTCTCATCCTCTCCAGATCTAAACAAGATAGGGGTAGTAACACTGTCTTTCTCCCTTCAAAAAACACTGGCTTTCTATCCTAACCGCTGGTTACACATCCGGACGTATCCCCCTCCGCCGGTGAAGGGGAGGAGGGGCAGCGTTTAGGCCGTCGTCGACAGCGAGGGAGGAGACCCACTGCAGGCCGCACCATTATCTCTGGCTGAGCGCCGGCGTGGGAGGTCCTCCGATCCCTTCGTGCTGTTACGTGGGCGGATCCGACCTCCCGCCGCCCACCTATCCACATCCCGACGACCTTCAGGTATATCTTTGTTCGAAACCGCCTTAGCTCTACTTCCCCGGCTCGCTACATCGCTGCATGTGCATCATTTTCTACCTCCCAGCCCCTCTCGATCGGATGGTCCAACGTCACCTATTTTTTCTTCTATTGTTAGAGGTAAAGCTACTTCATGGAGTCGAATCTTGTACTCCCTCCGTCCGAAAATACTTGTCATTGAAATGGATGTATCTATATGTATTTTAGTTCTAGACACATCCATTTTGATGACAAGTAATTCCGGACGGAGGGAGTACTTGGTTCAAACAATAAATAAAGTGGGGGTGGGGGAATTTAGTATGTACATCGGACTTGGTACAAACAGGAAGGAAAGGGGGTGAAAGTAGTAAAGACTGGTCATCCAACCGGTCTCTTGGTCAAAAAGGGAAATATCGGGGTCACGCGGTACACGATTGGTATGGCCAGACTAGATTTGCTATCCACACATAGGAGTAGGTGGCTAGAGTGAACAAAATGGGACCAACCCAGATATGTTTCTTGGATGTTTGTTTCTCGGGGCAACAAACTATGAATCACCACTTTATGCCCCTGTTTACGTACATGGTGTCAGATCACTGGTGCACCCATTGTCCCATGCCCTTATACCAAATATTTAGGCTCGGTCGGAATAAAGGGGCAGAAAACATAGATCTTGATGAAAATAGAGGAATAGGAAAGGAATGTAGGTATAAAACTATGGAACAACGAACCAGAGGAAACTCTCAAGAGAATGTGTTCGAATGGACTACAAAATGTACAGTTTTTTTAGAGTAGCATGCTTGGCAGTATGAGATGCTATTTGTTTATTCAGCTCCACGGTGACTACTCTTGTCCTCACCTCACGTACCACACATAGGTTGATCTTTTTATTACGGCAAACACAGCACAACAACCTGTCTAACGCATGGTAGCGAGCGCCTGCCTCGGGCTTCCGCTCAAAAATGAGCAGCGCATGGATGTTTCTAATCCTATGGAATCAGTACTACCAGACCAGCTTTTCTATGAAACACTATTCACCTTTCCCGTGTTCCGAACGGTTGGAAGGGAAAGAACACCGTAGGAATTGTGTTCATACGAAAATCCTGCACCAAACCTGTGAACCGAACGCAACCTTAGTTGTTCTTAATATAATGTCCCTGGTAAAAATGAAGCTATGCCACTATCTTTGCCTGTAATTATTTGAGACTCTGACAAGTTTAGCCAAATGTTTTTGCCTGTAATTGTTTGAGATTCTGACTATTTCCTCTGTGCCTTTTTGTGCAAACAGGGATATCCAATTCACCTGGTTGCTGTTGTGACCTTTTGTAATCGCACAAAACTCTTCTTAAAAGAAGTGAGTTTTGTCTTTGTTTAACTAGAATGTCGAATGGAACAGTTGGTTCATTTTGGTGGAACTGCACAAAGGGAGATGTGTTCCAATCCTCATCATCCATATTGGCGCCATAACCTTCCTTTAGGTAAGAATGATATTTAATGCATGTGTTCATCTCCAATTTTCGACTGCCATGAGAAAATAATGCTGTTTTTTACTAGTACACTTCTACTCCCTCACTGACCAAACCAATTCTGAATTAGAAGGCCAATCATGTACTTGGTTTCACCAACTGGTGAGGAGAAAGAGAAACAGAGCATGAAGAGGAAGAAGAAGAAGAATAAAAAGTGCCAAGGCGATCTTGCTGAAGCCAGAGGCCTTAGTCGAGGCCATTCAAGGGCTCCGACAACGACTACCTTGCATGTGAGACGATCCTACAGGGAGCCCTTCCACTTCTGCTGTCTCACTTAATTAATTAGGAGTACTTAAGTACCACTAATTTATTACTTCCTAATTTTCCTGTTGGAGTTAAACAAATCTTTAGTAGGACCCTATGTTGAATCATGTACGTGTGAATGTTTGTCTATGGAGGTGAATCATGTGGTGGAGCAGGGAGGGAATATTATGAATGTCATGACATAATAGTGCTATTGTTTTGCATGTCAATTTATTGCCATTGGTTCAATGAGGCAATGTTTTGCGTATTGTCCATCATGAATTTGATGCTACTGTTTGAGTAATATGCTAATGTCTTCCTATCCTTTCTCACCGAGCTAATGAAGGTTTCACCTTGTTCCTACTTGTGCAAACAGGGATCATGTTGTGCCAATCATACATTTTAGTGGAACTACACAAGACAATACAATGAACTGTATCCCAGCCAGTGCTTTAACTCTGCTGGAAGTTCTTGATAATCTTTCGATATAATCTCAACACTGGTAAACAAGAGTGATTTCAACCATACATTTGAAGTGCACAAAAATATATACTATTGTGTGATTCCAGTGAGTGCTTTATCATCTCTTATGGGACTACATGAATAAGCTTTTTTTCTCGAGTTAGTAATGCAGCCTAAGGCCTTCATCCATATTAGTTTGTTGTCATCTCTATTTGTATCGTACTCTTTGTCATGAGAAACTCCTTTATCTTTGCACTTTTAAGTTTTGCAACCTATGATAAATGGCAATGCTTTGAGTGTTGAGTTGAGCTAATTGGCACTGATTAAATAAACTAATACCTCTCTTTAAGCAAGACTACTATGTTGCTAACTTTACCCATTAAGATAATGAGGGTGCTTCTATTTGTTAGTGTATGTTTCATCAACTAGTCCCACTATTACAGTAAGCTCACTCTCTCAATATATGTGCTAACTTGAGGATGCTCGATTTTGATGGAACTGCACAAAAACTTTGGGTGCTTCATTACCTTGACAGCTTCCGTCCTTTCACCGGTCGCTAATCTTCACTTGCTTTCTTCCTTTCTTTGTCGATTCGCTATGGCTTATCTCGGCTTCCAGTCAAAGGAAATAGTAATTGATATGCTACCTCACACAGGTTGGTACTGGTCTTAATCCTAATTATTGTGCCTGTCATATGTATTGGTAATTTGGTATTGTGCTACTGTTTGCCGATTTCATAAAGGAGTAATTTGGAGCTTGAACTCGCGGGCAAATCATTACATCGGGTGATTTTAGTAGAACTGCACAAAATGATCAGATGGACATGTACTTATGCTGCTGCTATGTACTCCAAAGTTCACTCAGACAAGCATCGATGTTGACAAGAAGTGCATATATTCATTCGAGTATCAACCGGCGTCAACCAATTGTCAAACTCCAAGTATTAGGAGAGTGAACGCCAAAAATATTGCTTGGTGCATAGCCCAGAAAAACGCAGTCCAGTCTTTGGTCCCAACTTGCGCCTTTTGGTTATCGGCACATATGGTAGCAAACTATATGGCATGGAGTCTAAAGATTCCAGAAAAGTTGGTTGACGCGTATATTCATCTGGCACTTAATCAGTCTGCACGCCAAGGATGCTCCATTTCAGTTGAACTGCACAAAAAATTTGGGTGGTTCATTTTCTCAACCGCCACCTTTCTAAATGCGCAATGCAGAATTTTGGCGAGATCTGAGGACCAAGATGAGCCAAGAACTAGTTGGATGAAAGTAGTGGCCAAGTTGCTTAAACCTCCCTCGACACGAGGCCACTATTTGAGGATAAACCTATAAGCAAAGTTCAGATTGTCTATGCTGCCTCTTATGTACTCGAAAGTTTACATGTACAAGAACTAATTTTAGCAAGAAGTACCTCCGATTGAACACCATTTACCAGTCTGTACCCTAGGTAATTAAAGTTCGTCCATGGATCATATTGGCTGTGATCCCAACCATTTGGATGCATAAACATACTGAACATGTGTATATCTGAATCTTTTTGTGAATTATGTATGAATATTGTCGTGTGCCCTATCAATCATTTGGATGCATAGGTATGCTGGGCTTGTGTATATATGAATCTTTTTAGTTGTCGATAGTGAATGTTGGCTATGAATATGAACGTGTCCTGTGGACCTGAGTTTGATATGAATGTTTACCTTTTCTGTTGTATTTGTGTGTGAACTTGTTAGTATGCCTACTGTGGGGTATAAAACGCAGGTCTCTTATAAAAGTAATGTTGTGTCCAATTTATGTTTTCCTTCTAACCACATATATATTTATATTATTACTATTATCGTATATTTTATAGAGACTTATATATACATTATAAAAACATCCCACGTGTTATTAACTTATAAAAGTAATTGTTTAACGGAAAATCCTCGTTGTTTTTGACTCACGGGCAAGGAAAATCCTGGTGATTATGCATAAAAGCTTGCGAAGATTTTGAAGGACCAATTTAATAATAACGCTCATTTTTATTTTGAGCAATAACTTCGCTAATTTCTTAATTATATATATATATATATATATATAATGTGCCTCTCGATTTATTCTTTGATATTAATTGCTCCTTCTAACATAACATTATATATATAACGAGCCCACCTAATACGTGTATTTCAAGGAAGTGCAAATGGGCTGGGATTTCTAAGAAAATATAAATGGGCCTGATTGACGCGAAATTATTTGTTCACCCAGCCCAGCAAATGGACTGTACATTCTAGAAAACATGGGTTAAATATATGCCACATTTTAGCAGGCTGACATTTGGGCCAATAGGTCGAAGCCTACGTAGGGCTTTGTCAACTTGGTCAACAAATGATTGTTTCCTCCACAGCCATTGGATTTATATCCAACGGCCGGCATGCACCTTCAATCCCTCGTCTTGTTCGTCCCGCGTCGCCGGGACCGCTTTGGTCCGCCTCCGGCTGACTAGCGGCTCAGCTTATACGCGCGCTGTGAAGCGCTACCCCACCGCCGCTATCCCTCCACCCCTCGACACCTCCTGTTATTCTCCACAGACTACAGCCCCACGCCGCAACAGAACCAGTTATAACCCTTCTCCTCCTCTCAATCTGCGACTCCACTGCCGCGTTTTCCCATCTCCGAGTTGTTCCCGTCCGGGGCCTCGCCGTCGTCCACCGCCTCGCTGTGTTTGGTGCGGCGTGGTCAACAAACGAGAGTCATCGGAAGAGGACTGTACGTGGAGAACCTGACGGCCGGGACCCACGAGGTCCATGGTCGCACGCAAGGAAAGTTCCTCCTTATTAAGCTGAAAAAAAATGTTTCCTCCACCTGACAGCTGGGACCCACCGGCTGTATCTTCGCACGGAAGGAAGTGCCTCCTTGTTTTGCGAAAAAATTATTCATCCCGTTGACAGCTGGGACCCGTCGGTTGGTGGTGACTTGTGGGCCTACTAAGCGGACGTGTACGCACGACTTTGTCAACTTAATCAACAAATGATTCTAGCAGCTGGACCGTTGGATGTTAATCCAATAACCGTGCTCCTTCTTCAACCTCTGTTCTTGCTCCTATCTCCCGTGGGCGGCACCGCCGCTGTGCTGCCTCGCACCCGAACCAGTGAAGTTTCCCACTCCTCTCCATATGCGACTCCACTGCCCCGTCTTCCCCATCTCCAGGTCGTTCCAGTCTGGGTGCGCTCGACACGGTGTGGTCAACATGGTCAACAACCGAGAGTCATCGGAAGATGACTGTACGTGAGAGGCTGACAGTGGGGACGCACCACGTCCATGGACGCATGCATGCAACAAAACGCGGCGAGGTCAACGTGGTCAAGGAACAACTTCCATCGGAAGTATAGTGTACGTGGAGAGTCTCAGCTGGTTCCACGGACACAGCAAGTAAGTGCCTCCTTATTACGCGGAAAATAATGATACCTCCAAGCGGCAAAGAGGGACCCACCGGACGGGCCACCGTATTTTGCAAAAAAACATTTGCCCCTAACTGCTGGGACCCACCGACGGGCCACCGTATTTTGCAAAAAAGATCCCCATTGTCGGCTCGGACCCACCGGAAGTGCCTCCTTATTAGGCACAAAAAAATGAATACTCCCCCTGCTAGCTAGAACCCACCTTGGTGGGAGGCTGACTTGTGGGCCTACTAAGTTGACGGGGACGAAGGGCTTTGTAAACTTAGTCAATATGAACGATTCTAGATCCAGTGACCGTACGATGTCCATCCAACGGCCATAGTGCTTCTTCAACCTCTGGTCTTCTTGCTCCAGCCGCCCAAACCAGCGCCGATCGTGCCTCATGCTCCTGCCTCCCGTGGCCGGCTGTGTCTTGCCATGAGGCCTCACCGCCCCTACTATTCCCACCGCTGGCCAGGCCACTGCGGCGGCAGCCTCACACCATGGCCGAACCGGTGAACCTCGTACTCCTCTCCGTGCGGGCTTCCATGCCGCGTCTTCCCGGCTCCGCTTCATCCCTTCCTAGGCCTCGCCGTCGTCCACCGCCGTGGTGCTCTCAAGGCGTGGTCAACATGGTCAAGGAACGACTTCCATCAAGAGAAATCTTGTCGTGGAGAGGCTAACAGTGGGTCCACGGCCACGACCCGCTTTTTTGTGATTTGCCAAGTAAGTCGCTTTGTCGTGCCTATTGGGCTGCAAATCTTTCAAGACGAGGAGAGCTTTCATTCGGCTGGCCGAGAAAATGGCCCATCAGTAATGAGAAATGGGATGTACATTTTTAAAAGACATCAAACCGGCAATTAGTTTCAAATATCTTTTTTTTCATTTCGAGATTTTAAATTACATTAATTTTTATGCATGGAGAATTTGTTGGATTTTATATCGATATACATTTATTTTTAAAATCAGTTTGAATGTGAGTCGAAATTTCGGGATTAAAAACAGTTCGGACCGCACCGAAAAATATGCAAAATTTCATATATTTTTTTTAACCGTGGCCACAATATGGGCTGTAATGCTAACAGAAATAATATGGGCTCCAAAAAAACCTTAAGATTTAGCAAATGGGCTATAAATTATTAGAAATAATGGCAGATGGGTTGTATGCTGTTTTCCACAGATTTGAGGCTTTCCTAAAAAAAGGTTGACGCACAAGCAGTGACTGTTGGATGGCCATCCAACGGCCGTCGTGCTTCTTCAATCTCTGCTCTTCTGCTCCAGCCGCTCAAACAAGCGCCGGCGGGACTGCCTGCTCCCTCCTCCCCGCGGCCGGCTCTGCTGCCACGCAGGCCTCACCGCCCCACCGTACTCCCATCACTGGCCTAGCCGTCCCTCTACTCACCCACACCTACTGTTATTCTCCGGCGACGGCAGACAAACCAGTAAACCCTCGTATAGTCGTACTCCCCTCCGCGTGGGAAACAACTGCCGAGTCTTCCCTGCCTCCGTGTCGTTCCCTTCCTAGGCCTCGCCGTCGTCCACCGCCCTGGTGCTCTCGGCGCGGCCTGGTCAACATGGTCAACGATCGACATGCATCTGAAGTGGGATCAGACATTGGAGAGGCCGACAGCTGGGTCCATGGCCGCACGCAAGGAAATGCCTCCTTATGACGCGCAAAATAATGATTCCTCCACCTGACATCAGGAACCCACCGAAAGGGCCTCTTTATTTTGCGAAAAAAACGTTACCGCCACTGACAGCTCGGACCCACCAGCTATATCTTCGCATGCAAGGAAGTGCCTCCTTATTACGCACAAAAAAAATGAATACTCCGCCTGTTAGCTGGGACCCAGTATAGTGCAAGGCTGACTTGTGGGCCTACTAAGTTGACGGGGATGGAGGGATTTGTCAACTTAGTCAATATGCATGATTCTAGCTCTAGTGACCGTACGATGTCCATCCAACGGCCGTAGTGCTTCTTCAACCTCTGGTCTTCTTGCTCTAGCCGCCCAAACCAGCGCCGGTCGTGCCTCGTGCTCCTGCCTCCCGTGGCTGGCTGCGATGCGGCGGAGGCCTCACCGCCCCTACTACTCCCACCGCTGGCCAGGCCATCCCTCTACTCACCCACACCCCCTGTTATTCTACGGCGACGACAGCCTCACCCTCATACTCCTCTTCGCGCGGGCATCCACTCTTGCGTCTTCCCCGGCTCCGCGCCGTCCCCTTCCTTGGCCTTACCGTCGTCCATCACCGTGGTGCTCTCGGCGCGGCGTGGTCAATGTGGTCAACAACCGACTTCCATCGGAAGAGTACTGTGCGTGGAGAGGCTGACAGCTGGGTCCACGGCGGCCGCAAGGAAGTGCCTCCTTATTACGCGCAAAATAATTATTCCTCCACCTGACAGCAGGGACCCACCGGACGGGCCACCGTATTTCGTGAAAAAAACGTTTTCCCCCTAACTGCGGGGACCCACCAGCTACATCTTCGCATGCAAGGAAGTGCGTCCGAGCAAAAAAAAAACGATTCGCCCCCCTGTAAGTGCATCTAGTGCCCCTTAGTGATTTTGGTGTATTGAAGACTTATAGGTTAAGGGACTAATGTGTTTATGAGTGTACACATGTCTATAAGTCTATGAGGATTTTGATATTTACAGAGAAAGTCGGCCCCTAAAAATGAAGTTCTTCGACTGAAGACTTTGATATTCTGAAGACTTTCTGAAGATTTTGAAAGTGAAGAAATTGGTGTGACCTTGAAGACTTGGTATTCATTTGAGGAACATGAAGCGTGAAGACTTTTGTTTTCGTAGTTTCATTTTCTCTTTCTTGAGTCATAGGAAACACCGTCTTTGTTAAAGGGGTCGAGGAAATACTAAGGAAAAATTTCCATGTGATACTTAACTCAAAATCCTACACCTACCAATCCCTTCGAGTGAAGCCATTGGAAATCTCATACAGTTCAGTCAATTTCTTCAGTGACGTAGACGAAGTTCTTACATTGTCACGAGGAATTTGTTCTGACCGAGGAGTTAGGAATTCGCCAAAGTGGATTGCCTACACAGTGAGGAACATGATAGCCCCGAGGAATTTGAGAGTCAAATTTCCGACCGTTGTTGTCTTCTTGGCCACCTGTCCCAGAATATCTACCCACCTAACGGTCATATCATTGAAGGGCATTTATGTCTTATCATGTCGGGCTGCTCCCTAGGCTATAAATAGCCTCCCCCTACAACCACTAGCTGGTTGGCTGCTCGAGAGAAACCGACACTTGTCATTTGAGAGCATCCCATCCTCCGAGGACTTTGAGCGAAAATCATCGGTGAGGAAAACCAAAACCAAACACCTACAAACCCAAAGTGATTGAACATCATCAAGAGATTGATCCCTCGTGGATCCGACGCTTGTTACCTTTGAAGACTGTGCTTCTTCCAGATGGTTAGGCGTCATGGTCTAGAGCATCCAAGAGGAATTGTGGATCGCCGAGTGACCGAGTCTGTGAAGGTTTGGAAGTCGCCTGAAGACTTACCACGAGTGATTGGAAGAGGTCTGTGTGACCTTAGTTCAAGGAGAATGCGGTGAGGACTTGGTGTCCTGAGCTGCTGCTCAGCGACTGGGTGTCCGAAACTATGTGTCCTCGAGTTTAAATACTCAGCCGCTCCAACCAGACGTACAACTGAGACAGCAGTTGGAACTGGTCTACCAAATCATTGTCTTCACCAAGCTTACTAGTTCTATTTCCTCAACTCTTTCATTTCCTCATTCTTTGTGTTGAGTGTTTTTCATATCTGTGTTTGAAGACTTTGGTGAAGACTTTCTCAATTTCCTCAGTTCAATTTCTTGATCTGTTTGTCTTCATCTTGTGTTATCCTGTGACTACGCTTTTCGTACTCTGTGGTATCTTCATTTCATCATGATGACCATGCAGTATTCTGTTGTGCTTACTTCGAGTACTTATTCCGCTGCAAGTAGTTGTTAAGCTTAGGAATTTCCTCACCGCAAATTCCTCGGTGAAGAATTCATAAAAATCGCCTATTCACCCCCCCCCTCTAGTTGATATAATGCACTTTCAATTGGTATCAGAGCAAGGTACTCCCTTGTTCTGTGTGATTTTGGTTTAACCGCCTGGAGTTTTAGTTATGTCGACCGCAGGTATGATCAAGGTATCTGCTGGCTATCCTACCTTCGATGGGACAGACTACCCCTACTGGAAGAATAAAATGCGAATGCATCTTGAGGCAATTGATAACGATCTCTGGTATGTTGTGGAAAATGGTGTTCCCACTGTCTCACCCTCACTAAATGCTACCGATGTGAAGAGATTCAAGCAACTCGATTCTCAAGTGAAGAATATCATATGTGGCCATCTGAGCAAAGGATAGTATGGAAGAGTGATTGCTTTGGAAACTGCTAAGCTTATCTGGGATAGGCTGTCCAAAGTAAATGAAGGAGTCTCAACTCAGCGTGACTCTCGAGTTGATGTTCTTATAGCGTCTTCAACCGCTTCAAAAGACTCGACAATGAAAATGTTCAACAAACCTTCGATCACCTCACTGACATCTCAAATGAGCTTAAAGCGCTTGGTGCCACTGACATCACCGACCATGAGGTGGTGAAGAAATTGTTGAGATCGCTTGATTCCTCATTTGATACTCTGGCACTGATGATACAAGAACGTGCTGACTACAAGTCACTTGATCTCGCTGATATCCTCGAGAGGCTAAATACTCATGAGTTCCAGCTTGCTGAAAAGTGAGATCTCTATGGTTCGAGCTATGGCAAATCACGTGCCCTGAAGGCCAAGGCAGTGTCTAAATCTGAATGTGCAGATTCTGGTAGCAGCCTTGGTGATCCTGAAGAATTGAGCCAGGAGCTATACCGCTCATGAAGAAGTTCGAAGTTCTCAAGACATGGTCGCTTTGGAAAATCCTCAAGGAGCAGTGATTCCTCATCCAGTGACTATAAGAGAAGGCTATGCCACAAATGCAAGAAACCTGGTCACTATATTCAAGATTGTCCTCAGCAGGAAAAGGAATTAAAGAAGAAGAAATACAAGGATTATAGTTCTGATGACGCTAAGAAGAAGAAGAAATTGTCAAAATCTTCATCATCAAAATCCTTGAAGTCTTCATCTCACAAGAAGAGCAGCTCCAAGAAGGCTCGGGCATTCATAGGCAAGGAAATGGACTCTGAAGCTGAATCTGAGGAACATGAGGAGGAGGAGGCATCTGAGGAGTCCGAGTGCAGTGTGGCGAGTCGGCTCTTGCTCTTGCATTCATCGACAAGTCTATCTTCAACTCTGAAGAAACCGACCTCACCAACAAGGTGATGAAGATAATGATGACTACGCTCCCACCTATTGCTTCATGGCAAAGGGTGCCAAGGTACTCAAATATACCTCCTCTGAATCTAGTGAGAATGAATCGATGAAGACCTCAAGCCCAGCTACTCTAAACTTGCTAAGATTGCTGTAAAACAACAAAGGGCTTTTGAAAAGGTTCAACACATGCTAGACAAAAGTGATGATATGTTGGGTGAAGAAATGGATCGCACTAAAGCCACAATGAAAATCTTCAGAGACTTCAGTCTAGGCTTGACAACCTTCAAGGTCATCATAACACTCTCTTGTCTGATCATGAGAAGCTTTCTTATGAATTTCTTCAAAGAAAGCAAGATCTTGAGAAGCTAAGAGTGAGTTATGAAGATCTTCAGAAGGAGCGCAATTCATAACTTGCTCAACAAATCAGCGCTTCTCAAGAAGAATTTGTTCCTCCATGCTTAAAGTGCATTGAGCGTGAATCTGCTAATTCTTCACTGAATGTTCAAATGCTTCAACTGTTACAAATTCTTCACCTGCCTCTGCTATCACTAATTCCTCATCTGAGGACATTGCTAGTATCCTTGATGATGCAGGGCTGAAGGAATTGTACATAGAGGCATGTACAAAAAGCCTCAAAGGGCATCGAGACTCTTTGTGATGTGCTTAAAAGCAGATCCTCAACAGGAACCCTAGGAAAGAGGGTATTGCCTTTGAGAGGAAACTAAATCTTGATGGGACATATTGGAAGCCTGAGCGATGCGCCAAAACCTCATGGAGTTACCGCAAAGGGACCTACAGTTGATCCATCTAACTTATCTGGCTTTACATGTGAATCTCCTCATTATTCTAATGAGTCATTTGACTCCAACTATAAACTGTTCAAAAATCAGAATGGTGAAGTATTAGCTAGATATGTTGGCACTAAGCTGCGAGAGCAGTTCCCCTATGAAGAAAATATGGGTTCCCAAAAGGTGCCTTGAAAGTCTTCAGGTGAATGTCCTCATGACACCACCTGTGAAGAATAAGAACCCCAGATCAAACTCTTCATATGGACCAAATGCTTCATATAGATCCAAGTCCTCATACGGACCAAATTCCTCACGTGGATCAAATTCCTCAAAAGGATCAAAGTCCTCATATGATTATCATCATGCTAACAACTCGGTTTCGCAGGGTAGAGTTAAGGGCTATGAATATGTGCATTATTCTTCAAACCATTATGTTCATAAGTCCTCGAAGAATTTCTCTGCTTATTCATATGCTTACCCTAACCCCTCCCGTGTGAAACGAAATGGATTGGCTTCTATGCCACCATTCTCATATGGAGCTCGTAGAGTGATGAACTCTTTGCCACCCCTTCAGATGTGGGTGGTGAAGAAAAAGACCTAATCTCTTCTACAGGGTCAGGTCTCGGGCGTGCTTTAACGTCTGAAGAATTTCTTGTGGGCACGACAAAATTGCACTGAAAGGGCCTTGAGGCTAATCATGAAGAAATGAACTTTCATTTCACACGTCCCCATATTGCTATATCTGTTTCTTGCTTGATGAAATTCATCTGATGAATTTGATATCATATTCTTCACTGATGAAGTATATGAGTTCGTAAGTTGCACTAATTCATCTGCAGGGTGATCAACCCAAAGCAAATGAGTGGGTCCTCGATAGTGGATGTACAAATCGCATGACTGGTGACAAGAATCTATTGATGGATGCTCCTTTATCACCGTCACATCTGAAGCATACCATCTTTGCTGACAAAGGAAAAAGTCAGGTATTGGGTCTAGGTAAGGTTGCAATCTCTAAGGACATACACATGGACAAAGTCATGCTTGTTGAGTCCTTAGGATACAGCCTCATGTCAGTCTCAATGCTTTGTGATCTTGATTTGGTTGTTGTTTTTGGCAAGTATCATTGTGTTGTGATTATGGAAGCTGACAATTCCAAAGTCTTCGAAGGCTTTAGGAGAGGAGACTTGTATATTGTTGATTTCTCTCTGAGGACCGCAACCAGCCGTGTGCCTACTTGCAAAAGCTTCGAAAGGCTGGCTATGGCATCGACGACTTAGTCACGCAGGCATGAGGAATTTGCACTGCGCTTGCAAAGAAGAAGCATGTCATTGGCATTGAGAATGTCAAATTCCTCAAGGATCACTTGTGTGGAGCACATGAAGCTGGAAAAATGACCAAGGCCAAGCATCCAATGAAGACTATCATGACCACTACCCGACCATTGAATTGCTTCACATGGACCTCTTTGGTCCTAATCATTACTCAATGGTCACTAATGATGCATCTCTATATGGCTTTATTATTGTTGATGATTACTCTCATTACACATGGGTACACATTGTTACTTACAAACATGAAGTGCAGGAAGTCTTCAAACGATTTTCCTTGAGGGCTTCAACCAACTTTGGTGTCAAGATCAAGCACATCAGGAGTGACAATGGAACTGAGTTCAAGAATTCTGGTCTTGATGACTATCTTGATGAACTTGGTATTACTCATGAGTTATCTGCTCCTTATACTCCTCGGCAAAATGGCGTCGTGGAGGCGCAAAGAACAAACTCTTGTTGAGATGGCTCGCACTATGCTTGATGAATACAAAAGCATACGTCGTTTTGGATTGATACAATTGATACTTCGTGCCACATCATCAGCAGTATATCTTCACAAATTCTTCAAGAAGACTGCCTATGAACTCCTCAACGACAAGAAACCCAATGTGAGTTATTTCAAAGTCTTCGGTGCTAAATGTTGGATTAAAGATCCTCATCACAATGCTAAATTTGCACCGAAAGCACATGAAGGTTTTATGCTTGGTTACGGAAAGGACTCACAGACCTACAGAGTCTTCAACAATGTTCTTCACAAGTTTGTTGAAACTGTAGATGTGTGGTTCAATGAAACTAATGGCTCGCAAAGAGATCACCTACCTTTTATGATAGATGAATCAGCACCTGAGGACTCTATCAAGTTCAAGGCAACTGAGGATGTCATTCCAACTGAAGAATCTGCTGAAGAATTCATTCCAGAACATGAAGAAAGTCGAGCTGATGCACCTGAAGATAATACTGAAGAAAATGGTGCTGAAGAAAATGCTGATCAAATTCCTCGACGACAACCAGCTCATCCTCGCGTTGCAAAAGTAGTGCAAGTTGACAAGATCATCGATGACATTGAAGCACCAGGTCCTCTCACACACTCAAAAGCTTCACATTTATCTAACTTTTGTGGGCACTATGCTTTTGTCTCTATCACAGAGCCCACTAAGGTAGATGAAGCATTTCTGGAACTGAGTGGATTCAGGCCATGCAAGAAGTATTACATCAGTTCGAGCTCAACAATGTATACGGGAACTGGTCAAACGTCCAGATCCTTGCAAGCATAATATCATTGGCACAAAGTGGATCTACCGCAACAAGCAAGATGAAAATGGCCTTGTGGTGAGGAATAAGGCACGACTTGTAGCTCAAGGCTACACACAGGTTGAGGCTATTCACATATTACTTGCTTATGCTAACCATCATGATAACACTTTATATAAAATGGATGTGAAAAGTGCATTCCTCAATGGTAAGCTTGAGGAAGAAGTATATGTTGTTGAACCCCCAGGTTTTGAAGATCCAAAGAATCCTGACAAAGTCTTCAGACTTAACAAGGCCCTCTATGGCCTCAAGCAGGCCCCTCAGGCGTGGTATGATACTTTGAAGGAATTCCTCATGAAGAATGGCTTCACACCGGTTCACTCGACCCTACTCTCTTTACTAAATCTTATGATGGTGAACTATTTGTGTGTCAAATATCGTTGATGATATTATCTTTGGCTGTCTTGACCAACGTTATAGTGATGAATTTGCCTATATGATGAGTGAAGAATATCAAATGTCTATGATGGGAGAGTTGAAATTCTTCTTAGGTCTTCAAATTAAATCAGCAGTATAATGGCATATTCATATCTCGGAGAAATACCTCAAGGATGTTACGAGGAAATTGACATGCAAGATTGCAAAGGCGTAAAAATTCCTATGCCCACAAATGGCCATCTATGCACTGATGAAAATGGTATTGACTTCGGTCACAAGGTATACCGCTCCATGATTGGTTATTTATTGTACTTATGTGCATCTAGGCCTGATATAATGCTTAGTGTTTGCATGTGTGCCCGATTTCAAGCTACACCGAAGGAATCACACCATAAGGCTGTGAAGCATATTCTTCGATATCTAGCTCACACACCAACACTAGGATTATGGTACCCCAAGGGCTCTGCTTTTGATCTCATTGGATATTACGACTCGACTATGCTTTGGTGATCGTGTGGACCGCAAGTCAACATCTGGTACTTGCCATTTCCTCGGACAATCTTTGGTGCATTGGTCCTCGAAGAAAGCGAGCTGCGTATCCTTTGTCTCTGCGGAAGCTGGGTACATTCTTCTTTGGTTCTTGTTGTGCTCAATTGCCGTGGATGAAGCAAACTCTCAAGGACTACGGCATCAACGTGAATAATGTGCCTCTCTTTGTGACAATGAGAGTGCCATCAAGATTGCTCACAACCCAGTTCAGCACTCGAAGACAAAGCACATTCAGATTCGTCATCATTTTCTTCGTGATCATGTGTTGAAGGGCGACATCTCCATCGAGCATGTGTAGACTGAAGAACAACAAGCCAGTATCTTCACAGAGCCCTTGGATGAGAAGAGATTTAACAAGTTGCGGTGTGAGCTAAATATCTTAGAATCTTCGAATGTTCTTTGAAAAGGACACTCATCCTAACACTTATGCAAATATGATGACTTAGATGTGCAACACATGAAGAAACGTTTTTCTTCAATCAATGAAGAACAAAACTCTAAGTGTGAAGAAATTAATGAAGAATTTGATTCCCAGAACCCTATGACAATTGTACGCGGTGTCTGAAATCATCATTCTTATACGGTGGGTCACGCCACCACCAAAGTTGAAAATCTTCAATTTGAGTTTTTCCTCGGTTTGAAATTCTTGATTTTCAAATTCTTCAACTTTGCAAAATCTTCACTGTTTTAAATCGTTTTTCTTCATTGGCTATATATATATATATATATATATATATATATATATATATATATATATATATATATATATATATATATGGGTTTATGTCCTCTCTGACATTCACTTATGGCTATTTCTTCAAGTTGCGTTTTCTGCTAAATGAATGTGATCGGACCCTTCCCCCTCTATGCTATACTCAACCCAATCTATTCACAAATTCTTCGTGTGCGTTCTATTTTAAACTCATTCAAAATCTTCACTGTGTCCTTGTCAGCTGAAGAAATTGCGAACGGAACTTTAAAACTAATCTTATCCAAATTTTCGGTTTTGCCGCTCAATCCGTTCTGCTTCCCACGATAGATTTATCTATTCACCCATGGTCTAACATGATCTCCACTTTTCAGTACGTGGGTGACACATGTCAAGCGAATGAGAAGGGTCAGGGGCACGTTCGTCCTAAATCTTCAGGCGAACAGTTTTTCACCGTGGCTATAAATACCCCCTCTTCCTTTCCTCACTTCCTTTACTCCGCTCGACCTCTCTCTCCCGCTCGAGCTTCTCAAACCCTAGCGCCGCCGCTACTCCATCGTCGCCGGTGAGGAAGAGCTTCACTGTCTCGACCTCGTCTCCATGCGTACTCGCGTGACCGAAATCTTCACTCCGCCACCGCCGTAGCTGTCTTCCTCCGCTTGAGTTAGAGGCGTGGAAGATCTGAGACGAGCTCAAATCTACACTTCTTAGTTCGTCGTGTTCTTCATCCAGAGTAATTAAAACTTACTTTTACTGCCCTCTTTGATTCAAATTTTCTCTACAAAATCTTCAAAGGTGTTTTATTCTTCAAATCCTCACACACAAAACACCTCACTAGTCATCTGTTCTTGATTCGTTTCTCTAAGCGTCATTTTTCTTCAAGATTCCTCAATTGTGTGAATCATCAATCTATACAACTCTGGAACCTAAGACAAAGAACGCTTAGTGAAATTCTTCAAGGCTCATCTGGTCAAATTCCTCAAACTAGTTCTTTCTGAAAAAACTTCTAAGAACGCATATGACCTCTACAAATTCATCGCAACTATACTATGTTCCACGGTACTCATGTCATTCTTTGAATCACTAGGTTCTCAACAACTTAACTCATTTGCATCATTCCTCGAAGAAAAGTTGCATAACTCTTCAGAGAATTTGATTGTTCAAATTCCTCAACTGAAGAATATGGCAGATGGTAAGAAGCCGCAGAAAGGAGGAAAGAAGCCTGAGGTCATGACTGCTTTTGAAATACCTGAGGACATCTATGTTGACTATTGCACACCTGATGAAGCCAAGTTCGGAAAGGAGAACAAAAATCAGCGCAAGGTGCTTGTCTGAGGATTTAAAGGAGATGGGCAAGAGAATGGAGGAGTACAGGTATGTTACTCCAAAGTATATGAAGAAATTCACACTTAATCCTCCATGCCCAAGAGCTCCATTGGCACCTGCCAAGAAGTGACCCCACCGACATCAAGCATGGTGAAGATTTTCTGAAGAATGGGCCAAGCGCCAAGCCAAGTTGGCTAGACAAGCCAAAGAAGCAGTGAGGAAATTCAATGAAGACTCTGCTGCTGCTGCTGCCACCGAGGCCTCTGTCAAGCCTAGGAAATCAATGGCAAAGAAGCCCGCGCACAAGCCAAGTGCTTCATCGTCAGTGCCCTCACGGCCTAGTTCCTCAGCAATGCCCTCACGGCCAGAATCTTCAAAGCCCTCACGGCCAGTTCCTCATGCTGCTCCTGCTCCTCCAAAATCCTCAACTCCTCCTCCAAAGTCCTCAGCACCTGTGCATCTGGCCACGTGCCAAAGGACTGCAGGCATCTCTATTTCCACTGGTGTCTCAGCGAGTTCCTCAGCTGCACCAAATTCTTCATCAGGCCCCACTCTGCTGAAGACAAAGGCAAGCTATTTGGGCGAGGTCCTCGGCCAAGTCCAAGAAGAAAGCAGGTTGCCTTCAAAGTGCCATCTAACGATGAAGGCGATGATGATGAACTTGCGAAATCATCGAGGAGATAGACAAGAAAAGGCCGCTAGAGCCAAAGGCACACACAATGCCCTTTGCTTTTGGATCCTAAGATGATCCTCGATTACATTGATCTACGGCACAAGGATCCAAACACCCTATGCCCGATTTTCATTTGACTCTGGCCAAAGTCACATCTTGACCCATTTCATCATCAAGAGAAATGTAAATTTGAGAAGGCCAGACAGATCAAGAAGGCTCAATTCAGGAAAGAGAAGTTCCTGAGGAAAAACGTTGTCAAAATGACAACTGATGAACTCATCAAAATTCAGTTTGAAATCAAAGCCCTCAGCGACAACTTCAACGCCTACTATGCTGATTGGCAAGGAGCCAAAGTCAGGTTTGTTAAACTGACTGAGAAGTTCACCAATGTTGCAGCTCCAACTCAACAAGAAGTTCCTAAGGCCGAAGCTTCAGCTCAGCCTACTGAAGAACATGCCAGCACCGCTGATGACTTTCAGACTGGTGAAGAAAATGCGAATTCCAGGGCTGATGACTCCATTCCAGCCGCTGAAGAAACTGCCAGGGCATCCACTAGTGGTGCGCCTGAAGAAACTGAAGAAGTCAGGGCTACTGCATCAGTTGCGCCTGAGGCAAATCAACTAGATTCCTCAGCTCCTCCTGCGCCTACATCAACTCCTATCCTTCCATCAGCATCAGATGTGAAGAAGACCAAGGCTACAGAGGAAGCTGCTGTGAAGAAAAGGAAAGCATCAACTGCTTCAGATTCTTCAGCTCCGAAGAAAATGAATCCTATGACCAGCTCGTTTGAAAATCCAATTGATGTTGTTCCGATCTCAACCATGCCATCAAAGGACCTTGTTCCTTTTGGTGAAGAATATGTGATCCCTAGCGGATCTGATGAAGAAAATCATTCTGCTGCTTCGTCAGAGCAGATTGATGAAGAAATTGAAGTGGATGCGATCCCTTCAACGTCGGTTGTTTCCTCGCCAATGCCTCAGTTTACAGCTGAAGAGGCTGGCGTTGAAGAAATTGAAGATGAAGACGTGGATATTGGATGCACTACGCCAGTGATGAATGATGATTTTTGGGAAAATCAACACCCCAATTCTCCACTCTTCACCCCGATGCAACAAATACCTCAGTCCCCTGCACCAACAGTTCAAATGGGCTCTGAAGAAACTCAACCCACCTCGTTTGTGCATGAAGAAATTCCAGCCACTAGTGCTGAAGAAACTGCTGCTGCTGATCCTTTGAACACGCAGACTGCCACTGAAGAGGAACCAGAAATTCCTCAGCCTGAAGAACCTGAGATTGCGATTCCTTAGGTCGTGATGCAACTCACTGACACTCCACTGCCAAAACCAAAGGATCCATTCTCAAGCAAGCAAAAGTTCAAGGCTGAAGATTTCTTCGGCGAGCATGTGTTCTTCACTGACTACAACCCATATGACTCTGCTCGCATAAGGAAAAGGCGTTTCTGGACTGCTAGTCAAGCCACTTTCTATTCCTCAGTGCTATTCAACAAAGACAAAGTCTTCGATCATGCACACATTCCTCACGTGGACATGGAATCTGTGCGGGCTTCGAGCCGATCCTCGGTGTTCTTCATGATCTTTGGATTGCTAAATTTCTGCTTGACATATGTGATTGGAATGAAGAACTCATTCTTCAATTCTATGCGACCTTTGCACATCACAGGAGATTACGAAGAAGTGAACTCATGGGTGCTGGACTGGATGTCGAAAATACTCACTACAAGGCACCGACAAGCTGAATTGCTTCGTGCCCTCCACTCGATCCTCCCCTTGAAGGTGCTCGTTAACGTCTACAATGAACCTGAGCTTACAAATCATTACATGCAAGTTACGATGAAGCCTTTGAAGCCGGGGCAGGTCCCTCGAACCAAATTCCTCGTCAAGGAATTCTTGTATGTATGCCTCGGACTGTCTATCGCATTACAGCGAAGACAATGAGTACTATCAAAGGCCACGACTCAAATGATGAAGAAGTCGTTGGCATCATGAAGAATATGCTTTTCAATATCATTCATGGCGTTTCCGTCAACTTCCATGATTTCTTCATGAGGACTCTGGCGAATATTGCTATGTCACCATTTGAGCTGAAGCCTTATGCACCATGGATTATGAGATTCATCAGGACAAGGTCTTCACTCAATTACAAGGCTGATACTCTGAACCACTGCAGCTACTTGCCTCCGATTGAAGTCCTCAAACGGACATTTTCCTCGGTGATGACAAAGGCAAGGCAAGCTGCTGTGATAGATGAAGGCATTCGTCCATTGGATGGTCAATTTCGCAAGGCTGCATCCTACTCCACCAATGATGACTCGCCACACATGACTCTGCGCCAACAACTCGCCAAGCAAAATCCTCAAGCCACGGCACCGTGGTGATGACTGATCGTGAGTTACTCCTCAGTCTTCATCAGAAAGTTGATCGCAATCATCGATGGGTCAAGCGTCAGTTTGGTTCAATTCTTCACAGCATGACCTCAACACATAATGCAGTGAAGGAAAACCAATACTACCTCCATGAAACCTTCAACCGTACCTGGGCTGTTCTGTCTCATGTCTACAACACAGAAGATCTGAAGAAAATGGGCCTAAAGGAAGAATTTGACTGGTCTGCACCTCCACCGAAGAAATATAAGAATGTCAAGGTTCCTTCCTTGGTGGCAAGCTCTTATTCTTCATCGCGCGACACTGATGAAAATGAAGACTTGGACGACACTGCGGTAGGCCCTACTACGACAACCGATCCCGACAACGCTGGCGCTCCTCCATCAACTTGATATTCTTCAGGGGCGTTAGTCCTCAGTTTCGATCCTTTTGGTCATTCGATGACAAAGGGGGAGAAATTTGAGTTAGTCTTCAAGTGGGTCTATTATATGGGCGTTATGGGCATTTTTTTGCTAAGTTACAACTCTCGCTCTTCTGAAACTTTATTGGATCGAGTTGTAATCTTAAACCCGATGGTGCTCTGATACTTTTGATGTGTTCCTCTGCATGCTTATTCCTCGTTAACGTTATTGCACACATGCTGAAATACATCACTCACCATATTTCATCATGCATTTCAAATTCTTCATACTATATGTCAAATGCGTGTATGAATTACAAGATATAGGGGGATATCCCCATGATTCAACTCTTCAAATGTGCATTGCCTCAAAAGAAAATTCCTCACTATGCACATCTTCAGGGGGAGTTCTTCTATATCTTGCAATCAAATTCCTCAAAATCAGTATTTACACTTCATATTTTTATCCCGTTGAAAACTTAACCTATATTGTCATCAATCACCAAAAAGGGGGAGATTGTAAGTGCATCTAGTGCCCCTTAGTGATTTTGGTGTATTGAACACTTATAGGTTAAGGGACTAATGTGTTTATGAGTGTACACATGTCTATAAGTCTATGATGAGTTTGATATTTACAGAGAAAGTCGACCCCTAAAAATGAAGTTCTTCAACTGAAGACTTTGATATTCTGAAGACTTTCTGAAGACTTTGAAAGTGAAGAAATTGGTGTGACCTTGAAGACTTGGTATTCATTTGAGGAACATGAAGCGTGAAGACTATTGTTTTCGTAGTTTCATTTTCTCTTTCTTGAGTCAGAGGAAACACCGTATTGTTAAAGGGGTCGAGGAAATACTAAGGAAAAATTTCCATGTGATGCTCAACTCAAAATCCTACACCTACCAATCCCTTGAGTGAAGCCATTGGAAATCTCATACAGTTCAGTCAATTTCTTTAGTAGCGAGACGAAGTTCTTACAGTCATTTGAGGAATTTGTTACGGCGAGGAGATAGGAATTCGCTAGTGTGGATTGCCTACATAGTGAGGAACATGATAGCCCCGAGGAATTTGAGAGTCAAATTTCCGGCCGATTCTTTGTCTTCTTGGCCACTGTCCCAGAATATCTACCCACCTAACGGTCATATCATTGAAGGGCATTATGTCTTATCATGTCGGGCTGCTCCCTAGGCTATAAATAGGCGCCCCCTACAACCACTAGCTGGTTGGCTGCTCAGAGAAAGCGACACTTATCATTTGAGAGCATCCCATCCTCCAAGGACTTTGAGCGAAAATCATCGAGTGAGGAAAACCCAAAACCAAACACCTACAAACCCAAAGTGATTGAGCATCCTTTGAAGAGATTGATCCTGCGTGGATCCGACGCTTGTTACCTTTGAAGGCATGCTTCTTCCAGACGGTTAGGCGTCATGGTCTAGAGCATCCAAGAGGAATTGTGGATCGCCGAGTGACCCGAGTCTGTGAAGGTTTGGAAGTCGCCTAAAGACTTACCACGAGTGATTGGGCCGAGGTCATGTGACCTTAGTTCAAGGAGAATACGGTGAGGACTTGGTGTCTGAGCTGCGTGCTCGGCCAGGTGTCCGGACTGTGTGTCCTCGAGTTTAAATACTCAGCCGCTCAACCAGACGTCTGGTGAGACAGCAGTTGGAACTGGTCTACCAAATCATTGTCTTCACCAAGCTTACTGGTTCTATTTCCTCAACTCTTTCATTTCCTCATTACTGTGTTGAGTGTTTGTTCATATCTGTGTTTGAAGACTTTGACTGAGGACTTTGTCAATTTCTTTTGTTCAATTTCTTCAGTCTGTTTGTCTTCATATTGTGTTATCATGTGATTAGGCTTTCTGTACTCTATGATTGTCTTCATTTCATCATGATGACCATGCCTATATTCTGTTATGCTTACTTCTGAGTACTTATTCCGCTGCAAGTAGTTCTTCGCTTAGGAATTTACTCACCGGAAAATTCCTCAGTGAAGAATTCATAAAAATCGCCTATTCACCCCCCTCTAGTCGATATAACGCACTTTCACCCCATTGCTGGGACCCACCAGCTACAATTTATAAGCAAGGAAGTGCACGGCGGTGGGACCCACACGGTGAAGCATACGTAGCGTTGTCATTCTGGTCGCGAACGTGTACGTACATATATACTGGTCGATGTAGAGGCGCGCACGTGTCGTAGTAGAGGCGTGCACATAGGATGTACACGTACGTACAACGGCCACGTTGCAAGAAAGAAAATACGGCCACGTATGCGTACATACGGGCGGGGTCTCGAATGCCTACTCGCACATACGTACATGGCTGGGTCGGAACGGAGAAACAGCGTCATTGTCGTGTTCATGGGGAGCCAACCGGCTGGGTCGGAACGGAATGCGTGGTCGTGTTCATCGGGAGGGCTTGGATGGAACAGGCGATGGAAACGAGGCCTGGCGTACCGCGCAATGGAGGAAACGACCTCCTACGTTAGGAACAGGGTCCTGTTGATCGAGAGGGGTGTGGAGTACCGCAAAACGGAGGAAACGGACCTCCTACGTTGAAACGGGGGTCCTGTTGATCAAGAGGGGTGTGGCGTACCGCAAAACGGACGAAACGGACCTCCTACGGTAGAAACGGGGGTCCTGTTGATCGGGAGGGGTCTGGCGTACTGCAAAACGGACGAAACGGACTTGTGTTGGAGCGCTACGGTCTAAACGGGGGTCCTGTTCATTGGAGGGGTGTGGCGTACCACAAAACGGGACTCCACGGGATACTGTTCATCTCCACCGTCGACCTCCTCCAGCCTCCACAGGCTACCGTCGACCTCCTACAGCCTCCATGGGCTCCTGTTCATCCAGCCTCCACCGTGCGCTACTCCACCGGCTACTGTTCAACCACCCCTACGGGCACCCCTCCATCGTCTACTGTTCATCCAGCCCTCCACACCACGGGATCCTGTTCAACCACCCCTCCACCGTCTACTGTTCATCCAGAGGCAACGCCACCGCTCCTTTATTCATCCAGCCCCCCCATAGCGCTCCTTTGTTCATCCAATCGATTGGCTTCAGTTAGCTGCAGTAGTGAAGGAATCGCTCGATCGGGTTCAGTTAATAGCCATCGATCGATCGCTCGGGTTCAGTAACGCGTAGCCTGCAGTGCAATAGCTCGGGTTCAGTTAGAGCCCAATGCCTCGCTCGGGTGTAGTTAGAGCCAACGCCACGCACGCACGCGCGTGCGTGTACGAGAGAAACACGCATCGCTCGGCCCCCGACCTCCCACCGTAACCGGCAACTCCCCAAAATTCCCCCCCCCCCTCGCTTCTACCATGGTTTTTTCTGTCATGGACGGCCCAAAGAATGTCATGCAGCTGCGTCTCCGGCCTGCCCAGGACGAAAAGCCCATTTTCTTCATGATTTTTTGTCATAGAAGTAGGATCCCACCACATCTATGATGATACCGGGTTTTGTCACAATTATCGTCATAGAAGTGTCATATGTATGACAGAAATTTTTTTTCGTTCGGCCCAAAATGTCACGGATGTGTCTTTTTTTGTAGTGTAGGGGACGCGCCCTACCCCCAAAGGGCGCGCCCCTGACCCTCATGGGCCACCCGTAAGGCGGTTTATGCCCTTCTTCGGTCGCAAGAAAGCTAATTTTTGGTAAAAAATCAGGGCGAATGTTTCAGTCCAATCGGAGTTACGGATCTCCGGATATAAAAGAAACGGTGAAAGGGCAGCAGAGGAGAACGAAGAAAAAGAGAGAAACAGAGAGATAGATCCAAACTCGGAGGGGCTCTCGCCCCTCCCACGCCATGGAGGCCATGGACCAGAGGGGAAACCCTTCTCCCATCTAGGGAGGAGGTCAAGGAAGAATAAGACGAAGGGGCCCCCCTCTCCCCTTCTCTTCCGGTGGCGCCGGAACGCCGCCGTGGCCATCATCATCACCGCAATCTTCACCAACAACTTGACCACAATCATCACCAACTCTTCCCCTCTCTATGCAGCGGTGTAACCTCTCTCTTACCCGCTGTAATCTCTACTTAAACATGGTGCTCAACGATATATATTATTTCCCAATGATGTATGGCTATGCTATGATGTTTGAGTAGATCCGTTTTGTCCTATGGGCTATTGGATGATCAAGATTAGTTTGAGTTGCATGTTTTATCATTGGTGTTGTCCTATGGTGCTCTTCGTGTCGCGCAAGCGTGAGGGATTCCCGCTATACGGTTTGCAATATGTTCATGACTTGCTTAAGGTGGGTGGCGTGAGTGTGAAGCCTGAGACCGAGTAAGTAGGTTGTTTGTGTATGGGATAAAGAGGACTTGATACTTTAATGCTATGGTTGGGTTTTACCTTAATGATCTTTAGTAGTTGCGGATGCTTGCTAGAGTTCCAATCATAAGTGGATATGATCCAAGTAGAGAAAGTATGTTAGCTTATGCCTCTCCCTCAAATAAAATTGCAATAATGATTACCGGTCTAGTTATCGATTTCCTAGGGACAAATAACTTTCTCGTGACAACAAACTCTTTACTAAAACTAATTTAGTTGTGTCTTTATCTAAACAGCCCCTAGTCTTTTTTTACATGCTCTTTACTTTCTTGCAAGCTTATCCAAAAACACCTACAAAGTACTTCTAGTTTCATACTTGTTTTACGGTAAAGCGAGCGTCAAGCGTCGTAGAGTTGTATCGGTGGTCGATAGAACTTGAGGAATATTTATTCTACCTTTAGCTCCTCGTTGGGTTCGACACTGTTAATTATAGAAAGAGGCTACAATTGATCCCCTATACTTTTGGGTTATCAAGACCTTTTTAAAGCGCCGTTCTTGAGTTATAAGCGTGGGGTGAACATTCTCGTGTGTGCTTGTTTGCTTTATCACTAAGTAATTTTTATTTGCTGTTCTTAGTTGTTCTTCATCTTTAGTTATGGATATGGACCACGAAATACCGAAAAAATTAGGTGTACTTTCTGCTCATGGAGATGGGGAACCTCCTAAAACCCTCGATGCTCAATATGTGAAAATATTATGTACCACTTTGATAATCCTGAGAAAACCTCATTCAATTTGGTAATGGGAGTAACGTTGGATCAACGTGAATACTTTAGGGATTATCGCTTGACACAAAAAGGGAAACTATTATGGATCAAATTTATATATTGAAGTGGTATGCTCGAAAAGTATGCTTGAATTATGATTATACTTGTTGCTCTAAGATGAAGGCTCCACACCTTCCCTTTTCATGCAAGTTTAATGATAATGAAACCTTGGCTTCTTATGCTAGAGGTATATATGATTTCTATGATGTGGAACAAATAGAAGAATTTGTTGCTTTTAAGGGTGCTTATGAAATTGAATCTATGTTTGAAAAGTATGAAGCTTTTGATGATGATGTTTATAGGCCTGAAAATTTAGCTATCCTAAAATATTTCTATGATAATTATGAATATAATTCCTATATTAATGCACTTATTAAGAAAGTCTCCGGTGTCCAAGAAGAGACTAATATTTTACAGGAATCTATGGAAGAAGAAATTGATGAAACTGTGAGCTCATTGGATGAAAAAGATGATGAGGAGAGCGAAGAACACAAGGAGGAAGAGAGGATTAGCTACCCGTGCCCACCTTCTAATGAGAGTAACCCTCCAACTCATACATTGTTTAATTTCCCTTCGTGCTTACTGAAGGATGATTGCTATGATGACTATTATGATCCCGTTGATTCTCTTGAAATATCCCTTTTTGATGATGCTTGCTATGCTTGTGGCCAAGATGCCAACATGAATTATGCTTATGGATATGAACTTGCTATAGTTCCTTATGTTAAACATGAAATCGTTGCTATTGCACCCAGGCATGATGGTCCTATTATCTTTTTGAATTCTCCAGAATATACTATATCGGAGAAGTTTGCCCTTATTAAGGATTATATTGATGGGTTGCCTTTTACCGTTGCACATGATGATTTTGATAGATATAGTATGCATGTGCTTTCTGCTCCTACTTGCAATTATTATGAGAGAGGAACTACATCTCTGCCTCTTTATGTTTCCAATATGATAGAATTGCAAGAAACTGCTTATACTATGCATTGGCCTTTACTTTGCGTGCATGAATTATTCTTTTATGACATGCCGATGCATAGGAAGAGAGTTAGACTTCGTCATTGCTTGATATATGTTACTTTGTGCTCACAACTAAATTACAGATCATTGTTGATTCAAATTGGCTTTGATATACCTTGGGATCCGGGTGGATTCACTACTTGAGCACTACATGCCTAGCTTAATGGATTTAAAGAAAGCGCTGCCAGGGAGACAACCTGAAAGTTTTAGAGAGTCATTTATTTCTTTTGAGTGCTTTTATATAGTTTAAAAACAAAAAAAATAAAGAGTGGAACCCAAAAAATTTTCAAAAAGGAAAGTGAAAGTGAGAAAGACAAGCATTGTTGAAGTGGGAGAGCTCCTTGAACTTTGTTCATGCTCATGGAAACTTTGTGAATATTGATCACAGAAACTTTCCAACAAAAATAATTATCCCATTGTACAATTCCATTGTATTATAAAAATAATGTGCCAAGGTTTGCCTTTAGGATGTTTACAATGCTTGTTGGTTTGTGCGGTGCAGGACAGAAACTTTGGCTGTAGTGCGTGAATTTTAACTTTTTACTGGAACGTCAAATGGTTCTGATTCTTCTTGCACTGTCTTTATATACAAATTTTTTATTTTTCCTAATTTTGGCAGAAGTTTCAAGTAATAGAAGTACGGTGAATGTTCAGATTGCTACAGACTGTTCTGTTTTAGACAGATTCTGTTTTTGATGCATAGTTTGCTTGTTTTGATGAAACTATCAATTTATATCAGTGGATTAAGCCATGAAAAAGCTATATTACAGTAGACACAATGCAAAAATAAAATATGAATTGGTTTGCAACAGTACTTAGAGTAGTGATTTGCTTTATTATACTAACGGATCTTACCGAAGTTTTACATTGAAGTTTTGTGTGGATGAAGTGTTCAATGATCGAGAAGGTTTCGATGTGAGAAGAAGGAAGAGAGGCAAGAGCTCAAGCTTGGGGATGCCTGAGGCACCCCAAGTAAATATTCAAGGAGACTCAAGCGTCTAAGCATGGGGATGCCTCGGAAGGCATCCCCTCTTTCTTCAACAAATATCGGTATGTTTTCGGATTCGTTTCATTCATGTGATATGTGAAAATCTTGGAGCGTCTTTTGCATTTAGTTTCACTTTTCTTTTATGCACCATGCTGGTATGAGATGGTCCTTAGTTTATTTATAGAATGCTATTTGCACTTCACTTATATCTTTTGAGTATGGCTTTATAGAATGCTTCATGTGCTTCACTTATATCATTTGAAGCTTGGATTGCCTGTTTCTCTTTACTTAGACAACCGCCATTTGTAGAATGCTCTTTTGCTTCACTTATATTTGTTAGAGCATGGTCATATCTTTTGTAGAAAGAATTAAACTCTCTTGCTTCACTTATATCTATTTAGAGAGATGACAGGAACTGGTCATTCACATGGTTAGTCATAAAATCCTACATAAAATTTGTAGATCACTGAATATGATATGTTTGATTCCTTGCAATAGTTTTGCGATATAAAGGTGGTGATATTAGAGTCGTGCTAGTTGAGTAATTGTGAAATTGAGAAATGCTTGTGTTGAGGTTTGCAAGTCCCGTAGCATGCACGTATGGTGAACCTTTATGTAACGAAGTCGGAGCATGAGGTGTTTATTGATTGTGTTCCTTATGAGTGGCGGTCGGGGACGAGCGATGGTCTTTTCCTACCAATCTATCCCCTAGGAGCATGCGCGTATTACTTTGTTTCGATATCTAATAGATTTTTGCAATAAATATGTGAGTTCTTTATGACTAATGTTGAGTCCATGGATTATACGCACTCTCACCCTTCCATCATTGCTAGCCTCTTCGGTACCGTGCATTGCCCTTTCTCACCTCAAGAGTTGGTGCAAACTTCGCCGGTGCATCCAAATCCCGTGATATGATATGCTCTGTCACACATAAGCCTCATTATATCTTCCTCAAAACAACCACCATACCTACTTATCATGGCATTTCCATAGCCATTGCGAGATATATTGCCATGCAACTTCCGTCATCATCATATACATGACTTGAGTATTCATTGTCATATTGCTTTGCATGATTGTAAGATAGCTAGCATGATGTTTTCATGGCTTGTCCGTTTTTTGAGGTCATTGCTACGCTAGATCATTGCACATCCCGGTACATCGCCGGAGGCATTCATATAGTCATATCTTTGTTCTAGATATCGAGTTGTAATATTGAGTTGTAAGTAAATAAAAGTGTGATGATCATCATTATTAGAGCATTGCCCCAGTGAGGAAAGGATGATGGAGACTATGATTCCCCAACAAGTCGGGATGAGACTCCGGACTTTATGAAAAATAAAAGAGGCCAAAGGAGCCCAAAAAAGGAGGCCAAAGAAGCCCACCCAAAAAATAAAAATATATATATAAAAATAAAAAATATATAAAAAATGAGAGAAAAAGAGAGAAGGGGCAATGTTACTATCCTTTTACCACACTTGTGCTTCAAAGTAACACCATGTTCTTCATATAAAGAGTCTCTTGAGTTATCACTTTCATATACTAGTGGGAATTTTCATTATAGAACTTCGCTTGTATATTCCAACGATGGGCTTCCTAAAATGCCCTAGGTCTTCATGAGCAAGCAAGTTGGATGCACACCCACTTAGTTTCAGTTTGAGCTATCATATACTTATAGCTCTAGTGCGTCCGTTGCATGGCAATCCCTACTCCTCACATTGACATCAATTGATGGGCATCTCCATAGCCCGTTGATTAGCCGCGTCGATGTGAGACTTTCTCCTTTTTTGTCTTCTCCACATAACCCCCATCATCATATTCTATTCCACCTATAGTGCTATGTCCATGGCTCACGCTCATGTATTGCATGAAAGTTGAAAAGGTTTGAGAAACTTAAAAAGTATGAAACAATTGCTTGGCTTGTCATCGGGGTTGTGCATGATGTGAATATTTTGTGTGGTGAAGATGGAGCATGGCCAGACTATATGATTTTGTAGGGATGAGCTTTCTTTGGCTATGTTATTTCGATAAGACATAATTGCTTGGTTGGTATGCTTGAAGTATTATTGTTTTTATGTCAAAGGATAGACTATTGCTTTGAATCACTCGTGTCTTAATATTCATGCCATGATTAGACATATGATCAAGATTATGCTAGGTAGCATTCCACATAAAAATTTATCTTTTTTATCATTTACCAACTCGAGGACGAGCAGGAATTAAGCTTGGGGATCTTGATCGTCTCAAATCGTATCTATAATTTTTGATTGTTCCATGCCAATATTATTCAACTTTCATATACTTTTTGGCAACTTTTTATACTATTTTTTGGACTAACATATTGATCCAGTGCCTAGTGCCAGTTCCTGTTTGTTGCATGTTTTATGTTTCGCAGAATATCCATATCAAACGGAACCCAAACGGGATAAAAACGGACGGAGCTTATTTTTGGAATATTTGGAAAATCTGGAAGAAAGATCAACGTGAAACGGTGTCCGAGGTGGGCACGAGGTAGGGGGGCGCGCCCTACCCCCCCAGGGCGTGCCCCTAACCCACGTGGGCCACCCGTAAGGCGGTATATGCCCTTCTTCGGCCGCAACAAAGCTAATTTTTGGTAAAAAAAATCACGGTGAAGGTTTCAGTCCAATCGGAGTTAGGGATCTCCGGATATAAAAGAAACGGTGAAAGGGCAGCAGAGGAGAACGCAGAAAAAGAGAGAAACAGAGAGATAGATCCAATCTCGGAGGGGCTCTCGCCCCTCCCACGCCATGGAGGCCAAGGACCAGAGGGGAAACCCTTCTCCCATCTAGGGAGGAGGTCAAGGAAGAAGAAGACGAAGGGGCCCCCTCTACCCTTCTCTTCCGGTGGCGCCGGAACGCCGCCGTGGCCATCAGCATCACCGCAATCTTCACCAACAACTTCACCACCATCATCACCAACTCTTCCCCCTCTATGCAGCTGTGTAACCTATCTCTTACCCGCTGTAACCTCTACTTAAAGATGGTGCTCAATGCTATATATTATTTCCCAATGATGTATGGCTATCCTATGATGTTTGAGTAGATCCGTTTTGTCCTATGGGCTATTGGATGATCAAGATTGGTTTGAGTTGCATGTTTTATTATTGGTGCTGTCCTATGGTGCTCTCCGTGTCGGCATAGCGTGAGGGATTCCCACTGTAGGGTTTTCAATATGTTCATGATTTGCTTATGGTGGGTGGCGTGAGTGACAGAAGCACAAACCCGAGTAAGTAGGTTGTTTGCGTATGGGATAAAGAGGACTTGATACTTTAATGCTATGGTTGGGTTTTACCTTAATGATCTTTAGTAGTTGCAGATGCTTGCTAGAGTTCCAATCATAAGTGCATATGATCCAAGTAGAGAAAGTATGTTAGCTTATGCCTCTCCCTCAAATAAAATTGCAATAATGATTACCGGTCTAGTTATTGATTGCCTAGGGACAAATAACTTTCTCGTGACAACAAACTCTTTACTAAAACTAATTTAGTTGTGTCTTTATCTAAACAGCCCCTAGTCTTTATTTACGTGCTCTTTACTTTCTTGCAAGCTTATCCAAAAACACCTACAAAGTACTTCTAGTTTCATACTTGTTTCTGGTAAAGCGAACGTCAAGCGTGCGTAGAGTTGTATCGGTGGTCGATAGAACTTGAGGGAATATTTGTTGTACCTTTAGCTCCTCGTTGGGTTCGACACTCTTACTTATTGAAAGAGGCTACAATTGATCCCCTATACTTGTGGGTTATTAGTAAATGATAAAAGAAAGAATTTATGAAGTGTGAATGCTAGCAGGTGCACAAGTTTGATCAATGATAATTGCAATCACCTTTTCTAGCATCATTATATATCATAACAGTAGCTCAACTCATAGAACTTCTCATGATCAAGTAACAAGCTATTCACATGTTAAAGTATAGATCATAAACTTTCTTGAAAACTAACAAACCGTGTTATCAGTCATCAAACAATTATAATTCATCTTATTGTCAGGAAGGGCCTATGTCAGAGCTTTGATTCAGCAAACTTCACATACTCAACTATCATTTAGTCTTTCACAATTGCTAACACTCACGTGATATTTATGGGTTCAAAGTTTTAATCAGACACAGAGAAAGATAGGGGCTTATAGATTCGCCTCCCAACCTTTTACCTCAAGGGTAATGTCAACAATGATAGTTCATGATGCCTTACATCCAATTGGATATATATATATCAGGATCTTTCCAACACAATGTACTTGCCAAAGGATAAAATGTAAAAAGGAAAGGTGAAGATCACCATGACTCTTGCATAAGGTATAAGAAAAGAATAAAAGATAGGCCCTTCGCAGAGGGAAGCAGAGGTTGTCATGCGCTTTTATAGTTGGATGCACAAAATATGAATGCAAAAGAACTTCACTTTATATTGCCACTTGTGATAGGGACCTTTATTATGCAGTCCGTCGCTTTTATTGCTTCCACATCACAAGATCGTATAAAGCTTATTTTATCCACACTAATAGATCATACATATTTAGAGAGCAATTTTTATTGCATGCACCGATGACAACTTACTTGAAGGATCTTACTCAATCCATAGGTAGGTATGGTGGACTCTCATGGCAATCTTGGTTCAAGGGATGTTTGGAAGCACAAGTAGTATCTCTACTTGGTGCAAAGAATTTAGCTAGCATGAGGGGAAAGGCAAGCTCAGCATGTTGGATGATCCATGACAATATACTTTATTTCGGATATAAGAAAACATAACCCATTACGTTGTCTTCCTTGTCCAACATCAACTTTTTAGCATGTCATATTTTAATGAGTGCTCACAATCATAAAATATGTCCAAGATATAATATTTATATGTGAAATCTCTCTTCCCTCAATATTTTTTCATGAATTGTTCAAGTGACCAACACAATGTTTGCTAATCTTCAATAAATTTACCACCTCTACTTCTTATACATGAAGTCATTACTCCCCATGGGATAAGCATATAAAACATATATAATTTCAGATTTATGATATTCAAATCATTCAACTATTTACTCATAGGATATAAGTGAAGCACACGAGTAAATGACAAACTACTCCAAAAAGATATAAGTGAAGATCAATGAGTAGTTAAATAATTATTTAGATATGTGAAGACTCTCCCATCTAATAATTTCAGATCTTGATACTTTATTCAAACAGCAAGCAAAACAAAATAAAATGACATTTAAGAATAGCAAACATCACGTGAAGAAGCAAAAGCTTAGGATCAACCGATACTAACCGATAGTTGTTGAAGAAGAAAGGTGGGATGCCAACCGGGGCATCCCCAAGCTTAGACGCTTGAGACTTCTTGAAATATTATCTTGGGATGCCTTGGGCATCCCCAAGCTTGAGATTTTGTGTCTCCTTAATTCCTCTCATATCACAGTCTCCCTAAATCTCAAAAGCTTCATCCACACAAAACTCAACAATTACTCGTGAGATAAGTTAGTATAAACCAATGCAAAAACCTTATCATACTATACTGTAGAAAATCACTAAAATTATTATTCAACATTGCATACTAAATGCCTCTGCATATTGAATAGTCCTATCCTCAAATAGAATCATTAAAAAAGCAAACATATGCAAACAATGCAAACATAACAGCAATCTGCCTAAACAGGACAGTCTGTAAAGAATGCAGCAAGATCCATACTTCCCTACCTCCAAAAATTATGAAAGAAAATTCCCACTGTAGTAAGTTTATCAGAGATTATTATGCAAAAGGTTTCAACATTTTATCACATTCAGAATTTTCAAGGGAATTTTTGCAACAGTGGTAAACTTTCTGTTTTCAAACAGCAACATGAAGACTTGTAAAATAGGCATAGTAAAGGCTATCAATGCCACTTTTATTGAAACAAAAGAAGCAAAACATTGTTCTAAATAACATCAAGCAAATACTAAAAAATAAATTGACGCTCCAAGCAAAACACATATCATGTTGTGAATAAAAATATAGCTCCAAGTAAAGTTACCGATGAACGAAGACGAAAGAGGGGATGCCTTCCGGGGCATCCCCAAGATTAGGCTCTTGGTTGTCCTTGAATATTACCTTGAGGTGCCTTGGGCATCCACAAGATTGGGATCTTTCCACTACTTATTCCATAGTTCATCGAATCTTTACCCAAAACTTGAAAACTTCACAACACAAAACTCAACAGAAAACTCATAAGCTCCGTTAGTATAAGAAAATAAATCACCACTTAGGTACTGCTTTGAACTCATTATAAATTCATAATGGTGTAATATATAATGTATTCCAACTTCTCTATGGTTCATACCCTCCGATACTACTCATAGATTCATCAAAATAAGCAAACAACACATAGAAAACAGAATCTGTCAAAAACAGAACAGTCTGTAGTAATCTGTATCCAACGTATACTTATGGATCTCCAAAAATTCTGAAATAATTTGGTGGACCTGAGGAATTTGTCCGTTAATCATCTGCAAATAGAATCAGCCTAAAAGCACTCTCCTGTAAAAAATGGCAGCACATCTAGTGAGCGCTAAAGTTTCTGTTTTTTACAGCAAGATCATAAAGACTTCACCCAAGTCTTCCCAAAGGTTCTACTTGGCACAGACACTAACTAAAACATAAACCTACATCTAACCAGAGGCTATATGAATTATTTATTACTAATGCGGAGCAAAAGTAAAAGAACTAAAATAAAATTGGGTTGCCTCCCAACAAGCGCTAACGTTTAACGCCCCTAGCTAGGCGTGATGATTTCAGTGATGCTCACATAAAAGATAAGAATTGAAACATAAAGAGAGCATCATGAAGAATACGACTAGCACATTTAATTCTAACTCACTTCCTATGCATAGTGATATTGTGAGCAAACAACTTATGGGAACAATAATCAACTAGCATAGGAAGGCAAAACAAGCATAACTTCAAATCTTTAAGCACATAGAGAGGAAACATGATATTATTGCAATTCCTACAAGCATATTTTCCTCCCTCATAATAATTTTCAGTAGCATCATGAATGAATTAAACAATATAACCATCACATAAAGCATTCTTTTCATGATCTACAACCATAGAATTTTTATTACTCTCCACATAAGAAAATTTCTTCTCATGAATAATAGTGGGAGCAAACTCAACAAAATAACTACATGTGAGGCATAATCCAATTGAAAAGTAAAATCATGATGACAAATTTCATGGTTATCACTATTCTTTATAGCATACATGTCATCACAATAATCATCATAGATAGCAACTTTGTTCTCATAATCAATTGGAACCTCTTTCAAATAGTGGATTCATCACTAAATAAAGTCATGACCTCTCCAAATCCACTTTCATAATTATCACAATAATATTCAACATCCTCCAAAATAGTGGGATCATTACTTCATAAAGTTGACACTCTTCCAAACCCACTTTCATCAATATAATCATCATAAATTGGAGGCATGCTTTCATCGTAATAAATATTCTCATCAAAACTTGGGGGACAAAAAATATCATCTTCGTCAAACATAGCATCCCCAAGCCTGTGGCTTTGCATATCATTAGTATCATGGATATTCAAGGAATCCGTACTAACAACATTGCAATCATGCTCATCATTCAAAGATTTAGTGCCAAACATTCTAATGCATTCTTCCTCTAGCAATTGAGCACATTTATCGGAATCCTTATTTTCATGAAAGACATTAAAAAGATGAAGCATATGAGGTACCCTCAATTCCATTTTTTATAGTTTTCTTTTATAAACTAAACTAGTGATAAAACAAGAGACTAAAAGATTCGATTGCAAGATCTAAAGATATACCTTCAAGCACTAACCTCCCCGGCAACTGTGCCAGAAACTGCTTGATGTCTACTATGTAATCTTCTCCTTGTAGACATTGTTGGGCCTCCAAGTGCAGAGGTTTGTAGGACAGTAGCAAATTTCCCTCAAGTGGATGACCTAAGGTTTATCAATCCGTGCGAGGCGTAGGTTGAAGATGGTCTCTCTCAAACAACCCTGCAACCAAATAACAAAGAGTCTCTTGTGTCCCTAACACACCCAATACAATGGTAAAATGTATAGGTGCACTAGTTCGGCGAAGAGATGGTGATACAAGTGCAATATGGATGATAGATATGAGTATTTGTAATCTGAAAATATAAAAACAGCAAGGTAGCAAGCGATAAAAGTGAGCATAAACGGTATTGCAATGCTAGGAAACAAGGCCTAGGGTTCATACTTTCACTAGTGCAAGTTCTCTCAAAAATAATAACATAATTGGATCATATAAATATCCCTCAACATGCAACAAAGAGTCACTCCAAAGTCACTAATAGAGGAGAATAAACGAACAGATTATGGTAGGGTACGAAACCACTTCAAAGTTATCCTTTCTGATCGATCTATTCAAGAGTCCGTAGTAAAATAACATGAAGCTATTCTTTCCGTTCGATCTATCATAGAGTTCGTACTAGAATAACACCTTAAGACACAAATCAACCAAAACCCTAATGTCACCTAGATACTCCAATGTCACCTCAAGTATCCGTGGGTATGATTATATGATATGCATCACACAATCTTAGATATATCTATTCAACCAACACAAAGAACTTCAAATAGTGCCCCAAAGTTTCTACTGGAGAGTCAAGACGATAACGTGTGCCAACCCACATGCATAAGTTCACAAGGTGAACCCGCAAGTTGATCACCAAAACATACATCAAGTAAATCACGTGAATATCCCATTGTCACCACAGATAAGCACATGCAAGACATACATCAAGTGTTCTCAAATCCTTAAAGACTCAATCCGATAAGATCACTTCAAAGGGAAAACTCAATCCATTACAAGAGAGTAGAGGGTGAGAAACATCATAAGATCCAACTATAATAGCAAAGCTCGCAATACATCAAGATCGTACCATCTCAAGAACATGAGAGAGAGAGAGATCAAACACATACCTACTGGTACATACCCTCAGCCTCGAGGGTGAACTACTCCCTCCTCGTCATGGAGAGCGCCGAGATGATGAAGATGGCCATCGGTGAGGGATTTCCCCTCCCGCAGGGTGCCAGAACAAGGTCCCGATTGGTTTTGGGTGGCTACAGAGGCATGCGGCGGCGGAACTCCGGATCTATTCTGTTCTCCGATGTTTTTAGGGTATATGAACATATATAGGCGAAAGAAGTCGGTTAGGGGAGCCACGAGGGTCCCACGAGGGTGGGGGCGTGCCCAGGGGGGTAGGGCGCGCCTCCCTGCCTCGTGGCTTCCTCGGAGCTTCCCTGACGTCTACTCCAAGTCTCCTGGATTGCTTCCGTTCCAAAAATAACTCTCCCGAAGGTTTCATTCCGTTTGGACTCCGTTTGATATTCCTTTTCTTCGAAACACTGAAATAGGCAAGAAAACAACAATTTGGGTTGGGCCTCCGGTTAATAGGTTAGTCCCAAAAATATTATAGAAGTGTTTAGTAAAGCCCATAAACATCCAAAACAGATAATATAATAGCATGAATACTTCATAAATTATAGATACGTTCGAGATGTATCAGTACGTTGGGCCCGGCGCGCCGCCCCAGCCCTCCTGGGATCAGGCGACGTTCTACTCCGCCATGAATCAACTGTCTCTCCAGCAGCCTGGCCACGGCAACGGTGACTGGATCTTCGACTCCGGTGCCTCCTCGCACGTCACTGGTAATGCAGGTAACCTCGCCACCTCTCGTCCTGTATCAAAACAGCATGCTCCTATCATCGTTGGCGACGTCACTCGTCTTCCGGTAGTTGCTACTGGCACCGCCTCCATCCCCACCTCCTCTCGCCCCGTGCTGCTTCACAACGTCCTCGTAGCACCTGATATTGTCCAAAACTTGCTTTTTGTATGTCAACTATCCACTGATAACAATGTATCTGTCGAATTTGACCCCCTCGGTTTTTCTGTGAAGGATCTAGCCACTCGGACCCCCCTCATGAGGCGCAATAGTTTCGGTCCCCTCTACAGAAGCGGCGACCTAGCTCTTCCGCGTTCTACGCTAACTCCGGCGACCTGTGGCATCGCCGTTTGGGGCACCCCGGCAGTGCCTCAGTTTCCCGTTTATCACAACTTTTTCTTCCCAATTGTAATAAACTCCCTGCCGCCTCTGGATCGTGTGAGGCGTGCCAATTAGGGAAGCAGCCGCGACTGCTTTTTTCTTCTTCTCTCTCTGTCACTAGTTTTCTGTTTCAACTTGCACACTGTGATCTTTGGACGTCTCCCGTCCCCAGTTGCTCTGGCTACAAATATTACTTAATAATAAGGATGATTTTTCCCACTTTGTATGGACTTCCCCACTTCGTGCCAAATCCGAAGCTACTGACGTTCTCAAGCGTTTCTTTCGGTTCATGCTCACCCAATTCCATGTCTACATCCAAAGTGTCCAGTGCGATAACGGCGGCGAGTTTCTTAACATCTCTGTCTGCTCCTCTCTAGGCGACCATGGCACTTCCCTACGCCTCTCCTGCCCGCACACATCACCACAAAACGGGAAAGTCGAACGCGCCATCCGCTCCACAAATGATATCCTTCACACAGTCCTTGTCTGTGACGCCCCCGATTCAATCGTACACTAATCATGCACGCAAATGTGTACGATCAAGATCAGGGACTCACGGGAAGATATCACAACACAACTCTAAAACATAAATAAGTCATACCAACATCATAATACAAGCCAGGGGCCTCGAGGGCTCGAATACAAGTGCTCGATCATAGACGAGTCAGCGGAAGCAACAATATCTGAGTACAGACATAAGTTAAACAAGTTGTCATAAGATGGCTAGCACAAACCGGGATACAGATCAAAAGAGGCACATGCCTCCTGCCTGGGATCCTCCTAACTACTCACAGTGCGTCGTCCATGGGCTGCACGTAGTAGTAGGCACCTCCGGTAGTAATGTCGTCATTGACGGTGGCGTCGCTCCTGGCTCCATCGTCAGTCGCAGCAACCGGGTAAAGAAAGGGGAAAAGGGGAACAAGGCAACCGTGTGTACTCATCCAAAGTACTGCAAGCAAGGGCTACACTACATATGCATGGATATATGTGTAAAGGGCCATATCGGTGGACTGAACTGAGAATGCCGAGAATAAGAGGGGACAGCTAATCCTCGTCAAGACTACGCTGGGCAGCCTCCGTCTTGCAACATGTAGAAGAGAGTAGACTGAAGTCCTCCAAGTAGCATCACATAGCAATAATCCTACCCGCGATCCCTCCTCGTAACCACGAGAGAGAGCGACCACCGGGTTGTATCCGCACTTGGAAGGGTGTGTTTTATTAAGTATCCGGTTCTAGTTGTCATAAGGTCAAGGTACAACTCCAAGTCGTCCTGTTACCGAAGATCACGGCTATCCGAATAGATTAACTTCCCTGCAGGGGTGCAGCACATTACCCGACACGCTCGATCCCATTTGGCCGGACACACTTTTCTGGGTCATGCCCGGCCGCGGAAGATCAACACGTCGCAGCCCAACCTAGGCACAACAGAGAGGCCAGCACGCCGGTCTAAACCTAAGCGCACAGGCGTCTGGGCCCATCGCCCATAGCACACCTGCACGCTATGTGACGCTGCCGAAAGCGTAACTAGCCCCTTAATACAAGAGCATGCTTACGTTCCAATCCGGTAGCGCCACTTTCGGCCGTGGCGTCACGAAGTGCTTCGGCTGATACCACGACGCCGGTTGCCCATATCTTGTCCCATGTGGCGGTTAGTGCGTATAGGGTCAACGACCCAACTTAGATCAAATACCAAGGACTCGTTTAGCGTGTTAAGTATCCGCGAACGCTGAACAGGGCCAGGCCCACCTCTCTCCTAGGCGGTCTCAACCTGCCCTGTCGCTCCGCCACAAAGATCCATCCAGAGGGTCGTCGGGACAAAGGTCCTTTCAGCCCCCAATCCGTGAATCACTCGCGGGTGCTCCACAAGCCGACCCGACTTTAGTCACCACATGTATCATGTATAACTATAAGTATATACCCGTGATCACATCCCGAGTGATCACGGCCCGATAGTATAGCAGCAGACGGACAAGAATGTAGGGCCACAGATGGAATACTAGCATCCTATACTAAGCATGTAGGATTGCAGGTAAAGGTAACAACTTGATAGTAGCAAGGACAGGCTATGCATCGTGATAGGTATAACGAAAAGCGATAACATGCTACACTACTCTAATGCAAGCAGTATAGAGAAGAGTAGGCGATATCTGGTGATCAAAGGGGGGGCTTGCCTGGTTGCTCTGGCAAGTAGGGGTCGTCAACTCCGTAGTCGAACTGGGGTCGCCGGCAGTCTCGGGGTCTACCGGAAAGAAGTAACGGAGGGGGAACACAATAAATAACAGAGCAATCAAAGCATCACAAAGCGTAACATGGCAATACGCGGTGCTAGGTGTGCCCTAACGCGGTAGTAGGTGATACCGACGAAGGGGGGAAACATCCGGGAAAGTATCCCCGGTGTTTCACGTTTTCGGACAAATGAATCGGAGGTGAAATGTTGCAGGTTCGCTATGCTAGGGACGCATGGCAGAAGAACGGGCTGCGTATCCGAATTCGTCTCGTCGTTCTGAGCAACTTTCATGTACAAAGTTTTTTCATCCGAGTTACGGTTTATTTTATATTAATTTTTAAAGTTTTATCCATTTTTTTGAAATTGTTTTAATTAGAAATAAAAAGCAGAAAATACGTTTGTCACCTAGTGTTACCCTAGCATGTGAGTATGACAGTGGGGCCAGTGGGGTTGGGTTGACCCGGTCAAAGGTTGACTGGTCAACACATGAATAGTGTAAGTGGGTCCCATGTGTCATTGTCTTTCATCTAATAAAATGGTAATTAACTGTGGTGGTCCCATATGTCATTTACCCTATACCTAACCACTACTTAGCCTAACTACTAATTAGCTAACCTATCTAACTAGGACCGGCCTCATCCACACACATACGCACACACAACTACACACACCGCACGCACACACACCGACGACACGGCCATGGTCGTGGCCAGAAGCAGGAGGCGTGGCGGCACCTAGTGGCAGCAGACAACTCGAGCAGCAGGGGCACCTAGCGGTAGCAAGCAGTACGAGAGCAGCATCAAGAGCAGCGGCAAGAACAGCAAGCAGCCACAAAGAATGGTAAGGCCAGGCGCACCGGAGCGCGACAGAGCAGCGGAAGACGCGGACACGCCAGCGGCCGCACGCTACTGGGGCGCGGCTGTGGTGCCGTCGAGGGCTGGCGGCCGGGCGCTGGTGAGCACGAAGCGTGAGCAGGCGCACGGGAGAGCAGAGCTCCGAGCGCGGCCACGGGAGGAAGTGGAAGATGGCTACGCTGACGAGTTGAGGCGGAAATCAGTGGGGAATGGAGGAGGAGCTCACAATGAACACGAAGGCGAGGTCGGGGAGGCTGGAGGTGGTCGGGATGCGGCGAATCTGACGACGAACAGCGAGGACGGTAGTGAGGAAGACGAGCCGAGGATGACGTCGATGAGGGCTTCTGAGTCCGGCTCCTGTTTCTTCGGTGTCGGAGACGGCGGCACGCATCTCCTGGAATCCACCTCGGTGCTAGGGGAGGCCTCGGTTCACGACATCGACGGGCAGGCTGACGGCAGTCGCGCCTCGGCCAGAGCTCCATCTCGAGAGAGGGCGAGACGGTGGTGGCGAGTGGGTGCGGCAGGGGAGGCGAGGAGAAGCGTCTAGGGTTCCAGAGGAGGGACTAGGGTCTTGTAGTTGAGGGGAGGCGTGGATGGCGGCACCTGGCCGGGCGCCATGGATGGCCTCCACGCCTCCCGTGAACAGGAGGTGGGAGGAGGGCGGCTGGGCTAGGCCTCCCGAGCAACATGGGCCCAAGCACCCAGTAGTTTAGGTTTTTTTTCAAGTGTTTCTTTTTTTATCTACTGTTTTGTATTTAGTTTAGGTACTAAATGATTTTTATTTAAAAATGAAACTTCTCACACAATTACTTTCCGATAATTTGGTGTTGCCCAAAAAGTTTGAGGTTAAACGAATATGTTAGAAATTAAGCTTACATTTAAATGGGCATAATAAGTGCTACTTGGCCACTTTACATACTTCTAGGGCTAATTTAAATATCCATTAGATGTTGGTTCCTACATGTTAAATACTTAGTGAATATTTGCAACCTATCGGACATTTTTAATTATTATTTTTATGAAACTGTAATTTGACTTGTTATTTGAATTTGTATTTGAACTTACTTTGAAGCAAGTGAGGTTTAGAAAATTTTTAATTACGATGACCTGGCATCATTAACGTGGGATTACTGTAGCATGATTATCCGGGCGTTACAAATTTCCTCCACTACAAGAAATCTCGTCCCGAGATTTAAGCGGGGGAGTAAGGGGGGGGGGAACGTGCTGGTAGCGAAAACCTAACAAGTCTTCTAGGTCTTGGCTGCCCTTTCGAAGAGGTTGATCCCTTTCGTTGATGTCTTCATTTCTCTGCTTCAAATCACCATGATCAAGTCGTCATCCTTTCTTCGGTATCTCCATCGTACTTACGAAAAGGATAAGGGGTAGCTTCGGAAGAACGGAACTCTACAAGGTTGCTATCTGGTTTATAACTCAGGGAATGTGGTAGAAAGTAACTCTCGAGTTGAAACTTAAGAAAATATCGAGAACAAAGTAAGGAGGTATCACGGGAAGTTTCGAGCGGGTAGGCAATCGCTCGATGCCTGAAACGAAGTGTGAAAGGGGTTTAGAGCAATGGGAATAAGGATTGCGTTTGATACCAGAATAGATTACTAGGCAGGTGGCCGTGAATTACATACGAGTCCACACGCGAGGAATAACTTTGGAAACAGGGGGTGTACAGGAGAGTCAGGTTTCGATCCTGTGGAACTGTGGGTTATGGGCCGACCATGTGGGTTAAAAGTAGGAAGGTGATGACGTCTTACACGATCATGTAAGCGAGGCATGCCAGAGGATAGCCTGTCAGTTATGTCGGCAACAACATCGATACCAAGGGCGAGGGACGAAGAGAACCATTTTCCTGCTCGTTGAACGAGGCGGACCAATAGGCAAAGTTCTCGTCCATCGGTGGTTACCGGAATGCTATCGACAAATGCAACAGGGTCTTAGTGACACGGTTGTACACCAAGGTGCTTTCATGAGCAAAAGAATATTACTGCTTAGATTATATGAATCACAAAGAAGGTTAAACAAATCAATGGAAAGGAAAAGGTGATCATCAGATTAAACAGAACAATGGAAAGGGAAATGTGTTTAAACACATGTTTCAGCGATATATCCTTCCCAAGGACAAGCAGATCATGATATCCATGACAGGATAGAAAGTAGAAAACCCTTTAGATAAGAGGAGAGAAATTTCATGACATTACCCATACAACGGTGTTTGGGTAATTTCAACAAGAAACATTTAGCATGGTGCTTCAAATGTTCTTATTGAAAATGGGAGTACCATAGACATGCTTCGAGATAGCACTGACATGTTCTTCAAGCAAAGGTCAAACTTTGGATACACAAAGGATCCATCAAGGACGACTTATAGAATAAGTCTTGCAATAGGTCCTCCAACCAGGTGTGCTAGGCATGACATCACCTTATTGGGTTATAGAAAGACCAATGCTATGACTCTTGGAAAATGTTCCAACCATCATATCTGACCGAGTTTCAGATCTGGTTGGTGTCAGGATACCTCGGACTCAGGATGCCCGAGAAGAAAAGGTGTAACACAAATTAACGTAAGGACATTTTAAGATTCTCGAGAAATAAACTATGGAAGCAAGTTCTGAAACAAGAGTCCATCAGTAAACCAAGGAGAGGATGAGGAGGTGGCTGATAGGCTCAGCAACAAATCATCGAGATTTCCCAAAGGATGGATTTCCACAATTATGTGAACAAGGAAATATCATTTGTCGGATCAAATGATATAATGATGTATGCTCGAGGGAAACATACACAACTGAACAATGATAGAAGGGTGCAACCAGGAATCTGGACTAGGTAGCACGATCAATGTTCGAATAATGATTCAATAAGCAATAGACTTAGAATGAAACTGTAGACCAATAACTTCAAAGCAATAGGGTTGCTAGAAGTTTAGAATTTACACATCACAGTCCATTTGTCGGTATTCCGGTTAGAAACAACACGAGGACCAAAGAATGAACGGATATGACAAAAGGTATCACCTGCATCAAGAATTCTTATGAGGTGGTGAAATTACCACGACATTCTTGACATAAAAGGTGGTAATATTCCAAGGTAAAGAAGAACAAATGTTGGATAGCAAGGAACTCAATGTATAACACAAAACACGAACAAGTTTATGTTGACCTGAAGGCAATAAAGTGGTCGATGATAATAAAAATCATCGAGTGAAAGGAAGGTATTTCTCATCATGAATTCAATGGATACCCTGGAAGAGCTCAGAATGCTGATGATGATCACGACACAATTGTCGAGATATTTCATGAAGATGTAATTGAATGGCAATGACATCAAGTCAAAGGAATGATGAAGCGAAAGGTTATTGGAACCACGAGTACGACACTAACTCGGAAATCAAGCTTGTTGTTCAAGGCGAAATGATATGACGAGGAAAATCGACGTAAGCTTAGCTCGTCGTCGAAAGTGGTGCTCCGGGAATAAGGACCAGGTAGCATAGTTAAAATCATCACGACAATGATACATCCAAATAGGCTAGGAATGGCGTGATCGGGTACAAACTCGTACCTAAAGAATATTACTAAGAGTTGTTGAACCATAGTGCGGACTCGGTTCAATTATTGGTGTCTTTGAGTGTTTCATAACTCAGAGCCCGTGAAAAATTGGAATCAATGAAAATGTAGTACTTGATGAAGATCTCATGAGAAGTTATGCAGTTCCATCATAATCTCGAGATACCAGGGGGTAATACTCGACGACAGATCAAAGTAGAGGTTGGAATGGGGTATTGCTCCGCAGCAGACAAGTGCTTACACTTGCATGAGAAATGGTATTTAAAGGAGAACATGGTCGGAACCACAATTGCAAAATGCCAGATCCCAGATATAAAGATGAACTTATACGAAAGGAATAATTAATTTAAGAGAAGCTTTAATGATAAGATCTACATCGTGTCCATGGGCATGAACGCAAGGTTCAAGGTCGACTCCCACTTCGTCAATGTATAACCTTCCATTCACTTCCCGCTTTGATAAAGGCATTAGTGTTGAAAGTTTTACCTGGTGAAATACCAGATGAGTATGACTCGTGAAAACTTTTGGGTTCACACAGATTAGGAAAGGCATTGATTTCAACCCATCGGGGCATCTTAGGAACATATACCACGAGCTTCAGGAGTAATGTACAATAGCTCGAAGACATAGCATGGTTGACAAAGGGCGAGGATGCAGTATACCAAAGGCATTATGTATCAGGGAAGGCACTCACAAGGTGATCAAATGTGAAAGAAACTATCGGATAACAATCCAACAAGGGACTTGATGGTCCACAAAGATCTGATGTGAGTATCGATACTCAACCAGAAAAGGAAGGAATGCAACTGCAACAGGTTATGGAATCATCTTCAAAGCTTAAATGCAACGGAATTATGATTTCCAAAACAAAGGACCAGAAGCAGATGTTCTGATCAAGGATGGATCAATTGAATATACCAGAGGCACAATCGACGACAGATAGTTTGGTCGAGAACAAGCTCATGTTAAAAATGACGTCTGAGCCGGAAAAATAATCCTAGGACTCGACTGATGATTGTGAACATTCACAACATATTGAATCAACGGACTCAAAAATGATGGTGACAAAGGATGCCAATATGATTACTATACTTATGGGATTAATCATAATGAAAGCAAACAAGAAATTCCAGAGCAATAGGTTGCTGAGGATTTTCGGAATATCGAATGGTATTTCGAAGACTTTTGTATAACACATGAACAACTGGGGGATGAGCGGATACTCGATAAGTGCAGAATTAACCGTAGGGGTATTCAGGTGACAAAGAACAGCAAGGCAGTATGCTCAAAGTATTTTCGGAACAATAGAGAAAACTTTGGGGTATCTTGTAATAACAAGATCAATGGGGGATGATCATATGAATGGCAAGTGTAAGTAGTTTTCCATACGGATTTATCGGTGGTCGGGAATAGCAAAAGCGATGGGCACAAAGTCTCGAGAGAATATCAAAGAGTATCTCCGAAATCTTCTGGTGCAGTCGATGATCATCTGGACTGAAGGGCCTCTCCGGGAGAAAGTATTTTCGAGAACCTAAAGTTAGATTTTAGTAAAAATCGTTTAACCCGAATAGAAGAGCGTTCAGAATCCCAGAGTAAAGGTCGAGGAGTAAAAGATCCTAATACCACCCAATGGCGGCGTGGGCCCATGGGCGGCGCAGCCATGTTAGTAAAAGTTTTGTAAAGTCTAGACTCAACTTCGCCAAGGAGTGTGGAAGGGGATTCCTACAGCAAATGGCTCGATACCAACTTGTGACGCCCCCGATTCAATCGTACACTAATCATGCACGCAAATGTGTACGGTCAAGATCAGGGACTCACGGGAAGATATCACAACACAACTCTAAAACATAAATAAGTCATACAAGCATCATAATACAAGCGGAGGGCTCGAATACAAGTGCTCGATCATAGACGAGTCAGCGGAAGCAACAATATCTGAGTACAGACATAAGTTAAACAAGTTGCCATAAGATGGCTAGCACAAACTGGGATACAGATCGAAAGAGGCGCATGCCTCCTTCCTGGGATCCTCCTAACTACTCCTGGTCATCGTCCGCGGGCCGCACGTAGTAGTAGGCGCCTCCAGTGTAGTAATCATCATCGACGTGGCGTCTGGCTCCTGGGCTCCATCGTCTGGTCGCAGCAACCGGGTAAAGAAAGGGGGGAAAAGGGGGAACAAGGCAACCGTGAGTACTCATCCAAAGTACTCGCGAGCAAGGAGCTACACTACATATGCATGGATATATGTGTAAAGGGCCATATCAGTGGACTGAATCGCAGAATGCCGTAATAAGAGGGGACAGCTAATCCTCGTCAAGACTACACTTCTGGCAGCCTCTGTCTTGCAGCATGTAGAAGAGAGTAGACTGAAGTCCTCCAAGTAGCATCACATAGCAATAATCCTACCCGGCGATCCCCTCCTCGTAACCCTGAGAGAGAGCGACCACCGGGTTGTATCTGGGACTTGGAAGGGCGTGTTTTATTAAGTATCCGGTTCTAGTTGTCATAAGGTCAAGGTACAACTCCAAGTCGTCACACCTGCACCGAAGATCACGACTATTCAATAGATTAACTTCACTGCAGGGTGCACCACATTACCCGACACGCTCGATCCCATTTGGCGGACACACTTTTTCGGGTCATGCCCGCCGCGGAAGATCAACACGCCGCAGCCCCACCTAGGCACAACAGAGAGGCCAAGACCCGGTCTAAACCTAAGCGCAGTGCAGGCCCATCGCCCATAGCACACACGGGCGTTATGCGTCTGCCGAAAGCAGTAACTAGCCCCTTAATACAAGAGCAGGCTTACGTTCCAATCCGGCGCGCCACTCGGGCCAAGGCGTCACGAAGTGCTTCGGCTGATACCACGACGCCGGTTGCCCATATCTTGTCCCATGTGGCGGTTAGTGCGTATAGGGTCAACGACCCAACTCAGATCAAATACCAAGGACTCGTTTAGCGTGTTAAGTATCCGCGAACGCCGAACAGGGCCAGGCCCACCTCTCTCCTAGGCGGTCTCAACCTGCCCTGTCGCTCCGCCACAAAGATCCATCCAGAGGGTCGTCGGGACAAAGGTCCTTTCAGCCCCCAATCCGTGAATCACTCGCGGGTGCTCCACAAGCCGACCCGACTTTAGTCACCACATGTATCATGTATAACTATAAGTATATACCGTGATCACATCCCGAGTGATCACGGCCCGATAGTATAGCAGCAGACGGACAAGAATGTAGGGCCACAGATGGAATACTAGCATCCTATACTAAGCATGTAGGCTTGCAGGTAAAGGTAACAATGAGTAGCAAGGACAGGCTATGCATCAGGATAGGTATAACGGAAAGCAGTAACATGCTACACTACTCTAATGCAAGCAGTATAGAGTAGAATAGGCGATATCTGGTGATCAAGGGGGGGCTTGCCTGGTTGCTCTGGCAAGTAGGGGTCGTCAACTCCGTAGTCGAACTGGGGTCGCCGGCAGTCTCGGGGTCTACCGGAAAGAAGTAACGGAGGGGGAACACAATAAATAACAGAGCAATCAAAGCATCACAAAGCGTAACATGGCAATACGCGGTGCTAGGTGTGCCCTAACGCGGTAGTAGGTGATACCGACGAAGGGGGGAAACATCCGGGAAAGTAACCCCGGTGTTTCACATTTCCGGACAAATGAATCGGAGGTGAAATGTTGCAGGTTCGCTATGCTAGGGACGCGTGGCAGACGAACGGGCTGCGTAACCGAATTCGTCTCGTCGTTCTGAGCAACTTTCATGTACAAAGTTTTTTCATATGAGTTACGGTTTATTTTATATTAATTTTTAAAGTTTTATCCATTTTTTTGAAATTGTTTTAATTCGAATTAAAAAGCAGAAAATACTTTTGTCACCTGGTGTTACCCTAGCATGTGAGTATGACAGTGGGGCCAGTGGGGTTGGGTTGACCCGGTCAAAGGTTACTGGTCAACACATGAATAGTGTAAGTGGGTCCCATGTGTCATTGTCTTTCATCTAATAAAATGGTAATTAACCAGGGTGGTCCCATATGTCATTTACCCTATACCTAACCACTACTTAGCCTAACTACTAATTAGCTAACCTATCTAACTAGGACCGGCCTCATCCGCACATACGCACACACACAACTACACACACACCGCACGCACACATCGACGCACACGGCCATGGCCGTGGCCAAGCAGGAGGCAGCAGCGGCACCTATCGGCAGCAGCACAACTCGAGCAGCAGGGGCACCTAGCGGAAGCAAGAAGACGAGAGCAGCAGCAAGCAGCGGCAAGAACAGCAGCAAGCAGCCACAGCAGCGAGGTAAGGTCAGGCACACCGGGCGCGACAGAGCAGCTGGACGCGGACACGCCGCAGCGGGCGCCGGGCACGCGCTGGGGCGCGATTGTGGTGCCGTCGAGGGAGGCGCGGCCGGCGCTGGGTGAGCACGAAGCGTGAGCGGCGCACGGAGAGCAGAGCTCGGCGCGCCACGGGAGGAAGCGGAAGATGGCTACGCCGACGAATCGAGGCGGAAATCAGTGGGGAATGGAGGAGGAGCTCACAATGAACATGAAGGCGAGGTCGGGGAGGCCGGAGGTGGTCGGGATGCGGCGAATCTGACGACGAACAGCGAGGACCGTAGCGAGGAAGACGAGCCGAGGATGACGTTGATGAGGGCTTCTGAGTTCGGCTCCTGTTTCTTCGGTGTCGGAGACGGCAACACACATCTCCTGGACTCCACCTCGGTGCTAGGGGAGGCCTCGGTTCACGACATCGACGGGGCGACGACGGTCGCGCCTCGGGCGCGAGCTCCATCTGAGAGAGGGCGAGAGACGGTGGTGAGCGAGTGGGCGTGGCAGGGAGGCGAGGAGAAGCGTCTAGGGTTCCAGAGGGAGGGACTAGGGTCTTGTAGTTGAGGGGGAGGCGTGGATGGCGGCACTGGCCGGGCGCCATGGATGGCCTCCACGCCTCCCCGTGAACAGGAGGTGGGAGGTGGGCGGCTGGGCTAGGCCTCCGGAGCAACATGGGCCCAAGCACCCAGTAGTTTAGGTTTTTTTTCAAGTGTTTCTTTTTTTTATCTACTGTTTTGTATTTAGTTTAGGTACTAAATGATTTTTATTTAAAATTGAATCTTCTCACACAATTACTTTCCGATAATTTGGTGTTGCCCAAAAAGTTTGAGGTTAAACGAATATGTTAGAAATTAAGCTTACATTTAAATGGGCATAATAAGTGCTACTTGGCCACTTTACATACTTCTAGGGCTAATTTAAATATCCATTAGATGTTGGTTCCTACATTTTAAATACTTAGTGAATATTTGCAACCTATCGGACATTTTTTAATTATTATTTTTATGAAACTGTAATTTGACTTGTTATTTGAATTTGTATTTGAACTTACTTTGAAGCAAGTGAGGTTTAGAAAATTTTTAATTACGATGACGTGGCATCATTAACGTGGGATTACTGTAGCATGATTATCCGGGCGTTACATTGTCCAAGCCAGCATGCCACCCAAATTTTGGGTGGAAGCCCTTCACACTGCCACGTACCTCCTCAACGTCCGACCCTCCCGAGCCATCACACACAACACCCCATAATTCATGCTTTACGGCGCTCATCCCAACTACGACCACGTCCGCACCTTTGACATCCGGTCCTTTTCCTCGTTGTCCATTTCACGATCCTCATATTTTCAAAACTTGCATCCGGGCCTTTTCTCCGTTGTCCGTTTCGCGATCCGACACTCTCACACGCACCCGTTGCACCTCTCAGACCTCGTTTCCTGAGTAGCACAAAAATGTTCTCGGAATGGGATGAAACTTGGCGTGTGGTGTTGTTTTAGAGTAGGTAGGCCGCCTGTCAATTTTCGTTCCATTTGGAGTTTGTTTGATGCCCCGACGGTTAACCGCGTAGCCCGAAACCCCTCTCTCTTTGAAGCCCAGCACCTCTTCACCACAGCCCTTGAGCCCATCCAAACCCCCTCCATCCTCTCGGCCGTTTGGTCATGATCGTGTGGCCGAAAACCGCTCCCCATTTGGACTCTCCTAGCTCCCTCTACCTATAAAAAGGCCTCCACCTCCGAAAATTCGGGTGAAACCCTAGTCTTCCCCTTCCTCCGCGCGGCGGACACGTCCGCCGCCGTCCCCTCCGCCAATCAGACGCTACCACATGGCCTTCCTCCGCCGTCCATGGCGCCAGCCCGCTCGGCCCGCTCCCAGCCCTCGCGGGCCCATCGCCTCCGCCGCCCGTGGTGTGCCCGCGCCCGAGGCGCGCCCGCGCGCCGCCCGCCGCCACCAACCCTCGCCCGGCCGCCATCGCCGCCCATGACCCCAGCGCCGCCCGGCGCCGCCACATTGCCCCGCCACGGAGCGCATCCGCCGCCGCCCAGCTCCGCCCGGCCGCTGAGCTTCTTGCCCCGACCCCGCCGCGCCCGGCCGGCCGGATCCGGCCAGATCCGGTCGGACGTGGCCCCGCAGCGCCCTTCCCCGACCTCCGCGCCGCTCGTCTCCGGCGATCGCGAACCGCCTCGGTTCGCGTGCCGGACGAACCTAGATCTCGTGGTATATTTTTTCTGCAAAGTCCCGAAAACTTCACATTCTGGTGTCATATTTGTCATGCCATAACTTCATGTGTGTTGCTCTGATTCATGCATATTATATATCAAAATGTTCCTCATGAGATGATTTTCATTTTGTTACATTGTGGCATGATTGTTTGAGTTCATATGGATGCCCTAATCATCGTTGCAAGAGTGCTATGTAATGTTGTCTGCTGTAATTTAACATAACTTGCTTATTTGTCATTTTTATATCTTTTTGTGTGATTTTATTCTGAGCATGAAGTCTACATGTTTTATGAGCTACATCATGCCATCATTGCTGTGGTGTAATCCACTCTTCATGATATGCCATGTGTTGATTGTTAAAAGCCTGCAAAGTAGCCTCCGTGATGTTGCTGATTTCTGTGACTTAGTCATTTCTGCTAAATCTGAAACTGATATATTGTGGTGCTATGTAAACCTGTTGATACCATGAGTTCTATGCATAATGTGGAGATGTTCACTAAGGATGGTTTTCTACACATATTATGCTCTATCCATCCATGTACCTGTTTGCATTTATGGAGTGCTCTAGCATGTCTTAATCCTGCTCTACGTTTGCTATACAATGTTCCTGGCAGATCGTTTACATGTTAATCAATTTTGCCATGGTTGTTGTTATTGATCCAAGCATGATATGAACTTGCTATTGCCATGCTTAGCTTCATGAACATATCCTCTTGCTGTAGGTATTCTTGTTTTGTCATGAAAATCCTTGTGATAAGTGGTTTGAGCTCGCAAAGTTGCCTTCATGATGCTGTTTATACCATGCTCTGTTTTTCTGCCAAGTCTGGACCTGGTAAATAAAACTTGCTATGCTTATATGGGTGCCATCATATCTTCTGTGCCTTTGTGGCTCGTGGTCAGTAACGGAATTTTGTTCTATGCAATTAGTAGATTCATGCCATGCCTTTGGTTGCCATGATAAGTTCCTATAGCATGTTGTTTGATAGCTCTAAACATCGCAACCTGATGTTATTTCTGTCTTGTCCAGTGAATTTCTGCCAAGTCTGTGAACCTGTTATTATTTGCAATCTTGCCATGTACTTGTGAGCATGTTCTATTGGTTTCTAGATATAGCTTAGTGTTCACGTTTTGTAATTCTTTACCTGTACATCATGTCCATGCCTTTTGTTTTCATGTTGTGGTGCTGTAGCATATTGTTTTGATGCTTGCTAGTTGCCTAGTTGCTGTTTTGGACAGCTTGCCCTTTAAACTTGTTTCATGTGTATGTGTTGAACCGTTGCTCCGTTTTGAGTGTGCTCTACATGAAACTTGCTTAGTTTTGCATGTAGTTTCATGTTACCTTGTTGCATCCATGTTTTGAGTGTGTTTTCTTGATGTTTGAATGTATTTTGCATCAATGCCATGTTTATCTTGTTTTGCTCATATCTTCTAGGCCGTAGCCCCGAATTAAATGAACTTTATATGTAACTTGACTAGAATTTCGTGTAGATCATCTTGGTGCAACTTAACTTGCTGTTTAATAACTTGAGCATAAGGTTTATTCATATCTTGACCAATTTCCAAATTTGCATATGAGGACTTACCGGAATTATTATATGTTGTTTCCGGCCTTATTTAAACTTGCTTTGATGTGTTGCTCTTGTATGCATCATGTCTTGCCATGAGTAGCTTCATGTAGCCTTGTCATGCATCATACTTGGTTGAGCATCATGCCTTGTTCATGGGTGGTGTGTTTACCATGTTGTGTGCTTCTCTCGATAATTCCCGTTTCGTTGCGATCATGAGGATTCGTTCGACTGCGCTTGGTTCGTCTTCGTGGCTTCATCTTCTTCATGGACTCGTTCTTCTTCCTAGCGGGATCTCAGGCAAGATAACCGTCACCTTGGATCTCACTACTATCATTGCTATGCTAGTTGCTTCGTTCTATCGCTATGCCGCGTTACCTACCACTTGCTTATCAAGCCTCCCAAATTGCCATGAACCTCTAACCTTTGTCACCCCTCCTAGCAAACCGTTGTTTGGCTATGTTACCACATTTGCTCAGCCCCTCTTATAGCGTTGCTAGTTGCAGGTGAAGATGAAGATTGTTCCATGTTGGATTATGTTTATGTTGGGATATCACAATATCTCTTATATTATTAATGCATCTATATACTTGGTAAAGGGTGGAATGCTCGGCCTTATGCATGGTGTTTTGTTCCACTCTTGCCGCCGTAGTTTCCGTCATATCTTATGTTCCCGGATTTTGCGTCCCTAACGCGGTTGGGTGTTATGGGAACCCCTTGACAGTTCGCTTTGAATAAAACTCCTCCAGCAAGGCCCAACCTTGGTTTTACCATTTGCCTCACCACCACCTACTTTTCCCTTGGGAGTCGCTCTCTCGAGGGTCATCTTTATTTTACCACCCCCCCCCCCCGTGCCAATGCTTCTCTAAGTGTTGGTCCGAACTAGAGTCCTTTGCAGCGCCACCTCGGGGAAACTTGACGGCTAGTTTTAGTTGTACAGAGTGCTCATCCGCTGTTGCCCTGAGAACGAGATATGTGCAGCTCCTATCGGGATGTCGGCGCATCGGGCGGTCTTGCTGGTCTTGTTTTACCATTGTCGAAATGTCTTGTAACCGGGATTCTGAGACTAGTCGGGTCTTCCCGGGAGAAGGAATATCCTTCGTTGATTGTGAGAGCTTATAATGGGCTAAGTTGGGACACCCCTGCAGGGTTTGAACTTTCAAAAGCCGTGCCCGTGGTTATGTGGCAGATGGGAATTTGTTAATATCCGGTTGTAGTAAACTTGAAGTAAACTCTTCTAAAATACACCAACCGTGTGTGTAACCGTGATTGTCTCTTTTCGGGGTTGTTCGAGAGGAGAACACGGTTTTTGGGTTATGTTTGACGTAAGTAGGAGTTCGGGATCACTTCTTGATCATTACTAGTTGATGACCGCTTGTTAAGCTCCTCTTCTCGCTCTTGTTTCGTAAGTTAGCCACCATTCATGCTTAGTCGCTGCTGCAACCTCACCACTTTACCCCTTCCTTACCCATTAAGCTTTGCTAGTCTTGGTACCCATGGTAATGGGATTGCTGAGTCCTCGTGGCTCACAGATTACTACACCAACAGTTGCAGGTACAGATTGTGCGATGCCCGTGACGCAAGAGCGATGTTTACTTGTTTTGGAGTTCTTCTTCTTCGATCAGGGGATAGGTTCCAAGTAGGCAGCCTGAGCTAGCAGGGTGGATGTCGTTTGAGTTCCTGTTTGTGTTTCATCCGTAGTCGGATGTTAATCTTGTGTATGATGTTTTGATGTATTCTTGGGGCATTTGTGCCTTATGTATGTAACCCCATCTATTATGTAATGTTGATGTAATGATATCCACCTTGCAAAAGTGTCTTCAAGATGCGCTTCTATCCTTGGTGGGACCATCGAGTTCCTTTAGGATAGGGTCGCATCTTGGGCGTGACACCCAACCTATATGCCACCACTCCACATAAACTTTCCGCACGCTCCACCCCCCGCGTCCTTCTCGGCCTACCCCTCGAGCACCAAGGCTATAGGTGCCTCGACCTATCCACATGCAAAGTTATTACCTCCCGGCACGTGATTTTCAACGAGCACATTTTTTCCTTCGCCGCAGAAAATCCCACTGCCCCACCCCCGCATCTCCCTCGGGATCCCCCCACCTACCTGGTCCGATCCGACAGGATCCACCTCGAGATCCTTGATACGTCTCTGTCGTATCTACTTTTCCAAACACTTTTGCTCTTGTTTTGGACTCTAAATTGCATGATTTGAATGGAACTAACCCGGACTGACGCTGTTTTCAGCATACTTTCCATGGTGTTATTTATGTGCAGAAACAAAAGTTCTCAGAATGACCTGAAACTCCACGGAACATATTTTTGGAAAATATTAAAAGTACTGGAAGAAGAATCCACGTCAGGGGGCCCGCACCCTGTCCACGAGGGTGGGGGGCGTGCCTGCCCCCCCTGGGCGCGCCCCTGCCTCATGGGCCCCCTGACGCTCCACCGACCTCAACTCCAACTCCATATATTCACTTTCGGGGAGAAAAAAATCAGAGAGAAAGATTCATCGTGTTTTATGATACGGAGCCGCCGCCAAGCCCTAAACTCTCTCGGGAGGGCTGATCTGGAGTCTGTTCGGGGCTCCGGAGAGGGGAATCCGTCGCCATCGTCATCATCAACCTTCCTCCATCACCAGTTTCATGATGCTCATCGCCGTGCGTGAGTAATTCCATTGTAGGCTTGCTGGACGGTGATGGGTTGGATGAGATCTATCATGTAATCGAGTTAGTTTTGTTAGGGTTTGATCCCTAGTATCCACTATGTTCTGAGATTGATGTTGCTATGACTTTGCTATGCTTAATGCTTGTCACTAGGGCCCAAGTGCCATGATTTCAGATATGAACCTATTATGTTTTCATGAATATATGTGAGTTCTTGATCCTATCTTGCAAGTCTATAGTCACCTACTATGTGTTATGATCCGGCAACCCCGAAGTGACAATAATCGGGACCACTCCTGGTGATGACCATAGTTTGAGGAGTTCATGCATTCACTATGTGTTAATGCTTTGTTCCGGTACTCTATTAAAGGAGGCCATAATATCCCTTAGTTTCTGTTAGGATCCCGCTGCCACGGGAGGGTAGGACAAAAGATGTCATGCAAGTTCTTTTCCATAAGCATGTATGACTATATTCGGAATACATGCCTACATTACATTGATGAATTGGAGCTAGTTCTGTGTCACCCTATGTTTATGATTGTTACATGATGAACCGCATCCGGCATAATTCTCCATCACCGATCCAATGCCTACGAGCTTTTCACATATTGTTCTTCGCGTATTTACTTTTCCGTTGCTACTGTCACAATCATTACAAAACCCAAAAATATTACTTTTGCTACTGTTACGGTTACTTCCATATTACTTTGCTACTAAATACTTTGCTGCAGATACTAAGTTATCCAGGTGTGGCTGAACTGACAACTCAGTTCCTAATACTTGAGAATATTCTTTGGCTCCCCTTTTGTCGAATCAATAAATTTGGGTTGAATACTCTACCCTCGAAAACTGTTGCGATCCCCTATACTTGTGGGTTATCAAGACTATTTTCTGGCGCCGTTGCCGGGGAGCATAGCTCTATTCTTTGAGTCACTTGGGATTTATATCTGCTGGTCACTATGAAGAACTTGAAAGACGCTAAGACAAAAATTTATCCCTCAACTACGAGGGGAGGTAAGGAACTGCCATCTAGCTCTGCACTTGATTCACCTTCTGTTTTGAGTAAGCTTGCGACACCTAAACCTGCTTCTGCTATTCATTCTGATATGTCGCATATTATTGATGATGCCACTTCTGCTATGCATGATACTTATGATGAAACTACTTCTATGCTTGATACTACTGTGCCACTTGGTGAACTTCTTGATGAACAACTTGCTAGGGCTAGAGAGAATGAAATTATTGAAATGGATAATATTGAAGATAGTGATGACGAAGACTCTCCCCCTAATAAATATGAATTGCCTGTTGTGCCTAAGGGTTATGTTCTGGATGAAGAATCTGCTAGAGCCATTCTTGCTTGCAATGATAGAAGTGATCTTAAGAAATTATTAACTAAATGGAAGCAGCAATCTCTTAATGCTAGAATGAAACCTGACCCTGCTTTTCCTACTTCACCTATCTGTGTTATTAATAAGGATTATGAATTCTCTGTTGATCCTGATATAATTACTTTGGTTGAATCTGATCCTTTTTATGGCTATGAATCTGAAAGTGTTGTGTCACACCTTACTAAATTAAATGATATAGCCACCCTGTTCACTAATGATGAGAGAACTCGTTACCTTTATATCCTTAAATATTTCCGTGCTCATTAAAGGGTGATGCTAAGATATGGTTTAATTCTCTTGATCCTGGTTGTGTGCGTACTCCCAGGATATGATTTTTTACTTCTCTGCTAAATATTTCCATGCTCATAAGAAACAAGCTGCTTTAAGGGATATATACAATTTTGTGCAAATTGAAGAAGAGAGTCTCCCACAAGCTTGGGGGAGGCTTCTCCAATTACTTAATGCTTTGCCTGATCATCCTCTGAAGAAAAATGAAATACTTGATATCTTTTATAAAGGACTAACCGATGCTTCCAGAGATTACCTGGATAGTTGTGCTGGTTCTGTTTTCAGGGAAAGTGTCACAGCCCTAGAATTTGTGCCTGCAAATAGTTGCATCCGCATCCATGCATCATGTTATTTTAAAATTAATTCGAAATTGGGTGTGACGCCCCCGATTCAATCGTACACTAATCATGCATGCAAACGTGTACGATCAAGATCAGGGACTCACGGGAAGATATCACAACACAACTCTAAAACATAAATAAGTCATACAAGCATCATAATACAAGTCAGCGGAAGCAACAATATCTGAGTACAGACATAAGTTAAACAAGTCTGCCATAAGATGGCTAGCACAAACTGGGATACAGATCGAAAGAGGCGCAGGCCTCCTACCTGGGATCCTCCTAACTACTCCTGATCGTCGTCCGCGGGCTGCACGTAGTAGTAGGCACCTCCAGTGTAGTAGTCGTCATCGCCGATGGTGGCGTCTGCTCCTGAGTTCGACATCTGGTTGCGACAACCAGGTAGAAAGGAAAGGGGGAAAAAGGGGAGAAAGCAACCGTGAGTACTCATCCAAAGTACTGCAAGCAAGGAGCTACACTACATATGCATGGGTATATGTGTAAAGGGCCATATCGATTGGACTGAACTGCAGAATGCCGTAATAAGAGGGGATAACTAATCACAGTCAAGACTACGCTTCTAGCAGCCTCCGCCTTGCAAAGCATGTAGAAGAGAGTAGATCAAGTCCTCCAAGTAGCATCGCATAGCATAATCCTACCCGGCGATCCCCTCCTCGTCGCCCTGTTAGAGAGCGATCACCGGGTTGTATATAGCACTTGGAAGGGTGTGTTTTATTAAGTATCCGGTTCTAGTCGTCATAAGCTCAAGGTACAACTCCAAGTTGTCCTGTTACCGAAGATCACGGCTATTCGAATAGATTAACTTCCCTGCAGGGGTGCACCACATTACCCGACACGCTCGATCCCATTTGGCCGGACACACTTTTCTGGGTCATGCACGGCCGGAAGATCAACACGCCACAGCCCCACCTAGGCACAACAGAGAGGTCAAGACGCCGGTCTAAACCTAAGCTCATAGGGGTGCAGGCCCATCGCCTTAGCACACCTACATCGCTATGTGACGCTGCCGGAAGCGCACCTAGCCTAGCAGGCGTTCGGTCTAATCCGGTCGCGGCCGCGCTCGCCGACGTCACGAAGTGCTTCACCGATACCACGACGCCCGGTTGCACATATCTTGTCCCACGTGGCGGTTAGTGCGTATAAGGTCAACGACCCAACTCAGATCAAATACCAAGATCTCGTTAAGCGTGTTAAGTATCCGCGAACGCCGAACAGGGCCAGGCCCACCTCTCTCCTAGGCGGTCTCAACCTGCCCTGTCGCTCCGCCATAAAGATCCACACAGAGGGCCGTTGGGACAAAGGTCCTTTCAGCCCCCAATCCGTGAATCACTCGCGGGTGCTCCTCGAGCCGACCCGACTTTGGTCACCACATGTATCATGTATACAGTATATAGTATATACCCGTGATCACCTCCCGAGTGATCACGGCCCGATAGTATAGCACAGCCGACGGACAAGAAGGTAGGGCCACAGATGGAATACTAGCATCCTATACTAAGCAGTAGGATAGCAGGTAAGGGTAACAACTGTAGCAACAATGATAGGCTATGCAGCAGAATAGGATTAACGGAAAGCAGTAACATGCTACACTACTCTAATGCAAGCAGTATAGAGAAGAATAGGCGATATCTGGTGATCAAAGGGGGGGGGCTTGCCTGATTGCTCTGGCAAGAAGGAGGGGTCGTCAACACCGTAGTCGTACTGGGTAGCAGCGGCGTCGGTCTCGGTGTCTAGCGAGAGAAGAGGGGGAAGAAACAATAAATACAATGCAAACAAATGCATGACGATGCATGACATGACAAATCGCGGTGCTAGGTGTGCCCTAACGCGGTGGGAGGTTGTACCAGTGAAGGGGGGAAACATCCGGGAAAGTATCCCCGGTGTTTCGCGTTTTCGAACAGATGAACTGGAGGTGAAATGTTGCAGGTTCGCTATGCTAGGGATGTGTGGCGGACGAACGGGTTGCGTATCCGGATTCGTCTCGTCGTTCTGAGCAACTTTCATGTACAAAGTTTTTTCATCTGAGCTACATTTTATTTTATATTAATTTTAAAAGATTTAAATCATTTTTAGGATTTATTTAATTAATTTAATCAACATTATCCAGAACAGTGCACGCTGATGTCATCATGACGTCGGCGACATCAACAAATAACAGAGATGTTGATCGTCAAACCGACAGCGTGGGTCCGTTCTGCCATAGACTGATAACTAATTAACAATTACTTAGTTTAATTAGCAGGTTAAGTAAATTTAACTAGTTAACTAATCAGGATTTCATTAAGTTAATTAATTAATTAACTAATTAATTAATATTTGTATTTACTTATCTATCTTTTTATTTTTAATTCTTTTTTTAAAACGTTCAGGGGGCGTGGGGCCCTCATGTCATGGGCCTAGTGGCTTAGCGGGCGACGGGCGAATCGGGGCGGCGGACCTGCCCGAGCAGGGGGACGCTCCAGGGCGCCGGACGCCGAAGGTGGTGGCGGGTGTAGCGGGCGCAACGGTCGCGGCCGAGCAGAGCAGGGGGCCGCGACAGGCGTGGTGGCCGAACAAGACATCAACGAGGAGGAGAGAGTGCGCGGCGGGCGCCGGAGCCGGCCGCCGATACGGCGGTAGCCCACGGGGCTAGAGAGGAAGTGGGGCACGGGGCGAGCGGGAGCGCGACGAGCGCGAGGTTCGACGAGGAGAGGGAGAGGGGGAGCTCACAGGGGCGGTAGGGATTCGGGCAGCGGGGGTCGAGGAGGTCATCGGGGACGACGTGCGGCGAGGAGGCAGACTGGTGGGGAGGCTCCGGTGAAGTACATCGACCGTGAGGTCGTGCGGCGAGGTGGCGCGTCGGGGGGCGATGGACGACGGCGCGGCGTCGGGGCGGCGGCGTCCAGAGGAGGACGGGGAGCGCGGTGGCGGTCTGGCGAAAGCGGGAGAGGCAGGCGATCCGGCGGCGAAGCGGCGCCGGCGAGGTGACGCCGTGGAGGAGGATGGAGGCGCGACAGGGCGTGCGACGGGCGGGATCGGGGGCGTTGGTTGCCCCGATCCAGATCCACTCGGGGCGGGGTGGGGAGACGAGGTGGATCGGGGGAGGAGTGGGGGCGAGAGGACTGGGGAGATCGGGGGGAGAGTGGGGAACGTGGGGAGTGGACAGGTTAGGGTTCCGGTCGGGGTGGGGGGCCGGCTGGGCCGGCCTTGCGGCCCATAGGCTAGCTGGGCCGAGGCCCAGCGAGGGGGGCTTTTCCTTTCTTTCTTATTGTTCTGTTCTCTTTTCTTATTTTTATTTTTATTTTTCTGTTCTGTTTTATTTTACTTATATAATAGTTTATAGTTTTAAAAAAGTGAAACCCATAGCTGAAATAGAGTTACAATTATAACTACTGCCACGAAAGGTTTTATCCCTGAACAAAATAGTAGTATTTTACAAAACCCAAAATGCATTTATTTAATTGTTTTACCTACTATTTTAATCATTTTAGGGTATTAAAACATTTTATAAAAGTGGGGTTTCTTCACCACAATTAACTTTGCATTATTTGGCACAACTCGAACATTTTAGTTTTAAAGTTTGAAAATAGTTACTGTTTGATTTGATTTTGAATTTGAATTTGAATCAATTTCGAACTAACGCGAGATTAGCAACAGTAACCATGGTGACGTGGCATCATTAACAGAGGTTTACTGTAGCTTAATTATCCGGGCGTCACATTGGGGATGTTGAAACCCTAGCACCAAAAGAACTCAACTAGTTTCAAATTAAAAACATTTTCAATAAACCCAAAGTGCCTCAAGAAAAGTTCATGATTTTTGGTTAAGGTAGAAACCTCTGCCAAAAATGATGAATATATTTCTAGGACATTTTTGGATTTTTGAATTAACTCACTATCTATTTGAATTGGAGCTAATAAATGATATAAAATAAGTTATAGATCTAGTACTTCTGGATTTATTTTTGGGGCATATGGAATAACTCAGAGAGAGCCCATAAATATTTTCAGAATTTATGAAAGTGGTTTGGCCTTTGAATCAAACCAAACATATTGAAATAAATAGAAAACAGAAGAGAGAGAGAGAGAGAGAGAGAGAGAGAGAGAGAGAGAGAGAAGAAACTCACCTGGCGTCACCCACCTGGGCCTCCTTACCTGCGCGGCCCAGCTAGACAGCCCAGCCCACCAGGGGCAAGGGCGTCTTCCACCTCCTACCAGGAGGACAGGCAAGTGTGTGGTGCCAGCACGCGCGCCAGCCTCCACCTCCTGCTTGCCTCGACACATGTCGATGCCGCGGAGGACCACCCCGTTGCTGTACGGATCCGCCCGACCTCTCACTCACCCCCAGCGCGCTATCTGCCTTGCTCCCCCCTCGGACCCGAGAACGCCGGAGCGCGCCGCCGAGAATCACCGTGGTCAGAGCCCCCAAACCACCCCACCGCTTGGTTCTGGAGCATCACCATGGAGTGGAGCTTCCCCTCAACGACGCACTCAAGCCCAGGAGTAGCACACTATTGCCATCGTCGCCGTTTCCCTCGCCACCGGTCGATTCGCCGCCTGCAGCTCATCCCCGGCCACACCGAGAAGCTCTCCGTGACCACGGTGAGCCCCTAGTTATTTCCCCTAGCCCTGCCGCCGTTTTCTTCCTCTGCCGCGCTAACTACCGGAGCCGTGAGCTCCCACCCGCCGGCCATGTCACCGCCGTGGCTACGGCTGCTGAAGCTCGCAGCCGAGCACACCGCTGCGCTTGGTGCCTCTCCACGAGCTCGTAGCATGCCTCAGCTCGCCTTCCCGTGCAACCTAGTGGTCGCTCGCGTCTCATCCGAGCTCCGGCCGCCGCCGAGGTCGACGCCGCGCTCGATTCCGGCCACCCCAGCCGCTGACTCCGTGTGACGCCCGGATAATTAAGCTACAGTAATTCTCTGCTAATGATGCCACGTCAGCATTAGTACTGTTGTTAAACTCACGTTGGTTCGAATCCGGTCCAATTCAAATTTATATTAAAGTCAAAAATAAAAGTTTTCATATGTCAAAACTAAAATGTACAAACTGTGGTAAATATTCCATAACTAATTATGGTGGTGAACTAACTTTTTGTAAAATGTTTTAGTGCACTAAAATTTAATAAAACTATGTATAGAAAATAAACAAAAGGTAAAAACTAAAACAAGAAAATAAAAGGGGCGACCCTCCCCCTTGCTCGGCCTCGGCCTAGCTGGCCTCTGACCTAGCCAGGCCAGCCTAGCCGGCCCATTCCTCCCCCTGCTTAACCCCCACCCCAACCGAACCCTAGGCCTCACCCACTCTCTCCCGCACGACCCCCCCCCCCCCCACGCCGCTCGCTCTCTCCTCCCCTGATCTGGATCGGGGCAGCGCCCCCGCCCGCGTCGCTCCGTCGTCACATCGCCACCGCCCCAACCACGTCGCCTCCCCCGTCCTCTCCCCGACCCGGACACCATCTGGCCCCGCGTGGATCCGGTCGGGGCAGCCGACGCCCCCGACGCCTCGCGCCTCCCGTCACCTCCCCGACGCCTTCGCCCGCTGTTGCCGGACCGCACCGCCGTCGCCGGACTGCCCCGCGCTCCCCGAGCCCACTGCCACCTCCCTGCAGCTCCCTGTGAGACTCTCCTTCGTTCTCCCCCTTCTCCTCTGATCCCGTCGCCGTAGACGTCTATTCCGCCACCGCCCGACCTCGTGCATGCTCGCGCACCACTGCCATCCCAGGCGCGCTCACCGCGCCTACGCCAGGCATAGCGCCCATGGCAACGCCCGTCCTTCCCGCCTCCACACGCCCGGCGGCTACCCTCGCCGGCTCGGCCGCGACCCACTCCCCCTCCACTCGCTGGCCGACCTCCTTGCCGCGGCTAGCGCCCTCCCCTGGCCGCGCCGTGGCCACAACCCCGCCTGCGCCCTCCGTCGCCTCCGTGAGGGTGCACGGGCGCCCACGCCCATAGCGCCCCTGTGCTCGTTAACCCGCGTGGCCTCCTGGGCCACTTCCAACTAGGGCCCGCCCCTAATAAAAAAAGGAAAATAATAAATAAAAATAATTTAATTAATTAATCCTGTTAATTAACCCTAATTAATTGTGTTTAATTAACCTAATTGCCTTTTAGTCTAATTAACCATGTTTAATTAAACTGTGTCAATGACAGCAGGACCCACATGTAAGTTTGACTCAGTCAATTGCACTGTTGAGTGCTGATGTCGTGATGACATCATGCTGATGCAATAACCCCATTTTAGAATTATTAATAATTTCAGAATATTATTAAAACTTTGAAAAATCATAGAAAATAATCCGTAACTCGGATGAATAGGTTTTATACATGAAAGTTGCTCAGAACGACGAGACGAATCAGAATACCCTCTCCGTTCATCTGTCACATATACCTAGCATAGAGATCATGCAACTTTTCCCCTCCATTTCGTCTGTCTGAAAATGCCAAACTTCGGGAAAACATTCCCGGATGTCCCCCCCCCCCCCTTCGCCGGTATCATGTAGTACCGCGTTAGAACACGTCTAGCCCTGTCTGTTGTCCTGCTATGCACTTGCTTGCTATGTATTTACTGTTTCTTCCCCCTCTTCTCTTCGGTAGACCCCGAGACTGCCGCTGATGCCGCTGTGATCAACTACGTCGACGACGACCCCTTCTTCTTGTCTGAGCAACCAGGCAAGCCCCCCTTTGATCATCCCGATATCGCCCATTCTATACTCTCATGCTTGCATTAGATTTTGCTACTGTTATTGTTTGCTCCTATTCTGATGCATAGCCTGCTTTTGTACCTACTGTTGTACCTTACCTGCTTATCCTAAACTGCTTAGTATAGGTTGGTTAGTGATCCATCAGTGACCCCCACCTCGTCCTTGCTGCCCCTGCTTCATCATCGATGACTCGATCAACGTGACCGGCGACCAGAGCCTGGCACCTCACATCACATCACGCTCCTTTAGTTGCTCGACTCTGCAGAGCTATTATCGAGTACCGAGGGTGATCCCTCATAACGCACTCCTGATGAGATCTCTGTAGTGTAGCTATTCGGTCGTGGTCATCGAGGATGATTTTATCCTTCACCATTCTCGGTACGGCTCCACTACTAGGGAAAAGCTTATAGACAGGAGCTTACTAGCAGCGCGCTATATTTACCCGCGCTACTGCTACATACTAATAGCGTACTATATTGACCCGCGCTATTAATATATATTACTGGTAGCGCGTGGCCTCAAAAAGCACGCTACTAGTAAATATCTCCGACCACACCCCGCGGACAGAACGTAGTAGTAGCGCTGGTTGTGTACTATCCACGCTACTGCTAAAAAAAATAATTATAGCGCGTGAGGTACAACCCACGCTACTATTCTCGGAGGACAAAACCCCGCTGATGGACCTCAACTAGTAGTAGCGCAGCTCACCGGCATGCGCTACAACTAAGCGCACCCATCCCTCCATCACCGCTCAGAAAAAATCCCCAATCTCTATCTCTCTCTCGCATGAGCCCCCCTCTCTCCGCTGCGACTCCTCGCCGCCACAGCCACATCAGCGGCCACCTCGGCCCGCTCCGGCGACTCCTGGGACCGCCGGACACGCTCCCGAGCTTGCCTCCCTCCGCTACGTCCTCCCCTTCGACTGGATTCGACGCTCGTGCCCACTAGCAGCCCTCCCCCGCGGCTAGGGTTTCGGGCGCGGCGGCGCCTCTCACTCCGGCGAGTTCAACCCATCCTCCTTCCTCTTCCTATCTCTCTCCCTCCCCGTGTCTAATCTCTGGTGGGGTCTTCTCTTGTAGATGTGCCGAGAAGAGGGAGATCAACCAAGTCCTAGATCCAGCATACCTCCATGCCATGGACCCTTGACGAACGAAGAAGGCCACTGCGTCTGTGTTCGGCCATGAGAAGATGACATGGAGCTCGTCTTCCCGCTCATCTGCTTGTCAAGGTCGCATCTATCTTCTCTGCTCCCCACTCTGAAAACTGAACCCCTTTCTTCTCTGTACATTTGATAGGTTGCAATTTTGTCATTCAACTGGATAGATGGATGTATTTGTTTTGTCTTGCACTATATTCTTGCTCAATTGTTGTTAGTGCTCAAGTTGTACTAGTAGCAGTGGCACAAGTACAAGAAGGGTTTCCGATCTCTCACTTGTGCAAAGAATAAGTTCAGTCAATCTAATATGTGATTAGGCAACCAGGTTTACTGTACTCAAGTTCAGTTTTTGTCGTGCTGCTGCACCAAGATTTCCCCTTGACAAATTTCTGTTGTATCCTTGATTGATGCTGCACCAAGATTTCCCTTGACAAATTGCTGTTGTATCCTTGATTGAAGCTGCACCGAGTTTTCTCACATGTGCCTGAAGGTGTCCACCAACTTACATAGGTGAAAACTGAACCTCTTTCTTTTGTACATGTATCTCCTGTTGGAAATAATCTTTCCTTAGTCTTATCTACACCAGATGTATTAATAGTGGAGTCTATACGTGAGTGCTAGCTAGTTAGTTTCCTTTAGTAGTACTAGTTTTACGTGTACAGGCAATAGGCTTAGGATAGTTGCAATCACCCCTAGGCCACACGCGGGGCGACCGTGCCCTCGTCCGCTCCCTCCCGCTGCTGCCAAAGGTCCCGCCGGGCAAAGCCCGGGCGGTGACAATGGCAGCGGGGCCTTCTCCCTCGCGCAGCGATGGCGTTCTCTCCTGGCGGTGGCGGCGCATGGCTCGGTTGCGATCCGGCAGCCCCCACAATGCTTTAGTTTGCTTATTACATGGTTGCCTGTTTCAGGGGCAGTTTTTGTGTGCATTGGTAGACTGTATGACACTGCGTCTTGTTTTTATCACTTCAGTCCAGTTTGTCTTCAACAAATACCACTCTTAGTGTTCAGTATGAGTACTCTTAGACCAATTAGAACTTATCATCATGGTTAGCGCTTGGCATTTAGCAGCATGTTCACCCGAATTACTTATCATTATGGCCGGTTAGAGAAGATTTTATGCCTGTTCACTTTGATTCTTACAGAAGGCTCAGTTTATACGTGTTCTTATATAGTTATATGTCACCCCATATTAGCTGATGCATGATGGGTTTGGTTGACGTTTCCTTTGTAGATGACGTAGATGTTGCATATTGTTTCTTCTAAATACACACTAAATCTTCAGTTATCTGCATGGTATGTACTCTTAGTCTACCTTGCATTGGCCAAAGAGAGTGGTTTTTTGGCGCTAGGTATGATGCCGAGACATTGAATATTTTCTGCATGCGAAGATACTTTTAGTGGTCGACCAGCATGCAGGTTGTATGTGAATGAAGATCTCCAGAGATAAATTTGTTTTTTGATAGGTTCGGTGTGCTTGTGAATTTTCTTTTGGTTCCCTGTCAACTACTATGGCTGCCGCCACAAGCCATGATGGCCAGGTCCTGCCTATTTCTCAATTCTCATACTGCTGCCTCGCCTCTTCTCCCCTCCACCTTTACCCGGTGGAGAATCAGTTGGTCAGATCAAACCTCCTGCATCCTATTCCTGTTGCTGGAGACAAGAACTATTAGTCCATCGCTCCTGGCCAGCTGCTGGACGTGATGCTATCTGGCCGGAAGTAGTAGCAGACTCTCAAGCCAATCCATCACATGCATGCATCAATTGAATCCACCGTTGATCATCAGGGCACTGTCCCATGCATATATAAGTTGATTCGGCAAGAAACATACCAATCTTATATCTGTAAAAAATATTTCTAGGAGACCACAATTCAGAGTATAATATCTGCCGGCAAACTTCTGCATGGAACTTATATTTGTGTTTATTGCCTTTTTTAGTGTGTGATATTTGAAAGGGGAACAGGGCAACTTGTTGCCTCTTGCCTTTGTTAGAGCACTATATTTTATTGTTAACCATGCTATGGTCCAAACTCTTTTTTATTCTGCTCATATGATATTGCTCATCTTTTGTTTTCTGTCCGATGCCTCCTGTATTTAGAGTAGAAATATTCTTAATTTAGTGTTTCTTGAACATGGCCAGAGCAATGGATAAAATCTACTCTGGATAGTTGACAGAGGGAGTACAAGCTAAGTTGACTTTTTTCCTGCGGATTTGCTTATCTTGAAGGTGCTTGCAAGGATGCAGAGGGAGCGGATCATTTGGAGAGATAGGATGCCACTGTTTGGTGTTTTTTATGCATTTTGGTTTGCTTGTAACTGTGTTTGCACTAGCTGGGAGTGAGTGACTTCAAGAAGTGTAGGTGTTTTAATTGAAGGCATGAAAAGCCATGACAATATCCATGCTCTTACATGACGTGCTCTAATGCTGCTGGTTTATTATAAATCTTGGATTAGTAATAATGTGTAATGCTGTTGGTTTATTGCAAATATGTGTTTGTTTTAGTTGGAATTGTATGCATAGAATGTAATTGGTGGATTTTATTTTTTTAATTCCTAATTAGTAAGTAGTAGCGTGGGAAAACACACGCGCTACTACTACTTCGTTAGTAGTAGCGTGGGTTTGCATCCAGGCTACTACTAACTTTCTAGTAGTAGCGTGGGAAAAAACCTGAGGCGCTACTAGGGGTTGCACCCGCGCTACTACTAACTATTAGCTGTAGCGCGATACTAGTAGCGCGGGTACTCGTGCTGCTAGTAGCGATTTTACCAGCGCTGCTAGTAGCCTTTTTCCTAGTAGTGCTCTGTCGTGCAACCCCTCAAGTTTGAACCTCGAGGGTGGTTCCTCTTACGTTCACCTTGATGATTACATCGAGTGGAATCCTCCGAGGGTGATTCCTTGGGTTTTCCCCTTGATGTTTGGACACACGGTTACCTTGACATTACTTGAGACCTTTGGGAAAGTCGGGCGGGCCGGAGAGCACCAGCGAGATGGTTACGAGGCACGGCCGGGAAGTCGAGCAGCCCTCGTGTGGGCTGGGCTTGCCCTTGCCGTATTTCCTCGACGGGCAGAACAGCGGGGTCACATTATCGTGAGTCTCTGCTCGTCTCCGCGAGCTAACAATACACTATGGTTTGGGTATTTGTTCTGAATTGGCCTTTGGCCTTTTCGCACTAACCATCACGCGAGAATAGATATGGGCCTCGACGTCGCGGTATCAGCCGAAGCTTTGTCAGACGTCCAATTCAGCAGTGCGGCACGGCTGGGCCGGCACCATCCTGTAGTGGTGGAGCCTGGACCACCCTGCTCGCAAAACCCGGAGTGCAACGGGCGATGGGCCCAGACCCCGGAGTGCTTAGGAGATAGACCGGCGGGGATCTCTCTGCTAAGCCTAGGTAGGGCTGCGACGTGTTGATCTTCCGAGGCCGGGCATTGACCCCAGAAAGGTGTGTCCGGCCAGAGTGATCGAGCGTGTTGGAAAACGTGGTGCACCCCTGCAGGGAAAATCTTTATTCGAAGACCGGGTCCACGGTAATGGACGTTCAGACTTATATCTTGATCTAATACAACTAGAAATGGATACTTAAGATATGTGGCTCCGGGATCGCTTTCTCGCAGGGAGTCGAGGAAGGATCTCTGGGCATTAATGTTACAACATGCTTGTTAAATATAAACTGCTATTCTTTACTCTTCTACATGCTGCAAGATGCTTGGAGCTGCGTGAAGATGCTAGTCTTCGATAGGCTAGGCCTTCCCCCTCTATTCTGGCATTCTGTAGTTCAGTCCACAGATACATCCCTTCGTTTTGATACCAATGCATACTTAGTGTAGATCTGATGCTTGCGAGTACTTTGGATGAGTACTCACGGTTGCTTTGCTCTCCCTTTCCCCCCTTCTTCCTTCTTTCCGGTTGTTGCAACCAGATGGTGGATCCCTGGAGCCAGATGCCACCGCCGACTGATACTACTATGTGGAGACCGCCGACGACCAGGAGTAGTTGGGAGGTCCCAGGCAGGAGGCCTTGCTTATTCGATCGTGTTGCTTTTGTGCTAGCCTTCTTAAGGCATCCTTGTTAAACTTATGTCTGTACTCAGATATTGTTGCTTCCGCTGACTCTTGTGTATCGAGCTTGTATCCGAGCCCTCGAGGCCCCTGGCTTGTAATATGAAGCTTTTATTATTTTGATTTGTGTCTAGAGTTGTGTTGTGATATCTTCAAGTGAGTCCCTGATCTTGGTCGTACACATTTGCATGCATGATTAGTGTACGGTCAAATCGGGGGCGTCATAAGTTGGTATCAGAGCCGACTGCCTGTAGGATCCCCGTTTCCAACTCCTTGGCCGAAGTTGAGTCTAGACTTTGAAAATGGTTTTACTAACATGGTTGTGTGGCTTATGGGTCCACGTCGCCATTGGGTGGTATTAGGATCTTTTATTCCTCGTCTATACTCTGGGAATCTGATCTCTCTTCTATTTGGATTATATAATTTTTCTAACTCTAGGTTCTCGTAAATACTTTCTCCCGGAGAGCCCTTCACTCCAGATGATTGCTTGGTGCACCAAAAGATTCTGAGGATACTGTCAAATGTTTTACCGAGACCCTTGAACACTTCGCCATTGCGATCCCTACCACCGATAAATCCTTATGAGTAAGTACCTACGTTGTTGTTCATACCTTCATCCCCAGTTGCTCTTGTTATTACAAGATGCCCCGAATTACTCTCTGTTGTCCTGAGAATCCGTTGAGCCTACTGCCTTGCAGTTCTTTGCCACATGAATACCCCTGCGGATAATTACTCGCGCTTGCCGAGTATCTGTTCGCCCCAACTGATCTTTGTTTCACAAAATTCTTTGGAATATTATCCGATCTTTCGAAAATCCTTAGAAACCTATTACTCTTGCTCCTCCTTGTCTGCTTGCATGGTAGATGTTTTCCATATGTCTGGCAGTATTCAGTAGTATCCTTTGTCATCTTTAATTTTGAGCATTTGATTCGATATGTTTGTGAATGCTCACAATCCACAATCACGATTAGAATTCTTTCCATCAGCTCAGACGTCACCCCGGACATGAGCTGGTGTTCGACAAATCAAACCTTGATCGATTGTCGATCTATGTCTATTCAACTTACTTGTCTTTGATCAGAGCCTCTTCTTCTGATCCCCGTTTTGGAACTCATAATTCCCTTTGCCTTCGAGCTTGAGTTAGTCAGTTGTTTCTATAATCTGATATCCTTGCATTCTTTCTTCTTCTGGGTGAGTATCGATGCTCACATCAGATCCCTTGTGGACCACCAGGTCCTTTGCTGGGTTTTATCCGGCAACGTCCTTCATAATCAGTAACCTTGTGAGCCTTTCCTTGGATACATAATGCCTTTGGTGAATTGTATCCTCTGCTTCCTTAACCATGCTCTACTTTTGACTTTGAGTTACTTTTTCCTAAAAAGTTTGTGGTATATGTTCCTGAGATGCCCCAGTGGGTTGAATCTACGCCTTGCCTAATCCGTGTGAACCGAAAGGTTATGCGGGTTATATCTACTAGCGTTTCTTCGGATAACATTTCAACGCTACGACTTCTTCGAATGCGAGAAGTGAATGGAAGGTTGTGCATTGATGAAGTGGGAGTCGAGCTTGAACCTTTGTGTTCATGCCCATGGACGCGATGTGGAACTTACCATGGAAGATTCTTGTTATGATAATAATGATCCCCTTGTGATAAGTTCATTTTGTATCTATATTGGTCCTTTGCATCCATGGTTCCGACCATGATTGTTCTCCTTTGATTTCATTTCTCGGACAAGTTGAAGTACTTGCCTTCTGCAGATCATTTCACCTGTCCAACATCTATTCTGCTCTACCCTCGAGTATTACCCTCTAGTATCTCGAGAATATCACGGAACTACATAACTTCTTATGAGTTCTTCATCAACTATTATTTCTCGCCAATTCAAAGTTTCCACGGGTTCTGAGTTGTTAGACACTCGAGAACAAGTCTCCATTGCTTTGTTTAACCTTTCTTGTCACCTAACATATCCGAGCAGTGATAATTCCCTGCTTATGTAAGCACCTCGGTGTACAACTTTGTCAGTAAGACCTTGTTACTATTGTTGATGACATTCCGGTAACCACCGATGGACGAGAACTTTGCCTATTGGTCCGCCTCGTCTTAACAAGCAGGAAAATGGTTCTCTTCGTCCCTCGCCCTTGGTACCAACGTTGTTGCCAACATAACTGACAGGCTATCCTCTGACCCGCCTTGCTATCATGACCGTGCAAAATGTTAGCACCCTTCCTGCTTTTAACCCACATGGTGGGCCCATAACCCACAGTTCCACAGGATCAAAACCTGACTCTCCTTTACATCCCTGTTTTTAAAGTTATCCCTCGCGCTTGGCTTCGTATGTAATTCACCAGCCACCTTCCTTATGATCAGATCAGGTATCAGACGCAATACTTATTCCCATTGCTCTGAACCCATTTCCCCCTCTGTTCCAGGCAACGAATGATTGCCTACCCAGTTGAAGCTTCTTATTGCACCTTCTTACCTTGCTCTCGATGACTTTCTTGGATTTCAACTCGACAGATGCCTCTATGCCACGTTCACCTAGATAGCCCCCAAGTACCTATCTTGAGTTGAGCTCCGTCCTTCTCGAGTCTTTCCCCCTTACTTCACCCCTTAAATCTCGGGACGAGATTTCTTGTAGTGGAGGAGAATTGTGACGCCTGGATAATTAAGCTATAGTAATTCTCTGCTAATGATGCAACGTCATCATTAGTACTGTCGTTAAACTCACGTTGGTTCGAATCCGGTCCAATTCAAATTTAAATTAAAGTCAAAAATAAAAGTTTGTATATATCAAAACTAAAATGTACAAACTGTGGCAAATATTCCATAACTAATTTATGGCGGTGAACTAACTTTTTGTAAAATGTTTTAGTGCACTAAAATTTAATAGAACTATGTAAAGAAAACAAACAAAAGGTAGAAACTAAAACAAGAAAATAAAAGGGGGCAACCCTCCCCCTTGCTGGGCCTCGGCCCAGCTGGCCTCTGACCTAGCCAGGCCAGCCTAGCCGGCCCATTCCTCCCCCTGCTTAACCCCCACCCCAACCGAACCCTAGGCCTCACCCACTCTCTCCCTTGACGACCCCCACGCCGCTCGCTCTCTCCTCCCCCTGTTCTGGATCGGGGTAGCGCCCCCGCCCGCGTTGCTCCGTCGTCACATCGCCGCCGCCCCAACCGCGTCGCCTCCCCCGTCCTCTCCCCGACCCGGACGCCATCCGGCCCCGCGTGGATCCGGTCGGGGGCAGCCGACGACCCCGACGCCCCGCGCCTCCGGTCACCTCCCCGTCGGCTTCGCCCGCTGTTGCCGGACCGCACCGCCGTCGCCGGACTGCCCCGCACTCCCCGAGCCCACTGCCACCTCCCTGCAGCTCCCTGTGAGACTCTCCTTCGTTCTCCCCCTTCTCCTCTGATCCCGTCGCCGTAGACGTCGTGTTCCACCACCGCCCGACCACGTGCGTGCTCGCGCACCACTGCCATCCCAGGCGCGCTCACGGCGCCTCGCCCGTGTGCAAGCGCCCGCGGGCCACGCCACGTCCTTCCCGCCTTCACACGCCCGGTATCACCCTCGCCCGGCTCGGCCGCGACCCGCTCTCCCCTCCACTTGCTGGCCGGCCTCCTTGCAGCGGCCGGGCGCCTCCCTGCAGCCGTGGCTGACCCGCATGCGCCCTCCGTCGCCTCTGTTCGGGTGCACGGGCGCCCACGCCCACAGCGCCCCTGTGCCCGTTGACCCGCGTGGCCTCCTGGGCCACTTCCAACTAGGTCCCGCCCCTGTTAAAAAAAGGGAAAATAATAAATAAAAATAATTTAATTAATTAATCATGTTAATTAACCCTAATTAATTGTGTTTAACTAACCTAATTGCCTTTTAGTCTAATTAACCCTATTTAATTAAACTGTGTCAATGACAGCGGGACCCACATGTAAGTTTGACTCAGTCAACTGCACTGTTGACTGCTGATGTCGTGATGACATCATGCTGATGCAATAACCCCATTTTAGAATTATTAATAATTTCAGAATATTATCAAAACTTTGAAAAATCATAGAAAATAATCCGTAACTCGGATGAAAAGGTTTTATACATGAAAGTTGCTCAGAACGACGAGACGAATCAGAATACGCTCTCCGCTCATCTGTCACATATACCTAGCATAGCAAACATGTAACTTTTCCCCTCCGTTTTGTCCGTCCGAAAATGCCAAACTTCGGGAAAACATTCCCGGATGTTTCCCCCCCTTCGCCGGTATCGTGTAGTACCGCGTTAGAACACGTCTAACTCAGTCTGTTGTCCTGTTATGCACTTGCTTGCTATGTATTTATTGTTTCTTCCCCCTCTTCTCTCCGGTAGACCCTGAGACTGCCGCTGTGATCAACTATGTCGATGACGACCCCTTCTTCTTGTTTGAGCAACCAGGCAAGCCCCCCCTTTGATCATCCCGATATCGCCCATTCTATACTCTCATGCTTGCATTAGATTTTGTTATTGTTATTTTTTGCTCCTATTCTGATGCATAGCCTTCTTTTGTACCTGCTGTTGTACCTTTCCTACTTATCCTAAACTGCTTAGTATAGGTTGGTTAGTGATCCATCAGTGACCCCCACCTCGTCCTTGCTGCCCCTGCTTCATCATCGATGGCTCGATCAGCGTGATCGGCGACCAGAGCCTGGCACCTCACATCACATCATTCCCCTTTTGTTGCCCGACTTTGCGGAGCTATTATCGAGTACCGAGGGTGATCCCTCATAACGCACTACTGATGAGATCTCTGTAGTGTAGCTATTCGGTCGTGGTCATCGAGGGTGATTTCCTCCTTCACCATTCCAGTGCAGCTCTGTCGTTGCAACCCCTCAAGTTTGAACCTTGAGGGTGGTTCCTCTTCGTTCACCTTGATGATTACATCGATGGAATCCTCCGAGGGTGATTCCTTGGGTTTTCCCTTGATGTTTGGACACACGGTTACCTTGACATTACTTGAGACCTTTGGGAAAGTCGGGCGGGCCCGGAGAGCACCCGCAAGATGGTTACGAGGCACGACCGGGAAGTCAGGCAGCCCTCGTGTGGGCTGGGCTTGCCCTTGTCGTATTTCCTCAAGACGGGGCGACGGGGTCACATTATCGAGAGTCTCTGCTTGTCTCCGCGAGCTAACAATACACTATGGTTTGGGTATTTGTTCTGAATTGGCCTTTGGCCTTTTCTCCCTAACCATCACGCGAGAATAGATATGGGCCTCGGCGTCAGTGTATCGGCCAAGCTTTGTCAGACGCCCAGTTCAGCAGTGCGGCACGGCTGGGCCGGCACCATCCTGTAGTGGTGGAGCCTGGTCCGCCCTGCTCGCAACAACCCGAAGTGCAACGGGCGATGGGCCCAGACCCCGGAGTGCTTAGGAGGAAAACTGGCGGGGACCTCTGTGCCGAGCCTAGGTAGGGTTGCGACGTGTTGATCTTCCGAGGCCGGGCATTGACCCCAGAAAGGTGTGTCCGGCCAAAGTGATCGAGCGTGTTGGAAAACATGGTGCACCCCTGCAGGGAAGATCTTTATTGGAATACCATGTCCACGGTAATGGACGTTCAGACTTATATCTTGATCTAATACAACTAGAAATGGATACTTAAGATATGTGGCTCCGGGATCGCTTTCTCGCAGGGAGTCGAGGAAGGATCTCTGGGCATTAATGTTACAACATGCTTGTTAAATATAAACTACTATTCTTTACTCTTCTACATGCTGCAAGATACTTGGAGCTGCGTGAAGATGCTAGTCTTCCACAGGCTAGGCCTTCCCCCTCTATTCTGGCATTCTGCAGTTCAGTCCACAGATACAACCCTTCCTTTTGATACCAATGCATACTTAGTGTAGATCTGATGCTTGCGAGTGCTTTGGATGAGTACTCACGGTTGCTTTGCTCCCCCTTTTCCCCCTTCTTCCTTATTTCCGGTTGTTGCAACCAGATGGTGGATCCCTCGAGCCAGATGACACCGCCAACGGATACTACTACGTGGAGACCGCCGACGACCAGGAGTAGTTAGGAGGTCCCAAGCAGGAGGCCTTGCCTCTTCGATCGTGTTGCTTTTGTGCTAGCCTTCTTAAGGCATCCTTGTTAAACTTATGTCTGTACTCAGTTATTGTTGCTTCCGCTGACTCTTGTGTATCGAGCTTGTATTCGAGCCCTCGAGGCCCCTGGCTTGTAATATGAAGCTTGTATTATTTTGATTTGTGTCTAGAGTTGTGTTGCGATATCTTCAAGTGAGTCCCTGATCTTGGTCGTACACATTTGCGTGCATGATTATTGTACGGTCGAGTCGGGGGCGTCACACTCCGGTCCGGCTGGATGCGGAAGAGCGCCAGCTATGCGTAGAGCCTCTCCGCCACTCGTTTGGTCGTCCGAGCGAGAAACCCGAAGACCACCGCCGCGTTTCCAGGTCACCGGCGTTGAGCTCCGGCGATGCTGATGTGGCTCTGGCTAAATTAGGCCTAACCACTAATTAGCACTAACCTAATTAACCTCTGGTTCAATGACACGAGGGGCCCAGCCCTGTTAACCTTTCGTTTAGTTTAAACTTAATCCCTAGTTAACACCGTGTCACTTACATATGGGTCACACGCGTCAGGTTTGACCGTGGCTGACTGTGTTGACCTGCTGACGTCACAATGACGTAGTGCTTATGTCATAAATACATTTACTGGAATTTCATATTTCTGAATAAATTGGAAATTCCAGAAAATGTTTAATACTTCTAAAAATCATAGAAAATAATCTATAACTCCAATGGAAATAAGTTATATATGAAAAATGATCAGAAAAATCCAAAGAATCTGTTTATGCCATTTTCATGTATGTTTGAACAAGTTAACCTCACTGAATAGGACAATTCATGATTATGGAATAAATGGTAATTGGTTTTGGAGTTGGAATTTGCTATAGGTTTGAATTCCACTTCAATGAATATGACTAACTGTTGCACTAGGTAAATTTAGTACCTTAATATGACATATCATTCATATGTATGTGCATTGCATTGATTGCAGTTCCTTTTGTGTTTGCCGGTGGTTGTTCCCTCTCGGTAGACGTTCGTTCCGACGATGAGTTCGATGACACCGATGAAGAGTTATATCATCTTCAGAAGTGCCAGGAAAGCAAAACCCCCCTTGTTCATTCCGATCCAATCCCACTCTCTCGCTCCTGCTCTCTTTTACTGCATTAGGACAACAACGTTTCAACTGTTACATGCTGCGGTAGCCGAACCCCTTTCCTCTGCATGACCTGTCATTGCCACAATAAATAGATGAAACCCACTAGCATGAGTAGGAGTTGTTTGAGCCCTGATGTGTCTACTCATTCATGCTTGGTTGTCATGCCTGCTACTGCTTAGAGTTGAGTCAGGACTAATTCATCGGGGATGAATTAGAGGTGTGTGAACATGTCCTACTGTTGTGAGCTACGTGTGTGAACACGATTTGGTAAAGGTAGTGGTGAGAGGCCATGTAGGAGTACATGGTGGGTTGTCTCATTGAAACCGTCCTCAGGAACTGAGTTCTGTGTTTGTGATCCATGAACAATTACTACCACACATGCGGAACCCAAAGTGGCACCCGGTACAGGTGGGCTTGGGACAGACTAGGCACTGTGGCCGGGTATACCAAGCGTCGCCCGTTTGGTGGGCTTGGGAACCCTGTACACATCGTTTGGGGCCGTGAGCGACACCCTGGCCGGATCTCCTTCCGGATGGAACCCGAATAGGCGATAAACCTGGACTAGAGACTTGTGCGGTTAGTCAGGTCGTGCCGACTCCCTCGCCAGGCTTTCGCTTGAAGGTTGTCGAGATACACGACGTGTACATGGTGGTAAGTGCCGAGAGCGTGTGTGAAGAAGTACACCTCTGCAGGGTTAACATCATCTATTCGAATAGCCGTGTCCGCGGTAAAGGACTTCTGGGTTGCCTGTGCAGTTCATAGACAAGTGAAAGTGGATACTCTAAAATGCGCAAGATAAGCGTGAGAGCTATGGATGGCGTTCTCGTAGGGAGACGGGAGCGGATCCATAGTGGTGTATTGATATGGTGAATATGTGTACTTGTGTGCGCCACCTCAAAAGATTTACTTGCAGTCGTAGTTTAGGATAGCCATCGATTCAAAGCTGGCTTGCTGCAGTTAAACTCCACCACCGCCTTTTTGATACTGATGCATATGTAGATAGTTCTGATGTAAGTCTTGTTGGGTACATTTGTACTCACGTTTTGCGCATTTTATGTTTTTGCAGAGAGACTTCAGTCTCGCTAGTAGTACCGCTTGGACCTCGACGTTTAGCTTGTTACCTCAGCTACGATCTTGTGCCCTCGGCAGGATCTTGTAGATAGTCAGGCTTCTCAGCCTTTTTCATTTGTAGTTGTCTGTACTCAGACAAGTTAAACTTCCGCATGTGCTTGTTGCTTGTATGCTTTGTATGTTGGGTCATGAGACCCATGTTTGTAATACTTGGCTCCTCGGAGCCTAATGAATAAATACTTGAGTCGTAGAGTTATGTTGTGATGCCATGTTGTATTTAAACATATCGGGCATATTGTGTGTATGATTGAAATGCTTGGTATGTGTGGGATCCGACAACCTAGTTGTTTATCCTTGGTAGCCTCTCTTATGGGGAAATGTAGTCTTGTGCTTCCATGAGCCATAGTAGTCCTTCTGACCGGTTCACCGGAGTCACGCTAGCCCAAAGACTACTGCTCTGAAACACTTGGTAGCGGCATGTGATTCACTTCGTTCTGTATACATCGCCTTCGGGAAATGTCACGCGGTGACATCCGAGTCCTGCCTAGCCTGCTACAGCCGGGTTCCCGGAGTCCTGTTAGCCAAGTGCTACAGCACTGGATTCAGCAGCGGCTGGCGGCGACATGCTCGATGTTGATTCATGTATGCCTGTCCCGTAAGTTAGTGCCACTTTGGGTTCACGACTAGTCATGTCGGCCCGGGTTCTCTTTCATATGGATGCTAGCAACACTATCATATACGTGAGCCAAAAGGCGCAAACGGTCCCGGGCCAAGGAAGGTGGCACCCTTGGGAATACCGTGCGTGAGGCCGCAAAGTGATATGATGTGTTACATGCTAGATCGGTGTGACTTAGGATCGGGGTCCTGACAGAAAGAACACCGGATGAAGCTGAGATTCTATTGAATAATATGTTGACCAATGAAAATAATTGGACACTTCCTGAGCCTATTCCTAAACCAACTCCGAAGAAAAGAGGTGTTCAATTTCTCTGTCCTGAAGATATGCAAGAGGCAAAGAAATCTATGAAAGAAAAAGGTATTAAAGCAGAAGATGTTAGGAATTTACCTCCTATTGAAGAAATACATGGTCTTAATTTACCGCCTGTTGAAGAAACATATGCTCTTAAACCATCGCGTATTGAAGAAACTCATGGTCTTGATAACCCGACACAGGTAGTAAAGGTAAATTCTCTCTATAGATATGATAAAGCTGAAATCCCTCCCACTAAGTTTGCTAGCCATTGTCTGGATGAGTTTGATAACTTTATGGTTAAGCAAGAAGACTTCAATGCTTATTTTGGTAGACAATTAAAACAAAATGCTTATATGATTGAACACTTGAGTAATTGCATGGCTAATGTTAAAGGTGAACTTAAACTCATTAGTAAACATGCTTCGATGTTCACCAGTCAAGTAGAACAAGTACTTAAAGCTCAAAATGATTTGCTCAATGAATTAAATAGTAAGAATAATGATTATGTTGTTAGAGTGGCTACTAGAACTGGTAAGGTGACTCGGGAACCTTTGTATCCTGAAGGCCACCCTAGGAGAATTGACCAGGATTCTTAGAGAAATAATATAGATGCACCTAGTCCTTCTAAAAAGAAGAAAAATAAAAATGATAGGACTTTGCATGATTCTAGTGAACCTGTTGCTGGAACACCTGAGAATCCAAATGATATTTCTATCCCTGATGCTGAAACACAATCTGGTAATGAACATGAATCTAGTGATAATATTAAGGAAGATGTTCATGATGATGCTCAACCTAGTAATGATAATGATGTAGAAATTGAACCTGCTGTTGATCTTGATAACCCACAATCAAAGAATCAACGTTATGATAAGAGAGACTTTGTTGCTAGGAAACATGGTAAAGAAAGAGAACCATGGGTTCAGAAACCCATGCCTTTCCCTCCCAAACCATCCAAGAAAAAGGATGATGAGGATTTTGAGCGCTTTGCTGAAATGATTAGACCAATCTTCTTGCGTATGCGTTTGACTGATATGCTCAAAATGAATCCTTATGATAAGTATATGGAAGAAATTGTTACTAATAAAAGAAAGATACCGGAAGCTGAAATTTCCACCATGCTTGCTAATTATACTTTTAAGGGTGGGATACCAAAGAAACTTGGAGATCCAGGAGTACCTACTATACCATGCTCCATTAAAAGAAACTATGTTAAAACTGCTTTATGCGATCTTGGAGCCGGTGTTAGTGTTGTGCCTCTCTCTTTATATCGTAGACTTGACTTGAATAAGTTGACACCTACTGAAATATCTTTCCAAATGGCTGATAAATCAACTGCTATACATGTCGGTATTTGTGAGGATGTGCCTGTTGTGGTTGCAAATGTTACTATTTTGACGAACTTTGTTGTTCTTGATATTCCCGAGGACGATAGTATGTCTATTATTCTTGGAAGACCCTTTTTGAATATTGCAGGGGCTATTATTGATTGCAACAAGGGCAATGTCACTTCTCATGTTAATGGTAATGAGCATATGGTACACTTTCCGAGGAAACAACCTCAAGTCCACAGTATAAATTCTATTGGAAAAATTCCATCGATTATTTTTGGAGGTTTTGAATTTCCTCTTCCTACTGTCAAAAAGAAACATGTTATTCTTATTATTTGGGATGTGCATATCCCCGTTGAGGTAACATAGTGTTATTCGAAATTTCTTCGGTTCCATGTTATTCGGAATGAGTTTGTTAACAAGACTTGATCAACCTTGTTAGTGGATTCCTTTTGATGAGCATGAGATGGATGAAACTAGAAGGCACAACCTTCTGTACCCCCCTTTTACTTTTGGTTATTTAGTTCAAATAAAGTAAAAGTAGTATTTTTTTCTGTCTGTTTTCTGAATTATCCGTGCAATATAAAAATACCCCAAAAATAAAAGTTCTCCAAATGCCCTGAAAATGGAATATGATTTTTTCTGGAATATTTGAGAATATTTGGCACTGAGATTACAGCAGGGGGAGCAAGCACCTGGCCACGAGGGTCGTGGCATGCCCACCCCCTGTATGCGCGCCCACCTCGTGGGCCCATGGTGGCTCCCTCCACTTATTCCTGCACCACACACTTCTTCTTCCTCCCAAAAAATCACCATCCAGCTCAAGCACGAGTTCTAGCTCATTTTGCTGCGATTTTCGATCTCCTTGCTCAAAGCACCTTTCACAAAACTGCTTGGGGAGATTGTTCCTTGGCATGTGACTCCTCCATTGGTCCAATTAGTTTTTGTTCTAGTGCTTTATTCATTGCAAATTTGTGCTGCCTAGGTTACCATGTTCTTGAGCTTGCATGTCAAATTTATATGGTTCCAAGTAGTTCTAATGCTTGTTATAGTCTCTAGGCACTTGTAGGAGTAGTTGCTATCAATTTTGTTGAGCTTGGTTCACTTTTATTTGAAGTTACTAAAAATTTCAGAATTTTTCAGAAAATAATGAAGAGATTTTTGAGGGGCTCGTCGAGCCGAAGCTCGAAGGAAAAGCAAAGTGAAGAAGCACAGAGGCCCAAATGTAATTTGCCTCACACCGCAGAGGTCCGGCCATGCTAATGGCCTTCCAATGATTTCTTGAGAGCAGCCAGGATTTATGATGATTTTTATGAATTGGCTGTGAATGCAGGCCTCACCGACTTCCTCCACGACCAACGCGAACAATATCTCTTACTCACCAATACTTTTGTGCAAAACTTCTACTATTATCCTAAGGAATCACCTCCTTCAGTAGAGTTTCATTTATATGATGTGGTTAAGAAGATGCCACTAGATGAATTTTGCAAGATTTGCAAAATACCTTTTGAGGGTAGTTTAGATGAACCACATCGTAAAGATGTGGATGGGTTTATTGACACTATTACTGTAGGGGAAACTAGGAAGGTTCCGATGCAAGAATCACTAGCATACATTTTCCTGTTTTACGCTACTTTGCCATATTTGCTAGTCGTTGCTTAATTGGTCACGGAAACTGTGGAAACCTTAGTGTTCCTGATATTATTATTTTGTTCCATGGTTTATTCTGTGATAACACTGTTAGTATGGGCGGTATTATTGCTAAACAGTTAAGTCTGAACCGTACAAAGGGCCCCATCTTTGGAGGTATTTACGCTTCATGCCTTGATGCACACTATAACATACTTATTAGGCACTATGAAAAATAAGAAAAATTGCTGCCCACTGCTTATTTAGATTATAAGAGTATGGTAGCGCATGACTTTATTGTTAAGAATAGGGAAGGGGCGCTTAAGTACGAATTGTTCTTTGATAAACATCACCCTGAGACTGTTACCTTGCCTGCTCCCTCCTTGTTTAATTTATTTGCAGGTCTATATCTCGTTCCGTTGGCGGCCATTCACGCCTACCGGAACCCTACACTAGCCACGGAGCCGGAACCACAATTTGAACCTCCACGACAGTCTAATTACCAGTGGGATCCGGAGATGATTTCCAACCAGTGGCAATCAGAGTCTTCTTCATCTCAGTACGACCCCGGCTACAACTATGGATATTCGCCAGGCCATCCGTGGCAATAAACCAACTTAGGCCAAAAGCCTAAGCTTGGGGGAGTACGTATTTCTCACCGACATTACATTTATGTTCACACACACTCATTGCTAGATGTCGGTGCTCATACTCTTTCTCTGTAATATCCATGCTAGTTTATTTTTTTCTTTTTCTTGCTTTCTTCTTGTGTGTTTGTTAAATCTAAAAAAAACAAAATAATTAGTAATAGCTTTAGCTAGTTTACTTTTCTTGCTGTAGCAGTAATTTAAAAGAAAACCCCAAAAGATTTCATGTTCTTCTTTTGCTTGTTGGGAGCTTTCCCGTGTAAATAGTTTTTATTTCTGTTCTTTTCTTCGGGGGTCGATAGGAGAAGATTATGATAAATTGTTGAAGTGGCTCTTATATGCATTAGTGTTGATTTAACCAAGAGCCCATATTGCCTTTTCTTCTCCTGTTTATTGAATGCTCGCCGATTCTAGCTTAGTCCAATGCACGCGCACTCTTATTATTTTCACATCGTACGGTCGTGCAAGTTAAAGGCAATGATGACGATATATGATGGACTGATTGAGATGAGAGAAGCTGGTATGAACTCGACCTCTCTTGTTTTTGTAAATATGATCAGTTCATCATTCATGATTCAGCCTATTACGAATAAACATGTTTGCAATGACAATTAGAGATTATAGTTGCTCGTGCCATGCTTAATTAGCTATGAGTTATAATGGTTTACCTTGCGTGCCAACATGCTATTAAAATGGTTGTGATGTGGTATAGTGGGGTGGTATCCTCCTTTGAATGATTTAAGTGACTCGACTTGGCACATGTTCACACATGTAGTTGAAACAAATCAACATAGTCTTCATGATATTTATGTTCATGGTGGATTATATCCTACTCATGCTTGCACTCAATGTTTATTAATTTTAATGCATGTTCATGACTGTTGTCGCTCTCTAGTTGGTCGCTTCCCAGTCTTTTGCTAGCCTTCACTTGTACTAAGCGGGAATACTGCTTGTGCATCCAATTCCTTAAACCCCAAAGTTATGCCATATGAGTCCACTATACCTTCCTATATGTGGTATCTACGTGCCGTTCCAAGTAAATTTGTTTGTGTCAAACTCTAAACCTTCAAATGAAATTCTGTTTTGTATGCTCGAATAGCTCATGTATCAACTAGGGCTGTTCGTATCTTCCATGCTAGGCCGGTCATTCTCAAGAGGAGTGGACTCCGCTCCTCACTCATGAGAAAATGGCTGGTCACAAGGATGCCCAGTCCCATGCTTTATGCAAATCAAATCAAAATAATTGCAAACAAAACTCCCCCTGGGACTGTTGTTAGTTGGAGGCACTCGTTGTTTCGAGCAAGCCATGGATTGATGCTTGTTGGTGGAGGGGGAGTATAAACTTCACCATTCTGTTTGGGAACCGCCTATAATGTGTGTAGCATGGAAGATATCGCCATCTCTTGGTTGTTATGTTGACAATGAAAGTATGCCGCTCAAAATATTATTTATCTCTATTTCAAAATCGAGCTGTGGCACCTCTACAAATCCCTGCTTCCCTCTGCGAAGGGCCTATCTATTTACTTTCATGTTGAGTCATCACCCTCTTATTAAAAAGCACCAGCTGGGGAGCACTGCTGTCATTTGCATCCATTACTATTAACTTATATTGAGTATGACTATGATTGGATCTCTTTTACCATGAATTACAATGTTTAGTCAGTCCTTGATCTTTAAAGGTGCTCTGCATTTATGTTTTACGGTCTCAGAAAGGGCTGGCGAGATACCATCTTGTTATTTCATATCATGATTGTTTTGAGAAAGTGTTGTCATCCGAGATTTATTATTATTGCTCGCTAGTTGATTTTGCTATTGACATGAGTAAACATGAGACCTAAGAGTTATTGTGAATGTGGTTAGTCATAATCTTTGCTGAAAACTTGAATGCTGGCTTTACATATTTACAACAACAAGAGCAAACATAGTTTGTAAAAGTTTTTCTTTATCACTTTCAGTTTATCAACTGAATTGCTTGAGGACAAGCAAAGGTTTAAGCTTGGGGGAGTTGATACATCTTCGTCGTATCTACTTTTCCAAACACTTTTGCCCTTGTTTTGGACTCTAACGTGCATGATTTGAATGGAACTAACCTGGACTGGCGCTATTTTCAGCATACTTTCATGGTGTTATTTATGTGGAGAAACAAAAGTTCTCGGAATGACCTGAAACTCCACGGAACATATTTTTGGAAAATATTAAAAATACTGGAAGAAGAATCCACGTCAGGGGGGCCCACACCCCTGTCCACGAGGGTGGGAGGCGCGCCCCCTGCCTCGTGGGCCCTCTGACGCTCCACCGACCTCAACTCCAACTCCATATATTCACTTTTGGGGAGAAAAAAATCAGAGAGAAAGATTCATCGCGTTTTACGATACGGAGCCACCGCCAAGCCCTAAAACCTCTCGGGAGGGCTAATCTGGAGTCCGTTCGGGGCTCCGGAGAGGGGAATCCCCCTCCGTCGTCGTCGTCATCATCAACCATCCTCCATCACCAATGTCATGATGCTCACCGTCGTGCGTGAGTAATTCCATCATAGGCTTGCTGGACGGTGATGGTTTGGATGTTTGTTAGGGTTTGATCCCTAATATCCACTATGTTCTGAGATTGATGTTGCTATGACTTTGCTATGCTTAATGCTTGTCACTAGGGCCCGAGTGCCATGATTTCAAATCTGAACCTATTATGTTTTCATGAATATATGTGAGTTCTTGATCCTATCTTGCAAGTCTATAGTCACCTGTGTTATGATCCGGCAACCCCGAAGTGACAATAATCGGGACCACTCCCGGTGATGACCATAGTTTGAGGAGTTCATGTATTCACTATGTGTTAATGATTTGTTCTGGTACTCTATTAAAAGGAGGCCTTAATATCCCTTAGTTTCCGTTAGGACCCCGCTGCCACGGGAAGGTAGGACAAAAGATGTCATGCAAGTTCTTTTCCATAAGCACGTATGACTATATTCGTAATAAATGCCTACATTACATTGATGAATTGGAGCTAGTTCTGTGTCACCCTATGTTATGATTGCTACATGATGAACCACATCCAGCATAATTCTCCATCACCGATCCAATGCCTACGAGCTTTTCACATATTGTTCTTCGCTTATTTACTTTTCTGTTGCTACTATCACAATCATTACAAAACCCAAAAATATTACTTTTGCTACTATTACCGTTACTTCCATATTACTTTGCTACTATATACTTTGCTGCAGATACTAAGTTATCCAGGTGTAATTGAATTGACAACTCAGTTGCTAATACTTGAGAATATTCTTTGGCTCCCCTTGTGTCGAATCAATAAATTTGGGTTGAATACTCTACCCTCGAAAACTGTTGCGATCCCCTATACTTGTGGGTCATCAATCCTCCGCCCCAGTCGCCCCACCCCCCCACCCCCAATCACGTCGCTCCCAACCACCCAGACCGCATCTCCTGTGCCCCCACCATTGCGCCCACTCCCGCTGGCCCACCACCCACTCACACCACTTAGGCCACCAACCCCGGACCCCACCCCTCGGCTGCCAGCTCGCCTGCTCCTACACCCGCGCCATGCAGCCAATCGCATGCGCGCTCGCCATGCAGCCAATCAGCGGCGTCCTCTCCATGCACGTTGCCATGCGCTCTCGATCCGCCTCTGGCTGCCTCACCACCAACCTCCCCGCCTCCCCACCCTCTCCCACCATGCGCGGTGCCCGCTATACTACCCAAATACAACCACAACATGCGCACGAGAGCCAAAGCCGGCTTCCTCCAACCAAAATCTCTCTTCACCCTCACAGCCACCACCGATCACATCTCTCCTCTCCCTTCCTCCTACAAACACGCTCTCAAGGAACCAAACTGGTACAACGCGATGCTTGAGGAGTATACTGCTTTGTTACAAAACGAGACTTGGTCGTTGGTTTCTCCCCCTGCAGGTGTCAACGTGGTAACGGGCAAATGGATCTTCCACCACAAGCTGAACCCCGACGGCTCCCTCACTCGGTACAAGGCACGGTGGGTCTTGTGCGGCTTCACTCAACAACATGGCGTCGACTTCGAGGAGACCTTCAGCCCCGTCGTCAAGCCGGCGACCCTCCGCGTCGTCCTCAGCCTCGCCGTCTCCGCCGACTGGGCCATCCATCAGCTGGATGTGAAGAATGCATTTCTTCATGGCCACCTCGACACCGTCGTCTACAGCCAGTAGCCATCCGGCTTCGTCGACGCCACGCACCCGTCTCACGTGTGCCGCCTGCATCGCTCTCTCTACGGGCTCAAGCAGGCCCCCGGGCATGGTTTCAGCGCTTCACCACCTACCTCGGGCGTCTCGGCTTCGTTGCATCCAAGAGTGACACTTCCCTCTTCATTCTTCACCGCGATGGCGCCACTGCTTATCTCCTCTTATACGTCGATGACATTATCCTCACTACCAGCTCCGCCTCCCTGCTCCACCACGTCATCTCGCAACTCCACAACGAGTTTTCCATGACCGACCTCGGTGAGCTCCACCACTTCCTGGGGATAAATGTCACACGCAGCTCCCATGGCTTGTTCCTCTCGCAACACCAATACGCCCTCGAGATACTTGAACGCGTCCGCATGAGCAATTGCAAGCCCATCGCCACCCCCATCGACACTCGTGCAAAACTTTCCGCCACCGATGGTGCTCCTGTCTCAGACCCATCCCTCTACCGCAGTTTGGCTGGCGCTCTCCAATATCTCACTCTCATCCGACCCGATATCACTTAAGTCATCCAACAGGTATGACTCTTCATGCATGATCCCCGGGAGCCGCACTTCACCATCCTCAAACGCATCTTGCGCTACATCCATGGCACACCGCAGCTCGGCCTTCACCTCTGGCGCTCCTCCGACCACCGCCTCGTCGCATACTCCGATGCCGACTGGGTGGGCTGTCCTGACACCCGCAAGTCCACATCGGGCTATTGCATCTTCATCAGCGACAACCTAGTCTCTTGGTCCTCCAAGCGGCAACAGACCGTCTCCCGGTCCAGCGTGGAGGCAGAATACAGGGCAGTGTCCAATGACGTGGCCGAGTCGTGTTGGCTGCTTCAACTTCTGCACGAGCTTCGGCGTCCTCCGGATCAGGCGACGATCGTCTACTGCGACAACGTGAGCGCCATGTACCTCTCCACCAACCCCGTCCAGCATCAGCGCACGAAGCACATCGAGATCGAACTTCACTTTGAACCAGCTCCGGGCCGTGTATTGGTCTATGGAGGTGAGCGGCGCGGTGAGGAGGCCGCGGTGGCTACGGCGGCACGGTGAGGAGGCCGTGGAGGACTGATACGTCTCCAACGTATCTAAATTTTTTTATTGCTCCATGCTATGATATATTCTGTTTTGGATGTTTAATGGGCTTTATTATATAGTTTTATATTATTTTTGGGACTAACATATTAACCCAAGACCCAGTGCAAATCGCTGCTTTTTTGCCTATTTCAGTGTTTCACAGAAAAGGAATATCAAACGGAGTCCAAACGGAATGAAACCTTCGGGGGCGTTATTTTTGGAACAAACGTGATCCAGATGACTTGGAGTGGACGTCAAGCAATCAACGAGGAGGCCACAAGGCAGGGGGCGCGCCTACCCCCCTGGGCGCGCCCTCCACCATCGTGGGCCCCTCATGGCTCCACTGACCTACTTCTTCCTCCTATATATACCTACGTACCCTGAAACCATCCAAGAGCACCACGAAAACCTATTTCCACCGCCGCAACCTTCTGTACCCGTGAGATCCCATCTTGGGGCCTTTTCCAGTGCTCCGCCGGAGGGAGAATCCATCACGGAGGGCTTCTACATCAACACCATAGCCTCGCCGATGATGTGTGAGTAGTTTACCACACACCTTCGGGTCCATAGTTATTAGCTAGATGGCTTCTTCTCTCTCTTTGGATCTTAATACAAAGTTCTCCTCGATCTTCTTGGAGATCTATTCGATGTAACTCTTTTTGCGGTGTGTTTGTCAAGATCCGATGAATTGTGGGTTTATGATCCAGATTATCTATGAACAATATTTGAATCTTATCTGAATTATTTTATGCATCATTGGTTATCTTTGCAAGTCTCTTTGAATTATCAGTTTGGTTTGGCCTACTAGATTGATCTTTCCTGCAATGGGAGAAGTGCTTAGCTTTGGGTTCAATCATGCGGTGCTCGATCCCAGTGATAGTAGGGGAACCGACACGTATTGTATTGTTTCCATCGAGGATAAAAAGATGGGGTTTATATCATATTGCTTGAGTTTATCCCTCTACATCATGTCATCTTGCTTAATGCGTTACTCTGTTCTTATGAACCTAATACTCTAGATGCATGCTAGATAGCGGTCAATGTGTGGAGTAATAGTAGTAGATGCAGGCAGGAGTCGGTCTACTTGTTGCGGATGTGATGCCTATATACATGATCATGCCTAGATATTCTCATAATTATGCACTTTTTTATCAATTGCATGACAGTAATTTGTTCACCCACTATAATACTTATGCTATCTTGAGAGAAGCCACTAGTGAAACCTATGGCCTCCGGGTCTATTTTCCATCATATTAATCTCCCGACAACTAGCTATTTCTGTTACCGTTTATTTTGCAATCTCTACTTTCAATCTTTATCATAAAAGTTCTAAAAACATTATCTTATCATCTCTATCAGATCTCACTTTTGCAAGTGGCCGTGAAGGGACTGACAACCCCTTTATTGAGTTGGTTGCAAGGTTCTTATATGTTTGTGTAGGTACGAGGGACTTGCGTGTGGCCTCCTACAGGATTGATACCTTGGTTCTCAAAAACTAGGGGGAAATACTTACGCTACTTTGCTGCTCACCCTTTCCTCTTCAAGGAAAAAACCAACACATGCTCAAGAGGTAGCAAGGAGGATTTCTAGCGCCGTTGTCGGGGAGGTGTACACCAAGTCAAGTCAGGATTTGATTTCCCGACAATGAGCCATTTCTGGCGCCGTTGCGGGGGAGTCTACGCACAAGTCAAGACATACCAAGTACCCATCACAAACTCTTATCCCTCGCATTACATTATTTGCCATTTGCCTCTCGTTTTCCTCTCCCCCACTTCACCTTGTCGTTTTATTCGCCCTCTCTTTTCGTTCGCCTCTTTTTCGCTTGCTTCTTGTTTGTTTGTGTGTTGGATTGCTTGCTCGTCACGATGGCTCAAGATAATACTAAATTGTGTGACTTTGCCAATACCAACAACAATGATTTTCTTAGCACTCCGATTGCTCCTCTTACTGATGCTGAATCTTGTGAAATTAATGATGCTTTGCTGAATCTTGTCATGAAAGATCAATTCGCCGGCCTTCCTAGTGAAGATGTCGCTACCCATCTAAATAGCTTTGTTGATTTGTGTGATATGCAAAAGAAGAAAGGTGTAGACAATGATATTTTCAAATTGAAGCTATTTCCTTTTTCGCTTAGAGATCGTGCTAAAACTTGGTTTTCGTCTTTGCCTAAAAATAGTATTGATTCATGGAATAAGTGCAAAGATGCTTTTATCTCTAAATATTTTCCTCCCGCTAAGATTATCTCTCTTAGAAATGATATTATGAATTTTAAGCAACTTGATCATGAACATGTTGCACAAGCTTGGGAGAGGATGAAATTAATGATACGTAATTGCCCTACACATGGTTTGAATTTATGGATGATTATACAAAACTTTTATGCCGGATTGAATTTTTCTTCTAGAAATCTTTTAGATTCGGCCGCGGGAGGAACTTTTATGGAAATCACTTTAGGAGAAGCTACTAAACTCCTAGATAATATTATGGTTAATTATTCTCGATGGCACACCGAAAGATCTACTAGTAAAAAGGTGCATGCAATTGAAGAAATTAATGTTTTGAGTGGAAAGATGGATGAACTTGTGAAATTGTTTGCTAATAAGAGTGTTTCTTCTGATCCCAATGATATGCCTTTGTCTACCTTGATTGAGAATAATAATGAATCTATGGATGTGAATTTTGTTGGTAGGAACAATTTTGGTAATACCGCTTATAGAGGAAATTTTCATCCTAGGTCGTATCCTAGTAATTCCTCTAATAATTATGGTAATTCCTACAACAACTCTTATGGGAATTTTAATAAGATGCCCTCTGATTTTTAGACTAGTGTTAAAGAATTTATGATTTCTCAAAAGAATTTCAATGCCTTACTTGAAGAAAAACTGCCTAAGATTGATGAGTTGGCTAGGAACATGGATAGAATTTCTCTTGATGTTGATTCTTTGAAACTTAGATCTATTCCACCTAAGCATGATATCAATGAGTCTCTCAAATCCATGAGAATTTCCGTTGATGAGTGCAAAGAAAGAACCGCTAGGATGCGTGCTAAATAAGATTGCTTGGTGAAAGCGTGTTCTTCTAGTTTTCATGATAATAATGATGAAGATCTAAAAGTAATTGATGTGTCCCCTATTAAATCTTTGTTTTGCAATATAAATCTCTATAATGATGGGACAGGATATTAGTCAACTTTAGTTAAAAGACATCCCAATGATTCGGAGTTTTTAGATCTTGATGCAAAATTTGGTAAAAGTGGGATGGAAGTGGTCAAAACTTTACATAGCAATGAACCCACTATTTTGGATTTCAAGGAATTTAATTATGACAATTTTTCTTTAATAGATTGTATTTCCTTGTTGCAATCCGTGCTAAATTCTCCGCATGCTTATAGTCAAAATAAGGCTTTTACCAAACATATCGTTGATGCTTTAATGCAATCTTATGAAGAAAATCTTGAATTGGAAGTTTCTATCACTAGAAAACTTTATGATGAGTGGGAACCTACTATTAAAATTAAAATTAAAGATCATGAATGCTATGCTTTGTGTGATTTGGTGCTAGTGTTTCCACGATTCCAAAAACTTTGTGTGATTTGCTAGGTTTCCGTGAATTTGATGATTGTTCTTTAAACTTGCACCTTGCGGATTCCACCATTAAGAAACATATGGGAAGAATTAATGATGTTCTTATTGTTGCAAATAGGAATTATGTGCCCGTACATTTCATTGTCCTTGATATAGATTGCAATCCTTCATGTCATATTATTCTTGGTAGACCTTTCCTTAGAACGATTGGTACAATTATTGATATGAAAGAAGGAAATATTAGATTTCAATTTCCGTTAAGGAAAGGCATGGAACACTTTCATAGTAAGAAAATTAAATTACCTTATTAATCTATTATGAGAGCCACTTATGGATTGCCTACCAAAGATGACAATACCTAGATCTATCCTTGCCTTTATGCCTAGCTAGGGGCGTTAAACGATAGCGCCTGTTGGGAGGCAACCCAATTTTATTTTAGTTTATTTTTTTGCTTTTTGGTTCTGTTTAGTAATAAATCTTTGATCTAGCCTCTGGTTAGATTTGTTTTTGTGTTTTAGTTAGTGTTTGTTCCAAGTAGAATCAATAGGATCTTCTTGGGTGATAATTGTTCAATCTTGCTGAAAAAGACAGAAACTTTGCGTTCGAATATAATTGTTTAAACTCACCAGAACGTGATAAAATACCAATTCCTTTTGTAGTAGATCAGTATGTAAATTGCCCAGGTTGTCCTAGTTATTCAGGATTTTTGGAGTTCCAGAAGTTTTCGAACAAATCTGATTACTACAGACTGTTCTGTTTTTGACAGATTCTATTTTTCGTGTGTTATTTGCTTATTTTGATGAATCTATGGCTAGTAATGGAGTTTATAAACCATAGAGAAGTTGGAATACAGTATATTTAACACCAATAAAAATAAAGAATGAGTTCATTACAGTACTTTAAAGTGGTTGTTTGTTTTATTTCGCTAACGGAGCTCACGAGATTTTCTGCTAAGTTTTGTGTGGTGAAGTTTTCAAGTTTTGGGTAAAGATTTGATGGATTATGGAACAAGGAGTGGCAAGAACCTAAGTTTGGGGATGCACAAGGCACCCCAAGTTAAATCCAAGGACACCAAAAAGCCAAAGCTTGGGGATGCCCTGGAAGGCATCCCCTCTTATGTCTTCGTCCATCGGTAACTTTACTTGGAGCTATATTTTTTATTCACCACATGATATGTGTTTTGCTTGGAGCGTCTTGTATGATTTGAGTCTTTAATTTTTAGTTTACCACAATCATCCTTGATGTACACACCTTTTGAGAGAGACAGATATTAATCGGAATTTATTAGAATACTCTTTATGCTTCACTTATATCTTTTAGAGTACGGTGGTGGTTATATTTTATAGAAATTATTGATCTCTCATTCTTCACTTATATTATTTTGAGAGTCCCTTAGAACATCATGGTAATTTGCTTTGGTTATAAAATTAGTCCTAATATGATAGGCATCCAAGATGAAAACTTTAAAGTGCATTGAATACTAAGAGAAGTTTGAAACTTGATGATTGTTTTGAGATATGGAGGTAGTGATATTAAAGTTGTGCTACTTGAGTAGTTGTGAATTTGAGAAATACTTGTGTTGAAGTTTGCAAGTCCCGTAGCATGCACGTATGGTGAACGTTGTCTAACAAATTTGAAACATGAGGTGTTCTTTGATTGTCATCCTTATGAGTGGCGGTCGGGGACGAGCGATGGTGTTTTCCTACCAATCTATCCCACTAGGAGCATGCGCGTAATGCTTGGTTTTTGATGACTTGTAGATTTTTGCAATAAGTATATGAGTTCTTTATGACTAATGTTGAGTCCATGGATTATACGCACTCTCAACCTTCCACCATTGCTAGCCTCTTCGTTACCGTGCATTGCCCTTTCTCACCTTGAGAGTTGGTGCAAACTTCGCCGGTGCATCCAAACCCCGTGATACGATACGCTCTACCACACATAAACCTCCTTATATCTTCCTCAAAACAGCCACCATACCTACCTATTATGGCATTTCCATAGCCATTCTGAGATATATTGCCATGCAACTTTCCACCGTTCCGTTTATTATGACACGCTTCATCATTGTCATATTGCCTTGCATGATCATGTAGTTGACATCATATTTGTGGCAAAGCCACCATGCATATTATTTCATACATGTCACTCTTGATTCATTGCCCATCCCGGTACACCGCCGGAGGCATTCATATAGAGTCATATTTTGTTCTAGTATCGAGTTGTAATCATTGAATTGTAAATAAATAGAGGTGTGATGATCATTATCAATAGAGCATTGTCCCTAAAAAAAGAGAGAAAGGCCAAATAAAAAAAGGCCAAAAAATATATAAAAAAGGGACAATGCTACTATCCTTTTTCCACATTTGTGCTTCAAAGTAGCACCATGATCTTTATGATAGAGAGTCTCTTGTTTTGTCACTTTCATATACTAGTGCGAATTTTTCATTATAGAACTTGGCTTGTATATTCCAACAATGGGCTTCCTCAAATGTCCTAGGTCTTCGTGAGCAAGCAAGTTGGATGCACACCCACTTAGTTTCGGTTTGAGCTTTCACACATTTATAGCTCTAGTGCATCCATTGCATGGCAATCCCTACTCCTTGCATTGACATCAATTGATGTGAATCTCCCTAGCCCATTGATTAGCCACGTCAATGTGAGACTTCTCCTTTTTTGTATTCTCCACACAACCCCCATCATTATATTCTATTCCAACCATAGTGCTATATCCATGGCTCACGCTCATGTATTGCGTGAAAGTTGAAAAAAAGTTTGAGATTACTAAAGTATGAAATAATTGCTTGGCTTGTCATCGGGGTTGTGCAAGATGAGAGCATCTTGTGTGACGAAAATCAAGCATGGCCAAACTATATGATTTTGTAGGGATGAGCTTTCTTTGGCTATGTTATTTTGAGAAGGCATAATTGCTTGGTTAGTATGCTTGAAGTATTATTATTTTATGTCAATATTAAAATTTTATCTTCAATCTTTCGGATCTGAACATTCATTCCACAATAAAGAAAATTACATTGACAATTATGCTAAGTAGCATTCCGCATCAAAAATTCTGTTTTTATCATTTACCTACTTGAGGACGGGCAGGAATTAAGCTTGGGGATGCTTGATACATCTCCAATGTGTCTATAATTTTCTATTGCTCCATGCTATTATATATTCTGTTTTGGATGTTTAATGGGCTTTATTATACACTTTTATATTATTGTTGGGACTAACCTATTAACCCAAGGCCCAGTGCAAATTGCTGTTTTTTTTGCCTATTTTAGTGTTTCGCAGAAAAGGAATATCAAATAGAGTCCAAACGGAATGAAACCTTCGGGAGCGTGATTTTTGGAACAAACGTGATCCAGATGACTTGGAGTGGACGTCAAGCAATCAACGAGGAGGCCACGAGGCAGGGGGCGCGCCTACCTGGCGCGCCCTCCACCTCGTGGGCCCCTCGTGGCTCCACCGACCTACTTCTTCCTCCTATATATACCTACGTGCCCGAAACCATCCAGAGCACCACGAAAACCTATTTCCACCGCCGCAACCTTACATGCCGTGAGATCCCATCTTGGGGCCTTTTCCGGCGCTCCGCCGGAGGGGGAATCGATCATGGAGGGCTTCTACATCAACACCATAGCCTCTCCGATGATGTGTGAGTAGTTTACCACAGACCTTGGGGTCCATAGTTATTAGCTAGATGGCTTCTTCTCTCTCTTTGGATCTCAATACAAAGTTCTACTTGATCTTCTAGGAGATCTATTCGATGTAATTCTTTTTGTGATGTGTTCGTCGAGATCCGATGAATTGTGGGTTTATGATCAAGATTATCTATGAACAATATTTGAATCTTCGCTGAATTCTTTTATGTATGATTGGTTATCTTTGCAAGTCTCTTCGAATTATCAGTTTGGTTTGGCCTACTAGATTGATCTTTCTTGCAATGGGAGAAGTGCTTAGATTTGGGTTCAATCATGCGGTGCTCGATCCCAGTGACAGTAGGGGAAACGACACGTATTGTATTGTTGCCATCGAGGATAAAAAGATGGGGTTTATATCATATTGCTTGAGTTTATCCCTCTACATCATGTCATCTTGCTTAATGTGTTACTCTGTTCTTATGAATTTAATACTCTAGATCCGTGCTGGATAGCGGTCGATGTGTGGAGTAATAGTAGTAGATGCAGGCAGGAGTTGGTCTACTTGTTGCGGATGTAATGCATATATACATGATCATGCCTAGATATTCTCATAATTATGCACTTTTCTCTCAATTGCTCGATAGTAATTTGTTCACCCACCGTAATACTTATGCTATCTTGAGAGAAGCCACTAGTGAAACCTATGGCCTCCGGGTCTATTTTCCATCATATTAATCTCCCGACAGCTAGCTATTTCTGTTACCGTTTATTTTGCAATCTTTACTTTCAATCTTTATCATAAAAATACCAAAAACATTATCTTATCATCTCTATCAGATCTCACTTTTGCAAGTGGCCGTGAAGGGATTGACAACCCCTTTATCGCGTTGGTTGCAAGGTTCTTATCTGTTTGTGTAGGTACGAGGGACTTGCGTGTGGCCTCCTACTGGATTGATACCTTGGTTCTCAAAAACTGAGGGAAATACTTATGCTACTTTGCTGCACCACCCTTTCCTCTTCAAGGGAAAAACCAACGCTTGCTCAAGAGGTAGCACGGACCTGCGTGGTGGCGGCTTCAACGACACACAATGGCATGGAAGCATGAAGGTGCTGCACGGCGGTTGAGACTGCAGCGGTGCAGGGCAATAAGCCGTGGCGGCGAGCCGGGCGCGACCGGTGCGTGTTACGGGTGCGCACTGCACGCGTCGGGCGTGTCCGGACTACGGGCGCGCGTACGAGCGTGCGGTTGACATTGGGAGGAGGCGTATGTCGCCGTTGTGCTTGAGTCCGTGCTCGAGTTTGGCTACATCCTCCCGGCGTTTGTCGTTGGCGGCTGCCATGGCGGACGCGGAGGCGGCGCGCGGTGAGTCCATGGCGTGTGGTGTTGTCGGGCTCGTCGGGCGCGTCGGGTGCGTGCGGGACGTGCGGGACGCACTGGTGTGGTTGGGCTCGTCGGGCGCGTCGGGTGCGCGGAGGACCTGCGGGGCGCTGAGGGACGTCGGGCGTGTGCCACCGACGGAGAAGGAGCTCGGCGTATGTCGCCAGGGTCGTGACGTAGCACGGTGCGACCGGCGTCAGTGCGCCAGGTCGGGTCCGTGGCGGTACGATCGACGTCGATGCGCTGGGTGGGGTCCGTGGGCTGGGTCACGGTCGTGATGACAAACATGACAGGAGCTGCAACACCTCCGGCGACGGCGAGATCGTGGTTTCGGGGAATTATGTTGGAGTAAACGACGTTAGGTGCGCGCGTGGGTGCGTGCGTGTATGGCGCAAGTCCATGACCGAGTTTGTTAGCTAGCCATGCGTTTGCATGTAGTTGAAGAGCGTCACGGACCAAAGCGCTGGCCGTCAGACTCGCGAGGGGTTGGGGGGAGCCCAAAGGGGGAGAGTTACAATTAAACGGCTCTAAAAAACGAAAAGCAAAGGCGCCGGCACCCATGAAGTTTCTACATACCGCCGGATCGCTCGACCCGGTCTCATCTTTTCAAGTTGCCACACGACCGGCTACTCGCCAACCCGGCGCTGCCGGATTGCCGCCAGCCGGCCCAGTGGGTGTTTTGCTCATGCTCAACGTTTCGAAATCCTAAGTACTGAACGCTCCTCTCAAAGGTCGAACTCCTTGTCACAGACCAGAGCCTTGGCCGTCAGACTCACGGGGGGGGGGGGGGACCCGAAGGGGGGAAGGTTGCAGGAAAACGGCTCAAAAAACGAAAAGCAAAGGCGAAGACATTCACGCAGCTCATGCATCATAAATTTAAAACAAGCCCAGGGCCAGAGTTCATTACACCCAGTCAACCCCCAGTGGGTGGGTGGACCTGCTACCTAACAGAAATCTGTGATAAGTTAAAAATTCAGGCGTCTCCATCGCCGGATCGCGTAGCTCCCGGGTCCGCTGAGGTGCCAGTATCTTCCTCGCCGGCGTCTGTGTCACGGTAGAAGCCCGTCTCCTTAGAACTGCCTTCCAGGTCGTCCAGAAGCATGCCGTAGTTGTCAACAGGCACGACTCCGCCGTCTTCCGCCCGCTCTGGCCGGAACTCGTCGTGGAAGGCGAACCCGACAATATAGCTGGCCCGAGCAGCGACCCGGCCAGCTTCCGCCTGCAGCTGGCTCTCCAAGCCGGCTCGCTGGCCCAGCAGCGCCTCCAGCGACAAGTCTGGATGCCAAGACATCGCGAACCGGAGCGCCATCTCGGCGCCAGCAGGGGCGGCGGAGACTCGCCAGTCATGGAGCCGCTCCGGACCCGCCTCCAGCCAGCGCGCCAGCTGTCGGTGTCAAAACCGGCGGATCTCGGGTAGGGGGTCCCGATCTATGAGTCAAGGCCGATGGTAACAGGAAGCAAGGGACACAGATGTTTACCCAGGTTCGGGCCCTCTCGATGGACGCAAAACCCTACTTCCTGCTTGATTAATAATGATGATATGGGTAGTACAAGAGTAGATCTACCACGAGATCGTAGAGGCTAAACCCTAAGAGCTAGCCTATGATGGTATGATTGTAATTGTGATCGGCCTTCTAAGGACCGACCTCTCCGGTTTATATAGACACCGAGAGGGCTAGGGTTTACATGGAGTCGGTTAAAAGGAAGGAAATATATTATCTGGATCGCCAAGCTTGCCTTCCACGTCAAGGAAAGTCCCATCCGGACACGGCCGAAGTCCTGAGTCTTGTATCTTCACGCTTCAATAGTCCGAACGTTGTACACAGTCCAGCTGTCCGGATACCCCCTATCCAGGACTCCCTCAGTAGCCCCTGAACCGGGCTTCAATGACGATGAGTCCGGCGTGCAGTCTTGTCTTCGGCATTGCAAGGCGGGTTCCTCCTCCGAATATTCCAATGGGGTTATCGAACACTTAAATCGTGTCCGGATTCACAAGATGATATTTACACACCGCTGTAGAGAGAATGATATTTCACGAATGCAATCTGCTGACAACCTTTTCTGATGACGTGACATGTTATTACGGTCGGGTCATCACTCGAACCTTTTTCCCACAACCAGCTACAGTGCACATTACGAGGCGGTTTCTTTGATACGCCTTGTCAAAGCAGAGATCGTGCCCCCTTATCACGGGTTTCTCATCAATACGGGTATGGGTAATCTCACCATGCCATTAATCGTGGCGCTTGGGAAACAAGCGATTCTCAACAGGCAAGTGGGGAGGCGCACCGCTCTCGGCTCCTCTATAAAGGGATAAGATTTCCCCATTTTCACCCACGCCTTCTTCCTCCTTTGCCCACTCTTGCCCCCCTCGAGCTCCAGCGCCCAAGCCCAAGTCTTCTCCGCACAGCTAAACATGTCGGGGGCAGGAGGCAAGTGGGTGGCTTCCACCGTCGAGGAGAAGCATATCGAAAATCTTCGGGCGGCCGGATACTTGGCCGCAGACATAGCGCACCGGCTACCGGACACTGGGCAGGTCATTTTGACCCCAGGACCCCACGAGAGGGTCGTGTTCGTCGCCCACTTCGTCCGTGGACTGGGGTTTCCACTTAACCCCTTCGTCTGCGGGCTCATGTTCTACTACGGGCTAGATTTCCACGATCTAGCCCTGAATTTCGTCCTCAACATCTCGGCGTTCATCGTCGTATGTGAGGCCTTCCTCCGCATCCAGCCTCACTTTGGCCTGTGGCTGCAAATCTTCTGCGTGAAGCCGAAGATCGTACGCGGCCAGCAAGCGGAATGCGGAGGGGCCATGGTGGGCAAGATGCCCAACGTCACCTGGCTGGACGGCTCCTTCGCGGAGACCGTAAAAGGGTGGCAATCAGGGTGGTTCTACATCACCGAGCCGCGCGGCGCCAAGCTGGCGGCGGCCCCGAAGTTCGATCCGGAGCCCCCATGCGGCTCACCTCACAGGAAAGGAAGGGCCTGACTTGGGGCGAACCTCTGAGCTGACGGACTCCAAACCTGCATCAAGAGCATGAAGGACAAGAACATCAAGCTCTTCAACGTGATCCAGGTCATGCTCATTCGCCGGATTCTGCCGTGCCAAGGGCGGGCATTCAATCTTTGGGAGTTCATCCCGGCCGAACACCAGACGCTCCAGAGGCTCTATGGCATGAAGCACAAAGACGCGTGGAAAGAGTTGTTTAAGGCCTCCGAAGTACCTCCTCCCATATCCGAGGACCGCAGACTTCATGCAGCGCGGCCCCCTCGTCCGGTGAGTTTTGGGACTACCACCGGGTTCGGTTTTTTCCCTATACATTCATGGGGGAGTCTTAAGTATTTGTGTATATTTGCCTCAGGATTATGTGGAGACAGCGGAGCAGGTTTACTGTCCGGCTCCGCTGCCAGAGGGCCCAGCTGACGCTCTCCTGACGGAGATGCTGGTCCCGGCACCGTACAAGGTGCCGGAGAAGAAGGCCGAGAAGAAGGCCCCGGGGATCCGAAAGGGTCGCCGGTGTAAGGTTGCGCCAGAAGCCTCGTCCGAAGATGACGAGGCAGACTCCTCCCACGAAGGGGAGAAGGAAGAAGAAGAAGACGCCCCATCCGGAAAGGATGAGGGCCCGGAGAGGTGGGCCAGGGGGCCGGAAAAGGCCCTCCGCGCAAGGCCGTTATACCCCTGTCGTCCGATGATGACGAGACAGATTCCTCCCGCAGAGGCGGGGGGAATCAAGAAGAAATTCCACCTTCCCGCACTAGGGGGGAGAAGAAGAGAAAAGCCGCCCTGGAGGGGGAGGCTGGGGCGTCCAAGAAGGGGAAGGTAACCCTTCCGGACTATTCCGCCACGGCCGCTTACAACGAGGAGGGGTGGCTGCCCCGGGGGAATCCCCCGGTGCGATCGTAAGTGTCTGCATTCTATCATGGTTTCACTTCATAGGTTTTATACTTATAGTGCCGAACATATATGCAGTCCGGCCAGGGCTCACCCCGAGGTATCTTCCTCCGGGTCCCTGAGCGATTCAGCGATAAATTCGCTTCCGACGGCCACTACCCCTCAACACGCGGATGACACGGAGGTGTTGTCCCGAAGGCTCCCAGAGCAGGGGGAGGTGACTCTGGAGACACCCCACGGCGGGATTCTAGATGTCGGGCACGCGGGGTTCAAGATCCCCGCGGATCGTGTCGATGAGAGCCATGGCCAACCGGGCTCTCAGCCGAACACATTTCCGGAACCTTCGTTGGTTTCGGACTCAGGAGGACGACCCCTGTTTAGGGAGGGCGAGCCGTCTGTGTCGCGGACTTCCGTTGCGCATGAGGCACTGGACTGTCTTCTGGAAGCGCTTCACGACGCTTCCCTGGATGATGGGCACCGTACTCTTATGAGTATGGTGATTCAGAAGGTTTCGTCCTCCAAAAGCGGACTAACCGAAGCTTGCACCAGCCTCCTAACAGGCTTCGAGGTAAGTAATAAATATGTGCAAAATGGCCAACCGATAGGTAGTAGCCCCTGATACTCTGTTTGGTGTTTGGAAAGAAAAGCCAAACAGAGGGTAAATTATAATCCGCAGGAGTCTAATAATAAGTATTGTTGTGAATAAGTAGGCTGTGCTGCTTGCTGGTGCTGCCCGTACTGCCGAGGTTGCTAAACTGAAGCGGGACCTGGAGCAGGCGCAGGGAGAGCTCGTCCTCACGAAGAGGCAGCTCGAAGAGAACAAGGGTAAGTGATTCCCGCTCTTATGCATTTAAGGATAGGCAGAATTGGTGAGTCTAACACCTAAATGTCATGACCGTGTAACAGGGGCCACCGCCGAACTGGCGTCCCTAAAGAAGGCGCTGTATGAGGCCGAAGACAAGGCGGCCTCGGAGTGTAAGGAGCGCGAAAAGCAAAGTGCTAGGGTAGGTGAGGTACAACAAGAGCTCCAGGACCTCGGCAAGAAATGCGAGTCCGTGGAGCATAATCTGAAGGCGAAGGAGGCCGAGCTTGCGAAGGCCCTTGTGAATTTGAAAGACGCCAAGGCCGAAGCCGAGAAAGCACAGCAGGAGATCCAGGAGGCCAAGAAGATAGCAGCGGGTAAGAAGTTCTTTATGCAAAGCAAACATGTGGAGGAGGCATTTCTTCTACTTACTCGAATTCGGAGCTCTCCAGGGGCATTTGCAGATCTGCCACGCAGCATCTCAGACGCTGCGGAGTTCTACCGTGCCCAGGAGGGGAGCTCAATGGAGAAGCTGTTCTGGTCCCAGTATGGTGGGGCCGATCATCCGATGCCTCTGAGCGACCAACTGAAGCAGTTGATCAAACTCCACAGGGCGGCCGAACTAGCTATGAAGGACGTCATAGTCAGGATGTGGCCTGGTGAGCTCCTGCCTGGTATCTACTTTGGCCTGATCAAGCGGATGGTGGATGCCTGCCCGCGGCTTGAAGTGATCAAGTGCTCCGTTTGCATCGAAGGTGCCCGCCAAGCCTTTGCCCGCGTCAAGGTGCATTGGGGCAAGCTGGATGCGGAGAAGCTGGTCAAGGACGGGCCACCGGAGGGCAAGGCGCATCGCCATACCGAAATGTACTACGATGGCGTGATGAAGGGTGCTCGTCTTGTCGGCGATGAGTGTACCAAGGACGCCATTTTGGAATGAATTCACTTCTGTCATGTTTGTAATTAAAGACGAAGTTACTTGCGCTATGTAGCGCTTTTGTTATTTAAAATATTACGTTACGTGCGGCTGTTTATAAAATCACGAAAGTAGGCGGTCGTCGGCTTCCACCCCACGTGACTAACCTTTGGGGTGTTAGGTACAAAACCCGAACACTCTTTATCCAAATGTTTGGTCCCTTAAGGAGGTGTTCGATGCAGCGAACAAGGCAATCTGACTATGCGGCTTTATAACTTTCACTTAGCCATAGAAGTCTACCATTTTAAATTTTGGCGAAGCCCCTAGAATCCGGAAGACCGAGTCGGGGCGCTATACACGCCTAGATCGGACGAAGCTGATTTATCGCCTAAAGTGGAAAATCTTTAAGGATTTTAAAACCTCTCGAACAGCGACCAGCTCTCGCCACATCATGCCGGTCAGTTTTCGGCTTTCTCTACTGAGGTGCTCGTCCGGAAGAACCGAGACACAATCGCAGTAGTTCTCCCTGCGCTACCTTAGCCGATATAACGGAACATAAGGCACCAAAACAAGGGAGTCGGGCTATCCCAACTATAGAACCAAGACATGATTCAGAGCTGATGCATATAGTGCTATAAGTTCGGGGTGCCGCACTGTTGAAAGTGTTCGAACTTTAGTTGCCATATTACAGGGCGCCATGACAAGCCCCTGGCAAACTGACCGCACCAAGGTGTACGTATGCAATAACAAATAAACATTTTAAGAGAAAAATGCTCAAAGAAGAATAATAAGCTGACACTGTATATAATTTCCCATTGGCGAAAAATACGTTTAAGCGTACGTTTACAATGGATGCGTTAAGCAGAGATAAAATAGGACTATTTAACATGTCCTATCCAGGGGCAGGCTGTGTTCAGATAGATAAAGCAGGTATAATGATTGTAAATAGATTCCACAGGTATCTCATACATGCACAACGTCTGTTGCCTCCTTGGATGTCTCTCCCCTATAAGTCCGGCAATTCGGCTCTTTTGAGGATGCTACGCCAACGCGGTGTCCTGAAAGGTAAGAGGTGAAGAGTATGAAGGTATTTGGCGGTTACCCGCGCTATTGACTGAGTCGTTGGTGCGCCTCCGCTTATGCCCATGCTATTTTGAGTGCGTAATTGTGTGCGCATGGCGCGAATGCTGCTTTGGAGGGGCTTGAGCGGAGGCCGGACTGCTAATCACGCTCTTGGCGTTCCTGATGATCCTGTTGCGGGGTGCTCCGGACTTGCTTGACTGTGCTTGAAGTTGTCGCCGGATTGGTTTGTCGGAGTAGGCCGCATTGCACTTCTGCCGAGGGCTGCCGTATGCTCTTCTATTCGAAGGGAACGGTCCATATTTCCGTTGACAGTGATCACCCCGCGCGGTCCTGGCATCTTGAGCTTGAGGTATGCATAATGTGGTACCGCATTGAATCTAGCGAATGTGGTGCGTCCGAGTAGTGTGTGGTAACCACTGCAGAAAGGGACGATGTCGAAGATTAACTCTTCGCTCCGGAAGTTGTTCGGGGATCCGAAGACCACTTCCAGTGTTATAGAGCCCGTACAGCGGGCCTCTACTCCAGGAATTACACCCTTAAAGGTGGTTTTAGTGGGCTTGATCCTTGAAGGGTCAATGCCCATTTTGCGAACTGTGTCCTGATAAAGCAGATTCAGGCTGCTGCCGCCGTCCATAAGGACTCGCGTGAGGTGGAATCCGTCGATGATTGGGTCTAAGACCAATGCGGCTGAGCTGCCATGACGGATGCTAGTAGGGTGATCCCTACGATCAAAGGTGATTGGACAAGCTGACCATGGGTTGAATTTGGGGGCGACTGGCTCCATCGCATAGACGTCCCTTAGTGCCCGCTTCCGTTCCCCCTTGGGGATGTGCGTGGCGTAGATCATGTTGACCATTTTCACCTGGGGGGAAATTTCTTCTGTCCCCCCGTGTTCGGATGTCGGGGCTCCTCGTCATCGTCGCTGTGCAGCCCCTTGTCCTTGTCTTTGGCGTTTATCTTGCCGGCCTGTTTGAATACCCAGCAATCTCTATTGGTGTGGTTGGCTGGCTTGTCCGGGGTGCCATGAATTTGCACGGCGCTCGATGCGGTCCAGACTGGGCGGTCCCTGATTATTTCTTTTGAGCGGCTTCTTCTGCTGACCGGGCTTGGATCCACTGAATCCGGCGTTGGTATGTCGTGTTTTCGGTCTTTGTCGCCGTTGTTCCGTCGCTTATATGCATTACGCCGTGGCTTGCCGTTATTATCGCGGCCATCCGAATTGCCGGGGCGTGGCGTAGTCTTTCTTGAGCCAACCAACTGTCCTCGCCGCCGCAAAAGCGGGTCATTAGTGTTGTGAGAGCTGCCATGGACTTGGGTTTTTCCTGGCGAGGTGTCGGCGAGCCACTCATCATGGATATTATGCTTGAAAGCCGCCAGGGCTTGGCGTCGGACAATCAACTATTTGGTTCTTTTAGTCGAGAACCGAGTCCAAAATTTCTGGCTGACTCTCCGGGCTGTTGAGTAATGTGGCTCAAGTCATCGGCGTCGGTGGTCGCACATATGTGCCACGGAAGTTGTCGAGGAATCGTCTTCGAGTTATCCCAACTGCCAATGGAATTTCTTTGGCGAGCTGTTTAGCGATGTCGGGCTGGTCCTTTGAGCTTAAGAGGAAGATACTTGATGGCGTGTAGATCGTCTCCATGGGCCATGTGAATGTGGAGAAGAAAATCTTGATCCATACTGCGGGGTGCATTGTGCCATCGTATGATTCGATGTTTACGGGTTTGAACCCTTCTAGGAATTCATGATCCATCACTTACGTCGGTGAAGCGAGAGGGTCTTGTGGCGCCTCTGTGCGGGCTATGTGGCTCATGGTCGAATTGCTCTGGGTGGCTATATTGGCCCGGCGGACTTGTTGAAGGTGTGTCCGGTGTGGCGGTCGTCGTCGCGTGCGAAACGCGCCCATGATCCGTAGATCGATCTTGGCTGTCTGTTTTGTTGCCACAGGCGTAGTGTGTTGGCGTGGGGGTTGGCTGGTATGCGAACTGGTATGCCGTTTATCCCGCCACGAGGTGGCAGGTCAGCCGTATGGTGCTCGAGTATGTATTCCTCGGCTGCGGGACTTGATCCATCTGCGTAAGCAGGTCTTGATCAGCTTGGTGTTGCTGCTGCTTCTTTTCAGGCTCCTCGCGGTGGCTATAAGCCGGCGGCTTGAAGTGCTCCTGCTCTCACGAGATCCTCGAGCACGCCCGAACTTCGTCGTCGCCGAGCCTAATCTCGTCTTCGGAGGGGCATGTAACTGTCCTCCTCCGGGTATTCGTCGATGCTTTGTTCTTACAGGCTGACCTGCTCATCCTCCTGTTCGGCCTACTCGAAGGCGGGCTGATCAGGGTTGTATTCTTCTTCGGCACCATTCAGATTGTTTTCGTCTCCTGGGTCGGTATTGGTGTGGCAGGGCTTGGAGTGGCACCGACGACGCCCATTCTTTGCTTTTTCCCCTGAGGTTTTATCCCCCATTGCCTCATCGCCATTTGTTTCCTTCGGAGTGTCCACCATATATATATCATAAGAAGAGGTGGATGTCCACCGCCCAGTGAGCGGTGGTTCAAGTTCTTCTCCTGCATCATCGTCCATACCGTCGATGTCTTCGGAGTCGAAGTTCAGTACCTCAGTGAAGTCATCGACCGTGGCAATGAAGTGGGCGGTGGGTGGGCAACGAATTCCTTCGTCGCCTTCCTTCCACTCGAGCCGGACATAGTTCGGCGAAGAGCCTCCTGACAAAGAGAGAGACTTTAATGAGTCCAGCATGTCGCCAAAGGGCGAGTGTTGGAAGATATTCGCAGCGGTGAACTCCATTACCAGAGCCCATCCTGGCCCGACGGGCTCGGGAGTGTGCGGACTGGAACCAACGTCCGGATACGAATCCGGGGGTTCGGAGTCACCGGCCACCGCAGAGGTAAGACACGTGTTTGGCTCCACCGCCGATGAGTGTGCGACCTGCTGGGCGGGGTCCATCCCTCCATCCTTAGGCAGCGCATCCTGCTCCGGATCTAGGTCCGAGGATACTACGGGGGTGATACCCCGAGCTTCGTCCGACGGCAGGTCTAAGCCGTGCTCGCCGTGACTGTCCGGTGCTCCTGGCATAGGCCCCAATCAATCGAAGATCAAGTCTCCGCGGATGTCCGCCGTGTAGTTCAGGTTTCCGAACCTGATCTGGTGGCGAGCGTGGTGTCGATCTGCTCAAGATGGCCAGCGAGTTGGCACGCAGCGAATCCGCCCGAACACGAAGATCTGTCCGGGAGGAAAGTCTCTACTGGACAGCATCGTTGATGATGATTGAAGGAGCCATCGAGCCCGGCAATGACGACACGGAGGAACTCTCAATGAAAGCACCAATGTCGGTGTCAAAACCGGCGGATCTCGAGTAGGGGTCAGATCATGCGTCAAGGCCGATGGTAACAGGAAGCAAGGGACACAGATGTTTACCCAGGTTTGGGCCCTCTCAATGGAGGTAAAACCCTACTTCCTGCTTGATTAATATTGATGATATGGGTAGTACAAGAGTAGATCTACCATGAGATCGTAGAGGCTAAACCCTAAGAGCTAGTCTATGATGGTATGATTGTAATTGTGATCGGCCTTCTAAGGACCGACCTCTCCGGTTTATATAGACACCAGAGAGGGCTAGGGTTTACATGGAGTCGGTTACAAGGAAGGAAATATAATATCCGGATCGCCAAGCTTGCCTTCCACGCCAAGGAAAGTCCCATCCGAACACGGCCGAAGTCCCGAGTCTTGTATCTTCACGCTTCAATAGTCCGGACGTTGTACACAGTCCGGCTGTCCGGATACCCCCTATCCAGGACTCCCTCACCAGCCGCGTGAAGCTACTCGGCGCAATGGAACCCGGCCAAAGGGCTGCCGTCATCGCCGCGCCGGCCTCATAAAGCGGCCCCATCTGTTCGCCCAAAACTCGCAGATGGGCCTCGGCAACTTCGACGATCTCCGGGAAGGTCCAGGCCACCCGCGGGTCCGCCCCAGAGCTGACAATCCCTTGCGGGTCGCGCTGAAAGCGGACTGCCTCCTCCACCAGCTGGCGCGTCTCTGGGAAGGCCCCTACCAAGAAGAAAAGCAAGTCAGAAGAAAGTTAGTAAGGAAGAAGGGCCGAAGTCCCAACCAGGCAACGACAAAATTCAAGAAAAGCACTTACTGGAGAAGGACTCTTCCAGGTGCTGCGCTTCAAGCACCGTACCGCGCCGCTCCCGGGCAATAGTGCGGTTGCGCTCCTCCAGCGCCTTCTCCAGGTCGGCGACCTTAGCAAGGGCCGCCTTCATCTCGGCGTCCTTGTCCTCGGCCGCCTTCACGGCCTCTTCACGGAGCCGGGTCTCCCCCTGCCGGGTCTCCTCCGCCGTGGCCACCAGCGCCTTTAGGCGCTCCACCTCAGTCTGGAGTTGCCCCTTGTCATCGGCCAGCTTGCTGTGCTGCTGGTCCGCCCCGGAAAGGGCCCGCTATGCCTCCACGACCTTGGTAGCCTCCGCCTTAAGACGCTCCACCTCGGCCTCGAGGTGGCTCTTGTTGCCCGCCAGCTGCTCTCGTAGCCGGCCGGCTTCGTCGAGCGCCCGTCGGGCTCCCGCCGCCTCCGCCTTTGCCTTCTCCACCTCGGCCTCGAGCCGGCCGATGTCTACGACAAGCCGGTCATAATGAAAACCGGCCCGGATCAGCTGGGTCCTCCAAGACAGCACCTCGCTGCAGAACAAAAACTCAGCAATAAGTACTGTTTTTAGATTCGACCCAATTGCTACGCAGTTGGCCTGAATCTCGGGGGCTACACCCAGTGGGTGCGCTAGCGCGCCCCCACTAGAAAAGAGCATGAAGGAAAAGTACCTGCCGCGACGCGGAGCTCCTCCTCCTTGGCGGCGAGCCTCTCCTTGAGACGCCGATGCGTCTCAAGGAGCCGGTTGAAAATGTTGACTCAGTAGGAGTCAAGTTGCTACAGAAGAAAACAATCGGCGCGAGACAGCAAGATAAGATTCGACCCAACTGCTGCGCAGTTGGCCTGAATCTCGGGGCTACACCAGTGGAGTGCTGATGCGCCCCATAATGGAAAAAACAATGAAAAGAAAAGCAGAACGCAAATAGAGAATTACGAAGACGGCGTGCTCCAGCTCCTGCGTCGCCTCAACCTCGGCCTGGGCGAAGGCCTGGATCTGGTCCGTCCGCCCCCGCAGGCGGCGGGTCACGGTGGCCATCGCCGCCTCCTCCTGGGTCGGAGGACTGAAGAAGACCTCGCCGGTCCCGCTCCGCAAAGGCCGCGGCTCGGCGACCCGGCGCCCTCCCGACCTGAGCACCAAGGCGTACTCTCCGCCGGCCGCCTCCTCCGAAGCCGGCACCTTCTCCGACACCCCCTCCAGTGCCAATGTCGGCTCGACGGGCGGAACGGCTTGAGGCTCCACCACCGGCGGCGCCTCGCTCGCCGGCGTCCGGGACGTCCCCTCTGGTGCCGCTCGCGTCGCGTCCTCCAAGACAGCATCGCCGCCGCCTCCATCGGCCCCCTCCCGCTTGACCACGTTGGTCCGCGGTGGGGTGTCATCCCCGACGACCACGACCTCCCGGTCGAGGTCCATCACATCCGCACGGCCGCCTTGGTGGTGCTCCCTGTCTGACGCCGGCACGAAGACCATCGTCGCCACCACTGTCCCCGCCGGCATCTCCAGCCATGCCGCCCCCTCGCCGGCTTGCGCCCACGCCGTCGCTACGCTGATCCAGGCCTGGGTCGATGCCGCCTCCAGCTCCGCCTGGGCCCGGTTCTGGACCCGCCAGGCCAGGCCCTTGGTGTTGGCTGGGTCCAGACCAAGGTCCGGGTCCACTACCTCCTCCTTGTCCCGGTCGACGGTGCCGGATCGGCTCCTCCGGAACACGGCGCCCTCGGCGAACGCGACATCCGCTGCCGCCAGCGCCAGCGAGATCGGCGACCTGAAGCACAAGACAAGGTAAAATCACGCCGAGTCGAGCGGAGCCACTCAGCAACTCGGCTCGAGCAAAAGAGTTACTTACCCCGGCACCACCGGAACGGCGGGCCTTTCTGTTGGAAATATGCCCTGGAGGCAATAATAAAATGGTAATTATTGTATTTCCTTGTTCATGATAATTGTCTATTGTTCATGCTATAATTGTATTAACTGGAAACCGTAATACATGTGTGAATACATAGACCACAACATGTCCCTAGTGAGCCTCTAGTAGACTAGCTCGTTGATCAATAGATGGTTATGGTTTCCTGACCATGGACATTGGATGTCATTGATAACAGGATCACATCATTAGGAGAATGATGTGATGGACAAGACCCAATCCTGAGCATAGCACAAGATCGTGTAGTTCGTTTTGCTAGAGCTTTTCTAATGTCAAATCATCGTTTCCTTAGACCATGAGATTGTGCAACTCCCAGATACCGTAGGAATTCTTTGGGTGTACCAAATGTCACCACGTAACTAGGTGGCTATAAAGGTGCACTACAGGTATCTCCGAAAGTGTCTGTTGGGTTGGCACGAATCGAGACTGGGATTTGTTACTCCGTATGACGGAGAGGTATCTCTGGGCCCACTCGGTAATGCATCATGATAATGAGCTCAATGTGACTAAGGAGTTAGTCACGGGATCATGCGTTACGAACGAGTAAAGAGACTTGCCGGTAACGAGATTGAACGAGGTATGGGGATACCGACAATCGAATCTCGGGCAAGTAATATACCGATGGACAAAGGGAATTGTATACGGGATTGATTGAATCCCCGACATCGTGGTTCATCCGATGAGATCATCGTGGAACATGTGGGAGCCAACATGGGTATCCAGATCCGCTATTGGTTATTGGCCGGAGGTTGTCTCGGTCATGTCTGCATGGTTCCCGAACCCGTAGGGTCTACACACTTAAGGTTCGGTGACGCTAGAGTTGTTATGGGAAATAGTATGTGGTTACCGAAGGTTGTCCGGAGTCCTGGATGAGATCCCGGACGTGACGAGGAACTCCGGAATGGTCCGGAGGTGAAGATCGATATATTGGACGAAGGGTATTGGAGTCCAGAATTGTTCTGGGAGTACCGGGTGACGGTCAGCGTGACCGAAAGGTGTTTGGAGGCCCGGCAAGCGTTGGGGGCCTTATGGGCCAAGGGAGGGGCAAACCAGCCCACTAAGGGCTGTCGCCCCTCAACCCCTCTCACGTAACACGGAGAGGTGGGGCGCCTCCCTAGGGCAGCCGCCCCTCCCGGCTTGGGGGGCAAGTTTCCTAGGGGTGGGGGCGTCCAAACCCATCTAGGGTTTCCCTTGTGGCCGCTGCCCCTCCCCTAGGGAACCCTAGGGCGCCTCCTCCACCCCCTTCCCCCTATATATAGTGAGGGGGAGAGAGGGCAGCCGCACCCCTTCTCCTGGTGCAACCCCTCTGTAAGGGCATATTTATCCCTAAAGTGTTTTGGTGATTGATGACAATGCTTTTGTGGACTAATCGTGTGCCATGTGTTTTTCAGATGTTTCATCGCTTGGCACAAGACGGTTTGGTGCCCCTCAAAGACTATTGAAAACGGCGTTTTTATATGTTTCCTTTCGGTGGAGTTGAGTCGTAGGAAAGCCGTACTATTAAGAGGGTGTTCGCTTCGGAAAGGTTCGGGTGGAATCATCACGTACACGTTTCCTTCCTATACACCACCTTTTCCCTTGCGCTTTGGAGCATCCTCCGTTTTCCTCATTTCTATGCAGAGAGAAGAATTCCTAGTGTTGCTTATCTAGGGCATGTGGTAGTACTCCTCCACGGAGCGGTAGTACCGCAGGCCCCTGCGGTAGTACCATAGACGCCCGCGGTAGTACCACTTCTACGGAGTTGTACTACCATGGCCTCGGACCAGACTCAGCTGCTTGTGCGGCTGTAGGAGCGGGCGTAATTTTTTACGTCCGCGCCCTATCTTGTAGTAATGCCGCCTTGTATGATAGTACCACGAGTCCTGATGCAGCACAGCTACATGAGCGGAAGTAGGGGCGGATGTTTTTTACATCCGCTCCCTGCACGGGAGTACCGCATGCCAAGTGCGGTAGTACCGTGTCGGATTTTTGCATCGACTGATTTTCAGAGGAAGTTGGCACGGATGTATTTTTATTCATCCGCACCCTTCCCAGGCTAGGCAAATCCTGCCTTGCGGTAGTACCGCAAGGGGGAGCGGTAGTACCACTCCTGCGGCAGTACCGTCCTCAGCCTCAGTAGCTCAGGCCTGTCCTAGCTCCTGCCGTAGCAGCGGTAGTTGATGACCCACAAGTATAGGGGATCTATCATAGTCCTTTCGATAAGTAAGAGTGTCGAACCCAACGAGGAGCAGAAGGAAATGATAAGCAGTTTTCAGCAAGGTATTCTCTGCAAGTACTGAAATAAGTGGTAACAGATAGTTTTGTGATAAGGTAAATTGTAACGAGCAACAAGTAACAACAGTAAATAAGGTGCAGCAAGGTGGCCCAATCCTTTTTGTAGCAAAGGACAAGCGGAAACAATCTCTTATAAGAGGAAAAGTGCTCCCGAGGACACATGGGAAGATCGTCAAGGTAGTGTTCAGCACGTTCGTATGATTCACGTTCGGTACGTTGAGAATTTGATATGTGGGTGGACGGTGCTTGGGTGCTGTTCTTACTTGAACAAACATCCCACTTATGATTAACCTCTATTGCAAGCATCCGCAACTACAACAAAAGTATTAAGGTAAACCTAACCATAGCATGAAACATATGGATCCAAATCAGCCCTTATGAAGCAACGCATAAACTAGGGTTTAAGCTTACATCACTCTAGCAAGCCATCATCTACTTATTACTTCCCAATGCCTTCCTCTAGGCCCAAATAATGGTGAAGTGTTATGAAGTCGACGTTCACATAACACCACTAGAGGTTAGACAACATACATCTCATCAAAATATTGAACAAATACCAAATTCACATGACTACTAATAGCAAGACTTCTCCCTTGTCCTCAGGAACAAACGTAACTACTCACAAAGCATATTCATGTTCATAATCAGAGGGGTAATAATATGCATAAAGGATCTGAACATATGATCTTCCACCAAGTAAACCAACTAGCATCAACTACAAGGAGTAATCAACACTACTAGCAATCTACTAGCACCAATCCCGGACTTGGAGACAAGAATTGGATACAAGAGATGAACTAGGGTTTGGAGATGAGATGGTGCTGGTGAAGATGTTGATGGAGATTGCCCTCTCCCGATGAGAGGAGCGTTGGTGATGATGATGACGATGATTTCCCCCTCCCGGAGGGAAGTGTCCCCGGCAGAATAGCTCCGTCGGAGCCCTAGATTGGTTCCGCCAAGGTTCCGCCTCGTGGCGGCGGAGTCTCGTCCCGAAAGGTTGCTGCTGATTTTTTTCTCATCGAAAGAGTTCATATAGGAGAAGATGGGCATCGGAGAGCCACCAGGGGGGCCACGAGGTAGGGGGGTGCGCCCCCCACCCTCGTGAGCAAGGTGTGGGCCCCCTGGCCTTCATCTTTGGCGACGATTTTTCTTTATTTATTTTAAGGCATTCCATGGAGTTTCAGGACTTTTGGAGTTGCGTAGAATAGTCCTTCATATTTGCTCCTTTTCCGGCCCAGAATTCAAGCTGCCGGCATTCTCCCTCTTCATGTAAACCTTGAAAATAAGAGATAATAGCCATAAGTATTGTGACATAACGTGAAATAACAGCCCATAATGCAACGAATATTGTCATAAAAGCATGATGCAAAATGGACGTATCAACTCCCCCAAGCTTAGACCTCGCTTGTCCTCAAGCGAAAAGCCGATAACAATAAATATGTCCTCATGTTTAGAGGTAGAGGCGTTGATAAAAAAAGAATACGGACATAAAGGCATCATGATTATTTCCATAACAGCAACATAAATAGATTTTGTCATATGATTACTCATGTTCAAGTGATGATCTTTTCACAAGGCCAAAGTATGAATCAGAAACCTTATTGAGCATCAACAAATTATAACCTCAGTCATTGAAGCAATTGCAATTTATCATAACATCGGAAAGAGTCTATGTCAGAGCTTAAAAGCAAGTCCACATACTCAACTATCACTTAGTCCTTCATAATTGCTAACACTCACGCAATACTTGTGGTTACGGAGTTTAATGGAACCTGAGAGAAAGATAGGGGCTTATAGTTTTGCCCCACAACCTTTTACCTCAAGGGTAATGTCAACAATAATAATTCATGCTCCCCTACATCCAATTAGATATATATATCATGTTCTTTCCAACATGCTGAGCTTGCCATAGGATAAAATAAAAATGGAAAGGTGAAGATCACCGTGACTCTTGCATAAGGTAGAGGATAATAATAAAAGATAGGCCCTTGAGAGAGGAAGCGAGAGGTTATCATGCGCGTTTAGGGTTGATGCACAAAATCTTAATGCAAAAGAATGTCAGTTTATATTGCCCCTTGTATGTGAACCTTTATTATGCAGTCCGTCGCTTTTATTGCGTCCACAACAAGTTCGTACAAAGCTTATTTCTCTGCATTAATAAGTCATGCATATTTAGAGAGCAATTTTTATTGCTTGCACCGATGACAACTTACTTGAAGGATCTTACTCAATCCATAGGTAGATATGGTGGACTCTCATGGCAAAACTAGTTTAAGGGTATTTGGAAGCACAAGTAGTATTTCTACTTGGTGCTGAGAATTTGGCTAGCATGAGGGGGAAAGGCAAGCTCAACACGGTAGAGGATCCATGACAACATACTTTATCTCAGATGTAAGAAAACATAAATCATTATGTTTTCTTCCTTGTCCAACATCAACTCTTTAGCATGTCATATTTTAATGAGTGCTCCCAATCATAAAAGATGCCAATGATAATATATCTATGTGTGAAACCTCTCTTTCCTTATTACTTCCTATTAATTGCAACGATGACCAAAGCTATATTTGTCAACTCCCGAAAACTTTTAATCATCATACTCTTTCTATGTGAAGTCATTACTTTCACTAAGATCAAAATGAAATCTTTGATTATTTTTATTCTTTTTCTTCTAATCACCCAAGATCATGGCAAAATACTCAAGCCCTTGACTCAACACTAATCTTTATTATATAGCTCACGGACTCGATTACAAAGTAGTATCATAAAGCAAAACTCAGAACTAGATCATGCCATGACTTTATTCTACTAAATCAAGATACTACTAATAGGATCGAACAAAGAAAAATGTAAAGATAGGAGTTGTGATGGTGATATGATGCAGGCACCTCCCCAAGCTTGGCGGTTGCCAAGGGAGTGCCCATACCCATGTGATTATATCTCCTTCTTTGTTGTTGGCGGTGGAGGTGTTGTTGATGATGCAAGCTTGTCGTCCACCTTCCATGGCATAGGCTCACCATCATAGAAGGATGATTGAGTCTCCTGAATCCTCAAATCTGCAGCCAAACTCATCCTTTTGAATCTATATTCATACTCACAGTTTTGGTTTTGCAGATCATAGATTTGGGCTTGGAGGTGCTCGATCTTCTCATGTAGCTTGAAGATGGCCTCCTCGGTTCTCTTGGCGTCCGGCTCGTAGTTGTTGGTGAACTCCGCGAGCATCCTGTGGGTAGCGTTGATTCCACGCTCCACCATCCCCTGGCACTTGAAAACTTGTGGCTCCATTGCTTCGAGCCTCGACTCCACGCTTCCGGTTCCCTTTGGTCCCTCAACATCGCGGATGTGCAGCAACACATCACGCATCTCAATGGTTTGAGGGTGTCGCAGCACCTCCGGCGAGGTAAGGGTTGATCACCTTCTCGAAGAACTTGTCCTTGGAAGCACTTGGGGTCGTCATGATGATCTAGACCTGTCAGAAAAACAGCTCGAAACAAGAACTGGGGAGAATTGCGTGATACGAGAGTCAAAACCTTCGGGAGTATATATAATGAATTTTTACCGACCAAAATACGTATCGTGCAAGAAAACGGAGTCCGGAGGGCACAGAGAGGTGCTCATGAGGTAGGGGGCGCGCCCAGGGGGGTAGGGCGCGCCCTCCACCCTCGTGGAGGCCTCGTGTCCTCCCCGGACTGCTACTTATTTTTCTATTTTTCTAAATATTCCAAAACGGAGAAATATTGCCTTAAAAATTGTTTTGGAGTCGGTTTACTTACCGTACCACATACCTATTCCTTTTCGAGTCTGGAACATTACGAGAAGTGTCCCTTATGTATTCCTCCGAGTTACGGTTTCAATAATATTGGTTTCAACATTTATAGGATTACCTGAGATATAATGTTTGATTCTTTGACCGTTTACCACCTTGGATTTGTGCCTTGAAGTTGTTGATTTTTATGGCACCGGGCGATAGACCTTCTCGATAACGTAGGGACCTTCCCATTTAGAGAGAAGTTTTCCTGCAAAAAATCTTAAACGAGAGTTGTATAGCAATACATAATCACCTACATTAAACTCACGCTTTTGTATCTTTTTGTCATGCCATCTTTTAACTTTTTCTTTAAATAACTTGGCATTTTCATAAGCTTGGGTTCTCCATTCATCAAGTGAGCTAATATCAAATAACCTCTTCTCACCGGCAAGTTTGAAATCATAGTTGAGCTCTTTAATAGCCCAATATGCCTTATGTTCTAGTTCGAGAGGTAAGTGACATGCTTTTCCATAAACCATTTTATACGGAGACATACCCATAGGATTCTTATATGCAGTTATATAGGCCCATAATGTATCATTCAGTTTCTTGGACCAATTCTTCCTAGACCTATTAACAGTCTTTTGCAAAATTAATTTGAGCTCTCTATTTCTCAATTCTACCTGACCACTAGACTGCGGGTGATATGGAGATGCAATTCTATGATTAACGTCATATTTCGCAAGCATCTTACGGAAAGCACCATGAATAAAGTGTGAACCACCATCAGTCATCAAGTATCTAGGGACTCCAAACCTCGGAAAAATAACTTCCTTAAGCATTTTAATAGAAGTGTTATGATCAGCACTACTAGTTGGAATAGCTTCTACCCACTTAGTAACGTAATCAACAAAGAACTAAAATATGAGTATATCCATTAGAGGCAGGAAAAGGTCCCATATAATCAAAGCCCCAAACATCAAATGGTTCAATAACAAGTGAATAATTCATAGGCATTTCTTGACGTCTACTAATATTACCAATTCTTTGACATTCATCGCAAGACAAAACAAACTTACGGGCATTCTTGAAGAGAGTAGGCCAATAAAAACCGGATTGTAATACCTTATGTGCAGTTCTATCTCCAGCGTGGTTCCCTCCATAAGCCTCGGAGTGACACTTGTGTAGGATCTGTTCCTGTTCATGCTCAGGTACACAACGTCGAATAACACCATCTACCCCTTCTTTATAAAGATGTATGTTATCCCAAAAGTAATGTCGCAAGTCATAGAAAAACTTTTTCTTTTGTTGGTATGTGAAGCTAGGTGGTATAAACTTAGCAACAATATAATTAGCATAATCAGCATACCATGGAGTGCTACGAGAAGTGCTTATGACATTTAATTGTTCATCAGGAAAGCTATCATCAATAGGTAGTGGGTCATCAAGAACATTCTCTAACCTAGACAAGTTATGCGCAGCGGGGTTCTCAGCTCCTTTTCTATCAACAATATGTAAATCAAATTCTTGCAGCAGGAGAACCCATCTAATAAGTCTAGGTTTTGCATCTTTCTTTTCCACAAGATATTTAATAGCAGCATGATCTGTGTGAATAGTTACTTTAGAGTCAACAATATAGGGTCTGAATTTATCGCAAGCAAATACAACTGCTAAGAGTTCCTTTTCGGTAGTAGCATAATTTCTTTGAGAATTGTCTAGAGTCCTACTAGCATAATGGATAACATTCAATTTCTTATCAACTCTTTGCCCTAGAACAGCACCTAGAGCATAATCACTAGCATCACACATAATTTCAAAGGGTAAATTCAATCGGTGGCTGAACAACAGGTGCGAGACTAATGCTTTCTTAAGTATTTCAAATGCTTCTACACAATCATCATCAAAGACAAATGGTACATCTTTTTGTAATAAATTAGTCAGAGGCCGAGAGATTTTTGAGAAGTCCTTAATGAACCTCCTATAAAATCCGGCGTGACCAAGGAAACTTCTTATACCTTTGATGTCCTTGGGACATGGCATCTTTTCAATAGCATCAACCTTGGCTTTATCAACTTCAATACCTCTTTTAGAAACTTTGTGCCCTAAGACAATACCTTCATTAACAATAAAGTGGCACTTTTCCGAATTCAAGACAAGATTAGTTTCTTCACATCTCTGCAAAACTCGATCAAGATTGCTCAAGCAATCGTCAAAAGAGGAACCATAGACGGAAAAGTCGTCCATGAAAACCTCACAAATCTTTTCACAAAAGTCAGAGAATATAGCCATCATGCATATTTGAAAGGTAGCAGGTGCATTACATAAACCAAAAGGCATACGTCTATAAGCAAAAGTACCAAAAGGGCATGTAAAAGTAGTCTTTGATTGATCTTTAGCCGACACAGGTATTTGAGAAAAACCAGAATAACCATCTAGAAACAAATAATGTGTATGTTTGCATAATCTTTCTAGCATTTGATCAATAAAAGGTAGGGGTAATGATCTTTCTTAGTGGCTTTATTTAATTTGCGGAAATCAATTGTCATCCTATAACCTGTGATAATTCTTTGCGGAATCAATTCATCTTTATCATTAGGGACAACAGTAATACCTCCCTTCTTAGGGACACAATGGACAGGACTTACCCACGACTATCGACAGCGGGATAAATTATACCTGCCTCCAGAAGCTTGAGTATTTCCTTTCTTACCACTTCTTTCATTTTAGGATTCAAACATCGTTGAGGTTCACGAACTGGTTTGGCATCAGCTTCCAAATTTATTTTATGTTTACATAGAGTGGGACTGATGCCCTTAAGATCATCCAGAGTATATCCAATAGCGGCACAATGCTTTTTCAAAGTTTTCAATAATCTTTCTTCTTCATGCTCTGAAAGGTTAGCACTAATAATAACAGGATATATTTTCTTTTCATCAAGATAAGCATATTTAAGATTATCACGCAACGGTTTAAGCTCAAATACGGGATCGCCCTTGGGTGGAGGAGGATCCCCTAGGATTTCAACAGGAAAATTGTGTTGCAGAATAGGTTCCTGTTTAAAGAATACTTCATCTATTTCCCTTATTTCATTCATGAACATATCATTTTCATGGTCGAGCAAATAATGTTCAAAAGGATCACTAGGAGAATGCGGCAATAGAAGCAAGACCAATAATTTCGTCCTTACTAGGCAATTCTTCTTCACGATGTTGTTTACTAAATTTAGAGAAATTAAACTCATGAACCATATCATCCAAGCCAATAGTAACAACATTCTTTTTGCAGTCTATCGTAGCATTAACAGTGTTCAAGAAGGGTCTACCAAATATAATGGGACAAAAGCTATCTTGTGGAGAACCAAGAACAAGAAAATCAGCGGGATATTTGGTTTTCCCACACAAGACTTCAACATCTCTAACAATTCCTATTGGAGATATAGTATATCTATTGGCAAGTTTAATTGTGACATCAATTTCTTCTAACTCAATAGGTGCAATGTCATGCATAATTTCTTTATATAAATCAATGGGTATTGCACTAGCACTAGCACCCATATCACATAAGCCATGATAACAATGATCTCTTATTTTAACAGAAATAACAGGCACGCGTACCACAGGTCTATGTTTATCTTTAGCACACGGTTTAGCAATTCTAGCAGTTTCACCACATAATTGAATAACATGCCCATCAATATTATCAGACAAGAGATCTTTAACAACAGCAATATTAGGTTCTACTTTGACTTGTTCAGGAGGTGTATAAGTTCTAATATTGCTTTTACGAACAACAGTTGAAGCTTTAGCATGATCCTTCATTCTAACAGGGAAAGGTGGTTTCTCAACATAAGAAGTGGGAACAATAGGATCATTATACGTGACAGTCTTTTCTTCAACTTTAATAGGTGCAGCTACTTTTACTTCTATGGGAGGATGATATTTAAACCACTTCTCCTTGGGGAGATCAACATAAGCAGCAAAATATTCACAGAAAGAAGCTACTATCTCAGAGTCAAGTCCATATTTAGTGCTAAATTACGGAAAATATCGATATCCATAAAAGATTTAACACAATCAAACTTAGGTGTCATACCTGACTCCTTACCTTCGTTGAGGTCCCAATCTTCAGAGTTGCATTTAATTCTATCCAATAAATTCCATTTGAATTCAATAGTCCTCATCATAAAAGAGCCATCACAAGAAGTATCGAGCATGGTGCGATTGTTATCAGAAAGCCGAGCATAAAAATTCTGAAGAATTGTCACTTTTGAGAGCTCATCATTGGGGCATGAATATAACATTGATTTAAGCCTCCCCCAAGCTTGAGCGATGCTTTCTCCTTCGCGAGGCCAAAAATTATATATATAATTGTGATCACGATGAACAAGATGCATAGGGTAATACTTTGGATGAAATTCCAATTTCAATCTTTTATAGTTCCATGATCTCGTATGACATAGCCTATACCATGTCAATGCGTCTTCCTTCAAAGATAAAGGGAAAGCCTTCTTATTAACAACATCATCGGGTACACCTACAAGCTTAAATAATCCACAAATTTCATCCACATATATTAAGTGCTCATCAGGGTGCTTTGTTCCATCTCCTGTAAAAGGATTAGCTAGCAGTTTTTCCATCATACTCGAAGGAAATTCAAAAGGAGTTTCATTTTCAATAGGTTCAGTAGGTTGAGGAGCACCTCTTTGCTCTTCTGGACGGGGTGAAGATACCCCGAACAAGCCCCTCAGACAATTACTTTCCATAGTAACAAGTGACAGAAAATTTCAGCACACTAAATAAATTTTTCCTTACCAAATTCCACCTACCAAAGGCGCTTCACTCCCCGGCAACGGGCGCCAGAAAAGAGTCTTGATGACCCACAAGTATAGGGGATCTATCTTGGTCCTTTCGATAAGTAAGAGTGTCAAACCCAACGAGGAGCTGAAGGAAATGATAAGCGGTTTTTAGCAAGGTATTCTCTGCAAGTACTGAAATAAGTGGTAACAGATAGTTTTGTGATAAGGTAAATTGTAACGAGCAACAAGTAACAAAAGTAAATAAGGTGCAGCAAGGTGGCCCAATCCTTTTTGTAGCAAAGGACAAGCCGGAACAAACTCTTATAATAGGAAAAGCGCTCCGAGGACACATGGGAATATCGTCAAGCTAGTTTTCATCACGTTCATATGACTCGCGTTCGGTACTTTGATAATTTGATATGTGGGTGGACGGTGCTTGGGTGCTGTTCTTACTTGAACAAACATCCCACTTATGATTAACCTCTATTGCAAGCATCCGCAACTACAACAAAAGTATTAAGGTAAACCTAACCATAGCATGAAACATATGGATCCAAATCAGCCCCATACGATGCAACGCATAAACTAGGGTTTAAGCTTCATCACTCTAGCAACCCATCATCTACTTATTACTTCCCAATGCCTTCCTCTAGGCCCAAATAATGGTGAAGTGTTATGTAGTCGACGTTCACATAACACCACTAGAGGTTAGACAACATACACCTCATCAAAATATCGAACGAATACCAAATTCACATGACTACTAATAGCAAGACTTCTCCCTTGTCCTCAGGAACAGACGTAACTACTCACAAAGCATATTCATGTTCATAATCAGAGGGGTAATAATATGCATAAAGGATCAGAACATATGATCTTCCACCAAGTAAACCAACTAGCATCAACTACAATGAGTAATCAACACTACTAGCAACCTACTAGCACCAATCCCGGACTTGGAGACAAGAGCTGGATACAAGAGATGAACTAGGGTTTGGAGATGAGATGGTGTTGGTGAAGATGTTGATGGAGATTGCCCTCTCCAGGAGCATTGGTGATGGTGATGACGATGATTTCCCCCTCCCGGAGGGAAGTGTCCCCGAAAGAACAGCTCCGCCGGAGCCCTAGATTGGTTCCGCCAAGGTTCCGCCTCGTGGCGGCGGAGTCTCGTCCCGAAAGGTTGCTGCTGATTTTTTTCTCGTTGAAAGACTTCATATAGGAGAAGATGGGCATCGGAGAGCCACCAGGGGGGCCACGAGGTAGGGGGCGCGCCCCCCACCCTCGTGAGCAGGGTGTGGGCCCCTTGGCCTTCATCTTTGGCGATGATTTTTCTTTATTTATTTTAAGGCATTCCGTGGAGTTTCAGGACTTTTGGAGTTGTGCAGAATAGTCCTTCAATATTTGCTCCTTTTCCGGCCGAGAATTCCAGCTGCCGGCATTCTCCCTCTTCATGTAAACCTTGTAAAATAAGAGAGAATAGCCATAAGTATTGTGACATAACGTGAAATAACAGCCCATAATGCAACAAATATTGTCATAAAAGCATGATGCAAAATGGACGTATCAGTAGCACCGCGGTCAGTCGCGGTAGTACCGTGAGGCCTTGCGGTAGTACCGCTTTTCCCGGGTGGTAGTACCGCAAGTCGCGGGCTGGTTAAGTGGATAACGGTTGTATTTGGTTCTCCACTATATAAGGGGTGTCTTCTTCCTCTAGTTGACCACCTCTTCCAACCCTAAGCTCCATTGTTGCTCCAGGCTCCATTTTCGCCCGCTCTCTCTCCCTAGCCAATCAAACTTGTTGATTTGCTCGGGATTGGTTGAGAAGGCCCCGATCTACACTTCCACCAAGAGAAATTTGATTGCCCCCACTAATCCCTTGCGGATCTTGTTACTCTTGGGTGTTTGAGCACCCTAGACGGTTGAGGTCATCGCGGAGCCATAGTCCATTTGGTGAAGCTTCGTGGTGTCGTTGGGAGCCTCCAATTAAGTTGTGGAGATTGCCCCAACCTCGTTTGTAAAGTTTGATTCGCCTCCAAGGGCACCGATGGTGGAATCACGGCATCTCGCATTGTGTGAGGCGTGAGGAGAATACGGTGGCCCTAGTGGCTTATTGGGTAGCATTGTGCCTCCACACCGCTCCAACGGAGACGTACTTCCCCTCAAAGGGAAGGAACTTCGGTAACACATCCTCGTCTTCACCGGCTCCACTCTTGGTTATCTCGTGCCTTTACTTGTGCAAGCTTATTTGTGTTATATCCCTTGCTTGCTCGTGTGCTTGTTGTTGTTGCATCATATAGGTTGCTCACCAAGTTGCATATCTAGACAACCTACTTTGATGCAAAGTTTAAATTGGTAAAGAAAAACTAAAAAATGATAGTTGCCTATTCACCCCCCTCCCCCTCTAGTCAACTATATTGATCCTTTGAATTGGTACCAGAGCCTCGTCTCTTTATTAAGGACTTTGCCGTCCGAAGAGTATGGTTGACACCGTAGACGGTGCGGAGGAGCACTCCGGTGTGAATCCAATCTCGTCTACGACCGATGGGGGAACCGCGGTCTCTCGTGAGGAATTCAATGTGGCTTTGGACACATTGAAGACCTCCATGATGACCGAGGTTGAAAGCATGTTTAATAAATTCATAGAAGGGCTTAAACTTTCCACCGCACCGTTGAAAGTGGGTGATCCCTCTAACAAGGTGACGGATGCTAACTCCGACAAGGGGGAAGCTACTAGCGAGAAAGCTCCTTCTTCTAGTTGTAAAAATGGCATCGGCATCTTCGACCATGTGGAACCTCCACCTGTCTATGGTGGACCGCTTCCTTCCACTCATTTGAATCATGCCGGCCCTGCCCCTAAGATTGAAAAGAATGTGGAATTTGATTCTTGGGTCTATCGCTTTAAGCGTCATTTAAATCATGTGAATACTAATCTTTGGAGAATCATTGAAGAAGGTTTCTATCCGCACGACCAAAGCAACTTCACTCCTAGAGAAGCCGTGGATAATCAATTCAATGATAATGCTCTCTTCATCATCCAAGAAGCAATACCCCCTGAAGATCTTCCTCATCTCCGGCCCTACTCCATGGCCAAAGATGCTTGGCACCAAGTTGTCTCTCTCTACCGGGGCAGTGCAAGCATTCAACGCTCAAACTATGAAGTGGTACAAGATGAAGCCGATGAGTTTGCAACGAAAGAAGATGAAGAACCTCGTGAGCTCTATCGGAGGGTAACCAAATCGCGGTTTCACTCCGAGATCATGGAAGCAAGGACACGGATGACAATTGGATCAGCGCAAATTCCTCAAGGCAATGATGCCTTATCACAAAGCCATGTCCTCCGCCATTCGTCAAAGGCCGGACTTCCACACCTTCTCCTCAAGTGAAGTGTTGGATGAGTTCGTTGCTATGAGCATCTTGGAAAGACCACCAATAATGTGGTGCTACGGTCTCAAAGAGTAAAGAAGCCCAACCTTGCACTAATGGCCAAGGTTAATGTGGAGGAGGAGGACGAAGAGGAACAAGAGGAGAGCAACCCCGAAGATACAAAGTATGCCTATCATGAACACATGGCTCTTGCTTCAAGGAAATTTTGGAGCAAGAAGAACTCAAGGCCCAACTTCAACAAGAACAATTCAAGTGGCACAAAGGTCAAGCAACATGTGAGGACTTGCTATAATTGTGGCAATGTGAGCCATTTTATTGCGGAGTGCCCTTATGAGAAGAGGGAAGACAATGGTGGCAAGCTCATCCAAAAGGACAAGGCCAAGTCTTTCCCCAACAAGAGCAACTTCACCAAGAAGACTCCTCCCAAGGCATTGGTGGTACAAGAAGAGTACAATGAGGATGATGATGATGACGACGATGGTGAGTCGGTTGCCATGGCCTCCGTTGCCATTGCAACGACTCCACGGGTGTCTCTCTTGGACTCACCAAATGAAAGCATCACCGCCAAGTGCCTCATGGCGAAAGCCACCAACAAGGTAACCCCCAACATCAAAACTACCATCATTAATCATCCTTTGTTGGTGGATTGCATTGATGAACATGAGGAATCTAATGTGGAGGAGAATGAGTTTGAGTCCTTTATGGGTAAACTCAAGGGTAAATCCAAGAAGTACTTCGTTGCTCTCTTGGAACAACTTGGTGAAGCCAATGACATGATCGAGGCTCACGAAGATACCATCTCTAAGATGGAGGGGCATAGTCGTGACTATGCCGATGAGATTCGGATCTTTCCAATGCTCTTGAAGAAGAGCGTGGTCTTCGTTTGGCTCTTGAGGAGTCACTGGCGATGATCATGCTAAATTAAAGAAAGATCTTTATCATGCTCTTGTTGTATCTCGTGTGCTAAATTCCGAGAAGGCCAAACTTGGGGTTGATCTTGCTAGACTCAAGGAGGAGTTTGATATACTTGACAAGGCTCACAAGGCCTTGAAAGGTGTTCATGCTAGCCTCAAGGAGTCTCATGATCAACTCCAAGTGAAGCTAACCAAGGAGAAAGCCACCTTTCCTCATATGGTGTTAATTGATAATGCAAATGGTACCAGTACAAAAAAAGACACATCAGTGACATTTTGGGTTGAACAAAAACAAATTGTCATACATATGACACTTCTATGACGATAATTGTGACAAAACCCGGTATCATCATAGATGTGGTGGGCTCCTACTTCTATGACAAAAAATCATGACAAAAAATGGTCTTTTTCGTCACAGGCGGGCGGAGATGCAGCTTTTAAATCACAGGCGGGCGGAGATGCAGCTGCATGACATTCTTTGGGCCGTCCATGACGGAAAAAACCGTGGTAGAAGCGAGGGGAGGAAAATTTTGGGGAGTTGCGGTTACGATTGGGAGGTCGGGGCGGCGATGCGTCGCGTTCTCTCGTACACGTGCAGCGTGTGTGCGGCGTTAGCTCTAATCAACCCGGCGATTGCCGCAGACTACAGCGTTCATCGAACCCGGCGATCGATCGATGGCTGTTAAGCGAACCCGATCGGCGATTCCTTCACTCTGCTGCTAACTCAAGCCGATCGATTGGATGAGCGGTGGCGTTGCGGGGAGGGGTTGGATGAGCGATTGGCGGTGGCGTTGCCTCTGGATGAACAGGACCCCGTGGTGTGGAGGGCTGGATGAGCGATGAAGCGGTGGAGGGGTGGCCGTGGAGGGTGGTTGAGCAGGACCCGTGGTGTGGAGGGCTAGATGAGCGATGAAGCGGTGGAGGGTGCCCGTGGAGGGGTGGTTGAACGATGGCCGGTGGAGTAAGCGCGGTGGAGGCTGGATGAGCGGGGAGCCCGTGGAGGCTGGAGGAGGTCGACGGTGGAGATGAGCAGTATCCCGTGGAGTCCCGTTTTACAATGCGCCACACCTCCCGATGAACAGGACCCCGTTTGACCGTAGTGCTCCAACACAAGTCCGTTTAAATCCGTTTTGCGGTGCGCCACACCTCCCGATCAACAGGACCCCGTTTTGACCGTGGGAGGTCATTTCCTCCGTTTTTGCGATCGCCACACCCTCCCGATCAACGGGACCCGTTCGAGCGTGGCGGTCGAACACAAGGCCGTTTCCTCCGTTCTGCGGTACGCCAGGCCTCGTTTCCATCGCCTGTTCCGTCCAAGCCGGTTGGCTCCCAAGCGTTCTGTTTCCTCCTGTAGGACCTTGAAGTATGTCTAGAGGGGAGGTGATTAGACTACTTGACCAATTAAAAGCTATGCCTTTTCCCAATTTTAGACTTTGGCAGATTTTAGCTATCTTTGAACAATTCAAGCAATCATCACGCAATTCAAGCAAGCATGCAAAGAGTATATAGGCAGCGGAAAATAAAGCATGCAACTTGCAATAATGTAAAGGAAAGGGTTTGGAGGATTCAAACGCAATTGGAGACACGGATGTTTTTGTCGTGGTTCCGATAGGTGGTGCTATCGTACATCCACGTTGATGGAGACTTCAACCCACGTGTATGGTAGCAGTTCTTGCGAGTCCACGGAGCGCTCCACCCACGAAGGGTCCACGAAGAAGCAACCTTGTCTATCCCACCACGGCCGTCGCCCACGAAGGACTTGCCTCACTAGCGGTAGATCTTCACGAAGTAGGCGATCTCCTTGCCCTTACAAACTCCTTGGTTCAACTCCACAATCTTGTCGGAGGCTCCCAAGTGACACCTAGCCAATCTAGGAGACACCACTCTCCAAGAAGTAACAAATGGTGTGTTGATGATGAACTCCTTGCTCTTGTGCTTCAAATGATAGTCTCCCCAACACTCAACTCTCTCTCATAGGATTTGGATCTGGTGGAAAGAAGATTTGAGTGGAAAGCAACTTTGGGAAGGCTAGAGATCAAGATTCATATGGTTGGAATGGAATATCTTGGCCTCAACACATGAGTAGGTGGTTCTCTCTCAGAACTGGTAAGTTGGAAGTGTAGGTTGGTTCTGATGGCTCTCTCCACGAATGAAGAGGAGGTGGAGGGGTATACACAAAACCTAACTATTACACACAATTTACCAAACTCGGTGGGACCGAATCAAAAAACTCGGTCAGACCGATTTAGTAAACCTAGTGACCGTTAGGGTTTTCGGTTGGACTAACATGCAACTCGGTAGGACCGATATGGTTAGGGTTAGGGCATAACGTAATCTCGGTGAGACCGATTACACAAACTCAGTGAGACCGAATTTGGTAATTAGCTAACCAGAGAGTTGGTCGGAGTAAACTCGGTGGGACGATTTGCTCTCTCGGTGAGACCGAAAAGTTACAAAAGGGAAACAGAGAGTTTACATTGTAATCTCGGTGGGACCGATTCGCTCTTTCGGTGAGACCGAAAAGTTACGAAAGGGAAACAGAGAGATTACAATCCCATCTCGGTGAGACTGAGATCCCTATCGATGAGACCGATTTGCCTAGGGTTTGTGGCAGTGGCTAAGACATCTGAACTCGGTGGCGCCCGATAGAAAGAATCGGTAGGGCCGAGTTTGACTTTAGGTTTAGGTCATATGTGGATGTGAGAAAGTAGTGGAGGGTTTTGGAGCATATCACTAAGCACATGAAGCAAAAGGCTCATTAAACAACACCTCATCCCTCCTTGATAGTATTGGCTTTTCCTATAGACTCAATGTGATCTTGGATCACTAAAATGTAAAATGTAGAGTCTTGAGCTTTTGAGCTTGAGCCAATCCTTTGTCCTTGATACTTTGAGGGATCCACTTTCATCATCCATGCCGTGCCATGCATTGAGCTTTCCTGAAATATTTGTCTTGGAATAGCATTAGCTCAATGAGCTATATGTTGTTATGAATTACCAAAACCACCTAGGGATAGTTGCACTTTCAATCTCCCCCTTTTTGGTAATTGATGACAACATATAGATCAAACTTAGACAAATGAAAATAAAATTTGAAAAACATCGTCGCTTTGAGAAGTATGTGATAAGCAAGATCTCCCCCTAAATTTGTGCATAGAAATATTTTCTTTGGACTGCAAATGCACAAGGAATTAGGCTCATGGGTTACTCTTCCATGTCACATACATCTTGGTGGGCGCTCAAAATAACAAAGATTGAATACATGCACTCATCACCAAGCAAAGTGAATGATCATATAAGGATAAATAAGATAATATCATAACGAGCATAAGTGTAGCTTATGATCAAACACATGATCATCAATGTCTCACGGGTAATTGCATAGTATATCAACCAATCAAAAGCAAATAAAGTTCAACCAAAAAGACAAGAGAGAACAAAAGCAAATCTCTCTCTCGAAGCCTATGATCTATACATTTTTCTCCCCCTTTGGCAACAAGTTACCAAATAGTTCCTAGAGAATGCATAGGACTATAACGTCTCTCAGGCTTGGTCTTCTGGTGGTGGTGGTGTCCGGAGAACTCCAAGAACGAAGCCTTCAGTCGATGTAGATGGAGCTGAAGGAGTTGGTGCTAGAGCTGGTTGTGCTGGAGTTGTAGCTGGAGCTGATGAAGTGACTCTGGTGTCTTGAACTAGCTCTGCAGCTGATCTCTGAGCTCGTGGCACTCTGGCAAATGCATCAGTCGTTGTTCTGCCCTTCCTCTCATGCATGTCATCATGTAGCTGCTCCACAGCTGACTGAATCTCAGTTACTTTGACATCAAGATCATAGAATTTTTGTTCCATGATTCTCTCCAGGCTCTCCTGGTTTTGAGTTAGGGTGGCCAACCCCTTCTCAATCCATGAGTTGATGCTATCAAGTAACCAAGCTGCTCATGCTTGTTCTTCAGAAAGTATTCAGATGCCTCTGCTTGAGTTGGCATCTTGGCAGCCTTCTCTTGCCTTGCTTTCTCCTTCTTCTCTTGCGCTTGCACTGATGTTGGTTCATTTTCAGTCATGACAACTTGATTGTCCTCAAAGTCAGGATAGAGAACCATGTGTTCCTTATCCAACTGATACTTCCCTGTGCCCATCTTTGAGTTTATCAACTCCTGAATCTGTGGGGCATATCCAAAGCTCCTCTTCTGGTCTGCTGCAGTCCTCTTGATAGTTTCAACTATGAGGCTCGTGACTTTGAATTTCTGAGGCACATAAAAAACATGAAGCAAATAGATTGCATGCCCTCTAATCATGTTGTGGTCACTAGATTTGGGCAAAAGAGTGTGCCTTAGGATCCAGTTGATTGTAGGCAGCCCTGACAGAAGATAGTGAACTGATCCAAACTTGAAGGACTCAAGTGCATCATCTGGGATTTCCTTGTACATGTGTGACATTGAGTTGTGACCCATCTTCTTCTTGGCATAAATGTCCAAGTCATCTTCATCTTCCTTTGGGGCATTGATCAGACTTGCCCATTCTTCTATGGTTGACTGATATCGACTTCCTTCAGACATCCACACTATCCTGCCATCTGGATAGAAATGTGATGTGGAGTAGAATTGCATAATGAGCTCGTCGTCCCAATTTGTGAGCTTCTTCCCAACAAAATCTGCAACTCCACAAGCACTGAAGCTGTCATACACTCCAGGATAGTGTTCTTCATTCTCCTGAATGTAGGTCCAGTCGACCCACCTCATATCACAAACTATGGGCTTTTTATCCAACAAGATAGTCTCATAGAAGTCCTGCTGTTCCTTGGTGTGGAACCTGTAATCCATAACAGTTCTTCTCCTGGTGGCATATGGATCTGACTCTCTCCATAGCCTCAACCCTTGATCTCTCCTGATCTTCATGTTTTCAGCCACAGGATGAGCATCATTGTGGTCTGGGATCTTGGGTTTGAGCTTCTTTAGGACCTGCCCTTCTTCATCTTCCTCGGCTTCAACCTCAGGCATTGGGGCTTTGTTCTTCTCAGTTGCTGGTATACTCCTGGTATTTCTCTTTGGTGCACTCTTGGGCTTGAGGGCAGCTTTGGGCTTTGAAGTTGCAGCCCCTGACTTTATGGCATCACCCATCAGCTTTTGTGCCTTGGGTGCAGGCTCAGCAACCTCTTCTTCTTCCTCTTCTTCCATCATAGATGGTTTCCCAATCACCCTGGCCATGGTCTTCTTGACCCTTTCCTTCCTTTTCTTTCCTTCAAGAAGACAGCGGGTTCTTTGGGTTGGGACTCCAAAGCAGCTTGAGTGGAGACTCTGGCTTTGGACATAGGTTGTCTACCTGCTAGCCTTTTGATCTTTAATCCAGGCTTGACTGCTGTCGAGTTGTGCTCTCTCTTGAGCACTTTCTTCTTGGAACTGGCCTCATCCACATCTGCCACATAATCTTCATCCTCAGACTCTGAGGTCTTCTTCTTCCTTGTCCTGGTGGCAGCCTTGGGCAAATTACTGGGAGTGCTTCTGCTCCCCTCATCTGAGCTGCTTGAGGGACTAGTGCCCTCACTCATTTGAATTTGCTCCTCTGACCTGTTCTGGCTGTCACTTTGGTCTGACATGCTTTGCCTTGTTGACTGTTGACCACAGCGAATAGTTATAGATGAGGTACAGTGGATGAGCATCACAAAATGCAGAGATTTTTGCAAAGGAATGATTCAAAAACTTAGTTTTAGTTTCCACAGAAAGCATTTCGGATCTACCGATTTTCAAACTTCGGTGATACCGAAGCAGTTTTGGAACCTAAACTAGTGAACTCGGTCGAGCCGAGTCACGAGTTGATGACACCAAGACTGCTAGGGTTTCTAAAGTCCTAAAATCGGTCACACCGATTTGTAATTCTCGGTCGGGCCAAGAGACTTACTAGTGCAATGGCGTTAGCCAAATCGGTGGGACCGAGTTTTTCAACTCGGTGGGTCCGAGATGGTTTCAACAGAAACCTAACCCTAAATTTTCGAATCATACCTATTCTAAGGATTGTTTTGACTAGATAGAAGTTTTTCAATCATGGCAAGATGCATTATGAATACAATGTGCTGAGAATCGGACGAGGAAAGCACAGAGATCAAGTGCATACCCTAGTTCGGCGGTGAACTTGCTACGGCGGCAACGGTGGAGGAGAATTCTGTTGACGGCGGTGGAGACCAGCGATAGGAGGCGGCTGGCGATGAAGTCGACGATCCGTAGACCAAGTAGGCAGAGCGAGCTATGCGTGGGCCAGAAGTTTCGGAGAAAATTTTCCAAAATTTGCCTGTGTGATATATATAGCCTGAAACTTTCGGTGTGACCGAGTTGAACAACGCGGTCACCGAGATGCATAACTGTTAACAGTTACAGCAACTCGGTGTGACCGAGCAGTTAAAATCGGTTGCACCGAGATTGAAAACATAGATCGACTTAGTAATCTCGGTATGACCGAAATGGAGAAATCGGTCAGACCGAAAATCACAAAGAAGTTTTGGAAGTTTAAGTCTATGACGAATCGGGGACTCAAGTGCTCCTCACATAGAGTGGTTCGAATCTGACTTGATCAAATTTTGTGATGTAGCATGAATAGAGTTTGGGACGAGAAAAGCATAGATAGCTAGAGAAGGTTCTTAGGCATTCTTGTCCATCCACTTGGCAAAAGAAAAAGAAACCAATCAATCAAACAACAAGTGGATGTCCTCGAATGAGTAAAACATGCAACCAACATGCTCACACAATAAAATGACAAATGAAATATGTGACAAAGCATGCACAACCAATTCTAGCATCTATCAAACAATTGGCGATGACTAGGTCATCTATATATGAGTATATTGACTTAGGAGTCAAATGAGAACATTTGATCATAGGTCATACTCATCGTTTAAGCTCAAGTGGGGTTTCCACTTTTACATAAAGCATTTATGTGTTCACATCATTAGAGTTGCTTTGACTCAATTCTTAGAGTTAAGCTCCCCCTAGATGTGAGATCCCCCTTAGAGGGATAAACTAACCTTGGGTTGTCGTTGATGACTTCATGTAGGTGTTGAAGATGTGGATGCTCAATGTTGATGTAGATCTTTTGGAGCAATCCTTTGGAGTGAGTTGCACTTTCAATACCTACGGGTTAGTCCCACAAGGAACAAACAAGAATATCCATAGACATAGAGTGATGCACACACACAAAATGATGTCCATGAAAACATTAGGTTACCTTGTCCCTTGCCTTACCAACATGAGGGTTTGTGACTCCTTGAACTAGTGCAAGATATGGAAGTTGATTGCACCTGTCCTTGCCATAATGATATGAGTGAAAAATGTTGGCGGAGTCACCCTCAAGAACTTTCTAGTTCTTGTTCTTCGGGATCCACATCATCTTGATGGGAATCCTTGGTGTAGTAATTGTGCTTGATGAAGTAGAACTTGACGAAGTCTTGGGAACCCACTTGACCAAGGCCTAAGGTGCTTCTTCAAATGCATCAATCTCCTCTTGAAGCTTGTCCTTGCCTTTGTTCTTGTGGTCTTGTGGTGGAAGATCATCTTGAGCTTGTGTTCCCTTGAAGGAAGTAGGATCATACTTCTCTTGTTGAGGAACAAACTTCGTCTTGGGGTATTGATCTTCTTCCTACTCAACTCCATTGGCATTGAACTTTCGTTCAAAACCAACACCTTGATTCTTCCTGCCTTTCTTGCTTGCGTACAATTTCCTCAAATTGCTTACTCCGGCAAGGCTCTTGTATACACCTTTCTCTATAATTCCCTTCAATAAGCTGTTTTCTTGCTCAAGTGTAACTTGGCTAGGAGAATCATTAGTGGAATCAAGAGAACTACTAGAAGCAACAATATTGGATTTAGCATTGTTATTGTTACTACTAGAAGAAGAATCCTTCTTGTTCTTGTTACTAGACTTTACTTGAGGCATGTAAGTAGATAAGAGTAAACGCTTGGCAATGTAAGAAGAACTTTTCTTACGAAGATCATCATTGATCGCTTTTAGGAACTCATGCTCTTGCTCAAGATTGAGATTTTCAAAGCGTAACTTCTCATGAGCCCTTAAAATTTCTCGATGATCTTCAAAGATAGTTTCATGAGCTAACTTAAGAGTGTTTAGTTCTTTAGTTAGACGCTCAATTTTCTCCTTATCATTGTCATTCATTTCATCTTGATTAGCATGATTAATTGACGTTTCATCATAGTATTCATCACTAGAGTTGTCAACAAGTAAATCATCATCACCTAGCAAGTTATCTTCATCACTATTAAAATCAACATACTCGGGGTGTGTTACCTTAGGACCTTTGGCCATGAAGCATCTTCCAATTCCTTCATTTGGTGATTCAAATATGTCGTAGGAGTTGGTTGACACAAGTGCTAAACCGGCAACACCTTCATCTTGAGTGTATTGAGTCGGAGTGATAGCTTCTCTCGGAGTGATTGTCGGATTCGGGCGGATACCCATTCACCAACATGAGCTTGATGTCTTCGTTTTGTGTAGCTCTTTGATGACTTGTCTTTCCTTTCCGAATCCTTGCTTCTCCGTGAGGGTCTTCGTTCATAATGATCATCTCTACTCCTTCTCTCTCTTGGTGGTGATTCTTCTCTATTACTTCTTCTCTTGGGAGAATCTTCTCTTCTTTTGTAGGGTGTCGTACACTCATTGGAATAGTGTCCGGGTCTCCCACAATTGTAGCAATTGCGCTCTGGACTAGAAGATCTTTTGTCATTGTAGGACCTTGACTTGGAGCTTCTTTCTTTGCTTCTCTCTTGTAGAATTTGTTGAAGTTCTTCACCGTTAAGCTCAATTCTTCATTGAAGGTCTATTTCTCACTTGATGATGTGGGGGCTTCACATGAGGCTTTGTAAGCACCACTTGACTTGTTGTGAAGTTCCTCCTTATCCTTGAGTGACATCTCATGAGCAACAATTCTTCCAATGACTTCATTGGCTTGAGATCTTTGTAATTTGGCATCATTTGGATCAATGTGCACTGCGGTATCATATTTTCCATCCAATGCTCTTAGGATCTTCTTGATGATGAATCATCGGTCATCTCTTCACTTCCTAAGCCGGCAATCTCATTTGTGATAAGAGCAAGCCTAGAGTACATTTCAGCGACACCTTCACCATCCTTCATTTTGAACTTGTCAAGCTGACTTTGGAGCACATCCAACTTGGATTCCTTGACGGAGTCGGTACCTTCGTGCATATCAATCAAAGTATCCCAAATTTCCTTTGCATTCTCAAGACGGCTGATTTTGTTGAATTATTCGGGGCACAATCCGTTGGAGAGGATATCACAAACTTGAGCGTTGTATTGCAACATCTTCAACTCTTACGCACTAGCTTCACGGTTCGGTTCTCTCCCATCAAAGAATTCACCTTGCAAGCCAATACACACAATAGCCCAAATGGCGGGGTTATGTCCGAGAATATGCATTTTCATCTTATGCTTCCAACTAGCAAAATTAGTGCCATCAAAGTAAGGACCTCTATGATGATAATTTCCCTCGCTAGCCGCCATACTCTCCTAGGTTGTGAAACCAAGGCTATGACCACCAAAAGCTATGGAAATCAAAGCAAATGGAGACCAAAGCTCTGATACCACTTGTAGGACCTTGAAGTATGTCTAGAGGGGGGGTGATTAGACTACTTAACCAATTAAAAGCTATGCCTTTTCCCAATTTTAGACTTTGGCAAATTTTAGCTATCTTTGAACAATTCAAGAAATCATCACGCAGTTCAAGCAAGCATGCAAAGAGTATATAGGCAGCGGAAAATAAAGCATGCAACTTGCAAGAATGTAAAGGGAAGGGTTTGGAGGATTCAAACACAATTGGAGACACAGATGTTTTTGTCGTGGTTCCGATAGGTGGTGCTATCGTACATGCACGTTGATGGATACTTCAACCCACGTAGGGTAACGGTTGCGAGAGTCCACCGGAGGGCTCCACCCACGAAGGGTCCACGAAGAAGCAACCTTGTCTATCCCACCATGGTCGTCGCCCACGAAGGACTTGCCTCACTAGCGGTAGATCTTCACAAAGTAGGCGATCTCCTTGCCCTTACAAACTCCTTGGTTCAACTCCACAATCTTTCGGAGGCTCCCAAGTGACACCTAGCCAATCTAGGAGACACCACTCTCCAAGAAGTAACAAATGGTGTGTTGATGATGAACTCCTTGCTCTTGTGCTTCAAATGATAGTCTCCCCAACACTCAACTCTCTCTCATAGGATTTGGATCTGGTGGAAAGAAGATTTGAGTGGAAAGCAACTTTGGGAAGGCTAGAGATCAAGATTCATATGGTTGGAATGGAATATCTTGGCCTCAACACATGAGTAGGTGGTTCTCCCTTAGAACTGGTAAGTTGGAAGTGTAGGTTGGTTCTGATGGCTCTCTCCACGAATGAAGAGGAGGTGGAGGGGTATACACAAAATCTAACCGTTACACAAAATTTACCAAACTCGGTGGGACCGAATCAACAAACTCGGTCAGACCGATTTAGTAAACCTAGTGACCGTTAGGGTTTTCGGTGGGACTGACATGCAACTCGGTAGGACCAATATGGTTAGGGTTAGGGCATAATGTAATCTCGGTGAGACCGATTACACAAACTCGGTGAGACCGAATTTGGTAATTAACTAACCAGAGAGTTGGTCAGGTAAACTTGGTGGGACCGATTTTCTCTTTCGGTGAGACCGAAAAGTTACAAAAGGGAAACAGAGAGTTTACATTGTAATCTCGGTGGGACCAATTCGCTCTTTCGGTGAGACCGAAAAGTTACGAAAGGAAGCGAGAGATTACAATCCCATCTCGGTGAGACCGAGATCCCTACCGTGAGACCGATTTGCCTAGGGTTTGTGGCGATGGCTAAGACATCCGAACTCGGTGGCGCGGATAGAAAGAATCGATGGGGCGAGTTTGACTTTAGGTTTAGGTCATATGTGGATGTGAGAAAGTAGTGGAGGGTTTTGGAGCATATCACTAAGCACATGAAGCAAAAGGCTTATTAAACAACACCTCATCCCTCCTTGATAGTATTGGCTTTTCCTATAGATTCAATGTGATCTTGGATCACTAAAATGTAAAATGTAGAGTCTTGAGCTTTTGAGCTTGAGCCAATCCTTTGTCCTTGATATTTTGAGGGATCCGCTTTCATCATCCATGCCATGCCATTCATTGAGCTTTCCTGAAATATTTGTCTTGGAATAGCATTAGCTCAATGAGATATATGCTGTTATGAATTACCAAAACCACCTAGGGATAGTTGCACTTTCACCTCCCGATGAACACGACACATTCCGTTGCCTCCCTACGAACACGACGCATTCCGTTGCCTCCTCATGAACACGACGATGACGTTGTTTCTCCGTCCGACCAAGCCATGTACGTATGCGTGAGTAGGCGTTCAAACCCTGCCCGTATGTACGTACGTGGTCGTATTTTCTTTCTTGCACCCTCGCCGTTGTACGTACGTGTACATGCTACGTGCGCGCCTCTACTACGACACGTGCGTGCCTCTACAACGACCAGTATGTATGCGCATTACCGTTCGCGACCAGAATGACAATGCTACGTACGCTTCGACCAGGTGGGTCCCGACTGTCAGGCACTTCCTTGCGTGCGAAAATGTAGCTGGTGGTCCCAGCAGTCAGAGGGGCGAATCGTAATTTTTTTTGCACGGACGCACTTCCTTTGCGTGGGAAGATGTAGCTGGTAGGTCCCAGCAGTCAGGAGGGCGAATTGTTTTTTTTGCCCGGACGCACTTCCTTGCGTGCGAAGATGTAGCTGGTGGGTCCCAGCAGTTAGGGGGAAATGTTTTTTTCACAAAATACGGTGGCCCGTCCGGTGGGTCCCCGCTGCCAGGTGGAGGAATCATTATTTTGCGCGTAATAAGGAGGCACTTCCTTGTTGCGGCCGTGGACCAATTGTCGGCCTCTCCACGTCTGATCCACGTCGATGGAAGTCGTTCCGTGACCACGTTGACCACGCCACGCCCGAGAGCACCACGGCGGTGGGACGACAGCGAGGCCTGGGAAGGGGCGACTTCGGAGCCGGGAAGACGCAGCGATGGATGCCCATGCGAAGAGGAGTACGAGGTTCACCGGTTGGCTGCGGTGTGAGGCTCTTTGTCGCCCTTGAGAATAACAGGGGTGTGGGTGAGTAGAGGGATGGCCTGGCGATGGTGGGAGTAGTAGGGGCGGTGAGGCCTCCGTGGCATCCTTGCCGGCCACGAGAGGTAGGAGCATGCGGCACGACCGGCGCTGGTTTGGTAATTTGGAGCAAGAAGACCAGAGGTTGAAGAAGCACTCTGACCGTTGGATGAACATCGTCTGATGCAGGAGCTAGAATCGTTCATATTGACTAAGTTGACAAAGCCCTCCGACCCGTCAACTTGGTAGGCCCACATGTCGACCTCCCACTATGCTTTGGGTTCCGGTGGCGGGGAGTATTAATTTTTTGTGCGTAATAAGGAGGCACTTCCTTGCGTGCGAAGATAGCTGGTGGGTCCGAGCATGTCAGCGTGAGGGCACATTTTTTTCGCGAAATACAGAGGCCCTTCCGGTGGGTCCCAGATGTCAGGTGGAGGAATCATTATTTTGTGCGTAATAAGGAGGCATTTCCTTGTGTGCGGCCATGGACCCAGCTGTCAGCCTCTCCATGCACAGTCTACTTCCTATGGTGTCGTTCGTTGACCACGTTGACCACGCCCGCGCGGCGCATCCAAGGTGGTGGACGACGGCGAGGCCCCGGACAGCAACGAGCCGGAGATGGGAAGACGCGGGAGTAGAGTTGCGACGGAGAGGTGTCTGAGGTTAACTGGTTCTAGTGCGGTGTGGTTCGGATCGGTGGAGAAGAACAGGAGGTGTGGAGGGTGGAGGGATGGCACAGCCAACGATGGAGTAGCGCTTTATAGCAAAGCATGCTAAGCAGAGCTGCTAGCAGCAGGAGGCGGGAGGTGGTCCCGGCGGCGCTGGAGGAAGAAGACGAGAGATTGAAGATGGATGTCGGTCGTTGGATGTAAATCCAATGGCTAACATGTCAGAATCATTTGTTGACTAAATTGACAACGACTTGCGTTGGCTTCGACCTATTGGCCCACATTTCAGCCTCCAAAAATATGGCACATATTCAACCCATTTTTTCAGAATTTACAGTCTTTTTTTGCACGGTAGAATTTACAGTCAATTTGATCTTATTTTTTCTGAATTACAGCCATTAGCTGGGCTGGCTGAACAAATAATGTAGCGTCCATGCGGCCCGTTTATTTTATTTCCTAAAAAATTACAGGCCATTTGCACTTTCTCGAAATACACGATTTTTCTTTGGGCTGATTCTAATCATAATGTTGGGTTGGGCCAGCAATGTTATCAAAAAATAAAAAGGGGCTGAGCATTTTGTTATAAATATATTTAAATAATAACTGATATTATTACATTAGTCCTTAAATCTTACCAAGCTTTTGTACACAATCACTAGGATTTTCGTGCCAAAACAAGCCAGGATTTTATTTGTTAAGAAATTATTTTTATAAGTTCATAAGATGTGGGATATTGTTTTCTTACATATGTAAGTATCTGTTAAATATATGATGACAATAAAAATAATATATAATAACATATAAAATATATATTTTTAGAAAAACAGGGAGCATCTCCCCGGTTCCATTGCTAAGAACGAAACCACAACATATTCTGATACAGCAGCTCAAAGAGCAGTTCGAAAGCAAAGGTAGAAAAGCTACAAACTAGGGGGTGGATGAACAAGTTCTCTGAATAACACAAATCACCCGAGCGGTGCCAAAAGGCAGAGCGGATAGAGCACTCAAATGACACAAGGAGGGTCCAGCGAAGCCTTCATGGTCTTCAACCGAGGGCGTGTCGACTGCGGCGACCGATAAGCAAGCGGAGGCACGGGCTGGAAGGCGTAGCATGGTGGATGTCCCTCTTTTCGGCGCCAGTGCCCATCATCTTCATCGGAGATCTTGAGACGAGCCCACAGGTCCAGCCCCAGAGTAGGTCGAGCCTTGTTCAGCCACAAGTGATCGCCAACGGTTTCTGGAGGGATCTTGTTAGGGTTTCCACGAAGCTCATCAACTTGTCCTTGTCCGATCCGAAGGAGAGAATCGCCCAGTTCCTCACCATGTTCCTGATCAACCTCAATACCTGCGGAATGGAAATCTAGGAGGTGTTACTGAAAATCATAGCATTTCTATATTTCCAGAGGCACCAAAGGACAATGAGCTAACGGTGTTTAAAACTGAGCACTTTTTGGTAGCAATCCGTAATCGGCGACAGATCACGAAGGATGAGCCAATCGACTAGAGAAATATTCCTCAATGTGGGCCCAGAGATGTTTAGCAACTATACATTCAAAAAATAGGTGAGAACAAGACTCTTGTTCCAAGCAAAGAACACAATCAAGGGGTTTGATGATGTGTCTCTTCCTAAGGTTATCCCTAGTCATCAATTTTTTTTTGGAGAGAAGCCAGATAAATACATGAATTTTAGGGGGAACTCTCAATTTCCAGACAGCAGGGATAAACACGGGTTGAACCCCTCTAAAGTTTTCAGATTGCTAGCATGTGTGGAGTCATTGTCTAAGAAAATGATGGTATCATCTGCATATTGAAGGCAGATGATGCCACCAGAAGGAACCTCGGGAATGAGCCACGCAATCGTACTATGATCGTGACTTTGCTCGGCATTATAGTAAGAACGTCCACTACTAAATTAAACAAAAGCGGGAGATGGGGTCACCTTGCCTAAGGCCTTTACCAGCAAGGAAAAAATCACTTTCACAATTATTTAACTTGACCCCAACAGACCCCCCATGAGTAAGTTCTTTGGATCCAACTCTCCTCTATGAAAGGCTTGGAAAAGATCTAAGAGATCATTTTTCACCAAGTCCCAAAAATGCTGGTAAAACAAGAAGGGAATCCCATCAGGACCAAGAGCCCCATCAGGATAAGAGCTAAAAATGGATTCCTTCACCTCTGTCTCTGAAAAAGGGGCTTCTAGCAGCTCATTTTCAGCAGGAGAGACTTTTTCAGAAACAGAGAAAAAATTGTTTTGTAGAGAGAACCCAGAAGGGTTTTCTTTCCTAAACAGGTCTTTGTAGAAGTCACTATCCACTTTCAGTATCTCATCTACCTCAGTAACAGGGCCATTAGGGCCATCAAGGGAGTGAATGAGGGTTTTCCTCCTCCTCTGGTTAGCTACTGCATGGAAGTAAGAAGTATTTCTATCACCCTCCTTAATGTTCCTATCTCTAGACCTTTGTTTGGCTTTTATTTCTTCTTGAAGCCAAATTTTCTTGAGCTCTCCATGGACAAAGTTTAATCTATTAGTCTCAAACCTTAGAGAATTAGGTGGTTTACGCCTTAATATCTAGAGAATCAAACTCAAGGAGGAGAAGCCTTTTGTATCTTCTAAGATTAGCTTCCTCATTGGAGTTCCACCCTTTGGTAGTTCTTCTAAATCTCCTGATTTTGATCTGCCAATTTTCTAGGGGGCCGCTGCTCCCAAGAGGGCTCATTCAGATTTTCTGACTAGCTCGGTAAAATCTTCTCTAAGCAACCACCACTTTTCAAATTTAAAACTATTGCTCTTTGGAGTGCAGTTAAGACCCGAGTCCCGAGAGCAAAGGTGTGGTCACTACCACATCTGGGCAGAGCTCTACAACTAGAAAGGGAAAGAAACTATCTAACTATGTGTCACGAGAAGAATTACATCAGCGGTGGACATAATCATGGAGCAAAGCACTTCCAACATATCTAGCGAACTGTGGGTTTTCCTTCCGACAGGCAATTCTCAACTTTATGGGTAACCATTTTCAGATAAAACAACTCTTGGGCTTGACACATTTATCCAAATGACGCCTGGTTCCCCCACAGTTGTAGCAGATCACCTCGAGTATGCCATAAGGCACAAGCGAGGCAGGAGCAGTTTTTGGATGTCTTATCTCTTCTTTTGCTGATTCTTGTCTTGATATTTCCCATCTGATCCGAGAGTCGTAACCACCGGTGATTGATCTTGGGCAATTACAGGAGCCTGCCCAGATTGTGCCCCCATTTGGGGCGGAGGTGGGCCGTACCATGCCAACCGGCGCTCCCCCATTGTGATAGGGAAATTCATCGGAGTTTCTGGTTCCTTCTCATCCTCCGGCCGGATGTTGTCTCTCGAGAGCGAAATAACCACCTGACAGCTCAATTGAAGCAGACTGCAAGCCTAATTTCAATCTTCTGCAAGTTTGGGGGAGAGGTAAGGTAGGGGATCGACCTGCTCCGGCTCTGGTGGCGTGCTAGTGGGCAGGAGTCCAGTCAAGCATTCCCATCTCGCAGCACGACGTGGATCTCCTGAATTCACTTCTCCTTTCGCCCATCGAACGAACGCAATCGGCGGCTCACTAGGGTGGAGCATCATGTGCTTCTCCGAGAAATCTCCTTCGAAATAGATCCGCAGGGCTAGATTCAGCAGCTCCCAATCCACATGATCCTTGCACATCCGAGCATACCTGCGCGAGTGAGAGAACAGATTCGGTCCCTCCTCGACTTCCTCCCTTGCAGCTTCCTCCTCTGCTTCCCTCCATTCGCGCGTGCACTGGGTCCAGGAGAGAGCGTCGTCGCGGATCCGCATTGCCCGCTCCCTCCATCTCCTCCCTCGAGTGTCCCGCAGCACCGCCGGCAAGACGGAGTCGAGCGACTAGAGCATCCGCGGGAAGGCTTTGTAGACATGTGGGAGATGCATCTTGTACATCTGCCTGTCTTCCAGCCATTCCCCCGTGGATATGGCCGACGACTCCATGGGGCGCGCGAGCGAACTTGCTGAGGGGGGCGGGCGCGCCCGGAGTCAGGAGGCGGGGGTGGCGGCGAGATCTATGGCGGCGGCGAGGGTGGAGGTAGTGGCGGGCGGCGAGGTGGAGGTGGTGGCGGGGCGAAGGGGATCGCGAGAGCGTTCATCTATTTGCCAATTATGTGAACTAAACAGTCAACATATAAAATAATTTAAATATATATAATATAGTTAGAAGGGAAACATAAGTTGGACCTGGTGTTCCTATTCTTATTATATAGAAAAATAGAACAGACCTCTGCGTTTTCTTCAAAAAAATACATAAATTGGGCTGCCAAAAATAAAACCTCGGATGGGAGGTCCATAGGCCGGTCAATACATGACGGCCCTAAGAAAATACAAACAGGCCTATGGACCTCCCATCCGAGGTCGTGGGCTGCGCATGTTAAAAACGAAAGCCTAGACGGGGCAGCCTAAAACCACGTCCAACACTTGCCAAAACTTCGTCCCTCGTTTTCTACGTGTTTCGCACACTCAACATTGTGTGGGCATTTTGACATGCATCATATGAAGATGTGTTATGCATGAATGTTGATCAGCATGATGTTAATGGCTGGTAGTTCCATTTTCGACCATGAATAAAACTTCCAACATGATGTTAACCCTGTTTGAAAAGGCCGTGTTAATATAAATGCTCGCCTCTGAAAGTTGCAGTTTCTTATCTGGCTGAAACTTCATGATTTCTTCTCTGAGAATCACATTGTACGCACTTTTATACTCCTATGAAACTACATTTTTAAGTGCTAAAAATAGATCTCTAGAATTCATAAAATACTTCATATGCTCAATAATGCAAATCTGAAATTCAAAAGACATTCATATCTGAAAGTACTCTCAAAATACACAACACAAAACACAATTCACAACCTGCAAATACTGACAACCCTAAGCTCCTCCTAACAATTCACAACCTGCCCGACTATTGGGCTGGAGGGGCAGCCCCCTCCTATTCCTCGGCGGCAGACAGCCGCTCCGTGAGACAATGTGAACGGCGAGGGAGACGATGGCGGGGAAGCGCCGTCGGGCCAACTGCTTTTCTCCTCTTGTAGTTGGGTTCGGTCGACGAAGACTCCATCGGCTCGCTCTGGCAGGACAACCTCACAAACGGCACCCTGTAGATGCTCAATCCTTCAATCTCCGGTGGATGCTCCATCTGGGATCGATACTCCCACCACCGCTCCCTCACGATCGGATTCGGTGAATCTGTTTGCTCCATGGCCCAGAGGAGCAGCTCTATGTACTCCATGCGACTCCCTCGGGAGTATCGCCGCCTTTTAGCTCTGTTGCAGATATTTGGCCATGGATGTCGCCGTCGCCGCTAGTTGGTCCTTGTTGTCAAACCAAGACTGTATCTCCAACATCCTAGCTAGCTTCACAGGGTCGCCGTCTGTGAACCTCACATATCGGTTGTACTCCTCCATCGATCTTCTTCTCCACAGCACTTTCACTCGCCGGCGGTGGTTTTTGAATGGTCGCCGGGATGTCGCTAGGTGGGCGGCGAGAGGCCGGATCTGCCCACACTACGGCAGCGAGGAAGAAGGGGTCGGAGGCCCTCCCTTGCCAGTGGTGATTGGGAGAGAACGGCAAGGCAGGCTGATCGGGACGCGCCCAGCAGTGGGTAAGAGCCGTCGCCGAGGACGACCGCGTGAATGTTGCACCTTCTCACCTTCCCCGTCGGAGAGGATCCGGCTGGATCTGTGACCAGCAGCGAGCGGAGAGAGAGAGTGTGTGGCCACCGCTGTCGTGTTTAGATCTGGAGAGGCCGAGAGAGTGTGAAGAGAGCAACACTAGCAAGCAAGCGCGGAGGCTCCTGCCTATATAGTGGAGTAGTACTAGTTTTCTTTTGTCTACCGGAGCCGGCCTGACCTCGTCAATGATTTGTCGAGTAGTCTTCATGCACGTGGCCGGAGGCACAGCTTGTCGTCATTTTGATCTGAGCGCGGATTATAACATATAACACGAAAAAATGCCACATGACAAGAAATCATAACCTCACTTTGCCCAAAGGAGACAACATGAATCCCGACGGACAAACTAGACGAGGAACAAAGCTCAAATTAAAGATAAACTCGTAGAAAAGGGGTCCGTCGATAGATGTCCTAATTAACATCGCCGGCTTGACCTAGATGGCAGACGAGTAGTCACTGTTCATGCATGTGCCCCCAATGACTAGCCCAACTCAGTTGTCGCTGTTTAACCCTCGCAGTGATCCGAAGCACATGAAACCTAATTTTGTGAGATGACAATAAACCTTTTTTTAGATTTCTCACCACAACTACAGCCATGTACAACATAGCCTGCACGATATGTAGATGATAGCCAATCCAGGCATGTCTGCTGGAGTCTGGTCACATGCATGGACGAACTGATCTTCCGTGTCTTGCAGGGATCGTCCAGGCACCAACGTAGTACTACAACACTTCTCTAGTACTATCGCTCGTCTCCCTCTTCTATTAAGTCACCCAACTTGTGGGGGCGGGGAGTGTGCCTATGGTCGGTTCTCAATTGTCGTCCCATATGTGTGTGCGAACGCAATATGACGCGCGTTCCATTCGGAGAGCAGCGTGCCAGACCGACCGACCGTCTGGGGTGCGACGCGAACGCGACAGGCGTGCTGTATACTCCATACATGTGTACCGCCGTTTTCTAGATGCTTTGCTCCATGGAGCGGGTGCAATACATGGATACAAAATTAGTATACTGTATACTATTTAAAAGTTGAGGGCGGGGCTTTTCCTGCGCGGTAGGCGGCGAGGCAGTTCCGCCTAGTCGGTTCGACAAAGATGCAAGAAGACGAGGGAGTAGGCTGTTGCAAACGTAGGGTTGTGTGATTTGACAGCGAGTTACTGCTGGACAGGTGGGGCCCCGTGATTTGACTTGCCATTATCATTTTAACTACGGTGCTACGACCGGCGTGAGTCTCCCGATTCCTAACCACTTCCATACAGGTGCCTCTCCCAATGCTCCACCATGTAGTAGAGGCTGGCTCTTGCATGAGAGCCCACTTCTCCACTTTTTCCTTGCCTCTCTTTCCTCCACATATGCAAAAATGCCATGTAAAGCGCACTATTGTACTTACTTGCTCCCTGTGTCCCATAATATAAGAACGTTTTTGGCACTACACTAGTGTCAAAAAGGTTCTTATATTATGGGACAAAGGGAGTACGAAGAAAGAGATAGAGAGGAGTAAAAAATACACTTATATCCAACCTTGTTGTAGTATGAGTGACTAAGTGATGACTATGTATGACATGCCAACATCAGATAGCCTAACGCACCGTGTTAAATCTCCAAAAGGCGCGACCCGGCAGCGACGCGACGGTCGTGGTAAGCGCTGACCATGATACAGACTCTTTGGCAGCCCTTGGATCTGAGATCAAGCGGTCGCATGCTAAGTTCTTTGAAAATTTGCAGAATAACCCTCCAAGATAGGATATTCACCCATAGGTCTAGAATCATGCCATGCAACCATTCGATCTCAGATCCAAGGGCTCTCGGAAGCCCGTATAATGGGAGAATGGAAAGCCACTACCATGCCATTCGCACGCTAGCAGTTCGCTCCTAGTCGTCCCATCCATTCACATTACGGCACATTACGGAAGTTCCACTAATCCTAACCCTCCTCCCAAATCCATGGCGTCCCAAATCTCCCTGATCGGCGGTGAGTACAAGGTCAGAACCATCACTGGTGATGAGTTCGACGATATCTACACCCGTTCTTCCGCGACGGTGAAAGGATGCCTTTCTCGCTTCAAACGCATGTTCGAAGACTCAGATGATGAGTGGGTCGCTGGGCTAGATGTTGAGTACACCACAGTCCTGGGATGAGAGAAGGATCTAAAGGACGAAGAGAGGAAGAAGCCCGCCGTGATCCAGGTTTGCGTGCATGACTTATGCTTGGTCTACCACATATGCCATGCAGACGTTGAGTGCCAGGATTTTAAGGACTTCCTCAAGAGCAACCTAGTCAAATTCGTTACTGTAGGCTTTGGTAACGACAAAGAAGTCCTGCGTCGGATAGGCCTCGTTGTATGCAACACCTTCGACCTCCAAAAGAATAGGTTGGTGTCCTCTCATCAGCCTTCAATGCTGACTGAGGGAGTCCTGGATTAGGGGGTGTCCGGATAGCCGAACTATCACCGTTTGCCGGACTCCTGGACTATGAAGATACAAGATTGAAGACTTCGTCCCATGTCCGGATGGGACTTTCCTTGTCGTGGAAGGCAAGCTTGGCGATACGGATATGTAGATCTCCTACCATTGTAACCGACTCTGTGTAACCCTAACCCTATCCGGTGTCTATATAAACCGGAGGGATTCAGCACAGGAGGAGGGAGAAGCCAGCCCTCATGATAGAGCGGCAGACAGGGAGGTGGAGGACGATAATTATATGCCTCCCTCCGAAGATGAGGCAAGCCTCGGCGGACGGCAATTTGTCGTGCACGAGGATCCCGCCTTGAACAGGAGCATTTCAAACGCATGCTTATGGCCACGGCAAGCAGCCTCAATAAAAGCAGCAGCAGCTTAGAGCTGACCAAGACTTGCTAGGCGACACATGGATCAAGTCCTTGCAGCGAAGAGTACGAACTCGAACGCCCCTCAAGAGATACCCAAACGCAGGCTGCTACCCCAATTAGAGGAGGAAGCACCCAAACCTACATCACCGGCGCATGATGCGGCCGACCCGCCACCCGTAGCCCACGACAGAGAGGCCTCTAGGCCCTGCATTCAAGCCGCACCCAGGCGTCGCTCGAAAAGTACCAAGGCACGGGGAAACGCGCCAGACCTGCGAGACATATTGGAGGACAAGGCAAGGCAAACAAGATTGATCTACGGATCGCGTGGATGCCCCACGACACGCAATGATAACCATCACGCCGAATACAGCAATTCCGGCCGGGCCGAACACAGTAGACAAAGCTCACTTGAGCTTCGTCGTGATATAGCTCAATACAGAGGCGCCGCACACCCACTATGCTTCACAGACGAAGTGACGGATCGTCAAATCCCCGAGGGTTTCAAACTCGTAAACATCGAATCATACGATGGCACAACAGATCCTGCGGTTTGGATCGAGGACTACCTCCTCCATATCCACATGGCCCGCGGTGATGATCTACACGCCATCAAATACCTCCCACTCAAGCTTAAAGGACCAGCTCGACATTGGCTTAACAGCTTGCCGGCGAGAATCAATTCGTTGTTGGGAGGACACGGAAGCCGCATTCCTTGATAACTTCCAGGCACATATGTGCAACCACCGAACGCGATGACCTCAGCCACATAATTCAGCAGCGGAAGAATCGGCGGACAATTACGGACACGGTTCCTAACCAAGAAAAATCAAATCGTTGGTACTGTCCGGATCACGAGGCCCTTGCAGCCTTCAAACATAACATCCATGACGAGTGGCTTGCCCGGCACCTAGGGACAGGAAAAGCCGAAATCTATGGCAGCCCTCACAACACTCATGACCCGCTTTTTGCGGAGAGGACAACTTGCTAGCTCGTAGTAACAACTTGACCAAAAACCACGGTAGTTCGGATACCAAGGACAGCAATGGCAGGTCGCGTCGCAACAAGCACAAGCGCCGCGTGCTTAACGGCGATAATGCTGAAGATCTGGCGATCAATGTCGGATTCAGAGGCTCTAAACCGGTCAGCGGAAAAGGCCGTTCAAAAGAAATACTCGAGGCCCGTCCAATCTGGACCCGAATACTTTCGATCGCTCGTGCCAAATACATGGCACCCGAAAAACCAATAACCACACCAACGAGGATTGTTGGGTCTTCAAACGAGACGAGCAAGTTAAATGCGAACTCAATGACAAGGGGCTGCATAGTGATGACGAGGAGGAGCCCGGCCGAACAATAGAGGACAGAAGGGCTTCCCCCCACAAGTGCGGACGGTGAACATGATATATGCAACCCACATACCCAAAAGGGAGCGGAAGCGTGCACTAAGGGACGTATATGCGATGGAGCCAGTCGTCCCAAAATTCAACCCATGGTCCTCCTGCCCGATCACCTTTGATTATAGGGACCACCCCACTAGCATCCTCCACGGCGGATTCGCCGCATTGGTTCTTGACCCAATCATCGACGGATTTCACCTCACTAGAGTCCTGATGGACGGCGGAAGCAGCCTGAACCTGCTCTATCAGGATACGGTCATAAAATGGGCATAGACCCCTCAAGGATTAAACCCACAAAGACGACCTTTAAAGGGGTCATACTAGGTGTAGAGGCCAATTATACGAGGCTCGATTACACTCGAAGTGGTCTTGGATCCCGGATAACTTCCGAGCGAAGAGTTAATCTTCGACATAGTCCCGTTCTGCGGCGGCTATCACGCCTTTGCTTGGGCGAACCGCATTTGCAAAGTTAAATGCGGTGCCGCACTAACATACCTCAAGCTCAAGATGCAGGCCCTCGAGGAGTAATCACGGTCAATGGAAACACCGAGCGCTCTCTCGAGCAGAGCAGCATCTGGCGGCCCTCACGGCGGAGGTGCAAAGCTGCCTCTCCACAGCAATTCTCGAGTCCGGCTACTAAGCGTCCGGACACCGTCAAGCGCGCCGGAGTAACCTACAACAAGACCGCTGGCACGATCGAGCACGGCGTAGCAATCCAGCCCCAACCCGGCCCTCGCGAAATTGCGAAGCCCGATACTACGTGCATAACTACGCTCTGGAGATACCATGGGCATAAGGGGAGGGCACGACCACGGCACGCCCAGTGCGGCTCAACCGCACTGAGGCTCCGATTGCGTCATTATTTTTCTTTCTTCTTTTCTCTTACTTTCAGGACTCCGTTTTCCAGAAGCCCTGTCCAGCACTAGAATTGCTGAACTCACGATGCAACAACCAGGGAAGCAGAAAGCTACGTCGAGTGTCCAGGTGGTCTCTACTACGAGCATTATACCTGATTTACATACCATCCCGCAGCTTACCCTTGGAGAGGGACATGTTAAATAGTCCCATCCCTTGCTTATCGCACTATTTGTATCGTTCTGCTTTCATTGCAGTACCTTTTTGAATAAACAATACATAGATTTTGCCTATTATTGCACTCCTTTCTTTATCTATATATATATGTTCATTCATGACACGTTGCACCCGTACACTTTGGTACGGCCAATACACCAGGGCTTAAGTACCCCAAAAATATGGTGTGATAAGTCCGAACACTTACACAAGTGCGGCACCCGAACTTATAGCATTATATGCATCGGCTCCAATCATGTCTTGGGTCAATAGTTGGGTTTGCCCGGCTCCCATGTTTTGGTACCTTACGTTCCGTTATATCGGCTAAGGTAGCGCTGGGAGAACCACTGCGATTGTGCCCCGGTTGAGCTGGGTTGAGCACCTCAGTGGAGAAAGCTAAAACTGACCGTCATGATGGGGCGAGAGCTGGTCGCTTTCGAGAGGTTTTTTCGGGTCCCTAAAGACTTATGCCGCTTAGAGCGAGGAGTCGGCATTGTCCGCCAAAGGCGTGGATAGCGCCCGAACTCGGTCTTCCGAATACTAGGGGCTTCATGAAATTTAAAATTATAGAATTCTATGGCTAAGTGAGAGTGTTCAAGCACTATAGTCCGGTTGCCTTGTTCGTTGCGTTGAGCGCCTCCCTCGAAGGACCCAAGAATGTGAACAAGAGCGCTCAAGTTTATCCCGAACACCCAAAGACTTTCGTGGCATGGGGGCTGAAGCCAACGACTTGCCATCTCTCAAATTTGATAAACGGCCGCACAAAAGGTAATATTTTAAATTCACAAGCGTTGCTTAGCGCATATAAACAAGTTTTCAGCGTAGAGGATAACAAATGCGAGTCTACTAAAAAATAATATCTTTGGAGCATTCATCCGCTATAACGCAGGCACCCTTCAGGACGCCCTCATAATACATTTCAGGCTTACGATGCTCCTTCTTCGGTTGTGGTCCGTCCGTCACAAGCTTCTCAGCGTCCATCTTGCCCCAGTGCACCTTAGCAAGGGCAAGGGCCCTCTGAGCACCTTCAATGCGCAAGCGGAGCGCTTGATGACTTCAATCCATGGACAAAGGCGTCCACCAGCCGCCCGCACTAGCCCGAAGTAGCTCCCACGCATGGCTTCAGAGGGCCACGGCCGAACTATGAGGCCCTTCATGGCCTGTTCGGCGACCTTGTGAGCTCGACCAGCTGCTTCAATTTGGTCGCTTAAACACCGGATGTCCGCCTCAACATCTTGAGACCAGAACACCTTTTCTGTCGAGCTCTCCTCCTCGGTGCGGTAGAACGCGGCAGCATCAGACACACTACGGGGCAGATCTGTGAATGCTCCTGGAGAGCTCCGGATTCGGGTAAGTAATAGATAATGCACTTTCACATGCTTGCTTTGCATAAAGAATGCCTTACCCGTCGCTATCTTCTTTAATGATTCAATTTCCTGGAGGGCTTTCTGGGCTTCGGCCTTAGCGGCTTTGGCACTCTCAAGAGCCGAGGCGAGCTCGAACTCTCGAGTCTTCGAGTCACGCTCCAAACTCTCGTGTTTTTCCACGAGAGCCTGGAGCTCTTGCCGCACCTCCGCCACCCGCGCCTCCTGCTTCTCTCACTCGGTGCGCTCCACGGCCGCTTTGCTTTCGGCCGTGGGCACCGCTTCCTTCAGGGTCGCCACCTCGTTCGTGGACCCTACAATACCCACGTTAGTCCTGTCATTTTTGCAACCAAATCCTTTCTATAAGGTATTACTTTAATAAGGTATTACTTACCTTCCTTGTCCTCGAGCTGTTTCTTGGCAAGGCCGAGCTCGTTCTCGGACCGCTCGAGGCTCTGCTTCAATGCATTGACCTCCGCAGTCAGTGCAGCAGAGGTCGGCAGCGCAGCCTGCATTCCCATATTGACATACTTATGTTAGATTCCTGCGTATATCTTTTTAGATCCTCAGTCCGGCTTTTCTTTCCGAACATCGAACTAAGCATCAGGGGCTACTGTCTATGCGGTAATATTTTTACATATTCTAAACTTACCTCAAAGCCTGTTAGAAGGCTGGTACAGGCTTCAGTCATCCCGCTCTTGGCGGACTGAACTTTCTGGATCACCACACTCATAACAGCGCGGTGCTCCTCGTTGATGGAGGCACCGTTAAGCGCCACCAGCAAGCTATCCGGTGCCTCCGGATGGACGGAGGTCACCGGCGTCGCAGTCTTGCCCTTCTTACGAAGGGGCCGCTTGCCGGACTTCGGAACCACTGAAGGTTCTGGTACAGAGTCCGGCACAGGACCGGACTTAGAGCCCTCTGGTGTCGCCCCTTGCGCTCGGAGTGCAGGAGGTCGCCTTCTTGGCGCCTCGGGACCACCTCCTCTGGCTGGGCCCCTTTTGGGACTCCATCGCGGTGTCGTCTGCGTCATGAGGAGAGGAGGCGGTCGGAAGCGAAGCGCTATTCACATCCGACGAATCCAGGGAGCCGCTCGACGAAGCGGCGAGCTCGTCCTTGGGCGGGCTACATGGTTATATTTAGCGTTAGAAGACACTATGCGACAAATAAAAAGTCATGAGTCGGAGTCCGGGCACTTACGATCTCGCCAGGGGCTTGGCCCTTGGTGGCCACTCCTCCTCGTCGTTGTCGGCGTTGGTGGAGAAGTCCGGAGGAAGGGTCCTTCCTTTCTTGGACCCTCCGGCCTCCCCGATCAGGCGGCCTTTCTTTATTCTCTCCCCCGGGGAGAGGCTTCTTTTTCCTCCTCCTCGTCCTCAGGGGAGGATTCCACCTCAGAGTCGTCGGACGATGAGTCCGACAGCACCTGGCGCCGGGAGCTCCTTCGAGTTCCTGTGGCCTTCTTCTCCGGCACCACGTGAGGTGCCGTAGCCAACCCGTCAATCAGGCGTCATTGAGTCTTCGGCAAGGGGGACGGTCAATCTGTCCGGACGTCTTCACCGATCTGTCAAAGGTTAGGGAGTTTTAGATCCCGCATAGAGTCAAACTATGAAAAAGAGTCCCATAAAGGGTAAAATAACTTACCTCGGCTGGCTTGACTGCGAGCTGAATCCGCGATCTTGATGGCGGATGCGGAGCTTCGCGCCCTTGAACAAGACACCTTCCGGGCATCTTCGTGCGTAGTATCGAAGAGCCGGCTCAGAGATTGGTGTTGTGCGGATCAAACTCCCACAAATTGAAGGCCCGTTCTTTGGCATGGGAGAATCCGGCGGATGAGCATCACACGGATTACGTTGACAAGCTTGAGATTCTTGTCCACCAGGTTTTAACGCAGGTTTGGAGTCCGGACAGCTCTTCCGAATCACCCCGTCGGGCCCGTCTCTTTCCATGATGTGAGCCGTGTGGGGAAGCCAGATCGAATTCGGGGCGCCGCCCATTGAGAGTCGCGTGGCTCGGTGATGTAGAACCACCCGATTGCCACCCCTTTATGGTCTCCACAAAGGAGCCCTCGAGCCATAGGACGTTGGCCATCTCGCCCAGATGGCACCTCCGCACTCCGGCTTGGCGGCCGCCCACTACCTTGACGACATTGAAGGTTTTCAGCCATAAGCCGAAGTGGGGCTGGATGCAGAGGAAGGCCTCGCACACGACGATAAATGCCGAGATGTTGAGGATGAAATTTGGGGCCAGATCATGGAAATCTAGGTCGTAGTAGAACATGAGCCCCCGGACGAATGGGTGAAGTGGAAACCCTAGTCCGTGGAGGAAGTGGGGGAGGAACACCACCCTCTCATGGGGCCTGGGGGTGGGGATGAGCTGCCCCTTGTTGGGGAGCCGACACGCGATGTCGTCGGACAAGTATCCGGCTTTCCGCAGCTTTTTGATGTGCCCCTCCATGACGGAGGAGGCCATCCACTTGCCTCCCACTCCGGACATGGTTGGAGAAGGTTGAGGTGGGATGTGCGGACTTGGGCGCTGGAGCTCGAGTGCGCTTAAATTGATGAGCTCAGTAGGATGAAGGCGTAGGTTAAAAGGTGTATCCTTATCCCCTTATATGGACGGGACGAAGCTATGCGTCCCCGCCAAACCTGGTAAAACTCGCTTCTCTCCCAAGTGCCGGACTCAATGGCGCGGTTGGGTTACCCACGACTGTATTGATGGGAATCCCGGAATAAGGGGGCACGATCTCCGCTCTGATAAGACGTGCCAAGGAAACCGCCTCGCTAAACGCGCTGAGGTGGAGCAGTAAAACGATTCGTATAAAGGCCTGGCCGTGGTGTGATGTCTTGCCGTGGAATACGTCTTCAGATCTGTGCAAAGGTTATTCTCTCTACGGTGGTATGTGGAACTTGTTTTGCAGAGCCAGACACGATCCTTGTGTTCAAAATCTTCTATGAAGTATTCGGAGGAGGAACCCGCCTTGCAATGCCGAAGACAATATGCGCGCCGGAACCGTTGTCATTGAAGCCTGGTTCAGGCTCTTGAGGAGTCCTGGATTAGGGGTGTCCGGATAGCGAACTATCACCGTTCTTGCGGACTCTGGACTATGAAGATACAAGATTGAAGACTTCGTCCCGTATCCGGATGGGACTTTCCTTGGCATGGAAGGCAAGCTTGGCGATACGGATATATACATGTCCTACCGTTGTAACCAACTCTGTGTAAACCTAACCCTATCCGGTGTCTATATAAACCGGAGGGTTTTAGTCCGTAGGACGAACAACAATCATACCATAGGCTATCTTCTAGGGTTTAGCCTCTCTGATCTCGTGGTAGATCCACTCTTGTACTACCCATATCATCAATATTAATCAAGCGGGAGTAGGGTTTTACCTCCATCGAGAGGGCCCGAACCTAGGTAAAAACATCGTGTCCCTTGTCTCCTGTTACCATCCGCCTAGACGCACAGTTCGGGACCCCCTACCCGAGATCCGCCGGTTTTGACACCGACACTGACCCTGGCAGGAGCCATGGTTCATCCTTCGTACGGTAAACTGGAGAAACCTCCATACACATTTCATCGTCATGCATGGCAGCGGAATGTACTAGATATAGACCACATCCACTACGCTGCAATGGATGGCTACCTTTGTTTCAATATCTACAAGGGTTGGATGAAGAGCAACAGCCAAGTTGGTGGTTCAAGCAAAGAAGTATCGGCCAAGAGGAAGAGGGACAAGGGCGAAGTCGAGGGCGTGGACGAGGACTCGAGTAAGGTGGCGATGTTGTTGCTCTGGTGGTTCTAATGCAGTGTCTACGGGATAGTTGCAAAATTTAATTTTAGGTGTGCTTAATTTAATTTGAGGGGTGTGTTGTCTTTGAGCCCCAATGAGAACTATGTTATGTTTCTTCTTGTTACTTTAACTCTTGACGTACATACTAGTATATCTTACATTTCATCTTTTAGTTGTTATAGTACTAACACTCGTTTCTTCACATTATATACGTACAATATATATGGTTAACGTCATATAGCCAGCAGTTTAGTTGTCAAAGAATTTCAGGGTGCTTAGTTTTGTCAAACAATTCCAGGGTGCTTAGTTTTATTTGAGGGGTGGGTTGTGCTGGACACCATTATTGTGACTAGCCTTTTTAATAGTACTATATGCATAATTTGGCGACCAACGCTCTCTATATGTACCACCTTTTTTTTAGTTTAAAGTTTTGCTCCATGCCGCAATCCATCGATACTACTGCTGTACAAAAGTATACATTTTTAAAAGGCTAGAGGGCGGGGCAGTCTAGCTTGGTGGTTTCACGAGAGGCGAGGGCCTTTGTGATTTGACGGCTCATTACTGCTGGAAGGCGGGGCCTTGTGATTTGACTGCTCATATAAATGCGCCGACGACCTGATCGAGGAGGAGCAAAGAACCGTGCGGTACACTCAAGTTTTCCACTGGAGTAGTCTTTACTGACGGAGAAGCTTCTGGCTCTGGCAGCCCAGTGTCATATGGCGATAAAAATGATCTAATTTTCTAGTCATCTCATTGTTAGCATTGTTCTATTCATTCCCTCAAAAAAACCATTTTACTATTCATGCCTCGCAGAGAACGTGACACGTGCGGCGAAACACCCGAAGCAAAAGATGAAACTCCCCCTGTTGATTGAGTTCAGCGGGCATGTCGTTGAGGCTCTCCTTCAGCAACTCCATCAAGCCTTGGATGAACTCCTTCTGCTTATTGAGGTGCTTATTGAGCTGATTGGGCATGTCGTCGAGGGATAACGACTCCAGCTCCGCCGGCTCGGCATGTTCGCCTCATGGCTAGGGTGCTCCAGGAGCCATCGCTTTGCCGTGAGAGATCTTTCGAGGTCTCTGCGTGGCGGCGAGCCCTCTTTTTTCCGCAGCCTTGGTTTCCGCCTCCTTGTTACGAGTAGTTCTCGACCTAGAGCTCTGCTCACCGGCCATGGCAACGACGGACGAAAAGAAGCACTTATGAGGAGGAAAGGTAGAGTAATTTTCGGTTAGGTAGTTCCCCTTTTTATAACCTAAGTACTAGCACTAGTACTAATACCTGCATAGTGGGAACACGTTCAGGTTTTGTACGTACTAGTAGGTGTGAGCAGGCTTTCAAATGTGATGGGAACAAGGTAAAGATCAATTGATGGTTTTGGTTTCGAGGCCCGAAATGGCTCCCGATGAGTTTAGCGGAACGTAAATTTCAAGTACTACACTGCTCAAATGCGTAAATATTATGTTACTCTCAAAAATTGGCACAAATACGAAGGAGACCAATGGAAGTACTACTTACTCCCTCCGTCCGGTAAAGAGTGTGCGTTTGGCTTCAAAATTTGTCCACTAAAAAGTGTACTTCTATCTTCCCAAAGCACTTTAAGTAGAAAAAATACTTCTCTCTCATCACACGGTAATCAAGACCAATAACAATCTACACATGATCTTCTTAATTTCTACATGCACTTAGCTCATTGGGTGTTGGTTAATTAAAGATGAGAGAGATGGTGTCTTGCACTTTTCCAATGTATTTTTTACATGACTCCATAATTTGTCCTAAAATCTCTAGGTGTTCACTCTTCACCGGACGGAGGGAGTAGCAACCCACGATTTAACTACTCGCATGCGCGCAGTGGAGTAATAATGTCTTTCTTCCGCCCTCATGTCCACTCAATTTGCATGCGCTGTATTAATTGACCATCAATGAAGTGAATGACTTTACACGCATCAAATTATCACATGGGGTGGATCTTGGTACAAAATTAAATGCGCCGTGTACCCGCATGTGTGTGCGAGGAATGAGTGCGTGTGTGGCGTGCGTGCACATCTTCGCTTCGTGCATGTACCGCCAAGATGGCTCGGGGAGGGCAGTACATTCTTACGGAACCAGCAGCACGTCAACATGATCAATCCACGCAAGGAGGTCGCGACAACGCCTCCACATGTGCCACGTGGCTTCATGAACTGTAAGAGAGACACTGTAGCGTGCCATTGGTATTCTAATTTACGTGCTTTGCACATACTCGAAATACTAGTAAGGTACACGTGCATTGCGCATCAGATTTTGCAACCAAATTATGAATAAATACCACACTATAGCATGTAAGCTCCGAGTCATATATGCACGATGTAGCCCTTCGTTTAATTCTTATAGTTCATCTGATTGAAAATCAATTAGAGGGTGCTTGGATACGTTTTAGTCCCATGACTAAAAGTAGTGAGACTAAAACATGCTAGCCTCATCCATGCTTGGATCCAAATACTAAGGAGACTAAAATCAAGTTAATGAGCATTTATTATCCTCCAAACCCTCCAATCCGAACTACTTTGTGTTAAAGGAGAGGAGTTAAATGAGGAGAGAGAGGACTAATCCACATTTTAGTAGGGGTACCCTTGACTAAAAAAAATTAGTCTCAAGACTAGTTTTAGCCCCTCTTTAGTCAAGGGTGCTTGGAACTTTAGTCTCTTAAAGAGACTATTTTTAGTCAGACTAAAATAAGTCCCTTGGATCCAAGCACCCGCTTAGTTTTTATAAAAAAAATCTAAGAACGCGGGAATAGGAAAAACATGGGATTATAGTGGAATGTCGTCTTGAATCCTACTGTGATTGTTATGCAGTGTTTGATTGTGCATGGAAAAGCAGAATTCTTTCAAAGAGGTTTGAGTGGATGGGATGTTTCCTATGAAATCTAGTGCAAATGAATCATATGGAAAAATCCTATGGTTTACAATCCTCTGAATCAAACAACCAAGATAGGAAAAATTCCTAACGATTAGAATCCTCCAAAATTCCTTTGAGAATCCTTTGAATCAAAGAAGCCCTTAATCTATTTTATGATTCATGGAATTGTGCGTTGTAAAGCATAAAGTAAAACAAATAATGGCAATTCAACTAGAAAAAAGTTTGGGCAGTTATGATATGGAAGATTCTAGAACAAAAGAGAACCACTGTTGTTTTGAGGTTTGTGCATTATGCTTAAGTTCAACCATGGAGTCTGCTAGATTGTACATGTGGCAAAATCCGGTGGGGCTAGAAGATGGTGCGAGGGGCAGTGGAGGGAGACTATGAAGGAATGCACAAGTGCGAGATCAATATTTAGAGAGAGGGCGAACACGCAAGGCTGTTAACGCAGTGGCGGAGCCATGAAAATAAATGAGCTAGGGGGACAAGCATTGCTAATCCTTTACGAGGAGGGTCAATTCATGAAATTAAACCTTTTTAGCAGCAATTGTCTAATGATCACATTCATATTAGCCTCGATATATAGTGATGTTAGGGGGGCAGGGCCCTTACTGCCCCCTGTCTTTGCCATTATGCACGCGTCTGAGAGATGAAGCGGAAGGCATGGATGATGAGAGGGGGACGTTGGATATACAATTAATGTGGGTGTATTAGCTATATATGTTAATCCTATATAGGGAGGTATAGATTGATCGATGTGGACGTGGGAAAAAGGGTGAGACCTCACTGGATATATCAATTGATCGGTTTGTGTGGAAAACTATGAAAGACCTAGCTATATACACACATACATAGAGGAACATTGATCGTTGCGCATGCACGCGTGAGAGATAAAGAATGCCCGATATGATGGAGAGGGGGATGTGCGTGGGTGTGTGCCTTCATGGGAGACCGACCTAAAGAAAAAGATTGCATGCATGCGATGGATAATGCCGACTGGTAGTGTGTGTGCATGCATGCACGAGAGAAAGTTAGTGGTACAATTATAAAGAGAAGACTACTATGTGGGTGTAAAAGAATAGGTGAGGTCATAATCAATGTAAAGTTGAATTCAAATATTTGAATAAGAGATCCTGATGTTTGAAACCCATGCATGCGTGAATATAACGGAGATTTGTGCTGTGTGGTTTGGAAACAAGCATGTTGTAATGTATACACATTGAACAAGGTCAGACTGATTTGAATTTGAGATACCGATGGCAGACATCATTTGGCCACGTCGCATCCGTGCATGGACACACTATTCTAATTGGAGATGATGGGCGGCTTCGCATCACATATCTATATCTATACCCCTATATATATATTATCTTTTATATTTTTTTTACATTGTGTGCGGGTAACTTTAACTTTGAAAGATGGTCGTTGGATGAGGCGAATCCGATGGTCCAAAGATGGCAAATTTGAGCACTATTGGCCGTTGGATATCATCTACATCCCACCAGATTTCACCACATGTATAATCTAGAAGACTCCATGGTTGAACTTAAGCATAATGCACAAACATCAAAACACAAGCACTTCTTATTTGTTCTAGAATCTTCCGTATCATAATTGCCCAAATGTTTTTTCTACATGATTTTCCATTATTTGTTTTTACTTTATGTCTTACGACGCACAATTCCATGAATCTTAAAATAGATTAGCTTTCTTATAAAAACTAGATGATTTTGAGTGAAATGAACTATAAGAATTAAACGAACGTCTACATCATGCATATATGACTCAAAGCTTGCATGCTATAATGTGGTATTTATTCATAATTTGGTTGCCAAATCTCATGCGTGCAATGCACGTGTACCTTACTCTAGTCTAAATGGTGTTTGAGTGTGTGTTGTGCGTGTTGAGGTGCAAATTGTCTTTTTTTTGGTACAGTTAAGCTTGTTCTTCCAAAATTTCAAGCCGCGCCTTGTTATGCCAAAAATTCAAGCTAGCGTCTCTGTCTATCATGCTGCAAAACTCCCGCCTCTTCAACCCGCGCCTTGTTAGCCCGAGATATTTAAGATATATCTTTGTCTCGTTGTGCTCCGACAATTCCCTCCATCTCAACCCGCGCCTTGCTATTCCGAAATTACAACGCTACGAAAACTCCCACCTCCTGTGAAATCCCGACACGTGAAATGCCCGTGGTACCCTGAACCGAAAAGAACCGCCTCAAATCGGTGGGGGTACTTTCGTAACTTTCCCACATTTAGGACAAAGCGCGTCTCCAAGCCATGGTTCCCCACTGCCATCCCATCCGCCCACCCATTCGTACACCGAGGCCGTGAAAACCCGCGACGAAACCCCACACCCTGCTCCGTCCGCCACCCAACCGGAGCCTCTTCCCCGACGACGTCGTCCACAACAACACCTCGACGTCCCTCATCCACCGTACCGGATGAGGATCCGTCGTCGATCTCATCGTCCCGCCGGTTCAGCCACCCGTCCTCCACCTCCAAGGAGCTGCCCCGATGTTCCCCTCGTCTTTCGCGCCACCTCCATTCCCACACCGCCGTCTTCACCTGCAACACCGGAAGAGCATCATCATCGCCGTTTCCTCGGATGAAGCTGCCGCCTAATCGGCGCCACCAAAGAGGTTGTACACTAATCGCCACATTTTCTTCTTGATTCGATCTCACGGTGCTGCCGGCGCTCGGTCCCGAGCCGACACGGCGCGGCTCCATCCACGGCGGCATCGCCGGCCACTTCCTCCACGGAGTCGCTCCCTCGGCGGCGGCGGCGTCCACATCGAGGGAGCTGCTGCTTTAGCTCTCGCCGCGCTGCTGCTCTGCTCTTGCTCTCGGTCCCCCACTGATCTGCTCTTGCTATTGCTATTGCTTTCGCGCTGCTGCTCTCGCTCTTGCTCTTGCTTGCGATCTGCTCCGATTTAGCTACACTTGATTGACCGAATCGACTTTTGGGTCACCGATTTTCAGGGGTGGGGGCTCGCGGGGTGAAGGAAGAACCAGCCTTGTGAAGGAAGGGCTCACGGAGAGGTACCCACTATCTATCTTAGGGTTCAGATGGGCGGTGGTGGCAGCGGTGGCGGGGCGTGGGCGGGGCGGGGGCGTGGGGATCGCCGGAGAAAAAGCTCGGCACGTGAGGGCCTAGAGGGATGGCCGGGGCGGCGGCGAACCGGCGGTGGGGAGTGTTTTCGGGTCGGGCGGCACACGCTGGGCGGCGAGGGGCTCTTGTTTGGCCGGTGGTGGCTGGCAGCTCGAAGGTGGAGGTTGAAGATGAACCGCAGGCCCTTGATTTCGTATCCAACGGCTGCAAAATCGACTGACCAGAGATGAAAAAGTCAGTCGACCGACGTGTAGCCTCACCTTGCTAGTGCGTTCAGTTTCGATAGCAAAATTCAGTTTCGACAGTTAAGTTCAGTTTCGACAGTTAAGTTCAGAGATGAGCGCCTGATGTATTTTACATCTAGCACTTTGCTGTTATGTATTTTACGTCATGTATTGGAGATGCTATTAGAATTCCACTCAGGTTAACGTTGTTCGTTGTCTCTCTTGTCCTGCTTCACCCTCGGTGTCGTCCAACTCACCGGAGCTGCTCCAACAATGAAACCCTCCATCACAGCAGAGCAGTACCTCGGGCTCCATCTCCAGACGCCTAAGATCTTCTTCCCCTCCTCCGACAGCAAAGTCAGCCGGAGCATCCTCATCGGCCAACCCAATCACGCTGAGATCGACATGGCTTCGCCAAAGAGGTTGTACACTTGTTGCATCTCTTTTTTACTCTACATGCTATATATATTGTCCACTGAGAACTCGTAGTAACGGGAAATATGATTATTTTATTCTACTATATGACAAGCAGTGAGGTACCAGGCAACTTAGCTATCCGTGATGGACTCTCTTGAACGCCATCATTATTTATCTCTGCGCGTTTGAGCTGTGCATTTGTCGATGGGCACAGGAGTTGAGCTAGTATGGCGTTGGCTGGGTCCAAAGTAATAAAAGTAGCACAAAAACATTTTTTAGTGTAGGATTTTCCTTGCTCAAGCCTGCCTACTAGAATTGCCGATTAGCTTGAAAGGAATAGTGAATGAAAAACATAGGAATTGGAAAGTTTCCTATGGTACTACTTTTCATGAATTTGGTGCAAAGGAATGGAGCAAAGGAAAACTGTAGGATTTGTTCCTTTCGTGTCTCCTTGAAAGAAAAACCATAGGAATTCTAATTTCCACTTCTCCTCCTTTTCATATTCCTATTCATCAAGCACAAGACTAAGAGATAGTAGCATAATAGCATTATAACCGTACATTTTCTTGTGGTTTGACTTAATTTCACCATGCTTTTTGCATCCTGTGATCTTCCAATTGTTGTGAATCAAACACCCAGATTGGCAGAAATCATGTGTTTTTAAATTCTCTGTTTTGCACGTGCATTCCTATCCTATTCCTGTCTATTTCCTATCCCTGCATTGTTAGAATCCTCAAATTCAAACAAGCCCTTACTCAATTACTTTTGTTACAGATATGTGTCAAAGAAAACCTTGTCTAGTTTATCCTACTCCTGTGGCGTTGTGTTCCACCCCAGCTCAGCTGCTCCAACGACGGAAGGGTTCACCACAGCAGGGATCCGCTCTCCAGACTGTCCTTCGCCGCCTCAGATCTTCTTCCCCGCCACCGGCAGCCACGACAACTGCATTACCATCATCAACTGAGCAGATGACCTTGAGGACTACATAGGTCCGCAAGAGAGGTCGCACTCTTTCGTGTCTGCTTACTTTATGCGTCGCTTAATATGATGACATGCTACATTATCATCGTGTTCACCTATTAGACTCGAGTCGAGGTCCAAACTAATCTTTGAAACTTGAGATTTTAAATGGTTGTGGGGTACATATTGGGGCAGCAATCAATACTATCTGCCTACTATCTGGTTAAACTCCGGTGTCTACTATGAGTTTCATGTTGGGTGCAAACAAACATTAAAGGAGCCATTATCTGTATTTTTTAACTAAAGCTATTATCTGCCTGCTATCACTGGTTTTGGGTCTATCCATTTTTTGCTACCATCACTCTGGATTTGTGCATGCACTCCTTACATAATCTCACTATGTTTTATTCCTATGCATGCCAGTTATTGTACACAATGGAACTGATCATGTAGAGCAAAAGAGACGAGCCTTGTGTGGCAATAAAATTTCATGCAGACGTCATTCCATGGTGGGCGCAAAGGCAGCCCCCCCTCCACCCATTTTGGATCGTAAACAAGAGGAAGATAACTGTTCTGAGGGGGATTCAGAAGGAGAAGACATCTCCTATTTACCCATGAGGTCTTCGCTCAAACTTGGCATGTTGATGTTGGTAATATCATGCATATGGTGCCTTGCATTGCTTACTGTATACATTAAAGATGTCATCTGCTTAGTTTAGACATGCTTTGTGTCAATGCCATCTGCTTAGTTTCTTTATCGTATATGTGAATCATGCAATGCCATCTTGTCTAGCCAGGCATCATATATGTGAATTTTGCAATGCCACCCTGGTTAGCAGTCATCTTATATGTGAATTATATCATGCCATCATTTTTTATCACGTGTTAAATTTGTCAACAATTCTAGTACATTCAATTACTCTTCCTGCGCATCAGCCATTCGGCACGGTCATGGAAAAATCTGGAGTGGAAACAAGGTCTTGAGCGCATAATGCTATCGGCGAAGCGCATGTCTTCCTGGTTACCGCTAGCTCCTCAGAGGAGGATTCAGAGACAGATGACCAGTCATATTTCCTCCCCCCCCCCCCCCGAGGTGCATGCCCTAACTTGGTAGGGTTATTTTGCTCATATCGTGTGTATGGTATCTTGCATTGCTATGTCATTTGCTTAGTTTAGACATGCTTTGTGTGAATGCCACATGTTTAGTGTCTAATTACCATATATGTGAATTATGCAATGCCATCTTGTTGCAAGACATTATATATGTGAATTATGCAATGTTATCTTGTTGCAAGGCATTATGTATGTGAATTATGCAATGCCATGCTATTTAGGCAAGCGTCATATATGAGAATTATATCATGCCGTCCTTTTTTTTGTATTTCTCATTTCTTTTGTCGACAATGTTTGTATATTCAAGTGTTCTTCCTGTGCATCAGCCATTTGAATTGGTGATGGAGAAATCTGGAGTGAAAACAAGGTCTTCAGAGCAAACAATGCTAGCTGCTGAAGTAGATATCTTGCTGGTTGCAAATAGCTCTTCAGAGGAGGATTCAGAGGCAGATGACCAGTCCTATTATCCCCCTGAGGTGTATGCTCAAACTTGGCAGGGTTATATTACTCATATAATGCATATGTTGTATTGCAATGCTTAGTTTTTACATCATATACACAATATTGAATGCCATCTCCTTAGTTGACACATCATATATGCGATTGCCCTCTGCTCACTTCCTATATAAATCATATATTTGAATTATGTCATGCCATGATGTTTACATAGACAGCATGTATCTGAATTATGGCATGCCAACCCATTTTCTAATGAAATAATATAGTTATATCATCTCATCCTGTTTACATAGTCATCATATTTTAAATTATGTCATTCTATCCGTGAATTATATCATGCCATCATGTTTCCATCGACGGCATGTTTGTAATTTATGGCATGCCAACCACTTTAATAGACACATCGTATAGTTATATCATGTCATCCTGTTTACATAGTCATCATATTTTGAAGTATGTCATTCTATCCTGTTTAGTTAGCCATCATACATGTGAAATTGTGTCATGCTATCCTCGCTTAATTAGCCATCATATATGTGAAATTATGTCCTGCTATTCTGTTTGCTTAGACAACATAAATGTGAATTATTTCATGCCCTGTTTTCTTCCTTACTATCCATTGCACCTATCTATCTTACAATGTCTGTACATTCAATTACTTTTCTTGTTTATCAGTCATTTCAATTGGGGGGAGTGATGGCAGTATCTGTGGGAGTAAAAACACGGTCTTCGAAAGATCGTGCTACACATCGATGCAGATAGAACCACGGTTGTACTTGCCCAAGAACCAGCCCCACCACACATAACCCACACTCATGCAGATTGTACCCCTACCCGGTTGGAATGAGTACCACTACACCCCTTCTAACCCCAACCCCAGCAGATAGACACCCAGTTCCTCATTGACACAGACTGTCTCCACCACAGAGCACCCAAAAACGAAAGCGATTAGTAAGGCAACTGCAGTGCCCAAATCACAAGGACCACCACTTGAACCCAAGTCAACGCTTAAAGCGTAAGAAGAATTGTTCTCGTGTCAGGTTCCGTAGCTATGGTTCATACTACTTTGCTCTTGCATCATCAGTATTCATTGATACCAACCAATTTCAAATTTGAAGGATGCAATTGAAACTCCAATGGCGCAACAGGTATGTTCTAAACCTGTTTCTTCAATGTGTTTGGCTGTTTGCTGTTGTAACTTGCTCTATGTTAATTTCGGTTTCAATTGAATAAACAGTTATGTTCTCATGCCATGCACATTACAAGTGTTGTTATTGCTGTGTAATTTCCCACACTTATATTCTGTCTATGCTGCTTTGTCTTAAATAGATATGATTCGAACTGTATCTATCTTGATTTGGCAACATAAACTAGAATGATATAGACCATACACTGACCATACTACATAGATATATGTTTCTTTCATGCTGTTATCCTGTCCACCTTACTACTGAACTGGTTTACCAAAATGAGTTTCATATACTACATTGTAAACCTGAGATGTGTTTGTTTGTTTGTTTCTCTTTTAGAACGCGGATAAAATATTGGAGAAGAGTACCCTGTTATGCAATGGTAAAGGAAGTAATGCAGATAAGGTTCAAGATAGTGAGACATCCCTGTTGGTCTCCAAGAAAGCTGATAAAAACTATATTGAAGACAATCGAGACAACCCCAAAGTCATGTCTTTATGTAATGTTCGAAAGCATTGGCTACCACTTCTGGCACCAGCTCTTCAAACTCATTACTGAATCAGTTCGGCTTCTTGAGTCTCAACTTCAAGTTGAAAGACATCGATCGAGATGTTATGCGACGGAAGCCAAGGATCGAGGAAGTCCTGCAGAATTCAGATGCATACTTTCCGTGCAACAACAAGCTATTTGGAGGACTTAAGCGCCAAACAAGAGAAAGTTAATAATCTTGCTAAGCATCTTTCCAGCATTATGGGTACCCAGGATATTGTTTCTTGAGCTCTTTTGAAGTGGTTTCAGTTCTGGACTTGTTTTGCTGCGGCGTTTATATGCTGCTGTGTTCCCTATATTTGCACTGGTGGCGAACTTTGATGCCCAGTGGATGTAATATGTGTAATAACCGTGATAGCCTAGTGTAAGTTGCTTGCTTATTTATTTCCTTGTTGTCTTGTTTATTTGTTTGCTTGTAGTCAGTGCAGTTCTTTTTCTGCGGTTTGCTAGTGGCTGCAATAACCTATTTTTTAAAACTAGGCCACAATAAACGCCACACTAGTGACACTGGGCCTACGGGCCGTAGAAACAGTGGGCCTTCTACGGGCCGTAGAAACAATGGGCCTTCTATGGGTCGTAGAAACAATGGGCCTTCTACGGGCCGTAGACACAATGGGCCTTCTACGGGCCGTATCATCAATGGGCCTTATACGGGCCGTATGATCGATTGGCCAAACATGGGCCAAACATACCGCATTCTGGCCGTAAATGGGCTAGAGTTGGAATCGTCCGTTCATGGGCCGACCATAACGGGCCATCGTTAATAGGCCGTGTTGATGACGCTATGAAAATGGCCCAACGATAACGGACCACAAAGGGGCCGATCGTCGCCACGGGCTGAATTTGGCCCACAAGCGTAAAATGACAAGAACGGGACGTAAGTAAACGAATCTTTGAAATGAGCCCAAGAATAAATGGGCTCGAGAAGGCCGAAGATAACATGGTGGAAACGCCCAATGTAATAACGGGCCGTTAATGGGTATAAAGTGATACCTTTGTTCTACGGGCCAGCTTCACCACGGGCCGTTAATGGGTGTAAAGTGATACACTATTCATTATGGGCCGCTTTCACCACGCGCCGTTAATAGGCCAAGAGTTACATAGGGCCTCATATGGGCCGAAAGACGTCATGGGCCATACATGGGCCAGAAGTGAAAATGGGATGGAATCATATTGGATGGCCCAGATGACGCTACTGGGCCTAATTCGAATAGGGCGTAATGGGCCTTGGTTTAGCGGGCTGTAAATGGGCTATATGCGAACAGGCTGTTAACAGGCTTTCCATGGGCCGCCCGCCACCTTTGACCAAGTCAAATGGGCCGCCTTTTCACAAAGAATGGGCCTCTGTTGGCCGTGCCACGGTCGACGTATCATAGGCGCCTTCGTCCAATGAGTGGATGACATCTGTCCCAGCGGTGAGCCGACACATGTTTCCGCCAACCAATGATGATTTTACACGTGGAAAATCCCCATTGGTCGGGGCTGTTAACGGGTTATCGGATCCAAAACCCGACCCGATAGCTTAACGGCGTTCCGTTACGGTGGATGCCACGTGTCGGTCACCCTTGACGAAAGCACTTCTGTGACGCGAGATTTATCGTCATGGAAGTGGACACTTCCGTGATGATAATTTTCGTAATGTCATGGAACACTTGTACGACAGCACAGGTATGACTATCTTGATTCTATCATAAATTTGTCATGGATGTACATGCATGACAAAAAACACGACCTACTGTGACAAACACGTATCATCACGGAAGTGTATTTTTTTGTAGTGTACTAACCCTTGTTGTGAACATGTGCATCTTGTTGAGGAGAATACTAAGTTGAAGGAGCAACTCGAGAAAATCCTTGTGTCGTGCATTCAAGGTGAGAATAACCTCAACGACCTTCTGAGCAATCAAAAGGAAGTTGTGGCCAAGGAAGGGATTGGGTTCGTACCCATGCCCAAGAACAAGAAGAAGAATGACAAGACCAAACGACCTCCCCCTCTTAAGCAAACCTTTGTGAAGGAGGGAGAGGGTGTTTCCAAGGAGAAGGAGAACAATGTGAAGGGTGGTGGTGTCAAGAAAGGCAATGCCACCCTTTACAACAAAGTCGGCGACTTTAACCCTTCTTATGTGTTGTGCCGTGCAAGTGATGGATATGTTTATGCCAAATTTGTTGGTTCTCCTTATGAGTACATTGAGTGGTCTATTTGGGTTCCTAAGACCCTTGTTACTAACATCAAAGGACCCATTACAAAATGGGTACCTAAAACCAAGCATTGATTTCTTGTAGGTGTTTGCTTCCTGTGGGGGATCATGGTTGCTCGATAGTGGAGCAACTAATCATATGACCGGGAGCAAGGACTTGGTGGTGGATGTTCACAAGATTCCATCTATGCCTGAGGGAGTCCTGGATTAGGGGGTATCTGGACAGCCGGACTATATCCTTTGGACGGACTGTTGGACTATGAAGATACAAAATTGAAGACTTCATCTCGTGTCCGGATGGGACTCTCTTGGCGTGGAAGGCAATCTTGGCGATACGGATATGTAGAACTCCTTCTGTTGTAACCGACTCTGTGTAACCCTAGCCCCTCCAAAGGTGTCTATATAAACCGGAGGGTTTAGTCCAGTGGGGCGAGAACAATCGAGACCATAGGCTAGCTTCTAGGGTTTAGCCTCTACGATCTCATGGTAGATCAACTTTTGTAATACTCATATTCATCAAGATCAATCAAGCAGGAAGTAGGGTATTACCTCCATAGAGAGGGCCCGAACACAGGTAAACATCGTGTCCCTTGCCTCCTGTTACCATCCACCTTAGACGCACGATCGGGACCCCCTACCCGAGATCCGCCGGTTTTGACACCGACATTGGTGCTTTCATTGAGAGTTCCACGTGTCGTCAAGCAAGGTTCGATGGCCTCTTCGATCATCGACAACGATGCGGTCCAGGGTGAGGTTTTCCTTCTCGGACAGATCTTCGTGTTCGGCGGCTTCGCACTGCGGGCCAACTCGTTTGGCCAACTGGAGCAGATCGAGAGCTACGACCCTGGCCATCAGGTCAGGTTTGGAAACTTGAATTACACTGCCGATATCCATGGAGACTTGATCTTCGACGGATTCGGGCCCATGCCAGGTGTGCCACACGATCACGACGAGCACGATATAGCTCTGCCATCGGACGGTGTTCGGGAGATCAGGCCAGCAACTACTCCGGCCTCTAGTCCGGAGCAGATCGTGCCATCCGAGGACGGGAGGATAGACTCCGCCACGGAGGCCGCGCCCTCAGTGGCGATAGAGCCGAATATTGACCTTACCCTTCACGAGAGCCGTGTCGCTGAACTGCTGGACTCGTCCTCGGCCACGGACTCCGTACCACCCGCGCCCATACCTATTGAATCCGATTGGGCGCCGATCATGGAGTTCACCTCCGCAGATATCTTTCAGCACTCGCCCTTCGGCGACATACTTAACTCATTAAAATCTCTCTCCCTGTCTGGAGAACCTCGGCCGAACTGTGTCCGGCTAGAGTAGGACGCGGACAACAAAGAAATTCAATCCCCACCCACCACCCACTTAGTAGCCACTGTCGATGATTTAACCGACATGCTCGACTTCGACTCCGAAGACATCGATGGTATGGACACCGATGCCAGAGACGAACAGGAACCACTGCCCACAGGGCACTGGACCGCCACCTCATCATATGACGTATATATGGTGGATACACCCAAAGAAAATAATAACGAGGATGCAGCGAAAGATACCTCCCACGACAAGCAATCAAAACGGCGCCGTAGGCGCCACTCTAAATCCCGCCTTGGCAAAAACAGCGACAACAGCGCAACAAGAAGCCAAATTGACCCAGCGATAGAGCAGGGTAAGCCAGCGGACGACGAACAAAGTGCGGAGCCGCTGTCCGAGCACGGCGACACCGAGCATCAAGACAACCAACCCGTCTCCGGTCAGGAGAACAGTCCGGACGACAACGAGCGCATCATCCAGGAAGGGCAGCTGGAACAAGAAAGGCTTATGGCCACTGCAAGAAGTTTGAAGAAGTAGAAACAAAGGCTCAAGGCCTCACAAAACACACTCAATAGTAGATGGAATAAAGTGCTCGACACGGCAGAAAAGTACGGTGGCAGTCACCCCACGAAGAGCTACCCAAAGCGGAAGCTGCTGCCGGAGTTCGACGACGAGGCCTTCGAACCCTCACAGCAAAAAACAAAACCGCCGATCGGTCGGATCGACGACCTCATGGCCGCGATAGGGTGGCCAACGAGGCCGCACATAAGTCAGTACATGACTGACGCGAGGACCCGCATCAACAGGCCGGCGCAACCAGATCCATCTACGGATCAAGGAAACGCGCTCCAGCACTCAGCCAACACCAAATACCACAACCGTCCGAACGCCATGGCACAGCCAAATACAGGGGTGTCGCACACCCCCTATGTTTCTCCGACGAGGTATTAGACCATGAATTTCCAGAAGGGTTCAAACCAGTTAACATAGAGGCATACGACGGAACCACAGACCCTGGGGTCTAGATCGAGGACTTCATCCTCCATATTTACATGGCTCGTGGAGACGATCTCCATGCCATCAAATACTTACCCCTCAAGCTCAAAGGACCAGCTCGACACTGGCTGAAAAGCCTCCCCGAAAATTCCATTGGAAGTTGGGAGGAGCTCGAGGACGCTTTCTGGACTAACTTTCAAGGGACTTATGTCCGACCCCCGGACGCTGATGATTTGAGTCATATAATTCAACAGCCCGGAGAGTCAGCCCGAAAGCTTTGGAATAGGTTTCTCACTAAGAAGAACCAAATTGTCGACTGTCCAGACGCTGAAGCCCTAGCAGCTTTCAAGCACAGCGTTCGAGACGAATGGCTTGCCAGACACCTTGGCCAAGAAAATCCGAGAACAATGGCAGCCCTAACAAGCCTCATGACCCGCTTTTGCGCGGGCGAGGACAGCTGGTTAGTTCGCAGCAGCACCATCGACCCAAGCACATCCAAGGTCCGGGATGGCAATGGAAAACCGCGACGCAGTAAAAACAAGCGTCGGAATAAAGAAGACAGCCCAGACAGCACGGCAGTAAACGCCGGATTTAGAGGCTCTCGACCGGGTCAGCGGAAAAAGCCCTTTGAAGGCAACAGAGATGAACCGACCGGCCTAAACAAAATTCTAGACAAACTATGTCAGATCCATGGCACCCCCGGCAAGCCTGCAAATCATACCCACAGAGATTGTTGGGTCTTCAAGCAGGCTGGCAAGCTAAACGCCGAACACAAGGGGGAGGACATTCCGAGCGAGGACGAGGATACGCCTCGCCAGCAAGACACTGGGGGAGAGAAAAAATTCCCACCATAAGTCAAAATAGTAAATGTTATCCACGTGACAAAGAGGAGAGGCAAATACGCACGAGTCGTAGAGCCCGTCACCCATGAGTCCTACCACTGGTCGGCCTGCCCGGTCACGTTCGACCGCAAGGATCACCTAATAGGTATCCGGCAGGAAGGATCAGCCGCCTTGGTGCTGGACCCAATAATAAAAGGATACCACCTTACACGAGTCCTTATGGACGGCGGCAGTAGTATAAATCTAATATACCAGGACACCGTCCGCAAAATGGAGATAAACCCAACAAACATCAGCCACAGTAATACTACCTTCAAGGGAGTAATACCAGGCACAGAGGCTCGCTGCACGGGCTCTCTAGTACTAGAGGTTGTGTTCGACTCGCTCGACAACCTCCGGAGCGAAAGGTTAACCTTTGACATTGCTCCATTCCGAAGTGGCTATCAAGCACTACTCGGACGAGAGGCTTTCAACTGTTTCAATGCAATACCGCATTACACTTTACTCCAACTTAAAATGCCCGGTCCGCGCGGCACCATCACAGTACATGGAAATGTTGAGCGTTCGTTCCGAGCAGAAGAGCGCACGGCTGCTTTAACAGCCGAACACTAGACGGCCTCACCACCAGAGATGATGACCGGTTGTTAGGACCGCGGACACGGTTAGACGAGTCCGGCCAATCATTGGATAGATATTGGTTTGATGGCTACACCCGTATAGACGGTACCAGGGGCTTCGCCGCGATAATTCGGCTCAACTTTACCCATCTCGACTTTTTCATGGTTTATTTATAATAACCAAATTTTTGCACAACAACTTTTCACTAAGCACCTCTCTTTTACAGATGACGATCGTGCTACACCCGTCCAGGATACGGCACAACAGAGACACAGGCGCAGACGTGCAGCAGGGACCCGTACAAAGGTTTCTCTTTAGATTAAGACCCTGCGTAAACCTTTTTTACTGTCTTTTGTTGTTCACATCCTCCGGATTCTCAATACAACCGAGAAGGATGAGACGTCTTGGCATGTGGCCACGTCAGTAATATTGCTCGTGCACTGGACACTATGGGTTCATTATCCAAGGGCATCACCTAAGCCCAGTATATGTTTCAAAGACCAAACACCTTAGGGAGTGTTCGGCATCACGAGTTAGGCCTTATATGCATCAGCTCCGAATCATGTATTTGGTCAAATGTTGGGTTTACCCGGCTCCTGTGTTTTGCTACCTTACGTTCCACTCTATCGGCTAAGGTGGCACCAGGAGAACTACTGCGACAGCCTCAGCTAGCCCGGACGAGCACCTCGAGAGAAAGCCGAAACCGACCGTCATGATAAAGCGAGAGACCGGTCAACCACTCGATGACTTATCGGAATCTTCGATTCCTCCGCATTAACGAAGGGTTGTTTCCGGCCAGGCATGACCGCGCCCGTATTCGGATGAGCTGCTGGGCCACCAGGGCTATATAGTAGCCCCAATCAAACTCCTATGGCTAAGTGAAAGTGTTAAAGCAATATAGTCCGATTGCCTAGTTCGCTGTGCTATCACCTCCTTAATGGACCAAGACGTTGGATCAAGTGTGAACACGCATCTTTTGCGAACACCCCCGCATTATATGCGTGGGGGCTGAAGCCGACGATGCAAACTTTTAGGTTATATACACATATACATAAACGGCCGCACAGGAGGCATCATAACACTTTTAGGCAAAAGTATAAAAATAGCCTTTATATAATTTAGTAAAACATTGTTTTTCAATGGGAATACATGTCATTCGAACATAATATTCTTCAAGCTCTGCGCTTCTATTGAACGAGCGCCTTCAAGGACCTCATCAAAGTAGTGCTCGGCAGCTACTCGGCTAATTGCCGAACTAGGGGTTGCAATTGCGGTGGCTTCCATCTCCGCCCCAGTGTGTTTTGACACAGGCAAGCGCCATCCGCGCACCCTTGATGCACGCCGACCTCTTCATAGCGTCGATGCGCGGCATAGCACCAAGGAACTGCTGCACCAAGCTGAAGTAACTGCTCGCCTTGTTCTGCCGGCCACAGGTGATCCACAACAGACCTCATGGCGAGTCCGGACAACCTATGGAGCTCGGCCCATTCGGCCATCCGCTCATTCAGAGGAAGCGGACGCACTGGACTATTAAATTGCGACCAGAATAGCTTCTCCACTTCACGATCCCTTTGATCTTTGAAGAACTCGGCCGCATCAGCAGCACTCGCTGCCAAAACCAGATAGGCGTCTGCAGAACTCCACAGCCGGTCCAGAGGAACATACTTAGGATCTACGAACTTCATCCGCAGCATAAAGGGCTTCACAGCCGCGATATCCCCGGCATGACGCAGCTCCTCCTTCATCGCTCTAATTGTAGAGCGGGATTCCTTGGCTACTACCATGGCCTTCTCCAGCTCTGTAGCCCTCGCTTGGCTTTCCTTCTCAAGAAGCCGCCGACCGATACCGGCTTCTGCTGTATGGGCACGTCCTTCACTGGGATGCCGCCGAGCGATACCGGCTTTCGAGGAGATCTCGGATGCGGCCCTGCTGTATGGGCACGTCCTTCACTGGCCCCCAGTCTAGCCCCTTGTTGATCCATGACGTTAGTCATGGAGGGTGACCTGAGCGAAAGGCAGGTGGGGCCACCCATTTGGTACCCCTGGGAGCTGTGACATAAAACCATTCTTGTTGCCATAAGCTGGACACCTCCTGGAAAGAACCCTCGGGCCATGGGGCATCGGCACTTTTGCTTATTACAGCACCTCCGCATTCTGCATACCTCCCCTCGATCGTCTTCGGCTCCACTTGCAAGGTCTTGAGCCACAGGTCGAAGTGAGGGGCGATGCGGAGAAAAGCTTCGCACACTATGATAAAAGACGAGATGTGGAGAATAGAATCCGGAGCCAAATCATGGAAGTCCAGTCCATAATAGAACATGAGCCCCCTCACGAAGGGATCCAGAGCCAGGCCTAGCCCTCGAAGGAAGTGAGATATGAATACTACGCTCTCGCCGGGTTTGGGAGTAGGTATGACCTGCCCTTGAGCAGGCAGCCGGTGCGCAATCTCGCCGGTCAAGAACCTGGCCTCTCTTAACTTTCTGATGTCTTCCTCCGTGACGGAGGAGGGCATCCACCAACCTTGAAGGTCAGATCCGGACCTGGTTGAAGGTCCGAAGCGCCCGACCTGAGCTTTGGGTGTTGGAACTCGAGGCGGGGGAGGGATGCGATTGAGTTCGAGGAATAAAAAAGGGTAGGCCTTGGTCTCTTTATAAAGAGGGTGAATACCAAGCGTCCTCCTCGTGACCATTTGGGACTTGCCTATAATCAAGGAGTCATACCAACGGGCACGATTGGGTTGCCCATGCCCGTATTGATGAGAATCCCGTGATAAGGGGACACGATCTCTGCTTCGACAAGACGTGCCAAGGAAACCGCCTCGCGATATGCGCCAAGGTTGGTTGAAAAACACGGTTCGATAATAACCGGGCCATGGCATGATGTCATGGTATCAAATACGTCAGCAGGTCGGATTTATGAATATTATTCTCTCTGCGGTGGAATGTGGAACTTGTTTTGCAGAGCCGGACACTATCCTTGTGTTCAAGATCTTCTATGGAGTATTCGGAGGAGGAACCCGCCTTGCAATGCCGAAAACAATCTGCGCGCCGGACTCATCGTCATTGAAGCCTGGTTCAAGGGCTACTGAGGGAGTCCTGGATTAGGGGTTATCCGGACAGCCAGACTATATCCTTTGGCCGAACTGTTGGACTATGAAGATACAAAATTGAAGACTTCGTCTCGTGTCCGGATGGGACTCTCTTGGCGTGGAAGGCAAGCTTGGCGTCTGGGATATGTAGATCTCCTTAGTTGTAACCGACTCTTTGTAACCCTAGCCCCCTCCAGTGTCTATATAAACCGGAGGGTTTAGTCCGTAGGACGAGAACAATCAGACCATAGGCTAGCTTCTAGGGTTTAGCCTCTATGATCTCGTGGTAGATCAACTCTTGTAATACTCATATTCATCAAGATCAATCAAGCAGGAAGTAGGGTATTACCTCTATAGAGAGGGCCCGAACCTGGGTAAACATCGTGTCCCTTGCCTCCTGTTACCATCCACCTTAGATGCACAGTTCGGGACCCCCTACCTCAGATCCGCCGGTTTTGACACGACAATGCCCACCAATGTCGAGTGGGGTGATGCCTCGTCCTCTAAGGTATTGGGGCTTGGCAAGGTTGTCATTTCTCATGATCTCACGATCGAGAAGGTCATGCTTGTTAAGTCCCTTGCATACAATTTACTTTCCATTCGTAAACTTGCACTCATGGGTTTTGCCACTTTCTTTGATATTGATATCGTGGCCCTCTTGTGGAGCAAGACTCTTAAATTAGCCTTTGTTGGGCATGTCGAGAACGGTCTCTATGTGATTAAATTTTCGGAGCGACCCACTAAGACCGCGACATGCCTAATGGCTAAAGTTGACGTGGGATGGCTTTGGCATCGCTGTTTAGCCCATGTCAATATGAGATCTTTGCAAAGTCTTCTCAAGGGTGACCATGTTCGTGGACTAATGAATGTTAGTTTTGCCAAAGACCGTGCTTGCAGTGCTTGTATTGAAGGAAAGCTACATGAGAAGGCTCACCCTCCCACGACTATCATTTACTCGAAGAGGCCTTTGGAGCTCCTTCATTTGGATCTCTTTGGGCCTCCATCCTTTGATAGTCTTGGGGGTAGGAAGTATTGCTTGGTGATTGTGGATGACTATTCAAGATACACTTGGGTATATTTCTTCAAGAGGAAGAGCGAGACCCAACAAACTGTCATTGACTTTGCAAATGAAGCCCAACGTCAACACAATGCAAAGATCTTGACAATAAGAAGTGACAACGGCATCGAGTTCAAGAACTACACCTTGGATGAGTTTCTTAGTGATGAGGGGATCAAGCATCAATACTCCACACCTTACACCCCTCAACAAAATGGTCTAGCAGAGAGGAAGAACCGTACGTTGATGGATGCGGCAAGGACCATGATGGCGGAGTTCAAGTCTCCGTACAACTTGTGGGCCAAAGCCATCAACACCGCGTGTGATGCATCAAATCGGCTCTACCTCTGCAAAGGCTTGAACAAGACTCCATATGAGATACTCACCGGTAACAAGCCCAACCTCAAGTATTTTCAGGTGTTCGGGTGCAAGTGTTTCATTCTCAAGAAAGGTGTTCGGTTGTCTAAATTTGAGGCTAGAGCTTATGAGGGCATATTTGTTGGTTATGCTACAAACTCCCATGCTTACCGTGTCCTCAATAAGTCCACGGGTCTTATTGAGGAGACGTGTAACATGGAGTTTGATGAGAATAACAGTCCCAAGTGGAGAAAAGTGGCACTTGTGATGTAGGTGATGAAATTCCTCCCCAAGCCATAAGAAGATTGGGAGTTAGTTTTATCCTACCCATTGAGGAAACCCTTGTGGCCGAAGGAGAAGGACAATGCTCCACTCAAGTGGAGCCATCACCAACCCAAGGCCCACACGCTTCCGAAGAACAAAATGAAGGCCCTCAACCTCATGAACAAGTCCAAGGGCAAGATCAATCTCAAGATGGTGTTGAAACACCAAGTGATGCCCAAGGCCAAGTTCTCTCCTTCGAGCAAGTTCAAGATGAAGGACAAGCTCCAGACGGCGCTTAGGATGATCAAGTGACCGCTCATCGACTCACCCCCGAGGAGGAATTGGAGCGTCGTGCCGCCAAGATTGCTTCCAAGCTCTCCACCAAGGGTCATCTCATGACGAATGTACTTGGAAGTATCCAAAAGGGGGTAAGCACTCATAGACAATTGGCAAACTATTGTGGACATCACGTGTTTGTCTCTTGTGTTGAACCCCAAAAGGTATATGAGGCGCTCGAAGATTCGGATTGGCTTAATGCCATGCATGAAGACCTCAACAACTTCGAGTACAACAAGGTGTGGAGATTGGTGCCAAGGCCAACGGGGAACCACAATGTCATTGGAACCAAGTGGATATTCAAGAACAAGCAAGATTCTCATGGGACCATCGTCCGCAACAAGGCTAGATTGGTGGCACAAGGCTACTCCCAAGTCGAGGGTATCGACTATGGTGAAACCTTTGCTCCCGTTGCTCGCCTTGAATCCATTCGTTTGTTGATTGCTTATGCTTCCCATCACAACTATAAGTTACAACAAATGGATGTGAAAAGTGCTTTTCTTAATGGTCCTATTAATGAGTTGGTATATGTCAAGCAACCCCCCGGGTTCGAGGATCCCTACTTTCCCAATCATGTGTATCAACTCGATATGGCACTCTACGGCCTTAAACAAGCCCCACGTGCGTGGTATGACCACCTTATCGAGTTGCTACAAGACCGTGGATTTGAAGTGGGGCTAATCGACCCCACTCTTTTTACTAAGAAGGTCAAAGGGGAGTTGTTTGTGTGCCAACTATATGTTGATGATATTATCTTTGGTTCCCCTAACAAACCTTTCAATGAGGAATTTGCCGCACTCATGACCTCAAAGTTCAAGATGTCTTCAATGGGAGAGCTGAAGTTCTTTCTCGGGTTCAAAGTGAAGCAAAAAAGAGAAGGAACCTTCATCAACCAAGCCAAATACACTCAAGACATGCTCAAGAGATTCAAGCTAAGTGATGTCAAGCCGGCTTCAACTCCAATGCCCACCAAGTGCCAACTTGACATTGATCCCAATGGTAAGCGGTGGATCAAAAGGTATATCGTTCCATGATTAGATCCTTGATTTACCTTTTTTCATCTAGACCGGTTATCTTGTTTAGTGTGGGAATTTGTGCACGGTTTCAAGCCGCACCTAAGGAAAGCCACTTTGTGGCGGTCAAGCGAATCTTTCGATATTTGGCTCATACCCCAAACTTTGTCTTATGGTACCCAAGAGGAGCAAACTTCAAGCTTGTAGGGTATTCGGACTCCGATTGGGCGGGAGACAAAGTGGATAGGATGTCCACTTCCGGAGGGTGCCAATTTCTTGGTTGCTCTTTGGTGAGTTGGTCTTCTAAAAAGCAAAGTTGTGTGTCTCTCTCGTCCATCGAAGCAGAGTATGTGGCTGCCAGTAGTTTTTGTGCACAACTCTTATGGATGAGGCAAACTTTAAAGGATTACGGTGTCATTTGTGACAAAGTGCCTCTTTGGTGTGACAATGAAAGTGCCATCAAGATTTCTCTCAACCCGGTGCAACACTTCAAGACGAAGCATATTGAGATTCGTTATCACTTCATCCGGGATCACATTAGGAAAGGGGAGATCAAGGTCAACTATGTCAACCCTCATGATAACCTTGCAGATATTTTCACGAAGCCTTTGGATGAAGCAAGATTTCGTGAGTAAAGGAATGAGCTAAATATCATTGATTCGAGCAATGTTGCTTGAACCCTTGCACATCCCACCATACTCAACTTGTTATCGTGTTTAGGTGTAGGCATGGACATAGGGGGAGTGTTGTTCTCTCAGTGAACTCTCCCTCCCCCCATTATGCATAAATTGATCAACTCTTTCACATTAGCCATTTTTTATGGTACTTGTGCTTCAAAGACGAGTTTTGGTCATGAGCCCAAGGATAATTCTTCGCGGTGCCATACCAATTGACTCAAACATAGGTGGCTCCGGCCACCGCCCTCTCCATGGAGAGATTGTGTCTCGTGGTTGGTCCTTGTCGTCTCTTGCCTTTCTTCGTGTTGAGCGTGTTCTTGTGGTGTCTCTTTCGCTTGAAGTTTCCTTGCAAAGATTCTTTCTCTTTCGTCTGAAACATGCATCTTCTTGAGCTCACGGTACTACCACGACACGCCATGGTACTACCGCAAGTGGAGCGCACGGTACTTCCGCACCCAGCGCGGCAGTAATTTTTTTACTGCCGCCTGGGGGAGCGGTATTACCTCTCCGGTGCGGTACTTCCGCCCGAGCGGTACTACCGCGATGAGATGCGGTACTACCGCTACCGACGAAGTCTTGGCGTGGGGGTTAGGCCCGGGCAGGGGGAGTTCCAACTCCCCCATATCCATTCGTCTATTTCTCTCCCCATCGCCTGTCTCTCCTGCTCAAGAACGGCACCGGAGACCCTCGCCGGATCTCCGTCTCCGACCGCTCTCCTCCGATTCCGACCCGTGGGATCGTTCTCCACCACTTTCTCTTACCATGGAACAAGGTTTCTCCCCAAATCCCTCTCTCTTTTGTTCGTTCTTTTGCCTCTAGGTTTTTGGGGAGATGCATGTGCTCTTGAGATTTTAGGCCAAATCTATGAAAGAGTGGGATGTAGGCGAGTAGTGTTGCGTAGCAATTATACTTGATATGTTGTCCTGTGGTAGATTTGATCAACCGTAGTACCGCCTCGTTTTCGCGGTTTTTCTCAGATTCAAATGGTTCGGATCTGACGCCGATGTGGTACTACCGCATCTCCAGTGCGATACTACCGCTTGTACGGTACTACCGCCCCTTAGGTGTGGTACTACCGCACGAGCCGTGGTACTAAATTTCTACTACTGCTCCGAGCCCCGGTACTACCGTGACTTCACGCGGTACTACCGCGACTAGGAGCGGTACTAAAATTTTAGTACCTCGCGACTTGGCAGTACTACCGTTGTTGTCCAATCTTCTCCTTGGCAATTATCACATATGCTTTCTACATGTTTCCCTTGCTTTGCTGAGGTCTTTGCATTGATTCTTCTTGCTTTTCGTTTGTGCCTTTTTGCTTTGTGTCTTAGGTGGTGGCTCCGGTGCTCCTGCTCGTCGTTCCAATCCCAGTCATGACACTAGCTCCAAGCGTCTGCGCAATCAAGATGAAGCTCCAGAGGGCTCCAGTGCCCCCAAGCGCAATGTCAAGTCCTCCGCCAGCAAGTACAAGGAACCCGCAAAGGGCATGGACGAGATACCACTTTCTGAGTTTATCTCTCGAAGGCAGATCAACCCATATGTGAATGCCCGTGCTATCTTCAGAGGAAATGACTTGTTTTGGACCAAGCAGACTCTCATTTATCTGGATGTGATCAAGGCCAAGAAAAACACCTATGTGGATGTCAAGTGGATTGACATGAATCACATGAGGCAGGACAAGCGCCGTGATTACTTCGGAGAGGCTCTGGACTTGGTGGAGCAGTTTGGAATTGAACATGTGATCTCCTTTCACCTGGACTATGACCCTGAGACTATTTGCCAGTTCTTTGCCTCAGTTCACTTTCACTCTGGGGAGGATCGAAGGATGACTTGGATGACCAATGGACGTCGATTGATCACTACCGGAGGGACTTCATGGATCTGCTCCACGTACCTGATGAGGGGCTCAACACACCCGTTGGTGTTCGCCCTCATGCCAACCCTGAGTCAGCCAGCAAGAACAGGCTCCAACAGTATTATGTTGCGAAGACGCTTCCCAGTGGCAAGACGACGTGGGTGCTGAACCCATTTCTGGACATCATGCATCGCATCTTCCGCAACTCTCTTTTCCCTCGCATTGGTGACAAGGACAAGGTGCATGCCTATCTGGTGGATATGATGCTCCTGTGCAAGGAGGCGCGTGTGTCTCGGTCTCAACCACTTGATGTCTCACATATCATGTGGTGTGAGCTTCGGTTCGCGGTGTTCAACCGCGAGGTACCCATCTATGGACCGTACATGTTTCTGCTGATCTCCAAGACTTGGGAGAAGCTGTTCTCCGGTGATGAGTTCCTTGCTCCAGACTGGATTCGTCATGAGTCCATCAGTCTCCGTGTCAAGCCCAAGTGGGCCAACACTACTACTCGTGCTGAGGCGACGCCTGCTAAGAGGGCTATTGATGGGGAGGAGGCTGAGGCGGAGGATGCTGGTGAGGACCGCGCTGCTGAGTTTGCCCCTCGCTCCTCTAAGCCCTCGTGGGCCAAGAAGCTGAAGGACAAGATGAAGACTCTGTTCTGCATGCTGGCAAAGGGGCAGTACAGGACTCACGTTGCCTCCAAGGAGAGTCACCGCCGCGACAAGAAGATCATGAGGGTCTTTGGAGAGGAAGTTTCTAGCGGTTCTGAGGAGGTTATCACTCCAGAGGCTGAGTGGATGGCGAAGCAAGGCTTCAAGTGGACTGATTCTGAGGAGGACTTCGAGGAGACTCCCCCCCGCCGAAGTCTCGATGAGGAATGTGCGAGTGATTACTCCGCTTGAGCCACCCCTTGTGTGTAGGTGTCCTCTCTGCCTTTTTGGCGTCTCGATGCCAAAGGGGGAGAGAGTGTAGGATTTGCGAGTCATTTTATTGTGTTGTTTTGTTTGCGTTTGTGTTGAACCTCGTTTTCTTTGGTTTGGTTTGTGCTTGTGAGACTTATCCTTCATATGGTGTAAGACATATGCACTCTATCGTATCTAAGTGAGCTTATGATATATTGTGCTATTTATGTTATGCTCTTGTTTGCTATCTTGCTTAGTGTTAGCCTTATTATTGCAAGATATGCCTTGTCTGTAAAATATAGGGGGGGGTCTTGATCCTAGTATGTGGGCCGTGCAGCCCAAAGCACCTATCTAGATTGCACACATCTAGGGGGAGCCCTTCTATATTTTAGAGATGTGGGGTTTGCCTATGCTCTATATCATTTCCCTTTGTGCAAATCCCGTATAGTCATCAATCCACCAAAAAGGGGGAGATTGTAAGGGCATATTTATCCCTAAAGTGTTTTGGTCATTGATGACAATGCTTTTGCGGACTAATCGTGTGCCATGAGTTTTTCAGATGTTTCACAGCTAGGCACAAGACGGTTTGGTGCCCCTCGAAGACTATTGAAGACGGCGTTTTTCTACGTTTCCTTTCGGTGGAGTTGAGTCGTAGGAAAGCCGTACTATTAAGAGGGGGTCCGCTTCGGAAAGGTTCGGGTGGAATCATCACGTACACGTTTCCTTCCTATACACCGCCTTTCCCCTTGCGCTTTGGAGCATCCTCTGTTTTCCTCAATTCTATGAAGAGAGAAGAATTCCTAGTGTTGTTGTTCTGGGGCATGCGGTGGTACTGCTCCACGGAGCGGTAGTACCGCAGGCCCCTCCGGTAGTACCGCACACCCTTGCGGTAGTACCGTAGATGCCCGCGGTAGTACCGCTTCTACGGAGCTGTACTACCATGGCCTCGGACCAGACTCAGCTGCTCATGCGGCTTTAGGAGCGGACGTAATTTTTTACGCCCGCGCCCTACGCGGTAGTACCACCCCACGCGCGTGGTAGTACCGTGAGTCCTGGTCTGGCACAGCTACATGAGCGGAAGTAGGGGCGGATGTAATTTTTTACATTCGCTCCCTCTGTGATAGTACCGCATGCGCGGTCTTGGTAGTACCATGTCGGATTTTTGCATCGATTGATTTTATGCGGAAGTTGGCACGGATGTATTTTTATTCATCCGCACCGTTCCCAGGCTAGGCCAATCCTGCCTTGCAGTAGTACCACAAGGGGCAGCGGTAGTACTGCTCCTGCAGCAGTACCGCCCTCAGCCTCAGCGCTTCAGGCCTGTCCTAGTTCCTGTTGTTGGGTTCTATGATAGGGTGCGTCGACTGCAAATTAAAATTTTCCTACGCATAGAACATCCAGGAACATGCTACGGGAGATGGATCACAGTTTGTTACCACTAGACGCGCAGTGCCGTGCAGCGGAAGAAGAGTTGGGGCAGCGCGTCCGCGTGGATCGTCTCCTCCTTGTCCGATCTCCCTCGAACAGTCGGTCGTCCGATCCCACGTACAAGTTCGCCGGAGCGGCGCAAGTGCACCGCCTCTAACGGTATCCGCGTGTGCAGGAGGAACACCGTGCGGCTTACTGCTTGGTCCGATCACACAGTCGGCGGCGAATGGAGGTGGCTATTCGCAACACATGCAAACCCTAGTCGCAGCGCCGAAGCGATCAACCACATGAGTGTGCCGCACCTCCACTTTATATAGGCGTCCGTCGCAGGCTGAACACTTGGGCCTCGCACGGACCCTAAACTCAAAGTCTACTCGGTCACGTTCCTAGTCCGATTCGGATCACATCCGACCCGGTGTCCTATGAACCGACCTCGCATGTTCCTTCCCTTAAGCGCGACCCCTTAGGTTCAAGTCGGCTTGGTCACAGTTCGGATCACCTCCGACCTGCACGGTTGGTAGCGGCCTCTAGCAAGGCGTGCCGACCACCAAGCAGACTATGAAGCTGGTTAGGCGAACCTGTACAACGTGTCACACTTCTATTCCCTTTGCCGCACGATATATGTTGTCGGGCTCAAGGCTTGTGCTAGCCCGACCTCTTTCTCGTTCCAATGATATCGACCACAATCCGGATTATCTCATAATCCTTGTCGCATGGCCATGCTTATCCTGGTCGGATCACACGAGGGGCCCAGAGTATATCTCTCCTGATCGGAGGGTCAAATCCCATCTTGCTCGACCATGTCTCGCAGCATGGACCGGACAAACCCGAAACCTACCTTTGTAACTACCCGATCCACGGAGTAGCGTTTGGTCGGCCCTAAGCAAGTCTGTCACCATCCCGAGTACATGCGTCAGCTCAGGTCTTAGGACATAGAACGTATGTTGTACTAGAGACTCACAGATGACATATCGCTGCGTCTCATAGTTGGGTCTGTCCGACTCGGACCTTATCTCGACTCAGATCCGACTACGTCGAATCCGACCAGACCTTTCCAACTCCATATTATCCGGTTAGCATTCAATGCTCCATGGCTAGTGAGACCAAGCCATCGACCGTGTCATATGCTAGTCTAGTCGGTTGCGCGTCCACACAGCCCTTTCGACTAGGGACCTTTTAGGACAGTCATCATACATTGCATAGTCCCATAAACAAGTCACATACTTGCTGATACACATCATTGATAATGTCCAAGGACTATCTTTATTCATAAACACATAGGAAATATCATCATACATGATTGCCTCTAGGGCATATCTCCAACACGTGCCGTAGCAGCGGTAGTACCGCGGTCGGTTGCGGTAGTACCGTGAGGCCTAGCGGTAGTACCGCTTTTCCCGGGCGGTAGTACCGCAAGTCGCGGGCTGGTTAAGTGGATAACGGTTGGATTTGGTTCTCCACTATATAAGGGGTGTCTTCTTCCTCTAGTTGACCACCTCTTCCAACCCTAAGCTCCATTGTTGCTCCAAGTTCCATTTTCGCCCGATCTCTCTCCCTAGTCAATCAAACTTGTTGATTTGCTCGGGATTGGTTGAGAAGGCCCCGATCTACACTTCCACCAAGAGAAATTTGATTGCCCCCACTAATCCCTTGCGGACCTTGTTACTCTTGGGTGTTTGAGCACCCTAGACGGTTGAGGTCACCGCAGAGCCATAGTTCAATGTGGTGAAGCTTCGTGGTGTCGTTGGGAGCCTCCAATTAAGTTGTGGAGATTACCCCAACCTCGTTTGTAAAGGTTCGGTCGCCGCCTCCAAGGGCACCAATAGTGGAATCATGGCATCTCGCATTGTGTGAGGGTGTGAGGAGAATACGGTGGCTCTAGTGGCTTATTGGGAAGGATTGTGCCTCCACACCGCTCCAACGGAGACGTACTTCCCCTCAAAGGGAAGGAACTTCGGTAACACATCCTCATCTTCACCGGCTCTACTCTTGGTTATCTCGTGCCTTTACTTGTGCAAGCTTATTTATGTTATATCCCTTGCTTGCTCGTGTGCTTGTTGTTGTTGCATCATATAGGTTGCTCACCTAGTTGCATATCTAGACAACCTACTTTGATGCAAAGTTTAAATTGGTAAATAAAAGCTAAAAATTGATAGTTGCCAATTCACCCCCCCCCCCCTCTAGTCAACTATATCGATCCTTTCACCCTCCCTCCTCCAACTCTTCCTTCTCCTCCATAGAGCTTGGCGAAGCCCTGCAGGAATACCACAAGCTCCACCACCATGCCGTCGTGCTGCCGGAGTTCTCCCTCAACTTCTCCTCTCCCCTTGCTGGATCAAGAAGGAGGAGACGTCCCCAGGTTGTACATGTGTTGAACGCGGAGGGGCCGTCCGTTCGGCGCTAGATCGGATCTTCCGTGATTTGTATCGCCGCGAGTACAACTCCATCAACTGCGTTCTTGTAACGCTTCCTCTTAGCAATCTTCAAGGGTATGAAGATGAACTCCCTGTCTCTCGTTGCTAGCATCTCCTAGATTGATCTTGGAGACACGTAGGAAAATTTTGAATTATTGCTACGTTCCCCGACAGTGGCATCATGAGCTAGGTCTATGCGTAGATTCTATGCACGAGTAGAACACAAAGTAGTTGTGGGTGATGATTTGTTCAATTTGCTTACCGTTACTAGTCTTATCTTGATTCAGCGGCATTGTGGGATGAAGCGGCCCGGACCGACCTTACACATACTCTTACATGAGACAGGTTCCACCGACTGACATGCACTTGATGCATAAGGTGGCTTGCGGGTGTCCGTCTCTCCCACTTTAGTCGGATCGGATTCGATGAAGAGGGTCCTTATGAAGGGTAAATAGCAATTGGCATATCACATTGTGGATTTTGCGTAGGTAAGAAACGTTCTTGCTAGAAACCCATAGCAGCCATCAGAAACATGCAACAACAATTAGAGCGTCTAACTTGTTTTTGCAGGGTATGCTATGTGATGTGATATGGCCAAAAGGATGTGATGAATTATATATATGTGATGTATGAGATTGATCATGTTCTTGTAATAGGAATCACGACTTGCATGTTGATGAGTATGACAACCGGCAGGAGCCATAGGAGTTGTCTTAATTTATTGTATGACCCGCGTGTCATTGAAAGCGCCATGTAATTACTTTACTTTATTGCTAACCATTAGCCATAGTAGTAGAAGTAATAGTTGGCAAGACAACTTCATGAAGACACGATGATGGAGATCATGATGATGGAGATCATGGTGTCATGCCGGTGACGAAGGTGATCATGCCGCTACCAAAGATGGAGATCAAAAGGCGCAAGATGATACTGGCCATATCATGTCACTTTATGATTTGCATGTGATGTTTGTCATGTTTACATCTTATTTGCTTAGAACGATGGTAGCATAAATAAGATGATCCCTCGCTAAAATTTCAAGAAAGTGTTCCCCTAATCGTGCAATCGCTATGAAGGTTCGTTGTTTAGAAGCACCACGTAATGATCGGGTGTGATAGATTCTAACGTTCGCATACAACGGGTGTAAACGAGATTTACACATGCGAAACACTTAGGTTGACTTGACGAGCCTAGCATGTACAGACATGGCCTCGGAACACAAGAGACCGAAAGGTCGAACATGAGTCATATAGTAGATACGATCAACATGAAGATGTTCATTGATGATGACTAGTCCGTTTCACGTGATGATCGGACATGGCCTAGTTGACTCGGATCATGTATCACTTAGATGGCTAGAGGGATGTCTATCTAAGTGGGAGTTCATTAAATAATCAGATGAACTTAATTATCATGAACATAGTCAAAAGGTCTTTGCAAATTATGTCGTAGCTTACGTTTTAGTTCTACTGTTTAAGATATTTTCCTAGAGAAATTTAGTTGAAAGTTGATAGTAGAAATTATGTGGACTAGGTCCGTAAACTGAGGATTATCCTCATTGCTGCGCAGAAGGCTTATGTCCTTAATGCACCGCTCGGTGTGCTGAACCTCGAGCGTCGTCTATAGATGTTGCAAAACATCTGACATACACGTTTTGATGACTACATGATAGTTCAGTGTGTAATGCTAACGGTTCAGAATTGTGGCACCAAAGACGTTTTTTGAAACGTCGCACAACATATGAGATCGATGTTCCAAAGACTAAAATTGGGATTTCAGACTAGTGCCCACGTCAAGAGGTATGAGACCTCTGACAAGTTTCTTAAGCCTGCAAACTAAGGGAGAAAAGCTCAATCGTTGAGCATGTGCTCAGATTGTCTGAGTACTACAATCGCTTGAATCGAGTGGGAGTTAATCTTCCAGATGAGATAGTGATGGTTCTCCATAGTCACTGCCACCAAGCTATTAGAGCTTCATGATGAACTATAACATATCAGGGATAGACATGATGATCCTTGAGCAACTCGCAATGTTTGACACCGCGAAAGTAGAAATCAAGTAGGAGCATCAATTGTTGATGGTTAGTAAAACCACTAGTTTCAAGAAGGGCAAGGGAAAGAAGGGATACTTCATGAAACGGCAAATCAGTTGCTGCTCTAGTGAAGAAACCCAAGGTTGAACCCAAACCCGAGACTAAGTGCTTCTGTAATGAGGGGAACGGTCACTGAAGCAGAACTACCCTAGATACTTGGTAGATGAGAAGGCTGGCAAGGTCGACAGAAGTATTTTGAATATATGTTATATTATTGTGTACTTTACTAGTACTCCTAGTAGCACCAGGGTAATAAATACCGGTTCGGTTGCTAAGTGTTAGTAACTCGAAATAAAAAGCTATGGAGACTAGCTAAAGGTGAGATGACGATATGTGTTGGAAGTGTTTCCAAGGTTGATGTGATCAAACATCGCACGCTCCCTCTACCATCGGGATTGGTGTTAAACTTAAATAATTGTTATTTGGTGTTTGGCGTTGAGCATAGACGTGATTGGTTATGTTTATCACAATACGGTTATTCATTTAAGGAGAATAATGGTTACTCTGTTTATTTGAATAATACCTTCAATGGTCTTGCACCTAAAATGAATGGTTTATTGAATCTCGATCATAGTGATACACATGTTCATGCCAAAAGATATAAGATAGTAATGATAGTACCACATACTTGTGTAATCGCCATTTGAGTCATATTTGTATGAAGAAGCTCCATGTTGATGGATCTTTGGACTCACTCGTTTTGAAAAGATTGAGACATGTGAACCATGTCTATTGGTATATATGCATGAAGAAACTCCATACAGATGGATCGTTTGGATTCACTTGATTTTGAATCACTTGAGACATGCAAATCATACCACATGGGCAAGATGACTGAAAGGCCTCATTTTCAGTAAGATGTAACAAGAAAGCAACTTGTTGGAAGTAATACATTTTGATGTGTGCAGTCCAATGAGTGATGAGGCACGCAGTGGATATCATTATGTTCTTACTTCACAGATGATTTGAGTAGATGCTAAGTATATTTACTTGATGAAACACAAGTCTGAATTATTGAAAGGTTTAAGTAATTTCAGAGTGAAGTTGAAGATCATCGTGACAAGAGGATAAAATGTCTATGATATGATCATAGAGATGAATATCTGAGTTACGAGTTTGGCACACAATTAAGACATTGTGGAAATTGTTTCACAACTAATACCGCCTGGAACACCATAGTGTGATGGTGTGTCCGAACATCATAACTGCACTCTATTGGATATGGTGCATACCATGATGTCTCTTATCGAATTACCACTATTGTTTATGGCTTAGGCATTAGAGACAACCGCATTCACTTTAAATAGGGCACCACGCAATTCCGTTGAGACGACACGGTATGAACTATGGTTTAGAGAAACCTAAGCTGTCGTTTCTTAAAAGTTCGGGGCTGCGACGCTTATGTGAAAAAGTTTCAGGCTGATAAGCTCGAACCCAAAGTGGATAAATGCATCTTCATAGAATACCCAAAACAGTTGGGTATACCTCCTATTTCAGATCCGGAAGCAAAAGTGATTGTTTCTAGAAACGGGTCCTTTCTCGAGGAAAAGTTTCTCTCGAAAGAATTGAGTGGGAGGATGGTGGAGACTTGATGAGGTTATTGAACCGTCACTTCAACTAGTGTGTAACAGGCACGTGAAGTTGTTCATGTGGCACCTACACCAATTGAAGTGGAAGCTTATGATAGTGATCATGAAACTTGGATCAAGTCACTACCAAACCTCGTGGGTCGACAAGGATGCGTACTACTTCAGAGTGGTACGTAATCCTGTTTTGGAAGTCATGTTGCTAGACAACAATGAACCTACGAGCTATGGAGAAGCGATGGTGGGCCCGGATTCTGACGAATGGCTTGAGGCCAAAAAATCTGAGAGAGGATCCATGTATAAAAACAAAGTATAGACTTTGGAAGAACTACTTGATGGTCGTAAGGCTGTTGGGTGCAAATGGATTTTAAAAGGAAGATGGACAATGATGGTAAGTGTCACCATTAAGAAAGCTCGACTTGTCGTTAAGATGTTTACTGACAAGTTCAAGGAGTTGAATACGATGAGACTTTCTCACTCGTAGCGATGCTAAGAGTCTGTTGGAATTATATTAGCGATTCTTGCATTATTTATGAAATCTTGCGTATAGGATGTCAAAATATTGTTTCCTCGATGATTTTCTTGAGGCAAGGTTGTATGTGATACAACCAGAAGGTTTTGTCAATCCTGAAAGATGCTAACAAGTATGCAAAGCTCCAGCAATCCTTCTAAGGACCGGAGTAAGCATCTCGGAGTTGGAATGTACGCTTTGATGAGATGATCAAAGATTTTGGGTTTATACAAAGTTTATGAGAAACTTGTATTTCCAAAGAAGTGAGTGGGAGCACTATAGAATTTTTTATGAGTATATGTTGTTAACATATTGTTGATCGAAATGATGTAGAATTTCGGAAAGCATACTGAGGTTATTTGAAAAGTGTTTTTCAATGGAAAACCTGGATTAAGCTACTTGAACATTGAGCATCAAGATCTATAAGGATAGATCAAAAACGCTTAAGAGTACTTTCAAATGAATACATACCGTGACAAGATTTTGAAGGAGTTCAAAATAGATCAGCAAAGAAGGAGTTCTTGGTTGTGTTACAAGGTGTGAGTATTAGTAAGACTCAAGACCTGACCATGGCAGAAGAGAGAGAAAGGACGAAGGTCGTCCCCTATGCTTTAGACGTAGGCTCTACATTATGCTATGATGTGTACCCTTTTGAAGTGTGCCTTGCCATGAGTTAGTCAAGGGGTACAAGAGTGATCCAGGAACGGATCACATTACAGCGGTCGAACTTATCCTTAGTAACTAGTGGACTAAGGAATTTTCTCGATTATGGAGGTGGTAAAAGAGTTTGTCGCAAAGGGTTACGTCGATGCAAACTTTGACACTAATCCGGATGACTCTGAGTAGTAAACTAGATTCGTAGAGTAGAGCAGTTATTTGGAATAGCTCCAAGTAGCGCATGGTAGCTGCATCTACAAGATGACATAGAGATTTGTAAAGCACACACGGGTCTGAAAGGTTCAGACCCGTTGACTAATAACCTCTCTCACAAGCGATATATGAACAAACCCCATGGGTGTTGGATTCATTACAATCACATAGTGATGTGAACTAGATTATCGACTCTAGTGCTAGTGGGAGACTGTTGGAAATATGCCCTAGAGGCAATAATAAAATGGTTATTATTGTATTTCCTTGTTCATGATAATTGTCTATTGTTCATGCTATAATTGTATTAACTGGAAACCGTAATACATGTGTGAATACATAGACCACAACATGTCCCTAGTGAGCCTCTAGTTGACTAGCTCGTTGATCAATAGATGGTTATGGTTTCCTGACCATGGACATTGGATGTCATTGATAAAGGGATCACATCATTAAGAGAATGATGTGATGGACAAGATCCAATCCTAAGCATAGCACAAGATCATGTAGTTCGTTTTGCTAGAACTTTTCTAATGTCAAAGTAATATTTCCTTAGACCATGAGATTGTGCAACTCCCGGATACCGTAGGAATGCTTTGGGTGCACCAAACGTCACAACGTAACTGGGTGGCTATAAAGGTGCACTACAGGTATCTCCGAAAGTGTCTGTTGGGTTGGCACGAATCAAGACTGGGATTTGTCACTCCGTATGACGGAGAGGTATCTCTGGGCCCACTCGGTAATGCATCATGATAATGAGCTCAATGTGACTAAGGAGTTAGTCACGGGATCATCTTGTTCTGAACGAGTAAAGAGACTTGCCGCAACGAGATTGAACGAGATATGGGGATACCGACGATCGAATCTCGGGCAAGTAACATACCGATGGACAAAGGGAATTGTATACGGGATTGATTGAATCCCCGACATCGTGGTTCATCCGATGAGACCATCTTGGAACATGTGGGAGCCAATATGGGTATCTAGATCCCGCTATTGGTTATTGGCCGGAGGTTGTCTCGGTCATGTCTGCATGGTTCCCGAACCCGCAGGGTCTACACACTTAAGGTTCGGTGACGCTAGAGTTGTTATGGGAAATAGTATGTGGTTACCGAAGGTTGTTCGAAGTCCGGATGAGATCCGGACGTGACGAGGAACTCCTAATGGTCCAAGGTGAAGATCGATATATTGGACGAAGGGTATTGGAGTCCGGAATTGTTCTGGGAGTACCGGTGACGACCAAAGATGACCGAAAGGTGTTTCGGAGGCCCCGACAAGCGTTGGGGGGCCTTATGGGCCAAGCGGAGGGGGCACACCAGCCCACTAAGGGGCTGTGCGCCCCTCCCAACCCCTCTCACGTAACCTGGAGAGGTGGGCGCCTCCCCTAGGGCAGCCGCCCCTCCCGGCTTGGGGGGCAAGTTTCCTAGGGGTGGGGGCGCCCAAACCCATCTAGGGTTTCCCCTGTGGCCGCCGCCCCTCCCCTAGGGAACCCTACGGCGCCTCCTCCACCCCCCCTTCCCCTTATATATAGTAAGGGAGAGAGAGAGGGCAGCCACACCCCTTCTCCTGGCGCAGCCCCTCTGTCGGTGTCAAAACCGGCAGATCTCGGGTAGGGGTCCCGAACTGTGCGTCTAGGCGGATGGTAACAGGAGACAAGGGACGCGATGTTTTTACCCAGGTTCGGGCCCTCTCGATGGAGGTAATACCCTACTCCTGCTTGATTAATATTGATGATATGGGTAGTACAAGTGGATCTACCACGAGATCAGAGAGGCTAAACCCTAGAAGCTAGCCTATGGTATGATTGTTGTTGTCCTACGGACTAAAACCCTCCGGTTTATATAGACACCGGATAGGTTAGGGTTAGACAAAGTCGGTTACAATGGTAAGAGATCTACATATCCGTATCGCCAAGCTTGGCTTCCACGCCAAGGAAAGTCCCATCCGGACACGGGACGAAGTCTTCAATCTTGTATCTTCATAGTTCAGAGTCCGCCAATCGGTTATAGTTCGCCATCCAGACACCCCTAATCCAGGACTCCCTCAAGAGTCTCCCGAACCAGGCTTCAATGACGATGAGTCCGCAAGACGTTGATTGTCTTCGGCATTGCGAGGCGGGTTCTTCAACAAATTACATATACTCGTCGAATAGTGTCCGGCTTATGATAAATGCTGAGCTCCTTGGCTTCTATGCACAATAATGGCCATCTTCCACGAGTCTGAATGAATGCGAAAAGCCGTGGTATTTTTACACTTACCCCCTAGCTGCAAGAAATGAGCCGCCCATAAAAGGCGAGGATCTAGATCTAAGTCACACCATCCTCCCTCCGCAAGCTTTCATCGGGCGCCTCAGACAAAAACCCATTCCATCATGGGATACGACGCGGCTCCTCCTCTCGCTCCCAGCCCTCGGCACTGAAATTGGGAGAGATGCTCGATCCGCATAGCGAGCTAGTTATACTCCAAACCAAGGGATTTCTTCCCCGGCCTTCATGGTTCCTAAGCTGAGCTGACTTTCCACCTACAAGGGCGGAAAGCAAGCGGAGAGTGTCCCCAATCCCTCTAAAGGAGAGCGGGTATGCTTCGTCTCTTATCTAGTAAGAGGACTCGGATTTCCAATTCATCCGCTTTCTCCGGGGCTCTTGGAGTTCTATGGCCTCCAGTTGCACCACCTTCGCTTTGCCTCCATTTTACACGTCGCGGGCTTCGTGGCCCTTTGCGAACTGTTCTTGGGCATTGAGGCTCATTTTGCGTTGTGGAAGAGATTATTCTGCCTAGTGCCCCATTCTCATGAGGGGTCAATATATCAAGTGGGCGGAGCCGAACTATGGCGCATCGCTGGGACCGGATATCTATCCGGAACCCCGAAGAAGGCGTCCGAAGACTGGCCTTCGGAATGGTTTTACATGGAGGACGTCCCGCTATCGGACCCTGTTCGGATCGGCCTTCCGGAATTTAGCAATGCTCCTCTGAAGAAGCGCCTAAGTTGGCGCACATGGAGCCCCCAGAGGGAAAATGACCGGGACGTCCTTTACTTGATGAGCCGAATAAGATTACTGGCTCATGCCGGATTGACCATGCCGGGAGTCATGGCAATCTGCATTATGAGGGAAGTGCAGCCGCTCCAATATAGGGCCACCCTATGTGGGATTTCAACGGGGAGGACGATGCCACCCGCCATGGCCGCAAAGGGCCGGGATCGGTCACCGAACTGGTGAAGACCTTGTCTGCCATGTATAAAGGGGAGGAGGAGGATTTTCTCCGCGTCAATCCACTGAACGAGTTTTCTTCGAATAATCCTCGAAGTTGGGTAAGCAAACACCTTAGTGGCCTGTCCGATCCATGTTCCCGTGGTTAAATATCTCATTTCATGGTTTCTACGCAGGAACTGCGCCGGGCCGTGGAGAAGATACACAGCCCGCTTCACAACTCGAGGATCCGAACGGTCCCTCGATCCGGCCTCCAAAGAGGATCCGGATATAAAGGTGAAGTTGATCGACGGGGTGTTCCACCAACTTAGCATCGACAATGCTTTGGTTGCCATTACGGTCGATTACCCCGGAATACTTCCAGCCTCACAGGTAACTGAGACCGAGGTCCCAATACTCTGATAATGACCTATCCGTGCTTATTTCTTGATCACCGTATACCAATGGTGTCTCGCAGGGGGTACCTTCGAGGCAGGAAGCCGAGCCCGCGGCGGCTGGACAACAAGGGGCGTCTGACCCGCAGAAAAAAAGAAGTGCGGTCCGGATCGAAACTCTGCCAAGAACGGTATGGCGTGTCACCATATTCCGTGATTGATTCCAGAGGTGTACTAACGCTGGTGCTCCTTTCAGAAAGAGCGCTCACGGACCGAGTCCGGAGAGATTGCTAATCGAACCTCCTCGGCCGGGCTCCAAAGTCGGGTCCGGAAGCGGAGGCGAGCACGAGGCGCAAGGCGTCGGATGCTCCTCCGGCAGAGGATGCCGACAGATTGTCCGCCACCAACTCCGAGGTGGAGAGCGCCATGAATCACAAGCGCCACGGGACAGTTCTTCGTGACGCATGTTTCTCCCAAGAAGCCTTGAATGCCTTCAATTCGGGAGATGCGCACCTCCGTGCCGCTCAAGATGGTCTAGCGAGAGCCACGGAGCAGTATGTAAAGGACATACGGGTAAGGAAATTTGACAGTTATATATGCTAGTAGCCCCCGAGACTTAAAATAGTTAGACTAACTGATTTAAGGATCATTTGTTATGCAGGATCTTACAAAAAAGAATACCCGACTGTCCCAGGAGCTTGAAGAATGCAAGGCCCAACTTGAGGCCGCACTAGCCGCTACAGGGGGAGCCACAGAGACCCCCTCTGGTAATATATGCTTCAAAAGATAAATAAGTTAGAAAGTGCGGCGTGTGTGTAAATCTGACAATAATATTGCAGATGGCGCCGGACTAGATCCGGACAAGCAACAGCTCCTGCGCCGGCTAAAGGCTGGCGAGAGCGTGCTTACGAGGGTGCGGCAGGAGAAAAATAACCTCCAAGATGCCAACACCCAACTGGGTGAGGAACTAAAGGATGTTCATGCCCAGTTGTCTGACTCCGTAAAGGAGAATCGACGGCTTCGTCGCGGCATTTTCAGTAAGTGCTTGAGCGAACTTTGAAAGAGTTCGGCAAGGAAGGCGACTAACATAAACATGTATGTAGGTTGCTCACAGTGTCGTCCTAAGAGGAGATGCCTAGTTCTTGGTGATCTTCTTCCCGAATCGCGCCAGCCTACATAACGAAGTTCGGCAGGTGATGAAAGGCGTCGGCCAGGCCTTGTGGCCATCTATCTCACTGCCCGAAGGCGTTGGAGAGCTGGCAGGGCGGCTTCAAGGAGCACGACGGCGCTTCCGGTTATGGAAGATATTGGCCTGCCGTCAGGGCGCTAGGGAGGCCTGGGCCATGGTGAATACGCGGTACACGAAGGCTGACCCAAACCACATGGCCGAGGTCGGACCTGTGGGACCTGATGGGAAGGAGATCCCTGTAAGCTTAGTGTACGGCCAAGTTGAATTGGCCGCCAAGTATTCCCAAAGCAAGATTGTAAATTACATAGCCTATTAGATGGCATTGAGGAGGAATACAATGAGTCGAGTTGACTATGTAATTAAATATGACATGAAAAAATGTCTTCTAGCCGGATTGTAGATCGTTTGTCATAGCGGACCTTTTCGCTTCAACCTCGGGACCCAATAATCTGGAGTGTGTCCGAATACCCTCGTGGTTATATAAGAACCGGGGCATGCATGGAGACAAGGCGTAGGGGTCATTATTGTTGTATCAGACAAGTGCCCAACTAGTTATGTTATATTACATGGATAGTAAGAAACATCTTCCAGGGAGAATAGTTCCGTTAAGGGTTCCTTTTATTTGGGATGCATGCCCTAAAGTGCATGTCAAAGCTACTAAGAAAGCAGAAAATCATCTGGGGCAGATGGATAAATAGTTAAAAATCATCTTTCAATTCACCGACCGAATATTCCCTTAAGAACTCTAGCTTTCGGCTTCACCCGGTCCCGAGGTACACATCCGGTGACCGGCAAGAACAATCGCAGAGGTGCTCCCTTTACCACCTAGCCGAACAATCGGGAACGTGGGGTAAGCACAGAGCCAGGCAACCCAGCTTGGCCAACACTTAAGTCATATCGATGCATATAATGGTGAATAAAAGGTACATGCGGAAGTTTGACACATGTAATGGGCATGAAGCCCGTACAAATAAGCTTCTGTTAAAGAAGCCCCCAGGTATAATGAGCGCGGACAGCGCGTCAACTATGTGCGAACAAAGCACGAGCGAGTCTCTAAAGGCTTTTTAAAAAAGAAAGGGGAGGAAGGAGAGAAATAAAAGACAGCAAAAAAATAGAAAATGCGGACGGAGGAAGGAGACGAACTTGGAGTCCGGCGCTTAGGCGTAGAATCTTCGTAGACGGGCTGCGTTCCATGGGTTCGGCTCGAGTCGGTTATCCGATGCGTTTCGCAGACGGTATGCTCCGCCGGTCAGGACCTGGTCGATGATGAAGGGACCTTCCCATTTGGGCTTGAGTTTGTCCTTTTTCTTGTCCGGCAGGCGTAGAACTAGTTCGCCAACGTTGTAAGCTTTGGCCCGTACTTCCCTGCTTTGATATCTTCGAGCCTGCTGTTGATAAAATGCGGAACGAGCTTTTGCCACATCGCGCTCCTCCTCCAATGCGTCCAAACTGTCTTGCCGATCGAGCTCGGCTTCTCTTTCTTCATACATGCGCACGCGAGGTGAGTCATGAATTATGTCGCAGGCAAGACTCGCTCTGCGCCGTACACCATAAAAATGGTGTGAATCTGGTAGTACGATTCGGCGTGGTCCGCAGCCCCCAGTCTGAGTCGAGCTCCTCAACCCAGTGTGTGTTAGATTCCTTGAGGGACCGCACTAGTCTGGGTTTAATGCCGCTCATGATAAGACCGTTTGCTCGTTCGACTTGACCGTTGGTTTGAGGGTGGTAGACTGAGGCGTAATCGAGCTTGATGCGCATGTTTTTGCACCATAATTTGACCTCATCGGCCGTGAAGTTGGTGCCGTTATCGCGATGATACGTGGGGACGCCATAACGGTGCACTACCCCGATATGAAGTCTATCACCGTTCGGATTCGGCCGCTTTAACAGGCTTGGCCTCTATCCATTTGGTGAATTTATCCACCATGACCAATAGGTATTTTTGCTTGTGGGTTTCCTCCCTTAAGGGGTCCAACCATGTCAAGCCCCTGCATCATGACGGCCAGGTGATGTGTATAGTTTTGAGGGCGGTGGGTGGCATGTGGCTTTGATTAGCAAAAAGCTGGCAACCAACGCATCGTTGGACTAAATCATGTGCATCTGCCCGGGCCGTCGGCCAATAAAATCCTGTACGGAAGGCCTTGCCTACAAGGGCCCGTGCTGCGCGTGGTGCCCACCCAGTCCGGCATGAATTTCAGCCAGGAGGTTGCGCCCTTCCTCTTCGGAGGTACACCTTTGAAGGACTCCTGTTGTGCTTTTCTTATAAAGCTCTCCCTCATGGACTTTATAGGCTTTGGATCACCGCACTATGCAGCGGGCCTCATTTTGGTCTTCGGGGAGTTCCTGCCTAGTTAGGTAGGCTAGGAATGGTTCCGGCCCACGGGCGATGATCGCCCGATATTTCGTGGGCGGACGGTGTTGTTTCGTTGGCAGAGCCTCCGATTGTGTCAGAATGTTCGGTGTCAGGCGGTGCGATTGGGTCCGGATTGATATTTTCGGACTCCCCTTCCCATAGTACGGATGGCTTGAACAGCCGTTCCAGGAAGATGTTGGGCGGGACGGCATCGCGTTTAGCGCCGATGCGTGCCAATACGTCCGCCGCCTGGTTGTTATCCGGGCTATATGATGAAATTGAGCCCCTCGAACCGTCTTGACATTTTTAGGACCGCATTGCGATGCGCTGCCATTTTCGGATCTTTGGCATCAAAGTCTCCGTTGATTTGAGATATCGCGAGGTTCAATCCCCGCGCACCTATAGGCGTTTAATGCCCATGGAGATCGCCATCCGGAGGCCGTGCGTAAGGGCCTCAGATTCGGCTGCGTTGTTGGAGTCCGTATACATTATTTGAAGGACGTATTGGACTGTGTCCCCGGTTGGGACGTCAGGACGACGCCAGCCCCCAGGCCGGCCAACATTTTGGAGCCGTCGAAGTGCATGATCCAATTGGAGTATGCGCCGTACTCTTTAGGGAGTTCGGCTTCGGTCCATTCGGCCACGAAGTCGGCCAAAACCTGCGACTTAATAGATCGTCGTGGCTTATAGGTTATGTCGAATGGAAGGAGCTCTATGGCCCATTTTGCAATCCGGCCCGTCGTGTCGCGGTTGTTTATAATGTCGTCGAGGGGTACTTCGAGGCCCCCGTTATCGAACACTCTTGAAAGTAGTGTCTCAGCTTCCGGGATGACAAGACCATTGCGTATGCTATCTTTTGATAATGTGGGTACCGGGACTTGCATGGAGTGAGGACAGTGGACACATAATAAACCGGTCTTTGAAGAGGGAACCGGTGTACGTCCATTTCTCGTTCGACGACGAGCACCGCGCTAACAACTTGATGTGTTGCGGCAATATATAATAGCATTGGTTCGCCCATGTTGGGCGCGGCCAGGACCGGATTTGTTGCCAATATGGCTTTTATTTCTTCGAGTCCGGCCGTGGCGGCATCCGGCCCACTCGAAGTGATCGGTGCGCGGAGGAGGCGGTAAAGGGTAACGCCTTTTCTCCCAAGCAGGAAATAAAGCGGCTTAGAGCCGCTTATGCATCGATCAATTTTGTATTTGCTTGAGGTCTTTTGGAATATCCAATTGTGACAGAGCTTGGATCTTGGGTGGGTTTGCTTCAATTCATCTACCGGACACAATGAAGCCCAAGAGCTTTCCGGCTGGGACGCCGAAGACGCACTTTTCCGGATTGAGCTTAATGTCATATTTGCGGAGATTGTCGAATGTGAGCCTCAAGTCGTCTACTAGAGTTTTGACATGCTTGGATTTGACGGCCACGTCATCTACATATGCTTCTACTGTTTTGCCGATCTGGTTTGCCAGACATGTCTAAATCATGCGCTGATATGTATGGCGCTTGGCGTTTTGAGCCCGAAGGGCATTGTGTTGAAGCAGAATGGGCCGTATGGAGTGATGAATACTGTTGCAGCTTGGTCTGGCTCCGCCATCTTGATTTGGTGGTAGCCGGAGTACGCATCGAGGAAGCACAATGAGTCGTGTCCTGCTATGGCGTCGATAATTTGATCAATTCGAGGGAGGGGGAAGGGATCCTTTGGGCAAGCCTTATTAAGGTCTTTGAAATCAACACATAGGCGCCAGGATTTATCCTTCTTCGGTACCATCACCGGATTTGCTAGCCAGTCCGAATGTTTTATATCTCTGATGAATCCGGCTTCCAGGAGTTTGGCTAGCTCCTCTCCCATGGCATGTCTCTTGGGTTCTGGAAGCGCCAAGAGCCTGTTTGATAGCTTGAATCCTTTTAGGATATTTAGGCTGTGCTCGGCCAACCGACGTGGGATTCCTGGCATGTCCGAAGGGTGCCAGGCAAAAATGTCCCAGTTTTCTTGTAGAAATTCTCGTAGTGCGGCGTCTACATCAGGGTTTAATTGTGCCGCAATGGAGGCCGTCTTTGCGGGGTCCGTTGGTGTACTTGGAATTTTACTATTTCATCCGCTGGTTTGAAAGAGGTGGACTTGGATCTTTTATCAAGTATCACATCGTCCCTGTTCACGGTGGACCGCATCGCAGTGAGTTCCTCGGCCGCTAGGGCTTCGGATAGTGCCTCGAGGGCTAGTGCGGCTGTCTTGTTTTCGGCGCGGAGTGCTATGTTCGGATCACTAGCGAGAGTGATGATTCCGTTAGGTACGGGCATTTTAAGCTTCATGTACCCATAATGGGGTATAGCTTGAAAAATTGTGAATGCCTCTCGCCCTAATAAAGCGTGATATCCGCTGCTGAACGCGGCCACTTGAATGTGACCTCCTCGGACCTGTAATTGTCCGGCGAGCCGAACACTACGTCCAGTGTGATTTTTCTTGTGCGGCATGCTTCCCGGCTAGGGATTATTCCTATAAAGGTTGTGCTGCTTCGCTCAATGCGGTTCCAGTCTATTTCCATTTTTCGGAGGGTTTCCTCGTAGATGAGGTTTAGTCCGCTGCCGCCATCCATGAGTACCTTAGTAAGGTGAAAGCCGTCCACTATTGGACTGAGGACCAGTGCGGCTAGTGCTCGGGCTGTTCGGAATTTAGGTTCGTCACTGGCATTAAATGTAATAGCCGTGTCACTCCATGGATTTATTGTTGCTACTTGGTAGACTTCGGCAAGGTTGCGGAGTGTTTGTTTCCGCATATTATTTGATGCGAAAGTCTCGAAGACTGTTAATACCGTACTGGTGTTGCTAGGCTGGGGTTCTGAGGCTAGAAGCTCTTCGCCACTTTTGGCCACCTGCCATAATATCCAACATGCTCGAAGGCTATGCGTTGAGTGGCGCCCTCTGTGCTATGAATTTTGCAGGGTCCGTTTAGCCAACCCTCCAGTACGGTTCCGTACCCTTTAGGGGGTTTTGGTTTTTGGTGTTTAACCCTGTGCTTGGTGATGATGCACCCTTTTATTTTGGACTAGGGATGTATTCGGGGCCGGATTATCCCAAAATTTACTTTCGGTTTTCCAAGCACTCTCCATCGCACAGTACTTTTGTACTATGGTCACCAAGTCATCAAAGTGTGTAATTTCGCAACGACTTATGGCGTTTAGGATTCCCTTGTCCATGCAATTATTCCAGAAAAATGAGATTGCGTCCTCCTCTCGGCAGTCCTTTATCCTGTCCATAACCAGGAGGAATCTGGCCCAGTAGTGATGTCTTTGTTTGTGGGCTCTTGCCGAATTCGGGATAGATCGCTAATGTTTGGGTGGGCGGGTGGAACTAAATCTGGAACCCCGCCCAATTTAAGACTCAGGGGCCGAGAAGTCTCCGAACTTGGAATTTTGGATTTTTGAATGCTATCCAATGAATCCAACCCACTACCGACTTTAAGTTCGTGGCTTGATCGACATCCGTCCCTCTGCGGCAGTACGCATGGAGGGATCGGGAATCTGGACGTAGCTAGTCCTTAAGATAGAATAAGAATCGCCGTATTGCCCCTCTATCACAGCAACATGATGGGTAGCCTGGGGAGAGTTGATCTCTCTCAGGTCGGTTTTAAGCCTGATCTGATCGTAGTCTATGGTGACTCCCAGTGCGGCGATGCGATCCAAGAGCTCGTTTACGGAGGAGAGCTCGATCGGATCTAACTGCTCGGCGAGTTCCGAGTTGACGTGAAGATTGGTCTCGATGACCCGAGAAGTCATCATCGGCGCGGTGGCCGAACTGGCGGTCATGAGAAAACCACCTAGCCGGAGAGTTTGGCCGATAGCCAAAGCTCCTTTAGCAACAGAGCCATCTTTAAAGACGGGATGAGGCATCCCTCCCGATGGCGGCAAGACAGCAGAACTCTCAATGAAAGCACCAATGTCGGTGTCAAAACCAGCGGATCTCGGGTAGGGGTCCCGAACTGTGCGTCTAGGCGGATGGTAACAGGAGACAAGGGACACGATGTTTTTACCCGAGTTCGAGCCCTCTCGATGGAGGTAATACCCTACTCCTGCTTGATTAATATTGATGATATGGGTAGTACAAGAGTGGATCTACCACGAGATCAGAGAGGCTAAACCCTAGAAGCTAGCCTATGGTATGATTGTTGTTGTCCTACGGACTAAAACCCTCCGGTTTATATAGACACCGGATAGGTTAGGGTTACACAAAGTCGGTTACAATGGTAAGAGATCTACATATCCATATCGCCAAGCTTGCCTTCCACGCCAAGGAAAGTCCCATCCGGACACGGGACGAAGTCTTCAATCTTGTATCTTCATAGTCCAGGAGTCCGGCCAACGGTTATAGTTCGGCCATCCGGACACCCCCTAATCCGGGACTCCCTCACCCTCCCTCCTCCAACTCTTCCTTCTCCTCCATAGAGCTTGGCGAAGCCCTGCAGGAATACCACAAGCTCCACCATCATGCCGTCATGCTGCCGGAGTTCTCCCTCAACTTCTCCTCTCCCCTTGCTAGATCAAGAAGGTGGAGACGTCCCCGGGTTGTACGTGTGTTGAACGCGGAGGCACTGTCCGTTAGGTGCTAGATCGGATCTTCCGCGATTTGAATCGCCGCGAGTACGACTCCATCAACCGCGTTCTTGTAATGCTTCCTCTTAGCGATCTTCAAGGGTATGAAGATGCACTCCCTCTCTCTCGTTGCTAGCATCTCCTAGATTGATCTTGGTGACACGTAGGAAAATTTTGAATTATTGCTACGTTCCCCGACACTTCCCGCCCTCTCTTGTGGAGAGTCGTGCCTCCTCTTGGCAGGCGGCTTTGCACCCCTAGCCGGGTCCGCCGCGCGCTTCGCAGACAGGGCCCGCGGCGGGACGTTGTCCTTCCCATGCGGGCGCCTCGCCGTCGCCGCCCCCGGGGACGACCCGGCTCCAGCCGCGCCGCCGCCTCCTCCACCTGGCGCCGCTACATCAGGAGCTCGCGTCAGCATCCCCAAAGCCGTCCCACTGTCGGTGACTCAAGGAATATAAACAAGACTCACCTACTCGGCACCCTGCGCCCGTGTCGGCGGCCGCCGCCTCCCCTCCTCCATGGGCCTCGGGCTCCTCCGAGGCGACCCGCACCACCTGCGCCTGCGCCCGGTCGTAAGGATGCCGGATGGCGCTCAGAAGCACCTCGCGCGTCATGTCGGGACGAACGAGAAGATAAGAAGCAGCGAAGTACGAGGACCAAGGACTCACCAGCGGTGCCGGGTTCGAGCGGCTGTACGGGGCCTTCCCGAACTCCCAGTTCACCCCCAAGTTGGCCTTGGAGATGTCATTAACCCGGTGCGCAACTTGTTCCGCCGCCAACCGCGTGTTCGCCATGCGGTTGGGATCTTGGAGGCCGGTCATCTAACCGATGAGATGACTGCGTGCTGCAGCGGCAGCACCCGCCGGGAGATAAAGGCGGCGATGAGGTCGGTGCCAGTGAGCCTCTCCCACTCCTTCATTACCGACACCCGCTCGCACAGGTTGAGCACCTCCTGCGGCCAGGCGCTAGTAATACCCCGATTCTGCTTCCCCACGGCGGTGAAGTTGATGAAACGGCCGGGAGGTTGATGTTGTCCTCGCCGAGGTTGCGGACGTAGAAGAAAGAATTATGCCATTTCTTGGCAGAATCCTCCAGCGGCACCTTCGGGCAGTCGGCGCCTGACCGCTTGGAGATGACGGCCGCCCCGCACTCGGACATCGCCCCGCACTTCGGCCCCTGCTGCTTCAAGGAGAAGAAGCGTACCCAGAGGTCGATCGAAGGTTCGACCCCCAGGTATCCCTCGCAGAGAGTAACGAAGCCGGACAGCTGCACGATGGCGCCGGCGCCAAGATGGTGGGGCTGGAGCACGAAGAACTCCAGAAAGTGGCGGAAGAAGCCGCTCACGGGAAGCCCAAACCTGCGCTTGAAGTGCGGCAGGAAGACCACCCGCTCCGAGCCCTCGGGCCGCGGCTCCCACTCGCCCTGCAGGAGGCGTGCCTCGACCTCCTCAGCCCTCGGCAAGCGCTTGGTGTCACGGAGGTAGGCGATGTCGTCGGTGGTGACGGTGGAATCCATCCACGATCCTGACGGAAGCGCCATCGACCCGAGACCCGAGCGCGGGGGAAGAGGGAGGAGCAAAGGAAGAAGATGGCGAGAAAGCTCTGCTCAAGACTGCGGGCGTCGCGGCTAGCGGCGGTCGTCAGAAGCAGAGAGAGGATGAAGAGGCAGGGGCGCGAGCGTGAATGATCTCTGCCGCTCCTTTCGCCCCCAATTTATAAGCCACGGTTTGAAACATGTGGAAGTGGGATCGTTTGCGCTCGCTCCTCCCACTTCCCCGCAATAAGTGTGCGTCTGTATGATAGCGCTTGGGAATAACAAGCGGCCCTCGGACGCCGCAATAAATCCGCGCATGGGCCAGAAGCGCGCCGCCCCCGGGCCGTCGCCCAGTCCCGTCACGCGCGTGGCCTGTCAGGCCCCTCCGGCTCCCAGGCGCCACGTGGCGACTGCGCGAAGCCCGAAAGATTGCCCAAGATTCGTCGAACTCCTCGGTTCCCGCCGCGGGCGGGATGCCGCGATCCGGCTTCCGGAAGCCGGCACACAGTGGGTGTTGCCGGACCCGGCGCTCACCAAAATCCGCCTCTGCAAGGCGGGAAACTGCGAAGGCCCTCCCATCTGAAGACGGCGGACCTTCACAGCTTCGGGGACTACTGTCGGGGGGATGAACCCCAGGCAGGCAACGGAACCCAGATCCTTCTAAAAATAACGGGGCCAGCATCGCCCCTCGATCTGGCTCGCCCTTGGCCGGGTCGCTCGACCCGGCCAGGCCCCGGGACCCAGCAGGATCTGCAACCCGGCCGGACTCCCCGACTTGGCCCCAACAACCAAGCTCAAGACTTCTCCGGCAAGCCAGCACCGCCCCTGGCGTGCTCTCCAAACCCGGCCAAGGGTCAGCGCCCGTCCCATCCCGGCCGTACGATGGGACGAGTCTCCACCAACTGATGACCGAAGCCACAGTGCCCCGCCCATGCCTCTGGTCAGCCGGACGAGGCAACAGTGCCCCCCACCTACACGCTGACCAGGGCTGGTGTGGCAACAGTGCCCCAGACATCACCCATGACACCAGCAAGCGGTGACCTGACGGAGCACCACTGTGGATCGACTCGACTGGGCCACGCCCTGGCGGTCGACAAGACGGCGCACAGTACCCCCAGGTGCATGAGGCCCGTGCCCGGAGAGCCCGGCGAGGCCTGGTACCGGGCAGGTCCCAGCGCTGGGTTCCCTGGACACTGACGACCCGGCCCTACGACCTTGTAACATTACCATTGTACCCCTGAGGGGTTGACCTATAAAAGCCCCCAGGAGCCCTCATGCATACGGGCGACTCACTCATTCACACAGGCAACGCCACACACCCAGCAAGCAACACCCGAGGAGAGGGAGCAGCCTAAGCCTTGGCCCGACCTCCTTCTTCCTCCATACAGCTCTAGGAGCAACTCTGTACTGTTACGTATAAACCACACTCGGCAGGACTAGGGGTGTTACTCCGGAGAGCCCCGAACCTGGGTATGTCTTGCGTCCCGCGCTCGCTCATGCCAACCTTGCCTCTGGAGCACACCAGTGCCCTCGAGCCTCCTCCTATCTTCAGCCATCCCTTGGCATTTGCCGTGCGCCCATCACGACACCATGTCCCCACGCCGTCGGGCGAGGAGCCACCCATTTCTAATGCCGGAGCACCGGCTTGAGCTCCTTGAGCAAACCCGGGCAAGGCGCGAAGTCCGGATCATCAAGGCTACCTCCGAATCGGTGGAGTGCAGGAGGAGGATGTGGGGGACGCTGACGACACGAATCTGCAGGCAGAGCAGCAGACCATCATCGATTCCCTCCGCTCGGAGTCAGCTGCGAAGGTCAGACGCCGTCGCTGGCAGGAGATGGAGGTCGCGGAGGAGGCGGAGATGCTCGCCTACATGGATGAGGTTGAGCAGAAGGAGGATGAGTCGGAGCCTTCCTAACCGCCCGCAGCCGGCGCCCGGCACCGTCGTCGTGGAAATCTCTGACGATGAAGATTAGTTAGGGTAGCACGGAGTATTAGTAAGCAGGATTTTTTTTTTGCATGCTTTGTATGGATTAAGGGATTGAAATATGAAAGACTCGAATGCAAAGTGGCTAATTTAAGGCGTGACCGGTCACTGTCCATTGACGCACCCAAATTTACAAAGTCCGATTGTAGATATTCTTAGCTAGTAGATAAATTTCTGCAAAGTGTACATGAAATTCTGGACGAGCCTCGTAGTTGGGTTTATACATGCATATTTCGTGTATGAGTAGATTGATGGGCATCACTAGCCATCACACTACTGATAGTTTGCATATATCAGACTAGTCTAAAGCCGTCGGATCAAAAGTAGCACGTACGTTTGATCTGGTAATTACTCTGGGAAATTGATTAGGTGCTGCTTCCTTCCTAACCGCTTCCGCAATGCACGCCCTGCACCCTCGCGTCTTTCTCCAGCCGCATCTTGATACGCAGATCTCGCAGCCAAACCTAACATTTAAGATCTGAGGTCTCAACCAGGACGCCTGTCAGGTATGGGTACCCACCAGTCCGGGGCACTCCTCAACCAGGACGCTTGCCGGGTATGAGGCCGTCACAGCCACCTGCCACCAATCTATCTTCAGTGTTGTACTGCTACATCTACCTTGCCCGGTCTAGTTGCTGTCGACGCCACCACGACGCCAGACAATGCCACCATCCTGCGCTCGTCCATCATCACCCGCCCATCGGCGAGACCCCGTTGCTCCATGCCGCTGAGACCCGCCGTTGTCGACGTGCCAAAGGCGACGCCGCTCCTCCATCGCGAACACCACCTGTTGCCACTGGTCCCATCCCCTCCGCCTGCAGTTTCTCTAACCGAGCACCCAAACGCCTCAGGCGGCGCCTCCAAGAAGGGTACGACACACGCAGTGCCGCCGCCGCCCAATCTAAGGAGATTTTGGGCATGGGATAGGGGTGGAGGGCAGGGACCTCGACGGCGTCTGCAAGGAGGAGAACGACGACCCTGGTCGTCGCCATCGTCGGGATGAACAAGTTATCCAAAGTTTCCTCCGGTCCGATGTCACCTCTACCAGCCCCGCGAACGCACCGAGGCCGACAACTGCGATCATAAGCCACCAAGTGCAGCGGGAGAGAGCCTGCAGCGCGGAGGAGATCCACCAGCAACTCACCGCCCACGCCGTCAAGACACCGTCCATCTACCCCCCGCGAACGTCGCCAACCGAGGGCGCCTTCGCCATGCCTAACGGGGCCGCCGCCCCAGGTCCAGGTTCCTCCACGCTGGCCGGAGTGACGAGATCCGCCACGAGCGACCAGACACAGCACCGCGCCGGGCGCCATCGCTTAAGCTCCGCTGCCGACCGATCCCGCCGCGCCGGGCTCGTGACGCTGCCGGGAGTCCCACAGCCATGGATCTGGGCGCCCGTGCACCGCCGCGAGCCCGCCGCCTCCGGGATCTGCCACACTGTCGGGAGGGTCGCACCCCGCGGATCAGGACGCCCGCGCCGTCGCGGATTCGGGAGAGGAAGGAGAGACCCTCCATCGCCACCGTCACATGCACGGACTTTGCCTGGCGCCGACCATTGGTAGCGGCGGAGGGGGAGAAGGGCGCTGGAGGTTACTAGGCGGCGGCGGCGACTGAGCCCTCCCGAGCCGCCCACGAGGAAGGCAACGCGAGAGGGACGTGAGGGATACGAGAGGGACGCGAGAGGGCTCCACTGACGCCTGGGGCGGCAATGGCTCCTGTGTAATATTTCTTGCATACATCAGATACTGATTCCCATGCTTTTAGAAATTTATCTATGGAACAACATACTTATATTGATGACATCCTGGACACTGTGTTTCCTGCAAATTCCTTAGCTGTTTGGAAGGGTATCATTTTTGGTTTGGAACTTGTGAAAAAAGGAGTTATATGGAGAGTGGGAGATGGAAAATCAATTCTTGCATGGAGGGACCCCTGGATACCACGGGGTAATGATTTTAGGCCAGTGACACCCAAGAGAAATTGCAGATTGAATAGGGTGTTAGATTTTTTAATGACAATGGTTCATGGCACTTGCAGCGACTACAAGAATACTACTGGCCGATGGACGTACAACATATCTTAAAAATTCGTACTTCACCCCGGAACCGGCAAGACTTCATTGCCTGGGCACCGGAGAAAACTGGTCGCCATCGTAAAAGTGCCTACAAGTTAGCGACGGCCGAGCATGACGATCACAGAGCCGCCAGTTAAGGCGTCCAGCTCCCAGCCCGGTGGGGAACGGTCGCTTTGGAACTATATTTGGCAAGCGAAGGTGCCGTTGAAGATGCGCGTGTCCGCGTGGAAGGCAGCGGCGGGCGCACTGGCGACTAACCAATGCAAGTCCTACCGCCACCTAAGTACACGTGATACATGCATGCTCTGTGGTTTGGGCTCTCCGATAATTGGGTATGAGGCCCAGTTGGAAGCCCAATCTACGCACGTACTCACGCCTGTATCTACATTGCTGCATGGGACATCCATCAAATGGCCCCGAAAGCTTTCCACCCAGTTCTATGACGAATTCAAGGCATCATGCCAAATTGTTTGGATTTTGACAAGTTTTGCATTTTCTGCAGTTTTCTCGATGAAAAAGACCGATAAATGGTCGGATGTGTCGCAACATGCAAAAGATGTAAGAAGTCGTTCAAACCTGATAACGATGCCTCATATCTCTGTGTCATGCTGCTGCGTGGGGTCATTTATCCATAGTCCAAAAAAATACCAGTTTTATGAGTGTGCCAGACTAGGCGAGACGGGTGCATCCGTGAGCATGTTGTTTTTTCTAATTTGGATGCCTATGTTATTCCAAAAATATTACAACTTTTTAACAGGTTTCAAAAATAATAATAAAATTTAAAAATAAGAAAAATGAATTAACGAAAAAAAGGAAAGAAAACGAAAAAATAGAAATTAAAAAATATGTTCAGGCCTTGGTTCAACTAGGCGATTTACATCGGTCCTGCCGGGTGCCTGTTGGGCCAACCCAAGCGTTCACGGATTCAAAAAATGTTCGTCAATTTTGAAACCAAATGTTCATGAATTTGAAAAAAAAAATCACGGGCTTTGAAAAATGTTCGTAAAAGTTGCAAAGAGTGCATGGATTGAAGAAAAGTTCACGGATTTGGAAACAAGAAAATTTTCATGGATTTAAGAAAAAGGTTGATGATTTAAAAATAGTTCACAAATTTAATAAAGCAAATAAAATGAAAAAGAGAGAAAAGTAAAAAAATAGAAGAAAAGAGAGACAAACAAAAACCGAAAAAATTATAATCACAACATGTTTCGAAAGATGTTCAGAAATTGTTCATGTTTTGATTTTTTTCAGATAAATGTTTGCTAAAATTTCGTCCAGATATTCAGAACTATTGGGCATTTCAAAAATTTACACATTTAAAAAAAATAAAAGTTTCGATTTTTTTCACAAAATATTTCATATATATATTAATTCTTTTGTGTTTTCTTATATATTTCGAGCTTGAATATTCCTCAAGTGGCAGTGGGGTGGAGTGGCTTTCAGCGCTTGACTTCAAGTGGGAGGTCTTGACTTTGAGTCCTCATGTACTCTTTTGTTTCTAAGTATTTTTACGTCACTTATATTAAACATGATAGGAGGGACATGGCTTAATGGGCCGGCCAGTCGCAGGCGACTACGTAATTCTTATATGAACCCCGTTATCCATCTGTTTTGGCTGGCTCCGTTGTCCTGGCCTTTTTTTCTTCTGTCAAGCGGTGGTTGGCTTTCTTTTTTAAAAGAAAAGGGTTTACTCCCGCCCCAACTTTTATTAAAAAGCAAAGACGAAACCGGTACAACCAGGACATCGTACAACGCTCGGCAACAGCCAAAGTTGCCGTCACAGAAGATGGGTTTACGCTACCCTATTACAAAACAAGGAGTCCAGCTAAGAATGACTGACAAAATACATCGTAATATAGTTCAGGCTAGTTCAAGACACATCCCAGGCTATTCTAAGCAATTCCCCTCTTCGCCGATCCAAGAGTATTAAACACCGGAGAAGTAGCACACCCTGGGCGTCCAAGCACAGAATCTTTCATTGCCTCACCAATCCTCCCACCAGGTCCATGATGCAGTGAATATTTCACCATTTTCGCGCGTGAAAAACAAATTCATTGCGCAAAAGCCATAAGCCCCACAAGGTAGCAGATGTGGCAAGATTAACATCCTCCTGTTTCTTATTTTGTTTTCGTAAAGCAGACAAGGACAGAAAGGATATAGGCATTGTGATACACATTCCTTCAGAAATTATATTCCAAATCTGGACAGCTACCACACAATCAAAAAATATGTGTTCAATCGATTCCTTCTCACCACAGAACACACAAGTAGGATCGTCCACAGGTCTTCTCTTAGCTAAATTATCTCTAGTCAGGCATTTATTGTAATAAGCTAGCCAGAGAAAGACATGAATATTGGGTGGAACTTTGATTTTTCAAATAGCAACTTTAATATCAGAAGATATGCCTTCAAAGTTAATCATTTTATAAAAAGACTTCACTGTGTAGATCCCAGATGGTTCAAGATTCCACCTAGGAATGTCCAGGTCAGCACCGTGTAATTTTTTTGACTACATCACACACTTCATACCATTTGCTCATGGTGATTTCATCTACACATCTTCTAAAGGTTAGGTGCAGAATATTGCCATCCCACACTTGGGCAAGGGTGTCATCTTGTTGCTGACAAATGTCAAAAAGCTCCCAGAATCTGGTTTTTAGGGAACATTCCCCAATCCAAGTATCATGCCAGAAGGCAATGCTTTCACCATCCCCAGGTACCCAACTAACAAAGGTTCTAGCAGCTTCTAATGCCCAGATTAAGCTTTTGCAAAAAGGAGAGCCCAGCCCAGGTTTACCCCAATAGATATTGGGCTTGTCAGTGGCATATTTGAAGCTAATGATTTCTTTCCAGTCACTATCTCTCCCATCATGAAATCTCCTCCCCCATGAGGCAAGAAGGGCCATGTTGTACTCTCTGAGGTTAGGGACCCCCATTCCCCCAAATTCCTTTCTCTTAGAAATCAAACCCCAGTTAGCAAGGTGGTATTTATGATCATCTCCCATGTTGCCCCAAAAAAGGTGAGACATCTGTGAAGTAATGACATCAATGGCCCATTTAGGAAACTTCATAATAGACATCAAATAAGCAGGGATGCTAGCAATGCATGTGGTCAAAAGGATCAACTTGCCCCTATAAGATAAATGTTTGCCCAGCCATCCAACAATATTTTTTATAATCCTATCTATAATATGTTGGATGTCCTCCCTCCCCAACTTCTTAAAGTGAAGAGGCACTCCAAGGTATTTAAAGGGGAAATCCCCAAACTGACAACAAATTATCTGTGCAAGCTCGTTGGACATATCTCCAGGGACATTGATAATATGCAGATTACTTTTACTAAAGTTAATCTTAAGACCAGAGAGGTTCTCAAAACATGTCAAAAGCCACTTCAAATTCCTGTCATAAACCATTGAATTTTGTAAGAATAAGATGGTGTCATCAGCATACTGCAGGCTGATGACACCACCAGGGATCACCTATGGAAGAAGACCAGCAATTAAACCACATCTAGCAGCTTTGAGCAACATTTTAGAAAACACATCAGCAACTAAGTTAAAAAGTAAAGGAGAATGAGAATCGCCCTGCTTTAAACCTTTACCAACCACAAAATGTGGTCCATTAGTATCATTGATCCTGACCTGAAAGGTCCCTTGATATAGGGTACTAAACACCCAATTAACCCATTTAGTGCCAAAACACCTAGACAAGAGCATTTCCTTGATTTTATCACAGGCGTTTCCTAATCGGCATTTTAAGCGCCATTTATAGGGTAATCCGTACAGGGCGCACACCCCCTGTACACTAGGTCCAGTTAGCGGCCCGGCCCATTTGTTTTTCTGTTCGTTTATTTTTCACGTTTTGACCTGGGATTTTTTTTCAAATTGCATGAACTTTTTTAAAATTTCGATGAACTTTAAGAAAATGATAATATTTTTTTGCTTTTGTGAACATTTTTTAAATTGATGATTTTTTTTCACAATCGATGAACTTTCTGTCAAAATCAATGATTTTTTTTAGTTTTTGTGATTTTTTTCCAAAATCCGTGAACCTTTTACAATGCAATGAACTTCTTTAAAAAAATTGATGAACTTTTTTTTCAAATTTGTGAACTTTTTAAGTTTGTGAACTTTCTTTTCAAAAACCGTGAACACTTTTGAAGTATGTGTCCCCCTCGACGCAAATCTATCCCAAATTTGGAGTGAAAATGGGTCGAAACGGGCACAAACGAGACATACAAATGAAATGGGTTGCTGCATTGGTCTGTGTTGTTTGTCCGTGTAGACCCAAACGGACACGGCCAGACAAAATGTGTCCGTGCATTGTAGTTGGCCTTAGCTTTCCTCGCTTCCATCTTTGTTGTTTCATACAGAAAGACAAAGGAGGGCGCTTGCGATATTCATGACCCGGCGACTCTAGAAGTTCTTGCATGCAGAGAAGCTATGGCACTTGCACAAGATCTCTCTTTAAGAAGAACTGTTATCACATGTGATTGCAAAACAGTGGTGGAAGAGATTCATAAGGGATCAGTTGGCTCTTAAAGTGTGATCATTAAGGGGATTGAAGCTTCAGCTAGGGATCTTGATAGCTGCGTTTTTATTTTTAAAAGTCGTGTTTTGAATTTTGAGGCTCATAGTTTGGCCAAGTTTTCTTTGTCTTTAGCAGTGGGTCACCATGTGTGGCTGGGCTTACCCCATGACCCGTTTGTTATTCCTGTAAACCGAACCCCGTCTTAAATAAAGTGATGGTTTACCGCTAAAAAAACCTGGGATTCTTTTTCAAATTGCATGAACGGATTTTTTTTCAAATTGCATGAACTTATTTTAAAATTCGATGAACTTTAAGAAAATGATAATATTTTTCCGCATTTCTGAACATTTTTAGATCGATGATTTTTTTAACAATTGATGAACTTTCTCTCAAAATCAATGATTTTTTTTTCTTTTTTTGAACTTTTTTCCTTAATCCGTGAACTTTTTTCCAATCCAATATACTTCTTTAATTTTTTTGATGAACTTTTTTCAATATCGATGAACTTATTTTTCAAATTCATGAACTTTTGAAGTTTGTGAACTTTCTTTTCAAAAACCGTGAACACTTTTGAAGTATGTGTCCCCCTCGACGCAAATTTGTCCCAAATTTGGAGTGAAAATGCGTTCGTCCGTGTTATTTGTCCGTACAGACCTAAACGGACACAACCAGACAATATGGGTATGTGCATTGTAGTTGGCCTTAGCTTTCCTCCCTTCCATCTTTGTTGTTTCTTACAGAAAGACCAAGGAGGGCGGTTGCGGCCTCACGATATTGTGAAGCTCAGGAACTATCTCTGCATTTCTATGCTCGTGACAGCTGAAGCTAAGCAGCTATTTGTTGATCACAACACCTACAAACGCTATATAAATTTGAGCATGTTTTCTCCTGAAAAAAAAATCAAACTACAAACTAAAATAATTTTGAGCACCTGACAACCGGCCCATTCAAAAGAAATCGCCACGACATTCAACAGCCCATGGGAAACAACCCAGTCGAGCAATAAAGCCCAGGGCCTCCAAAACCGTCATAGCTTTTCCTCCAAGCAATGCGTCGTCATAAACCTTTTCCTACCCTTCGCCCACTGACACCCGGGCTCACGGAACTCGGGCTCCACAAGTCATTCCCTACGTCTGACCTCCCCTCCGCACTCCCGCGCAACCTCTTCACTCACCCCAGCTACTGCTAGAGGCACCCGCAACAACCCCTGGCAACCTGCATTATTTCACAGACAAATGGGCCCCACTTGGTTGGTGACCTCCTGACCCCACCTGTCGGTGTCCGTAGGAGCAGGAGATATTTCCCTCCTGTACGCGCGCGCGGGAGCCGCAGAAATATCTCTCGTGGCTTCCTATTAACCCCATTCCCTCTCTCCCCCTCTCCACTCCTCGTCCCCTCCTCCTCCCCAGAACCCTAAACCCCGCCGCCGCCATAAACCCTAGCCGCCGCCGCCGCAGCCAGGGCCAGCCAGGATGTACGCCATGATCCGCCGCGCGGATCCCCTCCGGAGGCGCGCCGCGTCGGCCATCCTGGCCGCGCTGCTCCAACACCCGGCGGGCCCCTCCGCCGCCGGGGCGTCGGCGTCGGCCCTGCCGCTGCGGTCGCCGCTCCCGCCGCCGGCGATGTGGTTCCACTCCAGGCCGGCCCCGCTCGGGTTTCGGGAGACGGGGCCCGTGCGGGCTGGGGCGCACGCCCAGTTCGCGACCGATGAGGGGTGGAACTACGAGGATAAGAGGAAGCCCGCGGGGGGCATGGCTGGGGCCGGCGCCGGCGCCAAGGAGGAGGGGCTGGAGATCGCCAAGCTCGGGATCTCGTCAGAGATCGTCGACAAGCTCTCCGCCAAGGGCATCACCAGGCTGTTCCCCATCCAGGTAAGGGGAGCAGGCAGGCACGCAGCCTTTTCGCCCTCCCTTCGATTGGAACGTGATTACTGCTCTCTTTATCTTCCGTGGATTGTTTGCTCTGTGGGCACACTGCTTGATTGATTGCTGCACAGTTAATTATTATTTTTAGGAACAAGGACATCCCCTCTTGATGGAATGTTGCAATTTCTGCTCAGTTAATTAATTTTGAGCATAGCTCTATGTGTGGAATTGCGGAGCATTTCTTACCCACTATGATAGTTTTCTGTGGTTTTCCACTACCTCACTGACCTATGCGAGGCAACTGTGATCTTTCCGTTCCGAATGGACAGATGTTTTATTGCTAGTGAAATTTATACACTATAAGTTAGTCTATACAACCTTAATTAATTTGTAATTTGTAATAAGACACAAAAATTTAAGGTTGCGTAATATTGTTCAGCAGTTCATTAGCTGTTGCGACTGTCACTCTGTATTATTATGTGTGCTCGCGTGTCACTTTCTCTTGTGACAATAGTTATGCATGCTCAGCTGTTTTTTACTTCTGCTTCTAGATTGGGTCAATCAAATCATCCCTTATAGGTCCAATTTTTTTTTCTTTTTGCTTACCTTTATGTTGTCATCTTCAATATTCTCCTGGCAATAGGGTAGATTGTTTACTGCTTACATGATCACACAATTAGTGGAGGCCTTGCGTTTTGGATGTTAAAATTCCCTTCCTTTCTATGATGTGTAGAGAGCTGTCCTTGAGCCAGCAATGCAAGGCAAGGATATGGTTGGCCGGGCCAAAACGGGGACAGGGAAAACTTTGGCATTTGGAATCCCCATAATGGATGCAATTATTCGCCATAACGCTGCTAACAAGTAAGTTTGGACATTTTTTGCATCAATCATTATTCATTTTCCCTCTACCCCTTTTAGTGCCATCTTGTGTTGTATTGTCACCTCAATTGAATCTCTGGATTCACAGACCTGGAATACATCCCCTGGCGATATGTTTGGCACCAACACGGGAACTTGCAAAACAAGTTGAGAAAGAATTTGTTGATTCTTCCCGGCTGGATACACTCTGTGTATATGGAGGCACTCCAATTCAGCAACAAATGAGAGCTCTTAACCAGGGCGTTGATGTAGTTGTTGGGACACCTGGACGGGTAATTGATCTGCTAAATAGACGTGCTCTGAATTTGTCAAATGTCCAGTTTGTTGTTCTCGATGAGGCAGACCAGATGCTGTCAGTGGGTTTTGATGAAGCTGTTGAGACAATTTTGCAAAATGTGCCTGCAAAACGTCAAACCTTGATGTTCTCCGCAACAATGCCTCCCTGGATACGCAAGCTGATGCAGAAGTATCTCAAAGATCCTGTCATAGTCGATCTTGTGAGTGATGCTTACACATGTTATACTGAACACTGCAACTATGATTTCATTGCAAAATTTGTGTATACATATCTGACCTTATTTGTCATGCATTTGCTATTTTGACTTGCATTTAACTTATCACTAGAAGTAACTTCAATTTTGTTATGTTCGCTACTTCGCTGGTTGGTTTGGACTTTTGTTGTTTCTTTGCTAGTAAGATAAGCATTAGTGTTAGTATTAAGAGGCATATTAAGAAAATTATTCTGGCGGTGTAAATGCATAGACACCTTATTTTTTTTGAAAAAATGCATAGTCTATTTCAGGTTGTGATAATATGTGTGGATGTGCCTGCAAAGATCTCCTAGTCTTTACCTGAAGATCTGTATATCGTTAAATCATTTTAAGTTACTAACTGCAAAGTTATGAACTAGGAAAAAATTACAGGTTAATTTTGCTCTTTGTTGCTCCTGCATGACATCATAAGCACATTGTTTAGCTAAGAAAATACATAGCTACTAGCTGGATTTGATTTATGATGCTATTTCTTTTCTAGGTGGGTGAAGATGACCAGAAGCTAGCAGAAGGGATTAGTCTGTTGTCTATTGCTACAGAGAATCATGCAAAACCTGCTGTCCTTGGACAATTGATTCAGGCAAGGATGTTTTCTCTGTAGTACCAACGGAATATTTTTTCTTAAGTGCTATCTAAGTTCCTTTCTGCACTCTATGACGTAATGTGTGTGTGAGTTCATTGCAGGACTATGCTAAAGGTGGCAAGTGCATTGTATTTACGCAAACAAAAAGGGATGCTGATCGGTTGTCATACACTATGGGTCGAAGTGTCCAGTGTCAGGCTCTTCATGGAGATATTACACAACAACAAAGAGAGAGGACACTTCAAGGATTTCGTGAAGGGCGCTTTAATATTTTGATTGCCACTGATGTTGCTGCTCGTGGTTTGGATATTCCAAATGTTGATCTGGTTAGTGTTTTTCTGTCCTTTCCTTTACTTTTGTCATTTAGAACTGTGTTATTAATCTGTTTAAAGCTGGCAACATTATCTCATTGCAACATCTGCTGTCAAACCCCTTACTGGCTGTGTTTCCTTGTTCAGGTGATACACTATGAATTGCCAAACAATTCAGAGATATTCGTTCACAGGTCTGGACGTACTGGCCGTGCTGGGAAGAAGGGCACTGCAATTGTGATGTACAGCTACAACCAAAGTAGAGCTGTCAGGGGCATCGAGAATGATGTTGGAGGCAAGTTTAAGGAGGTGAGATTTTCCGTCATTTTAAGTCGCTGCTCAAGTTTTTTCTTATGGCATTTATGCTCAAAGTGTTGTCTTTTTTGCAGCTTCCAAAGATCAACGTTGAAGGTTCTGACTTGACAATGGCTAGTGGTTATGATTCATTTGGAGGTGGAGGCGGAGGTGGGCGCTCACGCGGTGGCGGTTTCGGTGGCCGCAGTGGTGGTTTCGGCAACTCCTCTAGCAGAGGTGGCGGGTTCGGTGATTCCGGGTTTGGTCGTTCAGGTGGTGGGTTTGGTCGTTCAGGCGGCGGCGGTGGATTTGGCGATTCAGGGTTTGGCCGATCAGGTGGTGGTGGTGGATTCGGCGATTCAGGGTTTGGCCGATCAGGTGGTGGTGGAGGTGGATTTGGCTCAAGTGGTGGGTTTGGTAGCGGCTCTGGTAGCTCTGGCTCTAGCTGGGGTGGATTCGGCAGCTTTGGAGGCAAAAGCTCTTGATTGATCAACCCCCCATACCCCAGCAAATTTTTGGTTGGAGCAGAAGGCAACCGGGTTAACCGGTTCAGCTTGATGGTTCTTATATATGGAAAGTCCTCTGTCAGAAGAGGTAAATTAACATGGTCTGATTCTTGTTGGGTAGTACAAGGTCGAATTTCTAGCGTGGACAACATACGCTTATATTGCCTGGAGCCGCCAACTTTGAAGGCAGCTGGAAATAATCACGAGGCTTTATTCTTTTTCCGTTTCCTGCTGCAAGCTATCTGCAGCAGGGTTCCTTGTAAAATATATGCAGTGTGTCTTGTCTTCTGCGGATCACAATATATATCTGTTTTTCTAGCAGTAGTTTTTGTATTGTATTGTCAAGCCTTTTGTGGACCTTATCTAATGGCCAGAACTATAGTCTCTAGAAGCAAATGTTAAGATCTATGCATCAGATACCATGACTAGTTATTGCTAATCGCTAAGCTGCCAGCTCGAGGCGTGTAAACCATCTCTGCTCTGTTGGCTTTGACATACTTTTGGCTATACATTGCTTCTGAGTTAAAAACCAAGAATAAATTTGTTGAGTGGCTTAGGGTGGTGTTTTGCCAAAAAAATAAATAAATAAGACTAGCAAAAGACACAATGCTCCACCGCCCGAACAGAATTTACTACTACTAGTCTACTTGTTTTTCTATCTGTTACAATGGTTGGATTATGTTCAGTTTGTTTGATGATAGTTAGAGTTAGAAATACACTCGAAAACTCTCTACTGGCTGACGAGAAGGGCTGCAAAGAACAAGCATCTAACATAAACAGAATACAACTTCCATATTACTCGGGGAGATACAACCAAAAATTAGGTTTTTCAAAAGCATCTTGGTACATTAGAAACTTAGCACACATTCAGTAAGTTCGGGTAGGTAACTTCTAAATTCTGCCAAACATATTGATGCGATGCGACAGGCCCAGCTAGAACTGCACCAGCCCGTTACTTCACCTGTCCTGGAGAAAGCAAAAACGTCAATCCATTAGTAACCTGATTGGCATTGCTAATGCATAGCCTCCAACTTATTGATGTTTATAATAACAAAATGGACTATTAATGTATAGCTCTAGAAATCATCAACCCAGATTTCTACATTTTCAACTTGTAGCAGCCATTATGACTGATGTTTATAACAACAAAATGGAATAGTAATTCATTGATTTTGAAACAGCTAAACCAACGAGAACTCTAGCAATGCCCAGATAGGCACACATAATTTCGACATCCACATGATATTCAACATCTGGATATCATTTACAGTTTAGCGAGATTCATTTTATTTTTGGCATCACCGTCATTTTAGTTGACATGTATGTTATTCACATGTGTGAATCGCTATAGCCAAATTGACAATATTTTGGGAGTGCATGTTATCCATGTTGGCGGCTTCGAGAGGAGAGGCCTTGGCCGTGCGACGGGCGGCCGTGGGTCGTCACCCATGCTGTCGCCCCACAAGAGCTCCTTAGAGCCCCGCATTTCAAAAAAGTATTTGAGTTGTGTATACTATGCTCTGTGTGATTCTCAAAAAGAAAAGAAAAAAAAGTATGCTCTGTGGTAGCAGATCATTGAATGAGAATAGAAACATTTGCATCTCTCCCACCTTCTCTGTTCGTTCTTCTTATTCTCTGTTCTTCCTCCAATTCCCCAGTCCTCTCCCACTGCAATCTACCCAGGGCCCTCACAATTTGGTAATCACAGCCTAGACTTGCGTCCGCATGCGCCCAAATTCCCTCGACCCGCTGTAAAATTTCATTGCGACGGGTGTGAAATTCGTTCCGACGAATTCCGCTCGGTTGGCTAGATTTAGAGTTGGTCGCAACGGCGCATCGCTTCCGTCGGTCCAAACCAAGAGCACGCTTTTAACTCTAAATGATGTATGGGCAATGGCAATTGTGGATCAGGTGCATGATCAGGGCAACATCAGTACTGTCCTACCGATAGACCTCAATGTTTTAAAAAACAGATGTTTTTGCACAACCTTCAGAATTACCTCCTCATCGTGCTTATGACCATGCTTTGAATCTGGAACCTGGTCACAAGCCCCGAATACTGCTTGGGACACCTGAATGTTGGCGTCAGGTATTGGGAATTCTCCGCGAACAACAATTGTATGCCAAGATGTCAAAGTGCTCTTCTGCTCAGTCCAACATTCAGTATTTGGGTCACATAATTTCCAGATCCGGTGTAGATTCTTTTTTTTTTTGAGAAAAAACACAACGCATCTGCCCCCCTTCATGCACGCAGTTATTCCGAAGATGCCATGATCTCCAAATGATTAGCAGAACTCTGGCATGCATGGCTTCAGCGCAGGTACTAATAAGTAAACAAAGGAGCCAAATCCTCTCTCCAGTATAACAGAAGCATCTTTCCGGCGGCAGCTGCCGTACTGTCCTAGTTTCATCCCTGAGTGCTCTCGCCGTAGTGCATGCAATGACCGCATGAAATTCCGACTCATCCTCCATGCCACAGATGGAGCATTTTATTTTCTCTCGTAGCCGTCAATTCATTGGCGATCCACCAACCTGCTATCTTAACTTTCGGTGGAACTTTAGCTTGCCAGATTAGATTCCATATGCTTCTGTCATGTGCCTCATTAGAAGAGCTCGAGGCTGGTGGGTTCTCTCTCTCCCTCTCCTTAATCTGGGTAGCCAACTTGTAGGCACTTTTAACTGAAAAAAATACCCGACTTCTTCATATGCCATGCTATGCAGTCCTCTGTTTTCCATGCTGGGAGTTTGATCGCACATATGGCTTCGGCATCATACGCAGGGAACATTTGCTTCACCAAGTCCACATTACACTCGTTTTTGTCGGTTTGTATCAATTGATTGACCCACCGGATTCTGGACCTTCTGTGAACTTAGCCACTCTTAACCCAATTTGTCTCGGGATCAAATTTTTTTTTTTGATAAAAGAGAGACATCTCTCCGATTTCCGTTAATAGAAATCACCAAGTCTTACAGGAGAACCAAAAGAAAATAGCCTACTCATCTAAACCACGCATCTTAAGCTAACTGTAGAAGGAAAAAGGGGAGGAGCCATCCCTCCCCCCATCGCCAACTCCCTCCACAACAAGCCAATATCTAAAGCCTGGGCTCAGACTAAGCTCGGGATCCAATTGTCCGTCTCTATTTGTATTTTCCTGCCATCCCGTGTAGATACTGACCCTGAAAAAACTTTGGCTATGGAACAATGGCCTCAACCTAAAATGTCACAGAACTTCGTGGGTTCCTTGGACTTACTGGTTACTATCACAAGTTTGTGCGAGACTAACAGTAGGATGGCTAAATCTCTGCCTCTCGGTTACTCACTAAAAAACGTTTTGTGTGGTCTGACCAAGCAACTGCAGCCTTTGAGAAACTGAAACATGCTATGATCAACACACCAGCCTTAACTTTACCAGACTACAGCTAGCTGTTTGCAATAGAAACCGACGCTTGCAACGCAGGAATTGGAGCAATAGAAACCGGCGCTGACAAGAATTATGAAACGGAGGGAGTATCTCCCATGTACTCTGTATGGCTCTGCCAGTTCTCTTAATGAATGAAAAGTGGCACTCACTACATTTTGCCAACAACAAAAAAGCAATGAGATTTGACATGACCATAACCATATCACCAGGGGAAGCTGAAATTCCCTCTATTAACACGGTTACATTCGAAACTTTGGTAGACTAGCACACATTCAGCAAGTTCGTTTAGATAGTTTATAAATTTTGTCGAACACATTGATGTGATGCGATGCGATGGACTCAGCGAGAACTGCAGCAGCCGTTCCCTCACCTGGAGAAAGCAAAAATGCAAATCCATCAGTAACCTGATAGGCACTACTAATATATAGCCTCCAACTTACTGATGTTTATATTATATAATAACAGGAAAATGGACTACTAATGTATAGCTGGAAAAAGCAAAATCATCGATCCAGATTCTACACTCCCAACTTGTAATAGCCGCCTATGGCTACTGTTTATACAAGAAAATGGTCCAATGGAATATTGATTTGAAACGCGGCTAAGCCAAGGAGAACTTCTATGAGTGCCCACATAGGCACATACGACGCGTGTAATTTTAACATCCACAACTCATATTCTGTTAGAATTAATGGGCTAGGCCCATAGCAATTTCTGAAATCTCATAGCCCATGTGTAAAATGGCAAGTGGTGGTGCTAAGTTTAGTCCCACCTTGAAAGTTGAAGAAGAGTTGGACCTCTTTATATAGTGGGTTCTCTCCACCACTCTAAGTGGTGTGTGAGAAGAAAGGAAAACCACGCTGCTGCTCGCTTCGCCTCGCCTGGCAGGCGTGGCGAGGCGAGGCGGCGGCGGCGTACATGCGACATGCGCGTGAATGGTCCGCCGAAATCCGATCCGTCTCCTTGCAGGAGCGCAGCTTCCTTTGCCGTTTATTTTTATGTCTTGGCGAGACAAGTTTTGATTTCTTGTCCGGTAAGTATATCGAATTAGAAACCGAGTCGGTTTGGGATTGTGGTCGCGACACAATACCGCCTCAGTCCTAATATATATACAGCTACCGCCGCGGCGAGACACACCGAAAAAACACCTAGGGTTTTGCCTCATCTCACAACGTGCGCCGCCATCCTAGTCTACTCCATCCCAAACGCCGGCGTGCATCGGTGCGTGGGAGAGCAGGTCTCCGGAACCGTTCGTCTTTGCGATCCTGCACCGGGAGAGGACGAATTAGGTTTTTGCGATCCTGCTCAAATTCGTCATCACGGGTCGTCTTCCGTCCAAGTCGGGCGGTGCTACTCATCGTCGTATTCATCGCCGTCAGCAGCAGATCGTCGCCAACATCGTCATCAACACTGTCGCACCCATAATAGCTAACGATCGGTCGTCCAACATCCTCTGTTCATGTCTGCTTCTCTGACTATTGTTACGTGTTTGCTGCTGTTATGCATGTCTTGCTGTTCTTCTAGTTTGCTAGATTATTGCATGCTAGTATCTCTTCTAGTCATGAATTATTTACTGGAATTAATCATGAACTTGCCTAATATTCCAACATATTCAACCCTGTATATCATGTACGATAAAAAAAGGAGACATTTTAGTTTGGCATCATCATCCATTTTAGTTCTTCTCTGTGCTATTCACATGTGTGAATCCTTATAGCCAAATGGACAATAGCTTGTGAGTGCATGTTACCCATGATGCAGCCAGATATTTTACACAGAAAAAACTAATCGAAAAATCCAAATCTCACAAGCTATATTCAGAACATATTCTTACATGTTGAACCGTTTCAGCACATTCACACATCAAACCAGTCAGCCATCCCCAGCTTCGTTATATCCACCAGCAATGGCTGTGCCTGGAGACACAGGAAGTCAGCCAATTAAAAACAGTTCCAAGGAAAAGACAGATGGATAGCTCTGAAACACTACTTGAGCGAAAGAACTCATTTTTGTAACTTTCGCATTTTATAGACGATTTATAGCTCATTTTTTATACTAACAAGGAATATCCAGAAAACAGTACACTTAGCCAATAAGAAGAACCAAGACATGGTACATAATTTATCTCATGTAAATTCGTTGCTAGTCAAGTCAAGTTGTCAACCAACACAATTAAAACACCAAACTAATAAACTTTAGCAACAAAAGTGACTTCAGGTATGCAATTTTAAATAATTGGAGAATGATTAGAGCCAAGAAATGCAATTTATTTTTGTGTGCTACCAATATACTCCATCCATCATGTTTATTGGGTCAGCAGGGCAACCAACGACGTCCAAATTTGCCGCGTGCAATGAAATTAATCAGGAAGTACTTTTTTGCGACAAAATTAGGTAAGTGCTGCATGCAACGGAATTAATTAGCGATGGGGGCATAGAAAGGTGCAAGGCGTGCGCGCCACGATTCGGCTTCACTGCAAAGGTAGATATTTTTATGCAATGCAAGCTAATTAATTAGCAACAAACAAGCTCATACTCTAGTTTTCCTTCCCATCATGGTCCCAGAGTTTCGGCTAGCAGGCCTAATAAACACGGACAGAGGGAGTACTAGTCACTTGCAAGAGGGTTTACAAGTGACAAAAAATAAGTACTATATTCTCATATGCAGGCGTATTAGGTTTCATTAAGATGAGGCTTTGATGAAGAATTACTTTGTTAATATGCCTTTTTATGACATGAACTTGGTACCACTTGATTTGTTTTCAAAAGAGTGTACTGAGAATTGCAATATTACATCATATAAACCATGTGGTAAAGGAGTAATTCTTGGTCAAAGCCTTTTTTTTGCGACCAAGTCAAACCTAATAAGCCCAAGATATCGGAATGGCAGGAATATCATTTAAGAAGGTATGAATTCAACCAAAGTTGTTATTATCCAGTTTAAAAAGTAACGGATAAAAGAATATAATTAATTAGCTTTGATATTCCAAACATCTCAATTAAGTTACTAAGTGACATATGATTTTGCAATTTTAACCATTTGACATTAGATTTGGACCTTCCAGGAATGAAGACAGCTAATGAGAACATAAGGAAAATATGGGTATAGATTAAGTTTGTCTATCTATCAAAGGGATAATTTGCTAATTAGGCTTAAGTTGTCTGTGACTTAAGAGATAGAATTAAGATGTTTGAGCAACCATTTATGAAACATAACTGAATTTGGCAGCTCATACAATATTAGGACTAAGGACAAGCAATTACGTGGTGTATAGAAACTCATGAATGGATTGTAGGCACTTCTAAAACGCTCTCCAGGAATACTCTTGGATTGCATCGAATTAAGTTGAATCATGTAAACATTGACGTCCATATGTATAAAAATTACATCAGTATCCTCAACATAGCACATTATACCTCCTGTCCCCTTGACATAGTCCCAGCCTCGTGTCAATCGCGCCATCCTTCTGGTTCTCCCAATCTGAGGACGGGGCCCGAGAATGTTACGCAATTCAACGGTCTTCCACGGCACCCATGTGGCAACCCCATGAGCATCGACGTTCCTTTGCCACGCTTGGAAGTGTGGGTAATACATCATGGCGAAGCCAACAGCGCCATCCTCAGCCTGGATGATTCGATGGGTACCACCACCGGGGAAATCATCTGTAACGGGTGGCCCCTTGATCACAACTAGACTCTGCTCTTCCAAATCAAACTCAACAATGCCAGCCTCCATAGTTGTAAGCAACCAGTAAAGTGCTTTACCAACGAGTGAGCCATCCATACCAGCATCAAACAGTTGACATGGAGCCGCCGTCGAGACGGGATTGCTCCATGCCCCGGTATCTGAGGAGTAAACACTGGCGAGGGGTCTATAGTCATGTCTGCACAAGGATACCAAGGCCACCTTGAAGGGGCTGGAGTGGCATTCACCGTGCACGTTGTCAGCCCTAATCTTGGCGACGGCGTCGAGCGGCAAGCTGGCCGAGTCGCGTTCGTGCATGAGCGGAGTCTGAGGCTGTTGGGAGCAGCCGCGTTGTGGGTCAGCTCATGCATGAGTTTGTTAGTGCATGGGTATGTGCTGTTAGTGGCCGGCTGTGGCGTGTGTTAGTTCGTGCGCAGGAAATGGTCATAGCGGTACGTGCTATGGTGGCTGGATCCATCGTGCGTGCGTGTAGTGTGTGTGCACGCGGCTATAAAAGCCGGCGGGTGTATTGAGTTCGAGCTCAAGGAAAAGGACGCCGTTCGAGCGGCGGTGGCGTACATGCGCCAAGAAAATTTTCCTGTGTCCCTGTGTCCATCTCCCTCCTCTAGTCTTCTTCTTCCTCGAGAGCTGAGTGAGGCAGGGAGGTCGAGCTCCGGCAAGCAGCGGGAGGAGGCTGGCGGCAACAACACACGTGGCCAGGGTCGCCGGCAGCGCAGAGCACGGCCCCGTTGAGGGAGCCCTTCTTGAACTCGGGCGGAACGGCCACGCGGCGCTGCTCGCCGGTGACGGGGGCGCACACGACGAGGTCCTTGCGCACATGGTCTAAGACGAGGACGCGGCCGTGGCGGAAGCCGAGCACGCCGTAGTCGCGGCGGTCGCTGTAGCGTCCCAGGTCGAAGCGCCCGGGAGGGATGCGGTCGGGACGGTCGAGCAAGGAGGTGAAGACGAGTTCGCCCTGGATGTACTCGAAGGCGCCGAGGAGCGGCGGCTTGCGGTGGTGCGCGCGGAAGCGGCCGAGGAATCTAGGATCGGTGGTGATGCTCCGCCACCGCCTGCAGACGGCGGAGGCGCGGATGAGTGAGGAGGGCTGCGGAGGGAGGCGGAGGAGGATCTCCCGTAGGAGATCCTCGTCGTCCGGCAGAGCGGCAGGCTCCGTCGGCGAGCTGCGGCGGCGGGGGCAGCTGCGGCGGCGGCGGGTCGTCTCACTCATGTCGTGTGGGACTTGGGACTGGAGTCGGGGAAAGTTTGGATTATTTTTACTCGAGTCACTTGTGGTATTGGGCTGCCACATCGACGCCGCCAAACCGCTCGATTTGTTACACGGGCTAATACACACGTAAGTGCATCTGGGCTTTGTGCGACGACGACCTGATGACACCCTGACTTCAAAATTGTCTAAAATATCCTAAAAATTCAAAAACTGTTTGTGACTTACAAAATAGTTTATTTATTCATAAAATGTTCACTAATTCAAAAAATAATCATGCATTTAGAAAAATGTTCGTTAAATCAAAAGAATATTTGTGAATTTCAAAAATTGTTCCACCAATTTACAAAATGATCTTCGTTCATTCTAGAAATGTTCGCTGATCAAGAAAATTGTAAAAAAAAACTCACAGTTTTAGAAAAATGTTTGCAAATCGTATAAAATGTTCAGGAATTCAAAAAATGTTCAAAAATTTGTAAAAGTGTTCATGAATTTGAAAAATATTCATGATTTAAATTATGTTCACGAGTTTAAGAAAATGTTCATGATTTCACGAAATTTAGAGTGATAGTGTATCTCGGTGATGCAGCAAAAGGTGATCATGGCCATTGAAGATTATGAATTTTTTTTCTCTCATTGTAACGCACGAGCCCTGTTGCTAGTATAAGAAAAAATGAAGATAAACAGTGCCAAGTCATTATCAGTACATCCATCATTAGATATATTTTACAAATATATTTATTCAATATTGTACTCCTTCTGTCCGTAAATAAGTTCCGCTCAAGTGGAGTAATTGTTAATATTTTCTTCTATACATATAGCTAAACTTAGAAATATTTGACGTTTTGACTGAATATATCGGCAATTCATTTAGGAAGGACCGGAGGAGGAAGTATAGACCTGATTACCCTTTTAAGTCCAGAGATTAATTCTAATCACACCGTTGCTCTGCATCGATATCCATGAATAGAACTTTTTTAAGGGGCCTACACTGCTCGTGACATGAGTCGCTTACGAACGTGCATCACGCAGCTGCTACACGTGACGATGTAGATCGGTGCCTACCATCAAGTAAAGCTTTTGAAGTCTCATGCATAAACTCGCGGCCCTAAGTAGAAGTTAATTACACGGCTTGGTTTGTGGTTCGATCAGGCCATGATAAGGCAGGAGTAGTTGGCGGGATCGAGCAGGGCCGGCACGAGGTACCTCCTGCCGTTCCTGCCCACCACGTTGTATCCGCCGCCGGTGGCCGTGTCAAGCTTCACCGCGCCGGGGTAGCCAGGGTAAGCGCCGCGCCCGTACACTCCCGGGCACCCGCCGCCGACCTCCACCGGCGCGCCGGCGTCGCCCTGGAAGTATCCGTTCCCGTACGGGTTGGTCACCGCCCCGGCCAGCAGCGCCGCGAGGTTGATCACCATGCCGTCCACCCCGGCGTCTCCGTTGGGCGCACGGAGCGGAGTCTCCCCGCCCTTGTGGCGCCCAGGCCCTGCCGTCGCCGCCGCGGCAGGGTCCGCGGCGTGGAACGGCCACGCGCACCGGCCCGGGCACTGCACGGCCGCGTTGCCCACCCACACGTGCACGGCGCCGCCGGGCGCCAGCGAGCCGTGCAGCCCGCAGGAGCTCCCGCAGAAGCCGTCGACCGCGACGTCCGCGGCGGTGAGCACGACGGCGACGCCCCCGGGGGCCACGCCGAGCCGCGCCGCCAGCTGCTCGACCTGGAGCCGGGACAGGTGCTTCCCCAGCGAGCACCCCTCGTCGAACACCTGGTTGGTGAGCATCACCCGCGTGCGCTCCCTGCCGGTCCTCTGCACGTACCGGTCGACGGTCTCCCACCACTGAGTGACCGACGACGAAGCGGCCGCCGCCGGAGCGCCGAAGGTGTGGGGGCGCGAGCGCGGGGAGAGCGAGCGCAGGAAGTCGGCGAGGACGGCCTTGTGGTGCGGCGAGAAGGCGCCATAGTAGAGCACGGAGACCGGCACGGTGCCGTCGAGCACGCCGCCGTGGTGGTACGCCATGTTCGGCGGCGGGGGGTTGTACAGGGAGGAGGCGCACGGCGAAGGGCGGGTGAAGCCGATGAGCAGGGCTAGCAAGAGGGAGCACGCGGCGTGCGGCTGCGGCTTGCTCATCGTCATTAATGGCGAACCATGGGATGGAATGCAGCGGAGCTAATGCTTTGGTGCGCTTTTATATGGGTGGTGCGTTGGTCTGTTTCTTGCACGGGTGGACGAGGAAGGCATGGAACGGACCGGATCGGATGCCCGACGTGCGCTTCATTGGAGTTGCTTCCAAGGCAGGTTTAGGCGGACAGCAGTATTGTGTACACTATCAGTGAACTTCATTGGATACCCGCGCGCAGCAGTGGCGCCCTGTTGCGATACAACAGCATAGTCTTTTTGGAGCTTGAGTAAATGGCACCGGCGGTCCCAGAACTTGCGCTGCGGGTGCATTTATGTCACGGTACTTGCAAACCAGAAAAGCCCGTCATAGAATTTGCATTGCGGATGTAGTTAAGTCACATATACCATCTGAACCGGCCAACTGCCCTATATTCGAAAAAAACCCGTCATAGAACTTGCGTTGCTGGTGTAGATAGGTCACATTTCAAATTTTTTGTTCCTGAACATTTTTTAAAGTCACGAATCATAAATATTTAAATATTTTTAAATTGATTGTTCGGGAACATTTTTTTTAAGTCACGAATCACAATTTTTTTAAAAAATGTTCACAACTTAAAAAAAATGTTCGTGAATCACAAATATTTTTCAAATTTATCATTAGCGAACATTTTCTAAAGTAGTGAACAAATAGTTTTCAAATTAATCGTTCATGAACATTTTCAAGAGGGACCCTTAATTAAACGTGAGGCCGATGAGCAGGGCTAGCAAGAGGGAGCACGCGGCGTGCGGCTTGCTCATTGTCATTAATGGCGAACCATGGGACGGAATGCAGCGGAGCTAGTAATGCTTTGGTGCGCTTTTATATGGTTGGTGCGTTGGTCTGTTTTTTGCACGGTGGACCTCCGTTTCGTACGTTCGTGTTGGTGAACGTTGCAGAAAATTAAAATTTTTCCTACGGTTTCACCAAGATCCATCTATGAGTTCATCTAGCAACGAGTCATGGGAGAGTGATTGCATCTACATACCACTTGTAGATCGCGTGCGGAAGCGTTCAATGGAACGGGATGATGGAGTCGTACTACGCCGTGATTCAGATCACCGATGATCTAGTCTTTGAGCGGACAGCACCTCCGCATTCAACACACGTCACGGAGCGGATGACGTCTCCTCATTCTTGATCCAAAGCAAGGGGAAGGAGAGGTTGATGATGATCCAGCACCGACGGCGTGGTGGTGGATGCAGCGAGAACTCGGCGGGGCTTCGCTAAGCAACTACGGAGGAGGAGGAGGTGTTGCGAGGGAGGAGGAGGCGCCAGGGCTTATGGGTGCGGCCACCCTCCCTCCTCTCCCTTTATATAGGTGCAAGAGAGGGGAGGGCGCAGCCTTGCCCCTTCCTCCAAGGAAGGTGCGGTTAAGAGGGAGGAGTCCATCCTCCCCAAGGCACCTCGGAGGTGCCTTCCCCCTTTAGGACTCTCCCCCTTTTCTTATTGAAGGAAATATGCCCTAGAGGCAATAATAAAGTTATTATTTATTTCCTTATTTCATGATAAATGTTTATTATTCATGCTAGAATTGTATTAACAGGAAACATAATACATGTGTGAATACATAAACCTACAGTGTCACTAGTATGCCTCTACTTGACTAGCTCGTTAATCAAAGATGGTTGTGTTTCCTAACCATGAACAAGGAGTTGTTATTTGATTAACAGGATCACATCATTGGTTGAATGATCTGATTGACATGACCCATTCCATTAGCATAGCACCTGATCGTATAGTTTGTTGCTAGTGCTTTTCTTCATGACTTATACATGTTCCTATGACTATGAGATTATGCAACTCCCGTTTGCACGAGGAACACTTTGGGTGCTACCAAACGTCACAACGTAATCGGGTGATTATAAAGGTACATTACAGGTGTCTCCGAAGGTACATGTTGAGTTGGCATATTTCGAGATTAGGATTTGTCACTCCGATTGTCGGAGAGGTATCTCTGGGCCCTCTCGGTAATGCACATCACATAAGCCTTGCAAGCATTGCAACTAATGTGTTAGTTGTGAGATGATGTATTACGAAGCGAGTAAAGAGACTTGCCGTAACGAGATTGAACTAGGTATTGGATACCGACGATCGAATCTCGGGCAAGTAACATACCGATGACAAAGGGAACAACGTATGTTGTTATGCGGTCTGACCGATAAAGATCTTCGTAGAATATGTAGGAGCCAATATGGGCATCCAGGTCCCGCTATTGGTTATTGACCGGAGAGGTGTCTCGGTCATGTCTACATAGTTCTCGAACCCGTAGGGTCCGCACGCTTAACGTTTCGATGACAGTTACTATGAGTTTTATGATGTTTCTGTACGAAGGTTGTTCGAGTCCCGGATGAGATCACGGACGTGACGAGGAGTCTCGAAATGGTCGAGACATAAAGATTCATATATTGGAAGTCTATGTTTGGACATCGGAAGTGTTCGGGTGAAATTGGGAATTTTACCAAGTACCGGAGGTTACGGAACCCCGGAATGCTAATGGGCCAACATGGGCCTTAGTGGAAAGGAGAAAGGGGCCCAAGTGCTGGCGCACCTTTCCCCTTCCCTAGTCCTATTAGGACTAGGAGAAGGGGCCCCCTCTCTCTCCCTTCCCACTTGGGGAAACCTAGTTGGACTAGGATTGGGGAATCCTACTCCTAGTAGGAGTAGGAAACCCCGTGCGCCTCCTCTCCTTGGCCGGCCAGCCCTCCCTTCCCTCCTTTATATACAGGGCAGGGGCACCCCATGACACACAAGTTGATCCTTGAGATCTTTCCTTAGCCGTGTGCGGTGCCCCTTCCACAAAATTACACCTCGATTATACCGTGACGGAGCTTAGGCGAAGCTCTGCGTCGGTGGAACATCATCATCGTCACCACGCCGTCGTGCTGACGAAACTCTCCCTCACCACTCGGCTGGATCGGAGTTCGAGGGACGTCATCGAGCTGAACGTGTGCAGAACTCGGAGGTGCCGTACGTTCGGTACTTGGATCGGTTGGATCGTGAAGAAGTACAACTACTTCCTCTACGTTGCGTCAACGCTTCCGTTGCTGGTCTACGAGGGTACGTAGACAACACTCTCATCTCGTTGCTATGCATCACCATGATCTTGCGTGATCGTAGGAAATTTTTTGAAATTACTACGTTTCCCAACACTTATATCTTGGCGCATGGGCCTCTTGGGGCTGGTGCCCTTGGCCCATATAGGCCAAGGCGCACCCCCTACAGCCCATGTGCCCCCCCGGGGCAGGTGGACCTCCCCGGTGGACCCCCGGACCCCTTTCGGCACTCCCGGTACAATACCAATAACGCGCGAAACTTTTCCGGCAACCAAAATAAGACTTCTTATATATAAATCTTTACCTCCGGACCATTCCGGAACTCCTCGTGACGTCCGGGATCTCATCCGGGACTCCGAACAACATTCGGTTTGCTGCATACTCATATTCATACAACCCTAGCATCACCGAACCTTAAGTGTAGACCCTACGGGTTCGGGAGACATGCGAGACATGACCGAGAGGCGGCTCTCGGGCAATAACCAACAGCAGGATCTGGATACCCATGTTGGCTCCCACATGCTCCTCGATGATATCATCGGATGAACCACGATGTCGAGGATTCAATCAACCCCGTATACTATTCCCTTTGTCAATCGGTATTTTACTTGCGAGATTCGATCGTCGGTATCCCAATACCTCGTTCAATCTCGTTGCAAGTCACTTTACTCAGACAAGAATGCATGATCCCGTGACCAAACACTTGGTCACTTTGAGCTCATTATGATGATGCACTACCGAGTGGGCCCGGTGATACCTCTCCGTCATACAGAGTGACAAATCCCGTCTCGATCCGTGTCAACCCAATGAGACACTTTTGGAGATACCTGTAATGCACCTTTATAGTCACCCGATTCGTTGTGACATTTGGTACACCCAAAGCACTCCTACGGTATCCGGAGTTACACGATCTCATGGTCTAAGGAAGAGATACTTGACATTGGAAAAGCTCTAGCAAAACGAACTACACGATCTTGTGCTATGCTTAGGATTGGGTCTTGTCCATCACATCATTCTCCTAATGATGTGATCCCGTTATCAATGACATCCAATGTCCATAGTCAGGAAACCATGACTTTCTGTTGATCAACGAGCTAGTCAACTAGAGGCTCACTAGGGACATATTGTGGTCTATGTATTCACACGTGTATTACGATTTCCGGATAATACAATTATAGCATGAATAAAAGACAATTATCATGAACAAGGAAATATAATAATAATACTTTTATTATTGCCTCTAGGGCATATTTCCAACAGTCTCCCACTTGCACTAGAGTCAATAATCTAGTTACATTGTGATGAATCGAACACCCATAGAGTTTTGGTGGTGATCATGTTTTGCTTTCATGGAAGAGGTTTAGTCAGCGGATCTGCGACATTCAGATCCGTATGCACTTTGCAAATTTCTATGTCCCCATCTTGAACATTTTCACGAATGGAGTTGAAGCGGCGCTTGATGTGCTCTGGTCTTCTTGTGAAACCTGGGCTCCTTGGCAAGTGCAATAGCTCCGGTGTTGTCACGTAAGAGTTTGATCGGCTCCGACGCATTGGGTATGACTCCTAGGTCGGTGATGAACTCCTTCACCCAAATTGCTTCATGTGCTGCCTCCGAGGCTGCCATGTACTCCGCTTCACATGTAGATCTCGCCATACGATGCTCGCTTTCACCGCACCTACCATCGCACCACCATTTAACATATACACGTATCCGGTTTGTGACTTTGAGTCATCCAGATAAGTGTCGAATCTTGCATCGACGTAACCCTTTACGACGAGCTCTTCGTCACCTCCATAAACGAGAAACATGTCCTTAGTCCTTTTCAGGTACTTCAGGATATTCTTGACCGATGTCCAGTGTTCCTTGCCGGGATTACTTAGGTACCTTCCTACCAAACTTACGGCAAGGTTTACATCAGGTCTGGTACACATCATGGCATACATAATAGATCCTATGACTGAGGCATAGGGGATGACACTCATCTCTTCTTTATCTTTTGCCGTGGTCGGGCATTGAGCCGAACTCAATTTCACACCTTGCAAAACAGGCAAAACCCTTTCTTGGACTGATCCATTTTGAACTTCTTCAAAATCTTATCAAGGTATGTGCTTTGTGAAAGACCTATGAGGCGTCTCGATCTATCCCTATAGATTTTGATGCCTAATATGTAAGCAGCTTCTCCAAGGTCCTTCATTGAAAAACTCTTATTCAAGTAGGCCTTAATGCTGTCCAAAAGTTCTATATCATTTCCCATCAAAAGTATGTCATCTACATATAATATTAGAAATGCTACGTAACTCCCACTCACTTTCTTGTAAACGCAGACTTCTCCATAAGTCTCAAGATAAACCCAAACGCTTTGATCATCTCATCAAAGCGAATGTTCCAACTCCGAGATGCTTGCACCAGCCCATAAATGGATCGCTGGAGCTTGTATACCTTGTTAGCATTCTTAGGATCGACAAAACCTTCCGGCTGCATCATATACAACTCTTCCTTAAGATAACCGTTAAGGAATGCCGTTTTGACGTCCATCTGCCATATCTCATAATCATAGTATGCGGCAATTGCTAACATGATTCAGACGGACTTAAGCTTCGCTACGGGAGAGAAAGTCTCATCGTAGTCAATCCCTTGAACTTGTCGATAACCCTTAGCGACAAGTCGAGCTTTGTAGATGGTAACATTACCATCCGCGTCCGTCTTCTTCTTAAAGATCCATTTGTTTTCTATCGCTCGCCGATCATCGGCAAGTCTGTCAAAGTCCATACTTTGTTTTCATACATGGATCCTATCTCGGATTCCATGGCTTCAAGCCATTTGTTGGAATCTGGGCCCGCCATCGCTTCTTCATAGTTCAAGGTTCACCGTTGTCTAACAACATGATTTCCGGGACAGGGTTGCCGTACCACTGCAGTGCGGAACGTGTCCTAGTGGACCTACGAAGTTCAAGAGCAACTTGATCCAAAGTACCTTGATCATCATCATTAATTTCCTCTCCAGTCGGTGTAGGCACCACAGGAACATTTTTCTGAGCTGCACTACTTTCCAGTTCAAGAGGTAGTACTTCATCGAGTTCTACTTTCCTCCCACTTACTCCTTTCGAGAGAAACTCTTGTTCCGAAGGATCCGTTCTTGGCAACAAAGATCTTGCCTTTGGATCTAAGGTAGAAGGTATACCCAATGGTTTCCTTAGGGTATCCTATGAAGACGCATTTTTCCGACTTGGGTTCGAGCTTTTCGGTTGAAGTTTCTTGACATAAGCATCGCATCCCCAAACTTTTAGAAACGGCAGCTTAGGTTTCTTCCCAAACCATAATTCATATGGTGTCGTCTCAACGGATTTAGACGGTGCCCTATTTAAAGTGAATGTAGCTGTCTCTAGAGCGTATCCCCAAAATGATAGCGGTAAATCAAGAAGATACATCATAGATCACACCATATCCAATAGAGTGCGATTCTGACGTTCGGACACACCGTTCTACCGAGGTGTTCCAGCGGCGTGAGTTGTGAAACGATTCCACATTTCCTTAAGTGTGTACCAAATTCGTGACTTAAATATTCTCCTCCACGATCTGATCGCAAGAATTTTATCTTTCGGTCACGTTGATTCTCTACTTCATTCTGAAATTCCTGGAACTTTTTCAAAGGTCTCAGACTTGTGTTTCATCAAGTAGACATACCCATATCTACTCAAGTCATCAGTGAGAGTGAGAACATAACGATATTCTCCGCGAGCCTCAACACTCATTGGACCGCACACATCGGTATGTATGATTCCCAATAAGTTGGTTGCTCGCTCCATTATTCCGGAGAACGGAGTCTTGGTCATCTTGCCCATGAGGCATGGTTCGCATGTGTCAAATGATTCATAATCGAGAGACTCTAAAGTCCATCGGCATGGAGCTTCTTCATGCGCTTGACACCAATGTGACCAAGGCGGCGGTGCCACAAGTATGTGGGACTATCGTTATCAACTTTACATCTTTTGGTATTCACACTATGAACATGTGTAACATTACGTTCGAGATTCATTAAGAATAAACCATTGACCATCGGAGCATGACCATAAAACATTTCTCTCATATAAATAGAACAACCATTATTCTCGGATTTAAATGAGTAGCCATCTCAGATTAAACGAGATCCTGATACAATGTTCATGCTCAAACTTGGTACTAAATAACAATTATTGAGGTTTAAAACTAATCCCGTAGGTAAATGTAGAGGTAGCGTGCCAACGGGCGATCACATCGACCTTGGAACCATTCCCGACGCGCATCGTCACCTCGCCCTTCGCCAGTCTCCGTTTATTCCGCAGCTCCTGCTGTGAGTTACATATATGAGCAACGGCACCGTATCAAATACCGGGAGTTACTACGAGTAATCGGTAAGGTACACATCAATTACATGTATATCAAATATACCTTTAGTGTTGCCGGCCTTCTTGTCTGCTAAGTATTTGGGGCAGTTCCGCTTCGGTGACCCTTCCCTTTGCAATAAAAGCACTCGATCTCGTGCTTGGGTCCATTCTTTGACTTCTTCCAAGAACTGGCTTACCGGGCGCGGCAACATCCTTGCCGTCCTTCTTGAAGTTCTTCTTTCCCTTGCTCTTCTTGAACTTAGTGGTTTTATTGACCATCAACACTTGATGCTCCTTCTTGATTTCTACCTCTGCTGATTTCAGTATGGAAAATACTTCAGGAATAGTTTTCACCATCCCCTGCATATTGTAGTTCATCACAAAGCTCTTGTAGCTTGGTGGGAGCGACTGAAGGATTCTGTCAATGACCGCCTCGTCCAGGAGGTTAATGTCCACCGACAGGCGGTTGTGCAACCCAGACATTTTGAGTATGTGCTCACTGACAGAACTATTTTCCTCCATCTTACAATTGTAGAACTTGTCGGAGACTTCATATCTCTCGACCCGGGCATGGGCTTGGAAAACTAGTTTCAGCTCCTCGAACATCTCATATGCTCCGTGTTGCTCAAAAAGCTTTTGGAGCCCCGGTTCTAAGCTGTAAAGCATGCCGCACCGAGCGAGGGAGTAATCATCAAGACGAGACTGCCGATCGTTCATAACGTCTTGGTTCTCTCGATGGGTGCTTCACCTAGCGGTGCTTCTAGGACATATTGTTTCACGGCAGCTATGAGGATAATCCTCGTGTTAGGACCCGATCCGAATAGTTGCTGCCATCATCTTTCAGCTTGGTTTCTCTAGGAACGCGTTGAAGTTCATGGTGACATGAGCGTTGGCCATTTGATCTACAAGATATTTTGCAAAGATTTTAGACTATTGTTCATGATAATAAAGTTCATCTAATCAAATTATTTAATGAACTCCCACTCAGATTTGACATCCCTCTAGTCATCTAAGTGATACATGATCCGAGTCGACTAGGCTGTGTCCGATCATCACGTGAGACGGACTAGTCATCGTCGGTGAACATCTCCATGTTGATCGTATCTTCCATACGACTCATGTTCGACCTTCGGTCTCTTGTGTTCCGAGGCCATGTCCGTACATGCTAGGCTCGTTAAGTTAACCTAAGTGTATTGCATGTGTAAAACTGTCTTACACCCGTTGTATGTGAACGTAAGGATCTATCACACCCGATCATCACGTGGTGCTTCGAAACGACGAACTTTAGCAACGGTACACAGTTAGGGAGAACACTTTCTTGAAATTGTTATGAGGATCATCTTATTTACTACCGTCGTTCTAAGTAAAAAGATGCATAAACATAATAAACATCACATGCAATTATATATAGTAGTGACATGATATGGCCAATATCATATAGCTCCTTTGATCTCCATCTTCGGGCTCCATGATCATCCTGTCACCGGCATGACACCATGATCTCCATCATCATGATCTCCATCATCGTGTCTTCATGAAGTTGTCACGCCAACGACTACTTCTACTTCTATGGCTAACGTTTAGCAATAAAGTAAAGTAATTTACATGGCGTTCTTCAATGACACGCAGGTCATACAAAAATAAAGACAACTCCTATGGCTCCTGCCGGTTGTCATACTCATCGACATGCAAGTCGTGATTCCTATTACAAGAACATGATCTCATACATCACATATATCATTAATCATTCATCACAACTTTGGCCATATCATATCACAAAACACTTGCTGCAAAAACAAGTTAGACGTCCTCTAATTGTTGTTGCAAGTTTTACGTGGCTGCAATAGGGTTCTAGCAAGAACGTTTTCTTACCTACGTGAAAGCCACAACGTGATTTGTCAACTTCTATTTACCCTTCATAAGGACCCTTTTCATCGAATCCGCTCCAACTAAAGTGGGAGAGACAGACACCCGCTAGCCACCTTATGCAACTAGTGCATGTCAGTCGGTGGAACCTGTCTCACGTAAGCGTACGTGTAAGGTCGGTCTGGGCCGCTTCATCCCACGATGCCGCTGAAGCAAGATAAGACTAGTAGCGGCAAGAAAGTTGACAACATCTACGCCCACAACAAATTGTGTTCTACTCATGCAATAGAGAACTACGCATAGACCTAGCTCATGATGCCACTGTTGGTGAACGTTGCAGAAAATTAAAATTTTTCCTACGGTTTCACCAAGATCCATCTATGAGTTCATCTAGCAACGAGTCATGGGAGAGTGATTGCATCTACATACCACTTGTAGATCGCGTGCGGAAGCGTTCAATGGAACGGGATGATGGAGTCGTACTTCGCCGTGATTCAGATCACCGATGATCTAGTCTGCTGAACGGACAGCACCTCCGCGTTCAACACACGTGCGGAGCGGATGACGTCTCCTCCTTCTTGATCCAGCAAGGGGAAGGAGAGGTTGATGATGATCCAAAGACGACGGCGTGGCGGTGGATGCAGCAGAACTCCGGCAGGGCTTCGCTAAGCAACTACGGGAGGAGGAGGAGGTGTTGCAGGGAGGAGGGAGGCGCCAGGGCTTATGGGTGCGGCCACCCACTAGTAGAAAACATGGCTTTCGTCCAGACCAGTTTAGCCCATTAGTCCCGGTTCAATCCAGAACCGGGACTAATGTGAGCATTTATCCCGGTTCGTGCGGCTAAGGCATTAGACCCGGTTCACCTGTGCCCTTTAGTCCCGGTTTGTGCCTCAAACCGGGACTAAAAATCGCGATGCCCATTAGTCCGGTTCATGCCTCAAACCGAGACTAAAGAGTAGACCTTTAGTCCCGGTTTGAGGCACGAACCGGGACTAATGGTTGAGACCTTTAGTCGGTTCGTGCCACGAACCGGTACTAAAGGTCCCATTTTCAAACTCTACCCCCCCTGGATCGCCTTTTCAATTTTTTAAAAAATAAAACAAAATGATGGAAATGTCAAAAAAATAAAAGAAAATAAGTTTCCCATGTGATATGTGGTCTAGTTGTTGGGAAAATTTGCAAATGTGAATTTCGACTTTATTTGCAAAATCTCTCTGGAATTTGTAAATATGGGCATAACTTTTGCATACTAACTCGGATGAAAAAGTTTTTTATATGAAAAATCATCTACTCGAAAAGTTACATCCAAATTATGGTCAAAATCCTCAAAAACCTAACAGAAAAAAAGTTACGGGGCTTTTAATATCTAGAGTGGAAAAAATTGAAAAAATTTCAAACTGTAGTCAAACAATGGTCAAACCATGGTCAAACTAATTATTCAAGAATATTAGTGTTACTAAATAATTTGTTCAGTTATTTTGAATTTTGGTCAAATCTGGTCAAACTGTGGTCAAACTATGGTCAAACAATGGTCAAACTATGGTCAAACCATGGTCAAACTAATTATTCTAGAATATTAGTGTTACTAACTAATTTGTTCGATTATTTTGAATTTTGGTCAAATCTTGTCAAGCGTGGTCAAACTATGGTCAAACAATGGTCAAACTATGGTCAAACCATGGTCAAACTAATTATTCTAGAATATTAGTGTTACTAACTAATTTGTTCAGTTATTTTGAATTTTGGTCAAATCTGGTCAAACTGTAGTCAAACCGTGGTCAAATATGGTCAAACTAATTATTCAAAATAACTATTGTTTTCTAAATAATTATTGTTTTTGAAAACAATAGTTTGAAACTCAAACAGTGAAATGTGTCAATTCATGCTCAAGCAAAATTCCTGAGGGTTAATAGGATTGACATCTTACTATTGTCGAGAAAACAACAAGTGCAGACTTGGAAACAAGGAAGAATTGAACCCTAAGTTAAGCGTGCTCAGTGGGTGAGTGGGAGGATGGGTGACCGTTCGGGAAGTTAGGTGATTTGGAATGATGAGGGTGATTAGAGAAGAGGATAAATTGAGCAGCGATGAGGGGTGCTGATTAGAGATTAGGGGTTAAAATAATTCAGAAATTTGAAAATAAAAAATTATTCAAATAAAATTTCAAAAAAAAATTTCAAAAAAAAAATCATAAAATTTCCATTAGTCCCGGTTCATAAAGGTGGAGCTCCACGTGGCCGCGGCCTTTAGTCCCGGTTCTGGATTGAACCGGGACTAAAGGGGGGAGGCATTAGTACCGACCCTTTAGTCCCGGTTCACCAACCGGGACTAAAGGCCCTTACCAACCGGGACAATAGGCCCTTTTCTACTAGTGACCCCTCCCTCCCTCCCTTTATATAGGTGCAAGAGAGGGGGAGCCACAGCCTGCCCTTCCTCCAAGGAAGGGTGCGGTTAAGAGGGGAGGAGTCCATCCTCCCAAGGCACCCTGAGGCCTTCCCCTTTAGGACTCTCCCCTTTTCTTATATCTTGGCGCATGGGCCTCTTGGGGCTGGTGCCCTTGGCCCATATAGGCCAAGGCGCACTTCTACAGCCCATGTGGCCCCCGGCAGGTGGACCCCCCCGGTGGACCCCCGGACCCCTTTCGGCGCTCCCAGTACAATACCGATAATGCGCGAAACTTTTCCGGCGATCAAAATAAGACTTCCTATATATAAATCTTTACCTCCGGACCATTCCAGAACTCCTCGTGACGTCCGGGATCTCATCCGGGACTCCGAACAACATTCGGTTTGCTGCATACTCATATTCATACAACCCTAGCATCACCGAACCTTAAGTGTATGTAGACCCTACGGGTTCGGAGACGTCTGAACATGACCGAGACGGCTCTCGGCCAATAACCAACAGCGGGATCTGGATACCCATGTTGGCTCCCACATGCTCCTCGATGATATCATCGGATGAACCCACGATGTCGAGGATTCAATCAACCCGTATACTATTCCCTTTGTCAATCGGTATTTTACTTGCCCGAGATTCGATCGTCGGTATCCCAATACCTCGTTCAATCTCGTTGCGGCAAGTCACTTTACTCGCATCAGTAATGCATGATCCCGTGACCAAACACTTGGTCACTTTGAGCTCATTATGATGATGCACTACCGAGTGGGCCCAAGTGATACCTCTCCGTCATACGAGTGACAAATCCTAGTCTCGATCCGTGTCAACCCAATGTACACTTTTGGAGATACCTGTAATGCACCTTTATAGTCACCCGATTCGTTGTGACATTTGGTACACCCAAAGCACTCCTACGGTATCCGGGAGTTACACGATCTCATGGTCTAAGGAAGAGATACTTGACATTGGAAAAGCTCTAGCAAAAGCGAACTACACGATCTTGTGCTATGCTTAGGATTGGGTCTTGTCCATCACATCATTCTCCTAATGATGTGATCCCGTTATCAATGACATCCAATGTCCATAGTCGAAACCATGACTATCTGTTGATCAACGAGCTAGTCAACTAGAGGCTCACTAGGGACATATTGTGGTCTATGTATTCACACGTGTATTACGATTTCCGGATAATGCAATTATAGCATGAAAAAAGACAATTATCATGAACAGGGAAATATAATAATAATACTTTTATTATTGCCTCTAGGGCATATTTCCAACAGTTCGTACTGCTGCATTGCTTTGATTGTAACTTGCAAAGGGTTCATCAAAATGTTGAAGATAATATACAATTGAAAATATATGGTGGGATGCAACATTTTCATATAGAACAAAATTTGAAAATCAGAATCTACATAAATGACCAACTAACTATTTTTAATCTATTCATTTGGGTGATGTTTCCATGCAAAAAAATCAGATATTTCTTATGATTGAAGATATTTTTTAAAAATATGTCTGTTTATGCTATTTTATCGATTTTTAAAAATATTCCAATTTACTCGGGAAATATTTGGTCCGATATCGGATGTGGGATAATTGCGCGAGCCACGGAATTGCCCACGGCGAAAGGGCGCTCTTCCTCTCCCCCGCAACCACACCAGCCTCATGCGTGTCGGTGCCACACCCTCTGCATGTCCACCCGAGAGCATTATCGCATTGCCTATGCTCCTTCTCCTGCCCTCTTGTGTCGGGTCCTCGCGCGGTGCTATGCCTCATCCTTGCCTCTCGAAAGAGCTGATGCATCACCCAACCTTCTCCCATTTAAATATCCCGGGAGGAGAAGAAGGGCGTCGGATCCACCCATGCACATTGTCCAATATCGTTCAGAGAGAAGGGAGGGGGGAGAGAGGTGTACATCACACAAGCACCATTTCAGCCTAGCACTTCACAAATGGGTCTGTGTGGGCCTTCATGTATGATAAGCATATCACACATTTTGGTTGAACCGTGTGCAATGAAGGGACATTTTGGTTGAACCGTGTGCAATGAAGGGTGTTGATATGCATGTTCAATAGTGCGAAAAGGAGGAGAAAGAGGAAGAGGACAAAGAATTATACGTGGAGGCAATGTAGGAGAAGCAATTGATCAAGTCACCGGACCAATGATGTGACGAGAATTGTTTCCGTTCTTCTCAAGTCCTAGATTAATCCATTTAATAACAATACCTACACAAGAGAGTAGATTTTGTGCAACACATATTGTCATGTGAAATAATTCATAGATGTTAGTAATGTTATATCATGTCCACATGCAAATATTTATCCTGACCTAGATAAAAAGGACATGATTCCAATGAGTGCTGCAAGTTAAATAGCATGCAGTGATAGAAAATTATCTTTTTTCTGTACACGTCAAAATAAGTCATATTTTTCTACGAGTTTTTGCATGTGCACACAACATGAATTACATCTTCCCGCAAAAAAAACATGAATTACATCCATCAATTATTTCATAATTTTAAAAACTCCAAAAATATAAAAGAGAAGAGGGTGAATATGGATTGTACCAGTAGCTAGTTGCTAGAATTACATTCCAGTTGCTCCGTTTGCCTCACAGCATGTGTGTGACATCAAACTCACCGATGTCGTCTCCTCGTCCTCGACCACGATCACGTTTGCCACTTTACATCACAATTTATCTTCTCGACATTGTCCTGCCGTAGGAACATGCTCCCTGCTAGACACATGAGAGAAACGAAATGCATAGCCACACCTAGCTGGACGCCCCCAAACTATCAGGGACGTCCATGTGCAGTAAACCTTTCAGTTTAGCTATTTCTCAACATGCAGTCCTTCCCATTTTAGAGAACTCGCCTCTGATTTATGGAGTTCTCATCATGGTGTCCTTCTCATCATGCATAATTTTCCGGCATCACAGATCAAAACTGGGACCATGTTTATAAAGTTTCAACATCACATTTTCAGCATTTTATTCAGCACACACATATAATTTTCACAATATGTATGAACATTTAAACAAAATAGAATTTTTATTCTTGCACATCTACGCAACCATACATGCATACACCGGAACTAGCAAAATACTCCCTCCGTTCCAAATATTTGAGTGTCGTGGTTTTAGTTTAAAATTGAACTAAAACAACTACAAGTATTATGGAATGGAGGGAGTAGATTTTAAGCTTACTTGATGTTATGATCATTAGTACCCACACACGTAAGCGCGTACTAAATGTCCCTGATAATATCCTTGGCTGCTGTCAGCTCAACAGGCAAGAGTCTAGCAATCAGCTCTCGGAGAAGAGACGGGCAACTGCTTTTTATATGTTGGTAACCATCACTTGCGATCATCGCTTCCAAATTGGACGGAGAAGCAAGGAACTCGAAGCAAGCCTCCTTGAGTCCATGGTAATTATGCTGCTCAGCCAAAACCAAACTGGTTGCAACCATGCTGGAGTCGATGTGATTGCACAATATCTCCTCACATATCAGCTTGAGCCTCGCAATGTCGTACCTATCTGCCGCTACAAGTAGATGGCCAGCTATTGCTACATCTTCTTGCGGTGCGCCTTCATCGGTTCCTTCATGAGTCGTCTCAGGGAGTGAGTCCGTGTAGATGAAATGGAGCAAGAGCTCGAACACATCAGCTTCTATATCATCAATTTCAATAGGATCACCGGATTTCTCCCTCATGGCGCCAAAGAGCTCCGCCTTGAAGACCGGCGAACGAGCAGCAAGCACGGACCTATGAGCCATGAATACCTGGCCACCAACTCGAAAGGCCACGTCTGCTCCATCCTTACTTTTCAGGAGCTCACCGAAATGTTGATGCAAGTTGCTTGGAGGAACCACAACAAACTGATTTGCGTGTGTCTCTTCGCTACGGATCTTCTTCACGGCCACATCGCACTTGATTCTGAAACTATCGCCTCCTAGATGCACCGATCCCTCCAAATCCTCATGCTTGATAAAATCACCGAAACCCCAATCTGAACCACTGTATGGGAACACATGTTCCGGGGCGACTTTGACGTACGGAGGCACTGGTTCACCACCCTTGTCAAGGATGCTGAAGGTGACTTTGGCCTTCACGCCCTCGCCACCAGACGAATCAAGAACCAGATAAACAGATATGTGACCTGGTTTGTCGTTGCCGTTCGGGTAATACTTGACGACCCAGTTGTGATCTCCCACCATGAAAGGGATGGATGTGGTGCAGTCGCCGGCCTTGAGCAGCTCCTTGGTTCTTGAGTACCCATCTATGTTGATCACGTGCGTCCTTCTCTCTTCTTCAGCTACAATGGCGGACGTGAGCTTCCGACGCTTCACCATTCGGGGGTTGGGCTGAGGCAGCAAGATTGGCAAGGGTGGAAGATGACTGCGTCTGTTAAGTGTTAACCGATCTGCTTCACATTCAGAAGGAAAAATCGAAACTTGTGTAGCAGCCTCGTTTACCTTCACGTGGAGACGTCGTTAATGGTGCGTCGCGTTCCCACGCTCTGCCATTTTGCATGAAACTAAACTCTGCCTGAGTCCCACCAGCGGGGATTGGACTGAGCGGCCAGGAGGAGGCGATCGGCGTCGTCCGGCGGAGCCGATGAGAAGGAGCGCGAGCGCGGGCGGGGCCGGACCGGTGGTGGAGGCGTCGGCTGCGAGGCGACCCACAGTGAGACGCGGGTGAAGCGGGGGGAACCAAAGAGGGGGCTCGGGGGTGAGGCCGGCACGGCGAGATCTCGGATCGGGAGAGACGTGGAAGCGACTGAATTTGTACTCCTACATAGTGAGTGCGGGTCGGAGAGATCGATGTGCGCGCCGGCGGCAGCGTTGAGAAGATTGTCTTTTGTTGATGAGCGCCGGTCGGCAGCATCTGACATGAATGTAATCTTTTTTATTGATGAGCGCCGCCAGTGTCGAGAATAATATCTTCTGTGTTGTATAATGAGCGCCGGCAGCCAGTTCACTCGGCTCCTCCTCCGTTCAATGCTGAGGCGAAGCTCGTTTTTACATCTCCAACCATTTTGGGATATTCGAGTAAATTGCAAAAGACCACCACATTTGAAGACGCTGAAACAGAAGACTATCATCATTCTTTTTTTTCTTCAAAAAGCCACCATGCCTTCGCTGACAGTTTTCAAAAAACACTGATTGAACGTTTTGACGCGTCTAAGTGGATAACTGACCGGTTGGGCCCGCTGTCAAGCACCACGTGGACAGATGGAGACGGCGCCCGTGACGCGCCGTTAGACGGTGTCAGACAAAACCTAATGAGTTGGTCCACCGCACCCAGTTCCCCCCAAATCGCATCTCGTCTCCTAGCTCACTTCCAGCATGGAGACCGGCTGTGGCCGTGGCGGCGGCGACGGCGGAGGCGCATCCGGTGACTGCAGGGATGACCGCGATCTCTTCATCGCCGATGCTGTTGGCCGCCCCGTCCTTCCTCGCTCTCTGATGGTGCTCCCTGGTAAGGTTGGCGCCGTTTGATCCGCCGTTGTCGGCGGAGATCAGCGCGGCGAGGATGGCAACATCTTCAACGGGAGCTCTATTGAGGCACGGGCGGCCGCCAAATTGTCCCAGGTCTGAAAGGCCAATCCAGGGCACAACCACCACTTCACATCTGGCCTGGGCGGCGTGGAGTAAGTGTTTTTCCTTCCCATTACAATTTTTTTGAATATACTAGCGTAGTTGTCCAATTTGTGTGATTTTGGTAGTGTAGCTATACTATTCCCTCGGTTTTGTATCTCAATTTAGGAATTAGGCATCGCCATGGTTTGGCGGAAGATCACTACGTACGCTATCCTCACGCTGGAGCGCTGGAGGCAGATTGTGGAGGAGATCCAAGCTAGGCGCGCCGCCCGCATCGCTGCCAGGCTGCCTCCGGACTCGCTAGAACCGGAGGAGGACCAACAGTCGAAGGAGGACGAGGAAGAGCAGCTACCGAAGCCGATGAAGGTGGCGAATCCGGAGGAGGACGAGGCGGAGCAGCCTGCTTTGGGGTTCAACATGGATAAGGCGGAGGCAGAGTCCGTCGTCGCCCAATCCATGAAGATGGTGGAGTAGCAGGCCTTCCTTGAGTACATCCAGGATGAGGCCTATGTGGAGGCCAACCGAAAGTTTCTCCGGCAGGAGCAGGCGGCAACTGACACGCTCTTCACCAAACTCGACGCGGAGATAGAGGTGGAGGCCAAAGCGGAGCAGGCGGAGGCACGGGAGGAGCCGGAGCTGTAGTTGCTGCCCATGTACCCGGAGACGGGCACGGAGATAGCCGACATCTCTGATGAGGAGTATCTTGATCATTTACGTAGTGTGTAGGTTTTTTTTGTTTGCATGCTTTTGTATGGATTTGAGAATCTAGTATGAGATGTCCAGACGCGGTTGTGCTAATTTGAGGAGTGCCTGGTCACTGCCCGCGGACGCGCCCCGGCGCGTCCATGGGCGTTTGAGGGGTCATATTTGTCATATGCGGCTGTAGATGCTCTGAGGCGGCCAGCACGCCCATGGTTGTGATGGCTGCGCCGCCACGCCGGCGGCGTCGAAACTCCTACCTACCTCCGGTGCCGTCGGCTCGTCCATGGGTGCAGTGCGGCAAGCACATGCGGGGGCTATGCGAGGTCGTCAGCCGTCTCCCCCGCCATCGTCCACACCCACTTCGTCGTCGTCGCGAGGCACCAGTTCCTCTGTCGGCGTTGTTGCATGCTCCGCGCGCGCGCGCGAGAGAGAGAGAGAGAGAGAGAGCAGCAAGGAACAAGGCTTGAGTAGCTGCATGTGGGGTCGAGAGGAGGTGTCCGGGCGTGACCGGGTAGCCTCATATTGCCCCCAAATTTAAGACGGGTTTGACCGGACATTGACCGGGCGGACGTTTCAGGCGTTTAGGGAAGGAATAGAAGGTCCGGCTATAGATACTCTTAGGCCGTGTATATAATGCTAGGTGCTTAGAAAAATAAATCAAGATTTTCTAAAACACCATTGCCTACTTTTACATAAAAGATGTCTAATTAAGCGTCTATCCTCTACAAATATTCGCTGGGAAGAGCTGATCAAGTATTGTCCGGCTGTAGATGTCAGTTTGGGAGGAATAGATTAGATATGTTTAGGTTCAGTCGTTTATGGTCTGAAGAAGCCTTAAGGTTTCCGTTTGTGATGAGATGGCTGTTTTTTAATCACCGTCCATGTTATCATCGGATATATTATGATGACTAGGCGTACACAGATTACTTACGAGTCTCCTGATTAATGGACTTATTACGATGCATCAAGTTTTCCAACGACTAGACTAGCCATGTACCGATGGCATGATTATTCTAGATCCATCTATTTCTTTTCTCACAACCGACCCTGTTTGCATCCTGAGTGATGAACACACTTATATGCATGCATATCACATACATACATTACGATAAATATCCAATTAATCAATCAATGTATTGCATCTAATCTATTCTTTGTTTTGCAAGCGAAAGGTAATCAACTACAGGGTTGATAAGCTGCAACTGGGTACGGTTCTCACACCGGTCCGGATAGGGGTATGGACCGGTTTCGACATGGAGAAAACCAGTCAAAAGAAAACTGGCATGTGGACAAGACAATTGGGATCAATTTGGTCAGAATGTTCATCTATATTTATATCTATATTATTATTAAACAATCAAACTAATTTTTTCTTAACGCCACACTACAAAGGTACACAATTTGATTAGCACCGCATAATTAGGCCCACTAAACTTAATTTAATGGCTAGCTTTAACTTAATCTGTTATCTGATGTGCACTTAGTAATTTAGGTTGGCTGAACGGACGAGACTTGCCTGCTCCCCACGCGTGTGCCCATTCATGCTCCCGCATACGTGACTTGATTAATTGAAACAAAATAAGGCCCGGCCCCACCCCCTTAAAATCAGGGGAGGAAGATGATTAGATTAGAAAGAAAAAAGAAATAAAAACAACCGTAGGATAAGGTGGGAACACGGATGAAAGCATGGGAGGGAGCGGGCAATCCGGATCCGGCTGAACGTGCTTCACCGCCTAGAAATATACGAAGCACCGGCCCGCACGTTGGCAGTCCCTAGCTACAATCAAGAAAAAAAAATGGAAAGCCATCGCAATCTGATCCCCTCGCTCGCTAACTGCCCTGCGAGGCCGCGACCCACGCCGCCTACCTCTGGTCACCGGACGAGGGTCGAACTCCTACTCCACATGCGCCGCCGCCTGACCCTCCTCCGCCACCATAGCCGCCGCAGAACCGACCAGTGTGCGGCGCCTCTCCCACCGTGACCCGCGACGCCGGCAACACCTCCCACCCCCTCCTATCATCTCCCTATCCCTACCCAGCGGACGACCATGCACGCCCTTGATCTGGATGGTACCGCCGAGCCCGTGGTCCTCCTCCCCAGGTCACCGGATGCAACCAAGATCTGTCCCGACCTCCCACATCGGCAAGCATGGTAGTCCTCTGCACCCAAGCTTTGCCCATAAGCTCCATGTGCATTAGCAGATTTCAGCCGGCGATTTGGATCGAGCAAGCCACAGGAGCTTGCCGGCAACACCCAGTCTTTGATCTGGTTTGTTCTTCATCTCAGGTGATTTTTTTCTCCGGAAAGTAATTTGGAACTTAAAAACTGATTTTTGACATGGTTCATGCAAGCTGAATTTTACCCATCCTGCATTCACGAAAATTTACGAATAGGACAATCGTGTTTGCTTTCAGACGTTCTGGTGTATCAAATCCATCTGCACTGCATACATTGGGATTGAAGCGATGCCATGATAGTGGGCATTCACGCTTCAGGTATGAGATCAGCTCAATCATCTCCAATTAGTTTCTTTCTTGTTATCCAGGTCTAGAACAACAGTCTTTGAACAAGGGGTGTATGGGAGTACATGGTTTGGACCCCTCTACAGATTGAAACATTTTTGTGATACATAGTTTACAATTTTCACAACTTTCCAGTTGTATTTGATTGAATAATAGCATGAGCTTACAATTCGCAAGTGTGCGATTTGATTTCGCATATTTATTTGACAAGTCTGACATATTTTAATTTTCAGTTTCTTCTAGGGGAGCGGCCTATTGTTTAGTATACCTGATATCCCAGGCAATTTATATGAGGACAAAAGGATTATCCAAGATCTCCGTAAAGAGAAAATAGCTTAGAGAGGAAGATCCGCACATAGATGGATCACCGATGTGATAATAACATATTTGAATTTTTAATTTGTGAATAATCTCGATGCAGTACATGTCACGAGTTTAATTCTTATGGAAATAAGAAATATTGATACCACAGAAAATTTTGTTTTTAGCTTTGTAGTTTACTAGTAAGCTTGCACGTGCAACGCACGTTTGGAAAAAACACATGATCTGAAACATGACCAGATGTAGGATAGATTTCTCAAAAAAAAAATTTTTCATGCTGTGCACAACACCTAATTCATAAATCATACTAATAATTTATAATATCATTCTCCATGAATCAACATACTTCCTGAAACAAATATATATCACATGCCTTTGCATCAATTATATAATCTTTTATCTCAATGCACAATTTCTCAACACATTGTGCCTAAACGTTTACAATCTCCTGTAAATGAAATATAGTATGTGAACAACATGTCCAGGCAGGCCTTGGTCTATCATAGTATGGGTCAAATATACGACCATTTGAAATTTCGGTATCATATTGTTACAGTATAATCCAGTAAGAAATTAGGATGCCCTTGTTGGGCAATGGACCATTTTAAAACTTCATCATCATCGTACCTACCCACATACAAGTATTGTTCAGTAAATAACCATTTATGTATGAACTAAATTCAGTAAAGGACTATTACTATGAGAAAATCAAGTGTTGTTTAGAAAAGAGAGAAATGCCCATTATCACTTCAGTTATAACTGCTACTGCTAGCTGCTCTTGCTTCCCTTCAGCCCAAATTCATTATTACTATCCATCAAAACCTTGCATATCAAATTATACGGAGAACATATGTTGCAATGAACCATTAACTGTTCAGATGACCCGTGTGACCTATCTGCACCCGTAATGCAAGTTCTATGACGGATTTTTTTGTTGCAAGTATCATGACTTAAATGCACCCGCAGCGCAAGTTCTCGGATCGCCAGTGTCATTTACTCTTAGAGCTTCGCCATCGAGCGAACAACGGAAGAACTCCAAACTGTCTCAAGCTGTCTCAAGCTGCTGCAAGCTCGTAGTGCCCGGCACCTGCTACTGCTAGTGCAGCCTACAATGAAAGGGAACTTTTTTTTGTCAATTTTTTTATTCTTGGTTAGTCAAAGTTCCAACACAGAGCAGTAACCCGAACCGAGACATGAGAAATAAGCACCTTGTGTATCCTCCAACCAAATTCCAAATATATTGTGTACACTATGCAATGGATATATACAAATTTGAGGGCACACGACCAGTCATCGCTATAACGTTTGGAGGGGCATGCTCCATTTAGCGCGCTACAGCGCAATTGAGCACGCTAACACTTTAGCCATGACATAAACCACTATTTAAAACTCTACGAACAGTAGTCTACAACCACACGACCGAATTGACATTCGAAAATAGATGTTTAATTGGCTCCTTGTCGTTGGAAAAGTTGATTTTTTACTTCATCGAAAATTCCAACTACTAGTAGCGATAGTCAAAATCATCGCCCTATTAATGATAGATACCACATGAAGATCTCAACTTTAAATTGTTTTTAACTTTCATAACTTTTAACTTCTTGTTATTTCTTCGACAAATATTTTCGGACGGAGAGAGTATTATTTATCGGAGCATCACAATGAACTAACACACACGCACACACGCACGCACGCACGCAGCGCACACGCACGCACACACACACACACACACACACACACACACACACACTATTTTTAATCAATTGATTTGGGTGATGTTTCCATGCAAAAAAATCACATATTTCTTATGATTGAAGAGATGTTTTAAAAATATGTCTGTTTGTGCTATTTTATCAATTTTTAAAAATATTTCCAATTTACTCGTGGAAATATTTGGTCCGATATCAGATGTGGGATAATTTATCATTCACGAACTTTTTTTAAAGTCGCAAATCACAAATATTTTTTTAAAATGTTCACAACTTAAAAAAAAAATGTTCGCGAATCGCAAATATTTTTCAAATTTATCATTCTCGGACATTTTTTTGAAGTCGTGAACAAATAGTTTTCAAATTAATCATTCACTAAAATTTATCATTCGAAAACATTTTCAAATTTTTCGTTCCTGGACATTTTTTTAAAGTCACGAATCACAAATATTTTTTAATTTATTGTTCGTGAACATTTTTTTAAAGTCGCTGATCACAAATATTTTTTTAAACGTTCGCAAACACTTTTAAAAGTTGTGAACAAATAGTTTTCAAATTTATCGTTCACGAACATTTTTTAAAGTCACGAATCACAAATATTTTTTAATTTATCGTTTGTGAACATTTTTTTAAAGTCACTGATCACAAATATATTTTTCTAAACGTTCGCAAACATTTTTTAAAAGTTATGAACAAATCGTCAGATGAGTGTCCAGGCTTTAGACAAATGTCACATAACACTATCGTGCAGTCAATCACAGAGTGACCTGGCACACCATAACGATAACAGGTCATCTTTTCTTTCTTACAGACTGCCTTATTAGCCCGCACATTATCAGCTTTGTCGCTCCCTTTGTCACTAGTTTCAGAAAATACATTACAATTATTACAAAAGATAGATTTCACTCATTTACGTTTCAATTTAATTGAAAATCCAATTTCATCCAGTTCCAAAACTGGTTTCCTTGAAATTCAAAAAAGTTGAGTGAAATACACTTCAGTTGTTGACAAATATAAGTTTCACATTTTGTAATAACCAGTTTCACATCATTTCACACACTGGAATAAGCAGACTTCAATATTTCAGAAAAGTGACATGTTGAAATTTAGCAAAATAGTGATATATTAAAACCAGTGAAAATAATGTGATATATTAAAACCAACAATGTGGCCCTTGAGTTTGAAAACTACAAAAGGTCGATTTATTTGCCACGAACCCCCTAGAGTTTGAAAAGTTGACAATAAAGGGCCTAGTTTTTGCCAAGTCGCGGCAATTTTTTCGCTAGAAATTTCGACAGCATAACACGTTGGGAAGAATGGCATGCACAATGGCTGTACAAAAATCTATTAAACATAGAATGAAGTTGTCCTGCTCATTCCAAAATTCAATTTATGAAGCTTAACCCATTCCATAGCATCATCCTAGCAAGTCTGGATGGTCACAGCTCATCAAACCGCCCTTCCTTGTGTTGAATACAGAAGGAGCTACCAACATGCACCCAACAAAACAAAAACCCATCAGGCAGCACTCCATACCACCAGAACTCTATCAGACTCAGCAGGAGCAACCAAATGACGACCAAGCTCCATCCATCCATCAGTCTTCTCGCCCTCCGCAAGATCAAACTCCCGGTGGTTGCGGGTCCAGATCACTGCCTGACGAGAGAGAAAGAGAGAGAGAGAGAACATGATTCACCAGTGGCCTCAACCCATAAGTAAAGGACAAATCAAATAGAGAATTAAAAACTAAAGTATGAGTGCTACACAGCAGACTTCTACAGGTTTGATCAGGAGTTGTCAAGCATATGCAATATATGTCACAAGTCAATATAGTGATGTCAAACACATCATCCATGCCATTTTAGCATGAAGTTCAGTTCCAAAAGCAATTCCTTATACTAATAATTAGCCAAACATATGTAGTGGCAGTGGGCAATGGTCACAAAATGGTAATTATTCTCCTAAAATGAGTTAGACAACTAAAATCTCAAACCCCGTAGATAGGTACGGATGTTCTGAATTTCACAAGATTTTAACATGAAAGGATGACATTACATCATTGTTTTAATTCTCTACAAATGGTAACTGATAGTTCAACAAGAGCTAGCTTGCATAAAAACGGCAGAGGAGCAAACTACATAGAGAAGAGCAGAATAACGTATGTGTCTTATCAATTTTTGGTGCTTGCAAGAATAAGCCATCAACAAATTTACGAAAAGGGTAGTGCATCAATTTAAAATATGTGATGCAACTAGCTGGAGGCATCCAGTAGATGACCCAGGATGACCATGTCATCAAATTACCCGTTAGTCGAGTAAGGTGCATGCTTCCAATCTAATTACACAAGTAAAAACAGTAGTGAAAAGCATGACATGTCAAAATCGTGGGATCAGCCCCCGCAAGATGGCCAGGCACACACGACCATAGTTCGAAGGCTCCTAAAGCAAGTGGGCAGAGGGGGGGACTTAGGAAAATTAGGAATTTACCATTATGCTTGTAGCCAAGGCTGTACACCACAACCACTAGCGCCATCGCATGGCTGAAGGCCCATCCAGACGAGGTAACGTGCACCAAACCAAGCCTTCAACCACGCACTTGCATGACGCCAAAACTTCCGCTGGAGACTGCGACGATAACTACCAGGTTGCGCCGGCAAAAGCCAAAGGTCCATGTGCATGCGAGGGCATGCCACCAGGACCAACCTGCTCATACAGCAAGAGAAGACAAATATCAACTACACATCGCACAAAAACTAAACTTACACATGCCTTGGTGAAAAGGACTAAATATCAAATATCATCTAGTAGACGGTAGCAACTGGAAACTAATTTCTTCCATGATTAAGGGATACCTAACAATGCTTTGTTCAATATGTAGACTAGAATTTCACAGTACAGAAAAAACAGTCTACAGCTATAAGTAGAATCTGAATTTAATGAACAATAAAAATAGCAGTTTAGATGCACACAGTCAACATATACACAATTTATGAATGGCTAACACAGCTGTGTCACTGCTATGGTGTCAAAGACACCATCAACCACTGGCTAGATAGCTCCAGCCGTGGACCATCTACAGTGACATCACAAGCGATTTCATTAACCTTCGTGTTTTTCAGAAAACACAAGGACAGTGGCACATAGAAAGACAACAACACATATAGACAGATAACAAGCATCAATTCAAGCATCACATTCATGCTCTAAAGACAACACACTGTACCCAATAGTAGGAACATTATCACAGGGGAAGAATATCATATGAAAACCAACATTCGGTGGAAACCGGTGAAAACCACGCAAAAAACATGTTATACTTAACTAGAATTAAATTAATTTTTTGGATTTTTTATGCCCGTTTCAAAATGCGGTCAAAACGGCGGGCTTGACCGTTCCTAGCTAGTGGTTGAATCTTGGAAAACTTTTGATGTTTCTCTGATTAAATATATACTTATGTACCTATAAATGATTTTTGGAAAAAAATAAAGAGCAAACTGCGAGGCAGCTGCAGTTCAAATTTGACCCGCTTCCAGCTGAATCGGCAGAAATTTGTCTTTTCCACGAGAGGTGGATCAATTTTTTTACACCCAATCAGTTGGTCAATTGTGCATTAAATATGGCCTAGTATTTTATCAAAAATGATTTGGTCCAATTTTGCAACAATTATATAGTAGATCCTTTAAAAAAAACTCATTTCGGGCACTCAAAAAATGGAAAATGAAATTTCCGTGCAAAGAAAATGAAAACTCCCTTAGGCAACATTGTTTGGAATTCCAAGACGCACCCTTGTGCACAATATGAGATCATTCGAACAAACTATGCCATGAATGTGGCCATAAGATTGATCATTTAGCTTGAAAGCCATGAATCTTCACGCATGATAGCTCATTTCTGAGAACATTTTTTTTAGAAAAATTGCGTATTACAAGTTTATTATTTTTTTAACAACTTGATCACATATACTGACACAATGCGAAGGTTTTCCAATTTTTTGATTTTTTTTGAATTTTTTATGCCCGTTTCAAAATGCGGTCAAAACGGCGGGCTTGACCGTTCCTAGCTAGTGGTTGAATCTTGGAAAACTTTTGATGTTTCTCTGATTAAATGGATATTTATGTACCTATAAATGATTTTTGGAAAAAATAAAGAGCAAACTGCGAGGCAGCTGCAGTTCAAATTTGACCCGCTTCCAACTGAATCGGCAGAAATTTGTCTTTTTCACGAGAGGTGGATCAAAACTTTTTACACTCAACCATTTGGTAAATTGTGCATTAAATATGGCCTAGTATTTTATAAAAATGATTTGGTCCAATTTTGCAACAATTATATGGTAGATCCTTAAAAAAACTCATTTCGGGTACTCAAAAAATGGAAAATGAAATTTCCGTGCAAAGAAAATGAAAAACTTCCTTAGGCAACATTGTTTGGAATTCCAAGACGCATCCTTGTGCACAATATGAGATCATTTGAACAAACTATGGCATGAATGTGGCCATAAGATTGATCATTTAGCTTGAAAGCCATGAATCTTCACGCATGATAGCTCATTTCTGAGAACACTATTTTTAGAAAAATTGCGTATTACAAGTTTATTATTTTTTCTGGCAACTTGGCCACATATAATGACACAATGCGAAGGTTTTCCAATTTTTTGATTTTTTTTGAATTTTTCATGCCCGTTTCAAAATGCGGTCAAAACGGCGGGCATGACCGTTCCTAGGTAGTTGTTGAATCTTGAAAAACTTTTGTTGTTTCTGTGATTAAATAGATACTTATGTACCTATAAATGAATTTTGGAAAAACTAAAAAGCAAACTGCGAGGCAGCTGCAGTTCAAATTTGTCCCGCTTCCAACTAAATCGGCAGAAATTTGTCTTTTTCACGAGAGGTGGATCAAAACTTTTTACACCTAACCATTTGGTCAATTATGCATTAAATATGGCCTAGTATTTTAGAAAATTTATTTGGTCCAATTTTGCAACAAATATATGGTAGGTCCTTCACAAAAAATTCATTTTGGGCACTCGGAAAATGGAAAATTGTTTTTTCGTGCAAAGAAAATAAAATATCCCTTCGTTGATATTGTTTACCAATCCAAGATGTAAACTTGTGCAAAATATGAGATCATTTTTTCGAATTTTCATGTGAAAAAATAGAAGAAAAACAAAAAAAGAAACACAATTATATGTGCTCTACTCTCATTGGTGGAATTCGTAGTCACACGGATCGATGACATGGCGCCCATCCATCCATCCATCCATCTACAGAAAAGAAAAGAAAAAATAAATGAGAAAGAAAACCCCACCCGCAACCACCTACCCAAACCCTAATTCAGATCCTCGACCCCCTCTTCCCATCGCACTCCTCCTCCTCCCCCCATCTCCTCGCCGCCGCCACCGAAGGCGCCCGACTCCAAGACACCGATCCGCCGCCGCCGTCCCTCAGATCTGCCGCCGTCCGCCTCCGCGCGACCTCCACCTCCACCCTACGCGCGCACCTCCACCTCCAGCCCCACCCTCGCCTTCCACTCCCCCGCGCCGCAGCTCGCCCTCCGCGGTCGACTTCGACTCTGCCCCAAACTCAACTCCTGCGACCCCTTCCCTCTCGTCCTAGGACGACTCGAGCTGCTCATGTCGTGGCCAGATCCGACCAGCCATGGCGGCGGCGGCTGGAGAGGCCCCGCGGGCGCTGTCCTAGAAGGAGCAGGACATACATATGATGCTCGCCGCCGACGTCCACCTCGGCACCAAGAATTGCGACTTCCAGATGGAGCGCTACGCCTACAAGCGCCACTCCGACGGTACGTCCACGCTCAACCCCTCTTGTCCTACCAAGCGCTTGTCCTCCTCATGGATCTAGCTTTACCTGTGCGCCCCCGATCTGCCGTTGGATGGTAGAACTGCCTCGGCATCATGTGCCTGTGCTGGTCAGAGTCGATCTGTTGCGGATTGTGATGCTTGCTCTTGTTTTTGTGGGTGAGGTATGCATACATTTGCGAAACCTGCAGGGAGTACAGTTGTGTCGTCTGGGTTGAATTATTCTTGTTCTTTCCATTCCTCCAGTAACGCGTTTAGCATGGAGCCCTCCATCTGTGTTTCTTCTTTTCCTGCTTGTTCCATGAAGGATTTTGCTGAAATGCAGTCTTCTCGGTTTGAGCTTTTATATTTATATAGCACTTGTCTGCAAGGAGGGTTTGGAAGTAGGTGAGTGAATTGTTAGTTGGATGTTAGAGAATCTGTAGCTCTCTGTAATTGTTTCCATGGAACTAGGAGAATCTGCTTACCCTGCGCATTCTCTCTGTCCTTGTCGGCTCATCAGATATCTATAGAGTTGTATGGCCTTTTCTCTGTAAATGAAATCTCCTGGAACAAGTGATGCAACCTTGACTTTCCCAGGTTCCTTGCTTGGTCGTTTGTGAAAGTGCAACTATCCCTAGGTGGTTTTGGTAATTCATAACAACATATAGTTCGTTGAGCTAATGCTATTCCAAGACTATTGTTTCAGGAAAGCTCAATGAATGGCATGGCATGGATGATGGAAGTGGATCCCTCAAAATACTAAGGACAAAGGATTGGCTCAAGCTCAAAAGCTCAAGACTCTTCATTTTACATTTTAGTGATCCAAGATCACATTGAGTCTATAGGAAAAGCCAATACTATCAAGAAGGGATGAGGTGTTGCTTAATGAGCCTTTTGCTTCATGTGCTTAGTGCTATGCTCCAAAAGCCTCAACTACTTTCCCACATCCACAAATGACCTAAACCCAAAGCCAAAATTGGTCACACCGATTCTTTCTATCCGGCGCCACCGATTCCAAAAGTCATAGCCACTGCCACAAACCCTAAGCAAATCGGTCTTACCGATAGGGATCTCGGTCTCACCGAGATGGGGTTGCAATCTCTCTGTTTCCCTTCGTAACGTTCGGTCTAACCGAAGTGAGCGATCGGTCCCACCGAGATTGCAATGTAAACTCTCTGTTTCCTTTTTGTAACATTTCGGTCTCACCGAAAAGAGCAAATCGGTCCCACCGAGTTTACCTGACCAACTCTCTGGTTAGCTAATTACCAAATCGGTCTCACCGAGTTTGTGTAATCGGTCTCACTGAGATTACGTTATGCCCTAACCCTAACCGAATCGGCCTCACCGAGATGCATGTCAGTCCCACCGAAAATCACTAACGGTCACTAGGTTTACTAAATCGGTCCGACCGAGTTTAACTATTCGATCCCACCGAGTTTGGTAAATTGTGTGTAACGGTTAGATTTTGTGTGGAGTCTATATATACCCCTCCACCTCCTCTTCATTCGTGAAGAGAGCCATCAGACTAAACCTACACTTCCAACTTACCATTTCTGAGAGAGAACCACCTACCCTTGTGTTGAGACCAAGATATTCCATTCCTATCATATGAATCTTGATCTCTAGCCTTCCCCAAGTTGCTTTCCACTCAAATCATCTTTCCACCAGATCCAAATCCTATGAGAGAGAGTTGAGTGTTGGGGAGACTATCATTTGAAGCACAAGAGCAAGGAGTTCATTATCAACACACCGTTTGTTACTTCTTGGAGAGTGGTGTCTCCTAGATTGGCTAGGTGTCACTTGGGAGCCTCCGACAAAGATTGTGGAGTTGAACCAAGGAGTTTGTAAGGGCAAGGAGATCGCCTACTTCGTGAAGATCTACCGCTAGTGAGGCAAGTCCTTCGTGGGCGACGACCATGGTGGGATAGACAAGGTTGCTTCTTCGTGGACCCTTCATGGGTGGAGCCTCCGTGGACTCGCATACAGCCGTTACCCTTCGTGGGTTGAAGTCTCCATCAACGTGGATGTACGATAGCACCACCTATCGGAACCACGCCAAAAACATCCGTGTCTCCAATTGCGTTTGAATCCTCCAAACCCTCCCCCTTACTTTCTTGCAAGTTGCATGCTTTAATTTCCGCTGCCTATACACTCTTTGCATGCTTGCTTGAATTGTGTGATGATTGCTTGACTTGTCCTAATATAGCTAAAATCTGCCAAACTATAAAATTGGGAAAAGGTTAAGTTTTTAATTGGTCAAGTAGTCTAATCACCCCCCCTCTAGACATACTTCAAGGTCCTACAGTTTGAATGGCCTCTTAATTGAGATTATGTTTGCTGAACTGATCTCTGATGATTGAATCGTTGAGGGTTTTGGGGATCTTGTCTGTACTCCTGGAAGATGCCTTGCCTTTTTCTTGTCGTGACCTAACTACGTCTGCTCATTAGGCTGCCTAGGTGTTGGTGATTCCTTTTGTGTGCTGTTGTTTTTGATGCTCGGTTCTACTGAGATTGCAGCATCGCGTTTCCTCTGTTCAAGTATCTTTTCTGTTAAATCCTTCTTTTTCTGCTTCTTTTCTTCTTGTGCATGTTTCACCTCGGGTGATGTTCCTGGTTTGCGATCTTCGTCAACAGGGTTCTTGTTCTGTTTGGAAAGCTCTTGTTGGCTAGTTGGTACGCTCTTTGTCCTGTTATCACCTCTATAGGAGAGCCTGGTATGTCTTCTGTCTTTTTATCTGGGGGTGGTCTGTCTGGTTCTATCGGTGGATCTTTCCGTTCGTCTTCCTTTTGTAAATCAGTGTCTGGATGCACGTGTTGTTCCCTCTGTAAACCAGCATCTGTCTGGGCTTGTTCTTCCGTGAGTGCTTCTTCATACGCTTTGGTGGTATCCTTTCTGCTCACATGATAATCTCATTTCTCCTCATCGCTGCTTGTGTCATCAATGTCAATAACCTGCATCTCTTGAGCGCTCGTCCCAATGTACTCGGGAGTTGGAGGGATCTCTTCTTGAATTATGTCACAATGTATTCGTTGCATTTCACTGTCTTCCATATCGACCTCAGAGTTCAGCATATCTGTTAAAATAAAAAATAAAAAATCGTTGTTGTGTCTCTAAAAATTATATAAGTAGAATTTTACTTTGTTGTCTTCGGAAAGAGAAATCTTTGGTGTAGTTGATTAATGACAGTGCGGCCGTATCTCTGTATTGGCTGATTATTTGATAGAGAATTTTCTTCCTCAACTCCGGGACTTGTTCTTCTGTTAGGTACACTGTTTCTCCATCGTCGGTGTAGTCCTTTGCGTTCATGAACATATAGAACGCACAGTCGAGTCTGCAGGTAGAAGGATGATTGGTTATTGTTGTTGTCCAAAGATGGTTGGGCAGTTTAGGTGAAGTTTTCCTAACGTCCTATGTTTTTTATGGATTGAATTAATAATTTAATTGTTACAGTGAGTAAGGATAAGGAGAAAGGTTTGTAGTGCTTACGTTCCTCCCTGAAGTGGCACCTGCATTTTGACCTTTTCGAAATGGTCAATACTACTTGGAGACAGCTGGAGCAATTTGCTTACTTGCTTCCATATCCTCTTTACTCTGCTTGTTATTGTGTTGAAGTAATCCATTGTGCCTTGATATTCATCTTGTAAAGAGTCAAGGAGTTCAAAGCGCTCTTTTTTCATGTTTATTGTAACAACGAAGTAGTGGCCCACAACTCCTTCTCGAACAGGCCCGCCTATGCAAACTGGTAGAAAGAACTGCAAAATGCAAAATAAATAAATAAGGGATCCTTCTTGGATTTAGTCATGATTTGTTGATCGTTAGACGGAATTGTAGTGCCGAGATTGTATTTCTTATCTGTAACATGAGATGTGCTTACTATGTCGAAATCTTGTAGTTGCTCTCCTTCTTCCAGATCAAGGAATCTTTTTAGCCTTTTAGGCATTGTCTTGTCTCGGCGTGTGCTTCCTCTTTATTTTTGAACTCCAATGGATCTTCGTGGTTGGCCATGCGTATTGATGCCTGCTTTTTTGTCACATGTGCGTAAAAGAGATTTGTAAATTCAATTGTACAGAAAGGTTGATTGATCGATAGAGTGATATTCATTGTTGAAACTTGAGGTTTACTTACGGTGTTGTATGTTGATAGAATCTTTCTCTTTGTGCCCCTGAATTGCTTTTTCAACATCTGTAGCATGACTGCCATGGTTTCGCTGCGCACTGCCTTTCTAGACTTGAAGCTTTCTGCCATGAGGCTCACCGTTACTGTTGATGTCTCTGTATTTATAAAAATCTCGTGCCTGCAACATATATTTACAGGTATACATGTAAAATGTTTAGGTTTCTGCGTTGTCATGCAAAAGCGTGGTTAAAAATAATTAAATATGCTCATTATTTTCATTGTAGTTTATGTCCGTTCCCTAAGAAAAATACTCAAATGTTTAGTGTGTCTTTGAACGTTTTTTTTGTAGCTTCACCTTTTCAGTCGTTTCCGCCGGTGCCGCCTCTTCGAGCTTTTCATCGGTGAGTGGAGGTTTTTTGGGCTCGTCTGGATCTTTTTTGTTTTGTTCATCCGTGGTGTCGTCGTTTTTGTCTTGTGGTTGTTGAGACATAGATGTAGGTAAATGAGATTGCATTTGTGTCTTTGTTCACTCAAATATCTAATTTCCTTAAAAGAAGGTTATCTTACTTCACCTTTTCAGTCTTTTGCGTCGACATTGGCATCCCTATTATTTCTTGCTCGGACAGCGAAGGTTTCCTGGCTTGGTCTACGGCGGTTACGCTGTCCGTTGTTGGAAGAACATCTTCTGCTTTTTCCATTCCCTTGTGTTGTTGTGTTTGTTGGTCTTGAATATTGGTGCTCTCCTCTGCTTTCTTGCATCCGTCGGAGCATAAAAAGTAATTAAAATGTGTCTGTGTTTCTTTCTGGTGGGTGCATTTTTTATATGCTATAGAAAGAGGTTTTGTAGCTTGACCTCTACATTCAATCTCTCTTTTGCCGTTCCTGTCACTTCTTCTCTGTCTTCTGGAGTTTTTGTATATTGTCGAGCGGTAGCAGCACTTCCTATCGCTTCTTGAGGCACATCTTCTGCTTCATTTGTTTCTTTCTTCTGTTCAATAAAAAAATGTAAATAAAGTTTGGACTTCATCTGTGCATCCATAACTTTTTTGTTTTAACGTTGTAGGAGCAGGTGCGTGTAGCTTTACCTCGTTGGTCTTCGATGCTGGTGGCATGTCTTCTCGGTTGTGTTTGTCACGTGAAGGCTGCTCTTTGGTCGGCGTACTGGGTACCATTTTAGTCCATTTGCCCTTGTTTTTTGGTTTGTTCTGTTTGTCCTCCTTGCTGTTCTTCGACATGACCGTCCTTGTTTGTTTCCTGCGTTTCATGAAAAAGGAAAAGCATGGTTCATTGCTTGTAATTCTTGTATTATTGTGACAGGTTGTGCTGGGCAATACATTTCTTATAAATTTTGGAAAAATGGTTCTTGTTGAATTTTACCTTTGCGCCGGTGGTTGGGATATCCGTTTGTGTGTCCACTTTTTCTTTGCTTTATATACCAGCCTTGGGTGTGTCACCAGGTGCAGTGTCTGAGGCTTTCTCCCCTGTATCGGTCATCTGAAATGTTGTTGTGCTGAAGAGCTCTTCTATATCAACTTTCTGTGGGCATCCTCTTCTCTTTGATGTGCTTGTAATACCTGATAGATGAAACAATATGAGTTGACGGTATTTGGGCAGAGTGGGTTTGGAAGTTTTACCTCTTCTTTGTTGTTTTCCTCTTGTTTTTGTGCCGTGCTGTTAACGGTTGATGCTAGATCAGCCCATGCCTCGTTTGCGAGAGCGTTCATATGATATATGTCCGGCTGAGTGTATATTTTGTTGCAGATTTGTCAGTTAACTCAAGACTGTTTCTAGTTTAGAGAGAAGAGACCTTTTAGAGAGAAGAGGCTGATTTTTTATACTCACGTCTTTGCTGCTTCTGATCCTGTTCGTCTCTTATACTGCTCCTGTTGACACTCTTGAGGGAGCATCATCTGTTGTCGAGTTGCTTGTTCTATTGCTTCCATCGTCTTGCTCGGTGTTCTTGACGACATGCTGCTGTTGGCCTTTATGTTTCGGTGGCGTTCTCTTGCCGTGTCCCTGACAGAATCGAAGACAGATTTTTTAAGTTCATGTTTGAAAGCATCGCTTTCGAGTCACATGGACGATGTATTTGTTCTCATTTACCTGTTTCTCATCTTGATTCTCTGCTTCTGCAGCTACTTTTCTACCTTGTTCTTGCTGTCCTTCAGCACTTGTCAGATTGGTTGATACGTGCTCCTTGCTTTGCTCTTTTTGCACTTTGTTATGTTCTTTTGTCTCCCTCTGGCAAATTCTCGAGGTCTGTGTTCTTGATTTTGTTATTCTTTTCTTCCTTTCATGTTTGTTTTGTTGGTCTTGTTCTTCCTTCTTCCTTTTTCTCCTCGCTCCTGGTTCTGCTGTGGCTACGACTTCTTTCGTGTGGTTGCCATGTACAAGTGCAGCTGTGGCTCCTGCGTCTGCTCCATCCTGCAACTTCAGCGTCATCTCTTCTGGTAAGCTCACTCTGCAAACAATATCCTGAAATTTTCTAAGTTGTTTGAGAGAATCAATCAGGGCCGTTGTTTGTTGCACCACTGAGTTCTTCATGTTTTCATCTAATTCCTCCTCTTGTTCGCTGCATTGGTGTCCAGCCCTGGTCTTTATTCCCGGTATCTGTTTTGTTTCGTCGAGTACTTGTTTCAACATTTCTTCTACCCTACCGAATATTTCATATGATCCTGTGCTGGTGCCTGTGACTGGTTCCTTGCTTCCACTCGTGCTGACATGTGCTTCGTCCTGGCGCTTGGTTGGAGTGGTACTAGCTTGGTCGTCTGCTGGTGCTCCTGTTGTTGTGCTGGTATCATCTGTATTGAATACGAAGGTGTTGCTGTGCTGGCATAGAAGATCCTCTCTGCTGTTCCTTTCCATGTCTGCATTGTTTCGGCAGAATGGAATTGGTTAGACTGGAAACCGTTTTTATAAGGTAATAATGCATATATATTCAATAGGGCTATACCTTTATCTTGCCAAATTCATAGTCATCTGGTTGTGCTTTTCCGTCCTTTTTCATGTCTGCTCTAGCTATTTTCTTGAGGTCACTCTCTCTTAGGTGCTTTGCTCGCGATAATGATGTCTTGTCCATTGTCTTTGCAATCTTGCGCATTTCTATTGTGTCGGTCGGCAGCAGCAGGGAGTCGAGGTACATTATTACTGGTCCCTGTGCCAAACCATTGAGATGCTTTTTGTTCTTTTCTTCCTGAGGCAACAACCTGTGCTTCTGCCATATCTTGGCTCCTTCCTTAATACTTTCGACGATTACCTCGCAGAAATCCATCTTTGCCATTTCTGGATAGTCCAAGTCCTTGACCATAATGGCTTGTTTGCTGAAGGTAGGGGAGGTTGTTCCACAGACAACGTTGTGGAAAAAAAATAAGGACAAATATTTTAACTGATTTCCTGTTTTATTGTTCGTCATCTACTTTCACCAATTTTTGTAGTTATTTAAACAGATCGTCGTGATGGAAATCCATTTTCTTGAGGTCAAGTTCTGTGATCAGTTCTTTCATTGAAGTTGGGCTCTTCTCTAGCCTTGGTGCTCACTTTTCCGTGCCGTTTGGGTATCCAAACACCTTGTGTATAGCTTCCCTGGTAATCTTGATTTCTTTCAGCTGATCAACATCACCGAATGTTATTGTCATGCTTTCTGTGTGTAGGTTGTCGTAGATGTGTGCTGCAAGCGGTTTGCAGATGGAGCGCTTTATTTGGCATTCCTCTATGCTTCCAAACCCGACCGTCCTAACATCTTGCCGGTGACGTTCTTCTAGTAAGTTCCATGCTCCATTGACCTGATCAAATGCTTCTCCTGCCTTGATTTCGCATTTGTCCTTATTTGTTGTTGCCTCATGTTCATCATCCGTTGGTGCTGCCAATTCTTTTCCACTTGTCTTTATCCTCTTTGTCCACTTCTGTCTTGGTTTTCCCTGTGTGGAAAAAGAGTGTTTTGTTATAGAGGATGGTTTGGTTTTCATGGGTGAAAAGCTGTAGGAAAAATCTGTAGAGAAAATGTGTTTTACATCATTGTTGCTGTCCTCTGCGGCGCCACCGTTGTCCCCTGCGGCGTCATCGCCCTCTGCACGAATGAGGTCATCATCATGTTTTGTGCCATCGTCGTCGTCGGCAGCATCATGCTCTGACTCTTTGCTGGCATCATCCTCGCCTTCTTCCAACCGTTTTCTATTGTTTTTCTTCTTGGTTTTAGTTATTTCAGTCTTGACCCCTGAAACTGCTGGAGGGAGCACCATTAGAGGTCTTGGCTGCTGCTGCTGCAAGGTAGCACTGTCGCTGATGAGTTGAGTTTTGTCCTTTATCTTTTGTCTTTTTGTTCTAGGAGGAACGACAATCTTGGTTTCTGATAGCCTCTCTTTTTGTAGCTCCCTGCTTGAAGTTGGTGCTGGCACTTGCTCAGGTGCTTCGTTGTCCATGTTCCGCTTCGTTCTTTTTTCTGACGGGTCAGGAGAGCTGAGTGGTTTTTCTGGATATGCACTACTAAGTTCAGACAAAATCGTTTCAATATCTCCTCCTGCACATCCGTCACCTGCACGATGATTATGTAACAAAAGGATTACGTAGCAAAATCGAAATAAATGGGATATAGTTTTAAAACCATGTCTTCCACGACTGCACAAAAAGAATCTGAAACTTAATCTACATAGATTCATAAGATAGCCCTTTTCTTTCATTTCCTGAGCTAAAAAGGCGATCAATCCATTGTTTTCTTGTTATATCAAGTCTTCCTCCTAACTCTTGGTTTGGCCAATGAGTGATGGAAATTAGGGTCAGGTGTGAGCAGTATGGATGCTGTCAAGTCCATATCAGTGAGGGGAGGTCTTTTTTTATATGGAAAAAAACACTACAAATGATATTCTGTAAATATAATTGTAAGGTTTAGAGGGTAAGATAAAATGTTCTCGAATGAATAATGATACACATAGTGTGTGAAAAATTTCATCAAAGTGTAATTTCCCAAGATTGTGTGGACGTAAGTGGTTAACTTACTGCTGCTGCTACATAGTTTTTGTTATATGGTTTGTGTGAGCCTTTTATAGTACCTTGCTGCACGGCAGGCTATTCTGCAGGTACCCTGTTTTCCTTATTACCATTCCTTGCTACGTAAAAATGCCCAGGCTTTAGCAGCAGTAGAAGCAAAATTTAATTTCACAACAAAAAGAGGAGATACATCCCGTGGACAAAAAAATGGCACTGCCGGAGAGGCACAGATTGTTTCACGCTATAAGCACACAGCTAGATCTATTATTGGAGCACGTATGTTGATATACGAGAGGCACATAATTTGAAATAGATATAATCAACGGATATATAGAATCTCCTATTAAATAGCAGGTTTTGAATTTAAGGATGCTCTCATGGTTTGAATCTAGAGCGGTGTCCTAGATAGTTCTGGCATGCACAATACGTTTTAGGCAAATATCTTGCGAGCAGATTTCTGTGGCGGATAGTGGTAGCATCCTATTGCACGCGTGTCTACCTTATTTCAATTTTGCTAGAAAAGTCTAAACAGACTTTTTGGAAACGCGGTTTTGTGTGGCGGTTAGGGTTCATGTCCGTCAAAAAGGGAGAAAATCGCTTTGATCGAACTGTGGTAATGGAATGTAGTGGATTAAATTTTTTTTACCTTCGACTGCTTGTGAGGGATTCGTCGCATCCATCGGATTATTTTTCTCCTTGCTCTTTGTTGGTACCTCCGCCGCGAGCAGGGGTCGTCGCCGTCAGTCGCCGCCGCCGCCGGGAGAGGTTTTTGATGCTTTCGCGGGCACCTACCGACTGTCTGTATCTCGAAGTGGATGGCGGCTGGTGGGTGAGGCGAACACGGTTTGGATTTTTGGTTGGTCTGCTGGATTGGACAATGCGGGCAGAAGGAGAGAGGAGGGTGTTCAAGAGAGGGGAACTGGTGAAGTGTTCGAGATTTTCGGTGCGAAAGCAAAATGAAGAAAGGAGTGGAGGGAGAGAGGGAAATGGTCCAACCGTCGCGAATCTTCGACCGTCCGGTTTCACATCAAGATTGGTGTAACTTTCTGTGGGCTTCGATGGGCTTGTTTTTTTCCTTGCTTGCTCAACTGCGGGAGCGTTTTTTTATTTTAGTGTGGTGACATCGACGTGGGCATGGTTTGGTGTTACCCAGAGTCACGTTCGTGCCTGCGCATGTTGCAGACGTTTTCTATGGCGTTCCACGATGAGGCGCATGTAACTGAGGCCACCAACGCTCACCCTCCTATGGAAATGGCGAAGCGTCTCGAATCTTCGATCGTCTGTTTGGACATCAAGATTGGTGAAACTTTCTGTGTACTTCCATGAGCTTGTTTTTTGCTTGCCATCTTAACTGCCAGTCGGTGGGATGTTAGCATTTTTTTGATTTTAGTGTTTTTGTGTGATCCACAGGGGCATGGCTTGGCATTACTCAGTGTTACGTTCATTGTTCTTCGTGTTCCAAACGATTCCGCTCGCGAGTTCATTTGGAGAGGCATGGACATGAACCGATGGGAAGCATGTTAACGCATTGGTCAGAGTAAAGTTACCACGGTTGTATGCTTTTGGTATTTCCAAATGATTCCGCTCGCTCATTCTCTTGGAGAGGAATGGACGTGAAAACGGCAGGGCAACTATTGTTATTAGCCAGAGTCACGTTTGTCCACGCGTGTGTTACATGCATTTTCTCTGGCGAGTCACTATGAGGTGCGTGGAAGTGAAGCCGAGTTGGCACTATATTGCCAATGCAGCAGGCACACTCCTGACACTGTGTATGGAAATGTTTTCCTTGTCAACTCGTTCCTTTTTTGTGGAGAGTCGCGGTGGTGCGTTCCAGGGAGGCACTGTTTGTTATTAGAGAGAGTCACGTTTCATGGTTCTTTGTGTTCCAAACGATTCTGCTCGCTAGTTCATTTGGAGAGGCATGGACATGAACTCATGGGAAGCATGTTAACGCATTGGTCAGAGTCAAGTTACCACGGTTGTATGCTTTTGGTATTTCCAAATGATTCCGCTCGCTCGTTCTCTTGGAGAGGAATGGACGTGAAAACGGCGGGGGCAAGTATTGTTATTAGCCAGAGTCACGTTTGTCCACGCGTGTGTTACATGCATTTTCTCTGGCGAGTCACTGTGAGGTGCGTGGAAGTGAAGCCGAGTTGGCACTGTGTTGCCAATGCAACAGGCACACTACTGGCGCTGTGTATGGAAATGTTTTCCTTCCTTTTTTGTGGAGAGTCGCGTGGTGCATTCCAGGGAGGCACTGTTTGTTATTAGAGAGAGTCTCGTTTCATGGTTCTTTGTGTTCCAAACGATTCCGCTCGCCACTTCATTTGGAGAGGCATGGACATGAACTCATGCGAAGCATGTTAACGCATTGGTCAGAGTCAAGTTACCACGGTTGTATGCTTTTGGTATTTCCAAATGATTCCGCTCACTCGTTCTTTTGGAGAGGAATGGACGTGAAAACGGCGGAGGCAAGTATTGTTATTAGCCAGAGTCACGTTTGTCCACGCGTGTGTTACATGCATTTTCTCTGGCGAGTCACTGTGAGGTGTGTGGAAGTGAAGCCGAGTTGGCACTGTGTTGCCAATGCAACAGGCACACTACTGGCACTGTGCATGGAAATGTTTTCCATCCTTTTTTGTGGAGAGTCGCGGTGGTGCGTTCCAGGGAGGCACTGTTTGTTATTAGAGAGAGTCTCGTTTCATGGTTCTTTGTGTTCCAAACGATTCCGCTCGCCAGTTCATTTGGAGAGGCATGGACATGAACTGATGCGAAGCATGTTAACGCATTGGTCAGAGTCAAGTTACCACGTTTGTTTTCTTTTGGTATTTCCAAATGATTCCACTCACTCGTTCTTTTGGAGAGGAATGGGCGTGAAAATGGCGGAGGCAAGTATTGTTATTAGCCAGAGTCACGTTTGTCCACGCGTGTGTTACATGCATTTTCTCTGGCGAGTCACTGTGAGGTGCGTGGAAGTGAAGCCGAGTTGGCACTGTGTTGCTAATGCAACAGGCAGACTACTGACGCTTTGTATGGAAATGTTTTCCTTGTCAACTCGTTCCTTTTTTGTGGAGAGTCGCGGTGGTGCGTTCCAGGGAGGCACTGTTTGTTATTAAAGAGCGTCACGTTCGTGCCTGCGTGTGCTACGGACGTTTTCACTAAGGTGTCACCTCGAGAAGCGTGCAAGTTAATTCACGGATATAGTAAGATTTTGATATAAATATCATTTCAAAAAAATGGCAATGGATAATAGTATGAATTCGACAGTAATTTCTCTGGAATACAGACAGACGTACACAGTAAGTTAACTGTGTTTGAGATGTTTTTTATTGAATATATACGGACCATTTGAAAGAAGTTGAGTGGTTGTAGTGTGGACGAACGCACGGGGAGACGAAATGATAGTACTTGTGTTTCCCACGCATGCAGAGTTCGAGGTATTTAAGAGAGATTGTGAGAATTCGAGGCGTCGGTTACTCTGTTTGACCGTCTGACCGGTGTGCATGTGTTATAAAAAGGTACCTACTCATGGAACACTCCACGTCCACAATTCTCCAGAGACAGGCACCTCTTTCTAGCTGGTAGCTCCTTGCTTGCGCCATGGCAGGTAAGAGGGGTTCTGGGTGTTCAAGCAACCACGCAGCGAGGACCAAAGTCGTGGAAAGAAGGGAGAGGTGCCGCCGCTACGCTGTAGCGGCGGCAGGGATATCCTGCCCCGTTACCCAGGTGTCCAACGATCTCTCACATGGAGGCGAATCCTCCCACAAGCGCATTCGCCATGGAGACGATCTTGACAAGATGGCAGTACTGAATTCCTTAGCCAGCAACGATGTGCTCGATGAGCTAATTAAGCAGCAATAGTTCATCGCTCGCCTGGAGAAGTTCGTGCAGCAAAGCAATGCCTCTGTGGAGAAGTCCACTGGTCTCATATTTCGATCTCTGTGTGAGAATGAGAAGCTTCTCAAAGAGCTCCACCAGAAGGATCAGGAGGCCGCCCTCTGGAAGAATCTGTATGAGCAGAGCCATGCGTTGGTGCAGAAGCTGTCGGGCGAAGTGGAGCAGCTTATGGATGAGAATGCTGAGGTCCTCGTCAAGTACAAGAGCCTGGTTGAGGATTCGTATGCTGCTGTTGTAGGACCTTGAAGTATGTCTAGAGGGGGGGGGGTGATTAGACTACTTGACCAATTAAAAACTTAACCTTTTCCCAATTTTAGACTTTGGCAGATTTTAGCTATTTTAAAGCAAGTCAAGCAATCTTCACGCAATTCAAGCAAGCATGCAAAGAGTATATAGGCAGTGGAAAATAAAGCATGCAACTTGCAAGAATGTAAAGGGAAGGATTTGGAGGATTCAAACGCAATTGGAGACACGGATGTTTTTGTCGTGGTTCTGATAGGTGGTGCTATCGTAAATCCACGTTGATGGAGACTTCAACCCCCGAAGGGTAACGGTTGCGCGAGTCCACGGAGGGATCCACCCACGAAGGGTCCACGAACAAGCAACCTTGTCTATCCCACCATGGCCGTCGCCCACGAAGGACTTGCCTCACTAGCGGTAGATCTTCACGAAGTAGGCGATCTCCTTGCCCTTACAAACTCCTTGGTTCAACTCCACAATCTTGTCGGAGGCTCCCAAGTGACACCTAGCCAATCTAGGAGACACCACTCTCCAAGAAGTAACAAATGGTGTGTTGATGATGAAGTCCTTGCTCTTGTGCTTCAAATGATAGTCTCCCCAACACTCAACTCTCTCTCACATGATTTGGATTTGGTGGAAAGAAGATTTGAGTGGAAAGCAACTTGGAGAAGGCTAGATATCAAGATTCATATGGTTGGAATGGAATATCTTGGTCTCAACACATGAGTAGGTGGTTCTCTCTCAGAACTGGTAAGTTAGAAGTGTAGGTTTGTTCTGATGGCTCTCTCCACGAATGAAGAGGAGGTGGAGGGGTATATATAGCCTCCACACAAAATCTAACCGTTACACACAATTTACCAAACTCGGTGGGACCGAATCATCAAACTCTGTCGGACCGATTTAGTAAACCTAGTGACCGTTAGGGTTTTCGGTGGGACTGACATGCAACTCGGTAGCACCGATATGGATAGGGTTAGGGCATAACGTAATCTCGGCGAGACCGATTACACAAACTCGGTGAGACCGAATTTGGTAATTAGCTAACCAGAGAGTTGATCAGGTAAACTCGATGGGACCTATTCGCTCTTTCGGTAAGACCGAAAAGTTACGAAAGGGAAATAGAGAGTTTACATTGCAATCTCGGTGGGACCGATCGCTCACTTCGGTTAGACCGAAACGTTACGAAGGGAAACAGAGAGATTACAACCCATCTCCGTGAGACCGAGATCCCTATCGATGAGACCGATTTGCCTAGGGTTTGTGGCAGTGGCTATGACATCTGAACTCGGTGGCGCCGGATAGAAAGAATTGGTAGGGCCGAGTTTGACTTTAGGTTTAGGCCATATGTGGATGTGAGAAAGTAGTGGAGGGTTTTGGAGCATATCACTAAGCACATGAAACAAGAGGCTCATTAAGCAACACCTCATCCCTCCTTGATAGTATTGGCTTTTCCTATAGGCTCAATGTGATCTTGGATCACTAAAATGTAAAATGTAGAGTCTTGAGCTTTTGAGCTTGAGCCAATCCTTTGTCCTTGATATTTTGAGGATCCACTTTCATCATCCATGCCATGCCATTCATTGAGCTTTCCTGAAATATTTGTCTTGGAATAGCATTAGCTCAATGAGCTATATGTTGTTATGAATGACCAAAACCACCTAGGGATAGTTGCACTTTCAATCTCCCCCTTTTTTGGTAATTGATGACAACATATAGATCAAAGCTTCGACAAATGATAATAAGATTGAAAACATCGTCGCTTTGAGAAGTATGTGATAAGCAAGAGCTCCCCCTAAATTTGTGCATATTAAGATTTGCTTTGGACTGCAAATGCACAAGGAATTAGGCTCATGGGTTACTCTTCCATGTCACATACATCTTGGTGGAGCGCTCAAAATAATAAAGATTGAATACATGCACTCATCACCAAGCACAGTGAATGATCATATAAGGATAAGTAAGATAATATCATAACAAGCATAAGTATAGCTTATGATCAAACACATGATCATCAATGTCTCACAGGTAAAAGCATAGTATCTCAAGCAATCAAAGCAAACGAAGTTCAACCAAGAAGACAAGAGAGAACAAAAGAAAATCTCTCTCTCTTGAAGCCTATGATCTATACATTTTTCTCCCCCTTTGGCAACAAGTTACCAAAAAGTCCTTAGAAAATGCATAGGACTATATCGTCTCTCAGGCTTGGTCTTCTGGTGGTGGTGTAGATAGAACTCCGAGGACGAAGGCATCAGTAGATGTGGAAGGAGCTGAAGGAGTTGGTGCTGGAGTTGGTTGTGCTGGAGCTGTAGCTGGAGCTGATGAAGTGACTCTGGTGACTGGCTCTGCAGCTGATCTCTGAGCTCGTGGTACTCTGGCAAATGCATCAGTCGTTCTCCTGCCCTTCCTCTCCTGCATATCATCCTGTAGCTGCTCCACAGCTGACTGAACCTTAGTTACTTTGACATCAAGATCATAGAATTTTTGTTCCATGATTCTTTCCAGGCTCTCCTGGTTTTGAGTTAGGGTGGCCAACCCCTTCTCAATCCGCAGAGTTGATGCTATCAAGTAACCAAGCTGCTCCTGCTTGTTCTTCAGAAAGTAATCAGATGCCTCTGCTTGAGTTGGCATCTTGGCAGCCTTCTCTTTCCTTGCTTTCTCCTTCTTCTCTTGCGCCTGTACTGATGATGGCTCATTCTCAGTCATGACAACTTGATTGTCCTCAAAGTCAGGATAGAGAAGCATGTGTTCCTTATCCAACAGATACTTCCCTGTGCCCATCTTTGAGTTAATCAACTCCTGAATCTGTGGGGCATATCAACAACTCCTCTTCCGGGTTCTGCTGTCCTCTTGATAGTTTCAACTATGAGGCTCATGACCTTGAATTTCTGAGGCACATCAAATATGTGAAGCAAATTGATTGCATGCCCTCTGATCATGTTGTGGTCACCTAATTTGGGCAACCGAGTGTGCCTTAGGATCCAGTTGATCATAGTCAGCCATGACAGTAGAAAATGAACTGATCCAAACTTGAAAGTCTCAAGTGCATCATCTGGGATCTCCTTGTACATCTGTGACATTGAGTTGTGACCCATCTTATTCTTGGCATAAATGTCCAAGTCATCTTCACTTTCCTTGGGGGCATTGATCAGACTTGCCCATTCCTCTATGGTTGACTGGTATCTCATTCCTTCTGACATCCAAACTATCCTGCCATCTAGATAGAAATGTGTTGTGGAGTAGAATTGCATAATGAGCTCGTCATTCCAGTTTGTGAGCTTTTGTCCAACAAAATCTGCAACTCCACAAGCACTGAAGCTGTCATATACTCCAGGATAGTGTTCTGCATTCTCCTGAATGTAGGTCGGTCGACCCACCTCATATCACAAACTATGGGCTTCTTATCCAATAAGATGGTCTCATAGAAGTCCTGCTGCTCCTTGGTGTGGAACACCTGTAATCTACAATAGTCCTTCTCCTGGTGGCATATGGATCGACTCTCCATAGCCTCAACCCTTGATCTCTCCTGATCTTCATGTTCTCAGCCATAGGATGAGCATCATTGTGGTCTGGAATCTTCGGCTTAAGCTTCCTTAGGACCTGCCCTTCTTCATCTTCCTCAGCATCAACATCAGGCATTGGGGCCTTGTTCTTCTCAGCTGTTGGTATACTCCTGGTATTCCTCTTTGGTGCACTCTTGGGCTTGGGGGCAGCTTTGGGCTTTGAAGTTGCAGCCCCTGATTTTATGGCATCACCCATCAGCTTTTGTGCCTTGGGTGCTGGATCAGCAACCTCTTCTTCTTCTTCTTCTTCTTCCTCCATCATAGAAGGCTTCCCAATCACTCTGGCCATGGTCTTCTTGACCCTTTCCTTTCTTTTCTTTCCTTCAGCAGCAGCAGGTTCTTTGGGTTGAGATTCCAAAGAAGCTTGAGTGGAGACTCTGACTTTGGACATTGGTTGTCTTCCTGCTGGCCTTTTGATCTTCATTCCAGGCTTAACTTCTGTTGAGCTGTACTCCTTTTGGAGCACTTTCTTCTTTGAGCTGGCCTCATCCTCAACTGCCACATAATCCTCATCCTCAGACTCTGAGGTCTTCTTCTTCCTTGTCCTTGTGGCAGCCTTGGGCAAATTCGGGAGTGCTTCTCCCCTCATCTCGAGCTGCTAGAGGGACTAGTGCCCTCACTCATGTGAATCTGCTCTTCTTACATTACTTGTCACTTTGGTCTCGACATGCTGCTCACCGACTGCTGACCACAGTGAATAGTTATAGATGAGGTAGAGTGGATGAGCATCACAAAATGCAGAGATTTTTGCAAAAGAATGATTCAAAAAACTTAGTTTTAGTTTTCCCACAGAAAGCATTTCGGATCTACCGATTTTCAAACTCGGTGATACCGAAGCAGTTTTGGAACCTAAACTAGTGAACTCAGTCAGACCGAGTCACAGTTTGGTGGCACCGAGACTGCTAGGGTTTCACAAAGTTCTAAAATCGGTCACACCGATTTGTAATTCTCGGTCAGACCGAGACTTACTAGTGCAATGGCGTTAGCCAAATCGGTCGGACCGAGTTTTTCAACTTGGTGGGTCCGAGATGGTTTCAAGTGAAACCTAACCCTAAATTTTCGAATCACAATATTCTAAGGATTGTTTTGCCTGGATAGAGGTGTTTCAATCGTGGCAAGATGCATTACGAACACAATGTGCTGAGAATCAGACGAGGATAGCACTGTGATCGAGTTCATACCCTAGTTCGGCGGTGAACTTGGTACGGCGGCAACGGCGGAGAAGAATTCCGTTTACGGCGGCAGAGACCAGGACTGGAGGCGGCTGGCGACGAAGTCGACGATCCGTAGACCTAGTAGGCAGAGCGAGCTATGCGCGGGTGAGGAGTTTCGGAGAAACTTTTCCAAAATTTGCCCGTGTGAATATATAGCCCGACAATATCGGCGTGACCGAGTTGAACAACTCGGTGGCACCGAGATGCATAACTGTTAACATTTACAGCAACTCGGTGTGACCGAAAAGTTCAAATCGGTTGCACCGAGATTGAAAACCTAGATCGACTTAGTGATCTCGGTATGACCAAAATGGAGGAATCGGTCAGACCGAAAATCACAAAGAAGTTTTGGAATTTTAAGTCTATGACGAATCGGGTACTCCGAGTGCTCCTCACACAAAGTGGTTCGAATCTGACTTGATCAAATTTTGTGATGTAGCATGAATAGAGTTTGAGGCGAGAAAATCATAGATAGCTAGAGAAGGTTCTTAGGCATTCTTGTCCATCCACTTGGCCAAAGAAAGAGAAGCCAATCAATCAAAACAACAAGTGGATCTCCTCGAATGAGTAAAATATGCAACCAACATGCTCACACAATAAAATGACAAATGAAATATGTGCCAAAGCATGCACAACCAATTCTAGCATCTATCAAACAATTGGCGATGACTAGGTCATCTATATATGAGTATATTGACTTAGGAGTCAAATGAGAACATTTGATCATAGGTCATACTCATCGTTTAAGCTCAAGTGGGGTTACCACTTCTACATAAAGCAAGTCAAGCAATCTTCACGCAATTCAAGCAAGCATGCAAAGAGTATATAGGCAATGGAAAATAAAGCATGCAACTTGCAAGAATGTAAAGGGAAGGGTTTGGAAGATTCAAACGCAATTGGAGACACGGATGTTTTTGTCATGGTTCCGATAGGTGGTGCTATCGTACATCCACGTTGATGGAGACTTCAACCCATGAAGGGTAACGGCTGCGCGAGTCCATGGAGGGCTCCACCCACGAAGGGTCCACGAAGAAGCAACCTTGTCTATCCCACCATGGCCGTCGCCCACGAAGGACTTGCCTCACTAGCGGTAGATCTTCACGAAGTAGGCGATCTCCTTGCCCTTACAAACTCCTTGGTTCAACTCCACAATCTTGTCGGAGGCTCCCAAGTGACACCCAGCCAATCTAGGAGACACCACTCTCCAAGAAGTAACAAATGGTGTGTTGATGATGAACTCCTTGCTCTTGTGCTTCAAATGATAGTCTCCCCAACACTCAACTCTCTCTCACAGGATTTGGATTTGGTGGAAAGAAGATTTGAGTGGAAAGCAACTTGGAGAAGGCTAGAGATCAAGATTCATATGGTTGGAATGGAATATCTTGGTCTCAACACATGAGTATGTGGTTCTCTCTCAGAACTGGTAAGTTGGAAGTGTAGGTTTATTCTGATGGCTCTCTCCACGAATGAAGAGGAGGTGGAGGGGTATATATAGCCTCCACACAAAATCTAACCGTTACACACAATTTACCAAACTCGGTGGGACCGAATCATCAAACTCTGTCAGACCGATTTAGTAAACCTAGTGACTGTTAGGGTTTTCGGTGGGACTGACATGCAACTCGGTACGACCGATATGGTTAGGGTTAGGGCATAACGTAATCTCGGTGAGACCGAATTTGGTAATTAGCTAACTAGAGAGTTGATCAGGTAAACTCGGTGGGACCGATTCGCTCTTTCGGTGAGACCGAAAAGTTACGAAAGGGAAACAGAGAGCTTACATTGCAATCTCGGTGGGACCGATCGCTCAGTTCGATTAGGCCGAAACGTTACGAAGGGAAACAGAGAGATTACAATCCCATCTCGGTGAGACCGAGATCCCTATTGGTGAGACCGATTTGCCTAGGGTTTGTAGCAGTGGCTATGACATCTGAACTCGGTGGCGCCGGATAGAAAGAATCGGTAGGGCCGAGTTTGACTTTAGGTTTAGGCCATATGTGGATGTGAGAAAGTAATGGAGGGTTTTGGAGCATATCACTAAGCAGATGAAGCTAGAGGCTCATTAAGCAACACCTCATCCCTCCATGATAGTATTGGCTTTTCCTATAGACTCAATGTGACCTTGGATCACTAAAATGTAAAATGTAGAGTCTTGAGCTTTTGAGCTTGAGACAATCCTTTGTCCTTGATATTTTGAGGGATCCACTTTCATCATCCATGCCATGCCATTCATTGAGCTTTCCTGAAATATTTGTCTTGGAATAGCATTAGCTCAATGAGCTATATGTTGCTATGAATTACCAAAACCACCTAGGGATAGTTGCACTTTCAGTTGTGAAGGAAGGTCATGAGGTGATGAAGAAGCAGATTGAGGATGCGCTCGCCCACCAGCCGATCAAGAACGTTGCTGGAGTGTAGGCAGAGAGCTTGAAGAATGTGTTTTTTCGTTGCGTTGGGGCATGTGGCCTTTTGTATTTACATGAATCTGTAAAGCATTTATGCGTTGCATTGTCGTCGTGTTGTTCCATTCATTGGTACATGCAGATGAATAGGCTCTGTGCATGGATGTCGCTTGTTAGCGTCGGTCGTGAAGTGAATACAACGGCGGTTCTGTACCAGGCAGCGACATGAGTTGTGTACTGACAATGATGTGGATGTTCATGGTATTGTTAAGGGTCACAGGCACGGGCGTGAAGCGCTAAGAGGCATGTTGCCGTATAATATGGAGTCACGCTCCCCTGTGTTTTTGATCCGAGTGCTTCCGTCAGACTCTATCAGAAGGAGATGCACGGCCGGTGAGGCATAGCCAACACTTACTATTGACTCTGTTGTTAAAAGCTTGTTTCCTTGTTTTCAAAAGCACAGTCACGCTTCTTTCTTGATGTTTCGTATATTACTCGATAAAGGCGTGGACTCGATTAGATGGAGAGGCACGGGCATGGTGTGGTGTTATATAGAGTCACACTCGTCTGTGTTTGCGTTCCGAATAATTCTGTTGACTTGATCAGATGGAAACCAAGCGGAAAGGCATCGTTTGGTCTTACTCACAGTCACGTCCGTTTCTTTAATTGCGGAAACCCAGTGGAAAGGGTAAGAGTTCCTTGTTTTTAAAAGCCACGGCTCTGTGCTGAGTTGCGTGGCGCTTCTTTTATTAGAAGCACGGGCGTGAAGTGACTACAGCCACGGTTCTGTTCCAGGTAGCGACATGACCTGTGCACTGACGATGGCGTGGACGTTCGTGGCAGTGTTAAGGGTCACAGGCACGGGCGTGAAGCGCTAACAGGCATGCTGCCCTATAATATAGAGTCACGGTCTCGTGTGTTTGTGTTCCGAATTGTTCCGTCGACTCGATCAGACGGAGATGCACGGGCGTTCAGCCCACAAAGGTTCTTTAATTGGGGAGACCCAGCGGAATTGGTTCAGATGTGAATACCCACTGTTTACTCTGTGAAGCACGGAATGGCCTATTCGAATAGGCACGTACGCAGGTGAATCCCATGGGGGCATGGTTTCCTCTTTCGCATAGTCACGTTCGTACATTTATCATGGAAAGAAAGCATAATGGGTTTAGATATTAACGCTAGCTGTTTACTTTGTGAGTGGACGATTCGAGAGTCGAGTTGTTTAAAAGCATAAGTTCCTTGTTTTTAAAAGCCACGGTTCTGTACTGAGTGGCGTCGCGCTTCTTTTATTAGAATCACGGGGGTGAAGTGAATACAGCCGCGGTTCTGTACCAGCCAGCGACATGAGTTGTGTACTGACAATGGCGTGGACGTTTGTGGTAATGTTAAGGCTCACAGGCACGGGCGTGAAGCGCTAAGAGGCATGGTGCCGTATGATATAGAGTCACGTTCCCCTGTGTTTCTGTTCCGAGTGCTTCCGTCGACTCGATCAGAAGGAGATGCACGGCCGGTGAGCCCACAGAGGCATAGCTTTGCATTACGCACAGTCACGTTCGTTTCTTTAACCCAGCTGAATGGGTTGAGACGCCAACACTTACTATTGACTCTGTTGTTAAAATTTTGTTTCCTTGTTTTCAAAAGGACAGTCACGCTTCTTTCTTGATGTTTCGTATATTACTCGATAAAGGCACTCGATTAGATGGCGAGGCACGGGCATGGTGTGGTGTTATATAGGGTCACACTCGTCTGTGTTTGCGTTCCGAATAATTCCGTTGACTCGATCAGATGGAAACCCAACGGAAAGGCATCGTTTGGTCTTACTCACAGTCATGTTCGTTTCTTTAATTGCGGAAACCCAGCGGAAAGGGTTCAGGTGTGAACACTCACTGTTTACTCGGTGAGGCACGGAATGGCTTGTTCGAGAGAAGCTCCCGTGGTGTATTCTTTGCACGGTGGTGGGTCCCAAGAAGTGACGACGTGGTATTGTGAAGAGATACGTTATGTTGTTTTCGTGTTCCAAATGATTCCGTTGAACCGTTCGCAACGGCAGGCATGTCCGTGCAGCGCGAAGAGGCATGGTTATGCTTTACCAAGAGTCACATCCGTGCGTTTATTGCGGAAACCCAACGGTTCGACGGGCGTCTCTTCGTACCTCGGGAGTGAACGCCACGTGGCGCCGCTCCAGAAACCTAATGGTCCGACGGGTGTTTCCTTCGGCGACGCCGCTCTGGCTCGTCGCCCGAGGCCAGGCTCCGGCTATTTAAGGCGGACGGACGGGGTATCGAGACCCTAGCCACATTCTACTCCTCCCTTCGTCCGCCGCTAGGCCTTCCATTCCTCTTGCTCATCTCTATTCACTGACCATCTCTGCCATGGCTGGGCAGAAGGAGACTACTCCGGACCGCCGTGCCCTATCGCGGGAGGAGATCCCGACTCGTGAGGGTTCCCTGTCTGTAAGTTCACCCTGTTTCTGCTTCTCCTTCATTCGTTTTTTGTTTCTTTCGGCTGCTTTGATTTAGTTTGTGAAACATGAATTATTGTGGTCAGCTGACTCCTAATTTGATGTGGGTGTGTCTTGCTGATACTGATTTACAGTCAGTTGGAGCTACTCTCATTAACCTGGTCAATGGGATGAATGCCTTGGTTTCACTTGCAAAGGTTGACAGAACGTACAAGGAGTTGCTGGAGGTCACCTACGAGTGGCAGCAGTTCTACCAGGAAACAAGAGAAGATTTGGAGAAGGCCAATGCCACGATCGTAGAAATTACGGCTGTGAGGAGCAATCTCCTTGAAGAGCACACCCGGTCGTTGCAGGAATCGGCCGCAGCTGTGAAGCGACATGACGAGAATATGAAGGCGCTGAAGGAGGAGATTGATGAACTGCGCCGGGAGCAAACCAGCAAGAAGGTCGGTGGGGACTAGATATACAACAGTGTCCCTGGCTGTTCTGTGCGTCTGTTGTTGTTAAGCAGTGGAGTGGAGTTTGTTACCTTGTCTTGTGAAATTTCGGTGTCAGCTACCTTGCTAACAAAATGTATTTTGGTTTCGAGTATCATTGTAATTAGGCGCCGTTACTTATGATGCACGGGACGTGAAGTCTCTGCAGCCACGGTTGTGAACCTAGTATTGTAATGACTTGCGTACTGATGTAGGCGTGTACGTTCGTGGCTTTTGTGTGTTGCAGTGTTTCGGGTCACGGACACGGGCTTGCACCCCACAAATTCATGGTGTGGTTTTATATAGAGTCACGTTCGCCTGTATTTGTGTTCGAAATGATTCCGTTGACTCGTTCAGAAAAATAGGCACGTACGCAGGTGAATCCCATGGGGGCATGGTTTCGTCTTTCGCATAGTCACGTTCGTACGTTTATCATGGAAAGAAAGCAGAATGGGTTTAGATGTTAACGTTAGCTTTTTACTTTGTGAGTGGCCGATTCGAGAGTCGAGTTGTTTTAAATCGTAAGTTCCTTGTTTTTAAAAGCCACGGTTCTGTACTGAGTTGCGTCGCGCTTCTTTTATTAGAAGCACGGGCGTGAAGTGAATACAGCCGCGGTTCTGTACCAGGCAGCGACATGAGTTGTGTACTGACAATGGCGTGGACGTTTGTGATATAGAGTCACACTCCCCTGTGTTTCTGTTCCGAGTGCTTCTGTCGACTCGATCAGAACGAGAGGCACGGCCGGTGAGCCCACAGAGGCATAGCTTTGCATTACGCACAGTCACGTTCGTTTCTTTAACCCAGCGGAATGGGTTCAGACGCCAACACTTACTGTTGAATCTGTGAGGCACCGAATGGCCTATGTGAGAGACGCTATTTTTAAAAGCTTGTTTCCTTGTTTTCAAAAGCACAGTCACGCTTCTTTCTTGATGTTTCATATATTACTCGATAGAGGCATGACTCGATTAGATGGGAGAGGCACGGGGATGGTGTGGTATTATATAGAGTCACACTCGTCTGTGTTTGTGTTCTGAATAATTCCGTTGACTCGATCAGATGGAAAGCCATCGGAAAGGGATAGTTTGGTCTTACTCACAGTCACGTTCGTTTCTTTAATTGCGGAAACCCAGCGGAAAGGGTTCAGGTGTGAACACTCACTGTTTACTTGGTGAGGCACGGAATGGCTTGTTCGAGAGAAGCTGCTGTGGTGTATTCTTTGCACGGTGGTGGGTCCCAGGAAGTGACGGCGTGGTATTGTGAAGAGTCACATTATGTTGTTTTCGTGTTCCAAATGATTCCGTCGAACCGTTTACAACGGCAGGCACATCCGTGCAGCGCGAAGAGGCATCGTTATGATTTACCAAGAGTCACATTCGTGTGTTTATCACGGAAACCCAACGGTTCGACGGCCGTCTCTTCGTACCTCGGGAGTGAATGCCGCGTGGCACCGCTCCAGAAACCTAACGGTACGACGGGCATCTCCTCCGGTGACGCCGCTCTGGCTTGTCGCCCGAGGCTAAGCTCCGGCTATTTAAGGCGGACGGACGGAGTCGCGAAACCCTAGCCACATTCTACTCCTCCCTTCGTTCGCCGCCAGGCCTTCCATTCCTCTTGCTCATCACTATTCACTGACCATCTCCTCCATGGGTGGGCTGAAGGAGACTACTCCGGACGGACGTGCCCTGTCGTGGGAGGAGATCCCATCTCGCGAGGGTTCCTCGTCTGTAAGTTCAACCTGTTTCTGCTTCTCCTTCATTCGTTTTTTCTTTCTTTTGGCTGCTTTGATTTAGTTTGTGAAACATGAATTACTGTGGTCGGCTGACTCCTAATTTGATGCGGGTGCGTCTTGTTGATACTGATTTACAGTCAGTTGGAGGTAGGGTTAGTCCGCGTCATGGTCTTGAACAGAAGTCCCCTGCTGTAGAATTGGGGAGCAGCTGTGGCTCGAAAGAGATGGGAATGGTGAGCGGGGCGGCGACGGGAATGGTGCGCGTTGTTTCAGTTGCAGAGGCTAACAAAACATGTGACGAGCTGGTGGAGATCATCCACGGGTGGTAGGAGCTCTTCCAGCAAGCAAGGGAAGATTTGAAGAAGGCGAATGCCAGGATCGTAGAAATTACGGTTGAGAAGAACAATCTCCTTGAAGAGCACGTCCGGTCGTTGCAGGAATCAGTTGCAGCTGCGAAGCGACATGATGAGAATGTGAAGGCGCTGAAGAAGGATATTGATGAACTGCGCGTGGCACAAACCAACAAGAATCAGTTGTTGCAGGAATAGGTCGCAGCTGTGGAGCGACAAGACGAGAATGTGAAGGCGCTCAAGAAGGAGATTGATGAACTACGCGGGGATCAAACCAGCAAGAAAGTCGGTGGAGGCTAGGTATACAACATCGTCGCTGGCTGTTGTGTGCATCTGGGGTTGTTAACCAGTGGACTGGAGTTTCTTACCTTGTCTTGTGAAATTTCGCTGTCAGCTACTTTGTTAACAAGATGTATTTTTGTTTTGAGTATCATTGTAATTAGGCGCCATTACTTATGAAGCACGGGACGTGAGGTCTCTGCAGCCACAGTTGTGAACCTAGTATTGTAATGACTTGTGTACTGATGAAGGCGTGTACGTTCGTCGCTTTTCTGTGTTGCAGTGTTTCGGGTCACAGACACGGGCTTGCATCCCACAAATTCATGGTGATATTTTATATAGAGTCACGTTCGCCTGTATTGGTGTTCGAATTGATTCCGTTGACTCGTTCAAAAGACGAGGCACGAACATGAATGCCATGAGGGCATGGTTTGGACTGTCGTAGAGTCACGTTTCGTACGTTTATTATGGAAACAAAACACAATGGGTTTAGATGTTAACGCTAAATGTTTACTTTGTGAGTGGCCGGTTCGAGAGTCGAGGTGTTTAAAACCGTAAGAGTTCCTTGTTTTTAAAAGCCACGGCTCTGTGCTGAGTTGCGTGGCGCTTCTTTTACTAGAAGCACAGGCGTGAAGTGACTACAGCCACGGTTCTGTTCCAGGTAGCGACATGACCTGTGCACTGACGATGGCGTGGACGTTCGTGGCAGTGTTAAGGGTCACAGGCACGGGCGTGAAGCGCTAACAGGCATGCTGCCCTATAATATAGAGTCACGGTCTCGTGTGTTTGTGTTCCGAATTGTTCCCTCGACTCGATCAGACGGAGATGCACGGGTGTTCAGCCCACAAAGGTTCTTTAATTGGGGAGACCCAGTGGAATTGGTTCAGATGTGAATACCCACTGTTTACTCTGTGAAGCACGGAATGGCCTATTCGAATAGGCACGTACGCAGGTGAATCCCATGGGGGCATGGTTTCGTTTTTCGCATAGTCACGTTCGTACGTTTATCATGGAAAGAAAGCAGAATGAGTTTAGATGTTAACGCTAGCTGTTTACTTTGTGAGTGGCCGATTCGAGAGTCGAGTTGTTTAAAAGCGTAAGTTCCTTGTTTTTAAAAGCCAACGGTTCTGTACTAGCGACATGAGTTGTGTACTGACAATGGCGTGGACATTCGTGGTAATGTTAAGGCTCACAGGCATGGGCGTGAAGCGCTAAGAGGCATGGTGCCGTATGATATAGAGTCACGTTCCCCTGTGTTTCTGTTCCGAGTGCTTCCGTCGACTCGATCAGAAGGAGATGCACGGCCGGTGAGCCCACAGAGGCATAGCTTTGCATTACGCACAGTCACGTTCGTTTCTTTAACCCAGCGGAATGGGTTGAGACGCCAACACTTACTATTGACTCTGTTGTTAAAAGCTTGTTTCCTTGTTTTCAAAAGCACAGTCATGCTTCTTTCTTGATGTTTCGTATATTACTCGATAAAGGCGTGGACTCGATTAGATGGAGAGGCACGGCCATGGTGTGGTGTTATGTAGAGTCACGCTCGTCTGTGTTTGCGTTCCGAATAATTCCGTTGACTCGATCAGATAGAAACCCAGCGGAAAGGCATCGTTTGGTCTTACTCACAGTCACATTTGTTTCTTTAATTGCGGAAACCCAGTGGAAAGGGTTCAGGTGTGAACACTCACTGTTTATCCGGTGAGGCACGGAATGGCTTGTTCGAGAGAAGCTGATGTGGTGTATTCTTTGCACGGTGGTGGGTCCCAGGAAGTGACGGCGTGGTATTGTGAAGAGTCATGTTATGTTGTTTTCGTGTTCCAAATGATTCCGTTGAACCATTCACAACGGCAGGCACGTCCATGTAGCGCGAAGAGGCATGGTTATGATTTACCAAGAGTCACATTCGTGTGTTTATCGCGGAAACCCAACTGTTCGACGGGCGTCTCTTCGTATTAGGGAGTGAACGCCACGTGGCGCCGCTCCAGAAAACTAATGGTCTGACGGGCGTCTCCTCCAGTGACGCCGCTCTGGCTCATCGCCCAAGGCCAGGCTCCTGCTATTTAAGCAGGACGGGGTCTCGAAACCCTAGCCACATTCTACTCCTCCCTTCGTCCGCCGCCAGGCCTTCCACTCCTGTTGCTCATCACTATTCACTGACCTTCTCTGCCATGGCTGGGCAGAAGGAGACTACTCCGGACCGCCGTGCGCTGTCGCGGGAGGAGATCCCGGCTCGCGAGGGTTCCTCGTCTGTAAGTTCTCCCTGTTTTTGCTTCTCTTTCATTCGTTTTTTCTTTCTTTCGGCTGCTTTGATTTAGTTTGTGAAACATGAATTATTGTGGTCAGCTGACTCCTAATTTGATGTGGGTGTGTCTTGCTGATACTGATTTACAGTCAGTTGGAGGTAGGGTTAGTCTGCGTCATGGTCTTGAACAGAAGTCCCCTGCTGTAGAATTGGGGAGCAGCTGTGGCTCGAAAGAGAAGGGAATGGTGAGCGGTGCAGCGACGGCAAGTCCGTGAGGTCCTTGTTAGTTACTCACAATAACCTGGTCGATGAGATGAATACTTTGGTTTCACTTCCAAAGGCTGACATAACGTACGAGCAGCTGCTGGAGATCACCTACGCATGGAAGTAGCTTTGCGAGGAAACAAAGGAAGATTTGGAGAAGGCGAATGCCAGGATCGTAGAAATTACGGCTGAGACGAGAAATCTCCTTAGAGAGCACATCCGGTCGTTGCAGGAATCGGCCGCAGGTGTGAAGCGACATGACGAGAATATGAAGGCGTTGAAGAAGGAGATTGATGAACTGCGCCGGGAGTAAACCAGCAACAAGGTCGGTGGGGACTAGGTATACAGTGGCGTCCGTGGCTGTTGTGTGCGTCTGGTGTTGTTAAGTAGTGGAGTGGAGTTTCTTACCTTGTCTTGTGAAATTTCGCTGTCAGCTACCTTGCAAACAAAATGTATTTTGGTTTCGAGTATCGTTGTAATTAGGCGCCATTACTTATGATGCACGGGACGTGAAGTCTCTGCATCCACGGTTGTGAACCTAGTATTGTAATGACTGGTGTACTGATGAAGGCGCGCACGTTCGTGGCTTTTCTATGTTGCAGTGTTTCGGGTCACAGACACGGGCTTGCATCCCACAGATTCATGGTGTGGTTTTATATAGAGTCACGTTCGCCTATATTTGTGTTCGAAATGTTTCGTCAACTCGTTGAGAAAAATAGGCACGTATGCGGGTGAATCACATGGGGGAATGGTTTCGTCTTTTGCATAGTCACGTTCGTACATTTATCATGGAAAGAAAGCAGAATGGGTTTAGATGTTAACGCTAGCTGTTTACTTTGTGAGATTCGAGAGTCAAGTTATTTAAAAGCGTAAGTTCCTTGTTTTTAAAAGCCACAATTCTGTACTGAGTTACGTCACGCTTCTTTTATTAGAAGCACGGACGTGAAGTGAATATAGCGGTGGACGATGACTTGTGCACTGATGATGGCGTGGACGTTCGTGGCAGTGTTAAGGGTCACATGCACGGGCGTGAAGGGCTAAAAGGCATGCTTCCCTATAATATAGAGTCACGGTCTCGTGTGTTTGTGTTCCGAATTGTTCTGTCGACTCGATCAGACGGAGAGGCACGGGCGTTCAGCCCACAAAGGATCTTTAATTCGGGAGACCCACCGGAATTGGTTCAGATGTGAACACCCACTGTTTACTCTGTGAGGCACGGAATGGCCTATTTGAGAGATGCTGGTGTGGTGTATTCTTCACACGGTCATGGGTCCCAGGAAGGCACGTCATTTTATTGTGTAGAGTGATGTTAGTTTGTCTTGGTGTTCCAGATGGCGTGGTTTTATGTAGAGTCACGTTCGCCTGTATTTGTGTTCGAAATGATTCCGTTGACTAGTTCAGTAGAAGAGGCACGGACATGAATGCCATCAGGGCATGGTTGGGTCCGTCGGAGAGTCACGTTTCGTAAGTTTATTGTTGAAACAAAGCGGAATGGGTTTAGGTGTTAACGCTAAATGTTTACTTTGCGAGTGGCCGGTTTGAGAGTCGAGGTGTTTAAAAGCGTAATTTCCTTGTTTTTAAAAGCCACGGCTCTGTGCTGAGTTGCGTGGCGCTTCTTTTATTAGAAGCACGGCGTGAGGTGTTTAAAGGCACGACGTGGTATTGTGTAGAGTGACGTTAATTTGTCTTTGTGTTCCAGATGGCGTGGTTTTATGTAGAGTCACGTTCGCCTGTATTTGTGTTTGAAATGATTCCGTTGACTCGCTCAGAAGAAGAGGCACCAACATGAATGCCATCAGGGCATGGTTGGGTGTGTCGGAGAGTCACGTTTCATAAGTTTATTATTGAAACAAAGGGGAATGGGTTTAGGTGTTAACGCTAAATGTTTACTTTGCGAGTGGCCGTTCCAGAGTCGAGGTGTTTAAAAGCATAATGTTTTTAAAAGCCACGACTCTGTGTGGCGCTTCTTTTATTAGAAGCACGGGCGTTAGGTGACTACAACTACGGTTCTGTACCAGGTAGCGACATGACTTGTGCACTGATGATGGCGTGGATGTTCGTGGCAGTGTTAAGGGTCACAGGCACGGGCGTGAAGCGCTAAATGGCATGCTACCCTATAATATAGAGTCACGCTCCAGTGTGTTTGTGTTCCGAATGATTCCGTCGACTCCATCAGACGGAGAGGCACCGCCGTTCAGCGCATAAAGGTTCTTTAATTGGGGAGACCCAGCGGAATTGGTTCAGATGTGAATACCCACTGTTTACTTTGTGAAGCATGGAATGGCCTATTCGAGAGACGCTGGTGTGGTATATTCTTCGCACGGCTATGGGTCCCAGGAAGGCACGACGTCGCATTGTGTAGAGTGACGTTAGTTTGTCTTGGTGTTCCAAATGATTCTGTTGAATCGTTCGCACTGAAAGGCACAACTATGAAGTCAGTAGAGGCGCGGTTATGCGTTACACGGAGTCACATTCGTGTGTTGATTGCAAAAACCCCACCGTTCGACGGGCGTCCCCTAGTATTCGGTGTAAACGCCGCTCCCGAAACCCAAGCGTCCGGCGTGCGTTTCCTCCAGTGACGCCGTTCTAGAGGAGGTGGAGGTATTTAATAGAGTGAACGCCACGTGTCGGCGCTGCGGAATCCAAAAGGACCGACGGCCGTCTCATCCGCCGATAAAGTGAACGCCGCGTGTCACCTTTCCGTCGCCCGAGGTCAAGAAGAATTTATTTAAGCCGGGCGGCGTCCGCCACCACTAGACATCATCCTGCTTCTCCCTCTTTCACCGGCAATCTTAGGAAATCACCCATCTTCCTCTTTTCGTTTGTGACGTTCCCCGCCATGGTTCGGCACAAGATAACTACTCATGTGATGCTTACTCCCGATCGTCGCTTTCATTTGCAGGAGGACATCCGTTCGAGGCGCGCCGCTCGGGTCACAGCGGGCATGTCTCCGGGCTCGCCGAGGCCGGAGGAGATTGGGGAGGTGGAGGAAGTGGAGGGGGATGCGTCGGAGCTCATGCAGTGAGTTGATCCAGTTGGGGGAGATGTGATGGAGGAAGAGGAAGGGGGTGACAAGGATGAGGAAGACGACGTGGAAGGCGTGGACGAGGATGACGATGACGACAAGGAAGGTATGGACGAGGATGAGGAGGACGACGAGGAAGGTGTGGACGAGGACAACGAGGAAGGCGTGGACGAGGATGACGAGGACAACGAGGAAGGCATGGACAAGGATGAGGAGGACGACGAGGATGGTGTGGACGAGGATGACGAGGAAGGCGTGGACGAGGATGACGAGGACGACGAGGAAGGCTTGGACGAGGATGACGAGGACGTCGAGGAAGGCTTGGATGAGGATGACGAGGACGACAAGGAAGGCATGGACGAGGACGACGAGGACAACAAGGAGGGAGATGACGAGGACGACGAGGATGCTGGTGACGAGGAAGACGAGGACGACGAGGAGTGGGGTGACGAGGAAGACAAGTCAGATTTCTATCTCGGTGAGTCGGCCTTGATGGCGGAGCAGACCGCTATCCTAGAGTCCATCCAAGATGAGGCGTATGTGGAGTCCAACCGACGCTTCCTCCAATAAGAGCAGGCGAAGACCGATGTGCTCTTCGACGAGCTGGATGCGGAGCAGGAGGCGGAGGCCAACGACGTCGATGTCAGAATGGAGATAGTGCACATCTTCGACGACGGGGAGTAGTGTAGTTTTGTTGGTAGATGTTTGCTTTTCCATGCTTTTTATGCTTTTCATGTTTTGTGTGTCTATAAAGGTTGAACAATGTCAAGCAATCGTCGTTGTCAGAATGGAGACAGTTTCGTTTGCATGTCAAGCAATCGTGTTTTGTTCTTAAGTAGTAGTACTACCCCGTCCAAAATAAATGTGTCAACTTTGCAGTACAATTCACATTGTACTGGTTAGTATAGAGTTGAGCGAATTAATTTGAGATGGAAGGTGTATGTTTTATTACAAATTGCAGTTTTAAGTACCATATTTGGGTCGGAAGGCGTATGTTTTATTACACTGTATTGTTTTATTATAGATTGCAGTTTCAAGTACAAAATAAACGTCTCAACTAGGGCACATATTTGATTCTAGAGATTTCAGTGTGGTTAGATTTGAATATGGTTTCAACATGGTTAGATTCTAGAGAGGCACTCAACAACATGCACAAAAAAGCCACAGATGTGCTTCTGAGAAGCACCGTCTTGCATGATTTTACCGCAAGATGGGATTCGACATTTATCCAGGACATTCCGGGTTTTATAAGTGTAGAAAGAATTGTTTTTCACTTATATGTTGTGTGGCAGAGGCACGTCAATTACTTTTGTGAGAGGCATGAATGTGCCGACGGAATGGGCACGGTCACGTATGAAATAGGTACAAGGTTGTACCTAATGTCTCCTTAATGAATCATCTATACACTTTACTGTTAAAAGCACGATCGTCGTTCTTGTTGAGGCACGGAGGTGAAGGATGGAGCCTTTGTGTCTGCGATAGTCACGTCCCATATTAAGAAGGAAGCAAATCTTCACAGACCCGATACGTCGGAAGCTGGCCGTAAGGCACGCTCCTACCTCTGCGTTTTCGATGATGTCACGTTTAGTGCCAGTGGGGTGGACGTAATGCTCAGTTTTCTGATGTTTTTGTTGTCAGCAACTTTCTTAACATGTTACGCCCGACAGAGGTACGGTGTTACCCGACGTAGAGGCATGCACGTAACTAACTGGAGGTACGGAGACGTGATTCCAAGGGAGGTACGAACGCGAAAAGGATCATTATGCAAGGACGTGAAGGTGTGCCTCTGCTTTAAAGAAGCTTTCACTGACACATTTTCATTGTGGGGGCATGGACTATGAGCTCCATGTGTTTTCGAAGGCATTAGGCCTCATTAATGAACATATCAGAGAGAAGGTGAATCTTTTGGTTTACGTCTAGAATGTTGCGTAAAATGACGTGAAGCCAAGTTACGCATTGTCCCCTTGGTATCAGAGGCACATAGGCACATAAGTGCCTATTGTGGTGCACTGGAAATAAACTTGTGCAAAAGACATGTAAACTGCAAGCAAACTACAAGGTTAACTGCGACACAAGCAAACCTAAATTTATAACAAGAAAAAGGCAGTCTTGAGGGAAAGCAAATCTAATGAGAAATCTAGAATGTTCTAGATAATTTTGTTTGCCGGGACCATCTGCTTCAGTAGTCGTAGTCGCCACAGGACCTAGCGCGCTTCCTGGTCTGCTCCTTGTCGAGTTTTGCCCGGCGAAGCCCTTCCTGGATGATGCTGAGGCGGCTCCATATCTCGTACGCAGCGTAAGCGTCCTTTGCCGCGTACTCGATGTGCCTCATGGACAAGGGCATGCACGCCCAGCGGCTGCATTCTGCGTTGGTGAGCTCTACATCGTGGACAAGGATGCCTGAGACGTCCCCAAGGGAGTCCAGAGGCTTGGTAGCTGTAGGCACCCTCCATTCATTCTGGATGTCGACGAAGTGGGCGATCTCCAGTCCGACGCGGCCGAGCATCTCTATGTCGCCGTCGATGTACAAGCCAACAAACGTGTACCTGGGGTCCGCGAGGAAGTTTTCGAACTTGGTGCAGTTCTTGTCGGCCGCGCTCAGTTGGAAGAGCAACACCGGATGATCCTTGCCGATGGAGAGCTGGACGAGGGCGGGTTTCTGATCTTCGCCATGGTCGTTGGTGTACTTCACTTCAACTCCGACGATCTTGTGGCGCTCGAACTGGAGATGTTGCTCGAACTGCTCAATGGTGGTCGCCGCCTTATGCAAGTCGTTGGTGTGGATCACGTGCAACTTTGTGTTGACGTGGGCCTGCACCTCCATGAATTCCCTCGTGAATCCCATGGCCTGGAGCAGTTGGTCCTCCTGCAATCTGATTTTTCGTGGGGAATAATGAGTGGGAGCGCAATGGCAATTTATGTTCTTTGTGTGTGAGAAGGCCGCGGCGGGAGTCTAAATTTAAGGGCGGGGAAGTGGCAAAGGAGTGCACGATCTCACTGTCGACGTGATTGTGCACATCGTGGGTTCTGGATCGTGGTTTTTCTTTATAAAAAATAAAAATAAAATCAGCAGTTGTATTTTTAACAACCGTCGTATCTCCAGCAAGTCGTGGAGATGATCGTTGTCTTTCGTAGTTTGCTGTCAAATGTTAACTTTTACAATCTCGTGAGGCATGCAGTTATATTTTTAACAACCATCGTATCTCATGAGGCATGCAGGGGCAGTGTGTAGAGGCACAAGTCTCTGACCAAGAGAAGCAAGCTTCAAGTGGCAGCTTTAACTCTCAGACACACGGGCGTGGTACATTTATTTGGAGTGGCAATTGTTTTCAGTGATACATTCGCTGGTAGGAGAAGTGCTGTGTTTCTTCAGAGGCACTGTTGTGTGTCCGTGTTGCAACTGACGCTACGAGATGGTCAGAAAGAATGAGAAGCAACGAGAGGCGTCGTCATGCAGCTGCAAGAAGCACTCATACAGCTAGAGGCGAAACAAGAGGCACAGATACGATGCTACATGATGCACGGAGTTGAAGCTACATGATTGCACGGACGTCTATTCATGCTATGGTGCTACGTGAGGCACGAGCACGAACAAATAGCCGTGCACTCAACTACATGCGCAAAAAGCCACGGATGTGTTTCTGAGAAGCAGCGGCCTCCTTGGTTTTACCGCAATGTGGGATTCGACATTTATCCAGGGCATTCCGAGTTTTACAAGTGTAGGAAGAATCGACTTTCACTTAAATGTTCTGTGGCAGAGGCATGACTATTACTTGTGTGACGAAGAATGTACGTCGAATGTACGTGACGCGAGGATTGACAATAGGCATCCGTTACTGTTTCCCCGGAATGTTTTTGAATTAACTGCGAGAGGCATGAATGTGCCGACGGAATAGGCACAGTCATGTCTGAAATAGTTGCAAGGTCGTCCCTAAGGTGTCCTATACGCTTTACAGTTACAAGCACGATCATCGTTCTTGCCGAGGCACGGAGGTGAATGATGGAGCCTATGCCTTTGCGATAGTCACCTCCCATATTAAGAAGGAAGTAAATCTTCATAGACCTGATACGTCGGAAGCTGGCCGTAAGGCACGCTCCTGCCTCTGTGTTTTCGGTGACGTCACGTTTAGTGCCAGCGGGGTCGACGAAATGCTCGGTTTTCTGATGTTTTTTTTCCAGCAACTTTCTTAACTTTTTATGCACGATAGAGGTACGGTTTTACCCGACGAACTGGAGGCACGGACGTGATTCTAAGGGAGGTAGGGACGCGAAGGATCGTGATGGTGAAGGCGTGCCTATGTTTTCAAGAAGCTTTCATTGACATGTTTTCATTCCGGGGCCATGGCCTATGAGTTTCATGTGTCTTAGAAGGCATTCGGCCTCATTAACGGACATGATGTCAATTTACGCACGGTCTCCATAGGAGTGGAGGCACCGAAGTGCCTTCGTGGGTGTTTTAAGTAGCTAGTTGGTGTTATTGGCGGACAACCGTGCCTCTGTTGTGTTCTTCTCTGAGGGTCACGGGCGTAAGCAATGTTTTCCAAGGAGAATAAACACCTAACTACCTCTGTATTCAAAATGTTTTTCCAAAGTGTTCCATACGAACGATTTTTAATATTTGTGTGTGCACTGGTTTGTTAGAACATTGTGCACTGCTTTTAGGAGCATTTTGTAATTGTTGTCCCTACATTTCAACGCTGCATCCACAAAGGTACTAGTGCATTGCATGCTCGTCATTTTTGTGGATTGCTATGTGTACCTGCTCTGTGCGTTACGCTAATCGTATAGTATCTGTACTGTGTTTATATTTTTCAGTTCACGCCAATATATTCTAATAATAGAAAACTGCAACATTGTACTGGAAATAAACTTGTTCAGAAGATATGTAAACTGGAAGCAAAACTACAAGGTTATCTGTACTGTGTTTATATTTTTCAGTTCACGCCAATATATTCTAATAATAGAAAACTGCAACATTGCACTGGAAACAAACTTGTTTAGAAGATATGTAAACTGGAAGCAAACTACAAGGTTATCTGTACTGTGTTTATATTTTTCAGTTCACGCCAATATATTCTAATAATAGAAAACTGCAACATTGCACTGGAAATAAACTTGTTCAGAAGATATGTAAACTGGAAGCAAACTACAAGGTTATCTGTACTGTGTTTATATTTTTCAGTTCACGCCAATATATTCTAATAATAGAAAACTGCAACATTGCACTGGAAATAAACTTGTTCAGAAGATATGTACACTGGAAGCAAACTACAAGGTTAACTGCGACACAAGCAAATCTAAATTTAGAACAAGCAAACGGCATTCTTGATAGAAAGCATATCTAACGGGAAATCTAGAATAGCATGAGCAATCTTCTAGTTACTTTTCTTGGCCGGGACCACCTGCTTCAGTAGTCGTAGTCGCCCCAGGACCTTGCGCGCTTCCTGGTCTGCTCCTTCTCGAGTTTTGCCCGGCGGAGGCCTTCCTGGATGATGGTGAGGCGGCTCCATATCTCGTACGCAGCGTAAGCATCTTTTGCCGCGTACTCGATGTGCCTCATGGACAGGGGCATGCGCGCCCAGCGCTGGTGCTCTGCGTTGGTGAGCTTCTTCTTCATGTTGTTGTAGTAGTCGTGGACAATGATGCCTGAGACATCCCCAAGGGAGTCCAGAGGCTTGGTAGCTGTAGGCACCCTCCATTCCTTCTGGATGTCGACGAAGTGGGCGATCTCTAGTCCGACGCGCCCGAGCATCTCTATGTCGCCGCCGATGGAGAAGCTAGGAAACGTGTATCTGGGGTCAGCGAGGAAGCTGTCGAACCTGGTGCAGTTCTTGTCGGCGGCGCTCAGTTGGAAGAGCAACACCGGATGATCCTTGCCGATGGAGAGCTGGACGAGGGCTGGTTTCTGATCTTCGCCAATGTCGTTGGTGTACTCCACATCAACTCCGACGATCTTGTGGCGCTCGAATTCAAGGTGTCGCTCGTACTGCTCGATGGTGGTTGCCGCCTTGTGCAAGTCGTTGGTGTGGATCACGTGCAACTTGGTGTTGCCGTGGGCCTGCACCTCCATGAATTCCTTGATGAATCCCATGGCCTGGAGCAGTTGGTCCTCCTGCAACCTGGTTTTTCATGGGGAATAATGAGTGGGAGCGCAATGGCGATTTCTGTTGTTTGTGTGTAAGAAGGCCGCGGCGGAAGTCTAAATTTAAGGGCGGGGAAGCGGCAAAGGAGTGCACGATCTCACTGTCGATGCGGTTGTGCACATCGTGGGTTCTGGATCGTGGTTTCATCTCCCTGGTGGTGCGGTTGTGCACATCCTGAGTTTTTGATCGTGGTTTTTCTTTATAAAAAATAAAAATAAAATCAGCAGTTATGTTTTTAGCAACCGTCGTATCTCCAGCAAGTCGGGGAGATGTTCGTTGTCTTGCGTAGTTTGCTGTCAAATGTTAACTTTTACAATTTATCTCGTGAGGCATGCAGGGGCAGTATGTAGAGGCACAAGTCTCTGACCAAGAGAAGCATGCTTGAAGTGGCTGGTTTAACTCTCAGACACACGGGCGTGGTACATTCATTGGGAGTGGCAATTGTTTTCAGTGATACATTCGCTGGTAGGAGCAGTGCTGTGTTTTTTCAGAGGCACTGTTGCAGCTGACGCTACGAGATGGACAGAAAGAACGAGAAGCAACGACAGGCGTGGATATGCAGCTGCAAGAAGCACTTATACAACAAGAGGTGCAAGTAGAGGCATAGATACGATGCTACGTCAGGCACGGAAATGAAGTTACGTGGTTCACGGACGTCAATTCGTGCTATGGTGCTACGTGAGGCACGGGCACGAACAAATAGCCGTGCACTCAACTACATGCGCAAAAAGCCACAGATGTGTTCCTGAGAAGCACCGGCCTCCGTGGTTTTGCCGCAAGGTGGGATTCAATATTTATCCAGGGCAATCCGGGTTTTACAAGTGTAGGAATAATCGTTTTACACTTATATGTTATGTGGTAGAGGCACGGCAATTACTTTTGTGACGAAAGAATGAACGTCGAATGTACGTGACGTGAGATTTGACAATAGGCGTCCGTTTACTATTTTTCCGGAATGTTTTTCAATTAACTTTGAGAGGCATGAATGTGACGACGGAACATGCACGGTCATGTCTGAAATAGTGGCAAGGTGGTCCCTAATGTGTCTTGAATGTATCACCTGTAATGCTGCACTGTTACAAGCACGATCATTATTCTTGCAGAGGCTTGGTCGTGAGAGCCATGAATGTGTCGACTCAACAGGCACGGTCATGTCTAAATAGTTGCAAGTACGAGATGGGAAGAAACAACAAGAAGAAACGAGGGGCGTAGGCATGCAGCTGCGAAACGCACTTATACAACGAGTAGCACAGCTAGAGGCACATGTACGATGCTACGTGAGGCACGGACATGAACCTATGTGAAGGCATGGATGTTTAAGGTGACTGAGCCATAGGGGAAGGCGCTAGATTTTTAGGATAAGTGCTGTGCAGTTGACAGAGGTGTATGCTTGAGCTCATCGCAACAAACTACTTGGCATGACGCTATTCTGCGCAGCACCATAGTGAAAAATATGTATACTACTGACGTGCGGAGCTAGCAACGTCACTAAACTATTCTGAAACATACTTCACCACAACCATTCATCCTCCATTATTATTCAGCGAATCCCTTTATTATTATCAGAGATAAATAAACTAACCCACGTAAGTGTTTCACCTTCTTTGACAGGGAATTTTCACCACCGTCCTCTTGGACATAATTATATGCTCAGTTACATACCATGACATAACTAAATAACAATATGACATAACTAAATAACAAAACTGATGTGTATAGGCTGTTCAAAAAATAGACATAAATTACTGAACTAGGAAGTATAACCACCGGCAACGCTCTATCAGGAAAGGACATTGATTATCATCCGCAGCAGCTTCATGTTTCCCAATGTTGGCCACCGCTTTTCAGTTTGTACAAGGACAATTGAACCAACCTTTAGCTGAGCTTCCCGGGCAAAATCTGAAAAACCGGTCACCTCCATTCTGCCGTCGGCTCGTATGGAGTACGTTGTGCTCATGTCTATTGCATCATACATCTCTGTTAGGCTGATACCACCATTTTGAGGTAGATATCCCAGGTTCATCTTTAGAAGCCTCACAACGGCAGACGGGATTCTCTGCAGATTGTATCGATATTACTAGATAAAATCAATGTACGAGGACATAAAACATCGAAAATATCAAACAAAACCATGGCAGTGGATCAAAACAAATACTAAATGACTAACTAGACGACCATTTATGACATTGGTGACATTTAGACGCTACACAAAGGGTATGGTGGGGAAGTCGTCAGACTCAAACACATAGTATATCATCTGTCCTAATTGTCTATATGAGAGGTTTACGCCTCGACCGAACATTGTTTTCCCAATGTACTCCCTCTCTGAGTCATTTAGAAAATCAAGAGCTGCATGAAAAAAAATAACTCATTTTCAAACAAATTTGTTTAAACAGATGAACTCGGTATTTAAGTTTAAAAATGAATTGTTAAATTCAATGCATGTGATCAAATTGGGATGATAATCAACAGAATTTCATAAAATGTTTTCAAAATAACTTTGACTGTAAGTATGTCATTAATTTAGTGGACAGGGGTAGGAGTACCAAATTATGCTGATAAACATAGTTGATAAAATAGGATGGAAGTTGGTGCACTTACCTAGTGATGGTTTGGGGACGGGCCTGTAACCTCCTCGAGAATCACTGAATCTCAGATCTATCTCAATGGACAGACTCCCAGTATCCAGGTTTATGATGATTAGATCTCGATAATGAAGATCGTAGTCACTAATTAACTTTTCCCAGCCAGGTCCATGAATTTTAGACTGGTTAGGTTCATCGGTGATGTAGATCTCATATGACAAATCCTCGTTGGTGATCAGTACTGGATTTCTTTGTTTTCCTTCTTGAAATGCTTCCTCTTTCCACTGATATATTGAAGAAGTGACTTGCTGCCTGCAGTAGCATGGCACATACTGCGCAAGAAAAAAAATCTTACCAGGCATGTATAACCAAGACAGATAGCGCTTATCATATATGTACCAATTGTTTTCAACAGGTTGCTATTTGATAAAACAAGGTACATCAAAAATTGAAAACATATCATTAAATGCTTAAATGTGGGCATTCCATTCAAACAATATGGTAAAAACTTGTATTTCCTTCATCAGAAAGATACAATAGTTGGTAGTAACTGATGGGCAGCATGGGGTGGCAAACATTTCTCCTTACCAGGCATGTCTTGAAGCATCGAGGAAGATGCACTGTTATCGCGCTGTGAAGAACGCCTGACTCCAGTCCGGAGCAACCGAAGTTGGTACATATATCACAGCACATGGTTTCCCCTGGAATACGTTGCAAAACAACGTTTATATGAAATTCTCAACACAAGGAAAATTTTATTATCTTGAAAAACTATTCGGCTAAACCGGCATTTTTACATAAATAGTTGTTCACAAGCACTTTCCTAAAAAGGATTTCTGCTGCTTGGTTTTAAAAGCAGCTTTAGCAAATGTATATTTCAAGACAAGACAGGCAAAAAGGAGAAACAATAGTCTATCATCAGGCGGCTCAAAGGAGTGTTTGTAACATTAAAATTATATGTAAATTGGTCGGAGCTGCACCCAGCAACAACGTCATCCGCGACCATACGCCATCGCCGCCGACACCAACCACCGGAACATGTGTGGCTAGGTGGTATTTGAAACGGGTGATCCATCAACGTTAACCTTGCCTCCAGCGTACAGGACCCCAAACGCTATCTTCAAGCACAGACGCCGACTCCCAGTCAACAGCACCCCAAACGCCGACCTCCAGCACCCTGTGGCCGGTTAAGCAATAGAGCTCAACGTCTAGCCACTCGCTTGGACTTCCGGCCACCTCCGTTATTTGCAAGACCTAACGGGCTTCAATTTAAACTACTAACCTCCCTCGGCGAAGTTCATCGCTCACATGTAACTTGGACGCCGCAGGTCGCTGCAGCTCGTAGCGTTCTCAAGCACAAACACCGACTTCAAATCAACCCCACCCCTAAGGGCACGCGTCGTGTACAGGTTCGGCCTCGTACTGCGTTGATTTGGTCTAGATCACAATGAATTTCCAGGCAATTCCTAGCATAACCGCGCAGATGCGTCGCTTTCATTCACGGAGAGACGAAACCAACAGAGAGGAAAACGGATCGTAGCAAAAAATTCACATAGAAATTAAGAGAAAATAGACTAACCCTGGATCTAGAGGGAGAATCGAGAGAGAAGAGACGATGAACGCTACAGCGGGTGAGTGGGAGGGGGCGGTCTGGGTTGGCACAAAACAGAACAGACAGTTATAATACGCGCCTGCTCACTGACATGGGGCTATAGGCTTATTATAGGAGCATAGAGGCACGCACGGACGGCCCCAACACGCACGGACTTACATGCATATAAGGCACGGTTTTGTTTCTGTTTTCGAAATTTTCTCAGTGGGGCGTTCACTGAGACAGGTTGTGCACGTCCATGACGCACGACCATGCTTCTGTTTTCCGAAGTATTTTTCCCTAGTACGGTCTCTCGGAGGGACAGGGACGTGAAGCCACGGAGCTCATCGTCCTGTAAGGATAATAATGAGACGCACGGAAAGGCCTTTGTATTTTAAATGTACATGCAGACGGTTGGCACACGGTTGTACATGCGGACGACGCACATACGTCTTTTGTGTTCTCCTAGTTGTTTTCGCATGACACGGCCATTCCTAGTTGTGTTCTCCTAGTTGTTTTCGCATGACACGACCATTCCTAGTTGTGTTCTCCTAGTTGTTTTCACATGACACGGCCACTCCGAGGGACAGTGGAGTGAAGCCACGGTGCACACGTTTATCCAAGGAGAAAATGCAGTGAAGTGCCTCAGTTTTCGTAACATTTTAAGTTGCTTGTTCACTGAGAGAGGCACGGGTGTATGTTTAAATGACGCAAGACCGTGATACTATTTTCTGAATTGTTCATTTCGGACATGGTCTCTCGGAGGGACACGATGTCTGCAATTAAAATGGGCACGTAATCTTTCGCTTTGACGAATTCTTCGGATGCATCAGTTTTGTTCAATATGATAATGAGAATGGAAACCCAGCATCTAAAAAGTGATTGGAGGTTCGTTGCTGACCTTAAATCATTATCACAGCATTCCAAATGTTTTCAGAGACGTGTTCACACAGACATATGATTTTCACAACCTCTTGATGCACGTTCGTTTCTCGTGGGGTGCACGGACGTCCTTCGGAGAGGCGCGGTTGCAGCAGTTGCAGGTTTGCAGTGGACGCATGTTGCTTTTAAAAGACAGAATTTCATGCCAAGCAACTGAGATAAACAAGAGGATACTAGTTTGATTTTTGAGCATCTGTGTGAGCTGATTTCTTTTATCATAGGGTCCAGAAACATATGATCGATATTGAAAACAGAAAGCATGTACATAATTGCTTGACCATGTTTACACAATGCACTCATTCAATATAGCAAGTACATCTCTTCAGACCTATTTTTCAGCATCCACAGTTGAATGGATCTGGCAAATCCAGATATTCAACACCTGTGTTTTTTAAGTCCATGTGCATGTGCTCGCAAGTTGTTGTTAATTTAAGCTCTGCGCAATTAGAAGCCCTTTTGTCCATCTGCAGTACCTCTTCTTGCCGTTTGTAAAATTCACGAGTGAAATCTCTGCGCAGGCCAAACTTAAGCCTGATGGTCAGTAGCATCCTAGCATTGAGAATAAAGAATGTCACAAATTCAGTGTTTGCATCTGTGACTTCATACTCTTCCAGCGTTAATGTCCTCAAAAAAATGTCGCAATTATTGAGAAACACCCGCTGCTTTTGGCGCCATTCATTTGTTATACCTCTTTGATCCGATCCTCCCCCCTAAACACACGAGAAGAGCAAACTTAAGAGTTAGTGCCAGTATATTGTGCATATTATGCGTGGGCTTTCAACGTGTGTGAAATCATCACCTTGATATACATGTTTTGCAAGCATTGAAAGCATCGCAGCAAGTCAACAATATCATCCAGATTAAAGCATGTCTGTGAGATAAACAAGGTCTTGACGGAATCCAGCCCCACGTGTAGGCTACTTATGCAGAGACCCTTCATTGAGCACATAACGTGATATTATTAGCTCGTGGATGTGAATATCAAGTGCTTTTGAATAACGCAGGTCAAAGTAACGTGCAAAGGCAGTACCTGAATAACTGTAGTCCCAATGATGATATTTGTTTCGTTGGGTAATTCAGAAATTTTTCCCAGTGTGTCCAACACAGGTGCGGACAAAACTGTTATCTGTAGTTGTGCATTACAGAATCATGTAGCAGTCTGCGGAGGGAAGGTGCATCCTCAATGATTAGTTTTCCCGTCGGAACGAATGCCAATGCTTACAAGCCTAGCTGAGTTTATTCGTAGACAGTAGAATTTCTTGTTGCAAACAAGCAGCAGGCACTGCAGGGCAGGGCAACCGTGGTGGATGAACTTCCGCAAGGAGACATCCGATAAATAAACCTCCACCAGCGAAAGTCTCCTGAGCAGTGGGAGGCAAAGCATTTCTACAAGATTGTCTTCTAGTTTGCACATGGCGAAGGTGATGGTGTGGAGAGACGAGCGGAATCTCGAGATGGATGCCGGTGGCGACGGCATAGAAGAAGGGATTCTGCGTGCTTGCCTGGGCCCTGGGTAGAAGAACTTTGGGAATATATGATAGAACTCTAAAACCTGGAGTTGGTCCAGATTCCGAGACAGGAACAACTCATCGACGCCACAAGGTTCGCAGTGGAGGTAGCTTGTCGAGATGCAGAGGCGGCGAATCGGGCCCATGTGATCGGAGAGGATAGATACAGGAAGACTGAAGCCATCAGCGACAGATTCTCCGCGGCAGTTGCAACTAAGATGTCGGCAGTGAGTTCCGATGTATGTTTCCTGGACGATTTGCTTGCCTGGGAGAACGCGGATGATTTGGCAACATATTTTTTCCAGAGATCTGGTAGAACGAGTATCAAGGATCACACGAAAGTCGAGATCGAGTGGTGCGGTGCGCCATATGCGGCACCACCGAGATGCGAGCACTTGTGTCCGCATGCCTTCCTTTATGGTCAGACGAGAGATGATCTCGCCGAGGATGGCGTCGGGAAGATCGCTGATGTGGTCCGGACCAGACTCAACATGGTTCTCGGATCCAGTGGGCGAGCCACAACCGCTCCTCTTAACGAGCTTAGAGGGCACGGGTACAGCCGCAAACCTCGTCTTCTTGTTGCTAGAGGCACGCCTCTTCATCTCCATTGCCAAGCTCGTGCCGCCTCCGTTGTAGGTCTCTGTGCGGTGGATCTGGGAAAAGGGTTAGGGTTTTACGATCCATAAAGATGACAATATATATATACGTACCTAATCTACAAGATTTCGATAGACGTGGTGGAATAGTCACGACGTGGACAGACGTGCGTCTTCACGAGGCACGGGTATCAACTGTCCAGATACACAGAAGTTTGGTGGGAGAGGCATGTGTCCGAATACTCAGTTAGAGACGCACGGTTGCGCGGTCTGTAGAGACACGGGGGTGTGGCGCCACGACACGGGGGCAAATGTCATGTGAGGCACGTGTGTGCAGGCGGTGGAGGCATCTAATTGCAGTCTGTACAAGCACGGACCTCGTTGAAGCCTCCACAGAGCCAGCTATCAACTCCCTGGATGCACAAAAGTGTGGTGGCAGAGGCATGCCTGCGAACACTCAGGTGAAAAGACATGTTTGTGAAGTCTCTGGATCCACGACAGTGTGTCTCCAGCGGAACGTAAAATCCACGGCTCGTGGCACGTGAGGCACAAGGGTGCAGGCTTCGGAGGCACCGAAGTCTAGCCTCTACAGGCACGTACGATTGTCTACCCTCTGAATGCACAAAATTTCGGTGGCAGAGGCATGGATCAGAATACTCAGCTATGGAGGCACGGGTGTGTATTCTCTTTAATCACAAGGGTCACGGCAAGTGTCATGTGAGGCACGTGTATTGAAACACCAGAGGCGCAGAAATGAAGCCTCTTAGGCACGAGTGTCAGCCCAATGGATGCACAAAAGTGTGGTGGCAGAGGCATGGGTGAGAATGCTCTGCTGGAGAGGCACCGTTGTGAGCTCTCTGGACCCGCGGGCGTCTGGCTCCACGGGCACCTAACAGTCACGGCTTATGTCAGCTATGGAGGCACGTAGATGCACGCGCCGGAGGCACTGTTGGGGAGTCACTACACGCACGGGCGTGGCGTTTCTCCATGCCTGACTCAGCATAAACCCTCTCTGGGTGCAGAAAAGTTTGAGCAGAAGGCGCCGAAGTAAGGGCTCTACATGCACGTGTACCAACCTTTTTAATACTCAGTTAGAAAAGCACGGTTGTGAAGTTTCTAGACAAAGTCTGACCTTAAGACGAAGAACAGCCGTCATGTCATGAGACACACGGTTTTATTGGCCTACCAATCACGGACTTGCTTCGGTATTGGAAAGGTTCCCACTGACGATTTCATTATCAGTGGGAACATGGTACTATACTAAAAAAGAGTCAGTGTCGTGACGGTAAAATACTCAGAATCTTTCCGCTGAAACATTGACGTTTGCACAGTTACAACATTTTCGTTTGCACAGTTACAACACTTTATAATCAAGGATTGTTATGGCAAGCTTACAGACGGTACAAAATATTACAAGGGTTGTCTGTTCATGTTCAGACGAAACGCACGTTCAAAAGGGCGCAACAACATGTAACCCTGCAAGCTTGGACAACTTACTCCAGCTCTGTGTTCAGCAGTCACATCTGAATGGGTCCGTCAAATCCAGGTATTCAACACGCGTGAGTTTTAAATAAAAGAACCGGTGCTTGCACGCTCCTTATAATATAAGGCGAGCACGTTCAGAAGCCTTTTTGTGCCACAGAAGATCCTTTTGATGCTTTTCGTAAAATTCTTCCGTGAAGTCTTGGTGGTAGCGATAGTTAAGCCTCATGGTCTCAAGCTTGCTTGCACTCAGAACAAAGAATCTCACAAATTCAATGTTTACCAAGCAGGGTTCATAGTCATCCAGCGTTACTGTCTTCAGACGAAAGTCATCTCGTTTGACAAACGGTCGGTGCCTACGACGCCATGTATTTGTTTCTCCGCAACAGAGTCCTCCCTAGATGTACATGAAGAATGAAAATACTTAAGATCTAAAAACAGAGATTCTGTCGAAAGAGCATCCAGTGTAAGATATTCATTGGATTCTTTGTAGATACGGGTGTATGTAATACTAAAACATGTCTAGCCACGGGAGTATCAATTTACAGTCGAATGTAAGACAAGCCTTTTAAGACATACAGTACAAGTAGTACAGTATGCATGTTATGGGCTTTCAACGTGTGTGAGAATCATCACCTCGATAAACAAGTTCTCAAGGCTTCGAAAGCATTGCATCAGGGAAACGGCCACGTCCACTTCAAAACACATCTTGATGAGCAAAGTCTTGACCGTTTGAAGCACTGTTGTCAGGCTGACTGCCGGCAAACCCTGCATGGTGCACGCACAACGATTTTAAAAATTGAACAAAAGGTTCTATTACATGAAATTTGTTTACTCGGACAAATGCAGCTGAAAACTAGGTACCTGGATAATTGTAGGGTTACGCGTGACCTTGGATTTAGAAAAAAAATCATGGAATTTGCCCACAGAGTCTCTAGTTTAGGTGCAGACATGACAGTTATCTGCAAGTTGCTGCTGAGAATATCGTTAAGCAACCGCTGAAGTGACGGGGCATCCTCTATAACAAGTTCGCCATGTCCACAGCGAATTCCAATGCTTACAAGGTTACGTGAGTTTATTCTTATGTAGCGGCTTTCCATATTCCAAGTAAGCAGTAGGCACCGGAGTGCGGGGCAACTAGAGTGGATGATGCTTTCAAGCGTGATGTCTGATATACCAACGTCCACAAGTGAAAGTCTCTTGAGCAGTGGTAGTTTAAGAGCCTGAACGTAACTGTCTGGTATTTGGCAAAGAGCAAAGGTGGCGGTGTGTAGGGAGGATGCAAACGGAGAGAAGGACGCCGGTGCAAAAGGCGCAGATGATGGGTGTGTGAGTGGTCGTACGACACACTCTCTCATGAAATCTGGGAACATGTAATAGAACTCGAGCACCTGGAGATTGTTTAGTTTGGATGATTTCAACCAGGCGTCAACGGCGGAGGGTCTGGATTGGAGGTAGCACGCCGGTATGCAGAGATGGTGAACTGCGCCCACATGGGCAGAGAGGATGGCATCCGGAAGGGTGGTATCATCAGCGCCAGATTTGCGAGGGCACCGAGTTCCGAAGTGCCTTTCGTGGGCGAGCTCCCAGGTAGGAGGCGCCACGGAGATTTTCTCGATATGAACTGTTTCTAGAGGCTTAAAAAGACGAGCGGCAGGGATCTCACGGCAGTCGAGATTCAGAGGAGCGGTGGGCCATAAAGGACGCCATCGACAGGTGAGGATGCAAGTACGGGTGCTATCCCTGATGGGGAGACGAGAGATGATCTCACCTAGGATGACGTCCGGGAGATCGCTGATGCGGTCCGGACGAGTTTTTCCCTGTGCTCCTCAGATCCGGTGGGCGGACCCTCACCGGTCCCCGCTGGTACCGCCAAACACCCAGAGGAATGCGTCGTCGGTGGCACGAGCCTTGCCCTCTTGGTACTAGAAGCGTCGGACTCCATCTAGGAGCGACGGGTGCAGTGGATCTGGAAAGTCGGGTTGGAGGACAGAGGTGTTGCAAAACACCATTTATAAAAAAAGTAGTATTTTTTAAGTGATGTCGTTGCGAGAACAGTGACATCGGACAGTGGCAACAACCCGTAATCCATGCCTCGACTTGATTCACGCACATGCCTCTCCAAGCAGCGTGTCACTATAAACATACTGACCACGGACGCACGATCACAACTCTTCTTTTTGACATGGGACGCACGACCGCAAGTCTTCTTCCTAATATGGGACCGTGCCTCCGCTTGCTCGACCAACGTGCCTATCTGAGTACACGACTCAGCTGAAATAATGACAACTGGGAGGCACGACCGTCCCCTCTTATAATATATGACCGTGCCTTGACTAACTTCACGGTTGTGCCTCTCTTACTGCACAAAGTCAGCTAAGCTAATCATACCACAGAGGCATGACCATGAGTCTTCTTAACACAAGGCTGAACCTGCACTAGGTTCAAGTGCCTCTCTGAGCAAACATGCCGAACCGAGAGACACACCCACAACAACAACAACATCGACGACAACCACGTTTAGGATCGCATCTGCTTTCAGTGCCATAGTTTGAATAAGAATTTGAACTGATAAGTTCTATTAGGCATGTACTATGAGGATTTGAACTGCACTCATAGTTTGAAATAACACACGTACGATACTTAACTTAATACCACAGTAGTTAAAATTTATGTGGTGTAATGCCATCCCTCCATCACCGTACACATATCGTGTCATTCCGTTTTTTTGTAAAGACCGGTGATCACAAGTGAGAGCGAGTCCTGCACGCGCACAGTGTGCCACTGGATACTGATGAGTACAACGCAATCAACTCTCAGCCTAGCTGCATCTGCAAAAGCAGAAATCCCGGTGATCGCCATCCTTCCATCTTTGTGTATACAGTAGGTGCCAGTCAAATCAAAGTTGCTGAAAATTTGTACAAGCCGGATGCTGCCCTTGAGAGGCAAATATCCAAGCTTCATCCTAAGATCATTGGTAACAATAGCTGGGATTTTCTATACAATAACAAACTATTCTGGCATTAGATTACGAAGACACGCATGTTGACTGTGGTTTAGAGAAAGAAACAACAACGTACCAAACGGTCTGTGTGAACGTTGATGAAACATAGACGGTGCACAAAGGTAATGGCGGGCATGTGTTTAGCATTTAGGACTAGTTTAATCATGCAAGCCATGTCGATATATGAAAGTTTTATGCCCCGGGTGTAGACCGTCTCGTCTATGTAGCTCTTTTCCGATAAACTGAGGCCTTCAGGGGCTAAATAAATACAACCATGTATTAGCCACTATGTGTGAAGCAATGAATAGAGCAGTTAAAACTAAAATAAACGAATATTGGCTTTTAAAAGGGAAATTACAGTTTTAAACTACATTGTGAGTACAAAGAAAGATTTAATACATTATATCACAGATATTAAGCACATAAATATCAACGGCATACCACAGTAAAATTATAATAGATAAATGTTAAACCAGAACAAATATTGATAAGCGATCAGAACATACCAACGGAAGGTTTGGGTAACGCTTTGTGACCTCCTCGATATTCACTCAACATCAAGTCAATGAGAAAGAAGAAAACTTCTGCTTGCAAATCCAATTGTATAATATCACCATAAAACAGATCATAGTCACGTATCAACTTTTCCCATCCAGGTCCATGAAACTTAGACATGTGGTTGCCATCTGTAAACTTAATCGTGTAAGACAATTCCTCAGTAGTGCCGAACACAAGGTCAAAATCTTCGTCTTCAAAACCATCCTCGAAAGCTTCATATTTCCATAAAGAGATCAAAGAAAGGACCTGGTTCCGGTAGTAGCATGGGACATACTGCATAAAAGTAAAATTAAGACAAAGGTATATAAATGTTTTACTGATTTTCAGAAAACAAATGCATGAAAGAGTTTTTTTCCTTGAATTTTCTTGGCTTTCAGGCACAAGCACAAGCAACATCTATGACATTTAATTAAACCTATACAAAACAATTGAACTTATAATTACATCAAGGCCTATAAAATAGAAACAAGCATGTGTAGTGTAGTTCGCTCCGAAGGAATACGTGTGGTTGCTGACTGCTGAATAAAGATAACTGTAACAAATATAGTGACGAAGGTTTTTTACTGGCCATGCGTGATTTGGTAGCAAAACTTACCAGGCATTACTCATAACAACGATTCAAAGACACAATCAAGAAAGATTGGGCAACATCAGATTCAACACCGGGGCAGTTGAGGTTCCTGCAAACATCACACGCCATCTTTGGCTGCGAGATGTAACAATATATAAGACTCGGGTTCACTAATTATTAAAGAAAAATTTATTTCAACACTCCGCTAATGGTACAAAGAATTAAAGGACTGTATATCACTGATACACGCTTGTTTCAACGAGTAAGACAGAGCGGAGCGAATGCTGATATGGTGATATCCATTGATGTTAGTGTCTCTGTAAAAAATGAAAGAACACGCACAGACCTCTTCAAATCTACAAGCTCTTGTAGCGAACTAGCTGGAAAAAAATCAACTGTTGTCCTCCAAGATTATTCCCCTATAGAACCTCTTCAAAGGGGTAGGATATTAACACAAAAACTAAAATTAACAGGGTAACAGACAACAAGAATCCATCTAAAAAATTATAGTGCGCAATGCGTAGGTACTAAGCAGAGGGGAAATTTTTTACTGTATTTCAGAGCAAGTGGGCGAATCATAGATCCATCTATGTGGACTGTAGAGTGAAGAAGACGAAGCAAGAAAGACGGAAGGAACCAGAGAAGGGGAGCGGAAGAGCAAGTGACTCGGGAGGGAAGACGCACATAACGATCTATTTATGGAGTAATTATGGAGAGGGAAGAAATTTTGTGTACTCGCTCGCCAAAGCTGAAACTACTGACAACAGTAAATGGCTCCTTGCCATCCCAACGCAAGAAAAAGGGGCATGGGAGGGGGGTGGGGGTTGGTGGTTCTGGTGAGTAGGTGGAGTATTTGGTCGAGCCGAACCATGTCGAAGTCCCTCACCTTCATTTCCCCTCTCGCTCTCTCACTATATCTCTTCCCTCTCTCTCTCTCTCTCTCTCTCTCTCTCTCTCCTCTAAAATTCGACGCCGCCTACGACATCGCATCTGCTCACATCCTTTAGGCCATGTCGACACAAAACTTTGGACAAGACGGGAGGAAAGAAGGCTTGAAATTCCTTGAACTGGATTTTGATTTCTATGTAGGTGATTTCCTACTACATGCGGAGCATTGAACTGGGGTTTGTTTTCCAAACAAAAGATTTGAGCTCTAAACATTCATGTGTCCTTGTAGGGGAACCCTGACACCATCGAAGACCATGATTTCTGTGGCAAAGAGCTCGACCGTCCTCTCTACTATGTTCTTCACGATACCAAGCCTCTCAGGTGTGTGGCTTTTGAAGGAAGTGACACGGGGAGGAGGTTCTTCGGCTGTGCTGTGAAAGTTAGTCACTTTCGAAAATCCGAGTTACTTTCTTGTTGAATCAAACTGTTTGGATATAGGACTTGTAGTCTACCAAAGAAGACTGATTTCTTCTTGTGTTTTCCGGTTGATTGTAGGAAACATTGTGTAGTCCTTTTACTTTACATAAAAGGGTAAAGGTCGCTACTTATTTTACATCATTGAACACAAAAGAAATGATCTAGACACTCTCATGTTTGTCTACAAATGGGACCTCTGTTTAATAGTCAGTATATTATTCAAAAAAACTCTCTAAATAAGTTGTCTGCAGAGGTAGCTCCATATCAATTCAAGCTGGCTTAAAAGAAACTAAGTACAATTATGAAATAACTCCGCGAACAGGGTGGGCGAAGCACCATAATTAGTGTTGTGGGTACCTAACCATTGAAGTGCCACATTGCACAAACACGGTTCATAGTTAGTTGAATGAGGTTATAAACCAAGTATATGTGAACTTTATTATATTCCAGAGCTTCTGCAGCAGTGTATTAATAGTCTCTGTTTATTTTGTTCCTTTTTTGTTCGCAGAGAGGCGTGAACTGTGGAGTCGTCGAATGGGTTGACCGCCCATGGCCTATCATTATGCAGAGGTGCCTACTCAAGCTCTGGGGGATGTTAGATGAGAGCAATGATGATAGGCAAGCAAAGGATGAAGAGATAAGCAGGCTTAAAATGGATAATGAACAAGTGAACCTTAAGCTCGAGAATCTTGTTGCAGCTATGGAAAGAACTAATGTAACTACCATGAAGATTGACAGGTAGAAGAAGCAGATGGGTATCGTTGATAAAGACGTAAAGCTCATTCAGAGGTCTCTCACAAGTGCCATTCATAATCTTAAGGACGACAAGGGTGAGATTAAGCTGGACAGGGATTTTCTGAAGGAGGAGGTGCATAAGCTGAAGGAGAATAGAAAGAAGACGCAAAGCGTCATCTGTGATCTTTTGGGGCAAGGGTTTGCGTACACTGATGACCTCCTGATGATCAAGGCTATCCTCGAAGAATGATCATTAACAGTTGCCTTCTTTTGAAACGTTGCAAGGGATACTCGTCTAGTATAAGTTTATGCTTGGACATGGTTACTTGACTAAAGGCATGTATCTCATTTTTTGCAATCTTTCAGAGGGTGTGTGACGGTCTACACACATCAAATATTGATCTCCTGAATATTTTTATATTTCAAAGAGGGCGCATCCGGCAATCTTTCGTCTTGGATCATTCCACGAGACATGGGTTACTGTAATCTAGCAAGGCACAGATGTCACTTTGGCAGGCATGGGGAACCATGCCTCTGGTGACGTAGCACTGACTTGTCAAAGGTACAGTCCTATGTCAGACAGGAGCGCCGCACTAGCACTGACACACATAAAATCTACAATCTACAGAGTCGCGCTTACTCCTGAAGCTAACGCACAACAGTGCCGACTCGGTTTTTTGTACTCAGACATAAACTCGTTCACGGACATGCGTTTACACAAAAGGCACATACTGTCTGAGGTCGCTGGGAGCACAGTTTGAGATTAAGCAGAGCCACGGCCATGTGCACGTACAGTCTGCCACGAAAGGAGGCAATGCCGTCTGGTCACTGCAGACACACTGGTTTACATGCACTAGATCCAGGTTCTTTGCAGAACAGTCAAGACGGTGCCTCTTCTCTTCCAAATGTTTTTGTTCCCTGGTCGACGACCGCACACAAATTTTTTTGTAGCATCACGATAGTGACATAAAACTATCAAATTTTCAGAACAGCGGGTGCATAGCACAAAAGCATTGTTATAACAAGCTTACAAAACGGTGCAAAAGGCTTCAGCCATGTTTAGACATAACACAGAATCAGATTGGCGGAACAACATCTAACGGTACTAGCTTGAGGAACTAACTACAACCCTGTGTCCAGCAGGCACAAGTGAACGGATCTGACATATCCAGGCATTCAACACGCCTGTGTTTCAAATCCAAGCACAGATGATTGCAGCATGCTGATAACTTGAGATGGGCGCGTTTGGAAACTTTATTCTCCCACAGGAACAACTTCTGTTGCTGTTCGTAAAATTCTTGCGTGAAGTCTGAGGGAAAGCGAAACTTAATCCTCATGGTCTCTAGCTCCGTTGCATTCAGAATAAAGAACCTCACAAACTCAATATTCTTCCCGCTTTTTTCATAATCTTCCAGCGTTACTGTCTTTAAATGAATGATGTGTTCTTTGAGAAACGCACGGTGCTTGCGACGCCAAAAATTTCTTGCACCATCAGGAACGTTTCCTCCCTGAAAACACATAAAGGTTGAAAGATACTCAAGATCTATGGAAGGACAAAATGAACGATAAATTCCAGGACCCCTGTCCCAATAAGTTTGTCGAACATTTCCCTAGATACAGATGTATGTATAATAAAAATAAAAAAAATGCCTAGACATAGGGTGTATCCATTGCAAACAAAATGTAAGATAAGCTTTTTGAGATGCAAGGAGTGCTGCACTATGCACGGTATGACCTTTTCATTGGGCGTGAGAATCATCACCTGAACAAACAAGTTCTCCAGATTTGGAAGGCACTTAAGCAAGTGAATGACCAGGTCCACTTGATAAGTCATGGCCAAAAACAAGGTTTTGACAGATTGCTGCATTGTAGATAGGCTAGCCGTCGCCAAATCCTTCACATAACATGGAAAATAAAACATAAAATTATTAGAACAAAAGGTTGGATGACATGAAACTACTTTCTCAAGGAAATGCAGCTGGAATCATTGTGAAATGTCAGTACCATAAGAACCCGTGGAGTCAAGCGAGATCCTGAATTTTCCCAATTTCTCCAGTTTGGGTGCAGAGATGATGAATACCTCCATGTTATTGCTCTGGAGATCGTGGATCAACCTTTGAAGTGAGGAGGCATCCTCGATGATGAATTTTCCTATCTCACCACGGATGCCGATGCTTACAAGGTTAGGGGAATTTATTGTGATCCGATGCCTTTCTCTATTGCAAACAAGCAACATGCACTTGAGTGCAGGGCAACTAGAGTTGATCATGCTTTGCAACGAGAAGTCTGATATATCAACCTCAACAAGCAAAAGTCTCTTGACCAGTGGTAGTTCAAGTGCCTCTACATAATGGTCTGGTATCTGGCAACACGCGAAGCTCACAGTGCGCAGAGAACAGGTAAACCGAAAGATGGACTTCGGTAGTGAGGGCGTAGATGAAGAGCATGTGTGTGATAGTTTGACAGTTTCTTTCACAAATCATGGAAACAGGTAGTAAAACTCAAGAACCTGGAGATTGTTCAATCTGGGGGACTCAAGCCAGGCGTGGACAGTAGAGGGTCTTCATTGGAGGTAGCACACCGGTATACAAAGGCGGAGAACTGCACCCACATGGCTGGAGAGGATGGACTCTGGAAGGCAAGAACCATCAACAGGAACTGTATTTCCCTGATGCCAAGTTCCGATGTATTGTATACGAGCAAGCTCCTCGCTGTAGGTAGAGACCCTACTGATGATCTTGAGATGAACAGTTTCTAGGGCGTTAAAAAGACGAGCGACAGGGATCTCACGGTAGTCAAGATTCAGAGGAGCGGTCGGCCAAACAGGACGCCAACGACGTGCGAGAATCCGAGTGCGGATGCCCTCCCTAGTGGAGAGACGGGAGATGACCTCACGAGGATGGCATCCGGGAGGTCACTGATGCGGTCCTCGCCGCTTCCAGCCGCTACCGCCAAGCCACCAGAGGACGGTGTCGCTGGTGGCGCGAGCTTCGCCCTCTTGGTGCATGGCGCACCGGAGTGGGTCTCCATTTCCGTCTCCATTGCTGGGATCGCGCTGCCTGCGAGTGCCGCTATATGTGGCGTGGATCTGAAAATACCAAGGAAAAGGGTGTGTCTAGGGTTTCGAGACACCGTCCGTTCGCCTTAAATAGCCGGAGCCTGGCCTCGGGCGACGAGCCAGAGCGGCGTCGCCGGAGGGGACGCCCGTCAGACCCTTGGGTTTCTGGAGCGGCGCCACGTGGTGGTCACACCCGAATACGAGGAGAAACCCGTCGAAACATAACTGGGGATGGGAGGGAAGGGGAGAGGAGTTTAGGGATCCGTTCAAAATGATTCCGTTGACTCTATCACCAGGAGAGGCACAGTATGGCGGCCCAGACAGGCATGCTTGCATTTTACGTGGGGTCACGTTCGTGCGTGTATAGCGGAAACCCGCGGCAGCCGCCTCATCCTTGATTCAGTGTTTCGGGTCACAGGCATGGGCATGAAGCGCTCAAAGGCATGGTCGGTGGTATTACATAGAGTCACGCTAGCCTGTGATTCTATTAGACGAAGATGCACGGGCGTTTAGCCCACGGGGATGAACCTTTGTCTTACGAACAACCACGGACGTTTACTCTGCAAGGCACGGATTGGCCTATAAGAGAGACGCTGTTTTAAAAAGCTTATTTCCTTGTATTTAAGAGCACGGACGTGCAGTCCATACAGACACCGTTCCGTACTGAATTGTGTCACGCTTCTTTCTTGATAAAGGCGTCGACGTTCGTGGCTGTCTGTGTTTCAGTGTCAAGGGTCACAAGCACGGGCATACAACCCTCAAAGGCATGGCGTGCTATTATATAGAGTCACGCACAAAGGTTTTCTGATTGTATTCCGAATGAGTCGGTGGGCTCGGTCAAAAGGAGAGGCATGCACGTTAAGCCCTCGGAGGCATAGTTTGTTCTTACTCGGAGTCACGTTTGTGCGTTTATTACGGAAACCTAATAGATTCGGGCGACTGTCCTTGTTAGAATTCTTTTCGTTGTATTATTTTAACTCAAATGCATGAAGACGACTTTCTGTGTATCAGTGTTTCAGGTCATAGGCACGGTTGTCAAGCCCACAAATGCACGAAGGCGACTTTATATGTTTAGTAGCGTTACTGTCCTTTACGCGTGTCAGTGTTTCAGGTCACAGGCACGGTTGTCAAGCCCACAAACGCATGTCATGTCATTATCCAGAGTCACCTTCGTGTCTCTTTGTGTTCCAAATGCATCCGTTGACTATATTACCAGGACAGGCACGGTCGGGATGTCGAGGGAGGCATGCTTGTGTTTTACGCGGAGCCACGTTCGTGCGTTGATTGCGGAAACACAACATTTCGACGGGGGTCTCCACCTACTCGGGTGTGAACTCCACGTGGCACCGCCACGGAAACCCAAGGGTTCGACGGACGTCTCCTCCGGTGATGCCGCTCTGGCTCGTCACCCGAGGCCAGGCTCCGGCTATTTATGGCGGACGGACGGAGTTTCAAAACCCTAGCGACACACTCTTCCATCCTCTGCCCGCCGCAAGGCCATTCATTCCTCTTGCTGCTCTCTATCCTGACCCTCTCCGCCATGGCTGGTCAGGAGGAGACTACTGTGGAACCCAGTGTCCAGACACTGCAGGAAATCCAGGCTGACGAGGGTTCCTCATCTGTAAGTTCACTCTGCTTCCGCTTCAGTCGTTTTTTCTTTCCTTTGGCTAATTTGTTTAGTTGTGAAACGTGAATAAGCTAGACGGAGTCTCGAAACCCTAGCCACATACCCTTCATCCTTTTGTCCGCCTCCAGGCCATCAACTCCTCTTTCTGTTCTCTATCCTAACACTCTCAGCCACGGCTGTGCAGAAGGAGACTCCTCCAGAGCGCCATGTCCAGTCGTAGGAGAAGATCTCGGCTGGCGAGGGTTCCTCATCTGTGAGTTCGCTCTACTTCGGCTTCAATCGTTTTTTCTTTCTTTCAGCTACTTGATTTAGTTGTGAAACATGGATCATTGTGGTGAGCTTCATCCTAATGTTGATGAGGGTGCTTCCTGCCATTAATCTGACATCTTCTCCTTTGACCAGCTGAAGAACCTGTTCAATACTGTGGAAGACTTCGTGAAGATATCCACGAAGTTGGACGAAGAGAACAAAGCCATCATTGCACTTCTGATGGATGAGAAGGCGCAGCTCGAACTTTAGCGCGATAAGCTGAAGCTGGAATCATACGTTATGAAGAAACAAATCGAGGAACTTCGTGGCGAGCAACCAAAAAAGAAGTCTCGCCGGACTAAGTAGATAGCAGCAACCCTGATCCTAGTATCTGAAGCTGTTAAGTAGTGCACTAAAAGTTTCTTATTCTGTCTTCCGTTACCTCGTGCCGTCAGTAACTTTGATAACAAATGTGTTTTACTTTCCTGGGTCACGTTCATTCCAAGTTTATATGTACAGATGAACATTAACGTAATGGCCAGTTCTAGAGACGTTGTTTTTAAAAGCACGGACGTGAAGTCTCTGCAGCCAAAGTTTTTGAACCAACTAGAGTCATGTCTTGTGCACACACGAAGGTGTGGACATTCCTTCCTTTCTTTGTTTCAGTGTTTCGGGTCACAGGAAGGCATAGTCGGTGGTATTACATAGTCACACTAGCATGTGACTCTATCAGATGGAGATGCACGGCCGTTTAGTGTTAAGGGTCATAGGCACAAGCATAAAACGCTCAAAGGCATGGTCCGTGGTATTACGAACACGAACTCTTGTTAATAAAAGTTCACAAGATATGAACTCTCTACGGACACAATTGCGTACTGAGTTGGGTCACGCTTTTTTCTTGATGTTACGTATATTATTCGATAGAAGCGTGGAGGTTTGTCGTTGTATGTGTCACAGTGTTAAGGTTCACAGGCACGGGCGTACAGTCCTCAAAGGCATGGTATTGTATTATATAGAGTCACGCTCGCCTGTCTTTGTGTTCCGAATGATTCCGTCCACTCGATCAGATGAAGAAGCACGGTCGTTAAGCCCACAAAGGCAAAGCTTTGTCTTACGCACAACCACGTTCGTTCTTTAATTGCGGAGACCCAGCGGAATTGGTTCAGATGAGAACACCCACTGTTTACTCTGTGAGGCACGGAATGGCTTATTCGAGAGACGCTGGTCTGGTATATTGCTCGCACGGTCGTGAGTCCCAGAAAGTCACGGCGTGCCATTGTGTAGAATCACGTTAGTTTGTCTACGTGTTCCAAATGAATCCGTTGAACTGTCCGCGAGCACAGGCACCGCCATGAAGCCCAGACAGGCATGGTTATGCTTTACATGGGATCACGTTCGTGCGTTTATAGCGGAAACCCGCAGCAGCCGCCTCATCCTTGATTCAGTGTTTCGGGTCACAGGCACGGGCATGAAGCGCTCAAAGGCATGGTCGGTGGTATTACATAGAGTCACGCTAGCTTGTGACTCTATCAGACGAAGATGCACGGGCGTTTAGCCCACGGAGATGAACCTTTGTCTTTCGCACATCCACGAACGTTTACGCTGCGAGGCACAGATTGGGCTATAAGAGAGACGCTGTTTTTAAAAGCTTATTTCCTAGTATTTAAGAGCAAGGACGTGCAGTCCATACAGACACCGTTCCGTATTGAATTGTGTCACGCTTCTTTCTTGATAAAGGCATTGACGCTCGTGGCTGTCTATGTTTCAGTATCAAGGGTCACAAGCACGGGCATACATCCCTCAAAGGCATGGCGTGCTATTATATAGAGTCATGCACAAGGGTTTTTTTTGATTGTATTCCGAATGAGTCGGTGGGCTCGGTCAAAAGGAGAGGCATGGACATCAAGCCCTCGGAGGCATAGTTTGGTATTACTCGGAGTCACTTTGTGCGTTTATTGCGGAAACCTAATAGATTCGGGCGACTGTCCTTGTTAGAATTCTTTTCGTTGCATGACGTTCGTGCCTTTATTGGGGAAACCCAACGGTTCCACGGGCGTCTCCTCAGATTCGGCTGTGAACGCCACATGCTGTTGCTCCGGAAACCCAGTGGTCTGACGGGCGTCTCCTCAATGAATAGTGTCGGTACCCTAGCTAATAGCAACATATATCAACATTGGTCCTAGTTGCAGCTTCACAGGACCATTTATGCCACACATGGAGCTCAGCCTCGGTGCATGGTTTTTTTGTGTGTCTGTGTCTGGATAAATGTCTTAAGGAAACACAAATTGGTTCGTTCTAACATACTGCATCAGCCGAAATGGCTAGACCGTTTACCTCACAGACGCATGGCCCTGTTTCGAATACCCGTGAGGCAGTTGGAAATGCCAATTTTTTTCTATGGGTAACGACACGTGGGGTCCCCTTGTCATCCGCACAAAGGCGCCACCACATGTAACACAATTGGCTAAGTGCACCTAGTACTCCACATCATTTTCAACTTATTCGTCCCTTTCTCGACAAGCGCCACCGCCACCAGATCCCAACGACGCATCTCTTCGCTGCCGGATCTGCGCGGCCGCAGTCAACTCTGGCAAGTAGGTGAGATCTCCCCTCATCCCCCTCGTGAATCTTCTTCCCTTCCCAAACCGCATGCGTCTCCCTCCGGGCGCGGATCTGATCCAGAAATTTTATTTGATACATGCGGTAGATGATTTGTTGATGGATATATGGTTGTTTGATAGATTGATGGATGTCGTAGTGTAGGATCTGAGCCGTACGAGGGAAAAGAGAGGAAGCACTGTGTATTGTACTATGGTAGCGTACAATTCAACTTAGAGTTCAATATGTTCTGTGTAGAATGGAGGAAGCACCGTGTCGACTGTGCAAGTCACGGTGCCGGACCAGCCTTTGTACTGCCACGCTGTTCGGCATCTACTTCCAGCCTACTTTTGTTTTTGCAGTGGTAACAATTTATATGAACCTTCTGACAGTTCATTAATTTTGTTTTTATTGCTATTTCCACTAATGCATTGTGTTTGTTATTTGTTTTTATCTTGCACAGATCGTCCCATGCAATGTGATATTGGCATTCAATGAGCTCGTCGGAGACACCGAGACCTTCGACGCTCTTGGGGGCCGTACACTATGCAGGTCGATAAGGGGCGAACGATAACCCAGATTGGAGGAGATGAATGGGATCGTTTCATCGCCTGCTTGCGTCTTAGTGGGGGTGAATTGATCAGCTTCTCCTTCATAGGAGAAAGGCCCAGGATTTCTGTTATCTATCTGAATTTGATTTCCGACAGTGAGGATGAAGTTCATGAGGAGGATGGTGAGGATTCAGATGATGATGACAACCCACTTGATGAAGCACTCTATGCCCAAAGACTGAGGCTGAGTGGCGATGAAACGTGCAACCTCTGGGACATGCTTCCGCTACGTGAAAACTACATCGAGATGCCATTCGTGACCCGCCTCACAAGGATGAATGTTAAACAGCATCTCATGGTATGTTACTTACTGTGGTAATTACATGATATGCATGCTTAATAAGTGTACTAGTTGATTTGATATGCATGTTGTAGTACTGTGATGATATGCCATGTGTAGAATTCATTTAGTGCATAATTTTTTATGGTATGCATGTGTTGTAGTAATGCGATATATCCTTATGTAGTGTAGTAATATGCGATGATATGGTTAGTGTACATAGTAAACTAATGATATGCTTAATTACTATAGTAATTTGATGATTAGCGTCTGTAGTGATGTGATGATATATATGCTCAGTGTTGAATCCAATGATATATGTGTCTTCAAGTGTATGATTTGCTGATAATTGCACGTGACATGCTCATATATCATATCAACTATTTTCAGAAATTACCTAAGAGGCTATCTGTTAGTTGTGGCATCGAGACGCATGAAGAAGTCATGGCTGCTGGACTACGCCTTACCAGAACGGGCTCCATCACCACATGTGCCTACGCAGTGGACATGGACGGTCGCACTGTCTTCAACCGGGCGGGGTGGAATAAGTTCCTTCATGGCAAGAATCTTCGGGTAGGTCAGGGCATCCTACTCACTGTTGCGAACACCCGTCGCCGTGACTTGAGGATGATGATCACCATCAACCTCATTTAGAACTGGCTGGGCCATGTTTCGATGTCAAATGAACTTGGTATGTTAGCTCTTGTTTCCAAGTACTTGTCGTGTATTACCGTACCTATCTATCTATATATATCTAGGTTCAGTAAATGGGCCATGTATCACTGTGAAATGAACTTGTTATGTTTGGGACTTGTTTTGCTGTTGCCCTAGCGGTTATTTGAGACTTCCTTCAACTTGAAATTGTCTTGACTTGTTGTTGGATTCTTGGTGTTGTTGCTTTATTTGAGACTTCTATCAATCCTATGGATGAGAAGGAGAAGGCGAAGCTCGACCTTCAGTACGACAAGCTCAAGCTGGACACATACGTTATGACAAGCTCAAGCTGGACACAGGCACGGGCATGAAGCACTCAAAGGCATGGTTGGTAGTATTATTACATAGACTCACGCTAGCATGTGACTCTATCAGACGGAGATGCACAGGCGTTTGGCCCACAGAGCTGAACCTTTGTCTTACGCAAAGGCATCGTGTGGTATTATATAGAGTCATGTTCGCTTGTGTCTGTTTTCCGAATGATTCTGTCGACTCGTTTAGACGGAGAGGCACGGCTGAGAAGCCCATCGAGGCATACTTTAGTATTAGAGAGAGTCACGTTCATGCGTTTATTGCGCAAACCGAACATAATTGGGTTCTGATATGAACACTCGCTGTTTACTTTGTGAGGCAATGAGTGGCATATTAGAGAGACGCTGTTTTTGAAGCGCTCAAAAGGCATGGTCGATGGTATTACATAGGCTCACAGAGATGGACATGCATTTAGCCCACAGAGCTGAACCTTTGTCTTACGCACAACCACATGCGTTTTCTCTGTGAGGCACAGAATGGCCTATGCGAGGGGCGCTGTTTTTAAAATCTTATTTCCTTGTATTTAAAAGCACAGACGTGAACTCCCTACGAACACGGTTCCGTATTGAGTTGCGTCATCCTTCTTTCTTGATATTACGTATATTATTCGATATAAAAGGCGTAGACGTTCGTGGCTATCTATATTTGAAGGAAATATGCCCTAGAGGCAATAATAAAGTTATTATTTATTTCCTTATATCATGATAAATGTTTATTGTTCATGCTAGAAATGTATTAACCGGAAACATAATACATGTGTGAATACATAGACAAACAAAGTGTCACTAGTATGCCTCTACTAGACTAGCTTGTTAATCAAAGATGGTTAAGTTTCCTGACCATAGACAAAGGAGTTGTCATTTGATTAAACAAGGTCACATCATTGGTTGAATGATCTGATTGACATGACCCATTCCATTAGCTTAGCACCCGATCGCTTAGTATGTTGCTATTGCTTTTATCCATGACTTATACATGTTCCTATGACTATGAGATTATGCAACTCCCGTTTGCACGAGGAACACTTTGGGTACTACCAAACGTCACAACGTAATCGGGTGATTATAAAGGAGTATTACAAGTGTCTCCAAAGGCAGATGTTGGGTTGGCGTATTTCGAGATTAGGATTTGTCACTCCGATTGTTGGAGAGGTATCTCTGGGCCATCTCGGTAATGCACATCACTATAAGCCTTGCAAGCAATGTAGCTAATGAGTTAGTTACGGAATGATGCATTACGGAACGAGTAAAGAGACTTGCCGATGCGAGATTGAACTAGGTATTGGATACCGACGATCGAATCTCGGGCAAGTAACATACCGATGACAAAGGGAACAACGTATGTTGTTATGCGGTCTGACCGATAAAGATCTTCGTAGAAAATGTAGGAACCAATATGGGCATCCAGGTCCCGCTATTGGTTATTGACCGGATATGTGTCTCGGTCATGTCTACATTGTTCTCGAACCGTAGGGTCCGCACGCTTAAGGTTTCGATGACGGTTATATTATGAGTTTGTGTATTTTGATGTACCGAAGGAGTTCGGAGTCCCAGATGTGATCACGGACATGACGAGGAGTCTCGAAATGGTCGAGACATAAAGATTAATATATTGGACGGATATATTTGGACACCGGAAAGGTTCCGGAGAAGTTTGGAGCTCGGGAGGTTACCGAACTCTCCGGGAGGTATATGGGCCTTATTGGGCCCATGTAGGAGGAAGGGAGAAGGAACAAGGGAGGCGCGCCCCAAGCCCAATCCGAATTGGGGAAGGGGCGGCCCCCTTTCCTTTCTCCTTCCCCTCTTCCTATTCCTACTACTAGTACTACTTCCTAATACTAGTACTCCTTCCTTCCCTCCAAATAAGATAAGGAAAGAGAGGGAAACCTACTTGGAGTAGGTTTTCCTCCCTATCATGGCGCCCCTTGAGGCCGGCCACCACCTCCCTCCCTCCTTGATATCCGGGGGAAGGGGGGCACCCTAGGACACACACGTTGATACTAGAGATCGGTCCATCGCCGTGTGCGGTGCCCCCCTCCACCATATTCCACCTCGGTCAAATCATAGCAGTGCTTAGGCGAAGCCCTGCGTTGGTAGAACATCAAGATCGTCACCACGCCGTCGTGCTAACGGAACTCTCTCTCTCCCCGGAGCTTTGCTGGATCGAAGCCCGAGGAGCGTCACTGAGCTGTACGTGTGCCAAGAACTCGGAGGTGCCGGAGTAACGGCGCTAGGATCGGCTGGATCGCGAGGAGAACGTACGACTACTTCCTCTACGTCGTGATCGAATCGGAGGCGCCGGAGTAACGGCGCTGGGATCGGCTGGATCGCGAGGAGAACGTTCGACTACTTCCTCTACGTTGTGATCGCTTCCTCTTTGGTCTACGAGGGTACGTAGACAATACTCTCCCCTTTCGTTGCTATACATCACCATGATCTTGCGTGTGCGTAGGAAATTTTTTGAAATTACTACGTTCCCCAACAGTGGCATCCGAGCCAGGTTTTATGCGTTGATGTCATATGCACGAGTAGAACACAAGTGAGTTGTGGGCGATACAAGTCATACTACCTACCAGCATGTCATACTTTGGTTCAGCGGTATTGTGAGATGAAGCGGCCCGGACCGACATTACGCCAGACGCTTACGCCGAGACTGGTTTCACCGTTCTGAGCACTCGTGCTTAAAGGTGGCTGGCGGTGTCTGTCTCTCTCACTTTAGTTGAACCGAGTGTGGCTACGCCCGTCCTTGAGAAGGTTAAAAGCGGAGTCTATTTGACGAAGTATCGTTGTGGTTTTAATGCGTAGGTAAGAACGGTTCTTGCTCAGCCCGTAGCAGCCACGTAAAACTTGCAACAATAAAGTAGAGGACGTCTAACTTGTTTTTGCAGGGCATGTTGTGATGTGATATGGTCAAGACGTGATGCTATATTTTATTGTATGAGATGATCATGTTTTGTAACCGAAGTTATCGGCAATCGGCAGGAGCCATATGGTTGTCGCTTTATTGTATGAAATTCAACGCCTATAATTGCTTTACTTTATCACTAAGCGGTAGCGATAGTCGAGAAGCAATAGATGGCGTAAATGACAACGATGCTACGATGGAGATCAAGGTGTCGCGCCCGGTGACGATGGTGATCATGACGGTGCTTGAGATGGAGATCACAAGCACAAGATGATGATGGCCATATCATATCACTTATATTGATTGCATGTGATGTTTATCCTTTATGCATCTTATTTTGCTTTGATTGACGGTAGCATTTTAAGATGATCTCTCATTAAAATTATCAAGTAGTGTTCTCCCTGAGTATGCACCGTTGCCAAAGTTAAATGCGTCTTAGACACCACGTGATGATCGGGTGTGATAAGCTCTCGTCCATCTACAACGGGTGCAAGCCAGTTTTGCACACGCAGAATACTCAGGTTATACTTGACGAGCCTAGCATATGCAGATATGGCCTCGAACACGGAGACCGAAAGGTCGGCGTGAATCATATAGTAGATATGATCAACATAAGATGTTCACCATTGAAAACTACTCCATCTCACGTGATGATCGGTTATGGTTTAGTTGATTTGGATCACGTGATCACTTAGATGACTAGAGAGATGTTGCTAAGTGGGAGTTCTTAAGTAATATGATTAATTGAACTTAAATTTATCATGAACTTAGTACCGATAGTATCTTGCTTGTCTATGTCTGCTTGTAGATAGATGGCTCGTCTTTGTTGTTCCGTTGAATTTTAATGCGTTCCTTGAGAAAGCAAAGTTGAAAGATAATGGTAGCAATTACACGGACTGGGTCCGTAACCTGAGGATTATCCTCATTGCTGCACGTAAGAGTTACGTCTGGATGCACCGCTAGGTGCCGTGCCTCTTCTTGCAACCGACGACGCGTTAAGAACGTCTGGCGAGCAAAGCCGATGACTACTCTATAGTTCAGTGTGCCATGCTTTACGGCTTAGAACCGGGTCTTCAACGACGTTTTGAAAGTCATGGAGCATATGAGATGTTCCAGGAGTTGAAGTTGATATTTCAACAGAATGCCCGGATTGAGAGATATGAAGTCTCCAATAAGTTCTATAGCTGCAAAATGGAGGAGAATGGGTCTGTCAGTGAACACACACTCAGAATGTCTAGGTATTACAATCACTTGACTCAACTGGGAGTTGATCTTCCGGATGATTGTGTCATTGACAGAATTCTTCAATCACTGCCACCAAGCTACAAAGGCTTCGTGATGAACTATAATATGCAAGGGTTAGTAAAGACTATGCTCGAGCACTTCGCAATGTCAAGGCTGCGGAGGTAGAAATCAAGAAGGAGCATCAAGTGTTGATGGTCAATAAGACCACTAGTTTCAAGAAGAAAGGCAAAGGGAAGAAGAAGGAACTTCAAGAAGAACAGCAAACAAGTTGCTGCTCAAGGAAGAAACCCAAGTCTGGACCTAAACCTGAAATCGAGTGCTTCTACCGCAAGCAGACTGGTCACCGGAAGCGGAACTGCCCCAAGTATTTGGCGGATAAGAAGGATGGCAAGGTGAACAAAGGTATATGTGATATACATGTTATTGATGTGTACCTTACTAGAGCTCGCAGTAGCACTGGGTATTTGATACTGGTTCATTGCTAATATTTGCAACTCAAACAGGACTACAGATTGCGAACAACGGCAAAGGACGAGGTGACGATACATCGTGGGAAATGGTTCCAAAGTCGATGTGATCGCGGTCGGCACGCTACCTCTACATCTACCTTCGGGATTAGTTTTAGACCTAAATAATTGTTATTTGGTGCCGCCGTTAAGCATGAACATTATATGTGGATCTTGTTTGATGCGAGACGGTTATTCATTTAAATCGGAGAATAAAGGTTGTTCTATTTATATGAATAATATCTTTTATGGTCATGCACCCTTGAAGAGTGGTCTATTTTTAATGAATCTCGATAGTAGTGATACACATATTCATAATGTTGAAACCAAAAGATGCAGAGTTGATAATGATAGTGCGACTTATTTGTGGCATTGCCGTTTAGGTCATATCGGTATAAAGCGCATGAAGAAACTCCATCTTGATGGATTTTTGGAGTCACTTGATTATGAATCACTTGGCACTTGAACCGTGCCTCATGGGCAAGATGACTAAAACCCCGTTCTCCGGTATTATGGAGAGAGCAACAGATTTGTTGGAAATCATACATACATGTATGTGGTCCAATGAATGTTGAGGCTCGTGGCGGATATCGTTATTTTCTCACCTTCACAGATGATTTAAGCGGATATGGGTATATCTTCTTAATGAAACATAAGTCTGAAACATTTGAAAAGTTCAAAGAATTTCAGAGTGAAGTTGAAAATCATCGTAATAAGAAAATAAAGTTTCTACGATCTGATCGTGGAGGCGAATATTTGAGTTACGAAGTTTGGTCTACATTTGAAACAATGCGGAATAGTTTAGCAACTCACGCCACCGGAACACCACAGCGCAATGGTGTGTCCGAACGTCGTAATCGCACTTTACTAGATATGGTGCGATCTATGATGTCTCTTACAGATTTACCGCTATAATTTTGGGGTTATGCTCTTGAGACGGCCGCATTCACGCTGAATAGAACACCGTCAAAATCCGTTGAGACGACACCTCATGAACTGTGGTTTAGCAAGAAACCAAAGTTGTCGTTTCTTAAAGTTTGGGGATGCGATGCTTATGTGAAAAAGCTTCAACCTGATAAGCTCGAACCTAAATCGGAGAAATGTGTCTTCATAGGATACCCAAAGGAGACAGTTGGGTACACCTTCTATCACAGATCCGAAGGCAAGACATTTGTTGCTAAGAATGGATCCTTTCTAGAGAAGGAGTTTCTCTCGAAAGAAGTGAGTGGGAGGAAAGTAGATCTTGATGAGGTAACTATACCTTCTCCCTTATTTGAAAGTAGTTTATCACAGAAACCAGTTTCTGCGACATCTACACCAAATAGTGAGGAAGTTGATGATGTTGATCATGAAACTTCAGATCAAGTTACTCTGAGAACCTCGTAGATCAACCAGAATAAAATCCGCACTGCAGTGGTACGGCAATCCTGTTCTCGAAGTCATGCTACTAGATCATGATGAACCTACAAACTATGAAGAAGCGATGGTGAGCCCAGATTCCATAAAATGGCTTGAGGCCATGAAATCTGAGATGGGATCCATGTATGAAAACAAAGTGTGGACTTTGGTTGACTTGCCGAGAATTCGGCAAGCAATAGAAAACAAGTGGATCTTCAAGAAGAAGACTGATGTTGTGGTAATATTGCTGTCTACAAAGCTCGACTTGTCGCAAAGGGGTTTCGACAAGTTCAAGGGATTGACTACGATGAGACCTTCTCACCCGTAGCGATGCTTAAGTCTGTCCGAATCATGTTAGCAATTGCCGCATTTTATGATTATGAAATTTGGCAAATGGATGTAAAGACCACATTCCTGAATGGGTTTCTGGAAGAAGAGTTGTATATGATGCAACCAGAAGGTTTTATCAATCCAAAGGGAGCTAACAAAGTGTGCAAGCTCCAGCGATCCATTTATGGACTGGTGCAAGCATCTCGGAGTTGGAATAAACGCTTTGATAGTGTGATCAAAGTATTTGGGTTTATACAGACTTTTGGAGAAGCCTGTATTTACAAGAAAGTGAGTGGGAGCTATGGCATTTACGATATTATATGTAGATGACATATTACCGATCGGAAATGATATAGAATTTCTGGATAGCATAAAGGGATACTTGAACAAGAGTTTTTCGATGAAGGACCTCGGTGAAGCTGCTTACATATTAGGCATAAAAATCTATAGAGATAGATCAAGACGCTTAATTGGACTTTCACAATGCACATACCTTGACAAGATTTTGAAGAAGTTCAAAATGGATCAAGCAAAGAAAGGGTTCTTGCCTGTATTGCAAGGTATAAAGTTGAGTAAGACTCAATGCCCGACCACCGCAGAAGATAGAGAGAAAATGAAAGATGTTCCCTATGCCTCAGCCATAGGCTCTATCATGTATGCAATGCTGTGTACCAGACCTGATGTGTGCCTTGCTATAAGCTTAGCAGGAGGTACCAGAGTGATCCAGAGTGGATCATCGACAGCGGTCAAGAACATCCTGAAGTACCTGAAAAGGACTAAGGATATGTTTCTCGTATATGGGGGTGACAAAGAACTCATCGTAAACGGTTACGTTGATGCAAGCTTTGACACTGATCCGGACGATTCTAAATCGCAAACCGGATACGTATTTACACTAAACGGAGGAGCTGTCAGTTGGTGCAGCTCTAAACAAAGCGTCGTAGCGGGATCTACATGTGAAGCGGAATACATAGCAGCTTCGGAAGCAGCTAATGAAGGAGTCTGGATGAAGGAGTTCATATCCGATCTAGGTGTCATACCTAGTGCATCGGGACCAATGAAAATCTTTTGTGACAATCGAGCAATTGCCTTGGCGAAGGAATCCAGATTTCACAAGAGAACAAAACACATCAAGAGACGCTTCAATTCCATCCGGGACTTAGTCCAGGTGGGAGACATAGAGATTTGCAAGATACATACGGATCTGAATGTAGCAGACCCGTTAACTAAGCCTCTTCCACGAGCAAAACATGATCAGCACCAAGACTCCATGGGTGTTAGAATCATTCTTGTGTAATCTAGATTATTGACTCTAGTGCAAGTGGGAGACTGAAGGAAATATGCCCTAGAGGCAATAATAAAGTTATTATTTATTTCCTTATATCATGATAAATGTTTATTGTTCATGCTAGAAATGTATTAACCGGAAACATAATACATGTGTGAATACATAGACAAACAAAGTGTCACTAGTATGCCTCTACTAGACTAGCTTGTTAATCAAAGATGGTTAAGTTTCCTGACCATAGACAAAGGAGTTGTCATTTGATTAAACAAGGTCACATCATTGGTTGAATGATCTGATTGACATGACCCATTCCATTAGCTTAGCACCCGATTGTTTAGTATGTTGCTATTGCTTTTATCCATGACTTATACATGTTCCTATGACTATGAGATTATGCAACTCCCGTTTGCCTGAGGAACACTTTGGGTACTACCAAACGCGTCAACGAATCGGGTGATTATAAAGGAGTATTACAAGTGTCTCCAAAGGCGGATGTTGGGTTGGCATATTTCGAGATTAGGATTTGTCACTCCGATTGTTGGAGAGGTATCTCTGGGCCATCTCGGTAATGCACATCACTATAAGCCTTGCAAGCAATGTAGCTAATGAGTTAGTTACGGAATGATGCATTACGGAACGAGTAAAGAGAGTTGCCGATGCGAGATTGAACTAGGTATTGGATACCGACGATCGAATCTCGGCAAGTAACATACCGATGACAAAGGGAACAACGTATGTTGTTATGCGGTTCCGACCGATAAAGATCTTCGTAGAAAATGTAGGAACCAATATGGGCATCCAGGTCCCGCTTATTGGTTATTGACGGAGATGTGTCTCGGTCATGTCTACATTGTTCTCGAACCGTAGGGTCCGCACGCTTAAGGTTTCGATGACGGTTATATTATGAGTTTGTGTATTTTGATGTACCGAAGGAGTTCGGAGTCCCGGATGTGATCACGGACATGACAAGGAGTCTCGAAATGGTCGAGACATAAAGATTAATATATTGGACGGATATATTTGGACACCGGAAAGGTTCCGGAGAAGTTTGGAGCTCCGGAGGTTACCGAACTCCCGGAGGTATATGGGCCTTATTGGGCCCATGTAGGAGGAAGGAGAAGGAACAAGGGAGGCGCGCCCCCAAGCCCAATCCGACTGGGGAAGGGCCGCCCCTTTCCTTTCTCCTTCCCCTCTTCCTATTCCTACTACTAGTACTACTTCCTAATACTAGTACTCCTTCCTTCCCTCCAAATAAGATAAGGAAAGAGAGGGAAACCTACTTGGAGTAGGTTTTCCCTCCCTATGGCGCCCCCCTTGAGGCCGGCCACCTCCTCCCTCCCTCCTTTATATACGGGGTAGGGGGCACCCTAGGACACACAAGTTGATCCTTGAGATCGGTCCTTAGCCGTGTGCGGTGCCCCCCTCCACCATATTCCACCTCGGTCAAATCGTAGCAGTGCTTAGGCGAAGCCCTGCGTTGGTAGAACATCAAGATCGTCACCACGCCGTCGTGCTGACGGAACTCTCTCTCTCCCCGGAGCTTTGCTGGATCGGAGCCCGAGGAGCGTCACCGAGCTGTACGTGTGCCAAGAACTCGGAGGTGCCGGAGTAACGGCGCTAGGATCGGCTGGATCGCGAGGAGAATGTACGACTACTTCCTCTACGTCATGATCGAATCGGAGGCGCCGGAGTAACGGCGCTGGGATCGGCTGGATCGCGAGGAGAACGTACGACTACTTCCTCTATGCTGTGATCGCTTCCGCTTTGGTCTACGAGGGTACGTAGACAATACTCTCCCCTTTCGTTGCTATACATCACCATGATCTTGCGTGTGCGTAGGAAATTTTTTGAAATTACTACGTTCCCCAACAATATTTCCTTGTATTTAAAAGATAGCGACGACACGCTTTTGAACAAAGCACAAGAACAGTGGTTCCACGACAATCACGTCTCAATTTGCAGAAACAACACTGTCGTGATTCTATAGGACACTATGTTCTAGGCTGTGCACCATGTTTCCACCCAAACGTTCACCACAGGGTCATGGACATACACGGAGGAAGTGCTGTCTTTGTGATAATGCATTTACGCCTTACAGTACAAGAGGCACGAGGAGGCATGTAGATTAACGTCACCACAAATGAAACAGATTATACATGCGCACGCATATAGAGAGATGCATAAAAAGTGGAATACAAGAGATAAACTAAGTTGGTAATACTAAACGACCGATGGTACTAATTAATAATGGAAATTAAGGACATGCATACAATATTAGAGTCAAATTTATAGTAGAGCACACACAATAAATAGAAGTCCTGATCATGATAGATCGACTGGGTCACTGGAAACTCAAAAGTAGTAGTAGCTAGCATAAATATATAGAACTTGCCTCCAAGCATGTGGGATGTGGCTTGCAGCAAATGAACGGAGAGCCAAGGCAAGGACCTAATCAAGGCGCCCTGTTTTGTGCCCTTCATGGTCCAGAGGTTGGACGAGAAGTGGGGGCGGCGTCAGCGAGGTGGATGTGCTCCTGAACGAGCTTCGCCAAAGTTTGCCTGTGGTCGAAGTAGGCCGCCATGGTCGCCTCGTGGACGGCGCTGCAGGTGTCCTCGTAAACAATCTGTCCGTAGATCTGGCTGAACTTGTCGATGTCATCATGCATGATGAGGCGCTGCGCGGCGAGAGCGACCTCCAGGTGTTCCTCCGGCGGCGTGCCGACCGGGAGCTGGAGGGCCATCAGCGCAAAAAAGAGATCGTTCCCATGGAGGCCAGCGAGCCGGGTCGTGGAAGCCGAGGCGGAGGCTCAGCCTTTACGGAGGCGACGCATGGAATGGAGGCGAGCAGTCAGGTCCTTCACCTTGTTGTTGGCGAAGCTGAACTTGTGAATGAAGTCTTCCAGTGCACCCTTGAGCCAGGCGGCGAAGCTGGCGTCGAAGAAGGAACACCCCATGGCGGACATCAGCAGCCCCTGGAGGCGCTGTAGCGCGTTGGGCTGCGGGTTTCTCTCCCTGACCACCTCGATAAGACATACGGTGGTCACCTGAATCGCCTCCATGGCCGATCTCTCACCGTCTCGCTCTTGCTCTGATAGCGAGATAGTTGGATCGGAGTAGAAGAAGATGGATGGTGACGCTTTTAAGCAAAGCACAAGCATAGCGGTTCCACGACAGGCACGTCTCGATTTGCAGAAACAACACTGTCATGGTTCTACAAGACACTATGTTCTAGACTGTGCAGCGTGTTTCCACCCAAAACGTTCACCACAGAGTCACTGACATGCACAAAGGAAGTGCCGTGCAGTGACAACAGACGCATAGTCTTACAGGTACAAGAGGCACGCCTCATCAGACATTGTAAAATACTTCAGCTAACGAGTTATTTGGAGAGGCACGACCGTCACATCACACGTGACTGTGTGTTCCAGATGATTTTAGTCGCTCGCTCTATTCACAAAAGGAAATCCAAACATACAAACGGTGCATAAAAACTTGAAAACTTGATAGTTTTTTGAGCTTGTGAGTTTCTTTACGGCTTAAGAGCACAAAAACAAGTTCCTGACAACCTTACAGACAATGGATAAAGTACAAGCTCGACGTCCAAACTGGAAAGCACGCAACAACACCTATCTCTAACAGCCGGATAACCGTTTTCAACATCCACATGTCAATGGATCCGGCAAATCCATGATTGGACACTGGTTTGTCCAGATGTGTACTTTTAAATCCAAGTTCATATGCCTACAATACCCTGACAATATAAGACGAGCTCGTCTAGAAGCCTTGTTGCCCCATTGAAGCACCTCTTCTTGATGTTCATAAAATCCTTCAGTGATGTTGTCTAGGGGGGGGGGAGAGAAACTTAAGCCTCATAGTCTCTAACTCCTTTGCATTCCGCACAAAGAACGTTGCAAATTCAATGTTTTTGTTGCAATGTACATATTTTTTCAGCGTTGTTGTCTTCAGGCGAGTGTCATGCTGTTTAAGAAACACCCGGTGCTTGTGGTGCCACTTATTTGTTACACCTTCCTCGCGGCATACTCCTCCCTGAAAATGCATGAAGCGTGAGAATACTCGAGGACTACAAAGGGAGATAGAGGCCTCGAATATAGTACGCTATGTGTTGTATGTGCTTTTAATGTGTCTGGAAATTGTTACCTCGATAAACAGGTTCTCTAGGCTAGGAAAGCATCGCATCAAGGCAACAACCTTGTTCAGATTTAATGACATGTGGATAAGCAGGGTCTTCACAGATTGAACTGCCATTGATAGGCTGACTACACACAAAGCCTGCGCCAAGCACATATCATAAATTTAGCTGGATAAAAGGTCGCGTGACATGAAACTTCGACACTTCAAGGCATGGAAGTAAAGAGTATAGTGCAAAAGGTGAGTACCTCGATAACTGTAGGGCCAAAAAAAATCTTGGATTCAGGAAATCCTTCATAAAAATTACCCAAACACTCAAGCTTAGGTGCAGAAAAGACAGTTATTTGCAAGTGCCGGCTCTGAATATCGTGAATCAATCATTTAAGTGAGGGCGCGTCCTCAACAACGAGTTCACCATTCTCACAAAGGATACAGATGACTTCAACTTTGCCTGAGTTTATTATGATGCAGTGGTCCAAGTTATTGCAAACAAGCAGGAGTCACTCGAGGGCAGGGAAACCATGGCTGATTATGCTTTGCAGTGAGACGTCTGATATATCAACTTCCAAAAATGAAAGCCTCTTGAGGAGTGGAAGTTTAAATGATCGTGCATACTGATTGTCAGCTTTGCTTGCTTCCCGCAGCTTAAGAAAATTTAACTGCCTTTGATACCTATAGCGGCTTAAATATCACTGCATAGTTACTCATATGTCATTAGGCCCCTTCTTAAGCCGCCATTTTGAATAGACTTAAAATGTTTTCCTCCGGATTAAATTTTAACCGGAACTTCTTATTTTGTCATAGGCTTCAATTTATACAATGGCACCCAAGGCTCCCAAAGCTCCTGTGACTCGCAATCGGGTCAAATCCTTTGGTACAGAAAGCACTTTGTCTGACTTTGTGAAATCCGGCCATCTGCCCAAGAGAGAGGTCATGTCTTATCGTGCTCCTAACCCGTCAGAGGAGAAACCTCAACCCAAGCAGGGGGAGGTGATCGTGTTTACTGATCACATGAACCGGGGCTTCGCTCCACCCGGTTCAAAATTCTTCAGGGATGTTTTACATTTCTTTGACCTCAGACCTCAAGACATTGGACCTAACTCCGTGTCAAATATTTGCAACTTCGAAGCTTTCTGCGAAGTGTACCTAGGAGAAGAGCCTAGCGTACTTTTATTCAGAGAATTGTTTTACTTAAACCGGCAGAATGGGCCCAGTCTGGAACTTGGTGGCATCTCGATTCAGTGGCGGAGAGACTGCCTATTTCCTTAAGCTGAACTGCCGAGTCATCCAAAGGATTGGAATCAGACGTGGTTTTACTGCGAGGATACTTCTCCGGTGTGAAAATCCTCTGCCCGGCTTCCGCGCCTTGCGCCTTGACTCCAACCACCCGCTGCCGGATAAACTGACTACTGTTGAACGTCTGTCACTCGCTCCCACCATCAGTAAAATCAAAGCTCTTTTGGGAAATGGCTTAGATGGTATTGATCTAGTCCGATTCTGGATCGCTTGGCGAGGGATTTCATTAAGCCGTCGCCCTAGCTTAATGTGCACTTACTCAGGCGAGAAGAATGATCCACTGCGTCATAGTCCCGACGACTTACCAGATGATGTGGTGGATGCTACAACCCAGACGTTGCTGAAAGAGGGCACGGTGACCAGTAATGCCTTTGGCTTACTTCCTTTCGCAAGAAGAACCCGGCCCTACGCAAAGAAGTCATCAACCTCAATAATTACTCCTTACTATGTTATACCTTACTTTTATTCATATCCCCTTATCATTACTCACAGGCCGATGATAACTTCTGGAAGGTCAAGTATAACCATGAGGCAGCCAAACAAGCCAGAGCGGCAAAAAGAGCCAAAAGGAAAGCCGCCAAGACTGGGACTTAGAAGAAGAGGAAGCCAAACGCTTTATATATGTTTAAACTTGACGACACTGATGATGATGAAGAAGAGCTAGCTTTTTAACTCCTTTGACTCTTTATCATTACCTTGCTGATATTAAATCTTTTCAGGAAGACACGGGGAACAGCCAAGCCGTCGAGGAAGAGGTAACTATAATCTCCTCCGACTCCGAGCCCCTGTCGCGTCAGAAAATTCAAAGAGTAACCCGGAAAGTAAGATTTTCACATCCTTTGGCTTACCAAGATCCTCAATTTCTTTTGAAGCAACAGCAATTTGAAAGCCGGAGGCAGACCCGACCAGCAAGGATATAGAGCTCTCCTCCGGCTTAGCTGACGTAACCAGGAAGCGTCGGGCTGAGGTTATCTCCGATTTACGTTCTGTTTACCCTTTGGCGGGTTTAATTTGTCAACCTCTCAATTCATCTGACTCCAATTATCAGGATACTTCTCCTTCCTCTGGCGAGTCTATGCAATCTAACACGCCGGCTTTCAAAACTGCCCCTGGGTAATGTAATTTTGTTTACCTTATGCTTTACCTTACTCATGGTTTTGCACTCATCCTTCTGTCTTGTCCACAGCGTACAAGTGAAGCCCAATAAGAGGGCAAGAAAGAATAAGCCGTCCCAAGACCCGGTCATAACTGAACCGGCTCTCGAAACAACTACCCCTAACAATTCCACTCATCAACCGCAACTTGAGCTGGTTTATGATATTCCAGCACCAACCTCTGATCCACCCGCCGGAGATACTCTCAACAGCTCTGATAACCTGGAAGCTCCTAGCCCGGCCAAGACAATTGATCCGGAAATTGAGATTCTGAAGACTCAATTTGTTGAGCCGGGGAAACCCACATCTGGCCAAGTGCTCTGCCAAGGAGGAGCTTCTGGAACACCGAAAGGCCAAGCTAGATATTGCTGACTATACTCATTTAAGTATTGGAGATATAGTCTCTGGCTATATCAACCAAGTACATAGCATCCGTGACCTGGAAGTTAATATGGTGAAGCAAATACAGCAAAAATCTGAGGTACAACTTATGTTACTTTTCTTAACCATACTTGTCAGATCAGCCCCCAAGTCTATTGCTTATGAATAAATATGTCAGAGACTTAGAAACCTGCCTAGCAATCGCTTTGTCCGGCTTATAAAGAAGATATTTAACCCGGTTGTAACATGATACCTTGAATTTGCGATACACATTAGCCCCCAAGTGTCAAGTATCTTTGCTTGCAAAGTGCTTGGGACTTAATTTCCATGAACCGGCATTGTACATTAAATTTCTTCAGCATACATTAGCCCCCAAGTGTCAAGCACCTTTGCTTGCAAAGCGCTTGGGACTTAATGATATCTTACCATGATTCTGACTATAACCCGGCATCAATACAGGCCACCACAAGTCAATTTGAGTCGGAGATTGCTGACCTGAAGGAGCCGCCTGGCAGTTCAAGAACTTGAACTTCAAAACGCCAACTCCAAATTTGAATTCAGCGTCTCTGAACAAGAGAAGTTGAAGAAGAATTTTAATGCGGAGAAGAAAATATGGGCTAATGAGAAGGCCTCACTGATGACCCGGGCCGAGACAGCAGAAACGTCACTTGCAAAAGCAATAGCCGAGCTGTCCGGTTTAAAGCGCCAGATATCTCAAATGGTCTCAACAATCTTCGGTAAGTTACTATATATAACCTTGAATATTGCAATCCTTCCTTTGATGACTATTTTAATTGTCATCTCCGGCTCACCTTATGTTTATGAACGCAGGCCCTAGGAGCACAAACCTCAAACAGAACATGTTGATCAAGTCAAGGCGGTTTACACTGGTGGAGCAATCAGATACCGGGTCTAGCGATGCTTTGGCCGTTGTGTCTTTATCAAATGGCATTCCACATCTCCTGCAAGATGTGCTAAAGCGGCTTGCCGTGCTACCCCAGCGGATCTAAGAGCTAAGACGGGCATCTGCCAGAACCGGGGCTATAGCTGCCTTGAGCCGGGCCAAGGTGTTGCTTCCAGAATTAGACCTGGTAGACGTTGCTCTTGGATATCCCAGCTTGAAGGAAGACGGCTCTTTATTCGACGAGACAAACTTTACCGCTTGTGTGAGAGTCGTACATCCTGTTGCTACTATCATTGGGAACGATATTGACCTTACCAAGTATCAGCCGGGCTATGACAGCGAGAACCGGAGAATTCAAACACCTCACCATGATGACGTCAGCCTAATCCCTCTAACTCGTAAGCACACCTTTGCCCCTGAAGTTGACCCAGCCGGTTTAATAGATGATGAAGCTGAGTTTGAAGCCTTAAGCGGCATTGACTGGGCCTTGTCAACCTTCCAGGGCAGGGCAGCAGACGAGAGGCGGAGAAGGATAACCCGGAATCTTCAAGCCCACCAAAGGAGTGAACCGCCAGGCATTTATGACTTTGCAAAAACAATACTTCATTATTCAGACTCGGGGAGTCTTGTAACAGGGTAGAAAAACCTCTCAATTTTTGTCATGCCTTCGCGCATGTTTGTGGTGCTTTAATACTTTCGTAAGCCGCCATCCCTATATACTTCCAGCTTATGTTGATCTTTCCTTGATGTTAAAAACTCGCTTGCCTTATCCTGCGATCTTTTTGGTATTCTCGCCAGCTTATGTGAAAGCACAAGTGCTCCCTAGGTGGTTTTGGTAATTAATGTCAACATATCTCTTGTTGGACTAACACTTTTATCTAGTATGTTTCAGACAAGTTCAACAATGGAGAGGCATGGACTAGAGGATTTGGGAACTCCTTCAAGATGCTAAGGACAAAGGATTGGCTCAAGCTTCAAGCTCAAGACTCTTCATTTTATATTTTAGTGATCCAAGATCACATTGAGTCTATAGGAAAAGCCAATACTATCAAGGAGGGATGAGGTGTTGCTTAATGAGCCTCTTGCTTCATGTGCTTAGTGATATGATCCAAAACCCTCCACTACTTTCTCACATCCACATATGACCTAAACCTAAAGTCAAACTCGGTTCTACCGATTCTTTCTATCCGGCGCCACCGAGTTCAGATGTCATAGCCACTGCCACAAACCCTAGGCAAATCGGTTTCACCGATAGGGATTTTGGTCTCACCGAGATGGGATTGCAATCTCTCTGTGTATGTCCATTACCAAAATCGGTCTCACCGAGTTTGTGTAATCGGTACTACCGATATTACAATGCGAACTCTCTGGGTAACTTATTACCAAAATCGGTCCAACCGAGTTTGAGTAATCGGTCCCACCGAGTTTGCCTGACCAACTCTCTGGTTAGCTAATTACCAAAATCGGTCTCACCGAGTTTGTGTAATCGGTCTCACCGAGATTATGTTATGCCCTAACCCTAACCATATCGGTCCTACCGAGTTGCATGTCAGTCCCACCGAAAACCCTAACGGTCACTAGATTTGCTAAATCGGTCCGATCGAGTTTATTGATTCGGTCCCACCGAGTTTGGTAAATTGTGTGTAACGGTTAGATTTTGTGTGGAGGCTATATATACCCCTCCACCTCCTCTTCATTCAGGGAGAGAGCCATCAGAACAAACCTACACTTCCAGCATCCTATTTCTGAGAGAGAACTACCTACTCATGTGTTGAGGCCAAGATATTCCATTCCAACCACAAGAATCTTGAGATCTAGCCTTCCCCAAGTTGCTTTCCACTCAAATCTTCTTTCCACCAAATCGAAATCCTGTGACAGAGAGTTGAGTGTTGGGGAGACTAGCATTTTTAGCACAAGAGCAAGGAGTTCATCATCAACACACCATTTGTTACTTCTTGGAGAGTGGTGTCTCCTAGATTGGCTAGGTGTCACTTGAGAGCCTCCGACAAGATTGTGGAGTTGAACCAAGGAGTTTGTAAGGGCAAGGAGATCGCCTACTTCATGAAGATCTACCGCTAGTGAGGCAAGTCCTTCGTGGGCGACGGCCATGGTCGGATAGACAAGGTTGCTTCTTCGTGGACCCTTCGTGGGTGGATCCTCCGTGGACTCACAAGAACTGCTACCCTTCGTGGGTTGAATTCTCCATCAACGTGGATGTACGATAGCACCACCTATTAGAACCACGACAAAAACATCCGTGTCTCCAATTGCGTTTGAATTCTCCAAACCCTTCCCTTTACATTCTTGCAAGTTGCATGCTTTACTTTCCGCTGCTCACATACTCTTTGCATGCTTGATTGTTATGTATTGAGAATGTTAAACTTGTGCCTGAACTCCACTTAAACCTAAAGAAGTTAAAAACTGAAACTTTGGTACTTAGTGTCTAATCACCCCCCCTCTAGACACCTCTTCTCAAGATCCTACAAGTGGTATCAGAGCATTGGTCTCCATTGCCTTGGTTTAATCACCTTTGGAGGAAGATGGATGAGTCTACTTTGGGGAGTCTTAGACATAGAGTGCCTATTCTTGATGGAGAGTATTTTCATGAGTGAAAAAAAATGAGATGCTTGTAATTTTCAATCAATATCATTTGAACAAGTACATTGCTAGCCCTTGTGCACCTCATGTTGATCCTATGCATCCTACCCTTGATGAATCAATTGACATGACTAGAAATCTTAGAACTGTTAATCTTATCACTAGAGGCTTGTCTAGAAACTTAATTAGAATCTTGCCTACTCTTGAGTGTGCCTACACTATATGGAAATTTCTTGAGGAACGCTTTCCAAATTATTCCTTAAAAAATCTAGATGAGATTCTCCATAAGTCTATTGCCTCGAGTAAGATGAATACTAGTGATCCTATGTTTGGTGATCGTCTATTTGAACTTAGCGACCTTATGCGTGCCAAAGGAGATGTTGGAATTATTTGTGATATTATCTCCGAAGCTATAAGAATTCATAAGCAAGATCATTGTCAAACTCACTCTAACGAATTACCCTCTCTAGGACTTGATCCACCACATGACGATGTTGAACATGGATCCTATGATAAGGATGATGATAGTGACTTCGATCTTGATGATGCAATGAGACATTTTGGTCTTATGGCAAATCTTCGGGGATATGTGTCGGGAGGAAAGGAATGGGTTCTTGACAGTGGATGTACTGATCACATGACCGGAGATAAAGACATGTTTCATGAGCTTGCTGAAAATGATAGTCCTCGAAAGTATGTCACTTTTGGTGACAACTCAAAAGGTAAGGTGGTTGGCCTTGGTAAGGTGGCCATCTCACATGATAGCTCCATTCAGAATGTCATGCTCGTTGAATCTCTTGGCTACAACCTACTTTCAGTATCTAGACTTGCTGATTTCGGTTTCAATGTCCTATTTACTGAAGTAGATTGCCAAGTGTTTCGTCGAGACAATCATAAAATGGTCTTTACCGGTATACGTAGAGGTGATATTGACATTGTTGATTTCTCTAAAAAGGCACAACCTAAAACTTGCTTCATTGCTAAATCCTCAAAAGGTTGGTTATGGCATAGACAACTAGGTCGCGTTGGCATGAGAAATCTTGACAAGCTTATTAAAGGAAATCATATCCTTGGAGTTAACGATGTCATATTTGATAAGGACAGACTTTGCAGTGCTTGTCGGGCGTGTAAACAGGTTGGAGGAAGGCATCCCGTGAAGAACATCATGACCACATGAAGGCCACTCGAGCTACTTCATATGGATCTTTTTGTTCCCAACACTTACAATAGCCTGGGTGGAAATTCTTTTGGTCTAGTTATAGTTGATTTTTCAAGATTTACGTGGGTGTTCTTTCTCGATGATAAATCGCAGGTCCAAAAGATCTTCAAAAACTTCGCTAGGAAGGCCCAAAATCAGTTGAAGTGAAGATCAAGAAGGTTCGCAGCGACAACGGAATGGAGTTCAAGAACGCAAATGTGGACACCTTTCTTGACGAAGAAGGGATTTCACACGAGTTCTCGGCTACGTACACAGCTCAACAAAATGGAGTTGTTGAGAGGAAGAACCGGACGCTCATCAAAATGGCGAGAACGATGCTTGATGAGTACAAGACGCCAAAGCACTTTTGGGCAGAAGCGGTTGAGACAGCTTGTCATGCAACAACAAACCGCTTGTATCTTCACAAGCTACTCGGCAAGACGGCATACGAGCTCCTCACTGGTAACAAACCCCAAGTTGGATACTTTCGAGTATTCGGCTCAAAGTGCTACATTCTTGATAAGCATCGTCGTTCAAAATTTGCTCCTAAGTCTCATGAAGGTTTCCTACTAGGTTATGGCTCAAACTCTCACACTTACCGTGTCTACAACAATTTCACCCGAAAGGTTGAAGAGACGGTAGATCTGAAGTTTGATGAATCTAACGGCTCGCAAGTAGAGAAATTGCCAATTGATGTAGGAGACAAAGACCCTTCAGAAGCAATCCAAGACTTGTCTATTGGCAAGGTCCGTCCAACGGAAGTGAAGGAGAGTATCTCGTCTGTCCAAGTGGAAGCTTCTACTTCACGACAAGGTCAACCAAGAGTTGATACGGAAGCATCCACAAATGGAACACACCAAGATGAAGAAAACGAGGAAGAACATCACGAACGTCAACAACCTCCTTCTCCACCACGACAAAAAAATGACAACGCCAACAATGAAGAAGATCAAGAAGAAGAAGAAGAACAAGATGAAGAAGATGTTCAACCGAGACCCAAGCAAAAGCTTTCACAAGTTCGAGCAAGAATTGCTAAAGACCATCCCGTCGAGCAAATCTGGAATGATATTCAAACCGGAAGAATCACTCGCTCTAAAACTCATTTAGCTAACTTTTGTGAAAACTATTCTTTCATCTCTAGCATTGAACCTATGAAGGTCGAAGAAGCATTGGAAGATCCGGATTGGATAAATGCTATGCATGAAGAGCTACACAACTTTGAGAGAAACCAAGTTTGGACATTGGTTGAGAAGCCCGACAACAACCATAACATCATCGGTACCAAATGGGTGTTTCGCAACAAGCAAGATGAAGATGGACAAGTAGTTCGCAACAAAGCACGTCTAAATGGCCCAAGGCTACACACAAGTCGAAGGTATGGACTATGGTGAGACTTATGCTCCGTTGCTAGACTTGAGTCCATTCAAGATCTTACTTGCCTATGCTAATCACCATGATATCACCTTGTACCAAATGGACATTAAAAGTGCTTTTCTAAATGGTGAAATAGAGGAGGAAGTTTATGTTAAACAACCTCCCGGCTTGTCAATTCTAAGAAACCAAATCATGTTTACAAACTTCACAAAGCCGTTTATGGTCTTAAACAAGCTCCTAGAGCTTGGTATAAATGCTTGACCAAGTCTCTTCTTGAAAAGGGATTTGAAATTGGGAAAATTGATTCCACACTTTTTACTAAAAGGGTTAATGGAGAATTATTTGTATGCCAAATTTATGTTGATGATATCATATTTGGATCAACTAACCCTCATTTTAGTGAGAAGTTTGGAAAGCTAATGTCAGAGAAGTTTGAGATGTCAATGATGAGTGAACTCAAATTCTTTCTTGGGTTGCAAATTAAGCAAACTAAGGAAGGTACTTTTGTCTCTCAAATGAAGTACACTAAGGACTTATTCAAGAAGTTCAATATGCAAGTGTGCAAAGGTATGTCTACACCCATGCCTACTAGTGGACATCTTGATTTGACCAAAGATGGTAAACCAGTTGACCAAATGGTTTATCGCTCTATGATTGGATCATTGTTATACCTATGTGCTTCACGTCCCGATATTATGCTAAGTGTGTGCATGTGTGCAAGATATCAAGCTGCTCCCAAAGAATGTCATCTTAAGGCCGTAAAAGGATAGTGAGATACTTAATTCATACACCAAATTTTGGCATTTGGTATCCTAAGAGGGCCTCTTTCGATCTTGTTGGCTACTCCGACTCGGACTATGCCGGAGACAAGGTTAATAGAAAGTCCACTTTGGGTACTTTTGAATTTCTTGGTAGATCTCTTGTGTCTTGGTCCTCCAAGAAACAAAACTCGGTATCCTTATCTACAGCCGAAGCGGAGTACATTGCCGCTGGTTCATGTTGTGCTCAATTAGTTTGGATGATCCAAAGTCTTAAAGATTATGGGATATATGTGAAACATGTTCCATTGCTTTGTGACAATGAAAGTGCTATCAAAATTGGTCATAGTCCCGTACAACATTCTCGAACTAAGCATATTGAAGTTCGACATCACTTCATTCGAGATCATGTTGCTAAGGGTGACATTAATCTTAAGAATGTTCGCACCAAAAAGCAATTAGCGGATATATTTACTAAACCTCTTGATGAGAAAGTGTTTTGCAGGTTGAGAGGAGAATTGAACATCATTGATGCTTCAAACTTGGAGTAGAAACTCCATTGGATACATGCAAGACATGAGCTTATGACTAAAGCATGATATCTCTCTTATAATTAAAATATTATATCTTGGATATATTTGCATCTTGCATGTTATCTAACCCATGTAGGTACTTGGTTGAAACAAATTCCATGAGATTGTAATCTACTCACATCTTGAGCAATCTCTACATCACCAAGTCTCTACACTATGGTGGCTGAATACAAGGAAGCACAGAATCATTCAAACATATCCTTTGACAAACTCTATGTTGAGGTTCATGATTATCATTTTTGGATACACAAGTGCTACTCCTTGCAAGAACTAACCCATGTAGGTAGAAGGACTAAAATTCCAAGTGGTGCTCCCAACTCTTGATGAGCTACATCAACCTTGAGCAACCCACACAAGTTCAACTACATGGTCGACACCACCAACCAAGGTATGATATTCCATCTTAGAGAAGCTTTACTCCGAGTCATGAGCTAAAGCAACTCGACAAGATGTGAATACATCAAGATGCTTAAACTAAAAATGGTAACCCCATTTTGAGCTTAAACGATGAGTATGACCTATGATCAAGTGATCTCACTTGACTCCTAAGTCAATATACTCTAACATAGGTGACTTTGTCGCCAACCATCTCCAGATGAAGTCCTCCCGCGTTCTTTTCTGAGTTTTTGCATTTGTCTCATGCATATATGTTTCCCCTTTCAAAAAAATCTTCATCTAGATTTCTTTCTTTTCTTTTCTGTTGCTCTGCATTTCTTGCATCCAATTCATTGCACATGATTCAATAAATTCCTTGCAAATCTTTGTGAGATCTTACTAGTCAAGTGAGATGACATGATAAGTGTTTTCTCTGTGATGGACTCGGTTTCACCGATTTGTTGTTTTCGGTCCAACCGAATCCTTTCGGTACAACCAAAGCATACCACTCGGTGCCACCGATTTCCCAATAGGAAAAACAGTTTGCCACTTATTCTGTGTTTCTTCTACATCCAGCTCCACTCAATGAATCTTGTCCTCTACAAGCATCACAATTTTATCCAGTGCTTTGTGTTGTGACTCAAGGACCAAACCCATTCACAACAAATTCCAGAAGACCCTTCTTGGAAATTGATGTCAAAGGGGGAGAGAGAGATCACATCAAAGATTATCACTTCCAAAAGGGAGAGAGTTTTAAGGGGGAGAAAGAGATCTCCAGGGGGAGAGAATACTCAAGTAGAAAGTGTTTCTCAAGGATCCCATATGCTTGGTGTTCAAGAGGAGAGATGCCACATGTCTTTTTGGGGAAAGACATGTTCATACGTGCTTATTTGCATTAAGCTCTGTTCATTTATATCTTTCAGCCCTGATTTTCTGTTCCCTATCTTCTCCCAAAGATCCCATGCTAGATTCAGGGGGAGCAAGACATCTAAGGGAAAGGAATCATTTAAATTCATTGCACATCTTTACTCTTGGGGACATGTCTAATCCAAGGTGGTACTTAGTACTCACTCTCTACATGTCATCCCAGTCTTGGTATTCTTGTGGTTTCTTCTGTTTGCTCTGGCTAGTAGATGTACATGTGTTATCTAACTTTGTTTATGCAGGTTCATTCCACCCTAAGCCAAGTCAAGACTACAAGGTAAGTATATGCATCACACTCATGTGTATGAGGAATTCTTGCTGATGTACATACTGTTTGCAAGAAGGACCCATAAGCACAGAGGTATTTTCTTTAATATTCTTTGCTCTGATGCATACGGCCAAGATACATGTAACACATTGCCAACTCTATCATGGTTATGCTCTCACATGCTTCTAAATTCCATATTCACATGATTGCATACATGTAGGGGGAGCCTATGCTTGTTACATGTCTTTCCAAAGCTTTACATGCTACTCTTTATATATTTATCTAAAGCTTTGATGTATGTTGCCATCAATTACCAAAAAGGGGGAGATTGAAAGCACAAGTGCTCCCCTAGGTGGTTTTGGTAATTAATGTCAACATATCTCTTGTTGGACTAACACTTTTATCTAGTATGTTTCAGACAAGTTCAACAATGGAGTGGCATGGACTAGAGGATTTGGGAACTCCTTGAAGATGCTAAGGACAAAGGATTGGCTCAAGCTTCAAGCTCAGGACTCTTCATTTTATATTTTAGTGATCCAAGATCACATTGAGTCTATAGGAAAAGCCAATACTATCAAGGAGGGATGAGGTGTTGCTTAATGAGCCTCTTGCATCATGTGCTTAGTGATATGATCCAAAACCCTCCACTACTTTCTCACATCCACATATGACCTAAACCTAAAGTCAAACTCGGTCCTACCGACTCTTTCTATCCGGCGCCACCAAGTTCAGATGTCATAGCCACTGCCACAAACCCTAGGCAAATCGGTTTCACCGATAGGGATCTCGATCTCACCGAGATGGGATTGCAATCTCTCTGTGTATGTCCATTACCAAAATCGGTCTCACCGAGTTTGTGTAATTGGTACTAACGAGATTACAATGCAAACTCTCTGGGTAACTTATTACCAAAATCGGTCCCACCGAGTTTGAGTAATCGGTCCCACCGAGTTTGCCTGACCAACTCTCTGGTTAGCTAATTACCAAAATCGGTCTCACCGAGTTTGTGTAATCGGTCTCACCGAGATTACGTTATACCCTAACCCTAACCATATCGGTCCTACCGAGTTGCATGTCAGTCCCACGAAAACCCTAACGGTCACTAGATTTGCTAAATCGGTCCGACCGAGTTTGTCGATTCGGTGCCATCGAGTTTGGTAAATTGTGTGTAATGGTTAGATTTTGTGTGGAGGCTATATATACCCCTCCACCTCCTCTTCATTTGTGGAGAGAGCCATCAGAACAAGCCTACACTTCCAACATCCTATTTCTGAGAGAGAACTACCTACTCATGTGTTGAGGCCAAGATATTCCATTCCAACCACTAGAATCTTGATCTCTAGCCTTCCCCAAGTTGCTTTCCACTCAAATCTTCTTTCCACCAAATCCAAATCCTGTGAGAGAGAGTTGAGTGTTGGGGAGACTATCATTTGAAGCACAAGAGAAAGTAGTTCATCATCAACACACCATTTGTTACTTCTTGGAGAGTGGTGTCTCCTAGATTGGCTAGGTGTCACTTGAGATCCTCTGACAAGATTGTGGAGTTGAACCAAGGAGTTTGTAAGGGCAAGGAGATCGCCTACTTCGTGAAGATCTACCGCTAGTGAGGGAAGTCCTTTGTGGGCGACGGCCATGGTGGGATAGACAAGGTTGCTTCTTCGTGGACCCTTCGTGGGTGGAGCCCTCCATGGACTCGCGCAGCCGTTACCCTTCGTGGGTTGAAGTCTACATCAACGTGGATGTACGATAGCACCACCTGTCGGAACCACCACAAAAACATCCGTGTCTCCAATTGCGTTTGAATTCTCCAAACCCTTCCCTTTATATTCTTGCAAGTTGCATGCTTTAATTTTCGCTGCTCACATACTCTTTGCATGCTTGCTTGTTATGTATTGAGAATGTTAAACTTGTGCCTAAACTCCAGTTAAACCTAAAGAAGTTAAAAACTGCAACTTTGGTACTTAGTGTCTGATCACCCCCCCCCCTCTAGATACCTCTTCTCAAGATCCTACATTATGTGACCCAAATCATGAGAGTGAGTTTAACTCCTGAAAGTTCGCACATATAATGTTCACCTGGCCCTTAATAACATTTACACTTAGAAAGTATAATGAATAGTAAACTTAATTTCAAAGGCCTCTGATTCGAATACGATCAGTGAACCGTTCCAAAGGGTTAAGCTAAGATTCGGATACGATCATATAGCCCCCAGTGGCTTTGGCGATGCCGATCAAGTGGGTATCGACAGCTATGTTCTCTTTGGTTCGAATACGACCTATGTTTGAACAGGAAGCCCCCAAGTGACCATAAGAGTTGTTTAATGACGCTGATTCGAATACGATCCACGTCAGACCCAAAGAGGTTAAGCTATGATTCAAATATGATCAAGAAGCCCCCAGGTGGATTTGGCAGTATACCGATAAAGTGGGTATCGACAGCTATGTTCTCTTTGGTTCGAATACGACCTATGTTTGAACAGGAAGCCACCAAGTGATCATGGCTAGATTCAGATATGATCATAAGCCGGACCAAAGGGAAAGCCGGATTCAGATATGACCCGCTCCTTGTTGGTTGTTTCCACCACCTGTTTAAAAATACATATAAACCTTTGAGGGTGAAAAGGACAGAGGTCCTGCTTTATTGCTTTATATAATATATACAGTTTTAAAATATATACATCTTGAGAGCCGGTGGCTCAATTATAATAAGGCCGAAGATGAGCGATGTTCCGCGGCCGGCGGGTCTCTTCCTCCGACTTTCGTGAGTCTTTGTGCTCTCGAACATCGATGAGGTAGTATGACCCGTTGTTCAGATTCTTGCTGACCACAAAGAGTCCTTCCCAAGGAGGGGATAGCTTGTGCATACCAGACTGATCCTGGATGAGCCGGAGCACTAAGTCGCCTTCCTGAAAGGCTCTGCTTCTAACCTGGCGGCTGTGATAGCGGTGCAGTTCTTGCTGGTAAATCGTTGAGCAAGCTACACTACTAGAAAAAGGGCTATAGATGGGATTGACACTAATGGCGCACCAGACAAGCGGTGCGCCATTAGTATATACTACTGGCGCACCACCTTCTGATACGCCATTAGAGTTGAAACTACTAATGGCGCAACTGGCCCAAGGTGCGCCATTAGTATCAATTTTCTTTGAACTAGTGCTTTGTCCAAACATACTAATGGCGCATTCAGACTCGATCGCCATTACTAGCTGCAACTAGTAATGGCGCACTTGCCGGAAAGTGCGCCACTAATGGTGTTTTTTTATTATATTTTTTATTCCATTTTTTGCAAAACTACTAATGGCGCACTGTTCCACCGTGCGCCATTACTAGTTTAAACTAGTAATGGCGCACTATGGAACAATGCGCCATTAGTATGTTTTTTTTGCAAAACTACTAATGGCGCACCACCAGAAGGTGCGCCATTAGTAACCTGGATTACTAATGGAGCATTTAGAGTTGGTGCGCCATTAGTAAGTGGGCAGCAACAAGATATTTTGGACAGCCTCTCCCCTACCCACACTCACTTTCTCCCCACTTCATTCTCTCCACCTCCTCCTTGTCTCAGGTGCCTCCTCTTTTTCACCTCATTGCCACCATAGATTCATTCAAATTAAGTGGTTAAATTACCTTGTTTTGATAGGTAAGTAAGGGGAAGCTATATTTATGTTGTTCTCCCTACAACAATGTGCACATGCACTTTTTATGGCCTAGCTAGATCTATGTATGTTCGTGGTGTTGCATATGTTTGTGGTGTTGCATATGTGTTTGTGTTTGGAGGTGTACCGGTATTTGAAATGCGATAGTTGCCAATATTTTGCCGGAATGTTGATTCATTTCCGTTTCAGCGAGAATTTTGGCATTAAGCATTCTTTTTGGTCCTATTTTTAGGGAAAGTCATGCCAAATTTTTTCTTGGTTCTAAAATATTGTTTTGCTCTACCCCGCAGGTGACCATGGTCCGCACAATGACCGAAGGCATCGTGAATAGGTTTTTGAGGTCCGCGAAGGCCGAGATGCTTCAAAAGAACGAGACGAAGATAAGATAAGATGTCTGTCGAAGATGCAAGTCAAGAGCCTTATTGCGGACCCGGATTCCGGCAGGTGCGGGACCACCTGCTCTTGCATGGTTTCATGGATGGCTATCGGTGGCAAGGTGATGAAGATGACTACGAAGTCGTCCATGGGGGCCGGGCAAGAAATGAGGAAGGGCAGCAAGACAACCACCGCGGCTCGGGCTGGCGAGAAGACGAATAATCCCTGGAGATGATCACGACGGTGATGTTGTACACAATCATCATGTAGAAGATGCAGGACATGATGATGAGGAAGATGCCGGAGCGGCATTTACGGGCATGATCATGAAGATGATGATGCCGGTGAGGCGCACGACGCTGGACCATCGATAGGCTGGGTGCGGGACCCTCATATTCAAGAGATGCTTCTCAAGCTGCACGGATAACGCAAGAGCTGCCGCCCGAGAGAAAGCCAAGATGGATCAACTTGAGTTAGACGCGGTTAATCCATTGTATGAAGGATGCAGGCCCGAGGATACCCGCCTGAAAGTAACGCTCATGGCTCTGGAGATGAAGGTAAAACACAAAATGACCGACGCATGCTTCGACGAGAACATGTCATTCGCACGAAGGTCTTCCCAAAGGGAACAAGTGCCCGACCAGTTTGGACGAGGCTAAGAAAATCGAGTGTCCTCTGGATTTACCGCACGTGAAATACCATGTGTGCATGAACAATTGCATCATTTATCGGGACGAGCACGCGGAGTCTACCATATGTCCGGTTTGCGGCGTCACTCGATACAAGAAGAGGAAGAAAGCTCCTCGAAAAGTGGTGTGGTACTTTCCGATCACTCCACGTCTGCAGCGGTATTTCGCGGACCCTAAGGTAGCAAAGCTCCTGCATTGGCACGCGGATAGGGAGGAGAAGAAGCGAGAAGATGACGCAAATGATCCGGAGATAGATAAAAAGACAAGATGCCGAGTCACCCTAAGGATGCGAGCCAAAGCAAGCGTTGAACTTCAAGACCCAGAATTTGGGAAGGATCCAAGGAACATCGTCTTTGGCGCGAGCACCGATGGAGTCAATCCGTTTGGCAGCCAGAGAAGCACACATAGCACATGGCCTGTGTTTGTGTGGATGTACAACCTTCCCCGGTTGTGCATGAAGAGGAAGTACATTCACATGAGTATGCTAATTGAAGGGCGAAACAACCGAGGAACGACATCAATCAGATCTGGGGCTGCAGAAGAGGAGCTTGACACGCTGTGGAAAATGCCAGCCAATACGTGGACGCCTGCAGAGAAAGAATATTTCCCTATGAGAGCCGCACTGCTCACGACGGTGCCACGACTATCTCGATTCTACGGATATCTCGCGGGCAGGTAGTCCACGGATTTTCTGGATGCGTAAGGTGCATGGATGACACAATGTATCGCCAGCTAGATAGAGATCCCGGTCTTGAAAACCGTGTTCATGGGACATCGAAGGTGGCTTCGCGATGATGACCCGTGGAGGAAACGCAAGGATCTGTTCGATGGTGAAACCGAACTCAAAACGCCCATGTACGAGGAGCGGCGAGGAAATAGACAAGCTGTTGAAAAATTGGAAAGACCGCCCACTGCCGGGAAAGAAGCAAAAGGCGCCAGAGCCGGGAAAGAAGCGAAAGGCGCCAGAGCCGCTGCTGAAGGTATGGGAAATGAGGTCTGTTTTCTGGGACTTGCCGTACTGGAAGATCCACCGTGTGCCTCACAGCCTTAATGTCATGCATATCACGAAGAACGTGTGCGAGAGTCTGCTTGGTACCCTGCTCAACATGCCAGAGAGGACCAAAGATGGGCCGAAAGCAAGGGCAGACTTGAAATCAATGGGCATCGTGCAGGAGCTTCACGCTAATGATGATGATGATGATGATGAGGCGAAGCAGGACACGATGAAAGTCGTCGCAAAGGCAAAAAGGCCAAGAAGACCGGAAATGACTACCCTCCCGCGTGCTTCACTCTAAGTCGAGGAGATCGAGCAGTTTTCACCTACCTCCTAGGAGTAAAACTTCCTTCTGATTACGCTGGGAAGATAAGCGAGATACCTAGACCCAATGACGAAGTTCATGGGATGAAGTCTCACGACTCACGTCTTGATGACGCAGATACTTCCAGTTGCAATCCGTGGGATCATGGACGCGCACGTCCGTGAAACGCTATTTGGCCTATGCAACTTTTTTGACGTCATCTCTCGGAAGTCGATTGGCGTGAGGCAACTCAGAAGGCTACAGGAAGAGATCATGGTGATACTATGCGAGCTTGAGATGTACTTCCCGCCCGCATTCTTCGACGTTATGGTGCATCTGCTGGTCCATATAGTGGAGGATATCATCCAACTTGGGCCGACGTTCCTGCGACAGTGATGCCATTCGAAAGGATGAATGGTGTCATCAAAGGATACGTTCGCAACATGTCACGCCCGGAGGGAAGTATAGCCAGGGCTTTTCGACCAAGAGTGCATCTCCTACCGCATCTAATTATCTAGGCATTGAGAACCCCGTTGGTCTGGCGTCAACAGGCACCTCGGCAGGCTCGCTGGATGGGGTCACCATGAGGGTCGCCACGAAATGCATGTCGACTTAGAGGGTCGACTCGCCGACTTTGAAAGAGCAAACCTAGTCGCGCTACAACACATAGACGTGGTCGATCCTTGGGTGGTAGAGCACAAAACCTTTATTAAGAAGACGACAATGACCGAGGCCAACAGAGGACTGGACGGAGATATAATCAAAGAGCACAACTCATGTTTCACGCGTTGGTTCAAGCGAAGCTTCTGTCTTACCCTTTACATGAGGATTCTTCCGCGGAAGAACAACTCATATTCGCCTTGTCACAGTGGCCGAGCACAACCTCGATGACCTATGAGGCATACGATATCAACGGCTACACATTCTACACCGAGGCCAAGGACATGAAGAGCGATGGTTATCGTAACTCCGGGTAACGATGGAATCCTACACCGGTAATGACAAGGGCAGATACTACGGAAGGATCGAGGAGATCTGGAGCTGAGCTACGCTGGAGAGAAGGTCCCGATGTTACGTGTCGATGGGCGAAGAGCGTCCTAAAAGAAGACCGGTATTTCACCACCATGGTTATACCCGGCCAAATCCAAGACCATGGCGCATAAACGTCCACGCTTAAAAATGAGCCATGGGTACTGGCTTCCCAAGTTGACCAATGCTTCTTCATTACCGACCCATCAAAGCCCAGTCGTGTTGTCGTGAGGAGAGGCAAAAGGAAGATCATCGGAATGGATGGAGTAGCCAATGAGCAAGACTTCAACAAGTACGGCAACCCGAGGATCGAACATGACGACGATGATGAAGTAGCAGCATACACCACAAGAAGAAGCAGGACCACCCTACCTAAAGGACGTTCGTTCCACAGAAGAACTCCATTTGCGAAAAAGAAGGGCAAGAAGATTGTGAACAGGCAGCTAGCTAAGATCGATTGTATTTAAATCGTAGCCTTCATTTCTCGATTGTATTTCATGGGCACTTTTTGAACTATCACGAATATTTTTAAATTTCATGGACACTCGATCTCGATCCCCCTCCATCTCGATCGCTATCCCACCTCGCCAGATCCGGTTCCCCTCGCCGCGAGCACCCCCCGGTCCATCGGCCGCCGCCGCCGACCCCCCGCACCCTCGATTCCCCTACTCAACCGCCGCCGCCAACCCCCCGCACCCTCGATTCCCCTACTCAACCGCCGCCGCCGACCCCCGCACCTCCCTACTCAACCCGCCGACCCCCGCACCCCCGCACCTCCCCGCTCCACCGGCATTACTGTTTGATGATATTTTTAAAAATTATTACTGTCTTATAAAAAAATATTACTGTTATGATTTGAACAAGTTTGAACATATTTAAACTCAAATAAGTATCAAACAACATTTTAAATGCATAAAAAATTTGTGGAGCACAGGAATCGAACCAGGACCTCTGGTGTGAGAACGGCAGACTCTTGACCCGGTCGAGCTAGTAGAGGAACTTGATGTGGATCAGGTCAGTGGAAGATAACCTGTTGGCTCGAGCGAAATAAAAAATTACTAATGGCGCACTGTAGGCGAGGTGCGCCATTAGTATGTATGTACTTATGGCACCGAGGGGTGGTGCGCCATTAGTATTGTGCCGCCCCATCCATATTTCCTCCCGGCCGGCCCAAACCTATCCCTCTCTCTCCTCGCCCTCGCCCTCGATCCCTTCCTCTCCTCTCCCGGCCGCTGCCCGCCCGCCTCGGCGCTGCCCGGCGCCGCCTCGACGCCTCGGCCTCGGCTCCAGCGCCTGCGTCGCAAGCTCGCCACCGCCGCGTCCGCCTCCCCTGCCTCTCCCCAAGCACTGCCGCTGCCCAGACTGGCCGCACCTTCACCTGACGCCGCCCGACGGCCACAAAGACCGCCTCGTCGCTCCTCGTCTCCCTGCAGCTGCAGGTAGCTAGAAATTTATTTATTTACTTTGAGAATTACCCCTTGGTGCGAAACCTAAATGACGGAAATCTCCATAGTTCCTCACTCGCGAGGCCAGCAAGTGAGCAGCTTTATTCAATTTTGTGTGTGTTTTCGGTGCTCTGGCAGCTTTGGGTCAAGGCCTCTGTATTGACTAGTTTCGTTTTTTCTATGAGAAAATGGAGCCAGGGAGGTTCATAATTTTAATTGATCCTTACTCCTACACCATATTCAAATTCTTCGTTTCCTCGTATGGTTCTGGACAGCAACTTATTATAGTCAGCTTCAACACTGAGTGCCCCTTCTAGGTAAGTGTTGCAAGTTTCTTAGTATTTGTAGATAAGTATGTGGAGCGCATGATGATAAAGTTGGTTTATAAAAGTATGGGTGGGCGCCATCGACATGAAGAATCATGATGTGCTTTGTGCTTGGGAGACTTAAGTATCGTGTCATGTTTGTGAGCCGTTTTGTTCTTCTTAAGCATGTGCCTGCTTAGCTTTGGTTTTCGTAAATGTTCTGCCTATTAGGAAACTGTTTGGAAGTTTATTTAGTGGAAATTGACCATTGTCTTAGTTTTGATTTTCAGAAACACGGCGTTCACTGTGATTCGGATAAGCAAAGGCTTGGTTATAGAAATCTTCAGCAATATGGAGTTCCTGCTGGAGTTGATTGTGGTGCTAACGGTGTTCAAATGACTAGAAACATGACTGTGGACGACAGTAAAGACTCAAGGAAAAATCCGGCTACAAGGGCATATTAGGATCAGTCACAATATTGAGATGAGTATTGACTAGAACAAGTTCACACCAAAGCTGACTAGGGCAACCTAAGAACAAATTCTGAAACAAAGACTACCAAGAGAAGCACTGCAAAACCAAGCATATCTTGAAGACCGCCAAGTTCCAAGCAAGAGGAAATAGATATATACAGAACCGGTATCTAGTTATTTAATCGTGACAGAGACCAACTAATCAGCAAGAGAAATGACATTCACAGATAGAGGGACCAACTAATCAGCAAGAGAACTAATTAGTATCTGTAAACGAAACTAGTCAATACAGAGGCCTCGACCCAAAGCTGCCAGAGCATCCATATTTCGTAAGATCATTCAATCTGATGGATTCACGCCCTATGCGCGCAAGTTTGGTCTTGGTATCTGTAATCCTGTATGTATCAGGACAAGTGGTGCTAGCTTTATTGCCGGGATCAATTAAGCCGTAGTGCCTGCAGTCCATCATTGGTGGATTTTTTTACTGTTGTAGTTCTTATTTGCTAGGCATATCACCTTACAATGAGTTGTGGGTGAAAATACCAGGTTAACTGATATTTGAGTCCATTCGCAACTGCTCCCATTAAGTTAAAGATCAACCAATTTAGTTACTAGGGGGGTTAACTGGACGCCCTGCAAGATAGATGCACATATCTACCTTTCACGCTTAGTGAAATCTACAGATGCATCCTTCTCGCTCGAGGATTCCTTTCTCATTATATATTGTAGTTTAAGTGCACAACTGAACTTGTAGCTTCGAACAAAGCAACGATGGATATTTATTTACTTTTGTTCCTTTCGTTTAGTAGGTTTTGGCTTACGGCAGGTGTATCCCCATATAGGTTTTGGCAGCAGGTGTATCTCTCAAGTACCAGGCTCGCCATAGCATTAGCAGGATTTTGTTGCGTGTGTCCGTGTCACAATTGTTCAAGAGGGTTTTGGAGCCAGTCCACTCCGATTATCTTGGAATACAAATCCCTTTGGCAACCTCCATTGCTTTCTCAATTCTTGGCCTAGTGCTCGCTCTTTGTACTACAATCTTGTCGGTATTACAATCTCAAATGCAATATTACCCTCTGCCAATTTCCAAATTTACACAAGACTAGTCTCATTAATACTTGTTTTGAGGGTACTTTTACTTCTTATTTCCTGAGTTTTATTAGTGTACTTTTACTGTCCTCTATCGGTGACGTGTGAACCGTTGCTTATGCCGATCGACTTACCGACTACCTATTTAATTGGTTTTCTTTTAAATCTTATAGTTCCCGTTGATTATAAATGGCCGGCCGCGATCAATCAGTTGGTATTGATTTTGTCGGCCAGACTTTGAGGTCAGTTTAACCTGTCATTTTTCAACAGTACTCAACTATTTCAATCTATCGTTAATTAATGACGCCAAATTTTTGAGACTCGATTTTGCAAAGAATCTTTGATTGGATTCAATTACTGTGACGGTAGCCTAAGCTTGAGAGCATGATGAGTTAGATTCAGCTGAGATAAATTTTGTGTGCGTGTGTGTGTGTGTGTGGGGGGGGGGGTGCTGCAAAGGAACCAAAGAGTTGAAGATGATCTTACGAAATAATGCTTCTTAACCGCAACTTTTATTATAGCACTTGGTGTTGATGGTTAATCCCTTGTGTACGCCTCTTGCACGCTCCAAAAGCTATGTAGGCTAATTCAATTTAAATTTTGTACTCGATGATTAAAAAATATGATGATTACTTAGCAGTTAAGTCTTAACGTGGTTTGCATTCATTTGCAATTACACTTGTTTTGCCTCCACTTGATGGAGCTGAAAGCTTCCGTTTACACAAACGAGTCTTCTTGTTTTGCGGTGCTCATTTTTTTCTAAGTGCACTGCGATACTTGTTCCTTTGTGCACCATAAGTAAAACTAGCTAATTTTATGAAAATGTATCATGTCACCGTCCGTGACTCTCTCTTTTAAGTCCACATTCTGTTGGTGGCTCGGTTAACTCCTAGGGTTTTAGCAGTTATGTATAAAAACATTCTGATCCAAGATCGCTTGTAGTGGTTTGTCCAAAATGTTGAATGATACTGCTTGGAGATGCATATATTGTTTCACCTCTTCACATGCCAATGTATTTTCCATGTTGTGATGGAGGCCTTTTTTGCCTTGTCCACCCGAGAGGCCCTTGAGTTTGCTGGAATGTCGATTAACTTCCGTTCCAGCAAATTCGGGTACTCCATATGTCTTATTTTCAGCAAAGGTCATGCTGAAATTTTCCGTGAATTTTAGCATGACTTTGCTAAAAATAGGACATATGGGGTACTTGTGACTAATGCATGGACCGGGGTACTTGTGACTAATGATGAAAGCTTAGGCTTTTAGGGTGCCTCGGCGTCGAAAAACCCTCAATGATAAAAGCTTAGCTTTTAGGATGCCTCGGTGTCGACAAACCCTAAATGATGAGACCATGATCTTGTTCCTTGACAATAACCAACTTTTTGACCAAACTTTGTTCCTATTTAGAGAGAAACATGGCTAACAACGATGAGGCCGGGGGTTCGGGCGGCAAGGCATTCTGGGAGCTCTCCGAGGAGATGGAGGAACAACCTCACTTGTATGAGGACGCCGCCTTCCCCACCGATCCTAAGACCACTGATGGTACCGCCGAGGATGACCCCACTGATGCCACCACTGATGGTGCCGCCGAGGATGCCACCATCGATGATGGCGGCGCACGCAGATGGCAGCCAACCGAAGAGGCAACGGAAGGACTGGCGCCGGCCGTGCTCCGCACCCTCAAGGAGGAAGTTATCAAGTGGACTCCGACGGGAATCCAACGGCGCCCGAACGAATAGTCAAGGGGTACTCGCTTCAGCTCAGGTGCATTCTCCGGAGCACCGTCTCGATCAACACCGAGAACCTGAGGCATCCTGACCGAGAGAATTTGCGCAACCTCCTCTTCATGAAGCTGCATGAACGATACAAGTTCCCCGCTGAATTTGAAAACACAAGCCTCAAAGGGAATAAAGTGAACAATGCTGCCCTCACGAAGATGAGCAAGGCCCTGTCTACTTGGAAAAGCAATGTGAAGAGAATGATCGAGAAAGGTGAGAGTTATGAGAAGATCAAGGAGAAAAATCCTTCGATCACCGAAGATGACTACAACGACTTCAAGATCAATTGCTCGAGCACCGCAAACTCCGAATGAAGTCAGTGGGGGGAAAGAAATGCGGGAGCTGAACTTAGGGGAACACACACTCGGTCCCGACGGTTACAGAGTGGCGGAGCCTATATGGGACAAGGAGGAGGCGGACCGTGCCGAGCAAGGCCTACCGCCCCTCTTCGATAAATACGGTGACAAGCAGACCAGGAACTTTGTCAGGGCCCGGTACAAGAAGGACCCGAAAACAAAGGAGCTTACCACGGATCCGAAGACCAGGGCGCTTGAGCTTGTTCTGGTAAGGAATACACCCCCGCGTAATTAGCTCCATATGGTTGCATTCTAATTAATGAAGCCAAATTTCTAAATGGTTCACATTCCTTCCACAGGCGACTGAAAGCAGTAGCGCAGGGTCGACTAAGAGCAACCCTTGGGACACCACTCTAAATAGGGCGTTAAATGTAATGAAGAACAAGGATAAGCTCAGTAAGCCGACGTCAGCTGGTCGTGTGGCCAGCAAAGGCTTGTCGACAAAATGGTCGTCATACTATAACACTGGTGGGCGAAAGGAGAAAAAGACCAGATCGGAAAGCCAGGCGCGCGAGGTTCAAGAACTCAAGGCACAGGTGGCGCGGATTCCGGAGATTTTCCAAGAGCAAGTGCAACAACAACTCGGAGCGACGATCACCGCCATTGTGCCTACCTTGATCGAGGGGTTGAGTGCGTGGATTGCGGGCGGCCAACATGGGCCGCCCCTAATTCCTAGCTTCACGGCCAGCAACTCGCAGAACGCGATGGCGGGGCCATTAGTGTCTCCGGTGGAGGCGGCATTGGTGTCTCCGACGCCGGCACGGGAGCTTAATGCACCCGGGTGTATGCCGGCCGCCACCTCTGCAGCAAGCGGCCCCTCCGTCAACTGCACGCCCGCCATTGGCGGTGCCTCGACATTAGCCGAGCTCGACGCCATCATGACGGTAACTAATTAAGCCTCTCTCGGCCGAGGACTTCATCTCCTTGCCTTTGATCGGGCATCCTGACGCCCTACATGTTTTCGCCGCGCCGCCGACGTTCCGTGCACTCTCACGCACTTCGTGAACAACGAAGTTGGTCGATGTCGCCGAGGCAAAATCATTCAACCGGGCAACCCCTTGTTCCACGGTACCCGGATGCCACCCAACTTGTTTAGGGTTCAACTGGTTCGGTGCTACCAGGCTGCGACGAGTTGTTACCTCCGATTCGACCCGTCGGGGCCGGCGATGATGACGTGATGACCCTCGGCCGCCTGAGCTGGCCCCTGCTTTGGCCGAAGAGCCAGATTCGTTTGTGGGTGAGGGACACCACCCCAAAGACAACACCGCCAGTCGTGCCGGCGCCAAGTCGGCCCCATGGCAAGACCGCCGCAACGGTGCCGGACATCCCTATGCCACCGGATCCAAACATGCATATGGCACATGATCAGAACGACGACGACGATACATTTGGCAACATCGATCAATACTTTGCCGATCATGGGTACAGTGGCGACTTCATGGGGCCTCCTTCTCAAGAACCCAACCCAACAAAAGACGTGCGCGATCTAGCTGGTACCACGGAGAAGCCAAGTTGCAACAGGCGTCGTCTGCCGTTCAGCTCTCAGGAGACGCCTCCAGCTGCCGACTTCACCGAGCCTCAGATAGGCGAGGTGCGAAATATTATCAGCCCCAACACACTCAAGAAGGCGGTCTGTGAGCAGAACTCGGTCCCATTACAGGAGAAGAAGAAGGCACGCAAAAGAAAGACTAACAAGGGTGCGGGCCAGCCGGCACCGGGTACGATCCGTGCTCAGGACGGGCCACCTTCACCTGAGGATATCTCGAGGAGGGTGCATGTGGCGGGTAGGGCGATGCTATCGACAAATATGCTCAATGCTGCAACCGGTGCAATGCGGAGTCTGCATGACAGTGTTCTTTCTTTGGAGAAGCGGCGTCTCAGAGAAGGATGTGGCATACCCGGTTTTTATGCCAAGGTGCCAGAGGGCAAGGGCTTTGTGGATAACTCCATCGGGCGTACGATCGTCCTGCGGTTTGATGACATCCACGCTATGTTGAACCTTCATCCGCTGCACTACACCTTCGTTCGGCTATTTTCGTTGAGTATGGAGATGCAGATCATTCGCGACAAGACCCCGGACATCGTGATAGTCGACCCCTTCTACATGCGTGCCAAGATCTTGGGCAGCGCGGGGACCGGCAAGTCGCGAAGTTCTTACCTCAAGGCGTCATTACGCAAACCAAGATAAGGATAACTTCCTCGTGCCTTACTTTCCCGAGTAAGTCCTCCCCTCAACCGCCCGTAACATATGAATTCTTAGATTTCGATCGTTTTCTTTTAACATTCCGTGTTTTCTGCGGTGACACACATTGCACGCTCATCCTCCTAAGCCCCAAATATTCCATGGCCACGTATTTTGACCCGGACCGTCACCAAACGTAGACTACACAAATGTCAAGAAGGTTCTTGATGATGTTCTCCTGCCACGCCAAATCTGGAGGCACCTTCACCAGGCCAATTCGAAAGTACGGCAAGCACTTGTTCTCCCATAATACGACGATCTGCTGCGTCAAGCAGCCCCCTGGCGGTCAGACGGGAGCCTACTACGCCATCCATCACATGCGAGCGATCGACGGGACCGTCATCAACTTCTGCTACCGAGTAAACTCAAAGATTGGGCCGCGGCGTGTCGGCAATCCAGGATGCGGACATCGACAAGAATTCTTTCGCATCCAAATGGAGTTTGCGGAAATCATCCATCAAGATGTCCTTTGTACCTCGGGGCAGTTCTACCTCGTAAATCAACCGTCCAACGGTGACATCGACACAATTCTACAAATGCAGGCTGACAACGCCCGTTATTTCATGACTCCCACGATAGACGGCGGCTTCATCCACGCCTCCGGTCCCTTGAGTCGAGTCGAAAGCAGTGATGCTGTGTCTAGTTATGAAACATCGATTGGCTCATGTTGTAATTAAACTTTAATGAACTTGTAGTATGTCTCTTTGGTTTCGAGAGTCGTTCAACTTAGATGTAAACGATGCTATTAATGTCTTGCTTTTCTCTTCCGATCGTTCTGTTGCATACTTATATATTGCTTATGTATTGTCTGTGAATTGGTACTAACGTTTCATTTGGCTAGTGCATAGCGATGCCGTCGTATGTCGTGTACAAGGGTAAGGTTCCCGGAGTCTACGACGACTGGGAGGAGTGTCGGAGACAGGTTCACCGATTCAGTGGTAACAGTTACAAAGGGTACACCACTAGGGCCGAGGCCGAATCTAGATACGCCCGCTATCTAGCGGGAGAGGGGAGGGAGCGTTGGAGGAACCGGATGAAGACGAGTTTCATCGTGATGATGCTCATCGTGATGACCGCAGCTCTCTTCTATGTCATGGTAGTTTAGATGATCGATATCGACTTGTAATGTGAAGACAAACTCGCTACTCGCGGTCTCGAGACTTGTAATATAATGTTCTATCTTTGTTCGGTCTTTTCAATTCGGAGACTAATATGATGAATTGTATTCGGAGACTAATATGATGAATTGTATTCAGAGACTAATCTTCTATTGTATTCGATGAATCTGTTGTTGATGTGTGATGTCTATATTTTGTCCAATTATACATTTTGTAACCTGTGCAAACAACAGAAAATAAAAAAATAAAAAACCTAATATTCATACTAATGGCGCATCACATCACAAAGGCACCATTAGTATGCCAAAGGATACTAATGGCGCATCATTAAACAATGCGCCATTAGTATCTGAAGATTACTAATGGCGGATCTTATCGTTGTGCGCCCATTGTATGCCAAAGCACCGGGGTATACATGGCCCCCGGGGAGGCAAACAAAAGGCGCACTGTTTTATATACAAATGGCGCAACAGAGGTACGCCATTAGTATACAGATACTAATGGCGCACGGTGGTGCGCCATTAGTAAAATATACTAATGGCGTGGCACTAATGGCGCACCACTAATGCGCCATTAATGGCCAAATTAGGTGCGCCATTAGTAGGCCTTTTCCTAGTAATGCTATTGCAAAGTCTCGCTCCTCATCCAACAAGTCAAGTGCATCCTGACGAGCTTTTTCGTTATCAGCCTCAACGTAAGCCGCCACGCGGAGTGAGTCATGCCGGATGTCACTTGGCAGGACTGCCTCTGCTCCGTACACCATGAAGGAAGGTGTATAACCCGTAGATCTATTAGGCATTGTGTTGATGCTCCACAATACAGAGGGTAGCTCCTCCACCCAACAACCGGGAGTTCGCTGTAAGGGGACTAAGAGCCGGGGTTTAATGCCCTTCAGGATCTCCTGATTAGCTCTCTCTGCTTGACCATTGGATTGAGGATGAGCAACAGCCGAAACATCAAGCCGGATATGTTCTCGTTGACAGAACTCTTCCATGGCACCTTTGGAGAGATTAGTGCCATTATCAGTTATGATGCTGTGTGGAAAACCAAAACGAAAGACCACCTTTTTTCATGAACTGAACCGCCGTGGCTGCATCACACTTACTGACCGGCTCTGCCTCAACCCACTTTGTAAACTTATCCACTGCCACCAGGAGGTGTGTCTTTTTATCCTTAGACCTCTTGAAAGGTCCAACCATGTCAAGCGCCCAGACTGCAAACGGCCAAGTAATTGGAATCATCCTCAATTCTTGAGCCGGCACATGAGCTCGTCGTGAGAAGTTTTGACATCCGTCACATTTGCTAACCAGATCCTCCGTGTCAGCATGAGCCGTCAGCCAATACAAACCATGATGGAAAGCTTTGGCAATAAGAGATTTTGAGCCGGCATGATGACCACAGTCTCCTTCATGGATCTCACGAAGTATCTCCTGACCCTCCGCAAGTGAAACACAACATTGAAACGCCCCAGTAACACTGCAGTGATGTAACTCTCCATGAACAATCATCATAGATTTATATCGCCTGATGATTTGTCTCGCCAAAGTCTCATCCTCAGGCAACTCTCCCCGGGTCATATAGGCCAAATATGGCACTGTCCAATCCAGGATGACGTGCAGGGCTGCCACCAGCTATGCCTCCGGGTCTGGCACTGCTAGTTCTTCCTCTGTAGGTATCTTGACAGAAGGATTATGCAAAACATCGAGAAAAGTGTTAGGAGGCACCGGCTTACGCTGAGATCCCAGCCGGCTTAAAGCATCAGCCGCCTCATTCTTCCTTCGATCAATGTACTCCACTTGATAACCTTTGAAATGTCCAGCCGTAGCATCAACTTCACGACGGTAAGCCGCCATAAGGGGATCCCTAGAATCCCACTTGCCTGACACCTGTTGAGCCACAAGATCTGAGTCACCCAAACACCTTACCTGGCTCAAACTCATCTCCTTGGCCATCCTGAGACCATGGAGTAAAGCCTCGTACTCAGCTGCATTGTTAGTACAAGGAAACATAAGCCGAAGCACATAACAAAATTTGTCACCTCGGGGGGAAGTTAAAACAACTCCAACCCCCGAGCCTTCCAACCGCCTGGACCCATCAAAGTGAATAGTCCAATATGTGTTATCTGGCTTCTCCTCAGGTGCCTGCAACTCCGTCCAATCATTGATAAAATCCACCAAGGCTTGAGATTTAATAGCGGTGCGTGGCATGTACTTCAAACCATGAGGCCCAAGCTCAACGGCCCACTTGGCGACTCATCCCGTGGCTTCCCTGTTCTGGATGATGTCTCCCAAGGGGGCAGAACTTACCACAGTTATAGGATGACCTTGAAAATACCTCTTCAGCTTCCGGCTTGCCATAAACACTCCGTAAACAAGTTTCTGCCAATGCGGATACCTTTTCTTAGACTCAATGAGCACCTCACTGATGTAGTAAACCGGCCATTGAACCGGATGCTCCTTGCCAGCCTCCTTACGCTCCACCACAATGGCAACACTGACAGCTCGTGAGTTAGCAGCCACATATAACAGCAACGGCTCTTTATCAATGGGAGCCGCAAGGACCGGCGGCTCAGACAACTGTCTCTTTAAATCTTCAAAGGCAGTATTAGCAGCATCACTCCAGACAAAAGTGTCCGTTTTCTACATCATCTGATACAGCGGTAGGGCCTTCTCACCTAACCGACTTATGAACCGGCTTAAAGCTACAACGCGACCTGCCAGTCGCTGAACATCATTGATGCACACCGGTTTAGCCAAAGAGGTAATTGCCTTGATCTTCTCCGGATTAGCTTCAATGCCTCTGTTTCAGACCAGGAAACCCAAGAGCTTGCCTGCAGGTACACCAAATACACACTTTGCCGGGTTAAGCATCATCTTATAAACCCGAAGATTATCAAAGGTCTCTTTCAAATCAGATATCAAGGTTTCCTTCTCTCTGGACTTCACCATGATGTCATCCACATAAGCGTGAACATTGCGCCCAATTTGATCATGGAGACAGTTCTGTACACATGGCTGATAAGTTGCCTGAGCACTCTTGAGCCCAAATGGCATAGATACATAGCAGAAGGCTCCAAACGGAGTAATGAAAGTCGTCTTCTCCTGGTCCTTAACTGCCATTTTGATCTGATGATAACCGGAGTAAGCATCCAAAAACTCAACGCTACGCAACCCGCCGTAGCATCAATGATTTGATCAATACGGGGGAGAGCAAAGGGATCAGCCGGACAAGCCTTATTTAAGTCTGTGTAATCCACACACATCCGCTAGGTGCCGTCCTTCTTGAGCACAAGCACCGGGTTAGCCAACCATTCCGGGTGAAAAACTTCCACAATAAACCCAGCCGCTAAGAGCCGGGCGACTTCCTCTCCAATAGCTTTCCGTGTCTCTTCGTTGAACCGTCGAACAAACTGCCTGACCGGCTTATACTTCGGATCAATATTGAGAGTGTGCTCAACGAGTTCTCTCGATACACCCGGCATGTCAGAAGGTTTCCATGCAAAGATATCCCGGTTCTCACGGATGAACTCGATGAGCGCGCTTTCCTATTTAGGATCCAAATTGGCACTGATACTGAACTGCTTAGACGAATCGCCTGGAGTGAAATCAACAAGCTTGGTTTCACCAGCTGTCGTGGAATTGTCACGGCAAATGTCCTCATGAAAGGACTTAGTCGCGGGGCCATCGTACGGGTTAACTTAAAGGGGTTAAAGCGGATGCAAAGACACGAGAGTTTATACTAGTTCGGCCCCTTCGATGAAGGTAAAAGCCTACGTCTAGTTTGTGATGGGATTGATGTGATTTCGGCGACTAGGGAGCAATAGCTTCGCCTAAGCCTCGAATTGTCGTTGTCTGTCCTAAACCGCCGCCGGATCGTCCCCTTATATACACGGGTTGACGTCCGGCCGGTCTCTGAGTCCCGAGGCCGGCTCATACAAGTGTCGGCTCGGTCTCTTCTTTCTCTTATCTTACAACACGAGTTACATGGTTATGGCGGTTTTACCATTATGGGCCCTAACTCACATCGGGCTCCGGGCCTCTAAGCTCTACAGCAATCGCCACCTTCTGAGTCTTCGTGGGCCCCAATTATGGCCGAGGGTAAACCGGCCCCTTCAGGGCGGTTTATATTCAGTAGTTACATCCCCAACATTAGGCCCCAGATTGACTTGAACCTGTTCATGTTAATCTTCAACATCTTAGGAAACTCAATCTCTTCCTTCATATTTCAGTAAACCGCCATCTGCTTAAACTGCCGTGGACGTCATCCTCCGACCACAAAGAACAGAAAGCATCTTGACGTCATCTCTATTAACGAAGCCCAACAGTACGATTCCCTTCATTTAATACTATCCCGGAAATCGAGGCGACCGCTGCGCCGTCTGCGATTTCAACGCCTCCATTCTCGCGCCTGTTAATTACTCCGTCTTATTATAAATAGACCGGAAGGCCCTTTCTCTTCTTCCTCCTTCCGCGCTTCTTCTTCCTCGCGACGCTCCAGCTCTGAAGCTCCGCCCGTCGCCTCCGACCTCCGAACGCCGTGTCGGTGCAAGGTCACGCTGCATCAACCTGGTTGTACCAGAGACTCTCGGCGCTCCTCCGCTGTCACTGCATCGGGTAAGGCTCCTCCTCATGCCCTAGATCTGCATCTTGAGGCTCCTGTTCATGTCGTCGTTCATAGGTGTTCATCCTTAATCTCTTCATACCTGCTCTGCCATGGCTTTTTAATCCAACCGTAGCGTATATCCTGTGTAGTAATTGTTCCGCATTTAGTTTAGCACGTTTCACATCTGTCTTTTTGTTCAGACCCTCTTGTTAGAACGCACGAACTTCCCTGCCCTTTATAAGGCTTGCATGGGTCGCAGAAATTTTTCCTTACTGAATCTTCGGTAGATCCGAATTAACTCTATTCATATGTGAAACCTGTTTCTGTCCACACTTAGCAGATTTTCTAGTTCTGTCTCTTCCTGCTTAGGGCGGTTTAATTTTTTGATAGCTAATCCGCCATACTCCATTAGTCCTCAGTTAAACCGAAAGTTGGAACTGACTGCCAAATTGTCGGTTTAGCATTGTATAATATGTCTGAACCGTTAACGGTGAACCGTTTTTTACTTTTCCTTTCGCAGTCTCTTCTTCCGGAATGGCCAAACAATTCTCAGCTTGCAATTGGGTCCGGTCCAAGATCACTGAGACGCAACTCAATGGATATGTGACCACCGGCGCTTTAGCCTCCAAAAATGTCCTCCATTGGCGTGTTCCGGGTGCCGAATGTCCTCCTAAACCTCAAGAAGGAGAAGTAATTGTATTTATGCAGCACTTAGACCGGGGATTCAGCCCGCCCGGATCAAAATTCTTCCGGGATGTCCTCGCAAGTTTCCAACTCCATCCACAAGATATTGGTCCGAACTCTGTGTCCAATATATGCAATTTCCAAGTTTTCTGTGAAGTCTATCTTCAAGAAGAACCATCTGTGGAGCTGTTTCGGGATTTCTTTCATTTGAACCACCGTACGGAGTTTTCTGATGGTCCTAACACGGAACTGGGTGGCGTTTCAATCCAAAAAAGGAAGGAAGTAGACTTTCCTCACGCAAAACACCATAGCCATCCGAAAGATTGGAACCAAACCTGGTTCTATTACCGGAATACCGCTCCTGACGGCGAGAACCCCTTGCCGGGCTACCGCCCTCACCGGCTTAGCAACCATCACCCATTGCCTTTACGCTTGACCGCCGCAGAACGGAATAATTTTGCGCCTCAAATTATCAAACTCCGGGCTCTAATGGCCAATGGCTTAACTGGTATTGACCTTGTTCGATGTTGGGTTTCTTGGGGCATCTTGCCATTAAGCCGCCGCCCCGGATTGATGCACGAATACACTGGTAGCGTCAAAGACCCTCAAAGACGTCATGAGCTAGCAATAACTGAGCTTGAAGTCACTGAGACAGTGAAGAAGATGCTCGATGAGCCGATCTCCGTCTATAGCCAAACCGGGTTGGCCCCATTCTGTGTTTCCAACAAACCGCCTGCAGTAAGGCTCCGCTCATCGCTCTTCTGATGTTAATGCCTTATTGATATGTATTAATCCGTGTTACTTCTCAAAGCTAACAGCTCCTTCCGAAACGAACCAAACCGCCCGGGTTCCTCGTGTAAAGTCCAAGACCACCAAGAAGGTTGGTAAGAGGAGAACCGCCGAGTCTTACGATCCGCCGGAAGAAGAAGATTGAAGCTGAGGTAAAGCTTGATTTACTTTGTCCCTTTATCCTTCATCCTATTGACAGTTTCAATTCCCTGTGATGATCTTTGAAGCCGCCATGCCGATCCTGTTGAGGTAATCCTTCTTTCTTCCGAATCTGATCTTGTGCCGGTTAAAAGAATTCGCCAGACAGTCCGGAAAGTGAAAAATCTCACTCCCGTGCTCATTTGAATCCGAACCTTTCTTTGAAGACACTTGAGGCTGAAGAGCGTCGTACGACCCGGCACAACGCTCAACAAATTACATCGTCCGGTTTACCTGACACCCCAACCCGGAAGCGTCGTCCAGAGGTGATTTGTTCTCCTGAAAAGCGTTATCCTTTGAAAGGTTTCTTCCCATGTCCTCTCAATCCGGCCCGATCCGAATTATCAGGCCTCTTCCAACTCATCTGGCGGTAAATCAACCACTCAACTGCCTCCTCTGAAAGTTGCTGCGGGGTAAGCATAATGCTCTTTTTTGTTTTCTTCGCATTTGCCGGTTCATCACATTCTAACTCTGAATATTGCAGCACCAAGGCTCGCTTAAGTAAGAAGGCGAAAACTCTTGACCCTACTGTGGATGCTGATCCGGAGAAGACTCCAGAGCACCATGGCGAAAAGCCTGAAGTTGCTAAAAACGGTTCTGCCGGGTTGAACCAAGACGACACTGCTAACCCGCCAGAGGTTGAACCGGAAGCCCAAGTGGAAACATCACATCCTGCTCCACCGAGTCCTGCAGCGGAACACGTAGCAGCTGCTGAAATGCGGAGCCTGGGTATGAAGACACCAAGCCCAAGAAAGAATGCCAATCCGGCCAGCCCGGCCAAAGATGATGATGTCGTAGTGATGGGCACCGCCTATACCGCCCCTGGCAATCCGGTCGCCTTATCAAAACACAGCGCCAAGGAAGAGTTTACTGCCATGAGCAAAGAGAAGGGAAAAACTGATCTCTCAGCTTATGATAACTTCTCTACCCAAGAACTTCACTCCGGCTTCCTGAACCGACTCTACACAAGTCGTGACTTCGAAGCCGGTCTGGTGAATCGTATGAAGGAACGCTATGAGGTAAGGAGTTATGCCTCTCTCGTTCTTTTGTTGTGTAGTGGCCCCCAAGGGCTGGTTCAACTGAGCATAGTTAAACCGGGACTTAATATAAAACTCATACGTCTCAAACTTCAGTGCTGTAGCCCCCAAGGGCCGGTTCAACTTAGCATAGTTAAACCGGGACTTTAGCATGTACCACCATAGCAAGATGAGATCAATTAGCCATTAGCCCCCAAGTGCCAAGTTGAATACCCGTATTGAGCTTGGGACTTCATAATGAAAACAACTAACGTGATCCATTTTTATCGAGTGAGATAGACCAGCAAACCGTACAACTCAAGGACCTTCGTGCCAATCAAGACTCAACAAGCAGAAACCACCAAGGCCAAGGGCGAATTGAAAACTGCCTTGACCACTATGGAGCAGCTCAAGGAGTGGTATAAATCCGAGCAGGCCAACCGGGAGACGGAGAAGGCCGGGTTGTTGAAACGGGCTGAAGATGCTGAAGCAGCTCTTAAACTGGTGACAGAAGGGCTCACCGTACTAAAGCGCCAAATTAATGCCATGACCTCTGCGATCTTTGGTAAGAAATTTTTCACTGATTACTATTCTGTTTTGATATTTCCGCCAGTTTAACTTGAGCTGTCTTAAACCGGTATAGGGAAGCGTATTGCTCATCTGGGCTCTGATATGCGGACGAAGCTCAAGGCTGCATACACACTAATTGAGCAGCTGTATACCGGCACCCAGCGAGTCATATGCGCTACGTCATATGATAACACAGCTTCGTCCTTGATCAAAGATACGCTGGACCGGCTATCCATGATTCCGGCACAACTTGGAGAGTTGAAACGATCCGCGGCCCGGGCTGGCACTTTATTGGCTTTAACGCGCGCCAAGGCGTGGATAGCGGACCTTGATCCGGCTGACATAGCCAAGGGCTTCCCCAGCGCTCAAGGAAATGGCGAAGCCTTTGATAATGATGCCCTCAAACGAATAACAAAGGAGATGTGTCCTCTGGCGAGTCAACTGGCAGCAGAAGCCAACCTGGCGGTTTACCGCTCTTTCTATGATGCAAACAACAAGCGGGTGGAATTTGTCATTCCAGAAGTGCAGAACCTTGTTCCTCCAATCCGTAAGCACACTTATGCCCTCGACGCGTTGATCCGGCTGAGCTTATAAGTGAAGAGGCTGTCTTCGTGCTTTAAACCGGATTGATCGTCTACCAATGACTTCCGGCCATTGGGTGATGAAGAGGAAGAAGCTGAACCGACGCCAGACGACCCATCTTCTTCACGTCAACCCGGCGAGGAAGCTTAATCCGTCAAGCCGGTTGATGCATCATAAGCTTCTAGTCATAACACCATTCAAAATGTTGGGCCTCGGAAGGCTTTGTAATAGAATAGCAAGCACTTTTGTTTTTGAATATGCCTTTTATGCCTTCAGCCTGCAACTTTCGCATAGAGGTGCTGATACTTTTGATTGAATAATCGAAACCTTCAATCTATTTTTCCTGCAATCACAAATTCTTAAACTGCCACGGCGGCTTGTGTCGCCAGCCGGTTTGTGACGCTCATATGTATATGTAAGGAAATATTGAGGTATATGATCAAAATTTTGTGATACAAGAATACCTGCCAGTGTCGGGCATGCAGTTGGCTTAGCCAACCTGGAAGCGGAGGTTGTATAAACCATTACCGTCAAAGGAGAAAACAGCTCCTGTATTTATAATGCCGGTTTACCATGTAAACCATGCCGGGTCATGTTAAGCCCCCTGTTACTCCATAATGGGATGTTAACAGGAAAAGTCAAACCGGGTAAGTTATTTCCGGATTAATATAAACTGAAACCCGTCGATTGACTGGTTGAACCGGTTTGAAAAAAATGTTATCGGTTTAAAAACGCAACAACAAATCAAATAGCAATTTGCAGAAAGAGGCTTTACTGAGCCGATCAGATGGTATTACCACGGTCGGACACGACCAAGCTCCCAATAAGGTGTAGCTATGGTTCAAGTCAGCCAGGTCCCCAACTGAAACCGTGGCATTATGCCGATCAAGTGGCGTGGAAATGGTTCGGGTTCGACCAAGCCCCCAAGTGATTCTATGGCCTTAGGCCGATCAAGAGGCGTGTTGGTTCAGACTTGACCATGTCCCCAAGTGATCCGGTGGCTTTCGCCCGATCAAGAGGTGTGGCCTTGGTTGGATACGACCAAGCCCCCAAGTGATATCTAAAAGCTTCTGAAGAGCAAGCTCAAGGGATAAACCGGAGGCCGTTTTAAGACAACAACTCCATGTACCCAAGCCGGATTTTTACAGAACGGATACCCCGCTTTAGCCGAGGCTCCGGTTTATTGCTTTTATTCATAGTATATACATTGTCATAATATGTACATAAGGAGAGCCGATGGCTCAGGTATAATAAGGCCGAAGATGAGCTATGTTCCACGGCATGTTGGTCTCCTCTTCTGACGTGCGTGAGTCTTTACGCTCTCGAATGTCAATCAGATAGTATGACCCGTTGTGCAGATTCTTGCTGACCACAAAAGGCCCTTCCCAAGGTGGGGATAGCTTGTGCATATCTGTCTGGTCTTGAATGAGCCAAGCACCAAGTCTCCTTCTTGAAAGGTTACGGTTACGACCCGTCGACTATGATATCTTGGCGAAGATCTTGCTGGTAAATCGCCGAGCGAGCAGCCGCCATATCTCGTTCTTTATCCAGTCGATCCAAAGCGTCCTGCCGTGTTGCCTCGTTATCTGCCTCAACATAGGCTGCCACACGAGGCGAGTCATGACGGATATCGCTGGGGAGAACCGCCTCCGCTCCATAGACCATAAAGAACGGTGTGTACCCAGTGGATCTGTTAGGGGTAGTATTTATACTCCATAACACAGATGGTAGCTCTTCTACCCGACAGCCCGGCGTCCTCTGTAAAGGGACCAGAAGCCGGGGCTTGATACCTCTCAGGATCTCTTGATTGGCTCTTTCCGCTTGACCATTGGACTGTGGGTGAGCTCTTTGAAGAAAGCGTCAAGCGGATGTGCTCACGTTCATAGAACTCCTTCATGGCACCTTTGGACAAATTAGTACCATTATCTGTGATGATCTTGTGTGGAAACCCAAACCGGAAAATCACCTTTTGATGAACTGAACCGCCGTGGCCGCATCACACTTGCTAACAGGTTCGCCTCTACCCACTTTGTAAATTTGTCAACCGCCACCAACAGGTGGGTCTTCTTGTCCTTGGACCTTTTGAAAGGTCCAACCATATCCAGCCCCCAAGTCGCAAATGGCCAAGTAATTGGAATCATCCTCAATTCTTGGGCCGGTATATGAGCACGCCTAGAAAACTTCTGGCAACCATCACATCGCCTGACCAGATCTTCTACATCAGCATGGGCAGTCAACCAATAAAAACAATGGCGGAACGCCTTAGCCACCAAGGATTTTAAACCGGCGTGGTGACCACAGTCCCCTTCGTGGATCTCACGCAATATTTCACAGCCTTCCTCAGGGGACACACAATGTTGAAACGCCCCTGACACACTGCAATGATGCAACTCGCCATTAACAATGGTCATAGACTTAGACCGCCGAACGATCTGTCGGGCCAATATCTCATCTTCTGGTAACTCGCCCCGGCTCATGTACGCCAAATAAGGGAGCGTCCAATCCGGAATGACATGCAGGGCTGCCACCAACAGAGCCTCCGGATCAGGAATAGCCAAATCTACTTCATCAGGAAGCTTGACTGACGGATTGTGCAGTACATCAAGGAAGACATTAAGCGGGACCGGTTTGCGTTGAGAGCCCAACCGGCTTAAAGCGTCCGCCGCTTCGTTCTTCCGACGATCCACATGGTCCACTAATAGCCTTTAAAATGACCTGCAACAACATCCACCTCCCGACGATATGCAGCCATGAGTGGGTCTTTGGAATCCCAAGTGCCTGACACTTGTTGGGCCACCAAGTCCGAGTCACCGAAGCACTTAACCTGGCTTAGATTCATCTCCTTAGCCATCCGAAGACCATGGAGCAAGGCTTCATACTCAGCTGCATTGTTAGTACAAGGGAACATTAAGCGGAGGACGTAACAAAACTTTTCACCTCGTGGGGAAGTTAACACAACTCCAGCCCCCGAGCCCTCCAACTGCCTGGACCCGTCAAAGTGGATGGTCCAATAGGTATGATCCGGCTTTTCTTCAGGCGCTTGTAACTCCGTCCAATCATTAACGAAATCCACAAGTGCCTGGGATTTTACTGCCGTCCGAGGCATATACCTTAAACCGTGCGACCCAAGCTCTATCGCCCACTTAGCAATCCGCCGCCGCCTCCGGTTCTCAGTATGATATCACCTAAGGGAGCTGAATCGACCACCGTGATGGGATGCCCTTGAAAATACTGCTTCAGCTTCCGACTTGCCATAAAAACTCCATACACCAGCTTCTGCCAATGCGGATATCTCTGCTTGGACTCAATAAGCACCTCGCTGATATAATAAACCGGACGTTGAACCGGATGCTCCTTCCCTGCCTCCTTCCGCTCTACCACAATGGCTACGCTAACTGCCCTGGCATTAGCAGCAACATATAGCAGAAGCGGCTCTTTGTCAATGGGAGCGGCGAGTACAGGCGGGTTGGCCAATTGCCGCTTCAAGTCCTCCAACGCTTCATCAGCAGCCGGGCTCCAGACAAACTGATCTGTCTTCTTCAAAGATCTGGTACAAAGGAATGGCCTTCTCTCCGAGGCGGCTGATAAACCGGCTCAACGCGGCAATCCGGCCCGCCAATCGCTGGACATCATTGATACACTTTGGCTTAGCCAGGGAGGTGATTAGCTTCAATCCCCCTGTTGGACACAAGGAAACCCAATAACTTGCCTGCCGGAACACCGAAAACACATTTAGCCGGGTTGAGCATCATCTTGTACACCCGCAAGTTCTCAAAGGTTTCTTTCAAATCCTCAATCAGTGTTTGCTTCTTCCTTGACTTAACCACAATATCATCCACATAAGCATGTACGTTACGGCCGATCTGTTCATGCAAGCAATTTTGTACGCATAGCGATAAGTTGCTTGGGCGCTCTTGAGCCCAAAAGGCATAGACATATAGCAGAAGGCTCCAAAAGGAGTGATAAACGCTGTCTTCTCCTGGTCCTTAACCGCCATTTTGATCTGATGATATCCAGAATATGCATCCAAAAAGCTCAAACGCTCACAACCCGCCGTAGCATCAATAATCTGGTCAATGCGGGAGGGCGAAAGGATCTGCTGGACAAGCCTTGTTAAGATCTCAGTATAATCCACACACATGCGCCAAGTGCCGTTTTTCTTAAGGACCAGCACCGGATTAGCAAGCCACTCTGGATGGAAAACTTCAACGATAAAACCTGCTGCTAAGAGCCTGGCAACCTCCTCTCCAATGGCCTTACGCCTTTCCTCGTTAAACCGGCGAAGGAACTGCTTTACCGGTTTGTACTTGGGATCAACATTAAGAGTGTGCTCAGCGAGTTCCCTCGGTACACCTGGCATGTCAGAAAGCTTCCATGCAAAAATGTCCCGATTCTCACGGATGAACTCGATGAGCGCGCTTTCCTATTTAGGATCCAAGTTCGCACTAATGATGAACTGCTTGGACGAATCACCGGGCACAAAGTCCACAAGTTTAGTCTCAGCCACCGATTTAAACTTCAGATCCGGATCGTGCTCTGTAGTTGGCTTGTTCAACGGGGTCATATCCGCCGGATCAACATTGTCTTTATAGTACTTTAGCTCTTCGGTGGCACAAACCGACTCTACGTAAGCCACATCACCTTCCTCACACTCTAAAGCGATCTTGCGGCTCCCATGAATTGTTATCGTCCCTTTGTGGCCCGGCATTTTTAGCTGCAAATAGACATAACAAGGTCGCGCCATAAACTTGGCATAAGCCGGCCGCCCAAACAGGGCGTGGTAAGGGCTTTGAATTTTCACTACTTCAAATGTCAATGTTTCCGATCTGGAGTGATGTTCATCCCCGAAGGCCACTTCCAGAGCTATTTTACCAACCGGATATGCTGACTTGCCAGGCACCACACCATGAAACACTGTATTGGACGGCTTGAGATGTTTATCCGTTAATCCCATACGACGGAAGGTCTCATAATATAGGATGTTGATGCTGCTCCCTCCGTCCATAAGAACTTTGGTGAACTTGTATCCTCCCACCTGAGGCGCCACCACTAGGGCTAGCTGACCCGGATTGTCAACCCGGGGAGGATGATCCTCTCTACTCCACACAATAGGCTGCTCTGACCAGCGTAGGTAATGCGGCACGGCCGGTTCAACAACGTTGACTGCCCGCTCGAAGTTTCCGGTCTCGCTTGTCCAAGCTAGTGGTGAAGACGTGATAATGTCCACCATTCAATTGCTTCGGATTGCTTTGATAACCCGACTGCTGCTGCTGCTGATTGTAACCACCTTGGTTGTTCTGATTGTTCTGATTGTTCTGCGCACCCGGATTACCATTAAACTCTGGACCGGAATTTCCTCCACCGTAACCGGGCGGACCACGAACCGCCGCCGGGCCTTGATCATACCGGAAAGCGTTGGAACTTTTGAACTCCTGCATAATGTAACAATCCTTCCAGAGGTGGTTTCTTTGGCGCCTCCTTCGTCCCATGCTTCGGACATGGTTGATTCAACAGATAATTCAACCGTCCGGATTGTGATTAGGCGCACCACCTCGGTTCGGATGTTTACCCCTGCGCCGTTGGCCCTTGTCCTGCGCGTTGGTGTTGGCTACAAAGCCCATGTTACCATTCGCCTTACGCTTGTTTCCTCCATTACCCGCCGACTGATGCTGCTGGCCTCTGGAGTTTTTGTTCTGTTTTCCTTCCTCAGTATCATCCTCCTCGGACTCGGGATCCTTGGTACTATCGGAATCAGCATACTTCACTAAAACGCCCATGAGAGTGCCCATGTCATTGCAAAACGCTTCATGCGACCCAGCTTCAATTTTAAAGGCTCGAACCGCGGTTGCTCTCTAGGGTTAAGATTGCGTAATCGGTGTTGATCCGTCTCAAGAATGTAGAACTTCAAACGCAGCGCACCCAATGGGTTGTGGATTCTCCTCAGCCTGGACACAAGCCGCCAAGTCCACCACGTACATGGGCTGCTTACAGGTGTCTTTGAAATTCTGAATGAACCGGGTCCGCAACTGGGTCCATGAACTGATGGAATTGGGTGGCAAGTTTTTCAACCAAGTACAGGCCGTACCTTCAAGCATCGTGGTGAAATACTTTGCACACGCAGCTTCATCCACATCCAGCATCTCCATGGCCATCTCATAGCTTTCTATCCATGCTTCTGGAGCCAGATCGGCGGTATAATTGGGCACCTTGCGTGGCCCCTTGAAGTCTTTGGGCAAGCGTACATTGCGTAAAGCGGGACGAGGCAAGGCACCCCAAAGAGCTAGATGTAACTCGGGCTCGAAGATAGTCGGTCAAACCGGCGCAAGCTGATAATCTTGATCTTTGTCTTGCTAACTCGCCCCCTACATGCCCCGCCTGGTCCACCACCTCTTGGCGTTTTGAAACCACCCGCCGGGTTGTTGCAAGGTGCACCGTCTTTGCGCATTACTTGACACGGCGGTTCATCTGCATGCTCGCTATAGCTCCGGCTCGGGCGGGGGGTGGAGTGGATCCGATCGCGGCTGTTTGAATACGCTTCCTGTTGGACCAGAGCCGTCCTAAGGAGCTCTTTGACCCGGCGTGTTTCCACCGCCTGTGGTGAATCGCCTTCAATTGGAATCGCCTCCAACCGTGCCGCAGCCGCAACAAGGTTATCCATCGGGTTGGAGTAGTGACCTGGAGGTGTTTGCACAGCTTGAGGCACGCCGGCATGATGGCGAGGTAGATCTATCACGCGAGGCTGAATCGGCGCGCCCGTCCCAGGTGCTTCCGCCCGGTTCACCACTGGCAGCGGATTACTGGTCCCTGCTCCTGGGGTGTTGAAGAGGTCTCTTCCCTCGAAAACCGAGAGCAAACGGGATCTGTACTTTCTTTTCAGGACTTCATGCGACGCATTCTGATCCAGCATGAGCCTATAAGCCTGCGCATCCAAAGCGGCCCGCTCCGCCACCATCCTAGCGTCTGTAGCTGCCAGATCAGCTTTAGCCTGAGTGATTTGCTCCTTCACCCTTGCAATCTCTGCGTTATGCAGATCTTGATCCGTCGGGTTAGCCTCTGCCATGAGCACAACCAACGCATCAAATAATTCTGATAAAACTTGAGCCGGCGGGCGCACAGGGCCTCCTGCCCCGGCTGCCACCACCGCTGTCGAACCGGCGACCGTTGTCGCGGCGGTTGAGGAGTGAAGCGTCGCTTGTGTACCGGCCATGAATATTCCAACCCGGTTGGGCAGATCAAAGGGGTCCGGAATACTGTTACCATCGGAACAGCCCCCGATCTGGCCATCTTGCAGCTGATACAAAGACTCAGTTTCCCCGGTCGATGACTCGTCATCAGAGTAGACAACGGTTTCGCCACCAGATGCTGATCCGCCCTCATAGTCTCCTCCGTGGATGACTCCCATGAAAGCACGCCTGACAACCGGTTTAGCCAGGGCAGGATTCTTCTTCGCCCGCTGAGCCGTCTCGACGAGGTCGGTGCAGATGTCCGGCCCAGGCCCTGGCTCACCGATCTTGCCGATGAACACGTGTATGCCACCAAAGGCGACCCGGTACCCGTACTCAATCGAGCCGCCTCGGGCCCCAGCCTGCATCGTCGATGTAGAGCTTGCCGCGACGACTCTTGGTCATCCGCCCACAAAGATAGCCTTCGATTCCTTCGAACTTGCCCTCTAAGATCATCAAACCATCGTGCGATAGCCCCACGGTGGGCGCCAACTGTCGTGGAATTGTCACGGCAGATGTCCTCATGAAAGGACTTAGTCGCGGGGCCATCGTACGGGTTAACTTAAAGGGGTGAAAGCGGACGCAAAGACACGAGAGTTTATACTAGTTCGGCCCCTTCGATGAAGGTAAAAGCCTACGTCTAGTTTGTGATGGGATTGATGTGATTTGGCGACTAGGGAGCAATAGCTTCGCCTAAGCCTCGAATTGTTGTTGTTCTGTCCCTAAACCGCCACGGATCGTCCCCTTATATACACGGGTTGGCGTCCGGCGGTCTCTGAGAGTCCCGAGGCCGGCTCATACAAGTGTCCGGCTCGGTCTCTTCTTTCTCTTATCTTACAACACGAGTTACATGGTTATGGCGGTTTTACCATTATGGGCCCTAACTCGCCCCTGGGCACCGGGCCTCTAAGCTCTACAGCAATCGCCACCTTCTGAGTCTTCGTGGGCCCCAATTATGGCCGAGGGTAAACCGGCCCCTTCACGGCGGTTTATATTCAGTAGTTACATCCCCAACACCAGCCGACTTAAACTTCATCGCCGGGTCATGCTCGGTGGTTGGCTTCTTTAGAGGTCATATCCGTCGGGTCAACATTGTCTTGATAAAACTTCAGCTCCTCTTCTGCACAAACAGATTCAGCATAAGCTGCGTCGCCCTCCTCATGCCAGGGCTACCTTTCGACTTCCATGCACAGTGATGGTGCCCTTGTGAACCGGCATTTTAAGCTGGAGATAAACATAACACGTCCGCGCCATGAACTTGGCATAAGCCGGCCGACCAAACAGAGCATGATATGGACTCTTGATTTTGACCACCTCAAAAGTTAATTTCTCAGCTCTAGAATCATACTCATCTCCAAAGGCCACTTCCAGTTCAATCTTGCCAACTGGGTACGCCGACTTACCAGGCACCACTCCATGAAAGACAGTGTTGGACGTCCTCAAGTCCTTATCAGTCAACCCCATGCGGCGAAAGGTCTCATAATAGAGGATATTGATGTTGCTACCTCCGTCCATGAGTACCTTAGTGAATTTATATCCACCAACTTGAGGTGCTACCACCAAGGCCAACTGACCCGGATTATCAACCCGGAGGGGGTGATCTTCCCTGCTCCATATAATGGGCTGTTCTGACCACCTCAAATAACGGGGAACCGCCGGCTCAACAGAATTCACGGCCCTCTTATGAACCTTCTGGTCACGTTTGCACAAATTAGTGGTGAACACATGATACTGCCCACCATTCAGCTGCTTCGGGTGGCTTTGATAACTTTGACTGCTGCTATCCCCCTTGACCCGGCATCATTGTTGATTATAGCTGCCTTGATTTCCCTGAAAGCCGGAACTTGAACCGCCGTCCTGGCCATGAAAGCCGCCGGCTCCTGAGTCGCCGCCCGACCCATGATTGCCATCAAACATGTTGGAATTCTTGAAAGCCTTCATGATCGCGCAGGCTTTCCATAAGTGAGTGGTGGGTCGTTCCCGGGTGCCGTGTCTCACGCAAGGCTCATTGAGTAGCTTCTCAAGAGATGGGCCTGACCCGCCAGATCGAGGGGGCGGTTTTCCCTTACGTCTCTGATTGTTACCCTGCGCATTGGCATTGGCCACAAACTCCGGGTTACCCTCAGCCTTACGCTTGTTGCCTCCTTGATTCATCGGGTTATGCTGCTGACCCTTTCCATTGCCGTTCTTCTTTCCCTTCCTGTCTTTTCCTCATCGACGCCTTGGGATCCTTGGTACTATCAGAGTCGGCGTATTTGACTAAAGCTGCCATCAGTGTACCCATATCATTGCAATCACGCTTAAGGCGCCCCAGTTTCTGCCTTAGCGGCTCAAAGCGGCAGTTCTTCTCCAACATGAGGACTGCAGAGCCGGCATCCATCTTATCAGACGAATGTATTATCTCCTTGACCCGGCGCACCCAATGAGTTGTGGATTCACCCTCCTCCTGCTTACAATTGGTCAAGTCCACAATTGACATAGATTGCTTGCAAGTGTCCTTGAAGTTCTGAATAAACCGGGCCTTTAGCTCCGCACATGAGCTAATGGAATTGGGCGGCAAAACCTTTAACCAAGACCGGGCCGTTCCGTCCAACATCATGGTGAAGTACTTAGCCATTGCTGCGTCGCTGACCTCCAATAGCTCCATGGCCATCTCATAACTTTCAATCCATGCTCCGGGCTGTAAGTCGGCCGTGTAATTCGGCACCTTTCGAGGTCCCTTGAAGTCCTTGGGTAGAAGTACATCCCGCAGAGCCGACACCAAACAAGGAACACCTCCGGTTCTAGTAGCCACTCCTGCTCCAACGGAAGTCGTCGGATACTCTGGGAGATCTTGATGAGCCGCCTGTTGAGCCGCTAGCTGAGCCGCCCGCTCGTCCTCCTGACGCATTCGGTCCTGCACCGGGTTATATCCGCCGGGCGGGTTACGGCGCTGGGCGTTGCTTGACAAAGCTTCTGACTCCATGTGCCTGCTGTAACTCGGACTCCGGTTTGGACGAGCCGGAGCTAACCAAGGCGGAGGAGTTGAATGAATCCTGTCCCGGCTGTAGGAATAAGTCTCTTGCTGAGCCAAGGCTGTCTGGATGAGGTCTCTGATCCTCCGGGTCTCCACTGCTGTCGGATCATCACCGTCCACTGGGAGAGCCGCCAAACACTCCGATGTTGCGATTAAGTTCTCCATGGGGTTGGAAAAATGACCCGGTGGTATTGGTACATAGCGGGGCGGGCCATACTCCCATGAGGAGGTGCCATCTCTCCAGGCTGAGCCGGTTGTCGGTGTCAAAACCGGCGGATCTCGGGTAGGGGGTCCCGAACTGTGCGTCTAGGCGGATGGTAACAGGAGACAAGGGACACGATGTTTTTACCCAGGGTTCGGGCCCTCTCGATGGAGGTAAAACCCTACTCCTGCTTGATTAATATTGATGATATGGGTAGTACAAGAGTAGATCTACCACGAGATCAGAGAGGCTAAACCCTAGAAGCTAGCCTATGGTATGATTGTTGTTCGTCCCTACGGACTAAAATCCTCCGGTTTATATAGACACCGAATAGGGTTAGGGTTACATGAGTCGGTTACAATGGTAGGAGATTTACATATCCGTATCGCCAAGCTTGCCTTCCACGCCAAGGAAAGTCCCAACCGGACACGGGACGAAGTCTTCAATCTTGTATCTTCATAGTCCGAGTCCGCCAAAGGCTATAGTCCGGCTATCCGGACACCCCCTAATCCAGGACTCCCTCAGTAGCCCCTGAACCAGGCTTCAATGACGACGAGTCTGGCGCACATATTGTCTTCGGCATTGCAAGGCGGGTTCCTCCTCCGAATATTTCATAGAAGGTTTTGAACACAAGGATAGTGTCCGGTTCTGCAAAATAAGTTCCACATACCACCGTAGAGAGAATAATATTTACACAAGTTCAATCTGCTGACGTATTCCGTGGCGTGACATCACACCACGGCCAAGCTTTTATTCGAATCGTTTTGACTGTCCAACCTCAGCGCGTTTAGCGAGGCGGTTTCCTTGGCACGTCTTGTCAAAGCAGAGACCGTGTCCCCTTATTCCGGATTCTCATCAATCTTTGGCGTGGAGTAGCATAATCGTGCCCGTTAGCACGCCTCCTCTATTGAAGGCGAGTCCCGAGCGGTCACGAGGAGGGTTCCTGGTATTCAACCTCTTTATAAAGAGACCAAGGCCCGCTCCTTTTCTCAATCTCCATCGAATCCGCCTCGCTTGAGTTCCAACACCCAAAGCTCCAGATTCAGGCGCCGGACCTTCGATGATGTCCGCTCCGACCTCCAAGGCGGTGGATGCCTTCCTCCGTCACGGAAGAAGACGTCCTAAAGCTAAGAGATGCCAGGTATCTAACCGGCAAAATCTCGCATAGGCTGCCTGCTCAAGGGCAGGTTATTCTCACTCCCAAGCCCGGTGAAAGCATGGTGTTCACGTCTCACTTTCTTCGAGGACTAAGTTTCCCGATGGACCCCTTCGTGAGGGGGCTCATGTTTTATTACGGGTTGGAATTTCATGACTCGGATCCGGAGTCCATCCTCCACATCTCGTCGTTCATCGTTGTATGTGAAGCCTTCCTCCGCATTACCCCACACTTCGGATTGTGGCTCAAAACCTTCAAGGTGGAGCCGAAGATGATCAAGGGGCAACAGCAGAGTCTTGGAGGGGCTGTTATAAGCAAGAATGCTAATGCTCCATGGCCCGAGGTCTCTTTTCAAAAGGAGCTCAGTCTATGGCAACAAGAGTGGTTTTATATCACAGCTCCCAGGGGCACCAAATGGGTGGCGCCACCTGCCTTTTGCTTGGGTCCTCCACTGCGGCTGGCGTCATGGGTCAATAAAGGGCTTGACTGGGGGCCGTCCAAGAACGTGCCCTTGTTGCAGGGTCGTATTCGAGACCTCCTAGAGAGAGAGATCAATCTGGTCGTAGTAACGCAGGTCATGCTGATTCGTCGCATCCTGCCCTGCAAACGTCGCCCCTCCGCCTGTGGGAGTTCAATCTGGAGGGACCACGAGATCTTCAACACTTCATGGGTGCAACGCCCGTGGAGATGTACAAACTGTTCTTCGGATCACAAGCAATGTGTCCGGACTTGACCGAGGACGCAGGTCTGAGCTGCAATCGCCCGGATGCTCAAGTAAGTAGTCCCGTACCCGGACACGCTATCCGTATATTTATCATAAACTTGCCCTTAAAAGAGTTGTCCCTTAAACAGGAGTGGATAGCGAAAGCAAAACTGATCTGGTGTCCGGCCCCCTCCGTGAGACTACGCCGGATCCAGTGTTAACCAGGATGCCGGAGGCTGCGCCTTTAGGAGAAGGCGAAGGGGGGAACAAGGAAGCTACTGCCTCCGCGAAGGAGGTTATCAAGAAAGGAGGGATCGAGAATCCCTCCATCCAAGGGGAGAAGAGGACCGCCTCTGAAGATCCGGAGACCAAGGCCTTAAAGCGCGGGAAGAAATCTTCGCCAGAGGGTCCTGCGCTGGAAGATGCCCCGGCCGCATTGTTTCCCCAAGGAGATCAGCCCTCCAGCGAGCCGTAAGTAGAGAGGGGAGTTTATAAAATAAAATACATCCCTGTTTTATTTCTGAAGATGACCGAAATTTTACCTTGTAGTTCGGATCTCAGCCCTTCTCAGCAGAGCTCGTCGTCAGGGGATCTTCATCCGAAGATGATGGAGAGCGGAACGCCTCCCCCTGCCGTACCGCCTAGCGAGGCGGACGATCCTGAGGTGTCGTCGCGAAGGGTTTCCCTGAATCCGGCAGGGGTGGAGTGCGGTCGTAGGGCTCCCCGGAGCCCTCCGTGTCCGGCCTTCGAAAAATGCCATTGGACGAGTCCGGCACCTCCTGGTGCACGGTCGGAGGAGTTGAAGGATCTGCTCGGGCGAGTGTCTATCTCAGAAGATCACCGTGCATTGATGGGTACGGTGATTGAAAAAATTTCGTCCGCGAAAAGTGGGTTGTACGAGGCCGCCAGGTGTTTACTGACGGGTTTGGAGGTACGTGCAATGGTGTTCCTTTTGACGGTTCCGCATATATAAGATGCGCCGTGTATAGATAATAGCCCCTGAGACTCGGTGCGTTGTCAAAAATGACAGCGTGCCGAGGATCATAGTCCCAGATATAATATGTCGCCCTTCCTATGTAGGTGGCGGGTTGTCCGGTGGCTAGCCGGACTGATGAATTTGCCGAACTAAAGTGACAACTTGACGTGGCGGATGCCGACATCGCGCTTGTCAATAAGCGGCAGGACGAGTCACAACGTATGCAGTTTCTCTGCGGACACCTAGTAAGGGAGCTTGATGCTCGTGCCTTACAACATGTATGCTTGATGCAGATGGTGCCGCTGCCATGGAGAATCTTCAGGCGGAGCTTGCCCGAGCCAAGGAGCAAGCCAGAAAAAGTGATGCGGCTGCCTTAAAGGCGGCCGAAGAGCTAAGAGCCAACCAGGCTGCTCACTGTCGAAGCAAAAAGGAAATGGCCAAAATGGCCGTGAAGTTGAAGAATGCTACCGACCGTTGTGAGCTTCTTAAAAAAGAAGGTCGAGCGGAGCAAGAGGACCTGAAGAAGGCCACCACCAAGGCCAAGGATGCTCGCTCTGCGATGAGAGCTATGAAGGAGGAGCTACGTCTGGCCGGAGATATCGCGGCTGGAAAGCCTTTTCTGCTGCGGAGGAAGTTCACGGATCCTAAATATGCTCAGTTGGACCGGCTGTGGAGTAGTGCGGATGCTTATCTGGACTTGGCGGCGAGTGCCGCGGACGAGGCCGAACACGTCGGAGATCAAAAAGATCACGAGATGGAAGAGCTTTTTTGGTCGCAGTTCCGTAGTCCAGTGCGTCCACTTCCATTAGCCGATCGTTTGGCCGAATGGGCGAAGCTGAATAGGTTGTCCGAACTTGCCATGAAGAATGTCGTGACTCATTTGTGGCTGAAAAGGCCCGAGCCGAAGAGTTATTTTGGCTTGGTGCAGCAGTTCCTTGGTGCGGTGCCGCATATCAAGGCAATGAGGCAGTCAGCATGCATAGAGGGTGCGCGGATGGCTCTTGCCCGTGTCAAGACACACTGGGCGGAGATGAAGGCCACCGATGTTGCATCCCAAGATTCGGACGGAAGCCGAGTACCTGTCGAGCACTATTTTCAGGAAGTTCTGCAGGGCGCTCGTTTAATAGAGACGCAGTGCTCGAAGGATATTATGTTGGAATATCATGTATTATTGTGAAACAATGTTTCGATGGAATATAAAAGCTTTTTATACTTGTGCCTTCAAGAATTAAAAATACCTCCTGTGCAGCCGTTAATGTATATGTGTATATAACCTGAAAGATGTTATTCTTTGGCTTCAGCCCCCACACATATAATGCGGGGGTGTTTGCAGAAAACGCATTTTCACACTTGATCCAACGTCTTGGTCCTACAAAGGAGGTGACAGCGCAGCAAACTAGGCAACCGGACTATAATGCTTTATCACTTTCACTTAGCCATAGGAGTTCGACAGTGGGGCTACTATATAGCCCCTAGGGGCACCAGCGCTCACCCCGGTCGAGCGGCGTATGTGCCTGACCGGGAAACGGCCCTTCGTCAATGCAGAGGAATTCTAAAGATTCCAGCGGGTCATCGAGTGGTTGACCAGTCTCGCGCTATATCATGACAGTCAATTTTCGTCTTTCTCTACTGAGGTGCTCCCATGGCTAAACCGGGGGCACAACCGCAGTAGTTCTCCTGGTGCCCCATTAGCCGATAGAGCGGAACGTAAGGCAGCAAAACACAGGAGCCGGGCAAACCCAACATTTAACCAAAGACATGATTCGGAGCTGATGCATATAAGGCCTAACTCGAGACGCCGAACACTCCCTAAGGTATTCGGTCTTTATGAAAACGGGTCGAACAATCGCCCTTGGTAAAAAGGCCCCTGGTGTCCAGGTACGCGCAAAATTCTGACGTGGCCTATGCCAAAACGCCAGCCTCCTCCTCGGTTATAGCAAGAAACCGGGGGATGTGTATCAACAAGAGACAGTGAAAAAGGTTTACGCAGGGTCTTAATCTGAAAAGAATCCTTGCAACGGGTCCCTACTGCACGTCTGCGACTGTGTCTCTGTTGTGCCGTATCCTGGACGGGTGTAGCATGGTGTTCATCTGTAAAAGGGAGGAACTTAGTTGAAAAAAAATTGTGCGAAAATGTACGTTATACTAAATAAACAAAGTACAATTCAAAGAATGAACAAAATTGAGATTTATTGTCTCTTGTTGTGGATGCGCGGAGCCCCTTGTACGGGGCTATGCGTCTAGCGAGCCCTTATATGTTTACGCCGGACTCGTCCAGCCGTGTCCGGGGTCTGGACGACCTGTCTAAGTGTTTGTATTGGTGGAGCCGGTTAATTGTGGGGCTGTCAAGGCATCCGCACAATTTTCCGGACTCGAGGAACCCTCGATGTTTCCCTTTAATGAGATGATGCCACATGGACCTGGCATTTTAAGTGTAAGAGATGCATAATGCGGTATTGCGTTAAAGCGGGCGAAAGCTTCCCGTCCCAATAGTGCTTGATAGCTACTTGTAAATGGGGCGAGGTGGAAGGTTAACTTTTCACGGCGGAAGTTGTCGGGTGAGCCAAACACAACTTCTAGCAGTAGAGAGCCTGTACAATGGGCATATGTGCCTGGCATTACCCCTTGAAAGAAATTGTTGCTATGGAGAAATTTGGTTGGGTCTATCCCCATATTCCGGATTGTGTCCTGATATAGCAGGATTAGATCACAGCCACTGTCCATTAGGACTTGTGAAAATTGGAGTCTGCCAATTATCGGATCTAATATCAAGGCAGTCCAACCTGCGTTCCGTATACTTCTAGAGTAATCCTGATGGTAGAAGGTGATTGGTTTTAACAACCAGTGGTAGGACTCATCCGGGATAGGCCGTCTGGCGCGTACCTCTATGGGCGCTGCTCTATTTTTCCCTTTTGTCACGTGAAGTAAGTTCACTGTTTTGATTTCTTGTGAGAAATTCTTTTGTTTTCCGGTGCTTTGCTTTTGGGGTTCGTCATCGTCCTCGCTTGGTGTGTCGAGCCCCTTGTGTTCGGCGTTGAGTTTGCCGGACTGCTTGAAGACCCAACAATCTCTGTGGGTGTGGTTTGCAGGCTTTTCCGGCATCTTGTGGATTTGGCATATCTTGTCCAAGATTTTGTTTAAGTTAGATAGTTCGTCCTGTTATCCTTAAGGGAAGCTTTTATGATTCTGCCGAGAGCTTTTGAATCTGGCGTTGGTTGCCGTCTTTGTTCGGGCTGTTTCCCTTGGTCCTATGCTGGTCCTTGTTGCGTCGTGGTTTCCCGTTTCCATCCCTGACTTCGGATGTACTTGGGTCGCTGGTGCTGCATCTTGCTAGCCAACTATCCTCTCCCGCGCAAAAGCGGGTCATGAGGCTTGTTAATGCGGCCATTGTTCTTGGCTTTTCTTGGCTGAGGTGTCTGGCGAGCCATTCATCTCGGACGTTGTGTTTGAAAGCTGCTAAGGCTTCGGCGTCCGGACAGTCGACTATTTGGTTCTTTTTAGTAAGGAATCTGTTCTACAATTTCCAGGCTGACTCTCCGGGTTGTTGGGCTATGTGACTTAAATCGTCGGCATCCGGAGGTCGGATATAGGTCCCTTGAAAATTTGCCCGAAAAGCATCCTCGAGCTCCTCCCAACTTCCAATGGTGTTTTTGGGAAGGCTTTTAAGCCAATGCCGGGCTGGCCCTTTGAGCTTGAGGAGTAAGTATTTTATGTCGTGGAGATCATCTCCTCTAGCCATGTGTATATGGATGATGTAATCTTCAATCCATACTCCAGGGTATGTTGTTCCGTCGTATGCTCTATGTTTACGGGCTTGAATACCGCTGGAAATTCATGATCCAGCACCTCATTGGTGAAACATAGGGGGTGTGCAGCACCCCTATATTTAGGTGTACCGTGATGTTCGGATACTTGATGTGTTGCCTTGCTTACTAGAGCTTGCTTTCTTGGCCCGTAGATAGATCTAATTGGGCCATCTTTTTGATGCGAATCCTTGTGCGGATCGCGTGCCGGCTTGTGTGCGGCGCCGTTCACCGCTCTCTTTTTGCCATGGAGTCGTCCATCCGACCGGGTGGCCTCCTTGTTTTTTGATTGTGGGGGCTCTACGGCCTCCTCATCAAATTCAGGCAGTATTTTTCGCTTTGGGTAGCTCTTTATTCGGCGACTGTCGCCGTATTTGTCTGCGGTGTTGAGTACTTTGCTCCATCTAATTCTGAGTGCATCTTCCGCTGTTTTGAGCTTCCGCTTCTGTTTTTTCAGGCTACGTGCTGTGGCGACGAGCCTTTTGTGGAGGTTCTTCTGCTCCAGCAACTTGTCCGGTGTGAGATCGTCCGGACTGTTATCTTCGCCGGGGATGGGTTGTTTATCCAGATTGTCCTATTCGGACGGTTGCTCGATAGCATATTCGTCGTCCACTGGTTCACCTTGCTCTATAGCTGGGTTTGTATGGCTATTATCTTTGTCGAGGCGGGACTCTGAGCGGCGCTTACGTCGCCGTTTTGACTGTTTTTCGATGGAGCAATCCTTCGTAGCGTCCCGTTGTTCCTTGTCGTCGCTTCCTTTAGGTGTGTCCACCATGTATACATCGTGAGATGAGGTGGTTCTCCAGTTCCCTATGGGCGCTGGTTCATGCTCCTCCCATACATCATCGTCCATACCGTCGATGTCTTCGGAGTCGAAGTCGAGCATGTCGGTTAAATCGCCGACAGTGGCTACGAAGTGGGTGGTGGGTGGGCTTTCAATTTCTTCGTCGTCCGCATCCCAACCTTCCTAACCATAATCTGGCCAGGGCTCTCCTGATAAGGAGAGAGAATTTATTGAATTCAGGATGTCGCCAAAGGGCGAGTGCTGAAAGATGTCCGCGGCAGTGAATTCCATGATCGGCGCCCAATCGGATTCGATTAGCGGGGGCGCGGAAGGCTCATAGTCCGGAGAGGAGTCCGGCACCTTGGAGTCACGAGCTTCGCAATGGACGGGGTAGATGTACGGCTCAATCGTCGTAGAGATTGCAGCCCCCGAGGCGGTGTCCAGCCACCCGTCCTCGATCGGCGCAGTCGGCTCCGAGCTCAAGGTCGGAGCGGACATCTGTGCGTTTCCAGACACCGTCCGTGGCAGAGCTAGATCATGCCCCTCATGACAAGGCGGGCGCGCTTGGTCAGGCTCGAACCCGTCGAAGATCAAGTCTCCGCGGACGTCGGCCGTGTAGTTCAAACTTCCAAATCTGACTGATGGCGGGGACGTAGCTTTCAATCTGCTCCGGATAGCTGCTTAATTGGCTCGCAGTGCAAAGCCGCTGGATACGAAGATCTGTCCGGGGAGAAAAGTCTCACCCTGGAGCGCATCGTTATTGATGATCGGAGGAGCCACCGGGCCTAAAGATGACGACACATAGGAACTCTCAATGAAAGCACCAATGTCGGTGTCAAAACCGGCGGATGTCGGGTAGGGGGTCCCGAACTGTGCGTCTAGGCGGATGGTAACAGGAGACAAGGGACACGATGTTTTTACCCAGGTTCGGGCCCTCTCGATGGAGGTAAAACCCTACTCCTTCTTGATTAATATTGATGATATTGGTAGTACAAGAGTAGATCTACCACGAGATCAGAGAGGCTAAACCCTAGAAGCTAGCCTATGGTATGATTTTTGTTCGTCCTACAGACTAAAACCCTCCGGTTTATATAGACACCAAATAGGGTTAGGGTTACACAGAGTCGGTTACAATGGTAGGAGATCTACATATCCGTATCGCCAAGCTTGCCTTCCACGCCAAGGAAAGTCCCATCCGGACACGGGACGAAGTCTTCAATCGTGTATCTTCATAGTCCAGGAGTCCGGCCAAAGGCTATAGTCCGGATATCCGGACACCCCCTAATTCAGGACTCCCTCACCGGTCCTCCCGCTCCGGTTGTCATAAACTGATTTTCTTCGGGAGGGTTGCTAGGACCAGCACCGGGTGTAGCGAAAAGGTCCCGAGGGTCGTAAACCGGAGGCAAACGGGATTGAGTTTTCTGGTGCCTCCTTCTCATCACCTAATTAGATGCGCTCAGGCTCATGTTAAGCTGGAAAGCCTCTGACTGGAGTTGCTGCGCCCGTGCATCCAAAGCCGCCCGTTCCGTAGCTAACCTGGTGTCCTCAGCTGCCAAGGCCTCCTTGGCCCGAGCTATCTCCTCACGCACCTTTGCCACCTCCGCGTTATGCTCATCTTGATTTGCAGGGATAACTGTGGCGGTTAACAGGGCTGTCAGCTTATCCATGAGATCCATCAGCACCTGAGCCGACGGGCGCACAGGGCCTCCTGCCCCGGCCGCTCCTGACCAGGACATTATTGCTGTTGCAGCCGTTGAGTTTTGACTGGGTTGAGTACTAGCCATGAAGACTCCTGCCTAGCTTGGTGGCTCATTGGAGTCCAGAATACTAGAGCCGTCGGAACAGCCCCCAAGCATGCCCTCTTGTACTTGATACAGTGAATCCGTTGAACCGGCGGACGAATCACCGTCAGAGAGGACGACCTTCTCACCATCACCTTCAGATCCTTTAGAAAGTTCCTCTCCGTGGATGCAGCCCACGAAGGCACGCTTCATGCCGGGTTGAACTCGGGCGGGTCTCGCGTGCTGAGCCGTCTCGACGAGGTCGATGCAGTTGTCCAGCTCAGGGCCCGGCTCACCAATCCGGCCGATGAAGACGTGGATTCCGCCGAAGGGGACCCGGTATCCGTACTCAATTGAGTCGGCGTCGGGGCCCCAGCCTTCGTTGTCGATGTAGATCTTGCCGCAACGACTCTTGGTCATCCGGCCCACTACATATCCCTTGAGCCCTTCGAAGCTGCCCTTCAAGAACTCAAATCCACCATGCGCTGGCCCCACGGTGGGCGCCAACTGTCGTGGAATTGTCATGGCAGATGTCCTCTTGAAAGGACTTAGTCGTGGAGCCATCGCAACTAAGAAGCTTAAAGCGGTTAATCGGGACAAAGGACACGAGAGGTTTATACTAGTTCGGCCCCTTACGGTGAAGGTAAGGCCTACGTCTAGTTGGGTTGGTATTGCTTGATGTTTCGATGACCAGAGAGCGAGATACACTATGCCCGGCGCTCGATGAGTTGTTTCTTGCCCTAAGCCGCCAGCGGGTCGTCCCCTTATATACACGGGTGGACGCCCATGCGTCTCTGAAATCCCGGCCGCTCATAAACAAAGGTCCGGCTCGGTGACTAGTTAAATCTACCTTATGATACAAGTCATGCCATCATGGCGGTTTATCACTATGGGCCTTAAGCCGCCTGTGGGCCTTAGACCTTTTATTGAACCGCCATCTTCGTGGTTGGTCTTTGGGCTTCTTCTTGATGAGTCTTATTTGCGTAACCCGGCCCTCCTGGGCGGCTTACACCAATAGTTATATCCCCAACACTTATCAGGTATCTGGCAAAGAGCAAATGTGACGGTGTGCAGTGAGGAAGAAAACAGCAGCATGGAAGTCGGTGGTGAGGGCGCGGACGAAGAGATTTCGTGTGGTAGTGTGATGGTTTTTCCCACAAAACCTGGGAACATGTAATAGAACTCGAGAACCTGGAGATTCTTCAGTCTTGGGGATCGAAGCCAGGCGTCAACTATAGAGGGTCTGCAGTGGAGGTAACACGCCGGAATACAAAGACGATGAACTGTGCCCCCATGACCGGAGAGGATGGCTTCCGGAAGGCACGAACCATCAACGTCAGGTTGAAAACTACACCGAGTTCCAAAATATCTAATGCGAATGACATCCTTACTAGGGAGCATGCACAGTACGTCGATATGAACTGTTTCTAGGGGCTTAAAAAGACGACCGACCGGGATATCACTGCAGTCGAGATTCAGAGGAGCGGTGCGCCATAAAGGACGCCACCGACGTGCCAGGATTTGAGTGCGAACCCCTTCCTTAGTGGACAGACGGGAGATTACCTCACCGAGGATGGCGTCCGGGAGGTCGCTGATGCGGTCCGGACCAGACTGCTTTTCTTGATCCTCGGATCCAGTAGGCGCACCCTCGCCGCTTCCGGCCGCTACTGCCAAACCACCAGAGGAAGGAGTCGCCGGTAGCGCGAGCCTTGCCATCTTGGTGCTCGCGGCACCGGAGTAGACCTCCATCTCCGTCTCCATTGTTGGGATTGCGCCGCCTGCGAGCGCCGCTATATGTGGCGTGGATCTGGACAGACGATGGATCTGGAGAAATGGACTAGCCTGTCAATCCATGAAACGACTTAAATACCCACGACGAGGAGCGGAGGGGTCCAGATTAGTTACTTCTTCTATTTTTCTTTCTGACAGGAGGGCCCGGGTTAAGTACTACTTGTAGCAAGTCAATGCTAGATGGGTGCTTGAAACATTAAATAAAACCACGACTTTCAAGGTACGAAATGCACTGTTGCACACGTAGACCAGGCACGGGCGTGCCCCTCAGTGCTTTAATTATTTACGGCACACATGCACTAGAAGAATCTGTTCGACGCCGGAAGCACGGTGGACTCGGTAGGAAAGAGAGGCACCCACGTGACGCCCACGAAGGCATGGGCTAGCACTCTGTGCAGCGACGGTTATGTACGTTTGTGACTCTCGTGTTTTGATCATTAGGTCACAGCGAGCACGAGTCAAATCCACAAAGGCATCGTGTGGTATTATATAGATTCATGCTCGCTTGTGTTTGGGTTCCGAATGATTCAGACGACTCGTTCAGACGGAGAGGCACGGACGAGAAGCCCATGGTGGCATACTTTAGTATTAGAGAGGGTCACAATCATGCGTTTATTGCGCATGGTCGATGGTATTACATAGAGTCATGCTCGCCTGTGAGACTCGACCAGACGGAGATGCATGACCGTCTAGCCCACGGAACTAAACCTTCGTCTTACGCACAGCCACGGGCGTTTACTCTGTGAGGCACGGAATTGCCTATATGAGGGACGCTAATTTTAAAAGCTCATTTCCTTGTATTTAAAAGCATAGACGTTAAGTCCATACAAAACCGGTGCAGTACCGAGTTGCGTCACGCTTCTTTCTTGATAAAGACGTCGACGTTCGTGGCTAACTGTGTTTCAGTGTCAAGGCTCACAAGCACGGGCATACATCCCTCGAAGGCATGGCGTGCTATTATATAGAGTCACGCACAAAGGTTTTCTGATTGTGTTCCGAACGACTTGGTGGACTCGGTCAAAAGGAGAGGCACGGACGTCCAGCCCACAGCGGCATGGTTCGTTCCTACCCGGAGTCACGTTTGTGCGTTTATTACAAAAAACTAGTAGAATCGGGCAACTATCCTTGTTACAATTGTTTTTATTGTGAGATTTTTAACTCAAATGCACGAAAGGCGACATTGTATGTTTAGTAGCGTCACGATCCTTTATGCACGAAGACGAATTTTTGTGTGTCAGTATTTCAGGTCACAGGCACGGTTGTCAAACTCACAAACGCATGACGTGTAATTATCCAGAGTCACCTTGGTGTCTCTTTGTGTTCCAAATGCATCCGTTGACTATATTAGCAGGACAAGCACCGTCGGGATGGCGATGGAGGCATGCTTGTGTTTTGTGCGGAGCCACGTTCGTGCGTTGATTGCGGAAACACAATGTTTCGACGGGCGTCTCCACGTATTCGGGTGTGAATGCCACGTGGCGACGCCACGGAAACCCAAGGGTCCGACGGGCGTCTCCTCCGGTGACGCCGGTCTGCCTCGTCGTCAGAGGCTAGGCTCCGGCTATTTAAGGCGGACGGATGACGTCTCGAAACCCTAGCCACACCCTCTTTCTTGGACTGTCCAGATCCACGCCACATAAAGCAGCGCTCGCAAGCGGCGCGATCCTAGCAATGAAAACGGAGATGGAGGTCTACTCCGGTGCCCCGAGCACGAAGAAGGCGAGGCTCGTGCCACCGACGAATCCTTCCTCTGGTGGTTTGGCGGTAGCGGCTGGAAGCGGCGAGGGTGCACCTACTGAATCCGAGGATCAAGAAGAGCAGTCTGGTCCCGATCGCATCAGCGACCTCCCGGACGGTGTCCTCGGTGAGATCATATCCCGTCTGTCCACTAAAGAAGGCGTTCGCACTCAAATCCTCGCACGTCAGTGGCGCCCTGTTTGGCGCGCCGCTCCTCTGAATCTGGAATGCCGTGAGATCCCTGTCCCACGTCTTTTTAACCCTCTAGATCAAGTACATTTCGAGTTGGTCACCGCGAACTCCGCCACACCGGAGGAACTCATCCGCGTAACATACACTGGAACTTTTTTTAGAGGAGATAATGTCGGTGAAGATAATTCCTATGATGATTCGTACCTTCCAGAGGCCATCCTCTCCGGGCGTCAGAGTGCAGTTCACCGCCTCTGCATTCCGGCATCCTACCTCGACTGCTGGCACTCCATGGTCGACAACTGGCTTTGATCCCCAAGACTGAACAATCTCCAGGTGCTCGAGTTTTACTACCTGTTCCCACCATGCTTGAGACAACATGGCATAGGGACATTCTCATGCCCTTCGCTCATGCCATCACCACCAGCATTAAACCCTCAGATTTCCTCCTCTCTCCAAACCATCTCCTTTGCTCTTTGCAAGTTACCAGACAATTATGTACGGGTGCTTAAACTAGCACTGCTCATGAGACTCTCTCTAGTAGATGTTGATGTATCAGACGTCTCATTACAAAGCATCATCAGCTCTACTTCTCCTACACTTGAGTCTCTGCTGCTTGTTTGGACAGTCAGACACCATTGCATCCGAATAAACTCACCTAACCTTATAAGCATTGGCATTTCTGGTTACTATGTGAAAATTGTTATAGAAGATGCCTCGTCACTTCAACGGTTGCTTTATGATGGTGATTGCAAAAAGTTGCGGATAGTTATGACCTCTACACCTAAACTGCAGGTCATACGCAAACTATCTAATATTTTCTGTGAATCCGGCGTCACAAATGACCGTATAATTATTTAGGTACTGACTTTCAACAATACTTTCACCTCGATTCATTGGTACGAACAAGTTCCTTGCAATTCAACCTTTACTCTACTAATATTATGTTTTATTCTACATGAAGTGTTTGCCGACAACAGCACATCCACAGTGGTTCATTCTATCAAGACGTTGTCTATCAGCATGGATTATGACATGCACGCAGTCTTTTCCTTGGTGGAACACTTCCGAAGCTTGGAAAACTTGTATATCGAGGTGATGCTTCTCACACAAATTGTAAAACACGTACCATGCATGGTGTAGAAATCCATTCAACAAAAAAAACGTCACATACATTTGTATGTAACGGACAAAGGTGTATATAGTCATGGACCAGTATTAGAACAAAACTAAAAAAAGCTTTTATTACAACAGAGGTTATAGAATTATTCCTTCACTTGTTTTCCCAGCAGAATCACTCTTTATGGAGCTTAACCATTTCAAATATTCATGTTTATTCAGGAAATAGCCTCTAATGAAGAAAGTCTTGCGAATGACTGTTCTTGCAAGCACCATCATGATGTTCGTTTGAAGTCACTGACGCTGGAAAGCTATTTTCAATGCGAGAAAAGCATTCGATTTACGGCATTCTTTATTCTCAACGCAGCACAGCTGTAGACTATGAGGATCAAGTTTCTTCTTCAGCAAGACTTCACGGAAGAATTCTACAAACAGCAACAAGACGTGCTTCAGTGGGACAAAAAGGCTTCTAAACATGCTTGCCTTAGGTTGTCGCCAAGTCGCAACCACGGGAGCTTGGATCTAAGGCACGCATGTGTTGAGCACCTGGATTTAAAGGATCCATTCACTTGTAAGTGCTGAAAATAGTGCTGGAGTGAGATGTTGCCGCCACTTTCCGGTTTGGAATTTACGTAGGTGTGGTGAAACAAACAATGCCCGTACCTTTTTTGCTCAATATGTAACCTTCCCAACAGCGAACTCAGTATTTCGGTCGAGGGCTAAACGGTCTTTTGCTCATGCCGTACATTTCATTAACTAAAAGGGCTTCAAGTCTCTGCAGCCACGGGTATGTACATTTGTGACTTTCTATGTTTTAGTGATAAGGGTCACAGGAACGGGCGTCAAATCCGCAAAGGCATTGTTTGGTATTATATAGAGTCATGTTCGCTTGTGCTAGCGTTTGTGTTCCGAATGATTCAGTGAACCACGGTTTGTCAGCAAACAAACAGACGGTCATGACTTCATAGAAAAGTGATTTGAGACGCACTGTTCTACCTATCACACAGGCACGACCATGGCAAACGCACGGTTTGCCACGAACCACACAATGGCCAAGAAGTGATACGACGGGCACTGTTCTACATGCAACACAGGCACGCCCGTTGAGGGAGTCCTGGATTAGGGGTTGTCCGGATGGCCAGACTATAGCCTTTGGCCGGACTCCTGGACTATGAAGATATAAGATTGAAGACTTCGTCCCGTGTCCGGATGGGACTTTCCTTGGCGTGGAAGGCAAGCTTGGCGATACGGATATGTAGATCTCCTACCATTGTAACCCACTCTGTGTAACCCTAACCCTCTTCGGTGCCTGTATAAACCGGAGGGTTTTAGTCCATAGGACGAACAACTATCATACCATAGGCTAGCTTCTAGGGTTTAGCCTCTCTGATCTCGTGGTAGATCTACTCTTGTACTACCCATATCATCAATATTAATCAAGCAGGAGTAGGGTTTTACTTCCATCGAGAGGGCCCGAACCTAGGTAAAAACATCGTATCCCTTGTCTCATGTTACCATCCGCCTAGACGCACAGTTCGGGACCCCCTACCCGAGATCCGCCGGTTTTGACACCGACATTGGTGCTTTCATTGAGAGTTCCTCTGTGTCGTCATCCTTAGGCCCGATGGCTCCTCCGATTATCAACAACGATGCGGTCTAGGGTGAGACTTTTCTCCCCGGACAGATCTTCGGCGGCTTTGCACTGCGGGCCAATTCACTTGGCCATCTGGAGCAGATTGAAAGCTACGCCCCAGGCCACCAGGTCAGATTTGGAAGTTTGAACAACACGGCTAATGTCCGCGGAGACTTGATCTTCGACGGGTTCGAGCCACAGCCAAGCGCGCCGCACTGTCATGAGGGGCATGATCTAGCTCTGCCGGTAACAGTGTCCCGAGGTCAAGCACCAATGTCCGCTCCGACCCTTAGCTCGGAGCCGACTGCGCCGATCGAGGACGGGTGGCTGGACACCGCCTCGGGGGCTGCGATCTCTACGGCGGTTGAGCCGTACACCTACCCTGTCCTTTGCGAAGCTCGTGACTCCAAGGTGCCGGACTCCTCTCCGGACTCCGAACCTTCCGCGCCCCTGCCAATCGAATCCGATTGGGCGCCGATCATGGAGTTCACCGCCGCGGACATCTTTCAGCACTCGCCCTTCGGCGACATCCTGAATTCACTGAAGTCTCTCTCTTTATCAGGAGAGCCCTGGCCGGACTACGGTCAGCAAGGTTGGGACGCGGACGACGAAGAAATTCAATGCCCACCCACCACCCACTTCGTAGCCACTGTCGATGATTTAAGCGACATGCTCGACTTCGACTCCGAAGACATCGACGGTATGGACGACGATGTAGGGGAGGAACATCAACCAGCACCTATAGGGCACTGGAGAACCACCTCATCTCATGATGTATACATGGTGGACACACCGAAAGGAAACGACGACGAGGAACAACGGGACGCTACGAAGGGTCATTCCCTCGAAAAGCAGTCAAAACGGTGACGTAAGCGCCGCTCAAAGTCCTGCCTCGACAAAGACAACAGCCATACAGACCCAGCCATAGAGCAGGGTGAACTGGTGGACGACGAACATGCTATTGAGCAACCGTCCGAACAGGACAACCTGGATAAACAACCCGTCCCCGACGAAGATAACAGTCCGGACGATCTCACGCCGGACAAGTTGCTGGAGCAGAAGAACCTCCACAAAAGGCTCGTCGCCACTGCACGTAGCCTGAAAAAGCAGAAGCGGAAGCTCAAAACAGCGGAAGATGCACTAAGAATCAGATGGAGCAAAGTACTCAACACCGCAGACAAATACGGCGACAGTCGCCGAACAAAGAGCTAACCAAAGCGAAAGCTACTGCCCGAATTTGATGAGGAGGCCGTAGAGCCCCCGCAATCAAAGAACAAGGAGGCCCGCTCGGATAGACGACCCCATGGCAAACATAGAGTGGCAAATGGCGCCATACATAAGTCGGCACGCGATCCGCACAAGGATTGGCATCAAAAAGATCGCCCAGTTAGATCTATCAATGGGCCAAGAAAGCAAGCTCTAGTAAGCAATGCAACACATCAAGTATCCGAACATCACGGTACACCTAAATATAGGGGTGCCGCACACCCCCTATGTTTCACCGATGAGGTGTTGGATTATGAATTTCAGCGGATTCAAGCCCGTAAACATAGAGGCATACGACGGAACAATGCACCACGAGTGCGGATTGAGGATTACATCCTCCACATACACATGGCTAGAGGAGATGATCTCCACGCCATAAAATACTTACCCCTCAAGCTGAAAGGGCCAGCCTGGCGTTGGCTTAAAAGCCTTCCTAAAAACACCATTGGAAGTTGGGAGGAGCTCGAGGATGCTTTTCGGGCAAATTTTCAAGGGACCTATGTCCGACCTTCGGATGCTGACGATTTAAGTCACATAACTCAACAACCCGGAGAGTCAGCTCGGAAATTTTGGAACATATTTAGAACCAAATAGTCGACTGTCCGGACGCCGAAGCCTTAGCATCTTTCAAACACAACGTCAGAGACGAATGGCTCGCCAGACACCTCGGCCAAGAAAAGCCAAGAACAATGGCCGCATTAACAAGCCTCATGACCCGCTTTTGCGCGGGAGAGGATAGCTGGCTGGCAAGATGCAGTACCAGCGACCCAAGTACATCCAGAGTCGGGGATGGAAACGGGAAACTATGACGCAGCAAGGACTAGCGTCGGACCAAGGGAAACAGCCCGAAGAGCACGGCAGTCAACGCCGTACTCAAAAGCTCTCGGCAGAATCATAAAAAGTTGCCCCTTAAGGATAACAGGGACGAGCTATCTAACTTAAACAAAATCTTGGACAAGATATGCCAAATCCACAGTACTCTGGAAGCTCGCAAACCATACCCACAGAGATTGTTGGGTCTTCAAGCAGTCCGGCAAACTCAACGCCAAACACAAGGGGCTCGACACACCAAGCGAGGACGATGACGAACCCCACAAGCAGAGCACCGGAAAACAAAAGAATTTCCCACAAGAAATCAAAACAGTAAACTCACTTCACGTGACAAAAGGGAAAAATAGAGCGGCACCCATAGAGGTACGCGCCATACGGCCTATCCCAGAGGAGTCCCGCCACTGGTTGTTAAAACCAATCACCTTCGACCATCAGGATTACTCTAGAAGTATACGGAATGCAGGTTGGACTGCCTTGATATTAGATCCGATAATTGGCGGACTCCAATTTACTCAAGTCCTAATGGACGGCGGTAGTGATCTAAACCTGCTATATCAGGACACAATCCGCAAAATGGGGATAGACCCAACCAAATTTCGCCACAGCAACACTTCCTTTCAAGGGGTAATGCCGGGCCCATATGCCCATTGTACGGGCTCTCTATGGCTAGAAGTTGTGTTCGGCTCACCCGACAAATTCCGCCATGAAAAGTTAACCTTCCACCTCGCCCCATTTACAAGTAGCTATCAAGCACTATTGGGACGCGAAGCTTTCGCCCGCTCTAACGCAATACCGCATTATGCATATCTTATACTTAAAATGCCCGGTCCACGCGGCATCATCTCGTTAAAGGGAAACATCGAGGGTTCCTCGAGTCCGGAAAATTGTGCGGTTGCCTTGACAGCCACACAATAAACTGGCTTCACCAATACAAGCACTTAGACAAGTCGTCTGCACCCGGACACGGCTGGACGAGTCCCGTAAACATACAAGGGCTTACTAGACGCATACCCCCGTACAAGGGGCTCCGCGCATGCACAACAAGAGACAATAAAGCTCAATTTTATTCATTTTTTGAATTGTACTTCGTTTATTTAATATAACGTACATTTTCGCACAGTCGTTTTCAACTAAGTTCCTCTCTTTTACAGATGAACACCGTGCTACACGCGTCCAGGATAGGCACAACGGAGACACAGGCGCAGACGTGCAGTAGGGACCCGTTGCAAGGATTCTTTTAGGATTAAGACCCTGCGTAAACCTTTTTTACTGTCTCTTGTTGATACGCATCCCCTGGTTTCTTTCTATAACCGAGGAGGAGGCTGGCGTTTTGGCATAGGCCACGTAAGAATTTTGCGCGTACCTGGACACCAGGGGCTTATTACCAAGGGCGTTGTTCGGCCCGTTTTCATAAAGACCGAATACCTTAGGAAGTGTTCGGCGTCTCGAGTTAGGCCTTATATGCATCAGCTCCGAATCATGTCTTTGGTCAAATGTTGGGTTTGCCCGGCTCCTATGTTTTGCTGCCTTACGTTCCGCTCTATCGGCTAATGCGGCACTAGGAGAACTACTGTGATTGTGCCCCGGTTCGGCCAGGCGTGCACCTCAGTAGAGAAAGCCGAAAACTGACTGTCATGATATAGCGTGAGACTGGTCAACCACTCGATGACCCGCTAGAATCTTTAGAATTCCTCCGCATTGATGAAGGGCCGTTTCCCGGTCAGGCACATACGCGCCCCGAATTCGGGTGAGCGCGGTGCCCCTAGGGGCTATATAGTAGCCCCACTATCGAACTCCTATGGCTAAGTGAAAGTGATAAAGCATTATAGTTGGGTTGCCTAGTTTGCTGCGCTACCACCTCCTTTGTAGGACCAAGACGTTGGATCAAGTGTGAAAAGGCGCTTTCTGCAAACACCCCTGCATTATATGCGTGAAATTTGAAGCCAAAGACTGCCATCTTTCAGGTTATATACACATATACATTAACGGCCGCACAGGAGGCATTTTAATTCTTGAAGCCACAAGTATAAAAAGCTTTTATATTCCATCAAAACATTGTTTCACAATAATACATGTTATTCGAACATAATATCCTTCGAGCACCGCGTCTCTATTAAACGAGTGCCCTGCAGAACTTCCTGAAAATAGTGCTCGACAGGTACTCGACTTCCGTCCGAATCTTGGGATTCAACATCGGTGGCCTTCATCTCCGCCCAGTATGTCTTGACACGGGCAAGAGCCATCCGCGCACCCTTTATGCATGATGACCGCCTCATTGCTTTTATATGCGGCACCGCACCAAGGAACTGCTGCACCAAGCCAAAATAACTCTTCGGCTCGGGCCTTTTCGGCCACAAATGAGTCACGACATCCTTCATGGCAAGTCCGGACAATCTATTCAGCCCCGCCCATTCGGCCAGACGATCGGTTAATGGAAGTGGACGCTCGGGATTACGGAATCTGCGACCAAAAAGCTCTTCCATCTCGTGATCCTTTTGATCTCCGGGTGTTCGGCGCCATTCGCACTCGCCGCCAAGTCAAGATAAGCATCCTCCATACTCCACAACCGGTCCAACTGAGCATATTTAGGAGCCGTGAACTTCCTCCGCAGCAGAAAGAGCTTTCCAGCCGCGATATCTCCGGCCTGACGTAGCTCCTCCTTCATAGCTCTCATCGCAGAGCGAGCATCCTTGGCCTCAGTGGTGGCCTTCTCCAGGTCCTCTTGCTCCGCTCGACCTTCTTTTTCAAGAAGCTCGCAGCGGTCTGTAGCATTCTTCCACTTCACGGCCATCTCAGCCATTTTGTTCTTGCTTCGGCAGTGAGAAGCCTGTTCGGCTTTTAGCTCTTCGGCCGCCTTTAAGGCAGCCGCATCACTTTTTCTAGCCTCCTCCTTGGCTCGGGCAAGCTCCGCCCGAAGGTTCTCCATGGCAGCGGCACCATATGCATCAAGCATACATGTTGTAAGGCATGGGCATCAAGCTCCCTTACCAGGTGTGACACTCCAAAAAATTTTACTTGGTTTTTGACAAAACCCTTTTATTTGATTTGAAGGAGGCCATTTAAAATCTTTCCAAAAGCCCCTCCTTCTCAAAAAAAAATTCTCCTATGACAAGTATTTTATTTTTGTATCTTCCTCAACCTTGGTGTTTGGTTTTAAAAAACCTTCCTTCTGATTTTAACTCATCTCAATAAATTTTTGGAAAAAAACTAAATTTTCTATTAAAAAGAAACCCTATGGGTTTTGGGGCTATTCTTTTGTTTTGTAACCACCCTTTGTTTTACCATGCCCCATGTTAATATTTGTCCCAAATCCCCTCCCTCCACTTTGGGCCAAGCCAAATATTCTATTCCAACAAGTTCAACCCATTTTTGAATTCTCTTTCATTTATTTTATCCCCAAAAGTAATTCTGCCTTTTATTTTGGGCCTAGGTGATTTACAAAGGAAGTGTCTGATTTCCTTTGAGTTTTGACCTCAAACCAACTCCTCTGGCTAGTCCCTAGCACCCCCAACCTAGATCCATCAAGATCCACTCTGCCTTAGTTCAAAATTTTCAAGTTTCACACACTGCAAGTTTGGACCAGATTTGGCAAATTTGGTGAAATTCATATTTTTCCTTCTCCAAAAATTCTACCAAAATTCAGGCAGCCCCCGGGTGCATTGAGAGGCCACCCCACCAAATATCAGCTCCAGATAAAATCCCCACATGCCAAAATCATTTCATCGAACACCTGGCAGGATCTGTTCTTTGTTCACTTTCGAGTTCGGTGTTTGATCAGGTCGTGTCGTTTTCTTCAGAGTCGGGGCGTCAATCTCAACAGTGCCCACTCTGGAGCCTTGCGCACATCACCTTCCTCTTATCCAGAGCGCCGCACGGTCCCTTGGACGGACACCACCGTCGGTGGTGACGTGTCCCGCCGACGCCGGCAGCTTCTGCGGTGGCAGAGCCAACCGAGGCGGCCAACAGGGATCAGCCCAGCTTTCGGCGCCGTCCAACACCGCCCAAACCACCCGAGGCCTCCAGCGTGGGCTGCTCGCTGGTTTACGCTGCGGCGCTTGTCGCCGTGCTTTGAGCAAGCGCAGAGCGCTCCTTGCCGCCGACGTGCTCCGTGCGCCGTTCCGTTCGGAACTTGGAGTGGCAGCCAAGGCAGGCCAAGTTTAGCGCCTAAACCAAACCAGTAAACCTCCACGGTGATGCCTAGCTCCCTAAACCTCCTGACCAACCGTTGCACTGCCGTAATCATCGCCGGAGATTTCCCATTCACGGCCACCGCTTTGAATCATCTATAAAAGGAGGTCCCGCGCTCGTTCTCGACCCCGCACCACCACTCCACCTCACCAGAGCCCCGCCAAGCCACCAGGAGGACCCCGAGGAGGTCTCCTTCCCCGACTCTGGCCGCCTCGATCCACCTCGGGCTCCGGCTTGATCCACACAGGAGAGGCCACCTCCGACTCCCAAACCTCGTCAGCAGCCCTCTGGTGCACCCAATGTTCTGACCCGAGCCTCGATTAAACCAGTGTAGCCCTCCCCGACGAGATCCACCAACGCCCGAACCACCGCCCGCCGGAGTTGAGGCCGCCGTCAACGTGGTGCTCACCATCGACCAACTCCACCACCCACAGGTGCGGAAGGACCCAAGGAACCCGACCACCGCAGCTCTCGGGCGCCGGTGACTCTGTTTTAGAGTTTAAACCCGACAAGTGGGACCCCCCGTCAGCTTTTTCTTCTTTTTGAAACGTTTTTTGAAAACGCCTTCGGGCAGGATACGTCTTCCTTTGGAGTTGGCGGGTTTTTAATCGAACCGTTTCTGTTTTTATAAGCTAGCCCCTGGGAACTTTCTGTTTCATTACAGACAAGTCCCTGGACTAAAACCTTTATAACTTTTAAACAGAAAATGATTTTTGATTGATTCTTTTTCTGTCACCTTTATTTTTTTGTCTAGTTTGTTACCATATTTATTTAAAAAATATTTGGAAAACTTTTTATGCACACACGGTATTTGCGTTAGTACATATCTTTTCTTGTACCGTAGATACCGGAAGAGGTGACGGGACCGCGAACTTCACCGAGCTAGACTCCGACTACTCCGAACCAGGCAAGTACGTTTGAACCTTTGATATGATGAGTGTTTTGCATGTTTGCATTGAGTAGTCAGTTCATGGCATGATTATATGCATATCGGTAAGAGTTATATTACATGCAAAGCCATTGCAAGTGAGCTTCGAAACTCGATGTGTGATTCGATGTGAGTTTACATGATCATGTGGTGACATGATGGGTGGTAAGATGGTACTGTTGTGGCATGCCAGTCTTATGCCATACAACTTAACTCCAGTGTCAACGTGAATCAAGTCACGTGATCACCCGTTCTTCCTTGTACTACCACATGTCTTCTTTATGAATATGGTTTAGTAAGTTGCAAACCTCTTTCCTGGTACACACCAAACAGAGGGGCCGGGATGAGGGTTCCATGGCCCTGGATTAAAGCCCGTCATCCGGTCAGGGAGCATGGGTGTTTCCGGTTGAGACCGAGAGGGGGGCACCCCTTAGAGCGCGCGAGATTAATTTGATCCCATGCTATTCGAGGTTGTGACCTCCCCGTCTTAGAGTTTTTCTTGAACGTTGCCTAGGGTGATTCTTGGTAGCGGAATGTAGAATTGGGTGTGTACTGGATTGATGTGTTTCTTCTAAAATACCGTAAACGGAACTAGTCCCTTGCGACTACCGAAATCCGTTGGCTGTGGTTTAATAGTACAAACTCTGCAGAGTCAAACTCATCCAAGTAACTGTATCTACGATCAAGGTCGGTGTTCAACTTGTCCTTGTCAATCTCAGTGTCAGTATCTTTGACGATCTCCGGTGAACAACCATGTGTGGAAAACTTGGCTATACGATTACTCCTGTGGATGGACTAACTCGTTTATTATTATTATGTGCTGAGTCTTTTCCTTGGAATGGTCTATACTGCTTGAATACGACGATGGAATATAAGCCCTTTATGTGTTGTCGCTCAGACGTCCGACTGTGGCATTTATGTTGCTTACTTTCGATATAAGCCCTTTACGTGATGTCGCTCAGACGTCCGATTGTGGCATTTATGTTGCTTACTTCTGATATAAGCCCTTTACGTGATGTCGCTCAGACGTCCGATTGTGGCATTTATGTTGTTTACTTCTGATATAAGCCCTTTATGTGATGTCGCTCAGACGTCCGACTGTGGCACTTATGTTGTTTATTTTCGATATAAGCCCTTTATGTGATGTCGCTTTGACGTCCGACTGTGGCACGCATTGTCATTTACTTTTCAATATAAGCCCTTTATGTGGTGTCGCTTAGACGCCCGACTGCGGCATGTTAATTTATTCGTTCACCATTCGAGGCGTCGTTTCAGACACTCGATCGGTTTTCAGTTATTTCTGTTGGGATTTCGGGAGGACTACCGCCCGACTTCCTTTTATTATTCATGTCATGCAAGTTTATCATTTGAGTGTGCATTGCAAATTGCTCATGTTGCATCATGCTTACATTTGTTATATCTTATGTCCGAACTGTCTTGCAAGTACATTCAAAGTACTCACCTGGCTTGTTGATTTGGCCAGATGTTGACGAAGGCGATCTTATGGATGAAGAGTTCGATAGCGAGTCCGACGCCTAGAGGAGTCCCAGTCAGTCCCGTGCGATCCTGGAATTTATCACTTGTACCATATCCGCTTCCGCTACCCGAATAAATCGTCGAGCCTCACTTGACGCCGATGAGCTGCAAGAGTAGGAGTCAATGTCACCCACTTCACTGTGACATATCCACCACCACGTTTAAATGCGAGTCAGTAGTATGCCACCACACCCCTGTGCCATATCCGCCTTTATGTACATTATTGGCGTGCTTGTAATAAAATTGTTGAGCAACCCTAGCTCAACCCTATAATATATTTAGTACTTCTGGATTTCTGTATCAAGAATTTGTCTACCAGTAAGGAGGACTCTCCTGTACTAGGAATAACAAGACCGGTTTCTCAATAAGTATTTTATTGAAAAAACCGGTCGTGACAAACTTGGTATCAGAGCCAGGCTGACTGTAGGAAGCCACTAAGTGCGATCGCTAATCGGTTATTAGCGTTTTAGTGCGATTTTAGCATTTTTGCAAAACATAGCAATTTTTCTGTTAGTCATCATAAATTTATGATCTGACTATTCAGAATTTTTGTCTACTTTTGTAGATGGCTAGCAGTGACTGTGAGTAACAGGTGTTCGCCAATGTTCCTGAGGGATTTATCAAGCTCCTCACCTACATCGTTAAGATCATGATTGGGCCAACAGTTCGCCCAGTGTTCACACTCTACCAGCACAAGATCAGCGACAGTCTGTCTATGCACCAGGCCGTTGTACAATTCAAGGGAGGACGTTCAGAGTCACGCCAATTTCGATTTGTTGGCAGGGCCATGCCTACGGAGAGGCATGCCATGCAGATGGCTGCCCGTGAGGCGATAGCTCGTCTCCGGGATGTGCTTCCTTTGATGAAGACTCGCCGCTACCGCTACCTTCCATGCCACGTGCCATACACGTGTCACTATGCATTCGCTTGCCCCAGGGGAGAGCGAGACGAGGCTATTGAGATGCTTGCTGAATACCTCCAGGCTCTGGAGGCAGCCTTCGATAACCTTGTGAACGACCTTGTGGCTGCCCGCATGGACTCAGTCCATGGCTGTGCCGCCAACAGGAGGGAGCTCCTACACACAGCACCACCACTTTCCTTCTTCTCGTCCTCAGCATCTTATTCACCTGCCATCCTCGCCACCGCTCGTCGCCTGCCTACCACTGACGAGTTCGACCAGGTCATCGCGCCCACTCCAGTCCGTGTTGCACCACCTATTGCGCCCTCTCCAGTCCGTGTGGCACCGCCTATTGCGCCTGCCCCAGTCCGTATTGCACCGCCTCTCGCGCCCGCTCCAGCTTCTCAGCGCAGCACTTCATGCCTGGAGCCTATTAGTGAGGAGGAGGTTGAGTCCCCAGCGTCACTGGGCCTCACCCTCGGCAAACCAAGGGAAGTCCTTACCATCTCCGACTGAGTACTCCTAGCAACCCCGCGTTGCGCCAGCTTGTATGATATGTTTATATGTATATAGGTTGTGAGAAGTAGTTTGTATGCGCATCATGTAGGAATTGGGAGAAGTGCACTAGCCTAAATAACATGTCAGGATTGTGTACGCACATCCTGAGTGATGTATTGTATAATTACTGCTTGCGCGTAAGATATGTACTGAGCGGTCCTTCTCCATGCGCTATCAAATATTTTCTTGAAAAATCTTGGAGTGGTTAATTTTTTTTTCGCCTTTGAGTATTTATTTAGTTTTGTGGCTCAATTTCTTTTCCTTATGAATTTTTTAAAATATATCCCAGAGTGGAAAATGTCTCGTCCTTGGGCTCGTTCCATGCCAAATCCGCCAGAAGAGAACTATGGCACCCAAACCAGCAAGAACTTCACACAGGGACATTCAAGTCAACAGGGTAGTGAGACAGCTTTTTCTCAAGTGTGCCGCCTTTATGAGCAAAGCCAGCAACAGCACCAAGAAATGATGAACCAGGTCATCAATATGGGAAATCACCATGGACCGTATCAGAAGCAATCCAAATTGTCAGAACTGCAAAAGACGCGTCCCCCAACTTTCTCGCACACTAACAAACCTCTTGAGGCCGATGACTGGCTTCGGGACATTGAAAGAAAATTGATTATTGCACAATGTTCAGACCGTGAGAAGGTATTATATGCACCTCACTACCTCACAGGAGCAGCTGCATCATGGTGGGAGAATTTCCTACACATGCACCCCAATGAGAATAACATCACCTGGGAGGAATTTAAAGAAGGTTTTCGTGGGGCGCATATTCCCAAAAGCGTTATGAAAATCAAGAAGAGGGAGTTTGACGACCTCAAGCAAAGAGGCATGACGGTGACTGAGAACAACAGCCGGTTTACTCAGTTATCTCGCTATGCCAACGAACAACACATGACGGGAAGTAAGAAGATGAAGAAGTTTCTGGACGGTCTTGCACCAGCACTTAAATGCCAGCTGGTTGTACACACCTTTCCAGACTTCAAAACACTTGTGGACAAGGCCATTACCCTGGAAAATGAGCGCCGTAGTTTGGAAGATTTTCGCAAGCGCAAGAGGGACCAAACTACTCAATCTCGCAACAACTGAAGCAAGACTGACTTCCAGAAAAGTGGAGCAAACAAGGCCACAACCAATATCCCGTGCTCGATTAAGAATTATCATGTGAGGGACAAGGATTTCACATACCGCCCAGGTGTTACTTGCTACGCTTGTGGAGAAGAAGGGAACTATGCCAAGCAGTGCCCAATGCTAAGAAACTCGGCTCCCACGCCGAACCACGATGGGAATAATTCAGCACCCAAGCGTAACAATTTCAACCCCAATAATAATCACAAGAAGGTCACTTGAACCATGTGACCAAGGAGGAAGCACAGAATGCCCCGGATATCATACTCGGTAGGTTCCCTGTCAACACAATACCTGCCACGGTTTTGTTTGATTCTGGAGCTTCTCACTCGTTCATTTCAAAGAAATTTGCTTTACAAAATGATTTTTCGATGCTTCCCCTGGAAAAATCCATGATCATCAACTCCCCCGGGATTAAGCAAGTTACTCAGAGTTACTGCCAAGGTGTGTTTATTGAGTTTGAGGGATTGAAGTTTCATGCCAACCTTATTGTATTGGAGAATACGGGACTGGATGTCATCCTAGGAATGGATTGGTTAACCACCAACAAAGGATTTATTGACTGCTTCAACCGGACAATAATTCTTACCCACCATCACGAGAAGACAATAAAAGTTTCAGCTCAAGAGAGACAACCGAGGTTGAACAAGGTGGACGTTTCTGAGTTAAGCAAAGTTCCAGTGGTGTGTGAGTTTCCAGACTTATTTCCCGAAGAACTACCAGGCATGCCACCAGACTGGGAGATAGAATTCAGCATTGAGCTAGCACTGAACCACCCCCATTTACAAGAAACCATACAGAATGGCACCCTCGAGTTGGTGGAATTAAAGAAGCAAATAAAGGAATTCTTGGACAAAGGATTCATTCGAGCCAGCTCCTCACCTTGGGGCTCTCCAGTTTTATTTGCCAAGAAAAAGGATGGGACACTGAGATTGTGTATAGACTATCGAGCACTCAACATGGTCACAATCAAGAACAAGTATCTGATGCCATGGATAAATGATTTATTTGACCAGCTTGCTCAAGCCAAGGTTTTCTCAAAGACTGACTTAAGGTCGGGATACCATCAATTGAAAGTACGGACCCAAGATATCCCCAAGACAGCCTTCACCTCCAGATACGGGCTGTATGAGTTTACAGTGATGCCGTTTGGTCCGACTAACGCCCCGCATATTTCGTCCACCTCATGAACAAAGTGTTTATGAGATTTATGGACAAGTTTGTTGTGGTGTTTATCGATGATATTCTGGTATACTCCAAGACACCAGAAGAGCATGCTGAACATCTCAGAATTGTACTAGGAGAATTAAGGAAAAATCAATTATATGCCAAGTTCAACAAATGTGAATTTTGGTTGAGACAAGTTTGTTTCCTAGTCCATGTGTTAACACAGGAAGGTATTGTCGTAGACCCAGAGAAGGTCAAGGCCGTACTTGGTTGGAAACCACCAGCCAGCGTAACGGATGTAAGAAGTTTCTTGGGAATGGCAGGGTATTACCGAAGGTTCATTGAAGGGTTCTCCACCATAGCAAAACCAATGACGCAGTTGCTCAAGAAGGACAAGAAATTTGTTTGGACAGAAGCTTGCGAGAAAAGTTTCCAAGACCTCAAAAGGAAATTAACAACAGCACCAGTATTGGTTGTGCCAGACATACATTAAAGTTTTGAGGTATATTGTGATGCCTCCAGGAAGGGCCTCGGATGTGTATTAATGCAAGAAGGCAAGGTAGTCGCGTATGCCTCCAGGCAACTAAGCAAGCATGAAGAAAATTATCCCACGCATGATTTGGAACTGGCAGCAGTCATTCATGCACTCAAGGAGTGGAGGCACTTTTCACTCGGAAACCGTTGTGAAATATACACGGACCATAAAAGCCTCAAGTACATTTTCACACAACCGGAACTCAATTTACGGCAACGGCGCTGGTTGGAATTAGTGAAAGATTATGATGTCGGTATTCACTACCATCCAGGAAAGGCGAATGTTGTGGCAGATGCTCTTAGCCGAAACCCCAGTTCGGACAACGACTGTCTACCAGACTTGAGACCTGAATTTCAGCAAGAGTTCGCCAAACTCAACATGATGATGGTCGCCGAAGGCGACGTGTCAAACTTGGATATACAGCCTACCTTAATGGAGCAAATTAAGGAGGCTCAACATGGACACCCCAGCATCGAAGGCATAAAAAGGAAAGTGAGTTTGGGCAAGGCCTCTGAATTTATCATAGACAATGAGGGAATACTATGGTACGGAGACAGACTTTGCGTACCAAATATAGAAGACCTCAAACAACAAATCCTAGCCGAAGGCCACACTGATCCGTATTTGATCCACCCGGGAGGAACCAAAATGTACAAAGACATCCAGGAAAAGTTTTGGTGGCACGGTATGAAGAGGGATATAGCCACCTTCATTGCATGTTGTGATTCGTGTCAACGCATTAAGGCCGAGCATAAAAAACCGGCAGGGTTATTGCAGCCAAACAGGATACCTGAGTGGAAATGGGATGAGATTGGGATGGACATTATTGTTGGACTACCTCGGTCACACCACGGAAATGATGCCATATGTGTCATCACAGACAGATTAACCAAGGTGGCACATTTCATTCCCGTGAAGACAACCTACACCACTCAGAAGCTTGCTAAGCTTTATCTCTCTCGCATAGTTTGCCTGCATGGAGTCCCAAAGACTATAATAGCTGACCGAGGCACCCAATTCATCTCTAGATTTTGGGATCAATTACAACAAGCTGTGGGTACTCAACTGGCATTCAATATAGCATACCACCCCCAGAATGATGGACAAACTGAACGCGTAAACCAAATACTAGAGGACATGCTGAGAGTGTGTATCCTCACCTATGGGACCAGTTGGGAAGAAAGCTTGCCATATGCCGAGTTTGCATACAACAACAGTTACCAAGCCAGCCTGCAAATGGCACCCTTCGAAGCCTTGTATGGACGAAGATGTCGTACTCCATTGAATTGGTCAGAAACCGGAGACAGCCGTATCTTTGGCCCTAATATGCTCAAGGAAGCCGAGGAGAAAGTTAGGCTAATCAGGGACAGACTCAAGACAGCTCAAAGCCGACAGAAGAGTTATTATGATCGGAAACATTGGGGAGTCAGTTTTGAACCCGGCGAGTATGTATACCTCCGAGTATCTCCTATGAGGGGCCTACAACGATTCAAAGTTAAGGGAAAGTTGGCACCAAGATTTATCGGACCCTTCTGTGTAGTAGCACTAAGAGGCACAGTAGCCTACCAGCTAGACCTACCCGAAGAGTTGTCCGACGTCCACGACGTGTTCCATGTCTCGGAGTGTGAGCAACCCAGAAAAGCAGGTATCCCATGAGAACATTGATGTACAGCCAGACCTCACCTATAGGGAACGCCCAATAAGGATATTAGAGGAGTCTGAAAGGAGGACCCGTCAGAAGGTAATCAAGTTTTTCAAAGTACAGTGGAGCAATCACACCGAAGACGAGGCAACATGGGAAAGAGAGGATTCTCTTCGAGCAGAACACCCACACCTATTTGAGGATCAGCTGAAATCTCGGGGACGAGATTTTTCTTAAGGGGATAGGTGTTGTGACACTCCAAAAAATTTTACTTGGTTTTTGACAAAACCCTTTTATATGATTTGAAGGAGGCCATTTAAAATCTTTCCAAAAGCCCCTCCTTCTTAAAAAAAATTCTCTTATGACAAGTATTTTATTTTTGTATCTTCCTCAACCTTGGTGTTTGGTTTTAAAAAACATTCCTTCTAATTTTAACTCATCGCAATAAATTTTTGGAAAAAAACTAAATTTTCTATTAAAAAGAAACCCTATGGGTTTTGGGGCTATTCTTTTGTTTTGCAACCATCCTTTGTTTTACCAAGCCCCATGTTAATATTTCTCCCAAATCCCCTCCCTCCACTTTGGGCCAAGCCATTCTATTCCAACAAGTTCAACCCATTTTTGAATTCTCTTTCATTTATTTTATCCCCAAAAGTAATTCTGCCTTTTATTTTGGGCCTAGGTGATTTACAAAGGAAGTGTCTGATTTCCTTTGAGTTTTGAACTCAAACCAACTCCTCTGGCTAGTCCCTAGCACCCCCAACCTAGATCCATCAAGATCCACTCTGCCTTAGTTCAAAATTTTCAAGTTTCACACACTGCAAGTTTGGACCAGATTTGGCAAATTTGGTGAAATTCATATTTTTCCTTCTCCAAAAATTCTGCCAAAATTCAGGCAGCCCCCAGGTGCATTGAGAGGCCACCCCACCAAAGATCAGCTCCAGATAAAATCCCCACATGCCAAAATCATTTCATCGAACACCTAGCAGGATCTGTTGCTGTTCACTTTCAGAGTTCAGTGTTTCAGTCGACTGTCAGTGTCGTTTTCTTCAGAGTCGGGGCGTCAATCTCAACAGTGCCCACTCTGGAGCCTTGCGCACATCACCTTCCTCTTATCCAGGGCGCCGCACGGTCCCTTGGACGGACACCACCATCGGTGGTGACGTGTCCCGCCGACGCCGGCAGCTTCTGCGGTGGTAGAGCCAACCGAGGCGGCCAGCAGGGATCAGCCCAGCTTTCGGCGCCGTCCAGCACCGCCCAAACCACCCGAGGCCTCCGCGTGGCCGTCTTCTTGCCTGCGCGCGCTGCGGCGTTGTTGCCGTGGCCTGAGCAGCGCAGAGCGCTCTCCCTGCCGCCAACGTGCTCCGTCCGCCGTTCCGTTCGGAACTTGGAGTGGCAGCCAAGGCAGGCCAAGTTTAGCGCCTATACCAAACCAGTAAACCTCCACGGTGATGCCTAGCTCCCTAAACCGCCTGACCAACCGTTGCACCGCCGTAATCGTCGCCGGAGATTTCCCGTTCACGGCCACCACTTTGGATCATCTATAAAAGGAGGTCCCGAGCTCGTTCTCGACCCTGCACCACCACTCCACGTTACCAGAGCCCCACCAAGCCACCAGGAGGACCCTGAGGAGGTCTCCTTCCCCGACTCCGGCCGCCCCGATCCGCCTCGTGCTCCGGCTTGATCCACACAGGAGAGGCCACCTCCGACTCCCAAACCTCGTCAGCAGCCCTCTGGTGCACCCAATGTTCTAACCCGAGCCTCGATTCAACCAGTGTAGCCCTCCCCGACGAGATCCACCAACGCCCGAACCACCGCCCGCCGGAGTTGAGGCCGCCGTCGACGTGGTGCTCACCATCGACCAACTCCACCACTCATAGGTGCGGAAGGACTCAAGGAACCCGTAGGTACCACCCACTCCTCCTAACTCGCCGTGGATCGCCGTCGGCAACCACCGCAACTCTCGGGCGTCGGTGACTCTATTTTAGAGTTTAAACCCGACAAGTGGGACCCCGCATCAGCTTTTTATTCTTTTTGAAACGTTTTCTGAAAATGCCTTCGGGCAGGATACGTCTTCCTTTGGAGTTGGCGGGTTTTTAATCGAACCGTTTTCTGTTTTTATAAGCTAGCCCCTGGGAACTTTCTGTTTCATTATAGACAAGTCCCTAGACTAAAACCTTTATAACTTTAAAACAGAAAATGATTTTTGATTGATTCTTTTTCTGTCACATTTATTTTTCTGTCTAGTTTTTTATCATATTTATTTGAAAAATATTTGGAACAATTTTATGCACACATGGTATTTACGTTAGTACGTATCTTTTCTTGTACCATAGATACCGGAAGAGGTGACGGGACCGCGAACTTCACCGAGCTAGACTCCGACTACTCCAAACCAGGCAAGCACGTTTGAACCTTTGATATGATGAGTGTTTTGCATGTTTGCATTGAGTAGTCAGTTAATGGCATGATTATATGCATATCGGTAAGAGTTATATTACATGTAAAGCCATTGCAAGTGAGCTTCGAAACTCGATGTGTGATTCGATGTGAGTTTACATGATCATGTGGTGACATGATGGGTGGTAAGATGGTACTATTGTGGCATGCCAGTCTTATGCCAAACAACTTAACTCCAGTGTCAATGTGAATCAAGTCACGTGATCACCCGTTCTTTTCCTTGTACTACCAAATGTCTTCTTTATGGAATATGGTTTAGTAAGTTGCAAACCTCTTTCCTGGTACACACCAAACAGAGGGGCCGGGATGAGGGTTCCATGGCCCTGGATTAAAGCCCGTCATCCGGTCGTGGAGCATGGGTGTTTCGGTTGGGACCGAGGCAGGGCACCCCTTAGAGCGCCTTGAGATAACTTTGATCCCATGCTATTCGAGGTTGTGACCTCCCCGTCTTAGAGTTTTTCTTGAACGTTGCCTAGGGTGATTCCTGGCAGCGGAATGTTGAATTGGGTGTGTACTGGATTGATGTGTTTCTTCTAAAATACCGTAAACGGAACTAGTCCCTTGCGACTACTGAAATCCGTTGGTTGTGGTTTAATAGTACAAACTCTGCAGAGTCAAACTCATCCAAGTAACCGTATCTATGATCAAGGTCGGTGTACAACTTGTCCTTGTCAATCTCAGTGTCAGTATCTTTGACGATCTCCGGTGAACAACCATGTGTGGAAAACTTGGCTATACGATTACTCCTGTGGATGGACTAACCCGTTTATTATTATTATGTGCTGAGTCTTTTCCTTGGAAAGGTCTATACTGCTTGAATACGACGATGAAATATAAGCCCTTTATGTGAGGTCGCTCAGACGTCTGACTATGGCATTTATGTTGCTTACTTTCGATAGAAGCCCTTTACGTGATGTCGCTCAGACGTCCGATTGTGGCATTTATGTTGCTAACTTCTGATATAATCCCTTTACGTGATGTCGCTCAGACGTCCGATTGTGGCATTTATGTTGTTTACTTCTGATATAAGCCCTTTATGTGATGTCGCTCAGACGTCCGACTGTGGCACTTATGTTGTTTATTTTCGATATAAGCCCTTTATGTGATGTCGCTCAGACGTCCGACTGTGGCTTTTATGTTGCTTACTTTCGATATAAGCCCTTTACGGGATGTCGCTCAGACGTCCGATTGTGGCATTTATGTTGCTTACTTCTGATATAAGCCCTTTACGTGATGTCGCTCAGACGTCCGATTGTGGCATTTATGGTGTTTACTTCTGATATAAGCCCTTTATGTGATGTCGCTCAGACGTCCGACTGTGCTACTTATGTTGTTTATTTTCGATATAAGCCCTTTATGTGATGTCGCTTTGACGTCCGACTGTGGCACGCATTGTCATTTACTTTTCAATATAAGCCCTTTATGTGGTGTCGCTTAGACGCCCGACTGCGGCATGTTAATTTATTCGTTCACCATTCGAGGCATCGTTTCAGACACTCGATCGGTTTTCAGTTATTTTTGTTGGGATTTCGGGAGGACTACCGCCCGACTTCCTTTTATTATTCATGTCGTGCAAGTTTATCATTTGAGTGTGCATTGCAAATTGCTCATGTGGCATCATGCTTACATTTGTTATATCTTATGTCCGAACTGTCTTGCGAGTACATTCAATGTACTCACCTGGCTTGTTGATTTGGCCAGATGTTGACGAAGTCGATCTTATGGATGAAGAGTTCGATAGCAAGTCCGACGCCTAGAGGAGTCCCAGTCAGTCCCGTGCGATCCTGGAATTTATCACTTGTACCATATCCGCTTCCGCTTCCCGAATAAATCATCGAGCCTCACTTCGATGCTCGATGAGCTGCAAGAGTAGGAGTCAATGTCACCCACTTCACTGTGACATCTCCACCACCACATTTAAATGCTAGTCAGTAGTATGCCACCACACCCCTGTGCCATATCCGCCTTTATGTACATTAGTGGCGTGCTTGTAATAAAATTGTTGAGCAACCTCAGCTCAACCATGTAATATATTTAGTACTTCTGGATTTCTGTATCAAGAATATGTCTACCAGTAAGGAGGACTCTTAATAAATATTTTATTGAAAAAACCGGTCGTGACACCAGGTGTCCGCGGAGAAACTGCATACCTTGTGACTCGTCAAGCCGCTTATTGACAAGCGCGATGTCGGCATCCGCCACGTCAAGTTGCTGCTTCAGTTTGGCAAATTCATCAGTCCGGCTAGCCACCGGACGCTCTGCCACCTACATAGGAAGGGCGACATATTATAGCTGGGATTATGACACGCTGTCATTTTTGACATAGCACCGAGTCTCAGGGGCTACTATCTACACAGGGCGCATCTTATATATGCAGAACTGTCAAAAGGTACACCATTGCACGTACCTCAAAACCCGTCAGTAAACTCCTGGCGGCCTCGTACAACCCGCTTTCCGCGGACGAAATTCTTTCAATCACCGTACCCATCAATGCACGGTGATCCTCTGAGATAGACGCTCGCCCGAGCAAATCCTTCAACTCCTCCGACCGTGCACCAGGAGGGGTCGGACTCGTCTGATGGCCTTTTTCGAAGGCCGGACACGGAGGGCTTTGGGGGGCCCTACGACCGCCCTCCGCACCTTCCGGATTCGGAGAAACCCTCTGCGACGACACCTCAGGATCGTCCGCCTCGCTAGGCGGTATGGCAGGGGGAGGCGTTCCGCTCTCCATCATCTCCGGACGAAGATCCCCTGAAGACGAGCTCTGCTGAGAAGGGCTGAGATCCGAACTACAAGGTAAAATTTCGGTCATCTTCAGAAATAAAATAGGGATTTCTCTTATTTTAAAACTCCCCTCTCTACTTACGGCTCGCTGGAGTGTTGATCTCCTTGGGGAAATAGTGCGGCTGGGGCATCTCCCGGCGCAGGACCCTCTAGCGAAGATTTCTTCCCCCGCTTTGAGGCCTTGGTCTCCAGATCTTCAGAGGCGGTCCTCTTCTCCCCTTGGATGGAGGGATTCTCGATCCCTCCTTTCTTGATAACCACCTTCGCGGAGGCTGTAGCTTCCTTGTTCCCCCCTTCGCCTTCTTTCAAAGGCGCAGCCTCCAGCATCTTGGTTAACACGGGATCCGGCGTGGTCTCAGGGAGGGGGGGCGGACACCTTATCAGTTTTGCTTTCGCTATCCACTCCTGTTTAAGGGACAACTCTTTTAAGGGCAAGTTTATGATAAATATACGGATAGCGTGTCTGGGTACAGGACTACTTACTTGAGTTTCCGGGCGATTGCAGCTCAGACCTGCGTCCTCGGTCAAGTCCGGACACAATGTTTGTGATCCGAAGAACAGTTTGTACATCTCCACGGGCGTTGCGCCCATAAAATGTTGGAGAGGTCGTGGTCCCTCCGGATTGAACTCCCACAGGCGGAGGGGGCGACGTTTGCAGGGCAGGATGCGGCGAATCAACATGACCTGCGCTACTACGACCAGATTGATCTCTCTCTCTCTCTAGGAGGTCTCGAATATGGCCCTGCAACAAGGGCACGTCCTTGGACGGCCCCAAGTCAAGCCCTTTATTGACCCATGACGCCAGCCGTGGTGGAGGACCCGAGCGAAAGACAGGTGGCGCCACCCATTTGGTGCCCCTGGGAGCTGTGATATAAAACCACTCTTGTTGCCATAGACTGAGCTCCTCTTGAAAAGAGCCCTCGGGCCATGAAGCGTCAGCATTCTTGCTTATAACAGCCCCTCCGCTTTTCTGCTGTTGCCCCTTGATCACCTTGGCTCCACCTTGAAGGTCTTGAGCCACAATCCGAAGTGAGGGGTAATGCGGAGGAAGGCTTCAGATCTGACGATGAACGATGAGATGTGGAGGATGGACTCCGGATCCAAGTCATGAAATTCCAGCCCATAATAAAACATGAGCCCCCTCACGAAGGGGTCCGTCGGGAAGCCTAGCCCCCAAAGGAAGTGAGACGCGAACACCACGCTTTCACCGGGCTTGGGAGTGGGAATAACCTGCACTTGGGCAGGCAGCCTATGCGAGATTTCGCCGGTTAGATACCTGGCATCTCTTTGCTTTAGGATGTCTTCTTCCGTGACGGAGGAAGGCATCCACCGGCCTTGAAGGTCAGAGCCGGACATCATCGAAGGTCCGGCGCTGAATCTGGAGCTTTGGGTGTTGGAACTCGAGGCGAGGGCGGATTCGATTGAGATTGGGAAAAAGGCGGGGCCTTGGTCTCTTTATAAAGAGGTTGAATACCGTGAGCCCTCCCGTGACCGTTCGGGACTCGCCCGATAGAGGAAGCGTGCTAACGGGCACGATCGGGTTACCCACGCCCGTATTAATGAGAATCCCGGAATAAGGGGACACAATCTACTGCTTTGACAAGGCGTGCCAAAGGAAACCGCCTCGCTAAGCGCTGAGGTGGGACAAGAAAAGCGATTCGAATAAAGGCTTGGCCGTGGTGTGATATCACGCTGCGGAATCGTCGGCCAGATTGAACTTGTGTAAATATTATTCTCTCTACGGTGGTATGTGGAACTTATTTTGCAGAGCCGGACACTATCCTTGTGTTCAAAATCTTCTATGAAGTATTCGGAGGAGGAACCAGCCTTGCAATGCCGAAGACAATATGCGCGCCGGACTCGTCGTCATTGAAGCCTGGTTCAGGGGCTACTGAGGGAATCCTGGATTAGGGGTTGTCCGGATGGCCGGACTATAGCCTTTGGCTGGACTCCTGGACTATGAAGATACAAGATTGAAGACTGCGTCCCGTGTCCGGATGGGACTTTCCTTGGCGTGGAAGGCAAGCTTGGCGATACGGATATGTAGATCTCCTACCATTGTAACCGACTTTGTGTAACCCTAACCCTCTTGGTGCCTATATAAACCGGAGGGTTTTAGTCCATAGGACGAACAACAATCATACCATAGGCTAGCTTCTAGGGTTTAGCCTCTACGATCTCGTGGTAGATCTACTCTTGTACTACCCATATCATCAATATTAATCAAGCAGGAGTAGGGTTTTACCTCCATTGAGAGGGCCCGAACCTGGGTAAAAACATCGTGTCCCTTGTCTCCTGTTACCATCCGCCTAGATGCACAGTTCGGGACCCCCTACCCGAGATCCGCCGGTTTTGACACCGACACCCGTGATTCCACGTGCTTCAGTAGCACGTAAAGACATAATTCTTTCACAGGAAACGCCGGGAACCTACTGCCAGGCACTATATGCATTTGTAAAACAGAAACGCAAGAACAACCGTGACCCGTTGTGTTTGAAATCTTTGCATCACAGAAGCACCACGTGAAGGCACATGAAGTATGGTTGGACACGCATCGCAAGCACGGTTATGCACATGAGGTACGGTTAGGCACAGTGCAGGGACATAATTGCAGATGTCACCACTGTTGCGCGTTTTTTAAAAGCACGGTCTTGCACTCTCTGTGTTTCAGTGTTTCAGTCATTAGGGTCACAGCCACGGGCGTCAAATCGACAAAGGAATCGTGTGTTATTAAATAGAGTCATGTTCACTTGTGTTTGTGTTCCGAATGATTCAGTCGACTCGTTCAGACGGAGAAGCACGGACGAGCTGCCCATGAAGGCATACTTTAGTAATAGGCATGGTCACAATCATGCGTTTATTGCGCATGGTCCATGGTATTACACAGAATCATGCTCGCCTATGAGACTCGATCAGACGAAGATGCACGGGCGTCTAGCCCACGGACCTGAACCTTTATCTTACGCACAGCCACGAGCGTTTACTCTATGAAGCACAAAATTTCCTATATGAGAGACGCTGATTTTAAAAGCTTATTTCCTTGTATTTAAAAGCACAGACGTGAAGTCCATACAGACACGGTTCCGTACTGAGTTGCGTCACGCTTCTTTCTTGATAAAGTCTCTGCAGCCACGGTTATGTGCGTTTGTGATTTTCTGTATTTTAGTGAAGAGGGTCGTAGAAACGGGCATCAAATCCACATAGGCATCATGTGGTATTATATAGAGTTATGTTCGCTTGTGTCAGTTTTCCGAATGATTCCGTCGACTCGTTTAGACGGTGAGGCACGGACGAGAAGCCCATGGAGGCATACTTGAGTATTAGGCAGAGTCACGTTCGTGCGTTTACTACTGAAACATAACATAATTGGATTCAGATGTGAACCCTCACTGTTTACTTTGTGAGGCAATCAATGAACGATCCAAGAGACACTGTCATTAAAAGCACGGGCAAGAACTCTCTGCAACCACGGTTCTGTACCAAAGAGCCACTGTCAAACGCATGGAAGTCATGCAACGAGGGCCACACTTTTAGTAGTAGAAAAAGCACTTTATCAGCTGGCGTTGCTCCTTTGCTACGCGCACAGTAGGGTGGCTGTGGAAGGCACGTTATTCAAGCAGAAACAAACATCACGATGCCAGGACAAGGTCAAAAGCATGGTTGTGAGTCTGAAGTGTCACGGCTAGAATCCTCGAGACGCATTTCGGTGTGGCCTGTTGAGTAGAAACTCAGTTGTGCGGTAACCAGAAGCACTACGTAACGCCCCACAAAACATGTTTGGTTCACTGTTGTGGTGGCTCTCTATGCTTTCAGCTCTTTTCATCTCTCCTGTGTCGCAGCAGAGATGCATGGTTGTATTGTTACACCATCCAACTTCATAAAGAAAGGGTTGCAAGCATTTACAAACAAACCTATCGCCCTTATAATATTTTCCCAGCTGAGTAATAAAAATACCTAAACAAGCAAAATCTGTATGCTTACATTTGCTTTGTTTCTACAACTGCACCAAATAAACTTACAAGCCGTTTCTTATAACCACAGTACGAGCACCAGGAACAGTGCAGCGGCTCACATGCAGCTCCATTAGTGCAAGGCTCAACTACAACTCCTCAGTGTGTATGGCAGGTACATCCGAGAAGCACCGCTCTACCTGCAAAACAGGCACAATTGTGCCTGCATTGTGTGCATGATAGGTACATATATAAAACAGGCACCGTTGTACATACAACACAGCACAGTTACACATGCAGCGCGCATCTCTTCACTGAAACATTAAATCTACTTTATGTCTCTTAACCTTGGTGCCACAACATTTTATGGTCCTTCGGCCCGTACAAAGCCGCAAAACCACACATTTCCTTCATGACTGCACGCAACACAAAAACAGACAAGCCTACACACGGTGCAAAGACTACAACGGTTGTCTGATAAAGTTTACATAAAACCCCAGCTCAAAAGAGCGCAACAACAAATAACTCCATACACCTGGACAACTAACACAAGGCCTGATTTCAGCATCCACACCTGAACGGAACCGTCAAATCCAGGTATTCAACACTCCTCTTTCTTAAATGCGGATGCGCGTGGCTGCAACTTGATGATAATCTAAGACGTGCACGTTTAGAAGCCCTTCTATGCCACTCCAGAACCCTTTGTTGCTTTTCGTAAAATACTCCCGTGAACTCTGCGGGAGGGGAGGTAAACTTAATGGTCGTGGTCTCCAGATCCTTTGCACTAAGAACAAAGAACATCACAAATTCAACGTAACTCCCAGAGCGAACATAATCTTCCAGCGATATTGTCTTCAGACAAACGTCGTGATCTTTGAGAAACTGCCGGTACTTACGACGCCATTTGTTTTTTTTCACTATGAGAAATCAACGATCCCTAAAGTATAAATGATGGGTTGAAAATACTTAGCGTCTATAAAAAGAGATACAGACCATCAACAAATCAAATGCAACAATTAGTTCTCCCACCTCCGTAACAAGAAGTTAGACATAGACTTGTCCATATATGGATGTATACAACAATAAATCATGTGTAGATAAGGGTGCATCAATTTCAGCCAAAATTAAGACAAGCATTTCAAAAAGGAACGAGTACTACAGAATGCAAATTTCTGAAGATCATCACCTCGACAAACAAGTTCTCCAGTTTTGGAAAGCATTGCAGCGATTCAACGACGGTGTCCACCTTATAATACATGTAGATAAGCAAGGTCTTGACAGATTGACGCATTGTTGTTAGGTGACCGCCTTCAAACCCTTGATGAAAATTAACAAGATGGATCACAAAACTAATAGCATAAAGGTTGGATGAAATAAAACTTGTTTCCTCACAAATAAAGTTAAGCTGGAAGTATCATAAAAACTCAATACCTCAAGACACGTGAGACGACATGGATACGGTTCAGACGCAGAGACATCGGTTACCTCCAAGTCATGACTCTGCATGAAAAATAGAACATAGACCATCAAATTAATAGAACAAACATCGGAACAAGTACAGCTCTTCCAGTATTAAAGAAAGTCAGTACCTCAAGACACTTCGAGGGAGACACAAACACGAATTCACCCAACGTCTCCAGTTTAGGTGCAGAGACAACGATTATCAAACAGTCGTCAACCAGACAATCAACAAAAAACCGTCGAAGAAAAGGGGCATCCTCAACAATGATTTCTTCGTGTGGACAACAAATGCCAATGGTTACAAGGTTAGATGAGTTTATTGTGACGCGACGACCTCCTCTATTGCAAACAAGCAGGAGAGACTCAAGTGCAGGGCAACTAGAGTGGATTATGCTTTGCAGCGACGCGTCTGATATATCAACAGCCACAAGCGAGAGTCTTTTCACCAGTGGTAGCTTAAGCGTCCCTACATAATTGTCTGGTATTTGGCAAAGACCAAAGCCGAGGGTGTGGAGAGAGGAGGAAAACCAAAACACGGACTCCAGTGCCGAGGGCGTAGTTGAAGTGCATAGATCCAATAGAGTTACCTCTTGCGTCAGAAATTCTGGGAAGAGGTAGTAGAACTCAAGAACCTGGATATTGTTCAACTTCCAGGATCGGAGCCAGGCATCAACGGTGGAGGGCCTGCACTGTAGGTAGCACGCCGAAATAGAGAGGCGGCTAACCGAGCCAGCATGGCCAGACAGAATGGATTCTGGAAGACTGACAACAGGATTTCGACAGAGCCGCGTTTCAAAATAACATTTGCGAACGGGCTCCTTGGTGAACGCACAGATGAGATATGGTCTCGATATGAACTTTTTCACCATCGTTAAAAAGACGAGAGTCAGAGATCTCGTGGTAGTCGAGATTCAGAGGAGCGATGGGCCACAAAGGACGCCAGTGATGTGCGAGGATTCGAGTAGGGATGCCATCCTTGATGGGAAGACGAGAGATGATCTCACCTAGGACGACATCGGCGAGATCGTTGATGCGGTCCGCACGACATCCCTCTTCTTCCTCATCGGATCGGGAGGGAGCACGGTCTCCGCTTCCATCCCCTCTGACGACCAACACACCACCAGAAAGCGGCGTCGCCGGTGGCACCACTCTCGACCTCTTGATGCTACGAGCAGCGCTTTCCATCTCCACCTCCGTTGCTGGGGTGGCGCCGCCCACGACCAGTGCTCACTGAGGTGGATCTGGAGAAATGGATTACAGTCTGTCAATCCAGAGACGGCTTAAATACCCACGATGGGGAGCGGAGGGGTCCAGATTAATTACTTCTTCTATTTTTTTTCTGACAGGGGGGCCCGGGTTAAGTACTACTTGTAGCAAGTCAATGGTAGGTGACTGCTTGGAACATTAAATAGAACCACGGCTTTCAAGGTACGAGATGCACTGTTGCACACGCAGACCAGGCACGGGCGTGCCCGTCCGTGTTTTAATTATTTACGGCACACATTCAATAGAAGAATCTGTTTGACGCCGGAAGCACGGTTCTACAGTCATCTTGCCTCTACGAGCAGCAAAATTTTCCACGGACACGTTCACATTTAAGTCAATAGAAGATTCAAGGCCGTGCCTCTGCTTTGCAAATGATTCTGCTGAAACGCTCCTGTCACGGCTTGTCACGTACCAGACACACGGTACGGCTTGGCATTGTCGCGTACTAGAAACACGGTCCTGCCTTTCGAATTGTGACGCACTGTTCTACATGCGACACAGTCATGTAGAACAGTTCGTGTCTACCTTCGTGTCTCTTTGTGTTCCAGATGATTCCATTGACTCTAACACCAGGAGAGGCACGGTATGGAGGCCCAGAGAGGCATGCTTGCGTTTTACGCGGGATCAAAATTATCACAGGCACGAGCATGAAGCGCGTAAAGGCATGGTCGATGGTATTACATAGATTCACGCTAACCTTTGTCTTACGCACAACCACATGCGTTACTCTGTGAGGCACGGAATGGCCTATACGAGAGACCCTATTTTTAAAAGCGTATTTCCTTGTACGGGCATAGGCACGTGCATACAGCATAGAGGCACGAGCGTTTACTCTGTGTTTTAGTGTCAACGGTCACAAGCATGGGCATACAGCCCTCAAAGGTCTTCTAATTACATAGAGTCACGCGCAGAGGTTTTCTAATTGTATTCATAATGAGTCGGTGGAGAGGCATGGTTTATTCTTACCCGGAGTCACGATTGTGCGATTATTACGGAAACCTAATAGAATCGGACGACTGTCCGTGTTACAATTGTTTTCGTTGTAAGATTTTAACTCAAATGCACGAACCGTCAAGTGTGTCAGTGTTTCAAGTCAGAGGTCACCTTCGTGTCTCTTTGTGCTCCAAATGCAACCGTTGATCTATAACCAGGAGTGGCACGGTAAAGATGCTCAGGGCGGCATGCTTGTGTTTTACGTGGAGTCACGTTCGTGCGTTAATTGCGGAAACCCAATGTGCGTGTTACAATTAAGTCACTAGAAGATTCAAGGCTGTGCCTCTGCTTTGCAGATGATTCTGCTAAAATGCGGACAAAACCAAGTGAATGAAGTGATGGCAGAACCACGACTTTTCAAGAACGAGACACACGGTCCTGCCTTCGGCATTGTAAAGCACTGTTCTACATGCCACACACAGGCACGACCGTGATTCCACGTGCCTTAGTAGCATGTAAAGACGTGATTCTCTCACAGCAAACGCCGTGAACCTACTGACAGGCAATATATCCATTTGTAAAACAGAAACACAAACACAACTGTGACCCGTTGTGTTTGAAATCTTTGCATCACAGAAGCACCGCGTGAAGGCACATGAGGCACGGTTGGACACGCATCGCAAGCACGGTTATTTGAATTACTTATAGTCATGCATTCATAACAGAAGAACATGTGTTAGAACAGGCGAGGCACAGTTACCATGAAAGCCACGGTTATGCAGCCCCAGAAGCACGACCCAGATTATGTGCTTAAAAAAGTTTTCGTTCCATAACGGCGAATGTGACCATGCAACCGCGAGTCACGGTTGAACACTCACCGGTGGCATGGCCGTGGCTGCCTATGCCCTTAGGTTATTTTTATCTCTCTGTCACGCAGTAGAGAAGCATGCTTGTATGCTTACAACATCCACGTTCAGAAACCGACGCGACTACGGAAAATAACAAGGAAATCTGTGCCTCTGATATTTTTGTCCCCCAAGTAAAAAATACATAAAGAAGCAAAAGGCGTTCTTATTTAAATTTGTTTTGTTTCTATAACTGCAGCAAATTAACTTAGAAGTTGTTCTTATAACCACAACACAAGAAAATAAACAATCGACAACTGCCCGCCCTCCCCACCAATTGCTTGCTATTTCATCGCTCCACGTGCGGCCTTGTTTTTGAATGTTCAGCGATCCATTCTTCCTTCTCGACCCTTGTGCAACCCCACCATTCTGCGTAGCTATTCAACCTATTTACCTGTAAAATTAATATTCATACATAAAAACAAAGAGAAATATTGCGGTCATCACTGTTTTTTTCTTACGTCCTATTTAAGCTGCATTATTACCTTTTATTTTTTCTATTTGTACTGTTCTTCGGTACCAAAAAGTCTCCACTCAGACCTTTCCTTTCTGAAAATGGACTGCTCAGATTCTGTGCCTTGTCCCGGGCTTCCCTGCATGCATTACGTATGTGCACGGCTTGTGTGATGTCTGATTCTGGCGTAGATGCAAGACTTTGGTAAATGCTCCCTGCTGTCAGTGGGGTCGTTGGAGTTGCTGGCGCCTTACGTCTTCCTCCTGGGCTTGGAGTGCATTGTCCTGAGCCGTTTGATGTCCTCGATGGTGTTGCCGGTGTTGTCGGCCATTTCATTGACCTTGCCCTCTTCTCCTGCTGCGATTTCCTCTTTTCCTCTTCAATCCTCATCCTCTCCTGAACTTCTGGGTTATCCGGGCAGTTTGTTTTCCTGTGACCCTTTACTCCACAAGGCCGCACTTGGATGCGGCTTTGTTGCCTTTTCCTTTCTTCTCAGAACCAGCTTTGATTCGATCTCCTTTTTTCGTACCCTTTGAGCCACTCATGGGAGGGTTCTTGATAGTTTCGGCAAGAATGCCTGTGTCTGGTTCCTCGGCAAGTGCCGCCATGACTTTAATTTTCATATCTACTGTACACTCACGCAGCACATGGTACACCTTCTCTTTTCTGCAAGCATTTGAACAAATATCCGACAACTCAGCATAAGCGAGGCCGAATTTCATAGTTTCATCGTCTTGTATGGTCATGCTATCACCTGGACTTGTAGACAGAACTTTCAGACTCTCTGATAGATTCCTGGTCCATCTGGGGATGACAAAGGATTTTGGAAGTTGATCGATCATGCCTATTTGGTCCATCACCTTAAGCACATGACAGCACTGCATGCCATCCCTACTCATTTTCTTGCAGCTGCAACTGTATATTTCTTTTTGCTCATCCACATATACCATGAACTCAGACCTATCAAATTCCTCGCTCGGATATGGTTTCCACACTTTTTCTCCAGGCTCAATAATCTTTTTTCAAAAATACTGCCTCCCCTTTGCCAGGTCAGAGCACTTGAAGTAAGTCCAGTTCCATAGCTCCAGCTGGAATTTCCTAAAAATTTCATTCGTGTATACTTGACTTGCTTGTCTTTCAATCGGAAAACCCGTCTCTAATGATGGTGCCTTCTCCTCTGTTCGGTGTCTTTTCTTGTCAAGCATGGCGAGGCAATTTTGCTGAATCGTGTGATACGCATTAACAAACCTTTTTATAGTGTCCTTGTGGTCGACGTAATTCTTCCACATCGAATCCGTGCTCTCACTGCGAGTGATTGTTGACGAGGAAGGATAGAAACAGTCCTTGAAGTAGGCCGGCACCCAAAAATTTCGGAGTTCCCATAGCGTGTTCAGGTGTTTGTTGCCTTCCACCTTGTGCAGAGAAATTGTTGCTTTCCAGGCATGCTCAAACTCGTCTTGATCTAGTGAGTTTTTGATGATTCGAAATATATCATCAGATATCCCTGGGTGCTGCACAAACACTGCTGCGTTATTTTCCTTCAGGTTCTTCCTAATATGCCACCAGCAGAAACTGTGCCTCGTCCTCGGAAGAGCTTCCTTTATTGCAATCTTCATCGCCTGGTCCTGGTCTGTTATTATGTTTTTGGCTCTTTACCTCCCATTGCCTCGACAAACATGCTTAGGAGCCACTTGAATGACAGTATTTTCTCATCCTTCAAAAGGCCTACTCCAAACAGGACGGTCGACCCATGGTTGCCGACACCTATAATTGGTGCAAATGGCAAGCCATATATATTCATAGAGAATGTGGTGTCAAAAGACATGAAATCTCCATATAGATCATAATTCATCTTACACAAGGAGTCTATCCGAGCAATTGCGCACTACATTGTTCGCTGTCTCTTCCACATGGTGGAATCCCGGCCTCCGCCTCTGCATATCAGCAAACAGTTTCATGGTGTCTGCGATATCAGTGCCGCGCTCTCCAGCCCTGTCCCGGCATGCAATGTTGCTTATATCAATCGTGTCGAACATAATTTCTCGCCTCGGTTTCCCCATGGCAGTAAAAATCTGCATAACCTTCCTTGGTTCTAACCTCGCCTTCTGCAGCACTTGTATAAAGAATTTCTCCTGAGGTGTCATCTTCTTATAGCATCTCATGAACTTCAGCATCCAATCAGATGGGTGAAGCTGGTGGTTGTGCTCTAGACGAACGTTCTTCAGGTACCATTTCCTCCTATCTGTATCCCTCTTGGCTGTTATTTGGACTGGGCAGCTTGTCCGGATCAAGCAGTTGCTCATTCTCTCTTTAACATGTCTCTCAGTTGTTTTATTCTGCCCTTCCTTGGTGCACTGAAACACCTGCTTGTCAAGCTGCTGATCATATGTCTATCTTCTGCTCGTTGATCGTTTGGCAGCAAAGCCAACCTTTCTAGCATATCTGCAGAAAAACAAAAAGCACTCATCCAATGATCCGAATACCATACCACCCTCTGGTTCAAGCGCTTTGGTGACCTCCTGAATCGTTAGGTATATGCCTTCTTTAAACATGTCGTCCATTTATTTCTCTATAATGGTCGGTGGTGCCATGATGATTCTGTCTACCGTGTCTTCATTCGTCTGATTGCATTCACTTCTGACGACATCAGTCTCATCGCCAGCCACAGGTCCACTTACAGCGGAGCTGCTGCTGCTCTGTTGTTTGTCACACGCAGCAGCATCGTTTCTGCATGGCACGGCCAAATCCATAAATGAGTCTGCCTCTCCAATGTTGCATTGTGCAATGCTGCTCCCTGTTTCTCCGGCACTCGTGCAACCAAGGGACTGTGCTGCTTCTACCATGCAATCCGTGCTGGCACTGTACGCTACTTGCTGCTGTGAATGTTGTGTTTCCTTCGAAATGGATGGAGAACTATGATATTTCTTTCCCTCATCTGTTATCCCCTCCGCCAAATCCTGAACACATGGCAAGAAACAGAATTAGATGTCCAGAGCAGCATATGCATTTTTTTTAATTTCTAAACAAAAGATTTATATGACTCATCAGGGCTCATCTGGTATACCAAAACCAGACCCGTGCCTCTTCACCGAGTATAAGCAGTACACCAGAGGCACTGTTCACATCACGAATGTGACCATGCTACACACACATCTGCACAAAGAGGCACAGATGTGCTTCTGTTTACACCATACAACCGGAGAGGCACAACAACATCCTATATAAAAGAACAACTGCACATACAGCCGTACAAGACGGACAGCCGTCCTCCTGTTTTCCACTTTACCCTATTCTCCCATAAAACTGTTTGTGTGTTGAATTGAAAAAGCATAGTTCCGACGTACCTTTGTTTTCCCATGCCTCTCATGTCCAGCAAATCTTGGTGACAACCTCCGTGCATTGGTGATTTCGCTGACGATTTTGAATGCCATCGGAGATCCTTTGGAAGGATCCCTCATGTTGAACGCCACAGGTGATCCTTTCAAAGGACCTTGCCTTATGTTTTCATTGATTCATGCACTACCGCGATACTTGCTTCCTTCCTCGTACACCTGCATGTGGAAGATACTGCAATTCAAATATACCAGACGAAAACAAAGAAAAAATTGCTCACAAAAAAATATACATTTGCTTTAAATGTTGTTGCACGTTCGTAGATGATGTCATCTGTATTGCTTTCTGATGCTGCTGTATGGTAGAGCTTATTGCTCCTATGTTTGATTTTGTCGTTGGGCTCTTCTTGCTTGTGCAAACCGTACCGAATCCTTGAACACCAATTGTCGGGGATATACCCCGCGGTGTAAACCGGCCGGAAGTTAACCCGGCCGGTCTGGACGGCTCACTGGTAACCCACCCGGAGCTTGGCGGTTCACGGGCTACCCGCCCGGTCTTGGCGGTTCATTAGTAACCCGGCCGGTGGATCAGAAGGCCGGTTCAACTATTGTGGGCCGGTTTAAGAGGAAAGGCATGAGGAATATTTTACAAGGAGTTAAGACCAGGACTTGTATCCAGTTTGTATTAGAGATAGACTAGTCCTAATCCTAATAGGACTCCACATGTAAACCGCCCTTCAACATATATAAGGAGGGCAGGGCTCCCTAAAGAGGGACAAGTTCCACAAGTTGGACAAGTTAGGTTTAGACAATAGCTCTCGAGTTAGAGCACTCGTGTAACCGTGATCATCATCATCAATATCAATGAAGCAGGGCGTGAGGCTTTTACCTCCACCGAGACGGGCCGAACCTGGGTAAAACCTCGCGTCTCTCGTCCCGCTCAACCCCTCTCAAGCTACCACATAGATGCGTTGGCCTCGCGACTAAGTCCTAGCACTAAGGACATCTGCCGTGACAACTCCACGACAGTTGGCGCCCACCGTGGGGCAAAGCGCGCGGTGGTGTTGAGTTCTTGAAGGGATCTCCTGGGGATCGAGGGACCTCGCAATTTTCCGGACAAGAAAGATCGATTTGGAAAGGATCTGTATCAGTTTCAAATTCATCGATCTAGATTCATAGTTTGGAAGGTTTAATCAGGGAAGTTAAAAGTTGCGATTTGATGGATGTTGCAAGTTACGAGTATGATCGGCATGTCAAGTTTCCGTCGTTGGCTCGCCAAAACCTGTATGATCAGAGTCCCCATCACCGTTCAACCATCAACAGCAAAGGAAAAATCAAGAAAAGGAAACAAAGCGCCAGGGAGGATTCAATCCACCGCGGCATCGCTAGCCACCCAATCCGGTCGACTTCGGTCAAAATAACTACAACCCAGAGAGGACTTTGAAACCTCCACGGTCTCTGCTTCTGCTGCAGCTACGGCTGCGCTTCCGTTGACCCGCCGGCTGCTGTACTCCAACGCCGCCACGTCGAATCGGTTCAAAAGACTGGTCAGATTTACTGTGTTCAGATTACTCCATCTTGAAGATCCATTATCAAGGCCAATGCCGGGCGCTGTTGAGTCGCCGCGGCAGAGCCGTTGACATCTGAATCGCCGAAGTCTGGATCTGGGTCGTGGACGGCCCTGCTCCATCGACGACTCGCCTCTTCTATGATGAATCGACACTGAGCCAAGTCACGCGCTGCCAATGAGTCATGGGCTACTGCCCCGGTCTTGCTTCAGTCGTAACCTGCGAAATTGCCGCCTGTCGCCGGGTCACCTCCACAACCATGAGCTGTGCCTGAGTCGCCTGGCATCTTCAAATCGGCCCCTTCAGGTCACCGGATCACCCCCATCTCTGCTAAAATCGCCGAGCGCCTCGAGATTCTCTTGCCGCGAGCTACAGCGCGCTGAGTCACTTGAGTCCGGCTGCCTCTGCCGTAACTTTCTGCCGTGACTTCACCCCGCTTGACATCGCCATGGAATTCCTAACCCCGTAAACCGCCAATTCAACAGCCCGCTACCTGTGAGTCGATACGCCGCTGCTTTGCTCCACTTCTACGGAGTCACCTGCGAGCCGCCTTTGCCGTAAAGCGCCGGTTTCCAGGCCACTGAGCTGCCCCGGCGCAAGCAGCCCGTTGCCTGCTGAGTCGCCGCGGCGTTTGCGCCCTGAGTCGCCCGTCGAGTTTTACAGCCGTGCCTGGCCTCCTTCACCATCCCGGCCTCCCCCAAGCCTGGCCGTGTCCCGTTCTTCCGCCATCTGCGCTCCCAGCCCGCGCCGGCTCCAGGTCGCCGCCCCGAGCCTGGCCGCGTCCGGCCTCACGCCCATCCGATCAGGCTGGTCGCACGACCCGGCCTCCTGCGCGTCCGTCCTCCCGCTCGCCCCTGCCGGGTCCGCGCCGTTCCGGTTCCACGCCGCCTTCCCCGCAGTCCGGCCGGCCTCTTCCGGCGTCCCGCGACCCGGCTATGTGCCGTCCCGTTCGCCACCTCGCCGGCTCTGGGTGGCCTGCCCCGTCAAGCGTCCAACTCGCCTGGCCGCGCCGTGGCCTCCTGCTGTCCGGAGTCGCCTACCAAGCCGCCCCTGCTGCCCTGTATCTGAGGCTTTGTCCTCGAGCTTTGTTGACCTGCCGTCTGACTCCAGCTTGCTGCGTTGGGACTGCTTTGACCCAATTCGCCACTCGGAGGCGCTGGACCCTGAGCCGCCGTCGCTCACCTCTGCCTGAACCGCTCCGCGCCGTGAGCCGCCGGCCAGCCTCCGCCTCAACAACAGCAGCGGCTGCAGCGACGAGCCGCCTCCGACTGCGCATGTGCCGTCCCGTTCGCCGGAGCTTGAGGAACAGTTAGCGAGTCAGTACACGCACAAGTGGTTTCAGAAAGTGCATCAGATTCCCTCCTTTCTGCATTTGAAGGTAAGGACTGTCAACGGCTGGAAGGCCATGGCCAGCGAGAACAGCAGCAAAATTTCAGAGGTCTGTTAAGAGTGAAAACCAAATTCTACAGATCAAGAAGAATTGGTCCGTGCAATGGATGAAGATAAAGCAAAGTTTGCTCACACGGATACACTAGAGTGTGTTGGATTACTAGGATTGGCCTCACGGACAGAGCGCCGCTGTTACAACCTAAGGCAATCAGGGGACAAAATCTGCCCAGAGTTACATCAAAATTTCCAGGCAATTCGATCTAGTGATGGGCTGCTTGTTGTCCATAATCCAAGCAATCAGGAGCACACAGCTGGTGCAGCACCAAGTCCCAAGACCACGTATTGCTGTCACCGGAGGGCATATACGTGCGTGCGTTGCAAACATTATCTCTGTTCATCTAACCAAAAATACCAGGACCATTATACATTACAAAGATGTCGCAAAGGGGCATGCGCCAACATTATTTTTGGTAATAGCACTCGCCTGTGCCATGCTGCTCAACAGATATACAAGCAAGTTGCCGTCCGCTGTTCAGTTTACATCCGTCCATGCCAGCGGCTGACTCATGTGTCTGCACCGCCTTACAAACGCCACGAATGACTTACCCGTCCGACCCCATGGCCGACTCTCCCGTCCACGCCGTTTTACAATGCCACGGGCGACTCATCTGTTGACCGGGCGAATCAGGTGAAATCCTTCTAAATATAATTTTGGCACATATTCCTTTTATCAAAAAACAATTACTTTGGCCTGCGATGTTTTTGATGCAGGACAATCGTTCACTACATTAAAATGACGTGGTGGACTCGCCCGACCGCGCCGGTTTACACCACCGTGGCCGGTTCATCTGTCCAAACCACCTCTAATATTGTGGACGTCTCTACCGTCCATTTAGTGCTGTCTGGTCTACATCAACATACCAGGCCGCACCTGTCTGAATGAGCAAGTCGTAGCTTGGGTAGCCCGGTTTTCTTTCAAAATGGAGGCAAATTATCATATACTATCAACCGCCATCTACACTGGATGGCTCAATGGGCAGGCGCACAAGTCGCCGCCACTACAGTTTGGTTAACTTCAAATCGCCAGTTGGAAGGAACCATTGGCCGAGTTGCTGACACGGCTCATACGGGATCATTTATAACCCGCCGCAGTCATCACAACCTTCGGTGGATTCACATCGTGTTATCAACACCAATGATATACAAGTTATGCCGGTTTATATCACGGTCAAATATGGAGAGTTTCAAGCCAATTCCTCGAGTCACCTTGAGACTCGGGGGCTACAATGACATGACTAAGCAAATCTTGCCAGTTTCAGCAAATTTAAGAGCCCCAGGACGATGGAGGGAAAGATAACCCGGTCCCGGAGGCTACTGTTATTTGAAGGCCGTCAGAAAATTTCCGGCTTAGTAAGTATATGGCAGTTACAAAATCCCGGCTCAATGAAGAAGATCCGGGTCATCAGAAAGGATTCCGGTTTAAAATCCAGTTAAAGGAAAGTCAGTCTCACTGAAGCTCTCAAATATCCGGTTTACAATCCGGTTCAAGGGAAATCTGTTCTCTCACAAAGCTCTTTAGCTCTCAAATCCGGTTTAACAATGTCCGGTTCAAAAAGGAATTAACTTCTCGCAAGTTCGAGTTTAAAGGCTGTCAGAAAATTTCCGGCTGAAAATAAAGATTCCGGTTTAACATCCGGTTCAAGGGAAAGGTGTCTCCTACAAAAGCTTTGAAGCTCTCAATATCCGGTTCAAAATCCCGGTTCAAGAAGGATTTATCTCTTGCAAAAAGTTAAAGGGTGCCAAAGAGGACATGCTGCCATGATGCGCGGTTCAAACATGGGTATCATGCCTTGTTGGCTTATCATATTATTGATCACTTGGGGGCTTGGTCATGTCTGAACCATAGTCACACCTCTTGATCGGCGCAATGCCACAAAGATCACTTGGGGGCCTTGGTCGTGTCCGAACCATAGCAACGCCATTTGGTAGGCGAAAAGCCACAGCATCACTTGGGGACTTGTGGTCACGTCTGAACCATAGTCACGCCTCTTGATCGGCCTAGTGCCACAGCATCACTTGGGGGCTTTGGTCGAACCCGAACCATCGCTACACCTCTTGATCGGCGTAATGCCAATGCATCATTTGGGGACCTGGCTGACTCGAACCATAGCTACGCCTTTTTGGGGCTTGGTCGTGTCCGACCATGGTAATGCCTCTTGATCGGCTCAAAGCCTCATTTGCAATGGTTTTATATTTGCCTTTGCTTGAATTTTGTTCTCTTTTAAATTATTTCTTTTGTTGTGTTTTCAAACCGACATTATTAATCCGGTTCAAACTGTCAATTACAAATTGGCGGAACACGGTCAAATCCTAATCCGGAGACTATTTGCCCGGTTTGATTTTATGTTACCATCTTATTATGGAGTAAACCGGTGTTCATTAACCCGGCTTGACTTTCAATTACAAATTGGCGGAACACGGTCAAATCCTAATCCGGAGACTATTTGCCCGGTTTGATTTTATGTTACCATCTTATTATGGAGTAAACCGGTGTTCATTAACCCGGCTTGACTTTCAATTACAAGTTGTTAGTGCATGATCAAATCATAATCCGGAGACTATCCGCCCGGTCTGGTTTGACTACGAGTCGCCAGTATTATATATGGTTAAACCGGTGTTTATCACAACCCGGTACGGTTTATCATCAACCGGCACAGTATGAAAGGAGTTATCATTACTCAAGATTGGGGTTATCACTTTTACTACATAAAGTTGGTCAAACCAGCAATGTGATTCAATATCACAGGTATGATATATTTCATATTTGATTATTTCTGATCTGGCCGTCCGTGATAAACCGCCAGGACATTTTAAACTTGTTGTATACAGAAACAGGTTGAATAAAGCATGATTATAAATCGCCGGCGTTTATTAAACCGGCCTGGCTTTGGACTATACGTCGCCAGTATATATTTGGATTGCGTCATTGGAATCATGCGCTTATAAATGATTGGGATATATTATTCAAATAGCCAAACTTGGCTGAATTTTCATTATGATATTGGATGAATTTTTCATACCGGATTATATTATCTTAAATAGCCAACATGGCTGGATTTCCATTATGGTTATCAATAACCAGTATTATGATTAAGGTTTTCAAAGTCGCTTTAAGCGCAATGGCTATCATATTATCAATGGATATAATTTATTCTACAATTGAAGGAATAGTCCCGAGTTGCTGCAGGCTTACAACCCGGCACTTGGGGGCTACATTATTTAAGTTGAGATTATATTACATATGCAAGTCTCATGTCGCTGCAAGCATGCACCATGACACTTGGGGGCTGCCAATTGCTCCTGTCAACAGTTGAAGGTACAAAGCTTTTTATTCATTATATTGAAGGGTCCAGCTCAGTTGGTAAAGCACAAGGCTCTTAACCTTGTGGACGTGGATTCAAGTCCCATGATGGGAGTTACATCATATGATGTTATTTTCATTGAAGTATATATTAAGTCCCAGCTCAATATTATCTTCTTGAGCCGGCCCTTGGGGGCTACACATCATTGCTCACATCTATATGATTATACCTACAAAGTCCCTGCTTATTATTGCATAATGACCCGGCACTTGGGGGCTACATAATATGGAGTATTCAGTTTTTACTAAGTGACTGGGATGAACAACATGGATTTCTTCTTAAGTGGCAGTATTTATATTGAAACAAGTCTTAAGCCATCACTTTGTTCTACTCAAGACTTGGGGGTTACAGGTATTATATTATTATGGAAGAACTATTTTCAAATTCTCTTTTGAGCAAACCGGATTGACCGGCGTCACCAACCATTATGACCCGGTGTTTGCAACAATCATAACCCGGCGTTGGCAACAATCATAACCTGGAATTATCAGTTTTTATAACCCGACAGTTTTGGCAATGATAAACCGGCAAGTTCTACATCTTCAAACCGGTTGAATATCAGATGAGTATTTCAAGACCAATATTTCTTAAACCGGCGCTTTGGAAGCCGACTTAAGTGGATTATTCTTCACAATATTTTTCTATAAGAAACCAACATCAGCAAATTGGTTATGAAGCTGGTTATTGACCCGGATTTTCTAGAAGAAGGAAATGACAAGGACGATCAAAAGCCGGTCTACAAGAATTCTTAACCCGGAGTACAACCTGCCAAATTAGTTCTGGGGTTTATTTTGCAGCGTAAGTTTACCATGGATAAATCCAAGCTCAACTTGGGGGCTAATGTCGGGGATATACCCCGCGGTGTAAACCGGCGGAAGTTAACCCGCCGGTCTCGACGGTTTCATCGTAACCCGCCTTGAGCTTGGCGGTTCACGGGCTACCGCCCGGTCTTGGCGGTTCATTAGTAACCCGGCGGGCGGATCGAAGGCCGGTTCAACTATTGTGGGCGGTTTAAGAGGAAAGGCATGAGGAATATTTTACAAGGAGTTAAGACCAGGACTTGTATCCGGTTTGTATTAGAGATAGACTAGTCCTAATCCTAATAGGACTCCACATGTAAACCGCCTTCAACATATATAAGGAGGGCAGGGCTCCCCAAAGAGGGACAAGTTCCACAAGTTGGACAAGTTAGGTTTAGACAATAGCTCTCGAGTTATAGCACTCGTGTAACCGTGATCATCATCATCAATATCAATGAAGCAGGGCGTGGGCTTTTACCTCCACCGAGAGGGGCCGAACCTGGGTAAAACCTCGCGTCTCTCGTCCCGCTCAACCCCTCTCAAGCTACCACATAGATGCGTTGGCCTCGCGACTAAGTCCTAGCACTAAGGACATCTGCCGTGACAACTCCACGATACCAATGCTTTTGTTGCCAATGATCCTTCTGCTTGCATCAAAGGAAATTATGTTACCCTGCACCTCTTCATTATGACCGCCTACAAACGCTAGGCCATCACAACGCCCGCTCTGCGCCTTTGTGGGCATCTGTGTCTTCAAACCAAAAAATAATTAGATGCACGTGCGACTGAAACTTCCACGTACGTTAAAACCAGCGTTTGAAATTTTCATCGTTACCTGCACAATCTGCTTAGTGGAGTCTCTGCTGCTTAGAATGCTCCTCTTGGCAGGTGTCTGTTGCACACCATGCTCCTGGTTGGAGCGTTTGCCAAGAACTTGTATCTCACTCTTGACTCCAATTATTCCAGCCCGCATGGCATGTGCGTGTTTGACAGCATCTGCATCCTTGATCTTCTTCTCGTTTTGTAGTAATTTTTTTCTTCCACCTCTCGATACTCAACTGCAGAGTAGATGCACATGATCAACATTCATCCAGGATATATAAATCATTTTTGTTGTTGTTAATGATCTACTTTTTGGTGTTCTCGGTGGTGACACCTTGACAGCAAATGTCCCTGAAATAAAAGACCAAACACTAATGTTCAACTGCCTTACTATTACCTGCCTCCCATAATCCTTGCCGATGTCGTTCAAAGACCGACCGTCCCTGTTGTCCTGACCAGATGACGCACTCCTGAACATCTGCCCCGAAAAAGAGACGTAATAAATATAAAGGTTATAAACCTGCAGTATCAGTGTTGAAACTTTTCGAAGTCGATATCAACAGAGATATATTTTTAGTTCTATATAATTAACATATATAAATATATACGTATATTAATTTTTAATTAAACTACAACCTCAACCAAAGTGAGATCATATCATGCTAATTTGCTTGTGCAACACTTAACACAAAGATAACCATGAAACCTAACAAAAGTAACAACCTCGTATTACAAGGACGAGAGGATACAAAACAAAAAACAAACTCAAATCAAAACTACAGTGTAAAACTAAACAGTTTTATTCTATGAATCCCGACCACAACAAATTCATCAATGAATTGAATCTCGTGTATCAGGAATCGCCACGCAAAAGGTGCGTTGATAAATTTTTTACTAACCTTTGATTGCCGAATCTTATGCGCTGATTGTTCGGAAGTCACACCTTTCTAAATTGTGGGGGGATCTGCTTCCCTGCAGTTTGTCAGCGATCCCCTTCAATGATTTTGAATCTCGGAGAGAGAGAAAAGAGAAAGAGAGAGAGAAAGAAAGAGAGAGGCTACTTCATTTTTTTTTGCGTGCAAGAGAAGAATAACCTGATAGGTGGGGTGAGTTTTGCGACGCATGAGAGATGGGCATGTTTCTTGGGCGTGACGAGATGTGGTAGGTCGACTTCACTTGACCGTCGACGACACTGACAAGTGGGCTCTTAGTTACTAATTCCTCTAAGTCTATCACTAACTTGTGGGATCGGCCTTATATGAGTCCTACGAGGAGTACCTCCATCTAAGGTGAGAAAATGTGGTAGGTGGACTTCAAACTCATACTGACATGTGGGCTCTCAAATAGTTCCTCCAAGTATTTGACTAACTTGTGGGGTCGTCCGCAGATGAGTTCCAGATCTCTCTCCATCTAGCATCGGTGGCGACAGGCGAGCTCTCCAAAGGAAAGCCAATCCTGATCCCTCCGCAGAGTTCGCTCGTCACTGAAAAATTATCGGTCTCCTTCATCTCACTCGCCGTGGATCTCCTATTCAGGTAATCCATTGCATCCTAACCATGATTATGCCACCGATTCAACGTTTGAAAAAAAAATTACCGGTGCTAGCAATTCTGCGGGCTGCGTACACACCGCATGTGCGCAACACAGCAGGTGGGGCGCGAATTGAATATCGGTTTCGCATCCAATTATCTTCAGCTGGTCCGTGCTCAAACTGTTGCGCCGTCTTAACAGCAGAGGGGTTATGGATTTAAAATTAGGACTCAGCTAACCTCACTTTAACCATGCCAACTGCATGCTTGCGCCGTGGTTTTGCTAACTTGAGTTATATCTCCAGCCATGCAAAACTTAAGCACTCGTCTTAGCTAACCAACTAGAGACAGGTCAAATTATTTGTATAGATCCGCAATCTATAGCAGAGATCCAAAGGATTTACGTCCGTTTTTGCAAAACAATTACTAACTCAGAGTTAGAACCCGTCTTAGCTAACCAACCTGTTGATGATGGTCTCACATGGATTGCTAACAATTGTCTTACATAGCTGACCTGGTAACAATGACGTCTCATGACCTCTTATGTAGAGTTCGATGATATGGATTCCACCCCACAGCTGTCGAAGACTCAGTCTCAGTCTGTCGATGGCACGGAGTTTGTCACCCAAGATTTCATGGTTCATGACCAACTAGAGACAGAGAGACTAAGGATCGAGTTAAAACGTGCAGCGCACAAAAAGCTTGTTGAGGAGTACAGGACAAAGAAGCAGCTTGCTGCCTCGAAGTAGGTGTTTTTTATCATGCATCTCGCGTGTGTCGTTGAAATTTCTTTGGAAATCAATGCCTCTCATTCTAGCTGCATTTTTAATCACGGCTTAAATTTTTATCTCAGTTTTGCTGACTCGGCGTTTATATGTAAGCTTCTGCCACAAAAGCATGTGGTTAAACAATACATTTGCTAAAGGTCATTTCTTATCTTTGTCCACAAAGCTGCTGCAATGGGTGAATGCGAAGAAGAGTTCAGCACAAAACTTAGCTTCCAGAAATTCATTTCTGTCTGTGAAAAGCTAACAGAACCACAAAAACAGCTTGTTAGAGATATTGGTTTTGGATACCTTCTAGATCTGTAATGTTGCGAGCTTCCAAGGTGTTTCGTTCGCTGGCTTGTTCGCTATTTTGATTGCCCTTCCAGGTGTTTCATACTACCTCATGGATACAGATTCCTTATCAACTCGTACACTGTGCACCGGATCTTAGGAATTCCACTGGGTGGGCAGATTATCCCTAGAAAATGCTCAGAAGCTTTCAGATGTCAGGTTAAGTCTGAAACTCGGTGTGCTGGGCACGCTCCAAACATCAGAGAGTTAACTGATCTCATAACCCCAGAGCTGACAGGAGAAGTGTTTCTATGGGTTTTCGTGATGTTTGCAATAGCGGTATTTCTATGCCCAACGACATATGATTGCGTTAGCCCCGACTATTTAGCTGCTCTAGAAGGACCAGCAAGTAACATATCATCATATGATTGGTCCAATGCTGTCACAGAGAAACTGGTGACATCACTCCAGACCTTCAAGGACAAAGGATTCGCAGGCGCCCTGTGTGGCTGCCTCCTGATTCCAGTGGTTCATTCACTAACTTGTACACTTCTTTATACCCACAAGCAGCTACAAGAACATGATTAATTTTTACCTCTTCCCCACTTGTAGATAACGTATTTTGAACACCTCGATACGAAGATTATGGACCTGGAACCTGACACTCCTGCAAGACTTTTCATGTGGGACACAGAGGCCATTAAGAATTATGCTAACATAGATAGCCTGTCAACAGAGGACAGAATTTTGGGAAACACACGGTGAGTCAACTTTTCATCATTTTCCTTTGGCGAACTTTTCAACTCAACATAATGACTTAGCTGCCATGTATTAATTTGACTTGACTGTAATTCTTTCCTTCCACATGGCAGCTGAAAGACATTAGGCGCACGCCTTTCCAACCACTTCCTGGCTTTCAGGCACCATTTTTCCAAATGCATCCCACACTAGAAGCCTACATAGAAGAATTTGTGCCTCAAGAAAAACTTTGTTCCGTAAGTGATTCCAGCTTCTGCACCTGATTTTATGTTTGAAATGATGTTCCCTAAGTTTTTAGGAAACAGATACATATCCTATTTTGTTCATCCAGACAGTTTCCTATAGTACATTAGCTGTGCTTTTGTGTTAAAACCAGAAGTGCTTCCTATAGGACGTTAACTCTACTTTTGTGTTAAAACCAGAAGTGCTTCCTATAGTACGTTAGCTGTGCTTTTGTGTTAAATATAAAAGTGCTTCCTATAGTACCTTAGCTGTGCCTTTATGTTAAAACCAGAAGTGCTTCCTATAGGATGTTAGCCGTACTTTTGTGTTAAATATAGAAGTGCTTCCTATAGGACGTTATCTGTGCCTTTGTGTTAAAACCAGAAGTGCTTCCTACAGGACGTTATCTGTGCTTTTGTGTTAAAACCAGAACTGCTTCCTATAATACGTTAGCCTTGCTTTTGTGTTAAATATAAAAGTGCTTCCTATAGTACGTTAACTGTGCATTTGTGTTAGATATACAAGTGCCTCCTATAATACGTTTGCTGTGCTTTGGTGTTAAAACTATAAGTGCTTCCAATAATACGTTAGCCGTGCCTTTGCGTTAAAACTAACAGTGCTTCCTATAGTACGTTAGCTATGATTTTGTGTTAAAACTAGAAGTGCTTTCATATAATACGTTACCCGTGCCTTTGCGTTAAAACTAACAGTGCTTCCTATAGTACGTTAGCTGTGCTTTTGTGTTAAACCTAGAAGTGCTTCCTATAATACATTAGCTGTGCCTTTGCGTTAAATATAGAAGTGCTCCCTATAGTACGTTACCTGTGCTTTTGTGTTAAAACTACAGGTACTTCCTATAGAAAGTTAACTGTGCCTTTGTGTTAAATACAGAAGTGCTCCCCATAGTACGTCATCTGTGCTTTTTGTGTTAGTTGTGCCTTTGTGTTAAATATAGCACTACTTCCCTACGACGGTAGATCAACCATGCTTCATAAGGTAGGTCGACTGTGCTCTTTCAAGGAATGTGTTCACCATGATTCATGGACTCTGTTAGCCGCGCTTCCCGCAGCACACCATGTGTCCTTCTGCGCACATTATTCCATGCCCTTTCTGCAATTATTGACACAACGTACAGTAGTTCACAAGATATTTTTCATTTTCGGTACTAATAACTTCTTTTCATTCTCGGTGTTAATAAATCTTTCAATTCCAGGCCAAGATGAAAATTGCCAAAGTTATCAATGAAATGTACACAGAACTTTTCTCGCGGTTTCAACCAGTTCTCGAGTGGAAATTGGAGAAGCTCCTTTCACTTCGTAGGGATCTTAGTGCAAAAGAAACCAAGACCAGAGACCAGGGCGTTTATTGTAACTTGCAATAGGACAACTCAAATGAAAAAGAAACTTTTTCATCACTCCCTTCAACATATTCTACGCTTCCAAGTTCTAGCACGACAAGCAGTCAAAGTTCTTCCAGCAGTGGCTCGACCAGTGTCCTTCACGCCACATCATACTCCCTGGAAAATTTAAAGGGTTGCTGCGATACCCCTGACCCAGAATCCCAGAATCCGTCCGACAAAGAGCAGTCCCAAATTCGTCTATCTTCACGCCTAAAAACATTAACCCAGATTAAGTTGCTACTGGAAGTGAACAGGATCGACCAGAACAAAGAGGACATTGATGAACAAGCCAAGATTCATCTGGACAAAGTGCATAACCATCTGCACAACTGCCTTGATGGCTTGTCGGTCCATGAGCCCTTCGTGTCAACATCCGAGATGCTAGAGAGCGGGGCAATTATAATGACAGGTGAAAATTCATCTGAGTGTTCTGTAGCGATTGAAACCCAAAATTCTGCTAGAGGATCTGCCGACCACAACTCACTGACAAGCCCACTGGAAAAACTCTTGGAGGAAACAGCAAAACCTACTGCAACAGAAACATCACCCTCACACTCTGCGGTTGACAAACAATTACTGACTAATCCAATCTCAACAGATACACTTGGAGCACCTGTTTATCATGTTGGGAAAATGTCACCAACTACTGCACGGTCCAGCGGTTCTGACAGCGCTCACAACAACTCTTCAACCAACACAAAGAGCCTCACTATATCCCAGCCTGCACAAAAATCAAACAATGTCACTGGACAACGTTCTTCTTCGCTGCCAGAAGATAAGGTCCATCTTGTTTCAACTTTGAGTGACGAGAAGAACATTGCTGAAATAGAATGCACAAGAGCTACTTCCTCCCTTGCTCCTATAGTAGAAGTCCCCAGTGATTCTGCCAGCGGTTCTGGCTCAGTACTGGACACGGGAAATGCAATTCCATCCACTAGTGATGCTCCACTGGTTGCTGCATCATCTGTCAATACAGAAGACAATAACATTGCAGAAGAACATGAACAGTGTACGAAGCAACCACCTATTGATCCCACAGACAGCATCCCTATTACCACAAGCGCACATCCGCCAGAACCGGGACCACAAATGGCAGCTCACAAGAGGTCCTTACAGCAGTCAGAAAATCCAGGTAACAAGAGTACAACGCTTCCTATGAAGAGAGTTAGGATACTAGAGCCTCCACATAATTCAACAGAATCTGCAAACAACCAGTCTCTACAAGCTGACAACCATAGAGGCCTCCTTAATTGTGGATTCATTGATGTTGATCAAAGATGGTCTAACCCATCTATCTATGAACAACTTGACAGAGTCATTGAACAAAAAAAAGAAACAACCCTTTCATAACCAAGTAGCATCACAACAATGCCAACCTGATACTGTCTCACACTTGGCCAAGAATTCAAGCTCGTCAGCTAGATCTTCCCTTTCTAACTATCCAGAGCCACCTATACCCAGCAGATCAGGATCAATGTCAGGCGGTAGCCACCTCACACATGCCTTTGATACGTCATACTCTACAAGTTTAACTCAAACTATCTTGTCCCAAAGTTTACCAGCAACTCCATTGTCCCAACACTACAACCAACCAGCTCCTAATATCAAAAACTACTTCTACCGACATCCTGGTGCTCAGAATAATGGCGGTTCAAACAAAAGCCAGCGCTCACCATATGCGATGAACAACCAAAGTCACAAGCAGTACCAGCAACAAACCACTGTTTGTGATGCCCACTACCCCCAACACAATGATGCTCAGAACAACAGCACTACACGGTGCCAACAACACCAACCTCAAGAGCAGAACAATCAGCAACCACACAGAGGCGGGTCTAATGGGCAAAGTTACAATGCCTTGCAACAACACTTCAACAGCATGCAGTATTCCGGCTATCCTCTCCAGCATTTTCCAACAGATATTCCTTCAAGCTCAACCGGTGATCCAACTGTCAGAACATTAGAACTACGCATGCAGCACCAACCACAACGCCTAATGTTCCAAAGAAACAACAATTATAATGAGGGTCGTCTACAAATTAGTAATGGTCAACTGAACTCCGGTGGTCATGTCTTCCAGCCTCATCAACATCATTCTGAGCTAGAATAGACTCGATTCACTGACCAAGGGAATGACCATCAAGATCCCTGCCAACTTTTGGAAATAAGAGACTCCACAAACAAGGAGAAAGAAGTGTATGAAACAATCGTCGACAATACGCCAGGTATCAAACAAAATGATAGGTAATGAATTCGTTGTTCCTGTTACAGTAAAGTTTTGGTCCCTTCGTTTACTAATGCAATATATTCTGCCTGAAGCTATCATATTCAAGTGTTTCGGCTCGATTCTTCTACTATTGAAATTGAATACTAATCATTTCATCTTATGTTTAAAAAGAAAATCTTACGATTTAAAATTCATTTGTTTTTTTGATAGCAAGAGGATATTCTCCGTCAATCGACGTTGGGCCGATCATCGAACTTTAGGTTTGTCAATGAAGGTATACGGATATATCAACTCATTCGTGGTCGATGCTTACCCAGCGTTGCTGATGAAAGAACAATTCTACGCAACGTCAGCATTTGTGCACAAGCATATAATGTACATGGACGCTTCTGTAAGTTCTTGCTTCTCATAAATAATAATAACAAACCACAGTTACTACTACTACCACACTGAGTGACAAAGCTTCACTTTTCTGCAGGATAAATTTAAAGTTCTAGGAGCAAGCACAGAACTACTCAAGGAACACATTGTGGAAAAAAACTATTGGGTACAGGCTGCCCAACAAATGTAACATCGTGAGTTCACCCTACTCACTCTATCTGCCCAGTGTTCGTCTTTGATTCTACAAGTTTTTCTTGTTACAATGATATTACTCCCTGTTAATTGTTTTAGGTCTGAATGCCTATGAGAAAGGATCCACATTTTATCTACCTCATCATCGTGAATCTTGCAATGCGTCGCTTCGAAATTCTATGTCCTTATATCAATTGCGACGGTATAAAGGAACACTTGGACATTGTCATCGAAAACTTCAAGAGAGCTTACCATTCTGCTTACAACAACTATCCTCACACCATGGCCTCCTTTCATGTCAAACCTGTGCAGAGTGTATGTAACTCAGACAGAGAGTAAGTTTCTTTTAACTGTAGCTCTACCTCATTTAAACCATGCATCTTTTTGTTCCACTACACATCCCATACCTACTGTTCACCTTCTAATCAGAGACATTAATGCTCTCAATTTTCAGGGATGACAGTGCTATTAACACCATGCATTTGATGCCGCTCATTAATTTGAATAATAATTCATTTTTATCAATAATGTAAGTTCACTCTCATTGAAAACACATCAACATACGTTCATCCAAGCCAGCTAAACATTAAGTTTTGCAATAAATTTTATTAATTTGCACGGTTATGTGTTTGCAGATCCATGTGAAACCGATGAGAGAACAACTAACTTACAAAATGATAACATCCAACCACAACACAGGCCATGTATTTGAGGCACTGAGCATCATCCTCGACAAGCACAATATCCGGCGCGAAAGGAGAAGAGTTGGCAGAAGATGACTACTGCTTAAATGTGCCTTAATTTAGCTGGAGCCATCCGAACATTGTTTCAGCCAGCCATATCGACTCATATGGAATCACAACAATGTTTCACCTATTTTTGTGTCCGTCCAAGATATCTGCTATGGATCCCGTTAAACACAGCTGTGTGTTGAAATGGTCAAGTCTTAAATTCCTGAATAGCAAACATTTACAAATAAGAATCATATTTTTTCCAAAAGTTCTAAACATGATATTCAACACATCACTTCCTTGCACTAGAACACCAATCACTTCAATAAGACATAATAAAAGAAACAATTGAAACACAGAGGAAAAACACTATCAATTCGTAAGCATCTGACGAAGGAGCTAAATGACTCACCTCCGGTAATCCGGGTCACAGAGGCACTGTCGTGCCTCTTATCCACGTAGAACGTGCCTCTCTTACCACGGACAACTAAGCTGACACACACAAGTGCGCCACCAGTTAACACAGGACCGTCCCCTCTCGACAGCTTAACACCGGTCCCTCTCCAAGCCAAATGAGTCATGGAAGCACGACCGTGGCTCAAGTTAACGAAAGAAGAACCATCCTCTGTGATAGACGACTAAACTAAAAAAATACCAAAACAGAAGAACAACCATGACTTCAACTGTAAAAGGTTCGTGACCTCACAAGTTTCAACGACGAGTCTCTCTCAGCAAATAAGTGAAAGCAAACGTTTCGAAAGAAAGGCACGACCATGCCTTTGAGTAACATCGTAGACGTGCCTCTCCGAGCGAACGTGTAAGAGAAAGCATTTGCGAACAACAGACAGAACTCTGACTCAACATAACATAGCACATGCCTCCACTAACTAGACAGACGTGACTTCACTAGCAGACTAACTAGAAATATTACAGAACATACAACCATGACAGTGACTCATACTAACATAACGTAGTGCCTCTCTGAATTTAATACCCAAAGGAAGGATAACGCCTCTACCAAACATACGACAATGCATCCAATGCCTTCACGGCCATGCCTTTCAAAATCAAAGTACCACCACAATAATTGAAACACAGAAACGCAACCGTCGATAACACAATACTCCCACAGCAAGTATCACACTGGATTACCGTGCCTAAAACAGACAACATATACTGAAACAGACAACATATATTGAAACAGACAGCAAAGTGAGAAAATCTGAAGAATCTTAAACACACTCAAGCTCTGCATAAAGCCATTTCAAACACACAACCACAACCATATATTCAATATAAAAACAACTGTGCCAAACACAGTACAAACACAAAGCAAAAGTAAAGCCCCTACCTGTCAGTGAAGAAGCTAGTAAACTAATAAGACCAGAGCGTGCCTTGCCTAAAACAAAAACAATGCCTCCCCGAATGCAGATCGCGGCGCTGCCTAGAATCACGAAAGTGCACATCTGAGTGCTCCCCTTAATACATCTCATCTTATACCAACTCATAGCAACAAATCATAGAGGAAAATATTCTTGAAGGCACCCAATCAAGAAAAACATAATGGAATGAAAATAAACATAAATTTCCAAACTAGTCAAGTCCATCCGGTTCAAAATAAAACAACCACAATTACAAATTCATCAGTCTATGTAATACTACCCCATACAATAACTATCAAATAACCAATTCATCACACAATCCATCTTGATAGCACTTCCACCTGGACTACTCCTCAGAAACGTCCTCACCATCTGAGATCAGGAAGACAACGACGATGCAGGATGTCCCTCATCGACACGAACTGGCGGTATAGCTCATAGCTCACATACCCTTCCTAAAGGAAAATCAAATTAAAACATGAATATACAAAAAAACAAGTACTGTTCTAGCAACAAAGGCAGAAACTAACGAAAATGAAATCTTCACTTACAGTAGCTCCATATTTCAGGTGATCAAAAGTAAGTGGCTTCCAATCCCAGTAGTGACGAAGAAGTTCTGGAAAAGATGACTCCAGCTTCGAATAAGATTCGTCAATGATGGCTCCTGCTAAGTCCTCCATGGAGTCCCTTTCTTCGCCGCCTTTGATCATAAACTTCTCTTGGATGTCGATGTGGTACCCTTCTGGAATTCTGATGAAATCTTGAAAAAGAGCATCTCTAGTATTCCTGACGCCCACACTAGAGAAAGTTATACCTCTATTCTCAAGGAAATCCTTCAGGGCAGGGCACTCCATCCTGGCCCTGCAGAAGTGATAGAGCAAAACATGATTCCGCATAGCCAGTTGAATGACAACGACTTTTCTACGCCCGTAACAATCCGTTCGCGTGAACTCCATGCCGAGACCAACAAACTTGTGCTTCTCCTCGTGCAACCAGTCCTCGTACAAGTCAATGATCTCCTCCACCTTGCCAGGCTCGTTGGTGTACCACACGTCGAGCTTCATGTTACCATCGGCAACTATAGAATAGTACTCGGTGGTGTTCAAAAAGTCGTCCATGGCGACGAGCAGCAAGGTGCCAATGGAGATTCCTAAGACCCTACGATAAGGTAGGGGAGTGGCGAGGAGGCTGGGAACTGACTGATGTTCTGTGGCTACAATACGACGTGAAAACCTCACAAACACGGCCAGTATTTAACCTTGGTGAGGGACCTTTGAGTTACAATGCGCATTAACGTGTGAAATAGGCACAGCGAACAGACTGTTGTGCTTCCGAAGCTCATAAAACCATGCACTTCGTAAAGTCACGGCTGTGCACAAATATTTGATGCCGTGGAGAAATCGAGGACCCTCTAACTTTATTTTACAGTAACTAACACACTGAATAGTCACATCAAACAGCCGGCACATCGGTCATCAATTCCTCCTTTGAAAAAATACCACCAATAGAAGAATCCAATGAAGCAAATAAACAGCCAGCCGTACACCTTAGATCCAATGGCCAAAACACATCCGTGCCTCATCTAGCTAGATTCACAACATCTGTCCCTCGATAGTCAAGGCTGGTTTCAGGTGAGGCCCGGGTATGCAGGCACAACACGCACATACGTGTCTATCAGGCACGGGTATGCAGGCACACGACGCACATACGTGTCTATTCCACAGGCACGGGTATCACCACAGGCACGTAGAGATACAGGCAGCAACTCGCCGGAAACACGTGAATGCAGGCAACAAAGGCACGGAAACGTAGCCTCTACATGCACGTGCTTCGGCTTGGCAAGGCACGAATACGGCCTTGCAATTAACGTTCTCGAGCCACGGCTAGACACCCTCTGCGTACAGACATGGAATTGCAGCTTCTCCGACGCACAAGCACGGTTTTCGAATTGGCATTCTCGAGGCATAGATATAAATCCTCTGGATGCAAAAAAGAGAGGTGGCAGAGGCATCGGTAAGAACACTCTGTTCGAGAGGCACGGTTGCAAACTCTCAAGAGGGACAGCCATGTGACACCGCAGACACATAGACACGTGAAGTGTATCACATGAGGATACATCAAATACAAGCAGCGAATCAACGGTAGAAGTGAAAGAGCCACAATTTTAAAGTGTCTACAGGCACGGGCGCGTAGAAGCACGGGCACGACGAGTCACAGCCACCGCATCCCCTCATGGACAGGCATCTGGCACCACAGGCACGTAGAGTCACAGCTAGCGTGTCTCCTGAGACAAGCGAATGCCGGTACAGGATGCACGGAACTGCAGTGTATACAGGCACGGAATTGCGACTTTTGTCGCACAGGTATGGCTTTCGAATTGGCGTTCTCGAGGCACGGGTACAAACCACCTGGACGCACAAAAGAGTGGTGGCAGAGGCACGGTTGTGTAGTGTGAAGAGAAACTGTCGTGTGACACCACCACATAGAGACATCGCGTGTGTCACGTGAGGTACATGAATAGCGGAAAAGAAGCCACGGAAGTGAAGCCTCCACAGACACGGATGCGGGATTCTAGAGGCATGGTCCTGAAGAACACAAAGACAAGAAACTAAAAATGCTGCCTCGTACGTTACCAGACGTTCCTCTCTTGTGCGAATGTGTAAAACACAACAATACAAACACAAACAAACAGCGGTGAATATAAGCCAAACAAAAAACATGCTTCTCCCAAACAATACATATGCGTCCCTTCACGGACGGGCATCTGGCACCAGAGGCACGTAGAGTCACAGCCAGCATGACGCCTGAGACACACAAATGCACGTACAGGAGACACCGATTAAAGCGTATACATGCACGGAATTGCGGCTTCTCATAGTTATCGAAGCACGGGTACAAACAACCTGGACGCACAAAAGAGTGGTGGCAAAGGCACGGTTATGTAGTGTCGAGAGGAACTGTCGTGTGAAACCAGCACGTTACAGACATGGCGTGTGTCACGGATGTACATGCATAGACGGAAAGAAGCCACGGAAGTGAAGCCTGAACATACACGAATGCCTGGATTCTCGAGGCACGGTCCTAAAGCACACAAAGACACGAAACTAAAATGTTGCCTCGTACGTTAGCAGACGTGCCTCTCTGGTTCGAATGTGTAAAAGACAACAATACAAACACAAACAAACGGCACTAAATAAAAGCCAAACACAAAACGCGCTTGTCCCAAACAATACATATGCGCCACTTCAACAGGTTCTCTAAATATACATGAACTCGCGCAAACGTCAACAATGAACTTGTAACATGAAAAAAACATAAGAAATTATATTCCCATAACATGAGACGGTATTCCATAGGATTGAATTAAAAGTACTCATTAATTATACAAAAAAAGAAATGAAAGTCTTCCAGGAGTCCATTCTGCTCAGACCACCGAGACCATTCTACTCAATTGGAGTTCTGCTCAAAAGCATCAACGGCGCCCGGGGTCGGGAAGACAACGAGGATGCATCATTTCCTTCATAGACAGAACTCGGCGGTAGAGCTCGTAGCTGACATACCCATCCTAAAATAAAAAGCGGATGAGAATGAAGATATACATAAAGGGGAAAAAGTACTATTGTTACAATAAAACAAAAACATATAGACGAAATTTTCACTTACAATTGCCGCATATTTCAGGTGTTCAAGGGAAAGCGGCTTCCATTCCCAGTAGTCATGCAGACCTTGTGGAAAATACGACTTCATACTCAAGTAAGATTTGTTTATGACGGCTCCTGCCAAATCTGCCATTGAATCCCTTAGATTGCCTCCTTTGATCATGAGCTCCTCTTGAAGGTCGATGTGACACTCTCTTGGGATTTTGAGGTAACTGTTTGCGAGAACATCCCTATCGTTCCTGACGTCGACACTAGCGAAAATTATACCTTTGTTCCGAAGGAAATCCTTCAGAGCAGCGCACTCCGTCCTGGCCTTGCACAAGTGATAAACAAGAACATGCTTGCGCATCGCCAGTTGCATAACGACAACTTTTCTACTATGATCAAAATAATCCTCTCGTGTGTACTCCAGATCAAGACCAACAAAGTTGTACCTGTCCTCACGCAGCTATTCATCATAGAGAGTAAGAACCTCCTCCACCTTGTGGGGCTCATTGGTGTAAAACACATCGAGCTTGGTATTACCATCAGCATCTATAGAGAGACGCCTAGTAGTGTGCCTGAAGTCGTCCATGGAACCGAGGCTGAGACGACAATGGAGTTTGACTGTGCTTCTCGTACGAGGCGAGGATGACGGGAGCTACCTGCACTTCTCTGGAGGGAATAAGATGCGATAACCTCCAGGAATAGACCACTACTTAAACGTTGGGGAGAGACGACTTAGTTACCATGCGCCCATTTAATTGCTAAGGAAACGGTGAATGGACGATTGTGCTTCTGCAGCTCATGAAACCATGCACTTCAAAAGTCACGACTGCCACACTGTAATCGAGGAGCCTCTAGGTTAACTCTAGCACGTATCTGGCACAATAAATACTAACAATAAATAACCATCCCATCGGGCACCAGCACATCTTTTGACCGAGAGAACAATGCGAAGAGGCAAACGAGATGACCCTGTCGTACAAATACTACACTGGGAGTGAACAAAAATAGAAGCACGGTTCGCCAGAACAAAAACCACACGCGTGCATCCACTTTGGTTAAAGACAAGCCTCACTAACATCAACGCACCATGTCTGCGTACCACCAGAAACATTGACAAAACAAAAGCACATCCATGCTTATGACATACATATAACCGTGGGCTATCATACATATTCCCGCCTGAAGCCAGCGTGCATAAAAACAGTGACTCCCCTGGGTCAACGACTGCCTGAAAAAAATTGCAATACCAAAGTCACGAACCGTGACTCGATTTCAGATGCAAACGTGCCTCTCATTAGCAACCATCATGCCTCCCGTCAATTTTCATCCCCCGACATATCGACCATGCCTCTCATGTTACAACGACCGTGCATCTAATAACATCATCACCGGTCCTCTCCTAAAGAAACACCCAACCATATCAGATTAAACATGTGATTAAAAAAACACATAAGCACGAGCATGCTTTTGAGCATGTATAACCGTGCCTCACAGAAAGTATGTGAGGCAGGATAGGCATGTAAAAGACTCCGCTGGGAGGCAGCACAGTTGGACAACTATAATGGGAGGCAGCTGGATGAGTCAAACATCTCATGTCCCCATAATACCTCGGAATGCACGCACACCATCTACAACCAGCATTCATTCCATTTCGCAGAATAAAAAATAAAACAAGAAGCACTCGTTACTACTCTTGCTCTCTCCCGTCTCCTTTATATTTCAATAAGCTCCGCTCCCTCATCCACAACACAACTCATTTGCCTTCTCCGTCGCCTGCTTCTACGGTTCGTGCTTCTTCTCCATCTCCTTATTCTAGGGTTCGTGCTTCTAACCCGCACACAATCGATTAATTTCTAAGCCAAACTTCTCTCATAGATTGCTGGCCGTGGGTGCTTTCCCTAAGCTTCCCATCACAACCCATCTGCCTTATCCGTCCGCCTACTTCTAGGGTTCGTGCTTCTTCCCCGCTCACAGTCTCATTTCAAACAAGTTATTGTAGAGTTTTTATAGGATCTCTTGATTAACTTCCAAGCTGTGCTTCTCTCATAGATTTTGCTAGCCGTGTGCGCTTGCCCTAAGCTTCCCCTACCCAAATCTCCGTTCGTCAACCCTCGTTCTTCTTCTATCCCAGGTAAAAAGCATATGCGTATGCAGCATGCTCCGACCCGTATTTACGTTTTACGTTTAGGTTTTTCATTTGATAGTTATTGAAGCATCAGATCCGGTACAACGACTTCATTCTCTAAAGGAATATAAAAACCATTTGAAAATCTAAACAAGTGTTATATACTCTGTCATACTGCTTTTCTCGAAGGAGTAGATGAGAAGATTTATGGTAAATTTGTAGTTGTTGCCTACCTTCAATATGGCTAACATATTTGAAGCTAGTCGTTGTCTACCTTCCACGTTGAAGCTTGTTTTTAAATTGTTATGATATTCTTGTTTTCTTAACATAGTTTTTCTGAATTATTTAGGTATGATTTGCCCTACCTGCCACCAACCAGGCGGCCCTTGCGAACCACACCCTGAAGTTATCCAGGAGTTTGAGGTTATTCTTGATGAACATTGCTGGAGCCGCATGGTTAGTAAGCATCACTAATAAATTAGTTGCTTACAACACAGTAAAAATCGTCACTATCACTCATACCCCCTTGCACCTACAATAGGTTCCCCTGCTGCCACTTCTTCGCACCTGCCTTGCGTTTTCATTTTCCATTAGTTTGCTTGCCTATGCCCTGATTAATATAGTCCATTAGTTTTACCTGCCTATGCATTGATTACTATAATGCATATTCAGTTCTAATTAAAATTAGTCAACATATGCCAAAAATCTGTGTCCATTAATTTATAATACAATTATGTTGTTATTTGTAATTCTTATCAAAAATTCATATCCGATTTAAGAAAACTTTTAACATTAATAGTACGCGAGTTCAAATTTATACTTACAGGTTGTTATTTGCACTATTTTTCCAGTATGTACCTTGTAATGTCAGAGATTTTCTCGCTGAATACATTGAAGAGAAGAAGAAAGAAGCAAGAAAATTGCATAAACAGCAGGTAGAGCCAGCCCTTCTTACACATGAAGGAAGGTCTTACAATGCTTTGTTTAAGCATAGGGCGAACTACACGAAGTTCTGCGGTGGTGAGTTGAACATCTTTGCGGCTGATTATGAACTTTGTGCTGGACACCGCATAGAATTTGAACTACCAGACAAGGGTCTCAATCTCGAAATACAAACATATTGAGATAACAAAAGGCTACTTCCATTACCCCCATGTTGGTAGGTATCTAATATTACAAACATTACAAACTTATCTTCTTTCATTATATTTTTATATTACAAACTTATCTTCTTTCGCTGTAATTTTATATGCATGAATCGAACTGAATAATATTAATCCTGTGTTGGATATAACTTTATCTAACTTTAAAAGCTTTTTCTTTTTCTAGCTCTCGATGATCTTTCTTCTGACGATTTTGACCATGTTCAGTGTTGTGTCTACTCTAAGGATATTGAGCTTACCTACGACCAGACACGATTCTTTCTACAATGCCTTTTTGGAGATACTTTCATCCGTTGCCGTCCATTTGTCCATGTCTTGACTCACACTAACACCAAAGACTACGTCATGGTTGGTTACAACTGTCCTTGTTAAAATACCAAACGTATTTTGCTCATGTGTAATATAAACAATACTGACGTAATATTGCTTATATGTAAAATTATAAAGAACCCATTTATTCAAACCTAAAACAACAAAACTTCTGTTGTTCTCTTAATATGTTGTTTTATCTGTTTACACACAAACCTGAACATGCCAGGAACTATATTACTTCCAATATGGAATATCTTAATGTCTGTGCACTCACCATATTCAGACATTCTTTTATTTATTGTCCAAGTGACAAATCAACAGTTTTAATTTCTATTTAATTTCGATTTTCTTCTAGAAAATTCCGAGGAGCGTTGTCTCAACACTGAAGAGATGGGTGGACATGCCAACCAATGGCAGGGTAACCCTTGAAGCTCCTGACGAACCTACACATGTCATCACTCCTTCATCATAGTACATCTCCAAAAACGACGACAGGATGGTAATAGAAAAGTCTTCTTTCAGAGACTTCATATCAGCTGCATCCTTCGTTGAAAAGAACGTTGTTATAATCACTTTCAAAGAGCAAAATGACCGTTCTGTGTCCATCATCATTCAGCGCATTATGTAGATTCCGTCGGAACTAGCACCTAAAATGGAAGCAAACAGTGTATCTCCTAGAATGTTCAACGCTCGTTTCATGATGATGCCCCCAGGAGAAAAACACTGATTACTATAAGCTTGCTAGTTAGGATGGTAGAGTAATTTAATTATTATGGACCATGTGCTTGCTTGAACTATCGGAATAATCTTTTGCAACTTATGTAGCTCTTACGGACACTCAACTTGCTGTTTCAACCATCGGAATGATCCTTTAAAACAAATGCTGTTTGAACTATCGAAATGATTCATTCGAAAAAATGTAGTTCTTATCCTTTGAAAAGTTCACAATTCAAAAAACCAAAAAACAAAAAGATTCATTTTCAAAAATGAAACGAAACAAGAATCAGTTTGTGATTCAAAACCTCTAGCAATGCGATGTTATCAAACTTATTCAAACCATCTAGTGAAACATATCTCAATTAAAAACCAAACAGGACTCCGTTTTCAAGTCCAAACTATATTTACTTCAACTTTTCCTAAACACACACTTATGCACCGAATAACATAAAACCGTTCCTCCCTAACCAAGGAAGATTATTAATTGAAAAAAAAGTTTTCACAACAAAGGCACGATCATGCATCTGTTGAGTGTTCTACCGTTTACACGACTACTTTCACAGCCAAAGATGGATCACGCAGGCAGCACGCAACGAATAAAAAAATTCAATGAACAAGACAAGTGAAAATCTTAAAAAAAACAGATAAAATAAACCCCTGTTTCCGAATTCTACGCCTGGAACCACCGCGTGACTAGCAACTGCTCTTTGGTGGTTTCCTTTTTTGCACGACAAAATAACCCTTTCACTTTTTCGACTCCATTTCATCCTCTTCCTCGAAAGTTTCTCACCGGCCGCAGTTCACCACTGTTCACCTCCAGCCATGGACGACGGGAAACTAACAACACTCACCGAACACATCACTACCCACGGTACAACCGTGCTCGAGGTGGTGTACACCAACGACCCAAGGACCGTGGAGCAGATCATCAACAAGTACGAAGAATGGCTAAAGGAGGAGAAGAACAAGTTCGTCGGCCTCGACCTTGAGTGCACACGTAAGAGCAGTTACATACGACAAGGGATCGCTGTCGTCCAACTTGCCATGCGCGAGCATCTCCTTGTATACCACTACTGCAGATCTGAGCGCTCCCAGGCGTTAGTTGACTTCCTGGAACGGAAAGCGGTAACTTTCACTAGCGTCGACACCAGGAACGACAAGACCATGCTTGCCCGTGCATGCATCAAAATTCCAGACGGCACCACGTCGACATCCAAAGGCTATTCTGCATCAAGGTGGTGGAGAAAGGAACTCCATGGCTGACCTTGCAGCGGCCATCATCGGCCCCTCATACAAGAACATGAAGAAATCATTCCCAAAGGAGAAGCACCAGTTCTGGGAGTGGAAGCCACTTTCCCCGATACACCTTGAATACGCGGCAAAGGACGGGTATGTTAGCTACGAGTTGTACCGTAGAATCCTCATCATCAAGAACGGGCTACGTCACCTCCACCAACAACCAATGAAAGAAAGACTCCGCCCACGTAAGAGTAATGACGAGGGATCTTCCAATTTGGAAGTGCCTAAGGGAAACAGTGGTTGGTAAATTAAGTAGAAAATGGATGTCTACATTAAACTAGTAGGAACTACTATTATCATAATTTGGATTGTATGAACCTATGTTGTAAATATGTTTGTTGTTGCTCAAAGATGTTGTGCGTATTGTATTACTATTTTACATTTGAACTTTGAACACAGTGGTGTGCTCATGTACAAATGCATACTACGTTTTGCATGTCTAAATGCAATTAGTAAGTTATGTCCCAGTACTGAGCAAGCATATATTGTATCCATGATTATAGAACGAGAGATATCTCGCACGATATTGTATTATAATTTTAATACTCAACCTTTACAAGATGCATCGTGCATTTACAAGAATATGTGATGATATCGTTGTAAACTTTCAGTACAATGCTTATTAAACATTGGCGTGAACAATTCATAAATATTGCAGAAGATCATTCGGTACACAGTCACAAGCGACGAGAACTTTGTTAATTTAACCACATTGAAAAAAAATCATTGCCTCCATTTCACATCAAACACCGCTCCATCCATTCAGAACATCCTTGCTATAGCACACAGGTTCCTCTCCGTACACCAGTTCTGCACGATGCCACAAAACTACACTACTGTGTGCAACTGACCTATGTACGAGCGTGACTCACTAAGTGTCTACTCAATTCATGCATGTGGTGCCACACACCCGTGACCCTAGAGACTACACACCTGTGCATCATTAACCGAGCTCCTCTAACCAGATATTCGGACCGATGCCTCTACTGCCGTACATCCGTGCCTCTAGAATCTTGACAGCAGCAAGAGGATTCAAAACCGTGCCTCCACACAACCGTGCTTGTACTGAATGCACTTTCGTGCCTCTGTTTGCTTGATCAACGTGCCTCACATGAAACCCACAGTAACTCTACGTGCTCCGCACGCGTGATCGCCAATGCAACTTTGGTGCTGCACAGACGCGTCTCTCAGTATACCCGTACCTCCACAACCGTGCTTGTACTGACTATAATCCATGCCTCCGTTTTGCTCAATCCACATGCCTCACGTAAAACCAATAGTAACTCTACGTACTACACACGCACGTGCCTCTCGCATGAAACCCATAGTATCTCGCCCGTACAACTTTGGCGCTGCACACACGTACCTCTCAGTATACCCGTGCCTCCTCACGACCGTGCCTGCACTGACTTCAATTCCGTGCCTTCATTTGCTTAATCCACGTGCCTCACATAAAAGAGATGCACAGCCATGCCTCAGAGTAAACAACACACGTGCCTCTACTGTATTGATAACTATGACCCCAATTAAATAACATCCGTCCAAAAAAACATATTTAAAAGAGATGCACATCCATACCTCTTCTACAAACATACAACAGCAATGAACACTTAGGTTCATATCGTTTCATATATCTAGACGACATTAAACCGTAGCATAGATTTTTAAACAAAATTCATTTATGTTCAAAGGCTATAACTACCATTGTTGTGGCAGAAGATTGAAGATAACAACAAGCCTCCCATCACGCTCTTTGAAAGTTATCAGCACCAAGCTGTTTACTTCAATAGACGATGCCTGGAGAAAATCACTGAAACCTTCCTGTTTGAACACCATTCTACTACCCCAAGCCAATGAAGTAGGAGCAAGGAGTGCTCACATATAGATCATCATCACCAGATTCCAAAGTAACTTCAAGGGTTAAAACGCCAGTCCTAGGAAAAGTCACAAACTCCTTCAAACTCCTCACAACAATACCAGGAATAACCTGACAAAAAACATCAAGCTATCAGAAATAGAACAAAAATTCAAAACTATAAATAGAAGAGATAATAAAAATAAATAAATAAACAGAAACAAAGAAAAAACAGTGGAAACAAAATCTGACCATATTATGGCCATTAACATTCATGGAATCGATCCTGTGAACAAAAGGACAAGACGGTATGTAGACATCATCAAAGAGTTGACACCTCATGAAATACATCTGCTGATAATTAAGAAAAACACAATTGGTGTAATAACAACTCCCAACAAGTTCCATCTCGGAGTCGCTCAAACCATCAAGAGCTACAAAATATAATTACACAGGCTCAAGGGAATAGAAAAATCATCATGTGCAATAAAACAAGCTAAAAACTTCCTTAAAAATAAACCTTACCAACAGACGGTAAAGGAGACAACGCATCTCCACGACCAACATGATAAAAATCAATACCAATCCATGTTCCATAATGTTCAAGCCTAATGGTCATTATATCACGAGGACGAACACCAGAATCACTGACCCATCGCTCCTGTGAAGGACCATGGAATTTGCTCCTCAACCGACCATGACTAAATGTAACACCATACAAATAACCCTCATTGCCTTTGAAAAGCAAGATCAGTATCTTCGTCACCCCTCCTTATGGCTAAAGCCCTACACTCCTCGATGTAACGAGCAAGATGAGCTCTAACACTGCACGGAACATACTGCACAACAAATGAAAACAAGGATCATAATCAAAACCTAAACAGCATGAGCAACACCAAAAGAAATAAGCGTGTGTGCCAAAAATTGAACAATTATAAAATGATATTCTTACAACACGCCTCCAACAACGCCGATCCAGGACCACACTGAACCCATCTACAGAAGAATCAACAGAAGAACACGGGCCACCAGGCATACGGCAAAAAGGACAAGCCATAACTACAAGGAACACAATGATTATCAAGAACTAATCCCACAAAACCTAGTTGAAACTTGACATCTGATAGTGTTGGTAGTCCCCACCCGTAACTACCCCATAAATCTCCATATCCCGGAAATATAATGGGAACAAACAGAGAAACGAGAAAGGGAAACAGGGAACCCACGAAGGCAACCGGTAGGGAACGACGATGATGCGAACGGGGAAGCGCGGTCGACGCTAAAGAAGGACCACCGTAAGAGGAGGCAACAAGCGCGGCGGCCGGGACAGGGGCCGCTGTAACCACGCGACAAGAGCGGCGGCCACGACGGGCGGAGACGATGGCAAAGAAAGAATAGTGCTCCACGACGGTTCACCCACACTAGAGAGAAACAGATCTCAAAACAGATCAAAAGGTTTTACAAAACATTAAAAGTATAAGGACTAAAGTGAAAAATGAAAAACTAGAAAGGGAAACCGGAAACCTGAAAACACGGGAGACGTGCATGCGTGGTCGCGCGCTGGAGCGCCGGAAAAAGTCTCTCCGACCGCTCATGCGTGACACTTGGCGCGCGGGGAGCGCTCCCCGATTAATCGTTGCGAGGAGCGCTCCTCAATTAGTGATTTCAGTAATTTAGCTACGTAAACTTACGTACCATTTGACTTGGCTTAATTTAGTTGGGCGAAAATTAGGCCCAGGCCCACACCTTGAAAATCATGGGGGCCCTGATTAGTTTTGGCCCATCAATGGCAACCCAAAATCACACCAATGCAACTTGGCTAAAAGGTACCACCGGCAGCTTGCCGACATGACGCTGATCCCGGCAACCCCCTGATTCTGGGATGGCCTCGCACGCCAAGAAGACTGTCGTCTAAAGAAGGCCAATGACACATCGAGGTAAATCGCCGGCGACAAGAAACGGCCTCGGGCAACTTAGGTGTTAACGTACACCGACGCACATCACTGAAAGAGTCTCCAAGGATAGGTGGCCGGAGCAGCCCCAAACCTTGCATCACCGCTAGTCGACAAGGGAGCATCCAAGGAGCAGCCATATCTTTTTTTCGCAAATACGCAGAGGATGCGTATCTTTGCATTGATAGGAGAAGAGTTTTACAACATGGGGTTACAACAGCTCACTAAGCCATGTACACAAGGAGGCATGGAAGTGAACTAGGAGCAGAACAGACATGGGGGTGCTCAGCCCCACTAGTCTACAGAGCTATCTCTCGGGAATGATGTTGTGCAGTCCGATGGCACCAGCCTTGGCCCACATGCGCGCCTCATCTCTGATGATGCCGGCAAGTCGGGAGGTGCAGGGATGCTCACCCTCAAATATGCAGGCATTCCGGTGCTTCCAGATCCACCACGCGGTGAGGATGATCAAGGAGGCCAAGCCCTTGCGTGGCGAGGAAGGTGAGCGGTTGCAGGACGTCTCCCACCAGGTGTAGAAGTCAGTGTCGCTGTTCGGGATGTCAGCCGTGGAGCAAACCCAAATCAGGATCTCGTGCCAGATTTGTCGAGAGAAAGGGCAGCCTGCCAAGAGGTGTTGCATGGTCTCCTCCTCTTGGTCGCGGAAGGCGCAGGAGTCCTCGTGCGGGAGGCCATGTCGAGCCAGACGGTCGGCCGTCCAGCACCGGTCTTGCAGGGCCAGCCAGATGCAGAATTTCACGCGGAGATGGGCCCACGGTTTCCAGGTGAGCCGCCAATGCGGGTCCTGGCAGGCGCCAAGGAAGAGCGCCTGGTAGCAAGAGCTCGCCGAGTAAGTAGTGGAGGTGGTCCAGCACCATTGTAGAGAGTCAGGCGAGTCCGAGAGAGCGACGTGACGCACGCAGCGCCAGAGGTCAACGTATTGGACCAGAGCGGCAGGTCTCAGAGCGCCCTGGATGTCGCGAACCTAGGAGCGCTGGAGAAGCCCATCGTGCACGGTGCGGCTCTTGCGCCGCCTCCGGGTGACGAGCGCGAGGACAAGCGGCGCGATCTCGGCAACGGATTTGCCATTGATCTAGTGATCGTTCCAGAACATGCAAGTGCGACCGTTGCCAAGTGTCCAGGTCGTAGAAGCATGGAAGATGGCGGTGACGGCGGGGTCATGCGGGATGTGCAGGTGGCTCCATGGCCGCGTCGAGTCGGTGTGCTTGAGCCATAGCCAGCGAGTTCGCAGCGCAATGCCGGCACGCTGCAGGTCACGGACGCCAAGGCCGCCAAGAGAGAGCGGGCGGCACACCCTCTGCCAGTTGACCAAGCATTGTCCACCATTGGCATCTTTGCTCCCAGCCCAGAGGAAGTTGCGGATGATATGGTTGGCCTTCCTGAGGATGGAGGGGTTGAAAGCGATGACGGTGAGGAAGTGTGTGGGGATGGCACTTAAGACATGGCGGACAAGGGCGAGCTGGTCGCCGGGAGAGAGGAGGGAGGCTCACTAGGTGGAGAGCTTACGCTCAAGCTTGTGGACGAATGGCATCAGACTCGCAGTAGACGGCTTGCAGATGGACAGGGGGGGTCCCAGATATTGAATTGGGAATTGCTTCACCGGGCATTGCATCTCGGAAGCGATTGTGCGATGTCCTCGTCATTGCATTGGATGGGGTGGCCGAGCACTTGTGGTAGTTGGTGTGCAGCCCAGAGGCCACCCCAAAGACCCGGAGTAGTTCACGGACGGCCGAGATGTCATGGTGGTCAGGGCGGCAGAAAATGACGACGTCGTCGGCGTAAAGAGAGATGCTAGAAGTCGCGTGTCGCGTGGTCAACCGCTGGATGAGGCCGACCTCAACGGCCTTGATGAGCATGGAGTTGAGGACGTCGATGACGAGGGTGAAAAGCATCGGGGAGACCGGGTCACCTTGGTGAAGGCCGCAGGCATGGTCGATCGGGGGGCCCGGGTGACCGTTCAGCATGACTTGTGTGGAGGCGGTGGAAAGAAGTATAGAGATCCAGTCGCGCCAACGTTGGCTGAACCCAAGGTGCTGTAAAGTCTCGAGGAGGAAGGGCCAGGAGACACTGTCGAGGGCACGCGCGATGTCGAGCTTTAGAAGCATGCGGGGCACCTTGAGCTTGTGGAGGAGACGCGTTGTCTGCTGAACAAGCAGGAAATTGTTGGGGAACGTAGTAATTTCAAAAAAAATTCCTACGCACACGTAAGATCGTGGTGATGCATAGCAACGAGAGGGGAGAGTGTGTCCACGTACCCTCGTAGACCAAAAGCGGAAGCGTTAGCACAACGCGGTTGATGTAGTCATACGTCTTCACGATCCGACCGATCAAGTACCGAACGCAAGGCACCTCCGAGTTCAGCACACGTTCAGCCCGATGACGTTCCTCGAACTCCGATCCAGTCGAGTGTTGAGGGAGAGTTTCGTCAGCACGACGGCGTGGTGACGATGATGATGTTCTACCGACATAGGGCTTCGCCTAAGCACCGCTTCGATATTATCGACGTGGACCATGGTGGAGGGGGGCACCGCACACGGCTAAAAGATCAATGATCAATTGTTGTGTCTTTGGGGTGCCCCCTTGCCTCCGTATATAAAGGAGCAAGGGGGAGCATAGAACTCACAATTGACGCAGTGTTCGGTGTAGAACGGAAACACTCGCTGGCTGATTCGAAGATTTGGAGGTTGCTAGCTCAATTTCTCCGAACAGGATCCACGATATAGATGAACTCTGACGGCGGCGGAGTCACAAACGAGAGGTGTAGCCAGAGAAGATTGGTTAGGGATGGCGTGCCAGTACATTAATGTCTACTGACGAATTGAATTTATGGGCCACACGGGCATCATGTACGTATACACAGTCATGCCCATACGGTATGAAATGTGTATTGATGCCGCACCCGCTGGCCTGCCCATTATGCGACTAGGAAACGGAGACGATTGACCACCTATTACTTGGATGCGTGTTTGCGAGACAGGTCTGGTCAGTCATCACAGGCAATTGGGGAAAGCCCCAATGGACACCTACTCATGGAGCGAAGCTTGTTCAATGGTGGTCTTCTTTGAACGTCCAGCTAAGGAAGGGGAAGGAAACTTGGACGGTAATCACGTTGGTGGCATGGACAATTTGGAAGCACAGAAACGACGTCGTGTTCAACGGCGCTCTACCCTCCGTCGACAAGGTGCTCGAGACGATCGACGCGGAAGGGGAGAGCTGGAGGGCTGCGGCTCTGCTACGGCAGCCAAGATCGTTCCCAGTCAGGGTAGAAAGGGTGGAGAGTAGCGAGTAATTAGCATTACGTGTGTGTTGGCCCTTGCGGCAGTGGACTCTCTGTAATTGATTGGTTGTTTCACCATCTTGGCGCCTTCTATCTATGATCTCGATATGTCAACTTTGACGTATCCTTAAAAAAATGTGTACTGATACATAATGGAGTGTAATATCTACGTTGACTACTGTTTAATGATGTGCAAATCTCAGAAACATCCAACCGCGTCCACATGCCCGGTAGAAACTCGTAACGCTGGTTTTTCATTTCGCTGGCTGTATCCGGACTCAACCAAGAACACATTTTTTTTCTTCTTTTCCCAGTCGCAAAACGGTTACAGCACGAGGAGGTGGGTTACCGCACGCCTGGCGGCCACGGCCGATGTCCATCATATATAGGGCGCTCTGCCGTAGCGAGCTCCGCAACAAACAATTCGCCAGCACCAATATGGCGCAACCACCCGCCGCCCACCGCTGCATATTGCTCGCCTGCGCGCCCGTGCTGTCCCGCCTCCCGGAGGTCGGCGACGCCGTCTACTACCTTCCGGTAGGGCACGCCGCGCAGTGCCATGGCGCTCTGCCGGGACATCTCCTGGACCGCGTGTTGTGCCAAATCGCGGGCGTCGCCCTTTACGCCACGGCCTTCGACGACGTTTACGGCTGCATCGCCTTGCGTCCAAAGGGGGGGCCGAGCCCTCGTTGTTGGGGGAGACGATGACAAGCTGGAGCAGGACCTGTCTCTTATTGGCGCCGACCCGCAGCAAGGCGACGAGGCCGACGACGAGCAGGAGCGGGACAAGTCTGCTAGCGGCGCCGACCCGCAGAGGGCCGACGAGGTCGACGACGAGCATGAGCGGGGCAAGTCTGCTAGCGGTGCCAACCCGCAGCGGAACGACGACGAACCCGTGCTCCTATGAATCTACCCGAAGGTGCTGACCGCTGATGAGGCTACCAAGCCCGGTGGCAAGGACGGGTGGAAGCATAGGGGCAAGGGCGTGCCCAAGGAGTGTGCCAGGTATGTCTTCCCCGTGCTGTATCCGGCACGGTCCGGTCCACGCCAGACCCTCCACATGGCCGATCTCGCTGGTCGGGTCTTCATCTTCGGGCATGCCATGTCCGGTGAACTAGGAGGCCACCGGCCAGATCTGTTCACGAGCGGTTGGAACGACTACGTCACCGCGAAGGAGGGTTCCGGCAAGGACCTGGTTCTCTTCATCCGAGCCCCCGGGCGTCTGGTCATCGCTGCGCAGCGCGGCGCCCCCAGCTACTCTCCTCACCATGGACGAGGTGGAGGCTGCCAGTCATCTGGCAGCGGAGGGGAGGGCCTTCTCGGTCACCTGGTGCCCCCGCCTTGGGGCAGAGTTCGTTGTTCCGAGAGCCGAGGTTGAGGCGTCTGCGCACGTCAACTAGGCACCGGGGATGAGGGTCAGCGCCCGCACCGGAATAGTGCGTGCCGGCGGCGTGGTGCACCCAGATTCACTCCACGTGTTCAAGCTGGTCAACGACCGTTAAGTCGGTCCGAGATTGTTCGTGGTGCAAGCTTGACGTACTGAGTTTTGCCTTGATTCAAGGGATCATGTCCTGGTTTCAGTCCTTTGCTACCTAGAATTAACATATCTCGATGGGTTTCACAGGTTGAGTGGAATGCGGACACGGACAGGAGGGAGGACAAGCTAGGCTCCTTCACGCAGTGGCGGAGCCAACATTACAAATTTGGATGTACCCATCTCTAAAAAATAACTCGAGTCATTAATTTTAGTTTCCTATTTCCCCGCTCCTCTTGATATATACATATTTTATACTGAAATTTTATACTTACTACACTAATGTGTTAAGGAGCATATTTTTTGATAGAAGGATTTTATTTTTATAGATTTGGCATACTTAACAATATTGCTTAATTATTTATTATATATTTGTACAGTATATCATTAAAAATACTTAAGTGTTGCGCTAAATTTAATTATGCTTTCTAACGATTTTTTGTTTTTTTTATACCTATGTAATTTATGTAGTTTATACATATATACGTTAGATATCTCTAAAACATAAGATTTCACAAAAATTATAGTAGTGGCTGTATTATATGACTACGAATATATATATACATATACATATATATATATATATATATATATATATATATAGAGAGAGAGAGAGAGAGAGAGAGAGAAAATTATAGCGGTTATATTATATGATTAGGAAAATATATCTGTATAAAATTCTAGAGTACAATATACTTGTTTTTGGAGCACCCTTGTGGTGATGGTCTCTAGGGTGTTTGGATGCAGGCGGCAACACTAGTGGTGGGAGTTGTGGTGCTCTTGGGCGGAGCTCGGGGCTCGGGTGTTGATCACCATATTTATAAAACCTTGTATAAATTGTACTGTTTTACAAATGTGTTGCAAGTTAGATTCTATAATAAGTTTAACATATGCATTACTCGTATAAAGGATGCCGGAGTACCCCACCTCCTGGGGCTCGTCGAGGGAGAAGAGGCCCTCCATGCCATCCGTTTGGTAGTGCCATGCCACGAGTTATGGTGTCCTGGCTAAGGGGCATCTCACCATGTCGACTCCCGGTCTAGTGGGCCAGGCTGAGTACCCCTAGGTGTGATAGTCTGTCTTATTAGGGATGATACTCATATCAATAAGGAATTCCTTCTTTTCCGGGAGCCCATTCGGACAGAACTCCAAAGTTAAGTGTGCTCAGCTTGGAGTAGTTTCAGGATGGGTGACCGACCGGGAAGTTGCTCCCGGATGCGCATGAGTGAGGACAAAGTATGCAGAAAATACTAGTATTGATCTGTGGGGCCAGTCCAGATCCCGCCAGGTGTGACCACCGGCGGGTGTGTCTGGGGCGTTACAAGTTGGTATCAGAGCCGACCCTCACGGTTACACGGATGTTTACGGACAGGTGGGCGGCCATGTTGTGCATGACGTTTGTGGCCCGTCGTGGCACACGGCATGGCAGATGTGCCGGACTGGAAGCACAGACGTATGTGCCAAGAGGGAACGTTCATGTGGCCCGACAAGGACGTCGGCCTCTGAGTGGGGGTGTATGTGATAGCCTGGCTTATTAGGGATGATATACTACTCATATCATTAAGGAATTCCTTCTTTTCCAGGAGCCCATTCGGACAGAACTGCAAAGTTAAGCATGCTCAGCTCGAAGTAGTTTCAGGATGGGTGACCGACCGGGAAGTTGCTCCCGAGTGTGCCTGAGTGAGGACAAAGTACGCAGAAAAGACTAGTATTGATCTGTGGGGCCAGTCCAGATCCCGCAAGGAGTAGCTACCACCGACGGGTGTGTCCGGGGCGTTACACTAGGCTAGTTCTGTCATAGGCCACTTCGGGCGGCCCATGGTGATCTATAAGGAAAATCAAGAAGCCTCGATCCTCAAGACAAGGAATCCTCCTATCCAACGTATCCAATCTTATATAAGCCATGGGTGGGCTAGTCGATAGATCTTACATTTACACATTGTAATCTCGTGGTAGGTCCCATACAGGTCCTGCTAGGTGATCGTCATGGTGCATTGAGAGTTTAGATTGGATCCGACACGATCTGCGCGCCGGGACAGAACTTCATCTTTGGCGCGATCTCATTTGCCACGGACTCGGCTGGCCACCTTCTCTAGGTCGAGGACTATGCTCCATCTCTGATCGTTAGGGATCAGATGTGCATTTTAATCAACATCAATTTCGATCACAACGGAGATCATGGACAAATTCAGCCATGGAGCTTGGGGGCTCAATGTCCACATTGCTCTCACACGGCCATGCAAAATTATCTGAATAACAAATTCTTTTTTTTGGCCTCGCCTCCTCGAGCATCATTTTGCCAATCCCTTGGGTGTGGTTGTGCGGAATTGAGTCTACAACAACCTTGTAAATTGTCACTACGATCTAACAGTGGAATCTCAGGTAATATTCCATATATTGAGACCCTGTCGGATATGGACAGAAATCCACACGATCCTCGAAGAAGGAGACCGGCGGCCAACTCCGACATCCTTTGGCTGATCCACTTGTTCAAATCATGCAGAATTGTTATGTCAACAACTCCTCAAAATTTGAGCTCGATCTGGCGGTTCAAACTCAGGGAGGAGTGTATCTATTTTTGAATTTGTTTTCTACGCGAAAACAAATCTGACCCGATTTCATTTTTCTTCATGAACGGTTTATCAGACGACCTATGATTGAGGATATTTTTTGTGAGGTGTTGTGTTATGTTCTCAAACACATGCCCGCAAAACCTGAGCCTATCCCGAGGCGCTTTTCACCATCGAGCCGTTATCGGTCCGGGATTGCCTCGTCGCTTCAGGGATTCCTACGTACGCCAACATCTTCGCGTCGTCCCTCCGGCATCGACACCTCGTCGAGCCAACCTGCTCGCCCTACGACGCCGACTTGCTTGGGGACTTCGCCGTCACTTCATCGCCTGCTCTAGGGGTTCTAGCGTCAACCCAATGGCCTGCTTCATCACGTCAGCTGAACCGGGGGCTTCGCCTTGCCACATCAACCGTGCCGTTTCGACACTTTGTCGGGATGACTCCTCACTCCGCCACATAAGGACCAGCTAGGGGGCTGGGACCTTGCCCCGCTGTGAGTCCGGACTGCTTCATCAATATTAATGCCTGAAACATAATCCAGCTAAGTCTTGACGAGCCCAATGCATCCGCGGCATCGGATATTTGTTTCTTTGAATCGATAAGAAGATGTATAAAGAGAGTCCAAAAGCATGATTTATCATAATTTGATTAGTAAAGAACTCAGGTGTTATATCCCGCAAAAAAAACTCAGGTGTTACAAGCGGTTCACCATAAGCCGACATGTTCTAGGTGCCCGACATTCGCCCCAAGACGCCACACCCGGCCAGGCCAGTGGTATCGAAAAGCCAGATAAGCATTCGAAAAGAAGCGCGCATGACAAAACTGACCAGATGATCCCGAAACAATACCGTCAAGATCCCGCGGCATCTAAGAGCCAGGTCGGCATTTCAAAACACGCAAGCCAGGCAGGGCCCATGGCATCCAACTCCGGGCAAGCATACCAAACACGCGAGCCAGAGCCCTACGGTCCGTCCCAAGTGTGACGGGGTGGTCTTCTGCTGGTTTAGTTTAGGCGTCTCCGAGACAAACCCAACCACCGTCCTGGTTCCCGAGCCGCCGCCCCCGCGCCGCTTCTCTTTCCTTGATTCCGGCCAGCCACCTTCTCCTCCCTTTCTCTTTCTCTTCCCTACTTCCAAAATCCCAAGCCCACCATAAGCCTTCTGTGTATGTTAGGGGACACGATCGTAATACACCTCTAGATCCCTAATTTAGGTTCGCCTGTTTGAGCGTGGTGATGGAGCGAGTTGAGGGCCTGATGAAGGGCCTGAAGCTGTCGGAGTCTGAGAAGAAGGGAAGGAAGATCAGCTGGAGTGGTGGAGGAAAGGTGGGGGCGGAGGAACCGCAGGCGATAGCCAAATTAATGTCAGACAAGCCGGCGATTGCGGAGGCGCTGGCAGGAGCCCTGTCTAGGGTTTGGTGCCCTTTGAAAGGTTTGGACTGTAAGGATCTGGGAGAAAACAAGTTTTTGTTCACTTTCCATCAGCAATCGGGGAAGAGAAGGGCGCTGGAGGATGGACCCTGGGAGTTTGGCAAATCACTGCTGGTTGTGGAAGATTTCGTTCCCACAAAAACTGTGAAGGAGTATGAGTTCAGGTGGATCCCTGTTTGGTTCCGTGTATTCGACCTTCCACTTGGCATGATGTGTAGGGATGCGGGTGAGGCAATAGGGAATGTGGTGGGCAAAGCAATGGAGGTTGATGTTGGTACATATGGCATGGCTGTGGGCAAATATCTCCGTGTAAAGGACAGGATTGACATAAGAGAACCCTTGATGAGAGGCTTCTTGCATGAGGAGGATGTGGAGGAAATAGAAACAAGAAGGAGTCAGAACAAGAAGGAAAAAGATCCAGATGAGCTGTGGTGCCATTTTGAATACGAATTTTTACCCGACTTCTGCTATACGTGTGGGCTGTTGGACCATATAGACAAAGACTGCCACATACAACTGGGGAAGGGTGAGAGACAACAGTTTGGTGCTTGGTTGAAGGCATATATTCCGAGAAGGGGAATTGAGTCAAGCAGCAGAGGGCACTGGGGCGAAGGCAGGTCTTTCGGAGAGGGAAGAAACAACCAAAGTTTCAGATCATACAACCTGGGACCAAACAGGAGCAGATCAGGGAGCGATAGCGACAGTTGGCGGAGGCCTAGTTAGAGTGATCCAAGCCTGTTGAAGGGGGGGCATGATCGTACAGGAGAGGAGGTCACAAGCCCTTTAAAAAAATTGTGTGCAGAGGGAAAGGAGAGGAAGAGTGCTGGGGAGGGGAAGATAAAGAAGACTTTTACTTTTGGGGTGAGGGAGAAACAAAACAATGAGGCTGATCCAATGGACGAATTTGCATTGGGAGCAAAAGTTGGGGGCGGATCTGATGGCGCTCTGGCCACAGGACCAGCTAATGAACATGAGATGGCTGTGGGCAAGGAGAATGTAGACATGAGACAGAAGGTTGGCAAGGAAAAGGGAGACAAGGGGAGTGGCAAGGGGAGTGGCAAGGGAGGAGGGAGGTTTAGCAGAAGAGAGAGGGTGGGTGGCATAGGGGATCAGGCACCCCTAGATGTCCACATAGGAGGAAAAAGGGACGCAGTACCGATGGAGGTTGATGGGCTGAAGGGAGAAGCCCTGAAGAAGGCTAAGTTGGTTGGGGAGAAAGCAAGTGTAAGTGAGGCGGGGCTGTCAGAACAGCCCTGCATGGAGAGATGAAAATAATTGCATGGAACTGTCGGGGGCTTGGGAACCAGCCGGCAGTTCAAGGTCTCCTGGAACTCCAGGGGGCGGAAGAGCCTGACATTGTGTTTCTCTCGGAGACAAAAGCGATTGAAAGAGAGTTAGATAGCTTGAGATGGCGCCTTGGAATGCCAAACATGGTGGCCAAGGATGCGGTGGGTCGGAGTGGCGGGCTTGCGCTGTTCTGGCGTAGGGGAGTGAATGTGGAGCTCAAGTGGAAAGACATGTATTACATTGACGCGGAGGTGAGGGAGGAGGATGGGACGAGGTGGAGACTGACAGGAATGTATGGTGAGTCGAGATGGGGGGAGAAGGAGAACACTTGGCAGGCCTTGAGGACTCTCAAGGGCTCAATCGGATCTCCCATGGATCTGCCTTAGGGATTTCAACGAGATTCTTTTTGCGAATGAAAAGGAGGGTGGGCTAGCTCGGGCCCAGGGGTGTATGGATGCGTTTCGAGGTGCCTTGGAGGACTGTGGCCTAGATGACCTTGGTTTTGTTGGAGATCCGTACACATGGAGGAATAACTGGCATTCAGTGGAGGGCTACACCAGGGAGAGGTTCGACCGGGTAGTGGCAAACATGGAATGGAGATGCCTCTATCCACTGCATAAGGTCACCAATGGGGACCCACGACACTCGGATCACCGACCCTTAATTGTGGAGCTAAATGGGAGGTCGGAGGTGCAGCACGAGGTTCGAGGTCCAGGGGTGTTCCGTTTTGAAGCAAGATGGCTGCAAGAGGAGGAATGTGCGCAGATTGTTGAGGATGCCTGGAATGATGCTTTTCGGGAAGGAGGAAATTCAGTGATGGATAGAATAAGGTGTGTAGGAGGTGAGCTGTCCAAGTGGGATACAGAGGTGCTGGGGGAGCTAAAGGGGCGGATTCGCAATGCAAAGAAACAACTGGAGGCATGTAGGCGCAGCCCAATAAGCCAATACCAAGTTAATCATGAGCAGTTGCTTAGGTATAAACTTAATAGGTTAGAGAACCAACACAACATGTATTGGCGCCAGAGGGCTCATGCTAATTGGTTGAAATATGGTCACCGTAATACTCAATTCTTTCATGCCCAAGCTTCTGAAAGGAAGAGGAGGAATGTGATAAAAAGTTGAAGAGGGAGGATGGGAGTGTAGTGGAGGGAGAAGAGGAGTTAGGGCTTTTTATTACTAACCACTACAAAAGTTTGTTCACATCTTCTGCAGGTCCTATCAATGATGAGCTCTTATCTTGTGTCCCAACCTCGGTTACCTCGGAGATGAATGATAGGCTTACACGCCCATATGTCGGGGACGAGGTGAAGCAAGCGCTCGGGTCTATTGGTGATCTCAAGGCTCCAGGGCCGGACGGAATGCCAGCAATCTTCTATAAAAAAAATTGGGAGCTGGTCGGTGACAAAGTGCAAATGGAGGTGCTCGAGGTGCTGAATGGCGGTTCTATGCCAGAGCAGTGGAACGAGACCACTATTGTGCTGATTCCGAAGAACAATAACCCCGAAAAGGTGTCGGAGTTCAGACCGATCAGCTTGTGCAACGTGCTCTATAAATTGATCTCCAAGGTCCTTGCAAACAGGCTGAAGGAGGTGCTACCGGACATTATCTCACCAACACAATCTGCCTTTGTTCCGGGAAGGATGATCACTGATAATGTGCTTTTGGCCTCTGAGATAAATCACTTGATGCACAAGCGGAAGGGGGGCCGGGACGGACTGGTCGCCATCAAGTTGGACATGAGCAAAGCTTACGATCGCGTCGAGTGGGAATTTCTGGAGCGGATCATGCATAAGATGGGCTTTGCTGAGCAATGGATTGGTACCATCATGAAATGCGTCGCGTCTGTGAAGTACAGAGTAAAAGTGAACAGAACCCTAACGGAGCTGATAGAGCCGGAGAGGGGGTTGCGTCAAGGAGATCCGCTCTCTCCGTACTTGTTCATCTTGTGTGCAGAGGGGTTCTCGGCCTTACTCCACCACGCTGAAATAGAGGGTACCATACAAGGGATTCAGATATGTCCCGGGGCTCCAAGGATCAATCACCTATTTTTTGCGGATGACTCGCTCATTGTGATGAAGGCTAATGCCCAAGGGGCTCAAAGACTACAAGACATACTAGTGCTGTATGAGGCATAATCCGGACAGATGATAAACAAGAACAAATCAGCTGTCACTTTCAGCAAAGGGACCAGTCCAGCGAGAAAGGCCGAGGTGCTGCAAATCCTTGGGGTAGCGCATGAATCCCAAGGGAAGCGCTACCTTGGCCTCCCTGTCCATGTGGGAGCAGCAAGAAGCAAGGAGTTTGAATATATCAAGCAGAGTATATGGCAACGAATGCAGGGATGGGTAGAGAGGCTACTGTCTATGCCAGGGAAAGAAACACTCGTCAAAGCGGTTGCGCAAGCGATTCCGACATATGCTATGTCCTGTTTTGACTTAACAAAAAAGTTGTGTGAGGAAATTGGCACACTGATCAGTCGGTACTGGTGGAGTAACCAGGACAAGTGGGATCGATGCCATTGGATCGGATGGGATAAATTGACGAAGTCGAAAAAGGAGGGTGGTCTGGGCTTTCGGGACCTCCACACTTTCAATTTAGCTATGCTAGCCCGGCAAGGGTGGCGTCTACTGCAGGAACCAAATACTCTTTGTGCCCGGGTGCTGAAGGCACGATATTTCCCAAACTGTTCGTTGTTGGGGGCTGAAGCGAAGGGGGATATGTCCTACTCCTGGCGTAGTATTTTGAAAGGAGTTGAGCTGCTGAAACAGGGCATTGTCTGGCGGATCGGAACGGGCAAAAATGTGCGCATTTGGGAGGATCCATGGCTACCCCGAGGTGATACTAGAAGGCCATGTACAAGCCGTGGAAGTGTCCTGCTCGAGAGGGTTAGTGACCTGATGAATCCTGTCACAGAAACTTGGGATGAGGAGCTTGTTACAGACCTGTTCTGTGCGGAAGACGCGAAGGATATTCTGGCAATTCCAGTCCGGAATGGGATGGATGATCAAGTAGCTTGGCACTACGATCCAAAAGGGACATTTTCAGTGAAATCCGCGTATCATTTGGGGATCAGGTTGAGAGAGGTGAACCACCACAGAGATGCTAGCTCGTCATGTCCGGCGCCGCAGTCCTCACAGCGGTGGAACAGGTTCTGGAGCCTTAAATTACCCCCAAGGTCTGTATGTTCTTATGGCGTCTAGCTCTGAACTCTCTGCCTTTGCGGACGAATATCAAGAGGAAGCATATCAAGCTCGACACGAGGTGTCCAGTTTGTATGAGACTGGACGAGGACGGGGGCCACCTGTTCCTGAAGTGTAAGAATGTCAGTGTGAAAACCCTCTGGTCATGTTCGACCAGTTATGGCTCGTACCACCGGACCGACGTGACTTGGTGTTGGTTATGCTCTTGGAATGGTGGAATGTAAGGAATAAAATCAACCAGGGAGAGAAAGTGAAACCGTGTGAAGCAGTGGCTTACAACGTCAAGCGTTTACTTGATGATTTTCATGGAGCTGAAGAGAGGAGTGTGGCTCATGTAAACCCTGTACCTGAACCAGTATGGAGTAAGCCACGCGGGGGTGCCGTCAGAATTAATTTAGATGCTGCCTTTTACATACAAGAAGGAAGAGGAGCATGGGGTTGTGTTGCTCAGTCGAGCCGTGGAGAATTCATCGCTGCTTGTGCTGGAAAGGAGGAGTACTTGGCCACGCCACTCCAGGCAGAAGCAACTGCTTGCGTCAAGGCCGTTGAGGCTGCTAGTGAAATGGATGTCCACCAAGTGATTTTTGAGTCTGATTCGCTGCAGTTGGTCAACGCTCTTAACTCTGGAGATCATGACCTCTCTCCCATCGGGGTCTTGCTGCGGGAAGCCCGCAGTCTTTGCTACGCTTCGTTCGATTCTTTCCTGTTCATTTTCTGTAAGCGTTCGTGTAATACTGTCGCTCACCGCCTTGCTGACTATGGCTTTAGAGCAGGTGTGATATGCACTTGGTGGAAGGACCAAGCACCGACTGTATTCCTGACTTGGTTGCCAGCGAGTTCGCTGAGCACGGTTAAGTATTGGAACGGTTAGTTCCAGCTCAAAAAAGAAAAAAAAACACGCGAGCCAGATGCACGTGTTCTGCACACCATCACCTCTTTTGGATCTGTTCTAAATGCAATAAAAAACTGCCTCGCAGACTACAGCCAGCCCAATCTCTAGCAAAATACCGGCATCACGCTGGTGCATGTATACATGTTGCGAGCTTGTTTGCTTTGATGCATTGTTAAATTGCACGTTCCAACTGCATGCTTGTCATGCACTTAACGAGCTGCCCAAAAATTGTTACCTGCATAACTATTATGTGTCATAAATAGATGCCTGAGCATTTTATTAGTCTACCAAAGTGTGTTTGAAGCCTTGAAGTCCAATACTCAATTGTCCTGCTAGTTTATATGAGGCTCATAACTATAACTACTCATTTCATACCAGCGATGTGAAATAGCTGGCCTTGTGCCCAGGCTTTCTGCTAGACGACTGCCCGAACTCTCCAAACCTTGTGACTTCATATGACAAACGATGGGACGCAAGGCAATCTTCTATTAAGCAAATATTTGCAATTAGTTCTTGGTTTGAATTAGGATTTTGTGCCATTTGACACAACATGCGTGTTTGGCTATCTACGATATCAATCCTTTGTGTTTTTCGAAAGGCCATATACATTGAAAAAAATGCCACTATATGATAAATACCCACGTGCACTTCTATGTTAATCAAAATAATTGCATTTAGTTATAGGTTTAAATTAGGCTTTCACGCCATTTGGTTAAATGGCATGACGGGTCATCTAGTGTGTGTTGATGACGTAGTAAATCACCAAACTGGACGGTCACAACCGAATTGTGTGATGTGAAGTATAGTAAGCAACATCTGAACTCCGTTTTTGAAATGGTTGATTGTATTGACTTCAGGAATAAAAAGCACCTGAAAAATTACGCTGGCAAAGAGCAAATCTACAAAGCCGAAGGTAATGTCTACATCGAGTAAAAGAGGAAACAACAACAAAATACGAACGCCGCCGCCACTGCACAACCATAATACAACATCTTATATAAGCCGTCGCCCATATTTCACGTCTCTGCCGAAGGCCACCAGAGCAGAGGCCTCCCCGTGGCCGCCTTGGTTGACCAATGTCGGACTTAGCCCAACCACTACTAGTCTCTAGCAGCTGCGAGAGGAATGGGAGACCAGAGGTAGGAGGCGGCTGCTAAGATTTGGGTGAGGCGAATGTCGGGAACACGAGGAAGGCGGCGATTGCTATGTTTCTTCTAACCTCCGAACTCAGCTTGATGATGTTAAGTAGGAGTTGGACGCTTAAAGACGCATGCGTTTTGGTGCTCTCGCTTCCAAAGGCAAGACGCTGTGAGCCGGTCCAGGGAGCTCACCCCCTTCGTTTGTGCAGAGGGTAAGGTCGTCTTCCTCCTCCAATCGATCAATTATTTGCCAATCGTGGAGCGAGGCAGAGGAAGCAAGCCTCGACATCAACTCTTTCAATAGATTAGGACAGCTGTTACTAAGAATATTGTCGAAGTCATCAGTTGCCATGACTGCCTCCAGTGTGGTTGAAGAGGAATTGAGGAGGAACTGGAAGCATGCCTCCTTTAGCCCGGGGCAGCCATGTTGCTCAGCTAGCACCAGCGTGGTCACCACCGTGCTGACATTGAAGTGCTTGCGCAGCCTGTCCTCACAGAGCAGCTTGAGCCTCTCCATGCCATACCTGTCAGCGGCTTCCAGGAGATGCTGGGCCATAGCAGCGTCATCCTCCTCTTCTTCTGTCACGGGTGGCAGTTCCTCGGTGTACACGAACTGCAGCAGATTCCTGAATACCTCGGGCCTCATCCCGTGGATATGTATGCCGGCGGCGCTGCTCTCTTTCATCACGCCAAAGAGTTCCGCTTTGAACACAGGCGAACGCGCCGCAAGCACACAGCGGTGCGCGGCGAAAGTCTCCCCGCCGACTAGGAACCTCACGTCCGCGCCCTGCTCGCTCTGCAAAAGCTCACGACGCCAATCAGGCGGTGGCACGACGGGTCGTAGAGGACGAGGGCAAGGGATGGCACCGCCCGCAATGAACTCCATGACCGTGATGTTGCACCTGACCGAGAAACAGTCGAGGAGTTTCAGCTCCTCCCTCGCGATGAATTTGTCGTAGCCCCAGTAAGCGCCGACGAGGCGAAAATTGCACACGTCGCTATTGGCTTTAGCGTAGCGCGGCAGCAGCTCCCCGGTGGAGTCGAGCATGTCGAACCCGATATCTGCCTTCACGGCGAGGTAGGCAGCATCAAGAACAGCATGGATGGAAACGAAACCGCCGCTCTCGCGACTTTCTCCGTTGGGGTAGAAGTCAATGTGCCAGCTAGTGCGGCCTCCACCGCGGAAGGATTCCGATCGGAGGGCTTTGCCGATGGGGAAGCTCTTCATCATCGATGAGTACCCTTGGATCTCGAGCACGTGGTGCACGCTCGTAATGCTGGCCTGGAGGGTCGAGTCTGAGACCACGACGCCGGTGGGAGCTCTGACGCCGAGTCTGATGGTCATCGCCGGCAGCGGTAAAAAGATGCGGCGGGTGGGCCGGTGATCCTGCTTTTGATCGCCTCTTATCAACTCTCTCGACGGTCGACTCGTGTTGGATCCGCAAATCTCGTGGAGAAGACCCACGCGCACGTACGCAGATGGTATACGAGACGGTATGTATCCTTGTTGAGACACGTCCTTGGACAAAAAAACACCATAGGAGTGAATTTGTATGTCTCGCGCTACAATTACACGTGCGAATATGAATCAGATACGTAGGCACTATAGCGTCCTACCGTCTCCAATAAAAACCATTGGGCCGGCCGTATTCCACCAACACCACCCTCGGCTGTAGCATATCCAGAGTCACCGGCTGCGATCGATGGCCGCCGGACACGCAGCGTTGTCACATGAGCACCCCGTCGCCGTTGACCAGTCCACCCCAAACACCACCCTCCGCGCTAGCAGGACGACCGTGCAGCACGTGGTCAAGATCCAAGGATATTCATGGATGAGCAAGAGCTTCGACACCGGCAAGGGGCTCCGCTCCAAATCCTTCTATGTAGGAGGCACAACTGGCTGGCACATCGCCTTCTACCCCAACGGCAATCGCGTGGAGACCGACGACTCCGTCTCCGTCTTCGCCATTCTTGACGACGCCGTCGCCGGCCGCGCCGTCGAGGCCGAGATCGGGTTCGACGTCCTGGACCCAACCACCGGGGAGCCGATGCCGCGCTACCGTAGACCTGGCGGCGGGGTCATACGCCGGTTTGCGTGCATTGGTGCCTTCTGCGGCTATGAAAATTTCATCCGGCTTGAAGAGCTCCAAGAATTTCTCCTCAAGGACGACGGTTTCTGGGTCAGGTGCAACATCACGGTGGTCGAGTTCCTTAGAGACACTGCACCGCCTCCACGGCCCGTCGTGGCCGCCATACCACCACCCGACTGGGCCCAACACTTCGGTGACCTCCTGCGGAGCAAGCAGGGCGCAGACGTGATGCTCGATGTCGGCGGGGAGACTTTTGCGGCGCACCGGTGCGTGCTCGCGGCGCGGTCGCCGGTATTCAAGGCCGAGCTTTACGGCGCGTTGAAAGAGCGCAACACATACATACGGATCGACGACATGAGAGCTGAGGTGTTCAGGAATCTGCTGCACTTTGCGTACACCGATGAGCTTCCGCCGGAGACAATAGAGGATGGTGCTGCGATGGCTCGGGATCTCTTGAAGGCCGCTGACAGGTACAACATGAAGAGGCTCAAGCTGGTCTGCGAGGACAGACTGTGGAGTCACATCGATGCAAGCACGGCGGCGACCACACTGCTGCTGGCTGAGCAACATGGCTGTCACCGTCTCAGGGAGGCATGCTTCGAGTTTCTCCTCAGGTCCTCGACCACACTAAATGCAGTCATGGCAACCGACGGCTTCGGCCATCTGTGTAAAAGCAACCCCGGTCTATTGAAGGATATATTGTCCAAGCTTGCAACCCACCGAGATCGCCGGCGAAGAATTCGACAATGGGAGGAAGACGACAACCACGGGCTCGTCCTCAAGACAACCGAAGGGGATAAACTACCTGAACCGACTCACCACATGCATCTTGGTTGCTCTAGGAGCATTGAAACGCACACGTCTTCAAGCGAGACACATGATCGTCGAACCCCTATTCATCCCGACCTGACTCGTGATATTGCTACCTTCATTTCTTGGTCGTCTAAAAATTGATCAAACATAATTGTGTTTGCGTGCATCATGTAGATCCTTTTTATATTTTGCTAGAAAATGATGAAAAATTAAGTCATGAAAATTGAGCTCGGGTGCAGAGATGGATTTTGGTGAAAACAATACCTTCTCACCTTCGATTAAAAGAGGAGGTAAGAGCTGGGAGAGAATTTATCACACAGGTGCGGGGGTTGAAAACTAGCACACAAATACACTTGTGACGAACTGAATACTACAACGGGAACAAAGTAATTTCAGCACCACCTCATGTACTAACTCAAGGAGCGTTGCTTAGCACGAAAGGAAACATATGCAACAACATATATACATAGAAAACTAGTAACTCGGCACACAAGACGCTTCCCAGACACTATGTGGTGGTAGGAGTAACTTTCTGGACAATATCAAGCATCAACACGAAGACACCGGATTTACGTGGACCCCCCCCCCCCCCCCCAACTTGAGGGGAAAAACCACGTGCCGAAACCACCGAAATCCTCTTTCACTATTATTAAATATGTGATACAACAAATTCTTCTCTAGATAGCACTAGAAGATCTTCTACATACAACAAGATTTCTGAATCCTGAATGAACACAATAAAATTTGGGGTTCAAGAGCTACGGATTGAAGCAATCTCACCAAAGATGGTGGAAGCGCAGCTTGAAGGAGACAAAGTAGTGGATCTGGACCATCACAACCTCAGGGAGGAGCTCCCTTTGCTTCTTCCTTCAAATTTTCTCTTCTTCCGTTTCTCTTTTTTTCAATGGAGGCCAAACCGATTTTCGTCACCCTTGATGGTGGTTGCTGAATGGACGGTAAATTATTTTTATACTCTCACGTGCAAAATCCAAAATGACTCTATGTCATAACCCTAGTGGGCTTATGCACCTCTTTGGGCTGCCTAAAAGGCTTCAAATGGGCATCTCCTCACATCCTACACGAGAATGATATCTCAACAAATTCCCCCCTTCGACACGTGAGGGGAGCACAACCATGCCTACTACCTTGCAGCATGCTTGTAGCTTCTTATTTGGCAATATCTTGGTCATCATATCTGAACCATTGTCGTCGGTATGGATCTTCTCGACTTTCAGGAACTTGGAACTCATAACATCTCAAATCCAATGATATCTCACATCAATGTGCATGGTTCGAGATTGGTAGCTTGAATTCTTGGCAAGGTGAATAGCACTTTGACTGTTGCAAACAGAGCATACTTCTCTTGATTCACGCCGAGCTCTTGCAAGAAGTTTTTCATCCACAAACCTTCCTTGCCAGCATCAATTGCTGCTATGTACTCAGCTTCTGTAGTTGATGCAGAAATACATTTCTGCAATCTTGATTGTCATGACACTGCTCCCCGCGTAAGTCATTAGCTATCCAGATGTGGACTTTCTCACCTGCATAATCTCCATCTGTATAGCCCTGCAATATAGGATCATCATCTACAGAGCATAAGGAAGATGTAGAAGTTCCCTTGAGATACCTAAGAATCCACTTCACTGCTTCCCAGTGAGCTTTACTTGGATTTGTCATGAACCGGTTAACAACTCCAACTGCATAGGCAATATCAAGCCTAGTGCATACCATGGCATACATCAAACTGCCCACAGCAAATTGGTATGGTACTTTCCTCATTTCTTCTTTCTCCTTCTTGCTTGTAGGACATTGTTTAGAATTCAGTTTGTGATGGCCTGCAAGTGGAGAGATAACACATTTGCATCTTTCATATTAAACCTTTCAAGTATCTTCTCAATATATCTTTCATGTGAGAGCCAAAACAGCTTCTTTGATCTTTTACAGGAGATCTTCATGCTAATTGGCAAAAAATATATGTATCACGAAGTTTATGAAGGAAATATGCCCTGGAGGCAATAATAAAGTTGTTATTTGTATTTCCTTATATCATGATAAATGTTTATTATTCATGCTAGAATTGTATTAACCGAAAACTTAGTACATATGTGAATACATAGACAAACAGAGTGTCCCTAGTATGCCTCTACTAGACTAGCACGTTAATCAAAGATGGTTAAGTTTCCTGACCATAGACATGTGTTGTCATTTGATAAACGGGATCACATCATTAGAGAATTATGTGATGGACAAGATCCATCCGTTAGCTTAGCATAATGATCGTTTAAGTTTTATTGCTATTGCTTTCTTCATGACTTATACATGTTTCTCTGACTATGAGATTATGCAACTCCGGAATACCGGAGGAACACCTTGTGTGCTATCAAACGTCACAACGTAACTGGATGATTATAAAGATGCTCTACAGGTGTCCCCGATGGTGTTTGTTGAGTTGGCATAGATCGAGATTAAGATTTGTCACTCCGAATATCGGAGAGGTATCTCTGGGCCCTCTCGGTAATGCTCATCACTATAAGCTTTGCAAGCAATGTGACTAATGAGTTACTTGCGGGATGATGCATTACGAGACGATTAAAGAGACTTGCCGGTGACGAAATTGAACTAGGTATGAAGATACCGACGATCGAATCTCGGGCAAGTAACATACCGATGACAAAGGGAACAACGTATGTTGTTATGCGGTTTGACCGGTAAAGATCTTCGTAGAATATATAGGAGCCAATATGAGCATCTAGGTTCCGCTATTGGTTGTTGACCGGAGATGTGTCTCGGTCATGTCTACATATGTGACGCCCGGATAATCAAGCTACAGTAATTCTCTGCTAATGATGCCACGTCACTTCGATTACTATCGCTAATTTCGTGTTAGTTCGAAACCGATTCAAATTCAAATTCAATTAAAGGCAAATAATAAAAGTTTTCAAACAGTGAAAACGAAATGTTCAAGGTGGGTCAGATAAATCATGTGTAAATACGATGGAGAAACCAAACATTGATATAATGTTTAAGGGCTTTAAACTAATTAAAACAGTAGTGAAAACAATTAAACAAATACCTATTGAATTTTATAAAATATTAAAAATATTTTATTATGGGTTAAGAATTGATGTGACAACAGTTTGTTTATAAATACTACTTTAGGTACTAGTGGTGATTTTTGTAAAGACTAAAGATTAGAAGAAACTAGAAATAAAACAGAAAAGTAAATAAATAAAAAGAAAAGAAAACAGCTACCACCTTTTGGAAACCTCGATGAATTGTCGCTGATTTCATCAGCTACCACCTTATCCCTTCATGGGTTTAATGATGAGCTCCTATTTCGGAACTCGCTTCCGTAGTAGATTTCCCGAGAATCTTACAATGTCGTCTCGTCAATTTGTTTTGCACCTTTCCTTCTCAGGCATCCTGAGTCCAAGGTATCCTAACACCGATCAGATCTGAATCTCGGTCAGATATGATGGTTGGAGCATTTTTCCAAGAGTTATAACACTGGTCTTTTATGACCCGGTAAGGTGATGGCATGTCCAGCACACCTGGCCGGATGACCTGCTGTTATAGTTTCCTTATTAGCAAGGTTATCCATTCTTCCATGAGGAAATTGTAAGACTTACTCTACAAGTTGTTCCTGATGGATCCTTCCTGTTTCCAAGGTCTGATCTTCACCTGATGACCATGTCAATGCTATTTCGAAGCATGTCTATGGTACTCCGATTTTCAACAAGGACATTTGAAGCCAATGCTAAATGTTTCCTGCTAAATTATCCAAACACCGCTGTATGGGTAATGTCATGATATTTCTCTCCCCTGCCTAAAGAGTTTTCTACATTATATCCTGTCATGGATATCATGCTCTGCTTGTCCTTGGGGAGGATATACCCTTGAAATATGTGTTTAAACACATTTTCCTTTCCATTGTTCTGTTTAATCTGATAATCTTATTTTCCTTTCCATTGGTTGGTTTAACCTTCCTTGAGGTCTATATAATCTAAGCAGTATTATTCTCCTGCTTATGTAAACACCTCGGTGTACAACTCTGTCAGTAAGACCATGTTTCTACTGTTGACGATATTCCGGTAGCCACCGATGAACGGGAACTTTGCCTATTGGTCCGCCTCGTTCAACGAGCAGGAAAATAGTTCTCTTCGTCCCTCGCCCTTGGTATCGAAGTTGTTGCCGACATAATCGACGGGCTACCCCCTGACATGCCTTGCTTGCATGATCACGCAAGACGTCTCCGCCCCTCCTACTTTAATCACATGGTGGGCCCATAACCCACAGTTCCACAGGATCGAAACCTGACTCTCTTGTACAACCCTGTTTCTAATAGTTATTCCTCATGTTTGGCTTCGTAGTTAATTCATGGGCCACCTTCCTAGTGCTCTATTCTGGTATCGTACGCAATACTTACTCTTGCTACTCTAAACCTCTTTCTCACTCTGGTTCAGACTTCGAGCAACTATCTATCCGCTTGGAACCTCTTATTGTACCTTCGTACCTTACTCTCGATGTATTTCATATGTTCAACTCGAAGGATAATCTTATACTCATTCATGGGTTAACCCCAGATTGTTTCCCTCAAAAGCATTCTGACGTAGCTGAGCTGCCCCTTAACCTTTCGTAAGTACGATGGACTTCCCAAAGAAATGATGACAAGTTTATCATGATGCATTGGAATAAAGAATTGAAGACATCAACGAAAGGGATTAACTTCTTCGAGAAGATCCGTTAGAATATCGTAACCAGAACTTTCCCCCTTACTCCCCTCTTAAATCTCGGGACGAGATTTCTTGTAGTGGAGGAGAATTGTGACGCCCGGATAATTAAGCTACAGTAATTCTCTGCTAATGATGCCACGTCATTTCAATTACTATCGCTAATCTCGTGTTAGTTCGAAACCGATTCAAATTCAAATTCAATTAAAGGCAAATAATAAAAGTTTTCAAACAGAGAAAATGAAATGTTCAAGGTGGGTCAGATAAATCATGTGTAAATACGATGGAGAAACCAAACCTTGATATAATATTTAAGGGCTCTAAACTAATTAAAACAGTAGTGAAAACAATTAAACAAATATCTATTGGATTTTATAAAATATTAAAAATATTTTATTATGGGTTAAGAATTGATGTGACAGCAGTTTGTTTATAAATACTACTTTAGGTACTAGTGGTGATTTTTGTAAAGACTAAAGATTAAAAGAAACTAGAAATAAAACAGAAAAGCAAATAAAATAAAAAGAAAAGAAAACAGGAAACAAACAAAAAGAAAAGAGAAAGACCCCCCCCCGGGCCAGCAGACCCAACGGGCCGGCCCATTCACCCAACCGGCCCAGCCGGCCGGCCACGCCCCCTCCCCTTATCCATTCCCCCCCGAAACCATAACCTACCGATCCCCTCCCCCCCACTCCTCCTCTCCCGATCCAGATCGGATCGGGCACGACCGCCGCCTCGTCAACACCCGCGCCGGGCGCCGAGCTCACCGCCCACGCCAGACGCCCGCCGCCTCGCAGATCGCCTCCCGCTCCGCCGCTCGTCCCGTCGTCCCCGACCTCCATCGAGCCCATTGCCCGTCCCTGCTCCTCGATGTGAGCTCCGCCGCCTCCCTCCTCTTCGTCGCACTTGCATCACATGACCCGACCGCTGCCCCGACCACTCACCGTGGCCTCGCCCGCCCGTGAAGCCTAGTACACGCGCCGGACGCGCCGATGCTTTTGCCTCTTCCTCACCGCCTCGCGCCCCCCTGCCGCCGCCTGCGCTTCGTGCGCCACGCCGCGCTGCCCTTGCCGCTACCGCTGCTCCAGCCGAAGCGGCGCCTCTGAGCCCGCCTCCTCCGTCTGCCTGTCCTGCGGCGTCTTGCCATCCCCTGCCTCCGCCTCGGTTGGCGCCCGGCGAGCCCCGCCGTGGTCACCAACCCCTGCCTCGGCGACTGCCGCTCGCCGCCAGTGCGCCTGAACGAAGCGGTGTGCACTGCGCCGCGCCGCTCGGCGACAATCATGCGCCCATGCGCCCGAAACCCGCAAGGCCCCTTGGGGCCAATGACATGGGGGCCCCAGCCCCAGAACGTCTTAATAAAAAAAGAGAATAAAAATAAAATAAAATGTGATAATAAATAATAAAATTAATTAATTAATTAATTAATTAATTAACTAATTAATTAACTTAATTAATTCTGATTAAATTAACCAATTAAGATTAATTAACCTAATGATTAATTAACCTAATTAACTACTATTAATTAGCTAATTAATTAGTATGACCAGTGGGGCCCACACCCTAATTAATAATGATTAGTTTGATTAATCTGTTTGATTAAAACGTGTCACTGACCAGTGGGACCCACCGGTCAGGTTGACCAGTCAACTCTGTTGACTGCTGACATTAGCATGACATCATGCTGATGTCATTAATTCATTTTCGAATTAATTAAATAATTAATTAAATTCCAGAAATTAATAAAATCTTTTGAAAATCATATCTTTTAATCCGTAACTCGGATTAAAATATTGTGTACATGAAAGTTGCTCAGAACGACGAGACGAACCCGGATACGCAGCCCGTTCGTCCGCCACGCACCCCTAACTTATCAAACTCGCAACTTTCCCCCTCCGGCTCCTTGGCCCGAAAACGCGAAACACCGGGGATACTTTCCCGGATGTTTCCCCCTTCACCGGTATCACCTCATACCGCGTTAGGGCACCTCTAGCACCGATACTTGTCATGTCATGCATCGCTATGCATCTACTTGCTTAAATATTTATTGTTTCTTCCCCCTCTTCTCTCGCTAGACACCGAGACCAACGCCACTGCTACCCAGTACGACTACGGAGTTGACGACCCCTCTCTCTTGCCAGAGCAACCAGGCAAGCCCCCCCCTGATCACCAGATATCGCCTATTCTTCTCTATACTGCTTGCATTAGAGTAGTGTAGCATGTTACTGCTTTCCGTTAATCCTATCTTTTGCATAGCCTGTCCTTGCATCTGCTGTTGTTACCTTTACCTGCTATCCTCTTGCTTAGTATAGGATGCTAGTGTTCCATCGGTGGCCCTACACTCTTGTCCGTCTGCCATGCTATACTCTTGGGCTGTGATCACTTCGAGGTGATCACGGGCATATACTATATACTTTACATTACATTACACGTGATATCTTTGTTAGGAGATGGGGTGAAAGGACGGTGGCTCCATCCCGGTAGAGGTGGACCTGGGTTCCGACGGCCCCCGATCGTTACTTGTGGCGGAGCGACAGGCAGGTTGAGACCACCTAGGAGAGAGGTGGGCTGGCCTGGTCGGCGTCATGATACTTAACACGCTTAACGAGATCTTGGTATTTGATCTGAGTCTGGCCATTTGGTCTATACGCACTAACCAACAACGTGGGAAAGATATGGGCACTCGGCGTCTTGGTATCAGCCAAAGCCTTCCTGACGTCAGCGATTGAGCGGCGCGTGCCGGTTTTGGAACGTAAGCCTGCTCTTGAATTAAGGGGGCTAGTTCTGCTTCCGGCCGCCCATGCAACGTGCAGGTGTGCTAAGGGCGATGGGCCCAAACCCATGTGCGCTTAGGTTTAGACCGGCGTGCTGACCTCTCTGTTGTGCCTAGGTGGGGCTGCGACGTGTTGATCTTTCGCGGCCGGGCATGACCTAGGAAAGTGTGTCCGGCCAAATGGGATCAAGCGTGTTGGGTTATGTGGTGCACCCCTGCAGGGAAGTTAATCTATTCGAATAGCCATGATCTTGATGAACAGGATGACTTGGAGTTGTACCTTGACCTTATGACAACTAGAACTGGATACTTAATAAAACACACCCTTCCAAGTGCCAGATATAACCCGGTGATCGCTCTCTAACAGGGCAACGAGGAGGGGATCGTCGGGTAGGATTATGCTATGTGATGCTACTTGGAGGACTTCACCACATCTCTTCTACATGTCAGCAAGACGGAGGCTGCGTGCCTTGATCTTGACGAGATTAGTTATCCCCTCTTATTCGGCATTCTCGCATTCAGTCCATCGATATGGCCCTTTACACATATATCCATGCATATGTAGTGTAGCTCCTTGCTTGCAGTACTTTGGATGAGTACTCACGGTTGCCTTGTTCCCCCTTTTCCCATATCTCTATCCGATTGTCTGCGACAGACGACGGAGCCAGAGCGACGCCACCGTCGATGACGACTACTACACTGGAGGTGCCTACTACTACGTGCAGCCCGCTGACGACGACCAGGAGTAGTTAGGAGGATCCAATGCAGGAGGCATGCGCCTCTTTCGATCTGTATCCCAGTTTGTGCTAGCCTTCTTAAGGCAAACTTGTTTAACTTATGTCTGTACTCAGATATTGTTGCTTCCACGACTCGTCTATGATCGAAAGCACTTGTATTCGAGCCCTCGAGGCCCCTGGCTTGTATTATGATGCTTGTATGACTTATTTATGTTTTAGAGTTGTGTTGTGATATCTTCCCGCGAGTCCCTGATCTCGATCAGACACATTTGCATGCATGATTAGTGTACGATTGAATCGGGGGCGTCACAACATAGTTCTCGAACCCGTAGGGTCCGCACGCTTAACGTTCGATTTCGATTTTTATTATGAGTTATGATGACCGAAGTTTGTTCGGAGTCCCGGATGAGATCACAGACATGACGAGGAGTCTAGAAATGGTCGAGAGGTAAAGATTCATACATTGGAAGGTTACATTCAGACACCAGAATTGTTCAGGTCATTTCGGATAAGTTTTGGAGTACATGGGGTTACCGGAACCCCCCCCCCCCCCCGGATGTTAAAGGGCCACCATGGGCCTTAGTGGAGAAGAGAGAGGGCCGGCCAGGAGGTTGCACGCCCCTCCCCCCCTTGCCAATCCGAATTGGACAAGGGGTGGGGGCGGCGCCCCCTCCTTCCTTCTCTCCTCTTCCTCCTTCCCTCCTTCTCCTAGATGGAATAGGAAAGGGGGGGCCGAATCCTACATGGACCGGGAGTCCAAGTAGGACTCCCCCTATGGCGCCCCCCCTTGGGACGGCATCCTCTTCCCCCCTCATTTATATACGTGGGAGGGGGCACCCTAAAGGCACACCAAGTCTTCTCTTAGCCGTGTGCGGTGCCCCCTCCATAATTACACACCTCTGTCATATCGTCGAAGTGCTTAGGCGAAGCCCTGCGCCGGTAACTTCATCATCACTGTCGCCACGTCGTCATGCTGACGGAACTCTCCCTCGTCCTCAACTGGATCAAGAGCTCGAGGGACGTCATCGTGCTGCACGTGTGCTGAACACGGAGGTGCCGTACGTTCCATGCTTGGACTGGTTGGATTGCGAAGACGTTCGACTATATCAACCGCGTTACTAAACGCTTCCGCTTTCGGTCTACGAGGGTATGTGGACACACTCTCCCTGCTCATTGTTATGCATCTCCTAGATAAATCTTGCGTGATCGTAGGTAAATTTTTTAAAATACTGCGTTCCCCAACAGTTTATACTGTATGTGCTCGGAGGCTAAATAAGTTGGTTGAAGAGAATATAATATTTGACAATTTACGATAGAGTCAGATGTTTCTGGAACCAGAGTTTTTTGTAAGTATAATTAATGCATTCTTATATTAGTTAAAGATGCCAACATCTTAAATGGTTATTAATATAGTCAAAGTGAAATGCAGACATTTGCTTTTGCAAAAAATGATGTAACGAAGGTGAAGTCAATTCATGATATATTAATTGGCAGCAATATGAAGTATGCTGTTGCATCTATGAGAATGGTAATTTATTGATAGTTATGAATTATTTGGTACCAATATTTCATTGTAAGTTCATTATGATTTGTTCATTCAAACAAATTCAGTTAATCATTGGCGTACCAATGAAGCAAGGTTGGTCATCTTATGCGTGGGATATGAAACATAAGATGATTGACATTATTGATTCACAGTATTCAAATGGTATTGTGTCAGTTATGTAAGACAAAAATGAAGTATGTACAGATATAATAAACCGAGCATGTGTAACTATACTGAAAGTATTTCAACGATTGGAATTCTGATTGGGCTATTGGATGGTCAAAGAAATTTGCTGATACAACCCCACCTTCCTCTAGAGAGGCAAGTAATGTTCTTGAACCATACTAAGAATTGCTTTATTTAGCTAATTGTTTTGTTAAATGCAGGCAAGATTATGTGATTGCCTGTTTAACGATAGGAACATACTTTGATGGTCTTGCTGTAGTATGCAATATGAATAAGGTAATTCACTAGGATGCACATTATACTCAATGTAATTGATTTATTATTAAGTTTCTGATGGAATTTTGCTCTGTTTCGCACAAGACAGTTCGAATTGTTGTGTTACAAATGTTATATCATTTGGTAAACTTGGAGATGAACAAGGCAGAAAGTGCATTTGACATTCACCAATTATGAAATCAAGACTAGCTTGCATTCATTATATTTTATAAATTTAGAATGCATTTTAACATACAAACATTATTTTATAAATTTAGGGTGTGTTGTACTACTGGCTATCCTTAATAGATCTAGGGTCCTATTTGCAAAAAGTACGATAATATATTGTATAAAACTTGATGGTTCAAACTGAGTTTTGAATACGTGTCTTGTACATCTCGAAAGAAAAACGTGTGTTGTGTGTTCTGTACTGAGGAAGGGAGGGAGTATAAGGACACGTAAAATATCTGTACTTGTATGTATCTGAATAGTTTTTGCATCAGGACTTTCATCGCCCTCATCCCTCCTCGAAACCCTCTCCGCAGTTTTTTTTTAGGATCTAAACCCTCTCTGCAGGTGACGGCAGTCGGCAGGTCGCCGGCAAACACGTCACCTCTGCTTTGATTTGTCTTCCCAGGATGGCAGATGTGCCGAGGTGGCGTAGAAACCTGACCACACTCGTGAGGTTCTTGCCACGGGTGCAAAGCCCAAAGCAGCGCGTCCCTCTCAGTCACAAGTTTTTCTACACCGCCGCCTCGCTTTCCATCTTCATGGCCGCCGGCCAGCTTCCTCTATATGGTGCCAAACCTCTCACCTTTGGGTCCCTAGCCGATCCGTTCTACTGGGTGCCCGCAGCTTTTGCGTCGAACTGGGGTACTCTCATGACACTCGGGATCTTCCCTGTTCTTGTATCCGAGTTTATGGTGCCGGCCCTTTTTCGACGGGAGTAGTGTTCCTGCTGAGGGTCGTCGTGTACTTATGTAAGTATTATTTCCGCTCAATCCAAGCTAATTTGCATTATGCCTTATTTTTTTTAGGGAAGTTGATATGAACTATCAACGATCTTCCTCGACATAACTCGATGCAACAAACGGAGTTAGTTAGCTAGCACTAAGCACAAATGCCATCAGTTGCATGACTTTTTTGCATATCAATCTCTGGTCGTCTTCAAAAGAAAAAAGTAAGTAGTGTAGTAGTAGTTGTTAGCTGAGGTTCTACCGTTCTAGTAAAGGTGTGAGTTCACTTTGAGTTTTCCAACAGATCTTTTAAATGCTAGGGCATTTGGTGACTCAAGTTTAAGCGCAATGCATCTGTGTTCTCCTACTGATTCTGTATTTACTTTTTATCCATGCATGATATACACTACCATTGCGTTGGCTGTTATCTTTGTGCTAGAGCATGCCAGTCTGGGGGTAGCCGGCATATGCACTGCAATTCTGATCATGCTCCAACTCTTCTTCTCTGGTGTCGTCGTCGTCATCTATCTCGACGACGTCCTCAAGAAGGGATATGGTTTGCTTCCAAGTATTCCTTTGTTCACTGCAGGCAACATTTGGTAATGGCTTTAAAGCTGAAAAAAGATCATACCTGAATTGGTTTATTGCCGTGCGGTGCGGTAACACCTGTCTAGGTTTTTTTTTTGGGTGCAGCACGAGTGTTCTGTTGAAGGCTTTTCACCCCCTGGGTCTGGGTGTCACCAACCTGCTATCTACTTGCTTGTTCTGTCTAGTGGCCGTATTCTATTCTTCCAAGGATTTTCTGTTGCGCTGCGATTGAGGGCGAGGGTATTTGAAACTTCAGTTCCGTGCACCTACCGCCTCAAGCTCTCCTACGTCTGTTACGCGGCTATCATCCTGCAGCGTTCGTCGGTTACACTTCTATTCCATGCCGCAGAGGTATTTGTCTACGTTATAGCATAGCAACTTGTTATATTATACTGGTAGTACTGGTGACCACACCATCTTTTTGTTGTTGTTTTGAGTTGCAGTTCCTGTATGTAAGACAATACTTTGGGGGAACCAGCTCAATCCTCTAGAGGTGGCTTATCTCATATATATAATGGTGTGTTACAATAGGTACGTACATAAATACAGAAGCTATACATAGTCTAACACTCTCCCTCAATCTTAGCCACTTTCTAAAGAACTGAGAAGGGTAAGATTGCGCCTACAGGCCTCAAACTGTGGTAGAGGCAAAGGCTTGGTGAAGATGTCTGCAAGTTGATCCTTAGAAGAGATGAACTTGATCTGGAGTTGCTTCTGTGACACACGTTCCCGTACAAAGTGATAGTCAACTTCAATGTGTTTCGTTCGGGCATGAAATACCGGATTTGCAGAAAGGTATGTAGCACCGATGTTATCACACCAAAGGATAGGAGGCTGAGGTTGAGACATACCCAACTCCTGAAGCAAAGACTGCACCCAGATGATCTCTGCAGTAGCATTAGCCACAGCCTTATACTCAGCTTCAGTACTACTCCGTGAAACAGTAGCCTGTTTCCTAGCACTCCAGGCGATCAAGTTAGAGCCAAAGAACACAGCATAACCCCCCGTGGATCGCCTGTCATCTGGGCTGCCAGCCCAATCTGCATCAGAGTAGGCCGAAAGAACCCGAGAGGAAGTCGGCCGAATATGCATCCCAAAAGACACCGTGAACTGAACATAACGCAAAATGCGCTTAACAGCAGCCCAATGAGTGTCTCGAGGAGCCTGAAGATACTGACAAACCCTGTTAACAGCATAAGAGATATCTGGTCTCGTGATCGTCAAGTACTGAAGGCCACCAACAATACTCCGATACTCTGTGGCATCCACGGAAGACAAAAGCTCACCATCAACAGCAGTGATCTTGTCAATAGACGACATGGGTGTGGTAGTGGGTTTGCACTTCAGCATGCCAGCTCGCTGCAACAAATCCAATGAATACTTCTTCTGTGTCAGAACAAGACCATCAGCACGAGAAGTGACCTCCACTCCAAGAAAATAGTGAAGCTTCCCAAGATCTTTGACAGCAAAATCAGCACCAAGAGAGCGAACAAGAGCATCAGCAGCATACCGAGAAGAACTGACAAGAATAATATCATCGACATAGACCAAAAGATACATAGTGACTTCTGGCTTCTGTAGAAGGAATAATGAAGAGTCAGCAGTGGACGCCACAAACCCATGAGCACGAAGAGCAGAGGCAAGACGGGCATGCCAGGCACGAGGAGCTTGCTTCAAACCATAGAGCGCTTTGGTGAGACGACAGATATGGTCAGGATGATCAGGATCAGAAAAACCAGGCGGCTGTCGCATATAAACCTCTTCCTCCAAGAATCCATGGAGAAAGGCATTCTGCACATCAAGTTGACGAAGTGACCAACCACGAGTAACAACAAGAGAAAGAAGAAGACGAATGGTGGTAGGCTTGACTACGGGACTGAAGGTGTCCTCATAGTCAAGACCATAGCGCTGCCGAAATCATAGCAACAAGGCGCGCTTTGTAACGCTCAATAGATCCATCCGAATGCTTCTTCACTTTGAACACCCATTTGGAGTCAATAATATTTACCCGTGGTGGTGGAGGAACGAGAGTCCATGTCTTGTTGCGAAGAAGAGCATGAAACTCCTACTCCATAGCCTCTCGCCAATGAGGAACACGCATGGCAGCCTGATATGAGCGGGGCTCAGAAGACGGATCCGCAATAGCAGCAGCCAGACAAGCAGCCAACCAAGCAACAATACCATCCTTACGTTCCTTGGGTCGAAAAATACCACTGCGACTGCGTGTATGTGGTCGTAACACAGGAGCCACCGAGGTCGACGAAGCAGCCGGCAGTGAGCTGGATGACGTCGATGAAGACGAGGCAGTCGGCGAGAGACTGGACGTGGAGAGCTCAGGCGATGAGGAGCCAGACTCGGGAGCCACGGGCGCTGTTGGCGTAGCAGGCCGGCCCACGGGCGATGCCGGCGTCACAGACCGAGGCGAGCGAGGCTGATACACTGGCGACGCCGGCGTCACGGACCGAGCCGTGGGCGAGATCGGCGTAGCGGGCCGAACCACGGGCGAGACCGGTGTCGCAGGCCGAGCCGGGGGCGAAGGCGGCGTAGCAGGCCGAGCGGGCGAAGACTCGGAGGGCGCTGGCGTAGCAGGCCGAGCGTTTGACGAGCCCGGCGTGAGAAGCTCGTCTGGCGACCGTGCATGGGCACACGGACCGATGCCATGCAACGTCGGAGTGTGATCGACGTGCACATCAGAGGGTGGCGGTGATGATGGTGAAGTGGCCTCGGGCGCGGCGGCCAGGGGCGCGATGACACCGGTCGACGGAGCGGACGAAGCAGCGCTGGACATGTGAACCGTCAGCGCAAGCCCCGTCGAGTTGTTGGAGAACACCGAGCCAACGCTCCTTGTCCCGGGCTGCAGCGGCGTGGCCGAGTCCAGCGGGAGCGAGAGGAGGACGGCGAGGGAGGCCGGGAGGAACCCAACAGAGGAGGAGCTGGAGGCTGCAGCACCCGACATGGCGGCGGCGGCGCGATCTGATGACGGCGACGGGGCGATGGAGGGGGCGGCGGCGAGTTTAGGGTTTTGCGGAGGCGTGGATCGAAATTAGGTTTCTTACCATGTAAGACAATACTTTGGAGGAACTAGCTCAACCCTCTAGGGATGGCTTATCTCATTATATATATATAATGGTGTGTTACAATAGGTACAATATACGTACACAAATACAGAAGCTATATATAGTCTAACACTGTACATAATATTTTGTGCATTTGATGATGAAGTGGAATCGTTCTACCGAGACCATTGTAAGATATTGTCGATCCGATGTGATTGGCCGCCAAGGTGATTGCACATATATACTTGCAGAAATTATATGATCCCTGATTCCGGAACACTGCTTGACATGAGCTTTTGCCCTGCAGTTTGGTTGATCTGCCGAGAGAACCGGTTCATGTGTTCCTCTACATCACCATCGTGCTCGGCACATGCGCTTATTTCTCGCTGATCTGGACGAGATTCTATGTGGTGACATCCAGAAGATTTCGGCAAGAGACGCTGGTGCGAAAAACCATATGGATTCACTCATTTATCAATAACTTCTGTCCATGATTCCCCGTTACCAACTCAATGCCTTCACTTAGAGTGAATTGCAAAAAACCACCACATTCTAAGTTTATTTTCGGATTTGCCACCACATTCCTTATGCGCTCCAAAAATCTACCGGTTTCCTTACTAATTTTCTCAATAAACACTGAAGATGGTTCAAGACAAACTAATCCAATTTCTGACATGCCGGGCCCGCTAGTCAGGTCCACACGGCACTAAAAGTCAATATAAATGAAGTTGACTGTTAAGTTAAAAGGAGGGGCCACCTGTCAGGGCCCAATCCACAAATCTCGTCCAGCTCCTCACCCCAGCCGAGCGCCACCACCTCGCGCATGGTCTACCGACTCCCCCGGCCGGGCGCCGGCCATGGAGCCCGCCTCGGCAGCCACGTCCCCTTTCCCCTTCTCCTTCTCTCTCCCGCCGCCTCCTTACATCATACCGCCGCCTAACGGTTGCCGAAAGCAGGCGGCCACGGCTCGGGAGCAGCGCCGCCGCAGCGACAGATGGCCCCGCCATGGCTCGCTCTCGCCACCACACTGTAAGCCGTTGTGTCGGCCTTCTTAGGCCAGGGAAGACCGTGCCACTGCCCCCCTCGCTTCCTGCTTCTATGACGCGCGTGGACGGTGTTGGGCTAGCCATGGCCGAGGGGATGCGTGGCCGAAGCTTGGTGGCGTCCATGGTGTCGTTCTTCAGGGCAGGGAGCATGGGCTCGGTAGGGTGTGGCCGGGACGAAGCTATGGCCTTGCTCAGCTCCAAGAACCGCCGCCTTTCGCTGCCTAGAACTGTCGGTCCTCCCCGCGCAAGCTGTTTGAAGAAATGCCATAGAAAGAAATATGGTAGAAAGCTCTAACGGATGGGTCCTACATCCAACTTGACGGTCAATGCTGTTTGTGTTGACATTTAGTGCCACTTGGACCTGAGCACTGGGTCCAACATGTCAGGAATTGGTTTAATTTGTCTCAAATCGGTCATAAGTGTTTATTGGGAAAATTAGTAAGAAAACCGGTAGATTTTTGGGGCCCCCAAGAAATGTGGTGGCAAATCTGAAAGTGAACTTAAAATGTGGTGGTTTTTTGCAATTCACTCCTTCACTTATGCCATTGTCGATTCAATGCAGGTGAGTCCAGGGTCAGACTCCATGTTTCATAGGGAATTCTGGAGGCACGTCACCAAGGCGGCTTGTCTCGGTGGCGTTTGCATTGGCGTGTTGATGGTTTTGGCTGATTTCGCAGGTGTGGCTGGTTCTGGTATGGGGATCATGCTCGCGGTGGCAGCCATGTATCCCTACTTGGAGGGGGTGAGATCTACATACGTCGGTGTGTTTGGCCTCCCAACCTGATCACATTTCTCTTGTTAACAACAAGGTGGGTGCTCTCGCTTTTATGGAGTGTCGGCGAGGGCAACAACGGTGCAACGTGTACACCTCATGTCCAGGGAGTCTCGCGGCCCCTGAATTATTTTATGTTTTTGGCGCAAAAGAGTGAATCCAGTTCAACCCAAAGTAGAACTAGGACAATGTAAAATCCCTGACGCAACTAAACATACTATTATGAACTTATGATTCCCTTGTTTCTGAATGTTGCCTGATTGCTAAAATTTGTTTTTTATCTATTTATGAACTGTACCAATTTTCATGGGAGGGAGCACATTGTATATGCAGTCAGGAAAGGGAAGATCTTGACAGATAATTGTCCAGGGAGTCTGGCAGCCCCTGAATAATTTCATGTTTTCGGCACAAAAGCGTGCATCCGGTTCAACCCAAAGTAGAACTATGACCTTGTAAAATCCCTGATGCAGCTAAAAATACTGTTATGACATCCTGATTTCTGAATGTTGCCTGATTGCTAAAATGTGGGGAAACTATCCCATGCTCCCAGCCTTGGGTACTCCCGGTACTCCAATGTCAAAAAACAATTTTTTAGTGTTTCAAAAAATTCCAAAAAAAATTGTGAATGTTCACAATGGATGTGACTACAAGCCTTAAGAATTTCAGGTCCAAACTTGAATCAAATATTGAGAAACAAAAATATGAAATCTAGCATGAATAGTGTAAAGAAGAGACAAAAACAACATTGACACTATTCAGATCTGGATTTCTCTTTTTTGTTTCTCAATGTACATTTCAACTTTGAACCTGAAATTTGAAGGGGATGTAATGACATTCCTTGTGAATATTCTCATTTTTTCAGAATATTTAAAAATATTTTTTGACATTGGAGCACTGGGAGTACCCTAAGGCTTGACGGATAAATCTATTTCTTTGGTTGCACAATAGTTAGATCATGTTGGATTTTGGAATGTGTGCTTGTGCAGATTTTAGTATGTGGGAAGTTTAGTCCCACTGAGCATATAGGTGCCCTCATACCTATATCTCACATGTCTTTATCCTCGACATTTTTTCCCAAGGACCAGGCAATGGGGAATTGATAGAAGTTTAGCTATTACTCCGTACCTGAGTTGGCAGATTCAAGTATTTTGTCAGTTATGTTGATAGTTTCATACTCCTTACACGGATCTATTTACTGAACCACGAAATATTAGTTAAAAAAATGTCTTGTACTATTTTTAGAAACTTTCTTGACAAAAGCCGCCTAATGGAAGGCTAAAGGTTGGGAAACCGTCTAACTAACCAACACAAGCCCCTGCTTTTGGAAGACTAACCCTACACGCCGCAGGTGGGTAATTCAATTGTAGATGCCCTTTCATCCGCGAATTATTCACATTTCAATCGAGCAAACGCCAGAATTATTCCCATTTGGATAGAGCAGGCCTAGAACTTGCTAAATTGACGGAGCTTATAGGCAAGTTAACACAAAGACACACGATACCATTGGATTGAGTGCAATTTTCTTTGTCTTCCCAGAACACCATATGGTTCAAGACGTTATGACTACTAGTCTACAATCTACGACAATTCGAGCAGCCTGAATTCAAAACTGTAAACTTCCAAACAAGGTCTACCAGAGCTTCCAACCAGGAAGGGGATTAATTCGGAGAACTCAGCCTTTTATTCTGAACATCCATCATGCAACCGCATTTATGCAACCGTTAACAGACTGACAAGGTGTATTTTAAGGGATACAAACCAGCTGGAGTTGAAGTGGCTCGGTATGTGCTTATTGTATCGGTTGATAACTGAACCCATACAAACTCCTCCTTGTAGCTGATACTTTCATCACATGAATCTCGGCATGTGTACACAATAATTGTTGTCCAATCAAGAGGGTCTTGGTCACTTTCCACATTGAAGTAATGGAGTAGTTGCGGCATTACCTGTGTGCATAGTAAAAATAGATAAAATTAAATAAATTCTTTTTGGCCTAAGCAGGAGGACTGCCTTTTCATTAAGAAGGGGAGAATATGTACATGTTGGCAATGTTTAAAGAGGGGCATGCTGGAACCCCAAACGAGCTTAAGACCACATGCTAACTACTCATGAATTTGAACAACCCTTGGCTCAAGGCCAAATCACGCTGCGTAATCTCCTCGAAGGTGTCGTTGAACATGTGTCGATTCCTCTCCTTCCAGGCATTTCACATAATGTAAATGAGGACGCCACACCGTCTCCTCCTTTTGTCGCACAAAGACCACCGCAGAACACTTATTATGAAGGCTTAATAAGTTAACATTTAGGAACTATTTACACATTTGCTGTCAAAAGCTATGACAATTAATATTTTGTCAAGTAGAGAGTGGTCAGTGGATGGGATCTTATGCGCCATTTAGTGAGTGCTACGATCTGTATACCATCTGATCTTTCAAAATTTACCCCAACTTCACTTTTTTTTAATATATGAGAGGAATCCTAGAATCAGTTTCTAGTATTCACATCAGAGTAACACAACTGCAAGTAGTTGGTCTCTGCCTCAAGTTATGATTCCTACACCTCTTATAAGAGAGGGGCTTAATAGGGAAATTGTAGCTTATGCCACTTCCAGTAGTGATATTCTGATTGTACTGCAGAAATCAGGTTCTGCATTTGCCACTTCAAAGTCAAAGTTAGGCATACATTACTACAAAACTATTCGGCGCATTTCCATTTTTCTTACACGACAACTGTTTCGACTGATGCATAGTGCATCTCAGCAAGTGTTTCCAGCGTAGAAAACACAAAATTGGATGGATTATCAAAAACTCAAACTGGACTAACCTGAAATTCATAGGCAAGTGGAGCATTACAATAGATGCATGATGGAATGTCAGCACTTGTCAGAGACCCCGTTGATTCTGCCCAAAGAGGTTCTGCATTTTCTTCCCCACAGTACCTGCATTAAACATTAATAAACTCAACAACGCCCTGAAACAACCACAAACGATTTGCTGCAGCTTTAGCTGGTGTTACATCAATCGAAGTAGGGACTCATGATGATATGGAAAATACTTCTTTTCCGATAATGGACCATTACATGTACACTTATTAAACTGTTATACGCAAAAATTAATCTAACCAATACCTTAATAAGTTCACAAAACCACAATAATGGACAGAACACTCGTACTCAGATAGTTTGGGTTTAAGGACGCCTGCCAAGAAAATGAATCATTGATTCAAAACCTTGTCGTTCTACAAGTCTATGGCTTAGCTTGAAGCAGTACATGATTATCTAATACCAAATTCATATTTAAAAAGGGAAAAGGACAACTAAAGTAATGACTCTAGTTCACTCACCTCAATACTTGATGAGTTCCTTCGACACGGTGTATGAACGATGCCTAGCATGTTTTGTCATCGTCAGCCTACACAAAAATACTCCCTCCGTCCCATAATATAAGACGTTTTTTGACACTACACTAGTGTCAAAAAACGTCTTACATTATGAAACGGAGGGAGTAGTAGTCTGGTACTAAGAAACACTGGCAGTGAATAAAACATATGAGAAAACTACAACAGGCCAAAAACCTCAAACTGATCCATCAATAATTGTGTTATGTCGTCTGGTTCGTCGTCTTCTTCCACCAACTGCTCTGAGCTGTTTTCGCCACAATAAGGGGTCTCCTCTTCATCAAATATAAGATATTCAGGCCATGAACTGCCAGCAAATACTGCAAGTAGCCGAAAATGAAAACATTACATTGGAGGTACACTTCAGACCTATAAAAGAGCACTCAGACAACCACCTTTTCGTTCACCTGGCAGATTAGAGTCATTGAATGAACCTGGTATTTGACAGCAGTCATTCTTGTGACTAGCATGCCAATGCAATTCCTGAATAAGAACATTACAAATAATTTGATGTATAATAATTCAATAAGGAGCAGAAACAAACAGATAAGAAAAATAGACATGATGATTGTCTGATTGGTGAATACCTGGTGCTTCTTGGAACAGTACCTTGCTTCGCAACAGTGGCTGCAAAGCTCTTCACCTTTCCATGTGCCACACCAATCACACAGCTGAGGACGCGGCCCTAATAGGAACATTTGTAAGAGGAATGATATGATAAACTGGTCATGTTTATACAGTATGTCAACTGGGCATCATAAGCAAATTGGCGCATAATAGAAGCAAAGAGGATTTCAAGAGACACCAAGAGTATTATCAAAAGCATAGTAATCACCAGTCGAATACAACCGATGCTCGTAAGCACCTGGTGGCGTAACCTCGGCGTCGTCTCGTGCAGGCGACTCAGGGGCGATCAGGTTTTCCGCCTGATCGCCGCCTCCATCCTCACCTTCCCTCGCCGCCGTCGCCGGCGGCCTCTGGCCGGCCCGCGGCGGCGGCGGGAGTTCGTCCACCTCCTGTTCCTTCCCTCACGGCGCTTCCTCCCTCTGCTCGCCCGCTTTGTCCCCGGTGGCTCGAGTAGTGAAGGTCGCCGCTGCTGGATCTCGTCCTGGTGACGTCCCCGCGGATTGGGGCCTTGCCTCCTGCCGCCGATCGGCCCGGGGTGCATGCGTAGCGGCTGCTTGCTGCTACCCCGTCCGGTGAGTCGTTCCTCGCGGGGAACGGCCAGATTCGGGCACTACCACACTGAGCCCCTATGCCGACGGCCCAGGAAGGCATAGCCCTGATTCCCGTCGGCATAGGCCTATGCCGACGGCCCCCGTCGGCGTAGGGCCGTCGGCAACATATGCGTCGGCATACCCCAGGGCCCCGTCGGCATAGAAAGGCCGTCGCATAAATGCCTATGCCGACGGCGTCCGTACATCTGTGCCGACGGCGACGGCAATGCTCCTCGCCTAACGATCACTGCCGGCACCGCCGTCAAGTGCTGCCCATACAAGAGACGCCACGTGTCAGGGCTATGCCGACGGCTTAGCCGTAGGCATAGCTTCGAACCTATGCCTACGGCTAAGTCGTCGGCATAGCCCTGCCATGTGGCGCTCTCTGGTAGCTCCTGGTGCAGGGCTATGCCTACGACTTAGCCATAGGCATAGTTATGAACAAATGGTCGTGGACTATGCCTACGACAAAACCATAGGCATAGATGCAAAACTATGCCGAAGGCTTTGCCATAGGCATACACCCCACACGGCAGCTCCTGGTATCACGACAGCCATCTATGCCTACGGCATTGCCGTCGGCATACTTGCTCACCAGAACCAAAAAAAAGATTAGCCAAAAATTCAAAACAAAAGGGTGTTTTCTATAAATTTGATGCAAACTTGATTTAAGTTTGTTCAAATTTGAAACATAGTATAGCAACAGAATCCTTTCAAGATTATGATAAAAAAACCTTATAAAATTTGTCAAAATTGATCCAAGTATCAACTACTTATGCTTGTAACAAAGTATAAGGACCTATATGCAAAAGTACACGAGGTCACATTCACTAGTGCAGAACCGGGCAATAGCACCGGTTCGTAACGCCCTTTAGTGCCGGGTCCACAACCGGCACTAAGGTGTGGTCACTAAAGCCCCCCCCCCCTTAGTACCGGTTCAGCATGAACCGGTGCTAAAGGCCAACCACGTGGCACGAGGCAGCTCCGGGGGTAGGGAACCCTTTATATATAGAATTTCTAGTAGAACCAATCATGCATATATATATATCATCAATGTCTCACAAACCACCATATTAATTAATTCACACATACACACATGTATAGTTATATATAATTTCTCCTACATATGCATGTTGCCTTCGGAGCCAGTGGCATTAGCCTAATTGGTGCCTTCGGAGAATGATGACAATTGGAAGTGGTTTTCATGGGGCGGTAGCGGGTAATAGTATTCTCCCTTCGGATTTATGACCCGGTCGAGCAAAAATCCCGCTATTTCCTCTTGAAGTGCTTCTACGTGCTCCGTTTCTAGGAGCTTGTCCCGCACCTCTGTGAACTGTTAAGAAGGAGATCAATATGCATGTGTATTAGTTGTGTGACTAGATATCGATAATGGTGTAAAAATTGTGAATAGTGTTCTGACAAGCGTACCCATTCCTGTCTTTGAGATCTGCTACTTTCGGACGCCATCATGCGAATGTTCTCGCAAAAGCAGAATGCACATAGATCAGTCCCCTGCGCCTGCTGCAGGGCCTTTACGAGAATGGAATTTAATCGGATAATAATTAATGAAGCATGATAATTAAAGAGATGCCAGCTAGCTAGCTAGTACTACTTAATTACTTACCTTGGGTCGAAACCATTTAAGCTTTTTTTCCATTCGCCTTCCGTGACGCTGATGAACCTTGCCCAAGCCACCGGCCGACAAAGAAAATGAATTAAGGGGTTATTAAATAGTTCATATCATGAAATGACGAACTAAATAGGCTGAGATATATAGTTAATAATGATTGAAATTACCTGTTGACTATCCCAAACAAGATGTTATAGTCAGTATTTGCTTTGAGTAGTGAGTCCAGTATTTCAACTGTTCCGGCGTCAACTTTAATGATATACAAGATCCAGTGAAATCTGCATGCACACACGTTTGCATGTCTTAATTAAGCGGGCATATGTAAGCAAAATCATGTAGTTAGCTAGTAGGCAAAAACAGAGAATTTGTAGTACAAGACAGTGTGACTCACTGGAAGTTGTAAGGAAGTAGTATATCTTCATTGTATTTGAGGCGTTTCAAGAACTCTAGCATGTTGTCCTCTACGGCCTTTTGATGACGTGGATTTATTTTCCATGTGTATTCATTAACGTTGTTTGGGTCAATGAACCCAATGCCAAAGCGTCCACCTTTTCTCATTTCATACATCTTCATCCTGCATAATACCACGTAAAAGAATATAGTGAGGATAATTACAGGTAATGATTGATCAAAAGGATCACTACAGCTAGCTTGGGACTTAAATTACGAGAAAGAAATCACTTACGGACAATAGCAACTAACGATAGATTTGTCGAGTGCGTCTTGATTGTATAACTGAAACAGTTCAGAATACTCAGCAGATGAGCTTTCTCATGGAAGTAATGCTCCTCCTTGACATTCACTATGAGGGACAATCGATTGAAATCTTGGTAATGTTCATGTACCATTGATGCAATTCATACATTCTCGTTGGGAGGTTCTTGACCTTGTCCGCTTGACCAAAGGTTGGCCCGGACATATTTCCGTTTTATTTCATCCTCTGTAAGCACGGGCATGGGCTCGATCTCGAGGAGTTGTCCAACAGTGATGTTGAGAACTTCAGCCTGCATTATATGGTCCTTGGTTATTACCACATTGCCCACCTCGGGAACGTAAACTGTTTGCTCACAATAATATTGGTAGCAGCGTCTTTATCACGTGTTGTTGGCACAACAAGCGAGGGATCGATTGCGCCACTGTTCTCCCAGCTAGGGAATGGTTTTCCCGCATTTTCGACAAATGCTTGTTGTTTGCTCGATCCCGAGCTCACCTCCTTACGTGACGTGCTCGATTTAACTTCCTGATGTGGCGCTCATAGTCTGTGTCAACAGGCTTGGGAGCTGGTGGTTGAGCCATACGAAAGAAGTGGTCAATCGATTCCTTAGGCACTTTCTCCCTTGGCGGCGGTTGCGGTTTCGGTGCAAAATGGGCTTCCACAGGCCTTCGATATGGCTGCGTTTTCCTCCTCGGACCTGTCATAAGGCCTCTGCGGAAGAGGCGTGAGGCTTGGACCATATTTATATCGCTTGACTCACTTTGTACTTCCTGTACTACCTCGACTTGTACCGCCACGCACCAAAGCTGCGGGGTGTCTCTTCTGCGATTGATGAGGCGGCGGAGGCAGTGTGACGGGGCTGAGTTGGACGAGGAGGAGTGGCCTGAAGCTGTGCGGACTTGGAGGAGGTGGCCTGAGGTTGTGCTGGACTTGGAGGAGGAGTGGGACGTCTGTGTGTGGCGGACTTGGAGGAGGAGGAGTGGCACGACACTTTGCCGGACTTGGAGGAGGAGTGGCCTGAGGTTGTGCCGGACTTGGAGGAGGAGTGGACGTCTGACGCTGTGGCGGACTTGGAGGAGGAGGAGTGTCCTGACACTTTGCCGGACTTGGTGGACTTGCAGGAGCGGGAGTCTGCTGACTCGATGGCGGACTTCGACGAGGAGTCGGCTGATGCGGTGTCGGTGGCCTTCAAAAGATGATGCAATCCTTTTTCCATAGGATGATACGATGTTTGGCCTCTTCGAGAAAGTGCTCGTCGTCACCTCCAGGAATGTCAAGTTGTAGCTCCGAATATGGGTCCACCACCTCATCAACCAAGACACGAGCATAGCCCGCTGGAATCGGGTTGCAATGGAAGGTTGCCTTGGGGGGATTTGTAAAAGCAACGGTGTCCGCCACCTTCATGGATATGTTCTTCATTTTGACGTGTAGCTCGCAGTTAGTGTTATCCGTGATGTCATCCACGGGGTATCTATCCAGCATTGCGTCGTCCAGGGCGGAACCCACGCTGCTTCTCAGCATGGATGGGGCGGTGCTATCCAATGCTGGATCATCCGCTAGCTGCTGCATTGTTGAGACCCCTTTGCTAGCTAAGTGAGTCGATCTGCTCCTCTGCCGCTGGAATTTGACTGCCAATTCCGCTTGACTTGCTTCTAGTCCTTGAAGGCGTTCATAGTCTCGCTTCCTCTGCTCCTCCTCCATCTTCCTCTTCTTCTCCTCCACAATCTTCTTTCTCGCACGGGTTCTGTAGTCGTTGTTCCAATCTGAAAACCCCTCATACCACGGAATAGCGCCCTTGCCTCGTGTTCTTCCCGGGTGTTCAGGATTTCCCAGGGCACGCGTAAGCTCGTCGTTCTCTCTGTTGGGCTGGAACACCCCCGATCGTGCCTCTTCTATTGCAACAAGTATCGCATCGTCGGCTCCCTTCAGACTTGCCCTCGTCGAAACATTGCCTGTCTTGGGTCCAACTCCCCCATGCGCATAGAACCAAGTCCTGCACCTAGGGGGCCAGCTCTTAGTAACCGGAGTGACACCTGCATCCTTCATCTCTTTCTCAGACTTATCCCACTTAGGCATTGCCACCGCATAGCCACCTGGCCCCAGCTTATGGAACTTATCCTTTTTTCGGCATTATTCTTGTTTATTCTTGACCGTTCCTTAGCTAATTCCGAATCCTTGAATTTCATGAAATCGTCCCAATGAGCACGTTGGTTCTCTAGTGTTCCCTCGAATACTGGAGTCTTCCTTCCTCCTTGACGTACTTGTCCCATTCCACGATTCTTGTGGTTCTTGAATGCAACCGCCATCTTCCTAAGAGCAGCGTCCTTGACTTTCTGCACATCTGCTTCTGTGAAATGATCTGGTAGGGTGAAATGTTCCATGAGAGTATCCCGAAGAAGTTCTTTTTGTCTTTTGTCGACAAAAGTAACATCTGGACGTGGAGCAGCGTCCTTTTTGTCTTTTTGTCTTTTGTCTTTTGCTGGCTCTCTCCATTCTTGAAGGGAGATCGGGAGTTGGTCCTTCACAACAACTCCGCACTGACGAACGAACTTGTCAACAATCTTCTTAGGCGCTAGTGGTTCGCCATTAGGTCTGATTGCCTCGATATTGTACTTCACGCCCTCCTTCAACTTTTTGTTCGGGCCTCGTTTCGTCCTTTTGCATGAAGATTTGCTCGATCCGGATGGCTGATAGAACAAAGATCAATTTGTTAATATATCTTCAAGTCATTTAAAGCATGTGATGATCACCAGATGCCTGCTTATATAAATATATATACCTCGCCGGTCTTTGTTGTTTCAAGATCAACATTTTCTTCGTCATCATCATAATCATAGTTTATGACTTCATCAATTCGGTCATCGCGATCGAATATCATATCACCCTCTCCGGTGTTGCTTAGAAATTCGGAGCCGTCATAATCTTCTTCATTCTGATCATCATCTGGCCCGTTAGGATGGCGTATCATATCGAACATGGCCTGTTCTCCCTCTCTGCCGGTATTGTCCCCCATAGCTTTTATTTAACTAATCCAAAAGAAATATAAAACAATTTAGTATTCAAATTACATCGTCTCGAATAATAGATATAATCTCAAATACATCGTCTCGAATAATAGATATAATCTCGAAAACATCGTCTCGAATAATAGATATAATCTCGAATACATCGTCTCGAATAATAGATATAATCTCGAATACATCGTCTCGAATAATAGATATAATCTCGAATACATCACTGGCTAGGTAGCTAATAAAGATCTAATACTACAGAAGAATCTAGGACACTCGCGGTTCCTGCGGCGCGGGCTGTGGACGCCCAAAGAGAAGGAACCCTCACAGGATCATAGCTGAAGTGAGATCCCTGAAGAAACTGCCAGGTATTGGAGAACCTGCCGCCCTTTAACGCAACCATGTAGCGATGGACGTGCTCGTCCTCCTCGTTGACACGGCGACGTACCACCTCCGGCGGGGCCGGCTCCCTCCGCACCGAAACTGGCCCACGCGAACGCCACCGAACGAGATCAGGGTCGACGACGGGACCCGGGGCCGGGTTCCTCATCAAGCGGCGCGCCTGCAGCAGCACCTCCCGATGCCAGCCCGACGGAGCCCAGTCCGGACATGGGTCAGCGGACGTCGTCAGCGGATGTGTCGACGGCGAGGATGCGGGCCGCATCGTCGAGAACAAATACTAGCTATATGCCCATAAAAAGTAACATTTTTTAATGATTGGATTTTGATAACTAAAATTTCTAACATTTCTATATAACACTAATTATGCTATCATTGCATATGTCAAAATTCTATATGCTATTTCATACTAATTAAGCATCTAACACTAAAACAGAAAAAACAACTTCTATACACCCATTAAAAAACAGGAAAAACAACATTATATAAAAATTCCATACTAATTAAACACTAATTATATCCATCTAACATGCATTCATACATATATACTAGTGAAAAAATAATAATCTAAAAAGCTAAACTAATTAAACATACAAAATACGTATATACTAATATATACATGCATTCATACATATATACGTGTGTGTGTGTGTGTGTGTTCATCATGCTTGTGTGTGTGTGTATGGGCTCGGGAGGGCGGCGCCATGGTGGCCGGGGCGAGGGAGAGGGGTTAGAGGGGAGAGCTCACAGCGGGCGACGGCGACGGCAGGCGACGGTCAAGCAGCGACGGGTCATGGCGTGACCTGGGACGGCGACACGGGACGGTGCGACGGCGACGGCCCAGGCGGCGCGAAGGAGACGAGGGCGGCGACGGGACGGGCGGCGATGGGGACGGGCCCGAGGCGGCGAAGGAGACGAGGCGGCGACGGGACGGGGCGGCGATGGGGACGAAGCGGCGACGGGACGGCGGCGAGCGTCGATCGATCGGGCGGCGGTGCTTCAATGGGGAAACAGAGGAAGAAACAGAGGAGAATGAAATTTTTCAAGTGTTGTATATATAGAAGGCACCTTTAGTACCGGTTGGAGCCACCAACCGGTACTAAAGGTCTGTTTTGGCTAGCCCAAGCGGCGGAAAGCGACCCCCTTTAGTACCGGTTGGTGGGTCCAACCGGTACTAAAGGCCCCCCCTTTAGTACCGGTTGGTGCCACGACCCGGTACTAAAGGGGGCTTATGCAGCAGTGCGGTGCTTGGCAAGTTTAGTCCAACCTCGCTAGCCGAGGGGCCACCGCACCGGTTTATAAACCCCGTGCGGTCGCTCTCTCGAGCTCCTCTCCAAAGCAGGCCTATTGGGCCTACGTGTTCTTTGCTGCCTGTGGGCCCACTTTCCAGCCTTTTTGCGGGCCTGCATCCTAGCCCAACAACAGGTTGGGTTTCTAGTAAATATGCAGGCCGCTCTGGCCTAGTAGGCGGGCTTTTATTTATTTATTTTTGTGTTGTTTTTTGTGTATTTAGAGTTTCTTCGTGAATATTTTTGCTTTAGTCGTATGAAAGAATTTGTTTGCACATAAAATTTCTTCGCTTCAAATGCCAAAACACATAACTACCCTAACTATTACAGAGATTCCCCTCCGGGTGTGAAACACAGAAGAAAGTGATGATAGTGAAGCCGATCACATCCTGCATCTTTGGGCGTGAAACTTTTTCTTCGCATGTGTCCCTTTCTTGGCGCGTAACCATGGAAAATCTTCATCATTTAACGGGATGCTCGGGTCAATATTCACTGTGAATGGAGCAATTTCATCAAACTTTTCATAATCTTCTGACTTGTCTGTCTTGTCATCCACTCCCACGATGTTTCTCTTCCCACAAAGAACTATGTGCCGCTTTGGCTCATCATACGATGCATTCGCTTCCTTATCTTTTCTTTTTCTTGGCTTGGTAGACATGTCCTTCACATAGAAAACCTGTGCCACATCATTGGCTAGGACGAATGGTTCGTCTACATACGCAAGATTGTTGAGATCCACTGTTGTCATTCCGTCTTCGGGTCTTCTTCCGTTACCCCGCCTCGTGTCATATTGACCCATTTGCACCGAAACAAAGGGACCTTTAAACCACGCCGATAGTCAAGTTCCCATATGTCCTGTATATAACAATAATATGTTTACTTTCCTTATTGGTTTCTGCATCAAAGCGGACACCACTGTTTTGGTTGGTGCTCTTCTTATCTTGGGCGATCGTGTAAAATGTATTACCATTTATCTCGTACCCTTTGAAAGTCATTATATTCGAAGATGGTAACTGGGACAACAAGTACATGTCATCTTCAATAGAGGTGTCATGCATGGTGCGTATGCGCAACCAGTGGCGAAACTCCTGGTTTGTTCACGTGTAATCCGGTCATCGAGACCGCTCGGTGTTTGGAGCGTAGCAAATTCTTGTGTTCATCCATATACGGAGCCACCAAGGCGGAATTCTGTAGAACTGTGTAGTGTGCTTCGGTGAGAGAATGTCCGTCCATACATATTATTTGTTCCTCCTAGCGTGCCTTTTCCATCCGATGCGCCCTTATGCATGATTCAGGAACACCAATCGGCTTAAGGTCAGGAATAAAGTCAATACAAAACTCAATGACCTCCTCATTTTGATGGCCCTTGGAGATGCTTCCTTCTGGCCTAGCACGGTTATGAACATATTTCTTTAAGACTCCCATGAACCTCTCAAAGGGAAACATATTGTGTAGAAATACAGGACCCAAAACGTTAATCTCTTCGCATAGGTGAACTAGGACGTGCGTCATGATGTTGAAGAAGGATGGTGGGAACACCAACTCGAAACTGACAAGACATTGCACCAAATCATTCCGTAACCTTGGTATGATTTCTGGATCGATTACCTTCTGAGAGATGGCATTGAGAAATGCACATAGCTTCACAATGGCTAATCGAACGTTTTCCGGTAGAAGCCCCCTCAATGCAACCGGAAGCAGTTGCGTCATAATCACGTGGCAATCATGAGACTTTAGGTTCTGGAACTTTTTCTCTGCCATGTTTATTATTCCCTTTATATTCGACGAGAAGCGGACGGTACATTAATATCGAGCAGGCATTCAAAGAAGATTTCCTTCTCTTCTTTGGTAAGAGCGTAGCTTGCATGACCCTGATGTATGCCGTCTTCTCCGTGCATACGTTGCTGGTCCTCCGTGCCTCAGGTGTATCTTTTGTATTCCCATACACGCCCAAGAAGCCAAGCAGGGTCACGCAAAGATTCTTCGTCACGTGCATCACGTTGATTGCAGAGCGGACCTCTAGGTCTTTCCAATATGGCAGGTCCCAAAATATAGATTTCTTCTTCCACATGGGTGCACGTCCGTCAGCGTCCTTTGGAACAGGTTGTCCGCCAGGACCCTTTCCAAATATCACCTTCAAATCCTTGACCATATCATGTACATCAGCACCCGATGCGGTGGCGAGGCTTCGTCCGGTGATCCGCCTCACCTTTGAAATGCTTGCCTTTCTTTCTTACGGGATGCCTGCTCGGAAGAAATCGGCGATGTCCCGAGTAAACATTCTTCTTACAACTATTCAAATATATCTTTATCGGTATCATCCAAACAGTGCGTGCATCCGCGGTATCCCTTGTTTATGCATCACGAAAGGTTACCGAGAGCAGGCCAATCATTGATGGTCACGAACAGCAACGCCTTTAGGTCAAATTCTTCCCCCATGTGCTCATCCCCCGCACGAACACCTGTTCCATTCCACAGTTGTAAGAGTTCTTCAACTAATGGCCTTAGGTACACATCAATGTCGTTGTCGGGTTGCTTAGGGCCTTGGATGAGCACTGGCATCATAATGAACTTCCGCTTCATGCACAACCAAGGAGGAAGGTTATACAAACATAGAGTCACAGGCCAGGTGCTATGGTTGCTGTTTTGCTCCCCAAAAGGATTAATGACATCTGCGCTTAGACCAAACCATACGCTCCTTGCGTCATCTGCAAACTCCTTCCCGTACTTTCTTTCGATTTTTCTCCACTGCGACCCGTCAGCGGGTACTCTCAACTTTCCGTCTTTCTTACGGTCTTCTCGTGCCATCGCATCGCCTTGGCATGCTCTTTATTTTGGAACAAACGTTTCAACCGTGGTATTATAGGAGAATACCACATCACCTTGGCAGGAATCTTCTTCCTGGGGCGCTCGTCCTCGACATCACCAGGGTCATCGCGGCTGGTCTTATAGCGCAATGCACCACATACCGGGCAAGCGTTCATATCCTCGTACTCACCGCGGTAGAGGATGCAATCATTAGGGCATGCATGTATCTTCTGCACCTCTAACCCTAGAGGGCAGACAGCCTTCTTTAACCGTGACGTACTCTCGGGCAATTCGTTGTCCTTTGGAAGCATATCCTTTATCGTTACCAAGCAACTTTCCAAATCCCTTGTCGAGATACACCATTCTCTGCCTTCCATTGCAGCAATTCCAAGTGTGGTGCCCAGCTTTTTCTTGTCACCTACGCAATTCGGGTACAACAATTTTTGTGATCCTCTAACATGCGCTGCAACTTCTTCTTCTCCAAATCACTTGCGCAGTTTCTCTTTGCATCGGCAATGGCCCGACCTAGATCATCAACGGGCTCATCGATGCCTCTTCTTCAGCTTCTTCCCGCATTGCGGCTCAGCTTCTTCCGCATTACTGGCTCAGCTTCTTCCCCCATTGTTGTATCATCGTATTCAGGGAACCCATGGCCATGATAGCTGTCGTCGTCCTCTTCTTCTTCATTGTCTTCCATCATAACCCCTCTTTCTCCGTGCTTGGTCCAAACATTATAGTGGGGCATGAAACCGGACTCAAACAGGTGGACGTGAATGGTTCTTGGCGTGGAGTAATTGCGACCATTCTTACAGCCAAACACATGGACAAGGCATAAAACCATCCGCCCGCTTGTTTGCCTCAGCGGGTTGGTGAAAAGTATGCACGCCCTCAACGAACTGGGGAGAGCATCGGTCATCGTACATCCATTGCCGGCTCATCTTCATTACACAACACCGAATAGACCAAATTAATACAAGTTCATACATAAAGTTCATACAACACTTAAATGCAACAAACAAATAACTCTCTAGCTAAAGCATTTAAATGCAACAACAAATGCGATCAAGATCGCAACTAAGGTAACAATTGATCCAACAGCATAATGATACCAAGCCTCACTATCGATGGCATATTTTCTAATCTTTCTAATCTTCAAGCGCATTTTCTCCATCTTGATCTTGTGATCATCGATTTACATCGGCAACATGCACCTCCAATTCCATCTTCTCCCCCTCAATTCTTTTCAAATTTTCTTTCAAGTACTCGTTTTCTCTTTCAACTAAATTTAACCTCTCGACAATAGGGTCGGTTGGAATTTCCGGTTCACATACCTCCTAGATAAAAATATCTATGTCAACATGATGGGCATAATTTGTCATAAACACGAAATGCAACAAATAGTTTTAAAAGAGAATATACCACATCCGAATCATAACAAGGACGAGGGCCGACGGGACGGATATCAAAACCATGGCACTATGTATAACAAACAACGACGGGTAAGATAATTATACGAGTAACTATATATCCAAATCACACAAACATCAATTTTTATATAAAATTTCATGAACAAGAGGCTCACCACAAGGTGGTGCCGGCTGACGGACGGTCTTGAGCGATCGGACGGTGGTTATGACGGAGATTTAGAAGGCACTAAGTAAAACACACCTACATATGCAAACTAAGTGTTATTTTTGACCTCAAATTGCATATAAATCAAATACTAGCACATATATATATTTCCTCCCAAATTACTAAACTCACAAATTAATCACTATATAAAGCATTGCAAGAGCTAATCTAGCAATGAGAGATGAAAGGACAAAGTTGCTAACCTTTGTGATCATTTGAATGGATGGGGGCCTTCAAATCTTGACAAATTTTGGGCAAAATGTGTGATGAGCTCGAGAGGAAGAGGGAAGAACAGAGGAGAGGGAAAGGGGAAGAACAGAGCGAGCTCGGGTGGGCGAAGGGTTTATGTAGATTTACCTTTAGTACCGGTTCGTGCCAAGAACCGGTACTAAAGGGCCTGGAGGGGCCCCAGTCGACAACATCCCGCCACCACTCATTAGTACTGGTTCGTGGCACGAACCGGTGCTAAAGGTTCGCCACGAACCGGTACTAATGAAAGCGGCCCGGCTAGCTGTTGGAACCGGCACTAATGTATACATTAGTGCCGGCTCAAATTCAAACCGGCACTAATGTGCTTCACGTTTGACCCTTTTTCTACTAGTGATTTCTAACATACTCAAAAACAAAAACAAACTGGATATTCATAAACTATGGAAAACTCTACCCCAAGTCGATGTATAATTTGTGTATGTTTAAGTTTAGATAAGTTAGATTTAAATTATTCAAACTTAAAAAATTAAAATAAAAAACAGATGATATCTATGCCTGCGGTTATGCCGTAGGCATAGTTCTCGGGGCTACCAGGAGGCGCCATGTGGCGGGGCTATGCCTACGGTCTTGCCCTAGGCCGTCGGCATAGCTCTGCCACGTGGCAGCTCCTAGTAAAGAAAACAAATGATATTTATGCCGACGGCCGCTGTCAGGGCCGTCGGCATAGATTTGACGGCGTCAGCCCGCCGTCTATCCCCGTGCGACTAGGGACACCTCTACGCCGACGGCCTTACTATGCCTACGGCTGCCGTAGGCATAGATGGAGCTACGCCGACGGCCTTACTATGCCTACGACTGTCGTAGGCATAGATGGAGCTACGCCCATGGCTTTTCTATGCCTATGGTATTCGACAGGCCGTCGGCATAGCTCCATCTATGCATACGGCAGCCGTCGGCATAGATAAGGCTGTAGGCATATAAGGTTATTCTGGTAGTGAACGGGGCTTGGCGCCATGGGTCTGCAAGGAGGAGTTTGTTCATGGGTGGGGTTTCGGAGTTGTGCTCGGTGCGGTGGTTGGAGCGGCGGGCCTCGTGTGGAGCTGCTCGTTTTCTGCAGAGGCGGATGAGTGTGGTTCTCTGGAGGGCTCCCGCGACTAGGGTTCCTCCTCCCGCTCCTCCCCGCCGCCACCGGCCGCCCTCCCCTCCCGTCGCCTCCGGACACCGGCCGCACGCTGCGTCAGCGCCCTCCTCCCTCCCTCCCTCCCCTATTTGTTCGCTCGCCCTCCCCCAGCGGGCGTCGGGCGGACCTGCATCCTCCTCTCCTCCAGCCCTACCTCCCGTCCTTCTCCTCCCGCTGCCGCCCGGTGAGGTCCGTGGCCCCTACCCTTGATCTTGGCGCCCGTGGGCCGTTCTTCCCCGCACACTTGGGAGGCGCGGGGCCTCCTGGCGGCGGTGCAGCTCGCCAGCAGCGGTGCGGTATGGCGCGGGCCGCTGGGTTCTCGGTGGGGCGGCGCGGCTGTTGGTCGCGGGGCGGTGTGGCGGTGATGGTGGCCGGCGACGCCCGGGCGGCCCAGATCTGGGCCCTTTCAGGCTCCATCTGGGCTAGGACGGGCCGGCGGCTTGGTGCGCGGCGACGCTGCTCCCTGGTTGGTGGCGAGGAGGCAGTGGTCTGCGGGCGGTGGCGGCTTCTTCGGCCGGCGAGCTGCAGCGTGACGGCAGGGGCTGTCTGGACCCTTTTTGGGTCCGGCCGGGCCTTGGCGCCTGGCAGGCCCCTTGTCCGTGCGTCCGGTCGGCTCCGCGGCGGCGGTGGTGGTTGTCCCCTCACGTCGGTGATGTTGCGGATGCCCCTGAGGCCACTATCTCTTCTCCCGTCCTTCAGGTCTCGTGTCGGTGACCTCAGGGAGACGGGGAAGTTGATTTGGTGACCGTGGTGGCACATGTTGGTGGGCGGCATGATGGGCGGTGCACTATGATTCGTCTGGGGTGGTGTTGGGGGTTTGGGTTGGGAGAAATCTCTGGCGGCTCGTCCGGCCCCGACACGTCGACTCCTGTGGGTGCCGCCGGACCTTCCTGAAGGGCGTCGGGTACACCTCCCCACTGCCCAGCGTGCGGAAACCCTAGGACTAGTCCGGGCAACAGCGGCGTCGTCGTTGCCTCCTTCTTGAAGGTTTTTCTTGGTACGTGGCGCTTCGGAGTGCTGGGAGAGTGGTGGTACTTCTCCGGAGGGTGCAGCGGTTGCCGGTAGTCTTCGTTTCGTTGATCTGCCGTTGTTGGCATTTGTTTCTCTTTCTTTTTTCTCTGTTTTTCTTTGGGCTTATTTGTGCTGCGCCCCAGCACCTATCGTTGGATGTATCGGTGGTTGCTTTGTAATACAAAGCGGGGGAAAACCCTTTTTCTTAAGTGTGGTTCTCTGGATCTGGGGCGGCGGCCCTAATGGTGGTTTGGCCCTACTAATCTTCGTCAGCCATGGCGTCTTTCTGTCGGACGTTAACCTCTTCAATCTGGCCACTGACGTGTTTCGTTCTTCCTTGTCAAAGGTCTATACAGATTGGCGTATGTCGCCCCTGAATTTCTAGATCCGAAAGGCTCCGGTCGCGCGCGCTCATATTATCAGCCAGCACGGCTTCAAAAGGGAGCGACGCAAAGCTTCACTTTCTTATCAGAGTCATGGGGCATGTCTAAGTCAAGATTCTCAAGTCACTGATAGAGGTGGAGAAAGTCATGGCGGCTGCGATTGGAGGTCTTGAACCGTTGGCGGAAAGGTGTACTAGATGCGGTGAAGACTGCATGATAGGTGTTTGGTGAATTGCAATAGCGACCTCGGCAAGCGGGGGCGGCAGCACTGGAGGACTGCAATTTTGGTGGTGCTCCTCGAGTACCGAGTCTCGATTCACATGGTGAAAACCCAAGGTCTGACCTTCATTGCTTGTACCTGGCAATGGCCTTATTGAAGGCATTGTTTTTGGGTGAACTCGGACTTTCTCTAGGGTGAAAACTCAAGATCTTCGATCGGGTAAGGACAATGCTAGTGCATTGTTTCCTTCTTGGAGTCGTTGCTTTTGGAGAACCTCTTTTGTAAGCCAGGTGTTGTCTTTGGTGGTGGTTAGAGTGCTGTTGTTGCTAGTGATTGATCATCGTGGCGGGGCTTTTTCTTCTTATTATTTTTATTATCTTTTTTGGTTGTGTGTATCCTTGATGTCTTTGGACATCTTGTTTGTACAGAGGCCGGATGTAATTGATATATTTGTGATATCAATGTATTCCTTTTCTCGAAAATCAAAAGCATAGTGATTTCTGTAGGGGAAAGATGTGAGCAATTTGAAATACGTGGTGGCCAATGAAGTGAAAATCATGCTATTAAAAAAGAGGGTTAATTGTGAAATGGAGATAAAATTAGTCAAGGAAATGTTAAGTGTTCATCCCTCTAAAACAGGGAAACCATGGACTCTATAGTATGAACCACGCAAATAAAGGGTGAAGTTAAGGTTAGCTTCGAAACATATCTCTCCACAACAATGCTGAAGTACAGAAAAACAATATAACTCAAGCAAACAAAAAAAAGATACCTCCTGCACATTGTGCCACAACGCAACCCTCAGGATCAACGCAGTCCTCAGGTCGAGGCTCTTCGACCGGGTAAAATGGGTTATTCTTGGGCAGCTGGCACCTGAAAACCTTCACACTGCAACACAATTCATCCACTACAGGCAATGAACAGGAGAAACGGAAAACTGTTTGATTTAAAACTTGAGAGCAATCAACAAATATACTAGCAGTACCTTCTAAGACTTCCTGCCCTGTCTTTCCCTTGCTCATGCTGGTCTTGCATCAAGCAAGACATGGATGGACACATGAACACAAAGAATGTGCGGTGGCAGGCTGTCTCCTTCCATTTAATTGGCGCCTGGAGCTGCACAAAAGCATGCCGAATTTGTTGCCAATCCCTGTATGTAGCAGAGGTGATCATCATAGAAAGTTAACGAATGAAACCTGGAGGACGAAACGCAGCGAGTCGCCACAGATGCCGCATCTACTCGACTCGCCGGACGGCAAATTGACAGGATCAAGCCAGGCCTGAACAAAAGAAACATATGTATATAGCGGTCAGAGAGAAGCTCAGATGGGGCATCAAAATCTAACATATCTAACATGTAATGCAACAGAACATATATAGTTGTGTATGGACCGGGGCACCGCCAGCTTTGTCGTGGAAGTGTTGGGGGAGAAGGAGATGCCAGCCCGATGGTTCCTTTGGCTCCTCCGCGACTTATAAGGTCACCTGCGGCTCTTCCAAGCCCTCATCGTCGTCGTGATCATCTATGCCTTCGTGGTCGCCTTCGGAAACTGCAACGGGCCTTGGGTCCTCTTCGAGGTGATGTGGAGGTTCTGCAGCGTGCTGGTGTCCAGTTCCATCTTTGTTGAGACTTGGCGGCGGCCGCCGTGGCGGAGTATAACTCGGACGTGGCGGCGGCGGCGGCAAAACCCTACTTCTGTTGGCTCGTGTCGCTCTAGTCACCTTTGTCGTTTCGTTGGAAGGATCGACCCCACCGCTTTTTTTTTTGGGAAACCTCCCACGTGATCGGATTTTTTTTTTAGCATCAGTACAGACATAAGCGCTCATATACACGCGCATACACTCATCCCTATGAACGCACACACGCACACCCTACCCCTATGAGCATCTTCGAGAGACTGAGCCGGCATATCATCTTGAGATTTACGAAGTCACCGTAGGCGCCTCGTCGTCGACGGGAACGTCTCCTCCCATTGACGCATCGCCGGAAATCCTGAAATAAATCCAGAAATAATGCGAGCACCAGGATTTGAACCCTGGTGGGTTGGGGATACCACTGTCCACCTAACCAACTCAACCACAGGTGTAGATTTTTTTTTTTAAATTGGCCGCCTAGTCGGTCATTGGATTTATGGCGAGATGAGTTTTTTTTTGCGGGGAAAAAGGAATTCTCATTACTCAAGCTTCTCAGCGAGAGCCAGGTTTACAACAAAATCCATCCCGGCAGTAAGCCAGACTGCTGTGCGCGGAGTGCTACGGCCATAGGCGGCCAGCTCATGACTAATCCTGTTCTGCAGACGGCTACAAAGAGTAAAAGAGATCTCCCTAGCATCGCTTCCAGCCAACCTATGAATCTCCTCTATAAGTGCACGATGTGATGATCTATCCATCTCGCGCGCTGTAATCATCGACACCGCCTCCGCTCTATCCAACTCAACCAGAATAGGTAGGTTAGATCGGTGCAAGGCCAGCTCCAAGCCTTCTCTGCACGCTGCTAGCTCCGCCTCTAAAGCATTGTCGCATGTACGTAGCTCCCTACATGCGCTGTAGATGATCTCGCCTCTGTCATCACGCATGATCATACCTCCTCCCGCCGCACCTGTGGCCGCTATGTAGCTCCCATCCGTGTTCAACTTAACCAAGCCCGGCTGGGGCGGTACCCAGTGTGCGCGCACCTTGGGCACCGTACTTTCTGGAGGGCGTGGTGGTGAAGGCAGGACCACCATCTTCCCTTTCTCTAGGTTACCATCAGGATGTTGCTGTATGCACAGGAGTGAGTTGATGTATCCGTGCAAAAAGCGTTGAGAGGCTTCGGCAGTGGGCGGCGCCTTGTCGTGTGTGATCTCATTCCGGACATGCCATACTCTCCACATGGTCATGAGCACCACCAGTCTCGCCGTCTCATCCAAGGGGTCCAGCAGTGAAAAGATCCACTCTGGGCCAGTGTTGACGATGGCCTCCACCTTGGGGATGTTCTAGTCCAAGGCCATAACTCGCCAGAGCTCTCTTGCCAGGGGACACCTGCAAAGCGCATGGAATCCATCCCCGTGTTCAACACCACACAAGGGGCAAATGTCAGTAAGCTCGAGGTGTCGCGAGGCTTTATTGGCCCAAGTAGCAAGTGAGTTGGTGAGGACTCTCCAAGCGAACACGCGTACCTTAGGGGGAGCATGGCACCCCCATATGATCTTCCAGATGGCGCGATGACCATCCGGTGCCCTGCTCGTGGCGGAAGCCGAAGGACGCTCGCGCTCGTCCATGGCGAGCGATGGCGGACGAGCGGTGAAGATACCGTTCCTCTCCGGTGCCCATGCAATAATATCCTCGGTGACGCGGGTCGACGTATGGATACTGGTGATGACGTCGACATCTGCAGGGAGGAAGTAGCGGCGGAGCAGGTCCATGCGCCAGGACCCCTCGCCATCCAGGAGCTCCGCCACCCTACTTAGGCGGCACGTACCCTGCATGGATATGGGTTGGCGTGATGGCTCCCTAGGTAGCCACCGGTCTCGCCAAATGCGGATGTCCTGCCCGCCCCTGACACGCCATATGATGCCCTTTTTCAAGAGCTCGAGGCCATGCTGAATCGCCTGCCAAGTCGGAGATGCATTCCCCAAGAATACCGTATCTTCGAGGCGCCCGTCGTGATAGTACCTTGCCTTGAGAACCTGCGCACATAAGATGGTGGGATTAGTTAGCAAACGCCAAGCCTGTCTCGCTAGGAGCGCCTAGTTGAAGAGGCGGTAATCTCTGAATCCCAAACCACCCTTGCTTTTTTGAGCTTGTATCCTTGGCCATGCTATCCAATGTGTTTTCCGCTTGCCTTCCGATGCCCCCCACCAAAAATTCCGGACCATTCTGTTCAGATCATCGCAGATAGACATAGGTAACTTGAAAACACTCATAATATACGTAGGGATGTCCTGAGCTACTGCCTCGATCATAGTCTCCTTGCCAGCCAGAGAGAGGGTGTCGCCCCACGCAATAATCCTTTTCAACAACCGGGACTGCAGATTCTGAAATTTACCTCGCGACATGCGACTCTCGGGCGTTGGAAGGCGTAGGTACTTTTCCTCAAAAGTAACAGTACCAATATGGAGAATATCTCTCACCACGTCTTGCATCATCGCGAGATGAGTTTCAGATTCAACTGTCAGTTTTGCAAGAAAGTCGATGTTGCGCTTAGACGTCTGCGACAGAGTCTCTACTCCTAATGTCTCAGTTGATAGTCTCCGCTAGTTAATTTTCGTCCCACTTACCATGGTTTTTTTCGTCCTCCCTCTCTCCTCCCACACGTACACCAAAAAATCCAAACAAAACCACATAAAGAGGGAGCGGTGCCTCCGGCCCCTCGCACGCCTCGCACATGCCTCAACAAAAAAAAATCAGCGAAAAAAGATCTACGAAAAAAACCCACGAAAAAAATCCACGACTCGCACGCACGAGCAAGTCGGCCCTCCAGAGTGCCCTCGAGTGAGGCTTCCAGATCCCTTCGCCGCCAGCCCTGACCTCCTCCCCGGCTCCCGGCGCCGGCCGCCCCCATCTCCTCCCCCGATCCTGGCTCGCCCCGCCCCCACCTTCTCCCTCACTCCCGGCGCCGCCCGGCCCCCATCTTCTCCCTCACTACCTCCAACATCCCTGGATCCCGGCGCCGTCCCTGTCAGGCCCGTTGCGGGTGTAGTTATATCTTCAGATAAGCTTAGCTGTTCGGTTCAGTAGTGGGACGGCTTAGATCGCTCCTCACCTCTCCAATGCTTGTCGCTAGCCGTTAGATATTACTGTACCGTTTCATTGCTGTTAGTTACTTTTCAGGCTGTTGCCAGTACACTGTCCACCTATAAAAGCAGCCGGGTTGTGGCTGTCTTGGCATCGAATCTTTTGTGAGAATTGCCGTGATGGCTAAGTAAACATATAGATAATACAGATACCCTAGATCTGGGCGAGTTTTCCCCATTTCTTCCCCCAAAATCCACTGTCTGTGATCTGAATTATAGCTCGGTCCTGACAAATTGGTATCAGTAGCTAGCGATTCCTTGGCGATAACGTTCTCGAGCGGGCAGAAAATTGGTTCTCCTCCAAGTATTCCCACCCAATTCCCACCCTCTTCTCTGGTGTCGATGGCGGCGTGGTGGCGGTGATCGACGGCGGCGTAGGCGGTGGTGCACTGTTCGGGTACAGATCAGTCGAGCCGGAGCGGTTGGTTGAGCTCACTGCTCAATTGGTAAAATTCCGCGTCTGATGCACTGATCCGTGTACCTTGGCGGCGTGGATCGAGGTGGCGGCAGGATCTGGAGTGAGGAAAGGTTGCGGGGACTCCCGTTGTAAAATCCCTTACTTCTTCTTCAGATCAGGGCGATGGGTCGTGCAAAGGCGATCGACGAGGCGGATCTGCAAGACATGTTATCCCTGAGAGATGGTGTGGGAATCATGCAGAAGGACCAGGCTCAGATGCAAGCTGACATGGCCAAATTGCATGATGATGTGCACTCTATCAGCTCTAAGCAAGGGGAAATTGCAATTCAAGTGGGCAATATTGAACAGGTTGTTCTGGATTTAGGCAAACAACTCCCGACTATCAACTCAGTGTTACAAGCCTTAGTCAAAGCACTAGTACATGGAAATTCTACTGATGTACCTTCCAGCTCCCAACAGAGACCTAAATCACCCATAGTATCGCAAGAACAGTTGCAAAACCAAGCACTCAGAACAGAGCAATTAAGGAAGCAATTGGAAGCAGAAAAAGAGAAAACAAGGCAACTGGAAGAGTTGCAACTCCACAATCTCCCTCCAGTTAGAGTTACCAAACCAGCAGTTCCTCCTAGTTATGAGCAGCAGGGCAGAACAGAGCAGGCAAGCCCTTTGGGTACTCCAGTAAACACCACACAACATCCTTATATTCCTGCCTTTCAGCAGTACAACCACCAAAGCAGAGATAGGCAGTTGTGGCAGGATATGCTAAAACATATGAGCAAGACATGCAGTGTCAATTCATGAAATCCATAACAAAAGGACCTAAAATGGATTTTCCTAGATTTGAGGGAGAAGATCCAGTGGGATGGATTAAGTAGTGCAACAAGTACTTTCAAATGTCAGGTGCACCAGAAGAATATAAAGTATCTCTGGCCCAATTATACATGATTGGTGAGGCAGATGTATGGCTCCGAAGATCTGTGTTACTAAAGAAGAAAGTGTCATGGAAAGAATTCTGCACTGAGGTTACTAAAAGATTTTCCACACAAGGCTCGTATGACTTAATTGAAAATTTTAATTCAGTTAAGCAATCAAACAGTACCGTGTCTGAGTATACAAAGCTATTTGAAGATCTCATGGCTGATGTCCAAGAAGAAAATCCAGAGCTAGGTGAATCTTGGTTTGTCAGATGTTATGTAAATGGTTTAAGGGAAGGAATAAAGTTCCAAATCAGACCTTTGAGACATCAAACACTGACAGATGCATATTGGTTAGCTAGAGATGTGGAACCTTGTCATCCACCTGTGGCTGTAACTGCAAAAAGGACAACTGTTCCTTACAACAACTACTATCAGAAGAGCAATACAAATTATCCTCCCAAAGTGAATGTTGCTCCTGTTATACAACAACAGTTCCCTATCAGACACACTGAACTTCCAGCCAGTACTGCTTAGAAAATTAGAAAAGTGGGAGAATGCTGGAGATGTGGGGACAAATGGGTACATGGGCATAAATGTAAATTAGTACCTAATGTCCAAGCAATGCAACAAGAACAAGAAGAGCCAGTCACTTATGACATAGAGGAACCACGGTTAGAAGAGCAGGCAGAACAAGTGGATGAAGGTGATCAAGCTATGTTTATATCTGCTTTTGCATTGGGTCAGCAACTTGCAGTCCCAACACCAACAGTAATCATCCATATAAATGGAAAAATAGCAGTTGCACTGTTGGATTCAGGCAACACCACATCTTTCATAAATCAAGACTTTGCATTTAAAGCAAACTGCAACTTGTTACCTGTCAAGCCTAGAAGAATTGCAGTTGCCGGGGGAGGCATATTAACATCTACTGCAGTTGTCCCTAACTGCCAGTTTCAGATTTCTAAAATGACACTTTCACACAATTTTAGAACCCTAGCACTACCAAGTCATGATGCAATATTGGGATATGATTCGTTTACTGTTGTCAGTCCTGTTTCTTTTGACATTCCTGCAAAACAGTTCAGTTTTACACATGGAGGAAAGCAAACAGTATCTACAGCAGTATTCACTACTCCTGCTAGTGTGAAAGAAGTTCCTGTTAAGAAAGTGAAGAAACTGTTGGACAAAGGACCTGAAGTTTTCTTGTGTCAAATAAATAATATACTTATGGATGCACCAGAGGATTTTAAAACTCCCCAATAAATACAGAAATTATTGTTGGAGTATGCTGACCTCTTTGAGGAACCTAAATCCCTGCCTCCTCATAGAGCCCTGGACCACACAATTCCTCTAGTGGAGGGTGCTACTCCACCACAAGTTAGACCTTACAGGGTGCCTCAAAACCAGAAAAGAGAAATGGAGGAACAGATCAAGAAGTTGCTGGCTGCACCCCTCATCAGACACAGTCAAAGTCCCTTTGCAGCTCCTGTAATTTTAGTGAAAAAGAAAGATGGATCAATGAGGCTCTGCACAGATTACAGGAAACTGAATTCTCTTACAATTAAAAACAAGTTCCCCATACCTGTTATAGAGGACCTTTTGGATGAATTGCATGGAGCAAATTATTTCACCAAACTGGATTTGAGGCCTGGATATCACCAAATCAGAATGTCACCTGAGGATATACACAAGACTGCTTTCAGAACATTCCTGGGACATTTTGAATTTCTGGTAATGCCATTTGGACTATCAAATGCTCCTGGCACATTCCAAGAATTAATGAATACCATATTTGCACCTTATTTGAGGAAATTTGTGTTGGTATTCTTTGATGATATTTTAATCTTCAGCAAAACCTTCAAGGAACACTTAGAACATATAAAGTTGGTGTTGGAACTTTTAAGAGAACATCAACTGTTTGCCAAACTGTCCAAGTGTGTTTTTGCAGCCCCACAAGTGGAATATTTGGGACATGTGATTTCTGCAAATGGAGTAGCCACTGACCTAGAAAAGATTTCTGCCATAGCTGACTGGCCAATACCTGAGAATATCTCAAAACTTAGAAGTTTTTTGGGTTTGGCTGGATATTATAGAAGATTCATAAAAGGATATGGTGTTATTTGCAGACCTCTGCATGATTTGCTCAAAAAGGGAAATTTCCACTGGTTATCTGAACATACACAAGCCTTCCAACAACTGAAACAAGCCTTGACATCTGCCCCTGTTTTGGCTTTGCCAGATTTTTCTCAACCATTTATTCTGGAAACTGATGCTTCAGGGAAGGGAATTGGAGCTGTTCTGATGCAGCAGGGCAGGCCAATATCTTATTATAGTGCATCCCTATGCCCTAGAAATGTTGCTATGTCCACATATGAAAAAGAAGCCCTGGCTATTTTGGAGGCATTAAAAAGATGGAGACATTACTTATTAGGGAAAGAGTTGATCATTAAAACTGACCAACAATCCCTAAAGTTCATAACTGATCAGAAAATCACTGAAGGGGTGCAGCACAAACTAATGAGGAAGCTGTTGGAGTTCAACTTCACTATTCAGTACAAAAAGGGCCTTCAAAACAGAGTAGCCGATGCACTATCCAGAGTTCTTCCTAAATGCATGGCTATTTCTACAGTTACTCCTACTTGGGCAGAAGATCTACTGGCAAGTTATCAACAAGACCCTACCAGCTTGCAGTTACTGGAAAAACTCCTCCTTCAAGGGAGTAATACATTGCCAGATTACTCTCTTGCAGCTGGAATTATAAGATACAAGGGAAAAATTTATGTGGGCAACTCCCCTGAACTGTAGCAAAATTACTTGCAACCTTGCACAGTTCTCCTGTAGGAGGTCATTCAGGGAGGAGAGCAACCTATCACAGAGTGAAAAGCATTTTCTACTGGCCTGGTCTAAATGCAGCTGTAGAAGCTTTCATTGCTTCCTGTCCTGTTTGTCAGAGAGCCAAGCATGAGAATTGCTTGCAACCTGGACTGCTAGAACCTCTGCCTATTGCTGATATGGCCTGGCAGCACATCTCAATGGATTTTTTTGAGGGACTGCCCAAATCAGAAGGGAAGGATGTGATATTGGTAGTAGTAGATAGGTTTACAAAATACTCTCACTTTATACCCCTGTCTCATCCTTATTCAGTAATGAGTGTGGCTCAAGCATTTGTGGATACTATAATCAGATTGCATGGCCCTCCAAAAATCATTATATCTGACAGGGATAGAATTTTCATCAGCCAACTCTAGAAAGAAATCTTCTCTGCATTAAAAGTGGACCTCAGATACAGTACTGCCTATCACCCTCAAACTGATGGCCAGACTGAGCATGTCAATCAGTGTTTGGAAACTTATCTGAGATGCATGACTACAGCTGCTCCTACCAAGTGGCTATCCTGGCTCTCTTTGGCAGAATTCTGGTATAATTCAACTTACCATACTGCCATTCAAATGTCTCCCTTCCAAGCCCTGTATGGATTTCCTCCTCCCCTCATATCAGAATTAGCAATACCTAGACCTGAGGATGAAGAAGCACAGGACTTCCTAACTGCCAAACCGCAAATTTTACAGCAACTCAAAGATAATCTGGTGTTGGCACAAAACAGAATGAAGAAGTATGCTGATACTAAGAGGATTGAGAGAAGTTTCCAAGTTGGAGACCCAGTTTACTTAAAGATGGCTCCTTACAGATTAGCAGCATTTGGATTCAGAGGCGCTTTGAAGTTGCAAAACAAATATTATGGTCCTTTTCTGGTCATTCAGAGAGTGGGCAATGCAGCTTACAAATTGCAGTTGCCTAGTGCAGCGCAAATACATCCAGTGTTCCATGTGAGCCAGTTAAAGAAGCACATTGGGGATAAGTCTATACCTGATCCTAATCTACCACTAGTCAACCAGGATGGAACAGTCAAAATGGGACCAGAGGAAGTTCTAGGGGTTCAACAAGTTCCTCGACACAACTTGCCAGTGGTGCAATTGCGTATCAAATGGATCAACTTGTCGTCGGACGATGCAACATGGGAAGACGCAGATTTTATCAAGTATACATTCGCGGAGTTCTTCAACAACACTACAAGAGCATGGCGTGAAGCAGCAGTAACGTCGTGAGGACACGTCGAGACTCAAGGAGGGGGCAATGTCAGGCCCGTTGCGGGTGCAGTTATATCTTCAGATAAGCTTAGCTGTTCGGTTCAGTAGTGGAACGGCTTAGATCGCTCCTCATCTCTCCAATGCTCGTCGCTAGCCGTTAGATATTACTGTACCGTTTCATTGCTGTTACTGTTACTTTTCAGGCTGTTGCCAGTACACTGTTCACCTATAAAAGCAGTCGGGTTGTGGCTGTCTTGGCATCGAATCTTCTATGAGAATTGCCGTGATGGCTAAGTAAACATATAGCTAATACAGATACCCTAGATCAGGGCGAGTTTTCCCCATTTCTTCCCCCAAAATCCACTGTCTGTGATCTGAATTATAGCTCGGTCCTGATAGTCCCGCCCCACCTCCTCCCTCACTCCCGGCGCCGCCCGACCCCCAACCTCCCTGGATCCCAGCACGCCCCTCCCACACACTCCCGACCTCCTCCCGACGCACATGCCACCGCCCCTGCTCCTCCCTCCTCCAGGTTCACATGAAGCAACAACACACCAGGTGCCTGTTTACCGGAACCTGGAGAATCCGAAGAAGGAGAGGGAAGCGGGAGGCGGTGGCGCACAAGGTGCGAAGATGCCCAAGGCCGGCAGGCCGCGCACGAGGGGGAATCTGGATCCGGAGACGCAGAGGGAAGCCAAGAAGAGAAGCCTGGCAGCAGAGGATGCCTCTCCCAGCACACTCCATGATCGGGCTTCAGCCATGTTTGCAGCCTTTGAGTGCGGCGATGCCCCTCAATCCGAAGCAAAACCAGGTGATTTTTGCCCCATTTCCTCATCACGGCAGATTGTTGCATGCATGTTTGTTGCTGTTTAGTTGTTCCTGTTGGACGATTGTTGTTCTGCATATCGTGTCCACGATGTGACTGAGTCCGTGACGGAGGAATCCACTGGTCCACCCATTCCTCTGCTCCACGAACCACACATCCCCGACGAGCTAGCTTCAAATCCGGGCGCGCACCACGCCTTCGAGCTTGCCCAAGCCAAATACAGTGCAGAAAAAGGTGAAATTAATTTCCTCTTGATTCCTCGTTTCCTCTTTAACATGCTAATCGTGTGTCTTAATCAATCTCACGATCAATTTTCTGTATGTTAGATCATCGGTATGCTATGTTCACCATGGCTCGCGGCCCTCCGCACTCGTGTCTGTTCAATGATCGGTGCCTTCTTCCAATCCGTGAAATCGCAAAGGACACCGTGCTTCTTGCCTCCGGATCTGTCGTTAGGCTCCCCTCCTCTCTCGGTATGTATGTGTTTTCATCACATCATGCATGCTTGTTGCCGATCAGCATTTCCTAGCAAACTAAGTGTTGCGACTCCTGGTTTCTTAATTAGTTAACACATACTTATATGCTTTAATTGCAGGCCGTGTGCCACTGAATAAGTGTTGTGGGTTGTGGTTCCAACGGGATGAAGAGAAGAAAACCGCCATTGTTTTGACGTCTGCGCATCTCGTTCGCAAACAGGATCCCTCCGTGATGGACCAGTGGACAGGAAAGTATCATCGTGATGCTCGAGTCAGCTTCTTAACACTAATTAAGTAGTGGACAGGAAAACAGGAAGACGCACATATGAAGCAACAACACACCAGGTTCTATTCTCTTTTTTTGAAGATCACACCATGTTCTATTTGTAAACCATTTTTTCACTACCAGTAATCAGTAGAGTGTATGAACAAAATCTGGTGTGAACAAAATCTGAACTGTAATTTGTGATATTTTAGATGTCTATAAGTGTACAAATAGAAAGGCGCCCATTCAATTGATTGTCAGATTCAGAATAGTATGTGTGCAGTGGCTTCTATCTCAATTTTTTGATGTTGTTTGTGTTTGAATTAACTAGAACTTTGACCATCGTGTTTGTTCAGCCGGCAAGGTGATTAGCACTCAGCAAACTATTAGAAAGATGCTGGTACCTCATTTTTCTCAAGCTCCGAAGACATGCACAAGAATAGGTATGGCTACATGCTTTCTATATCTGTCAGCTTCATAAAGCATTTTGAAGGGGTGCATCTTGTTGGAGAGGTCTGGTATGCATATTTAGTCAAAGAAAACAGAAGTATTTTTATGTAATAAAGATTTATGAAAATTTGGACTTTAGATTGTATCAAGGAAAATTTTCATGATAAATTACACGAAGTTTGTATCTTGGGAGATCTTCATGCCGACTTACGTTCAATATTAGGATATGTCCCCTCATGTGCCAGTTTTGAGGTTTTGTTAGAAGTTCACAGTCTGTTCTTAGTTCCTGCATGTTTTTTCACCTTTCTGTAGAGATTTGAGTATAACTTAAAGTTCTAGATGCGTATAAGCTTGTGAGTTAACTGAAGCTCACTTGATGGTTCTAACTAAATTCTGCAAAAATATGACCATGAAAAAAAGAGAAATGGAGGTTTAGAGGCAGAGTGGATGCCTGCTGAGGGAGTCCTAGATTACGGGGTCCTCGGACAGCCGGACTATATACTTTGGCCGGACTGTTGAACTATGAAGATACAAGATTGAAGACTTCGTCCCGTGTCCGGGTGGGACTCTCCTTTGCGTGGAAGGCAAGCTTGGCGATTCAGATATGTAGATCTCCTTCTTTTTAACCGACTCTGTGTAACCCTAGCCCCCTCCGGTGTCTATATAAACCGGAGGGTTTAGTCCGTAGGACTGAGAACAACAATCATAATCATAGGCTAGCTTCTAGGGTTTAGCCTCTACGATCTCGTGGTAGATCAACTCTTGTAATACTCATATCATCAAGATCAATCAAGCAGGAAGTAGGGTATTACCTCCATCGAGAGGGCCCGAACCTGGGTAAACATTGTGTCCCCCGCCTCCTATTACCACTAGCCTTAGACGCACAGTTCAGGACCCCCTACCCGAGATCCGCTGGTTTTGACACCGACATTGGTGCTTTCATTGAGAGTTCCACTGTGTCGTCGCTGTAAGGCTTGATGGCTCCTTCAATCATCTACAATGATGCGATCCTGGGTGAGGTTTTCCTCCCGGACAGATCTTCATATTCGGCGGCTTCACACTGTGGGCCAATTCGCTTGGCCATTTGGAGCAGATCGATATCTATGCCCCTGGCCATCAGGTCAGGTTTGGAAGCCTGAACTACACCGCCGACATCCGCGGAGACTTGATCTTCGACGGATTCGAGCCCATAATAGGCGCGCCGAATAGTCACGATGAGCATGACTTAGATCCGCCATTGGACGGTGTTCGGGAGATCACGCCTGCGGCTGCCCCGGCTCTTAATCTGGAGCAGATCGTGCCATCCGAGGGTGGATGGATGGACCCCGCCACGGAGGCTGCACACTCATCGGCGGTAGAGCCAAACACAGACTTCACCTCTAATGAGGTCTACGTCATCGAACCCTCGGACTCGTCTCCGGCCATAGGTTCCGAACTGCGCACATCCGCGCATGTCGAACCTGCTTGGGCACCGATCATGGAGTTTACCTCCGAAGATATCTTCCAGCACTCACCCTTGGGTGATGTGCTAACTTCGTTAAAATCTCTCTCCCTGTCAGGAGACACTTGGCCGAACTATGTTCGGCTTGAGTGGGAAGCGGACGACGAGTAAATTCATTCCCCACCCACCACCAACTTAATAGCCACTGTCGACGATTTAACCGACACGCTTGACTTCGACTCCAAAGACATCGATGGTATGGACGGAGATGCCGGAGAAGAACAGGAACCACCGCCCACAAGGCGCTGGACAGCCACCTCATCATATGACATATATATATATGGTGACACACCCAAAGAAAGCAATGGCGATGAGGCAACGAAGGATAATCCCCTTGAGAAGCAATCTAAGCACGGCGTCATAGGCGCCGCTCTAAGCCCCGCCATAGCAAAAATAGCGATACCGGCACCAGAGACAATAGCACTCCGGATGGTGCCGAAGACGAAAACAACCCCGCCCAGCCAAGCTTCGAGCAAGCCGGATGGGAGGACGGGCAACCTAGCCCTGAGAAACAGGTAACAAATGGAGACTCGGAGGATGACAATTACATGCCCCTCTCCGAAGACGAGGTGAGCCTCGGCTGTTGGCCTAGACTGTGCACACCGAGGACTTTCCGGCGACACGCAAACGACCGACAACGAACGATGACGAAGAACTTGCTGACAGTCTTGGTTCCTGCCCCAAGTGGCCGAAGAAAAATACACGTACGTACCATGGCTGATCGAAAACGATCTACTAATAGCCACGCATGCACACAACGGCCAGCACGGCCGGAAACCCAAACACACACACGCGAGACGTCGGCGTATTGCCAAAGGCTCGTATCGAGCCTTGTGTATGCTTTATTGCTTCAAACTCAAGGTACAAAGTACAGGGCTGTTTGCACGCATATAAATACTAGTACCAGGCTAGCTAGCTACAAGAGGAAAACTACTGGAAGCTAATTCCAATACTACTCGGAGACAAGCTCTAGCACTACACGGATACATGTATGCATATCAACCTGACACGTACCATCATGGGAGGCTTTTGTCCTGTTTAATTCCAACAATCACCCCCTAAACACGACGTCGTCACGTCAACGCATCGACGCCGATTCTTCTTCGCATCTTCAGGATCTTCTCTCGATCCAAAGCTTTAGTCAGATGTCTCGCCAGCTGATCATCGGTGCAACTGTAGTTGACCTTCATCTTACCTTCTTCCATGCAATCCTTTATGTAATGATACATCGTATCAATGTGCCTGCTCCTGTCATGCCGCACTGGATTTCCAGGTAGAAAAGTTATAGACTCACTGTCAACATTGAGCACCACTTGCTCCGGATCTCGATCCATGAGATCACTGTGTAGTCGTCCTAGCCACACACCTTGGCACTCTGCTTCATTTGAAGTCGATGCCACAACTTTCTGCTTTCGTGATAGCCAGCTTACTATGCTTTCACCAAGGAAATATGCCACGTCCGAGGTACACTTACGGTCGCCAACAATTCCTTCCTTGTCACTACCACTGTAGCCAATTAGTTTCAGCATCTCCTTCTTGCTCATCTCAAGACGAGGTTCCATTGAAACGACAACGTGATTGCAATCTTTCATGCCACTGCTTTCAAGTACCTTCCTTGCATATGCCTCCTGGCATAGTGTGATCCCCTTCGGCTTTCGATGTACCTCGATCCTGAGGTTGCAACTCAATAAACCTAGATCATCCATCTTGAAAAGCTCCTTCATTTGTAGCTTAAACTTTGCAATCACCTCTTCATCTGCTCCAGTAATCAATAAGTCGTCGACGTAGATGCCAACTAGTAGACGATCCCTTCCTTCACCTCTCTTGTACATCGCATGCTCTAGTGGGGCTTTCTCAAATCCAAGAGAAATCATCGTCCGATCAAGTTTGATGTTCCACGTCCGAGAGCCTTGTTGTAGCCCGTACAAGACTTTGTGTAGCTTCAGTACCTTGTGTTCTTCTCCCACTTTGATGAATCCTGGTGGCTGATTCACATACACGTCTCCTTCCAACTCGCTATTCAAAAACGCGGATTTTACATCCAAGTGATGTATCTTCCATGATTCCTGAACCGCGAAAGCGATGAGTAGTCTCACCGATTCCATCCTTTCAACGGGAACGAACACTTCTTCAAAGTCCACACCATCCTCTTGCACGTACTCTTTGACCATTAGCCTTGCATTGTGCTTCACGGACCCTTCGGCATCTTTCTTGATCATAAATTCCCACTTGAGATCCATGACTTTTTCGTTGTTGGGAAGATCCACAAGCTCCCATGCATTGTTGTCGTGAATCAACCCCAACTCCTCTTCCATTGCATGACGCCAACACTCCTTTGTATTTGCGTCGTCGAATTCCGCCGGTTCCTTGGCGCTTGCTAGACACCGCCGCCCACTCCGTTTCATCTTTTCCGGGTCTTTTGTCCAAAGAGCTTGCTCCGGATGCATGCCTGACACCGGGCGTAGATGATCGGTTGTGGATAGACGTGTCCTTTCTTCCTCTATCACTGTTGGAGGCGATATTGCTTGCGTGGCCCCTTGTACCTTTAGCAGCGATGCCTCGACTTTCCTGTTTCCTTGCGTTGCTGTGGCCAAGCATGGCGAAGCTGCACACGTGATCACTCCTGGACTTGCAACTCCAGGCGATTCTAGTGATGGGCCAAGCTCATCACGTGAGCCACCTAGCAGCTTTCCTGCTAGGCCGCTTTCTCCTGGCCATACAAGCAAATTGGCTAGCCTCCTCTCTGGTGGGACTCCACATCTGCCTGTTACTGGGCAGCGTGGCTCAGTTGCTACGCACTTTCCATCGGACACCATCGAACTGGAATTGCCTCCACAGCTGGCACGCGCGTCTCTCGAGCAAGCCACCGCATGACTCGATCCAGCAGATTCTTTCCGTGTGTCTATAGCCGCTGCACTCGTGTCGACCTTTGCACCAGCATCAACAACAGTTGCACTTGTGTATGTTGTTACCTCATGAACTTTCGGCGCCACGTACGCCTTTATTTTCTCTGAACGCGTCGTACGAAGACTGCTTCTCCATGGCCGAGCACACGCGGCAATAACTGCGTCCGCTCCAGTGAAGTTAGCACTTATGCCCGTAACATCGACGTAATCTTCGGAATCACCCCCCCATGTCCGTAGCATCGACACGAGTTTCCGAACAACAATCTTGAGATCGAACTTTTTATTCACGGAGCGCGACAATTTCTTTAGTCGACACTTGAAGAACTGGATCCTCCTCGTCCACGAGTTCACACATCAACATCATGCCACCTTCATCACCTTGCTGGACCATGAGCGCCTTCTCCTTCGGGGGATTCTTACACTCCGACTTGAAGTGTCCGAGCAGATTACAGTTGTGGCAGCGGATCTTCCTCTTGTCGAACTTTTTCTTCCTTGGCTTCTCCGACTGTTCGTCGGTGTCCTTTATGGACGGTACTTTCCGCCGCTACCGGACGCCTTTGTCGAAATTGTTCTCCTTGAAACAAATGCCAGCCATCGAGCACGCGTTAGCATCAGGTACTCATCCTCTTTTGCATCACCGTAACTCAGCTTCATCCGCTCGTCATGGGCCTTGAAGCGACCAACCAGATCATCCAAAGTGAGAGTCTTGAGATCAACACACTTCTCATCGCTGACACAATCGGCATGTAGCACGGTGGAGCGGCACGTAGGAAACGCCGGACCACGGAGATGTCCTCTAACTTCTCTCCGAGACCGCGAATCCTTTTCACCATGGAAGCAACCCTCGCTGCGAATGCGTCCACCGTCTCGTCTTCTCCCATCCTCAGATTCTCCTAACTCTTCAGCAAAGTTTGCAAGTTCGCCTCGCGCACACGTGAGTGCCCTAGATGCAACGTCTTGAGCGTGTCACATGCCTCCTTTGCTGATGTCTTCGAGATAAGATGCTGCTGCACGTCCACCGGCATCACCGAGCAGATGGCCGTGATAGCCTGGCGATCCTTCCGATACAAGGCACCACCCTTTAGGTACTCCTCACCGCCGGGGTCGACGGCTTCCCAGAGCTCATTGGCCTCGAGCGCCCACTCCATCATGGTCGACCACACCATGAAGTTCCCATGGTCGAATCGTGGATACTCCGATCTCACCGGAGCAGCAATTACTTTAGCCGCACCGGAGTACTCAGCCAGCTGCTTGGTCTTCTCGTCGTCCGACATGACCTCCCGTTACTAGGAGATCCACCTTGCTCTAGATACCAATTATTGGCCCAGACTGTGCACATCGAGTACTTTCCGGCGACACGCAAACGACCGACAACGAACGATGACGAAGAACTTGCTGACAGTCTTGGTTCCTGCCCCAAGTGGCCGAAGCAAAATACACGTACGTACCACGGCTGATCGAAAACGATCTACTAATAGCCACGCACGCACACAACGGCCAGCATGGCCGGAAATCCAAACACACACACGCGAGACGCCGGCTTATTGCCAAAGGCTCGTATCGAGCCTTGTGTATGCTTTATTGCTTCAAACTCAAGGTACAAAGTACAGGGCTGTTTGCACGCATATAAATACTAGTACCAGGCTAGCTAGCTACGAGAGGAAAACTACTCGGAAGCTAATTCCAATACTACTCGGAGACAAGCTCTAGCACTACACGGATACATGTATGCATATCAACCTGGACACGTACCATCATGGGAGGCTTTTGTCGTGTTTAATTCCAACATCGGCAACGAAGAATTCATCGTGCCTGAGGACCCCGTCGAGCAGGAGCGCTTCAAGCGTCGGCTTATAGCCACTGCAAAAAGCCTGATGAAAAAGCAGCAGCAGCTTCAAGCTGATCAAGATATGCTAACTGATAGGTGGACTGAGGTCCTGGCGGCCGAGGAATACAGACTCGAACGCCCAACAAAAAGTTACCCAAAGCGCAGGTTGCTACCTCAACTCGAGGAGGAGGCATTAAAACCTACACTACCAGTGCATGATGCGGCTGACCGGCCACCTCGTGGCCGAGACAAAGCGGAGTATCAGCCCGAAGTCCAGCCCGCACCCCGTCGCCAATCAAACAAAAACACGAAGGCCCGGGGCTCCACACATGACCTGCGAGACAAATTGGAAAACAAAGCAGGTCAGTCAAGATCGATCTACGGATCACGGGGGCGAGCCCCAACGCGTGACGATGACCGTCACGCCGGATACACTAAAAGAAAATATGGTCGGGCCAAATAAAACAGACCAGACTCATTTGAACTGCGTCTTGAGGTAGGCCGGCATAGAGGCGCCGCACACCCCCTATGCTTCACTGACGAAGTAATGGATCATGAATTCCCAGAAGGGTTTAAGCCCGTAAATATCGAGCCCTACGATGGGACTACAGACCCCGCGGTATGGATAGAAGATTTCTTTCTCCACATTCACATGGCCCACGGGGATGATCTACACGCCATCAAGTACCTCCCACTAAAACTCAAGGGACCGGATCGGCATTGGCTGAATAGTTTGCCGGCAAATTCCATTGGAAGTTGGGAGAACCTGGCAGACGCATTCCTGGATAACTTCCAGGGCACTTATGTGCGACCAACGTATGCTGATGATTTAGGTCACATAATCCAACAGCCCGGAGAGTCAGCCAGGAAATTCTGGACTCGGTTCCTAACTAAAAAGAACCAAATTGTCGACTGTCCGGATGCCGAAGCCCTAGCGGCCTTTAAGCATAATATCCGTGACGAGTGGCTTGCCCGACATCTCGGCCAAGAAAAGCCGAAGTCCATGGCAGCCCTCACGACACTCATGACCCACTTTTGTGCGGGCGAGGATAGCTGGTTGGCTCGTAGCAACAACACAACAAGCAATCTTGTCACATCAGAGGCCAGAGATAGCAGCGGCAAGCCCCGACACAACAAACACAAGCGTCGCAAAAATGGTGATAACGCCGAAGACACGGCAGTCAATGCCGGATTCAGTGGCTCTAAGTCCGGTCAGCGGAAAAAGCCATTCCAAAAGAACAATTCGGGCCCGTCCAGTCTGGACCGCATACTCGATCGTCCATGCCAAATTCATGGCACCCCAGGCAAAACCAGCCAATCGTACCAACAGAGAATGATGGGTCTTCAAACAAGCCGGCAGATCAGGTGCCGACACTGAAGGAGAAGGGGTCTCAAAGCGATGACAACGACGAGGAGCCCCGATCACCGAACACAGGAGGGCAAAGGAAATCCCCCCCGCAAATCAAAACGGTGAATATGATAAACACCACCCACATTCCCAAGCTGGAACGGATGTGCACTCTTACGGATGTCGACTTGACGAAGTCAGTCACCCCATAATATACACTATGGCCGATCACTTTCGATCGTACGGATCGTCCGGCCAATACCAATCAGAGCAATTCAGCCGCACTAGTCCTTGACCCAATAATTGATGGATTTCACCTCACGCTGGCCCTTATGGACGGAGGCAGCAGTCTAAACCTGCTGTATCAGGACACAGTGCGCAAGATGGGTATTGATCATTCGATGATCAAGCCCACTAAAACCACCTTTAAAGGTGTTATACCAGGTGTGGAGGCCCGTTGTACAGGCTCCATCACTCTGAAGGTAGTCTTCGGATCACCGGACAATTACCGTACCGAAGAGTTAACCTTCGACATCGTCCCTTTTCGCAGTAATTATCATGCACTGCTCGTACGAACCACGTTTGCTCGATTCAACGCGGTGCCACACTATGCCTACCGTATGCTCAAGATGCCCGATCCGCGTGGCGTCATAACAGTTAATGGCAAGGGCGAACTCCACCTCTGCGCCGAAGAATGTACCACTGCCTTGAAAGTAGAAGCAACGAAAGGCATCTTTCAATCGAACCTCGAGTCGACGGCCAAGCTCCCGGACACCGTCAAGGGAGTCTGAACTACTCCGCGGCAGGATAGCCCGGCTTGTCCGGAGCTCAATTAAAACACTCTGGCAGTAAACGGAGGCACAACTAGGATAGGCCACACAATGCGGCTTAACCGCTCCATGGCACATAAATATCTTTTTTTCACTTTCTTTGCAGGCCCACTTTTGCGTAGGCCAGGACTGGCATCATGGAAACAGCTCGAATGCGTAAGGGAATCCTTAGAGATGACCATTGATGACCATCCGACCACACTACGGATCCGCACACAGCCTCCTCCCGCCTAGTCTCAGCAGGTTCCAAAGTCATATTTATTTTTATCACATTACCTGTACTCATACGCATCGACGTGTTATTTTCCAACATGTGGCTTTATATGACACTTATATGCTACTTTTTCTTATTGACACTCTTTGTCAAATGGCATCCGCATATCGCGATATGCCTTAACACGCCAGGGGCTTCATTGTACCCATAATATGGCAATAAAGTCCGAACACCTTCATGGTCGTTCGGCACCCCGAACTTGTAGCATTATATGCATCAGCTCCGAATCATGTCTTGGGTCAATAGTTGGGTTTGTCCGGCTCCTATGTTTTGCTGCCTTACGTTCCGCTATATCGGCTAGGGCGGCACAGGGAGAACTACTGTGATTGTGTCCCTGTTCTTCCAGACGAGCGCCTCAGTAGAGAAAGCCGAAAACTGACTGTCATGATACGGCGAGAGCTTGTCAGCTGTTCGAGAGGTTATAAAATCTTTAAGGATTTCTTCCGCATAATGCGATAATTAATGCAGCGTGCGATGGATCGGTTTTTCTTCCGATCAAGTGCTCATAGAGCCCCTCGTGCGGTCTTCCGAACACTAGGGGCTGCGCCTACCTTCCTTTTGTCAAACTCCTATGGCTAAGTGAGAGTGATAAAGCCTTATAGTCCGATTGCCTAGTTCGTTGTGCAGAACACCTCCTTCAAGGACCCAAAACTTGGATAAAGTGTGCTCAGGTTTATCCCAAACACCCCCGTACTTTCTACATGGGGGCAGAAGCCGACGGCTGGCCAACTCTCAGGATTAATATATATAAAACGGCCGCACAGGAGGAAAAAATTTCAAATAACAGGCAATAAGTAATATAAATGACCTTGTTTAACATTACAAAGGACAACATGACTGTATTCATGGAAATATAATGTCCTTGGTGCATTGCTTTGCCGCAAGGCGGGATCCTTTCAGGACACTATCATAATATAATTCGGGCTTGCGGTGCTCCTTCCCCTCCGGCGGTCCCTCAGTCATCAACTTTTCAGCATCCATCTCCCCCCAATGCACCTTTGCGCGGGCGAAGGCCATTCGCGCACCCTCAATACAGACCGACCGCCTGATGACATCAAGTCGAGGAAAGGCACTCACAAGCCGCTTCACGAGCCCGAAGTAGTTGCTTGGAATCGGCTCGGCAGGCCATAGCCGAATAATTAAATCCTTCATGGCTAGTTCGCCCGCCTTGTGCAGTTCGATCAGCTGTTTCAGCTGATCGGCAAATGGCACCGGATAATTCGGCACCAGATACTGCGACCAGAAGAGCTTCTCCGCATTGCTCCTTTCTTCGGCTCGGTAGAATTGAGCGGCATCAGATATGTTGTGTGGCAGCTCCGTAAATACCCCTGGAGAAATCCGAATTCAAATTAGTAAACGTGATTTTCTCCTTTCACATACACGCTTTGCATAGAAAAAGCCTTACCAGCTGCAATCTTTCTCGCCTCCTGGAATTCCTTCAGGGCGCCATGGGCTTCCCCGGGGCATCACTTGCGGCTTGGCAAGCTTGGGAGAGTTCGGAATCTTTCCCTGATAAACTCTGCTCCAAGGTCTCGCATTTCTCCACGGCCTCTTGAAGCTCTTGCTCAGCTTCAATAACCCTGGCCTCGTGCTTTTCGCGAAGAGCCTGCTCTGTGGCTGCCTTCTTCTCGGCTTCGGCCACAGCCTTCCTAAGAGCCTCAATTTTGGTCGTCGCCCTAGAGCGCATCATAAAAATATTTTCATCATACTAGCTCAATCATTCGCGCTGAATGCGAACAAGGTTTCTGCATACCTTGTGTAGGACCTTGAAGTATGTCTAGAGGGGGTGATTAGACTACTTGACCAATTAAAAACTTAACCTTTTCCCAATTTTAGACTTTGGCAGATTTTAGCTATCTTTGAACAAGTCAAGCAATCTCCACGCAATTCAAGCAAGCATGCAAAGAGTATATAGGCAGCGGAAAATAAAGCATGCAACTTGCAAGAATGTAAAGGGAACGGTTTGGAGAATTCAAACGCAATTGGAGACACGGCTGTTTTTGTCGTGGTTCCGATAGGTGGTGCTATCGTACATCCACGTTGATGGAGACTTCAACCAACGAAGGGTAACGGTCGCGCGAGTCCACGAAGGGTCCACGAAGAAGCAACCTTTTCTATCCCACCATGGCCGTCGCCCACGAAGGACTTGCCTCACTAGCGGTAGATCTTCACAAAGTAGGTTATCTCCTTGCCCTTACAAACTCCTTGGTTCAACTCCACAATCTTGTCGGAGGATCCCAAGTGACACCTAGCCAATCTAGGAGACACCACTCTCCAACAAGTAACAAATGGTGTGTTGATGATTGAGGGAGTTCCGGACTAGGGGGTGTCCGGATAGCCGAACTATCATCATCGGCCGGACTCCAAGACTATGAAGATACAAGATTGAAGACTTCGTCCCGTGTCCGGATGGGACTTTCCTTAGCGTGGAAGGCAAGCTTGGCGATACGGATATGTAGATCTCCTACCATTGTAACTGACTTTGTGTAACCCTAGCCCTCTCCGGTGCCTATATAAACCGGATGGCTTTAGTCCATAGGACGAACAACAATCATACCATAGGCTAGCTTCTAGGGTTTAGCCTCTTTGATCTCGTGGTAGATCCACTCTTGTAACACACATCATCAATATTAATCAAGCAGGACGTAGGGTTTTACCTCCATCAAGAGGGCCCGAACCTGGGTAAAACATCGTGTCCCTTGTCTCCTGTTACCATCCGCCTAGACGCACAGTTCGGGACCCCCTACCCGAGATCCGCCGGTTTTGACACCGACATTGGTGCTTTCATTGAGAGTTCCTCTGTGTCGTCACCAATAGGATCGATGGCTCCTTTGATTATCAACAACGACGCGGTCCAGGGTGAGACTTTTCTCCCCGGACAGATCTTCGTGTTCGGGCGGCTTTTGCTGCGGGCCAATTAAGCAGCCATCTGGAGCAGATCGAAAGCTACGCCCCTGGCCGTCAGGTCAGATTTGGAAGTTTAAACTATACGGCCGATATCCGCGGAGACTTGATCTTCGACGGATTCGAGCCGCAGCCAAGCGCGCCGCACTGTCTCGATGGGCATGATCTAGCTCTGCAGCCGAACAGTGCCCTGGAGGCTGCACCAGAATCCGCTCTGACTCTTAATCCGGAGCCGGATTCCCCGATCGAGGGCGAGTGGTGGGACACCGCCTCGGGGGCTCTAATCTCTACGGCGATCGAGCCGAACTCCATCCCTGTCCTTTGCGAAGACCTCGACTCCAGGGTGTCGGACTCCTCTCCGGACTCCGAACCCTCCGCGCCCTTGCCAATCGAATCCGATTGGGCGCCCGTTATGGAGTGCACGGCCGCGGACATCTTTCAGCGCTCGCCCTTTGGCGACATCCTGAATTCACTAAAGTTTCTCTCTTTATCCGGAGAGCCCTGGCCAGACTGCGGTCAGGATGGTTGGGATGCGGACGACGAAGAAATTCAAAGCCCACCCACCGCCCACTTTGTAGCCGCTGTCGACGATCTAACCGACATGCTAGACTACGACTCCGAAGACATCGACGGTATGGACGACGATGCCGGAGACGAACAAGAACCAGCGCCTATCGGGCACTGGAAAGCCACCTCATCATATGACATATACATGGTGGATATCCCAAAGGATGGGAATGGCGAAGGAACAAAGGAGGATGACCCCTCCAAAAAACAGCCCAAGCGCCGGCGTCAGCGGCGCCGCTCTAAATCCCACCACAACAAGAATGAAGATTCCGGCACCGGAGATAACAATACACCGGACAAGGTCAAGATAATCCACTCCAGCAAGATCCAAAGACAGAGGATGGAGACGCCAGCCCTCACGAGAGAGCGGCGTAAGAAGAGGTAGAGGATTATATGCCTCCCTCCGAAGACGAAGCAAGCCTCGGCGACAATGAATTAAATGCGTGCACGAGGATCCCGTCGAACAAGAGCATTTTAGACGCGGGCTTATGGCCACGACGAACAGCCTCAAGAAAAAGCAGCAACAGCTTAGAGCTGATCAGATCTGCTGGCCGACGGATGGACTGAAGTCCTCGGCGGCGAAGAGCATGAGCTCGAATGCCCTCCAAAGCTACCCTAAACGCAAGCTGCTCCCCCGATTAGAGGAGGAGGCTTACGAACCCGCATCACCAGGAGACAATACGGATGACCGACCACCCCGTGGTCGCGACAGAGAGGCCTCTAGGCCCTTCACTAGAACCGTACCCCGGCATCGCTCAAAAAGCACACGGCCACAGGGGAACGCTCCGGACCTGCAAGATATATTGGAGGACAAGGCAAGACAATCAAGATCGATCTATGGATCGTGTGGGCGCCCCACGGTACGTGACGACAACCGTCGCGCCGGACACAGTAAGTCCGGCCGGGCCGAACAAAACAGACAAAGCTCTTTTGAGCTCCGTCGTGATATCGCCCAGTACAGAGGCGCCGCACACCCACTATGCTTCACAGACGAAGTAATGGATCATCAAATCCCCGAAGGGTTTAAACCCGTCAATATTGAATCCTATGATGGCACAACAGAACCCGCGGTTTGGATCGAAGACTATCTCCTTCACATCCACATGGCCCGCGGTGAAGATCTTCACGCCATCAAATACCTCCCCCTCAAGCTTAAAGGACCAGCCCGGCATTGGCTCAACAGCTTGCCAGCAGAGTCAATTGGGAGCTGGGAGGACCTGGAAGCCGCATTCCTCAATAACTTCCAGGGCACTTATGTGCGACCACCAGACGCTGATGACCTAAGCCACATAATTCAGCAGCCAGACGAATCGGCCAGACAATTCTGGTCACGGTTCTTAATCAAGAAAAACCAAATCGTCGACTGTCCGGATGTGGAGGCCCTCGCGGCCTTCAAGCATAACATCCGCGATGAGTGGCTTGCCCGGCACCTAGGACAGGAAAAGCCGAAATCCATGGCAGCCCTCACATCACTCATGACCCGCTTCTGCGCGGGTGAGGACAGCTGGCTAGCACGCAGCAACAACCTCAGCAAAAATTCTGGCAGTCCGGACTTCAAGGACCAAAATGGCAGGCCGCGTCGTAACAAAAACAAACGCCGCATTAACGGCGACAATATTGAGGATACGGCAATCAATGCCGGATTCAGAGGCTCTAAACCCGGTCAGCGGAAAAAGCCATTCAAAAGAACTACTGTGGGTCCGTCCAATTTGGACCGAATACTCGACCGCTTGTGCGGATACGGCACCCCCGAAAAGCCAGCTAACCACACCAACAGGGATTGTTGGGTATTCAAGCAGGCAGGCAAGTTAATTGCCGAAAACAATGACAAGGGGCTGCATAGCGATGACGAGGACGAGACCCAACCGCCGAACAATAGAGGACAGAAGGGTTTTCCCCCACAGGTGCGGACGGTGAACATGATATACACAACGCACATACCCAAAAGGGAGCGGAAGCGTGCACTCAGGAATGTCTACGCGATGGAGCCAGTTGCCCCAAGTTCAATCCATGGTCTTCCTGCCCGATCACTTTTGACCGAAGGACCACCCCACCAAAGATCCGCCACGGCGGATTCGCCGCACTGGTCTTAGACCCAATCGTCGATGGATTTCACCTAACCAGAGTCCTGATGGACGGCGGTAGCAGCCTGAACCTGCTGTACCAGGATACAGTGCTTAAAATGGGCATAGACCCCTCAAGGATTAAACCTACCAAAACGACCTTTAAAGGCGTCATACCAGGTGTAGAAGCCAATTTTACAGGCTCAATTACACTGGAAGTGGTCTTCGGATCCCCGGATAACATCCGGAGCGAGGAGTTAATCTTCGACATAGTCTCGTTCCGCAGCGGCTATCATGCATTGCTCGGACATACCGCGTTTGCAAAGTTCAACGCGGTGCCGCACTACGCATACCTCAAGATCAAGATGCCAGGACCTCGAGGAGTCATCACGGTCAACGGAAACACTGAAGGTTCTCTCCGCACGGAGGAACATACAGCTCTTCTTGGCGTAAGTGCAATGCAGCCTCTTAAGGCAATTCTCGAGTCCGCCGTTAAGCTGCCGGACACAATAAGCGCCCGGAGTAACTTACAACAAGACCACCGGCACGCTCCGAGCATCGCCAGAGCAGTGCGGCCCCAACCCCAGCCCCCGCAAAACGTCAGCAGGTCCTTCGCGTACACAATTACGCTCTGAAGATACCATGGGCATGGGGAGAGGGGCACGACCACGATAAACCCAGACTGCGGCTCAACCACACCAGGGGCTCTCAAGTGTGTCGTTCCTTTTCCTTTTCTTTTCACCTTTTACTTTTTACCCACAGGACTCTGTTTGTGAGAGGCCCTGTCCGGCAGCAGACCTGCCGAACTCACGATGCAACAGCCAGGGAGGGATAAAGGATACAACGAATATACAGGTGGTCTCCATTACGAGCATTTTTTATACACCAATCTGCAGCCTACCCCTGGAGGGGGACATGTTTAACAGTCCCATACCTTCCTTATCGCACTATCTGTATCATTCTGCATTCGTAGCAGCACTTATTGAATAAAACAATGCAGCACCTTTTTTCTTATAATTGCATTTCTTTCTCATACATATGTTCATTCATGGCATGTTGCATCCGTACACTTTGGTACGGCTAATATACACCAGGGGCTTATGTTTCCCGCATTATGGTATGATAAGTCCGAACACTTTCACAAGTGCGGCACCCCAAACTTATAGCACTATATGCATCGGCTCCGAATCATGTCTTGGGTCAATAGTTGGGTTTGCCCGGCTCCCATGTTTTGGTACCTTACGTTCCGTTATATCGGCTAAGGTAGCACTTTGGGAGAACCACTGCGATTCCGCCCAGCTTGAGCTGGGTTAACGCCTCAGTGGAGAAAGCTAAAACTGACCGTCATGATGAGGCGAGAGCCAGTCGCTGTTCGAGAGGTTTTTTACGAGTCCTTAAAGACTTATGCCGCTTAGAGCGAGGAGCCGGATACTGTCCAGCAAGGCGTGGATAGTGCCCCAAATTCGGCCTTCCGAAGACTAGGGGCTTCGCCGAAATTTAAAATTATAGAATTCTATGGCTAAGTGAGAGTGTTCAAGCATTATAAGTCTAGTTTCCTTGTTCGCTGTGTTGAGCGCCTCCCTAGATGGACCCAAAATGGGAACAAGAGCGCTCAAGTTTATCCCGAACACCCCATTTTCGTGGCATGGGGGCTGAAGCCGACGACTTGCCATCTCTCAGATTTGATAAACAGCCGCCTGAAGGTAATATTTTAAATTAACAAGCGTTGCTTAGTGCATATGAACTAAGTTTTCAAGCGCACAGTGATTACAAAATGCGAGTCTACTCAAATATTACATCTTTGGAGCACTCACCGCAATAGTGCGGGTGCCCTTCAAAGACACTCTTATAATACATCTCGCGTGCGATGCTCCTTGCCCTCCGTGGCGGGTCCGTCACGAGCTTCTGGGCATCCATCTTGCCCCAGTGCACCTTTGCGCGGGCAAGGGCCCGACGGGCACCCTCAATCCAAGCGGAATGCTTGATAACTTCAACCCACGGGCACGCATCCATCAGCCGCCGCACCAGACCGAAGTAGCTCCCAGGCATGGCCCTCTTAGGCCACAGCCGAACTATGAGGCCCTTCATGGCCTGTTCGGCCGCCTTGTGGAGCTCGACCAGCTGCTTCACTGGTCGCTAAAAGGCACTGATGTCCGCCTCAAGATACCGAGACCGTAAGACCCTCTCCGTCGAGCTCCCCTCCTCGGCCCGGTAGAATGCGGCAGCATCGGACACGCTGCGAGGAAGATCTGCGAATGCCCCTGGAGAGCTCCGAATTCGGGTAAGCAACAGGTAATTAACACTCACATGCTTACTTTGCATGAAAAATGCCTTACCCGTTGCTATTTTCTTCACCGCCTCAATCTCCTGGAGGGCCTTGTAGGCTTCAGCCTTAGCGGCTTTGGCACTCTCAAGAGCCGTTGCAAGCTCAGACTCTCGAGTCTTCGAGTCACGCCCCAAGCTCTCATGTTTTTTCACGAGATCCTGGAGCTCTTGTTGTACCTCCGCCACCGCGCCTCCTGCTTCTCTCGCTCGGTGCGCTCATGTCAGACATTACGTTCGCCGCTGCCACCGCCTCCTTCGTGGTCGCCACCTCGTTAGTGGCCCCTGCAATACCCACGTTATCCTTGTCATTTTCTTGCAACCAAATCCTTTTACAGAAGGTACAATTTTCATAAGGTATTACTCACCTTCTTTTTCCTCGAGCTGCTTCTTGGCATGGCCGAGCTCGTTCTCGGACCGCCGAGGTTTTCCTTCAAAGTATTGACCTCCATGATCGGTCTGGCGGAGTTCAAAGCGCAGCCTGCAATCCCATATTGACATATTTTTTATGACTCCTGCGTTTATCTTTCTAAAGATCCTCAGTCCGGCTTTTCTTTCCGAACACCGACCCGAGCATCAGGGGCTACTGTCTATGCAGTACCATTTTACATATATTAAAATTCTTACCTCAAAGCCTGTTAGAAGGCTGCTGCAGGCTTCGGTCAGCCCCCTCTTGGCGAGCTGAACCTTCTGAATCACCGCACTCATAACAGTGCGGTGTTCCTCTTCGATGGAGGCGCCGTTGAGCGCCTCCAGCAAATTATCCGGCACCTCCGGTTGGACATAGGCTGCCGGCGTCGCGGTCTTGCCCTTCTTACAAAGGGGTCGCCCGCCGGACTCCGGAGCCACTGTGGCCTTCGTGGCTGAGTCCGGTACAAAGTCCGGGAGGGTGTCCTGTGACACCTCCGGAGCCTCCTCCTCCTGGTGGGTCCCTTTCTGGGATCCCACCTCGGCGTCGTCCACGGCACGGGGGGTGGAGGCAGTCGGAAGGGAATCCATATCCGACGCACCCAAGGACCCGCTCGACGAAACGGGAAGATCATCCTTGGGCGGACTGCAGGGTTGTATGCGGCATTAGAAAGACATTATGTGGCGAAAAGAAAAAACCTTGAAGTTATTCAGGAGTCCGGATACTTACGATCTCGCCAGGGGCTTGGCCCTTGGAGGCCGACTCGTCGTCACATCAAGCGTTGGCGGAGCAGTCCAGGGAAGAGTTTTTCCTTCTTGGACCCTTGGCCTCCCTTGTTGGGGAGGCCTTCCTTTCTTTCCTCCCCTGCCGGGGAGAGGCTCTTCTTCTCCTCCTCGCCTTGGTGGGAGGAGTCGGCCTCAGATTCATCATCCTATAGCACCTGAAAGCAGGGAACTCTTCCGAGTCCTCGTGGCCGTCTTCTTGGCCTTCTTCTCCGGCACCACGTGGGGTGCCGGAGCCAAGAGCCCGTTAGGCGGGCGTCCATTGGTCCTTCGGCAATGGGGCCGGACAGATAGTCTGTTCGGCCTTCGCCAGCCATTCCTGTCAAAGGTAAAGGGAGTTTAGATCCCGCATAGAGCCAAACTGTGGAAAACAAGTGATGAAATCACTTACCTCGTCGGCCAGGACGCTGAGCGGAATCTGCGATCTTGATGGCGGATGCGGGAGCTTTGGCGCCTTGAATAGCACCTTCCGGACATCTTCGTGCGTAGTGTCAAGAGCACCTTTCGAGTGCAGTGCTGCGCTGATCAAACTCCCACATGTTGAAGCCCGTCGGCTGGCACGGGAGAATCCGGCGGATGAGCATGACCTGGACTACGTTGACAAGCTTGAGCTTCTTGTCCACCAGCTTCTGGATACAGGCTTGGAGTCCGGTCAGCTCCTCCGAGTCCCCCCAAATCCGGCAACTCTCTTTCCAGGAGGTGAGCCGTGTAGGGATGCCAGACCTGAATTTGGGGGCCGCTGCCCAATCAGGGTCACGTGGCTCGGTGATTTAGAACCACCCCGATTGCCACCCCTTGATGGTTTCCACAAAAGTGCCCTCCAGCCACGTAACGTGGGACATCCTGCCCACCATGGCGCCTCCGCACTCCGCTTGGCTGCCCTTCACAACCTTCGGCTTGACACTGAAGGTCTTGAGCCACAAGCCAAAGTGGGTCTGGATGCAGAGGAAGGCCTCGCACACGACGATAAACGCTGAGATGTTGAGGATGAAATTCGGGTCTAGATCATGGAAATCTAGGCCGTAGTAGAACATGAGCCCCCGGACAAAGGGATGAAGCGGGAAGCCCAGTCCGCGGAGGAAATGGGGAAGAAATACTACCCTCTCATGGGGCCTGGGGTTGGGGACGAGCTCTCCCTCGTCGGGGAGCCGATACGCGATGTTGCTGGACAAATATCCACCGTCGCGTAGCTTCTGGATCTGCCCCTCCGTGACGGAGGAGGCCATCCACTTGCCTCCCGCTCCGGACATAGTTGGAGAAGGTTGAGGTGAGAAGTGCGGACTTGGGCGCTGGAGCTCGAGTTCGCGGAGATGGATAAGCCAAGGAGGAAGAAGGCACAGGTGAAAGGGTTGGATCTTTATCCCCTTATATGGGCGGACAAAAACATGTGTCCCACTGGCCTGGTAAAACTCGCTTATCTCCCAAGCGTCACAATCAATGGCGCGGTTGGGTTACCCACGTCCGTATTGATGGGAATCCCGGAATAAGGGGAACACGATCTACGCTCGACAAGACGTGCCAAGGAAACCGCTTCGCTAAACGCGCTGAGGTGGAACAATAAAAACAATTTGAGTAAAGGCTTGGTAGTGGTGCGACGTCATAGAATACGTCAGCAGATTGATCTTGTGTAATATTATTCTCTCTACGGTGGTATGTGGAATTTATTTTTGCAGAGCCGGACACTATCCTGGTGTTCACAATCTTCTATAAATTATTCGGAGGAAGAACCCGCCTTGCAATGCCGAAGACAACATGCGCGCCGGACTAATCGTCATTGAAGCCTGGTTCAGGGGCTACTGAGGGAGTTCCGGACTAGCGGGTGTCCGGATAGCCGAACTATCATCATCGGCCGGACTCCAAGACTATGAAGATACAAGATTGAAGACTTCGTCCCGTGTCCGGATGGGACTTTCCTTGGCGTGGAAGGCAAGCTTGGCGATATGGATATGTAGATCTCCTACCTTTGTAACCGACTTTGTGTAACCCTAGCCCTCTCCGGTGCCTATATAAACCGGATGGCTTTAGTCCATAGGACGAACAACAATCATACCATAGGCTAGCTTCTAGGGTTTAGCCTCTTTGATCTCGCGGTAGATCCACTCTTGTAACACACATCATCAATATGAATCAAGCAGGACGTAGGGTTTTACCTCCATCAAGAGGGCCCGAACCTGGGTAAAACATCATGCCCCTTGTCTCCTGTTACCATCCGCCTAGACGCACAGTTCGGGACCCCCTACCCGAGATCCGCCAGTTTTGACACCGACAATGGTGAACTCCTTGATCTTGTGCTTCAAATGATAGTCTCCCCAACACTCAACTCTCTCTCACAGAATTTGGATTTGGTGGAAAGAAGAGTTGAGTGGAAAGCAAATTGGGGAAGGCTAGAGATCAAGATTCATATGGTTGGAATGGAATATCTTGGCCTCAACACATGAGTAGGTGGTTCTCTCTCAGAACTGGTAAGTTGGAAGTGTAGGTTTGTTTTGATGGCTCTCTCCACGAATGAAGAGGAGGTGGAGGGGTATATATAGCCTCCACACAAAATCTAACCGTTACACACAATTTACCAAACTCGGTGGGACTGAATTATCAAACTCGGTCGAACCGATTTAGTAAACCTAGTGACCTTAGGGTTTTCGGTGGTACTGACATGCAACTTGGTAGGACCGATATGGTTAGGGTTAGGGCATAACGTAATCTCGATGAGACCAATTACACAAACTCGGTGAGACCGAATTTGGTAATTAGCTAACCAGAGAGTTGGTCAGGTAAACTCGGTGGGACCGATTCGCTCTTTTGGTGAGACCAAAAGGTTACGAAAGGGAAACTGAGAGCTTACATTGCAATCTCGGTGGGACTGATCGCTCACTTTGGTTAGACCGAAACGTTACGAAGGGAAACAGAGAGATTACAATCCCATCTCGGTGAGACCGAGATCCCTATCGGTGAGACCGATTTTCCTAGGGTTTGTGGTAGCGGCTATGACATCTGAACTCGGTGGCGCCGGATAGAAAGAATTGGTAGGGCCGATTTTGAATTTAGGTTTAGGTCATATGTGGATGTGAGAAAGTAGTGGAAGGTTTTGAAGCATATTACTAAGCACATGAAGCAAGAGGCTCATTAAGCAACACCTCATCCCTCCTTGATAGTATTGGATTTTCCTATAGAATCAATGTGATCTTGGATCACTAAAATGTAAAATGTAGAGTCTTGAACTTTTGAGCTTGAGCCAATCCTTTGTCCTTGATATTTTGTGGGATCCACTTTCATCATCCATGCCATGAAATTCATTGAGCTTTCCGAAAATATTTGTCTTGGAATAGCATTAGCTCAATGAGCTATATGTTGTTATGAATTACCAAAACCACCTAGGGATAGTTGCACTTTCACCTTGGTTATCCTCCAACTGCTTCTTCACTCGGCCGAGTTCTCCTTCGGCCCGCTCCAGACTCTTTCTGAGTCCGGAGACTTCCTCAGTTTGAGAGGCGATAGTTGCTACAGACACCTGCTTTTGAACAAAAGAGATATGCCATAAAGTGAGTCTCCTGCGAACATATATTGGATCCTTTGTTCGGTTCTTTCTTTCACCGAAAAATGTATCAGGGGCTACTACCTACACTGTGACATTCTTCGAAACCTCACAAAACATACCTCTAAGCCCGTTATAAGGCTGATGCAGGCTTCATTCAGTCCACTCTTAGCAGACTGAATCTTCTCAATCACCATACCCATAAGGGCATGGTGTTCTTCAACGATGGAGGCGCTCTTTAGCGCCGCCAATAAAGTATCCGACACCTCTGGTTGGACAGAAGTTGCCGGTGCAACAGGCGCACCCCCTGCAGCCGAGGGAGGCTGCCTTCCTGATTCTGGAGCCGTATCGGTCTCCGGAATTGCGTCCGGCTGGGGGCCGAATTCAAGATAGCCTCCGCCATCGACATTCATGGGAGCCTTTTCTCCCGTGTGTACGGCCCCTGAAGTTTGACCTTCTGGCGCCGCCTTCACGATCTTTCCCCCCTCCTGGGCCTGGGTCCCTCTGGGACGATACCTCGGTGTCGTTCACGTGTTTTGGGGAGGGGGCCCTCTGGGTTGTCCCGCTGTCCATAGCATCCGAGCCCAGTAAATCCTCCGATGAGGATTGTTCGGTGCGGGACCTCGCCGGACTGCAAAACAGTATGGCTCAATGATTAAAACCTCACACCGTAGTGAGTCTGGATGCGTAAACGTGTTCGGATTTTATATACTCACGAGTTCACCAGGGGCTGGGCCCTGGGTCGCACTCCGGGCTGCTGTCGGTGGCGGCGGTGGACTCCTCCGGAAGGGGAGTTTTTCCCTTCTTAGGCGACTCGGCCTCCAAGGATGTGGAGGCCGTCCTTTTCTTTCTTCCCCTCACTGGGGATTGTTCCTCCTCCTCTTCCTCGGAGGAAGAGCGGGCATCGGAGTCTTCTGATATTGTGTCCGAAGTGCCACGGCGACGAAGGCCGCCCCTGGTCATTTTGGCCTCCTTCTCGGCCTTCTTCTTCGGCGCCTTGTAAGGCGCCGGGACCAGCATCTTCGTCAGAAGTGGGCCGGCCAGTTCTTCCGGCAGTGGGGCCGGACAGTAGATCCGCCCCGCTGTCTTCATCCAGCCCTAGAAGAGTTTTGGAAAACACATCTAGCATCACCTTTTGGTTATGCATGACTTGCCAACATACAATGACTTACCGAACTTGCAGGGCGGGACAGTTGGTACCCGCGATCCTCGGCGGAGTCCGGCCATGATTTGCCGGACTTGAAAAGCACCTTCCAGATATCTTTGTGCAAGGAGCCAAAGAGCTCTAGCAGGGTCTGGTGCTTGGCCGGGTCGAATTCCCATAATTTGCAAGCCCTATGTTGACAAGGAAGGATCCGCTGAACTAACATCACCTGGACTACATCGACAAGTTTGACATTCTTGTCTTCCATATCCTTGACGCGCGTCTGGAGCACCGACAGTTCGTCGGGCGAAGACCAGTTCAGGCCCTTCTTGGGCCAGGACATAAGCCGCAGGGGAGCTCCGGATCGGAATTAGGGAGCGGAGGCCCATTCTGTGCCGCGTGGCTCAGTGATGTAAAACCACTACTGCTGCCATTCTTTGACAGAATCATTAAAAGTACCTGTTGGCCATGTGACATTGGGCATCTTGCTCACCATGGCGCCTCCGCACTCGGCGTGCTCGCCGCTCACTACCTTGGGCTTCACATAAAAAATCCTCAGCCATAAGCCTAACTTTGGCGAGATGTGGAGAAAGGCCTCGCACACGACGATGAATGTCGAGATGTTGAGGAAGGAATTGGGGGATAGATCATGAAAATCGATCCCGTAATAATACGTGATGCCGCAAATGAATGGGTGGACGGGAAACCCTAGCCCACGGATAAAATGAGGGAGGAATACAACCCTTTTGTGGGGTTCCAGTGTAGGGACAATCTGTTCCGCCATCGGAGTGGCTGATTTTCTTGGCAAGATACCCGGCCTCCCGAAGCTTTTTGATATCCTTCTCCCGGACGGTAGAGGCCATCCACTTGCCTCCTGCACCAGATCCGGACATTTTCGAAAGGCCTTTGTGGGCGGAGAAGACGAACGCTTGGGCGCCGGAGTTCGAGCGAGGGGGAATGGATGAGCAGAGGAAGAAGAAGGCGTGGGTGAAAAAGGAGAGTCCTTATCTCCTTACAAAGTCAGCAGGGATCTTGTGCCTCCCCACTTGCCCGGTAAACTCGCTTATTCCCCAAGCGCCGCGTTGATGGCGTGGTTGGATTACCCACACCCGTATTGATGAGAATCCCGTCATAAGGGGACACGATCTCTGCTTCGACAAGACGTGCCAATAAAACTGCCTTGAGAAATGTGCGGCAGCTGGTTGAGAAGAACGGTTCGAATAATGACCGGGCCGCGGTGTGATGTCATGCTATGAAAAGTTGTCAGCAGATTAGATTTGTTGGATATTGTACTCTCTACGGTGGTATGTGGAATTTGTTTTGCAGAGCCGGACACGATCCTTGTGTTAAAGATCTTTTATGGAGTATTCGGAGAAGGAACCCGCCTTACAATGCCGAAGACAATCTGCGTGCCGGACTCATCGTCATTGAAGCCTGGTTCAGGGGCTACTGAGGGAGTCCTGGATTAGGGGGTCCTCAGACAGCCGGACTATATACTTTGGCTGAACTGTTGAACTATGAAGATACAAGATTGAAGACTTCGTCCCATGTCCGGGTGGGACTCTCCTTTGCGTGGAGGGCAAGCTTGGCGATTCGGATATGTAGATCCCCTTCTCTGTAACCGACTCTGTGTAACCCTAGCCCCCTCCGGTGTCTATATAAACCGGAGGGTTTAGTCCGTAGGACCGAGAACAACAATCATAATCATAGGCTAGCTTCTAGGGTTTAGCCTCTACGATCTCGTGGTAGATCAACTCTTGTAATACTCATATCATCAAGATCAATCAAGCAGGAAGTAGGGTATTACCTCCATCAAGAGGGCCCAAACCTGGGTAAACATTGTGTCCCCCGCCTCCTGTTACCATTAGCCTTAGACGCACAGTTCGGGACCCCCTACCCGAGATCCGCCGGTTTTGACACCGACACCTGCACCAACAACTTTATAGATTGAACTACATTTTGCTAGATGACTCAAATTTTAGAACGTGAGCATTATTTTGTGCAGAATTTAGTTAACAATAGAATCAAGTTAAGCTTAAAACAAGAGATCTTCTCTCCGATATTGAATTTAATCCCTTTCTTGCAAAAGCACCAGAGATGAGGGAGGAGATTATTCAATATTGAATTTAATTCCTTTCTTGTACCCATGATCGATCTACTTCCATATTGCAAGCTTGCACCTGATCATGTTTCTAACTTAATTCAGTTTTGTTAGATCCGTCGATGAAGTAAACAACATATTTCAAGACATGATGGTTGGTACTTCCAGTTTTGATGTAGTCTGTCATTTGCCTTTGTTTTTTTAGAGAAGGGTAAGATCCCCGTCCTCTGCATCAGAAAGATGCACACGACCACATTTATTGAAAGGAAAATAAGTTCGACATAGGTCTTTAGGTCTCAAACAAAAGAAAAAGGATTCTCACACAGAGCAGAAAAGTAAAAGTTAAGCCACAACCGGCCGGCAAAATAAAGATAGGAAAACTAATTGCCTATCCTATTACATGACCGCCATCCAAACCGGTTGAAAATAGCCTGTGCTACCATCTCCCATCGGATAGATCCAGTAATCAAATGCTCCCTGGCCTCCGTCGGAGTGACTAGCGACCACATACGGATCAATGCAGTGGCTCGGAAGATAACCTGCAAACATGAGTATTTGGTGTTCTGTTAAAGACCAAGTCATTTCTGCAGTTTCAAACTGCCCATAATAAAGCACATACTCCTACACGAATATGTTTTGCCGTTTCAGAATCTATCCCGTCAAGCCATGTCCCAAATAACGTGTTGATATTATTCGGAGCAGTAATATTTAAAGCAATGTGAATTGTCCGTAATAAATTTTTTGCCAACGGGTAATCAAGAAAGAGGTGTTTGACGGATTCATCTCGATCACAAAAACTACATCTAGTAGATCCAATCCAGTTGCATTTTTCCAAGTTGTCCTTAGTTAAAATGACTTGTTTGTGTACAAACCACATAAACACTTTAACTCTCAAAGGTACTTTGACATGCCAAACATGTTTTGAACTAGGAATAGAGCTAGAGTTGATAACATCCAAGTACATGGATTTAACCGTAAACTCTCCATTCCTAGTTAGCTTCCAGCTCAACTGATCGGGACGTTGAGAGAGCTGAACATCCATCAGTCATCTCACAAGATGGAGCCAAACTTCCCAACGGTTTCTAGCTAGCATTCTCCTGAAGTGAATATTGAGGGGCATGGATTGAAGTACTGTCGCAACAGATGCGTCTCTCCGCTGAACAATGCTATAGAGAGAAGGATGTTGAAGTGCAAGGGGTGCGTCCCCTAGCCATGTATCCTCCCAGAATCTCGTAGAGGTACCATTACCTACAACAAACTTTGTCCTATTGAAAAAAACTGATTTAACTCTCATCAGTCCTTTCCAAAAAGGCGAATCCGTCGGCCTCACTGTCACCTGGGACAAAGTTTTGGAGTGAAGGTACTTATTACGCAGAATATGTGCCCAAGTGGCCTCCGTCTCTACAGATAGCTTATACAGCCACTTGCTGAGAAGACATCTATTCTTCACCTCAAGATTTTCGATACCTAGACCCCCTTGGTCTTTCGGTCGACAAATAATATCCCATTTAGCGAGTCTATATTTTCTCTTCAGATCATCACTTTGCCAGAAGAAGCGGGAACGATAGAAATCTAGTCTTTTCCGAACTCGAACTGGTACCTCGAAAATAGACAAGAGAAACATAGGCATACTCGTGAGAACCGAATTAATAAGAATTAATCGGCCTCCGTATGACATTAGCTCGCCCTTCCAGCAGCTTAGTTTCTTCTCAAATCGGTCCTCAATGCTCTTCCATTCTCTGTTCATTAGCTTACGATGGTGAATTGGTATACCCAAATACGTGAAAGGTAAGGCCCCCAATCCACACCCGAACAATTGTTTATACGCCTCTTGTTCCTCATTGGCTCTTCCAAAACAGAACAGTTCACTTTTGTGGAAGTTAATCTTTAACCCGGTCAATTGTTCGAATAAGCATAACACCATCTTCATGTTTCTCGCTTTTGCCAAGTCATGCTACATAAAGATGATAGTTTTGTCGGTGTACTGTGGGATAGACACACCTCCATCAACTAGATGAGGTACCAGGCCACCTACTTGACCAGCATCCTTTGCCCTTCCTATTAGAATCATCAACATGTCAACTACAATGTTGAACATAATAGGGGACATCGGATCTCCTTGTCTCAGACCCTTATGAGTTTGGAAGTAGTGACCTATGTCGTCATTCAATTTAATTTCAACACTCCCTTTTTGCGTGAACGATTCTACCTGGTTTCGCCAGGCCTGATCAAAACCTTTCATACACAAGGCCTGTTGAAGAAATGGCCATTTGACTTTATCGTACGCTTTTTCAAAATCCACTTTGAAAACAACCCCATCCAGTTTTTTCGTGTGAATTTCATGGAGCGTCTCATGGAGGACCACAACCCCTTCTAGGATGTTTCTGTCCAGCATGAAAGCAGTTATGGACGGCTGCACCACAGAGTGTGCACTCTGCGTGAGTCTGTTAGTCCCAACCTTGGTGAAAATTTTGAAACTTACGTTAAGAAGACAGATCGGCCTGAACTGCTCAATTCTCACAGCCTCTGTTTTCTTAGGAAGCAAAGTTATTGTTCCAAAATTCAGATGAAACAACTGAAGCTGTCCAGAGAATAAATCATGGAACATCGGGATCAAATCCCCCTTAATAATATGCCAGCATTTTTTATAAAACTCCATCGGAAATCCATCCGTCCCCGGAGCTTTATTATTCTTCACATGTGAAATAGCTTCAAACACCTCTTTCTCCAAAAATGGGGCGGTCAAAATATGTTCTCTTCCGCATCCAGTTGAGGAACATCCTCAATCCTCGACTCATCCAAGGACACAAAATTATCCTCCGGAGGCCCAAAAAGCTACTTCTAGTAATTGGTTATGTATAATTTTAGGTTTTCATATCCTAAAATTGCCCCTTCGTCTTGCTCAAGATGAAAGATTCTCTTCTTTCTATGCTTGCCATTGGCGATCATATGAAAGAATTGAGTGTTGGCGTCCCTATGGACAACTTTGCGAACCTTAGCCCGCAATTCCCACTTCAATTCCTCCTCTCACAGGAGTTCTTTCAGTCTCATCTCCGCATCTACTTTGGCATGTAGTTCTGTGGTTTCTAGAATTGTGGACTCGGCTTTTAAATCTAGGGATTGAATAAGTGTAAGGAGTCATTCCTTTTCCATCTTATAAATCCCACCGAGATGCTTAGCCCACCCACGCAATAAACTTCTCAAGTGCCTAATCTTATTCTGCCATCTCTCAACAGAAGTCCGCCCCTCCTGCATCTTTAGCCCATTCCCTGGCTATCAGATCCAAAAAACCTTCTCTTTCAAACCACGCTAATTCGAAAGAAAAGGTAGTTTTATTCCCCACATGTGTTGCCTCACCAGAGTCAACCAACAAAGGGGTGTGGTCGGAGATACCGCGCGATAACGCTTGGACTGTTACTAGAGGAAATGTATGCTCCCAGTCGACGCTCGCGAGGACTTGATCGAGCTTCTCGAACGTCGGGTTTGGCAAGGTATTAGCCCAGGTGAATTTTCTACCTGAAAGCTCTATGTCTCTCAGATCCAAGCTTTCAATAATGGTATTAAACATAAACGACCACCTGTCGTCACAGTTATCATTGTTCTTTTCCTCTCTCCGTCTAATAATGTTAAAATCACCCCCAACCAAGATCGGAAGTTGCTCAGATCCGCAAATACGGTCAAGATCCGCCAGAAATCTGGTACGAGTTATGGTTGTGCGGCACCATATACCGCCACCAGTGCCCAATTAAACCCATCGGCCTTCGATCTAACACGAAACTTTACGGCAAAATCTCCCATAACGACGCTTCGGACTTCCAACGTCTCGCATCTAACCCCAAGTAAGATCCCACCTGTTCTTCCTCTCGGGGGAAGGCAATGCCAATCAAAATTGACACCTCCCGATAAAGTTCTTAGAAACTGTGGGGAGAAATTTCTCCTTCCTATTTCAGAGAGGGCGATAAAATCCAACCTATGTTTGATAGAAGCATCTGCTAGAAATCTTCTTTTAGCCAAGTCTGTCAGACCTCTGCTATTCCAAAAAATTCCTCTCATAATTCATCATGAATTTTTTAGTAGTACGGTTCCTAGCACTTCTGCGCATCACCGAGGCTGGATAAATCTTTCGCCTCCACTTTCGCTTAGGTTTATTTTGATCCTCCACCCGGTCCTCACAACTGGGCTCCGTGGAGATAACATCCCTATCCTCGATCGGGGCAATATCCCTAGGGGGAATAGAACTGTCATCCTCCTCAGTCCCAGGGAGGGATTGGGGCAAGATCTGCACAAAAAGGATCAAGCACCCTGACCCCCAACGCATCTATGTCGGAATCGTTCATAGGTCTAACCGCTACTAAGTTGCGAACCAGTTCTAAAGCGTGTTCCGCTTCAAGATCCAGGATATCATTAACGGGTTTAGAAATTTCACTATCATTACTACCTAGTGAAACTCCTAACTGATTTGCATTATTAGTAATCTCATCATTAGAAAAATGCAGAATGGAATTAGAAGTGTTGACCGACATACCAGTAGTGACCTCAATGTCACAAATCTTGGCCGCCCGCATGGCACACCTCAGCTGCATGTCATCAACATCAGGCTGGTCCTGGAGGCGGCAACTCATCTGTCGCCCCTTAGAAACAGGATCCGGAATGCCTCCAAAAGCGATGACCTCCTCCAGCATGGCCCCGTTTGGGGTAAGGCCTCCAGCCCCACCCCCAATACACGGCCAGGCTGCAGCATCCGGAAAGGCCCCAAGATCCGCCGCAAGCACCGGCGGGGTCCCGAGCGCCCCCGACGAGTGCAGAGGAGGTGAGTGCTGAGCCACCTGCCCATGCTCCTCACCTGGCCCGTCCCTCAAACTGGAAGAAAACGCGCCCGCACAGCTGGTGTCCCCTCCAAAAACGCGCGAGGAGAGGTGGGTGCGGGAGCCGCCTCGCCTCCCCACCCGACTCGCCCTACCGGGCTGGCTAGTGCCTCAACCACCCCGGTCGGCGACGACTGGATAATCCCCTGCATCTGAGCAGGTGATAGCCGGCTGCCAGGGCTCATGGATGCCTCAAGCGCGGCCGCCACGACCGCTGTAGGAGAGGAGGGAACCGAGGCCAGCTGCCCAGGTCCCCCTCCCAAACCGGTCTCGTCACCAATCAGCAACAAAGTCACATCCGCCGGATTCCTCACCTGCGGCGAAATAGCAAAGGGGACGGGAAATCGTGGGGCTACCTGCCCATGATCCTGCCCCCCTCGGATGTAGTCATCACAGTGATGGTCGCCTCCAGGCACCCCTCCAGAGAGCCAACTGCCTCAGCAAAGTCTAGGGGAGGGAGCGTGCGTTCTAGCACATCCTCAGACCCCACCCGATCACTCCACAACCTGTGCGGAGCAGAAGCAGGTTCCAAAGAACCAAATCTCAGCATGTTCATCGGCACCGAAGCTGAAGGTGCAGCCCCATTCTCGGGCGTCTGTGAGGCGGACCCCGGGCCGTTGGACAACTCTCCCCCAACATCCTCCCCTCGTGTATCCGTATTACCTGAACCATCATCCTTATCATGCATATCCACATCAGTCCCTGCCAGAGCCTCAGCAAAAAGCTCGGTGTTCTCAAACTCAATCTCAAGGTTATACACTTGGCCCCTATGTGTCCACTTAACCACGCCAGCCACAAACTCTATGTCCAGGACACTCAGCAGCAGTCGGTGAAGGAAATAAGCCCTAGAGGCAACAATAAAGTTATTATTTACATTTCCTTATATCATGATAAATGTTTATTATTCATGCTAGAATTGGATTAACCGGAATCTTAGTACATGTGTGAATACATAGACAAACAGAGTGTCACTAGTATGCCTCTACTTGACTAGCTCAATAATCAAAGATGGTTAAGTTTCCTAGCCATGGACAAAGAGTTGTCATTTGATAAACGGGATCACATCATTAGAGAATGATGTGATTGGCTTGACCCATCCGTTAGCTTAGCACTTTGATCGTCTAGTTTGTTGTTATTGCGTTCTTCATAACTTATACATGTTCCTATGACTATGAGATTATGCAACTCCCGAATACCAAAGGAACACTTAGTGTGCTATCAAACGTCACAACATAACTGGGTGATTATAAAGATGCTCTACAGGTGTCTCCGATGGTGTTTGTTTAGTTGGAATAGTTCGAGCTTATGATTTGTCACTCCGATTATTGGAGAGGTATCTCTGGGCCCTCTCGGTAATGCACATCATTATAAGCCTTGCAAGCATTGTGACTAATGAGTTAATTGCGAGATGATGCATTACGGAACGAGTAAAGAGACTTTCCGGTAACGAGATTGAACTAGGTATTGAGATACCGACAATCGAATCTCGGGCAAGTAACATACCGATGACAAAGGGAACTACGTATGTTGTTGTGTGGTTTGACCGATAAAGATCTTGGTAGAATATGTAGGAACCAATATGAGCATCCAAGTTCCGCTATTGGTTATTGACCGAAGATGAGTCTCGGTTATGTCTACATAGTTCTCGAACCCGTAGGGTCCGCACACTTAATGTTTGGTGATGATCGGTATTATGAGTTTATGTGTTTTGATGTACCGAAGGTTGTTCGGAGTCCTGGATATGATCACGGACATGACGAGGAGTCTCAAAATGGCCGAGACATAAAGATCGATATATTGGATGACTATGTTTGGACATCGGAATGGTTCCAAGTGAGTTCGGGCATTTACCGGAGTACCGGGGGGTTACCGGAACCCCCTGGGGAGTATATGGGCCCTAATGGGCTTTAGTGGAGAGAGAGAGAGAGAGAGAGAGGGGCGGCAAGGGCAGGCCGCGCGCCCCCTCCCCCTTGGGTCCGAATTGAACTAGGGAAGGGGGGTGGCGCCCCCCTTTGCTTCTCCCATTCTCCTCCTTCCTTCTCTCCTACTCCAACTAGGAAAAGGGGGGAATCCTACTCTCGGTGGGAGTAGGACTCCTCCCAGGGCACGCCATAGAGGGCCGGCCCTTCCCCTCCTCCACCCCTTTATTTACGGGGGAGGGGGCACCCCATAGGCACACAAGTTGACAGTTGTCTTAGCCGTGTGCGGTGCCCCCCCTCCACAGATTCCACCTCGGTCATATCGTTGTAGTGCTTAGGCGAAGCCCTGCGTCGGTAACTTCATCATCACCGTCATCACGCCGTCGTGCTGATGAAGCTCTCCCTCGACACTCAGCTGGATCGAGAGTTCGTGGGACGTCACCGAGCCGGACGTGTGCAGATCGCGGAGGTGCCGTACTTTCGGTGCTAGGATCGATCGGATCGTGAAGACGTACGACTACATCAACCGCGCTATCATAATGCTTCCGCTTACGGTCTACGAGGGTACATGGACTACACTCTTCCCTCTCATTGCTATGCATCACCATGATAGATCTTGCGTGTGTGTAGGAATTTTTTTGAAATTATTGCGTTCCCCAACAGTGGCATCCGAGCCAGGTCTATGCCTAGATGTTATATGCACGAGTAGAACAGAAAAAGTTGTGGGCGCTAATTGTCATACTACTTACCAGCATGTCATACTTTGATTCGGCGGTATTGTTGGATGAAGCGGCTCAGACCGACATTACGCGTACGCTTACGCCAGAATGGTTCTACCGATGTGCTTCACACACAGGTGGCTAGTGGGTGTCAGTTTCTCCAACTTTAGTTGAATCGAGTGTGACTACGCCCGGTCCTTGTTGAAGGTTAAAACATCACACTTGACGAAAAATCATTGTGGTTTTTGATGCATAGGTAAGAATGGTTCTTGCTCATTCCATAGCAGCCACGTAAAACTTGCAACAACAAAGTAGAGGACGTCTAACTTGTTTTTGCAGGGCATGTTGTGACGTGATATGGTCAAGACATGATGCTAAATTTTATTGTATGAGATGATCATGATTTGTAGCAGAGTTATCGGCAACTGGCAGGAGCCATATGGTTGTCGCTTTATTGTATAAAATGCAATCGCCATGTAATTGCTTTACTTTATCACTGTGGTAGCGATAGTCATAGAAGTAATTGTTGGCGAGACGACAATGATGCTTCGATGGAGATCAAGGTGTCAAGCCGGTGACGATGGTAATCATGACGGTGCTTTGGAGATGGAGATCAAAGGCACAAGATGATGATGGCCATATCATATCACTTATATTGATTGCATGTGATGTTTATCCTTTATGCATCTTATTTTGCTTAGTTCAACGGTAGCATTATAAGGTGATCTCTCACTAAATTTCAAGGTATAAGTGTTCTCCCTGAGTATGCGCCGTTGCTACAGTTCGTCGTGCCGAGACACCACATGATGATCGGGTGTGATAATCTCTACGTTCACATACAACGGGTGCAAGCCAGTTTTGCACATGCGGAATACTCGGGTTAAACTTGACGAGCCTAGCATATGCAAATATGGCCTCGGAACACTGAGACCGAAAGGTCGAAAGCGTGAATCATATAGTAGATATGATCAACATAGTGATGTTCACCATTGAAAACTACTCCATCTCACGTGATGATCGGACATGGTTTAGTTGATATGGATCATGTGATCACTTAGATGATTAGAGGGATGCCTATCTAAGTGGGAGTTCTTAAAGTAATATGATTCTCCACTTCACTCTAAAATTCTTTGAACTTTTCAAATGTTTCAGACTTGTGTTTCATCAAGTAGATATACCCATATCTGCTCAAAGTGAAGGTCAGAAAATAATGATACCCACCACGAACCTCAACACTCATTGGACCACATACATCGGTATGTATTATTTCCAATAAGTCAGTGGCTCGCTCCATTGTTCCGGAGAACGGAGTTTTAGTCATCTTGCCCATGAGGCATGGTTCACAAGTATCAAATGATTCATAATCAAGTGATTCCAAAAATCCATCCGTATGGAGTTTCTTCATGCGCTTGACACTAATATGACCTAAACGGCAGTGCCACAAATACATTGCAGTATCATTATCAACATTGCATCTTGTGGCATCAATATTATGAATATGTGTATCACTACGATCGAGATTCAATAAACCATTTACATTGGGTGTATGACCATAGAAGGTTTTATTCATGCAAACAGAACAACAATTATTCTCTGACTTAAATGAATAACCGTATCGCAATAAATATGATCCAATCATATTCATGCTCAACGCAAACACCAAATAACATTTATTTTGGTCCAACACTAATCTCGAAGGTAGAGGGAGTGTGCGATGGTGATCTTCTCAACCTTGGAATCACTTCCAACACACATTGTCACCTCGCCCTTAACTAGTCTCTATTCATTTTGCAATTCCTGTTTCGAGTTACTAATCTTAGCAACTGAACCAGTATCAAATACCCTGGGGTTACTATGAACACTAGTAAAGTACACATAAATAACATGTATATCAAATATACCTTTGTTCACTTTGCCATCCTTCTTATCCTCCAAGTATTTGGGGTAGTTCTGCTTCCAGTGACCATTCCCTTTGCAGTAGAAGCACTCAGTTTCAGGCTTAGGTCTAGCTTTGGGTTTCTTCATGGGAGTGGCAACTTGCTTGCCATTCTTTCTTGAAGTTCCCTTTCTTTTCCTTTGCCCCTTTTCTTGAAACTAGTGGTCTTGTTAACCATCAACACTTGATGCTCTTTCTTGATTTCTACCTTCACCGATTTTAGCATCGCGAAGAGCTCGGGAATTGTTTTTGTCATCCCTTGCATATTATAGTCCATCACGAAGTTCCAGTAACTTGGTGATAATGACTAGAAAACTCTATCAATCAATATCTTATCTGGAAGATTAACTCCCACTTGATTCAAGCGATTGTAGTGCTCAGACATTCTGAGCACATGTTCACTAGTTGAGGTTTTCTCCTCCATCTTGTAGGAAAAGTACTTGTCAGAGGTCTCATACCTCTCGACTCGGGCATGAATCTGAAATACCAATTTCAGCTCTTCGAACATCTTATATGCTCCATGGCGTTCAAATTGTTTTTGAAGACCCGGTTCTAAGCCGTAAAGCATGGCGCACTAAACTATCAAGTAGTCATCATACCGAGATTGCCAAACGTTCATAACGTCTGCATCTTCTCCTGCAATAGGTCCATCACCTAGCGGTGCATCAAGGACAAAATTCTTGTGTGCAGCAATGAGGATAATCCTCAGATCACGAACCCAGTCTGCATCATTGCTACTACCATCTTTCGACTTATTTTCTCTAGTAACATATCAAAAATAAACGGGGAGCTACATCGCAAGCTATCGATCTACAACATAGATATGCAAATACTATTAGGACTAAGTTCATGATAAATTAAGTTCAATTAATCATATTGCTTAAGAACTCCCACTTAGATAGACATCCCTCAAGTCATCTAAATGATACGTGATCCAAATCAACTAAACCATGTCCGATCGGTGTCTCAGCACGAAGAACTTTCACAACGGTGCATACTCAGGGAGAACACTTATACCTTGAAATTTAGTTAATGGATCATCTTATAATGCTACCGCCGTACTAAGCAAAATAAGATGCATAAAAGATAAACATCACATGCAATAAAAATATGTGACATGATATGGCCATCATCATCTTGTGCCTTTGATCTCCATCTCCAAAGAACAGTCATGGTCTCCATCATCACCGGCTTGACACCTTGATCTCCATCGTAGGGTCGTGGTCGTCTCGCCAACTATTGCTTCTACAACTATCGCTAACGCATAGTGATAAAGTAAAGCAATTACATGGCATTTGCATTTCATACAATAAAGTGACAACCATAAGGCTCCTGCCAGTTGCCGATAACTTTTACAAAACATGAACATCTCATACAATAACGTATATCACACACTAGTACAGCGAGTTACTATATACAAACAGTTTTTAACCCCTTCCCGCAATGGCATTTGGAACCATTGCCAAGTGAGTGTGGGCGATAGGGGGGTCCTTCCCATGCAACCCAGAAACCGTCGGGGATATGCCCTCTTGGCACACACGGTCGAAAAAATGAGGTCGTGTGCGACCGGCAAGCGCTCAAATATGGAAATACATACAGTAGAGCTAAAAAATACAATTATACGTACATCCGACACAGTCAGTCACCGTTAAATGTTTCCGTTCGTATATACATCCCACACAGTCGCTTCAAGGAAAACGTTTATGTTCGCAACTACATCACACACAATTTTCCCCGTTAAATCGTTTGAGATAGCGTTTCCATTGCACACGGTATTAACAATTTTATCGTTTGTGTTACTGAATGCATCACATACGGTGCGTAGAAGAAACTGTGTGTCAAGGGCTGTCCATCACACACAGTTTATGTGGTAAAAGTTTGCGCCAGGTGGCCTAACGCAAACAGTTTTCAAGAGGATGTCGTGTGTGATTGTTCGTTAATCTAACATGGTTTGTTCCTAGAAACTGTGTGCGTTATTGAATGCATCGCACACATCGGTTTTTCAATAACCATTTGCAATAGAAAAAGGCAATTAGTAGGCTAATTATCCGATTATTAATAATCCATTTATTAATCTAATTGAAATTTCATATTAAGCACACAATATATTTCATTTTCATAATTGAAATACATCAGAGTACAACATGATATAGCTTCAGCATTCAGCTACCCCATTACACAACTACACCAGCACCAAGTTTCACATGCAACATCTATAACTTTTCGAAATTAGCATCATAGACGGTACATAGACAGATGTATTTCATGTGGAAAACTGCTGAAGCAGAAGGTGAATATTGAGCCTTCATTGATGTTGAAGCTCTTTGTAACTTTAGTCCAGTGCCTGTGGATGATTGACCGTCCATCCTCCGTCCTCTTTAGGAACACTTCAATATTGAACCGTCGGTGTTGTATGAATACATTCCTCGCCTCTTGACCATATAGTTGGTTTGAGAGGTAATCATCAGTGAACTGCTTTGGAAAGGCCTGAAAACAAGGATGTGCATAAATATCTTCTCTATATTGGAAATGGGGCAAAGGAATAAAAATGGCAAGGTATAATAGTTAGTACCATCCTGTAGTGAACTGATGTGTTGTTCATTGTGCGCATAAAGATCTTGTTTTTTGTTGCTAATTTCTTTATCCTAACAATCTTTCTGAGTTTCTTGACTTGACTGATATTCATGGACAACTCATTTCCCCATATGCAAAAAGGGTCGAACAGTGGGTCAAAACCTCTGATAGCAGGACCTACATGTGCAAGACCAAATTGTTAAAAACCTAAATATTAGAATGGTTCCTGCAATTGCACAATAATGCGCTATTAGACAACGGACCATGCACGTGCTAACCTCGATTGTAAACCTTGGTGCTTCCCATTGTTTCCCTGCAACACATATAAGGTAGTTAGTCATCAGGTTAAGTAAGGGTTCGCATGCTATCAGTAAAATATGTTGATGAAAAATAGGCACATTGCAGATTCATTAGATTAATTCAAGCCACATGAAAAACCCATTTATCCAAACCAAGCATATTTAAGAACTAGGAAATATGGCACTTGTATATGTTTGTCATGTATTTATTACAGCCAAATTCGATTTATTTCTCACGTGGTATACAATAGCAGAATGCAGCCACAACAATTGGACATCACATTGCATAATTGAACCATGCAGTTAAGTAAACACCACAACAAATGAACCAAATATTAACTGAGCACCACATTGCACAATATACCATACTGCTAAGAGAAGATCAGATAGTTAACCAAACCAAGCATGCTTAACAACTTGGAAATATAGCAATTGTATTTGTTTCTCATGTATTTACTACAGCCAAATTCAATTTATTCCTCACATCGTATACAATAACAGAATGCACCCACAACTATTGAACATCGCATTGCAGAATTGAATCAAACAGTTAACTAAGCACCACAACACAAATGAACCAAACATTAACTGAGCACCACATTGCACAATGGATAACCAAACGAAGCATGCTTGACAACTTGGAAATATAGCAATGGTATTCGTTTCTCATGTATTTTGTAAAGATAAATTCGATTTATTTCTCACATGGAAGACAATACAAAATTGCAGCCTGAAGAATTGAACATCACATTTATGAATTGAACCAAACAGTTAACTCAAGACGACAACTAATTAACAAAACAGTTAATAAGTGAGCACCACACTGCACAACATACAGAATATATACACTAGAGCAACAGATTGCACGGTAAAATTAGATAGCACAATTCACTAGAATTTGTGAAGGAAAGGCAGGAGCAGCACACGCAACGGGTAAACCGAGCATGCTTAACCGGCGTAGCTAGCAAATGGCAAGGTGCTCCTCCAAGATCTGGGGGTCGGCACGAATGGCAGCCATCACGACCTCATCCGCGCGTGCGGCCGTGATTTGCTTCTCCGCTGCCAAATGCTCCTTGAGATCCTGGCTATACTACGTGCACCATGGCTTAGGGAAGCGCTTATTTGGTGGAGGGTTCGGTGATTTGGGTGGAAGGTGTCGCGCTCGCGCCGGCAGTTGGGGCATGTGGGATGTGGAAGGAGGAGGAGGATGGGGGTCAGGTGTGGATTACCTACCTAGATAGGCGAGGCCGAGCAGCGTGAAGGAGGGTTGCCGGCGAGGAGGCGGCAGCGCTGCAAGCAAGGGGTGAAGGTTTCAACTTGGAAAGGAGGGCGGAAAGAGGGGAAATGTGGCTTTTGGTAAGGGGGAGGGGGCGGGGAGGTAGATATTTCCGCGGAAGCCAAAAATTTGGAATCGCTTCAGACAAAAAACTGGCGCACAAAGTGTCATCAGACACAGTCCCTTATTCAGAACTATGTACGATATGTGAACATCACAAACGATTCAGATAGCTTAACCCATGCGTGATGAGTTTGAAGGTCAAAAAATTTGGTTCGAATTTCCATGGTTACAATGGTCATCCACGTCATTGCATAATTAGGGTACAGAAAGGAGACTACAGCACACCCACACTTCTTAATTTAGCAAGTTCAGCAATTAAACAGAGCTAGCTGACCTAAACATTACTCTAAAAAAATTAAAGACCGACGCTCTGAATTAAAAAAACAAAGATTACTAATATGGCTGGTGCTCGTCGATCTCCGCCGCCCAGCTCACGCCCGATGGTCTCCTGGGGAAGGGGCCCCATGGCATCAATCGCACCATACTCGGCAAGCATCTCGCCATCCGCATCCACCATATCTTTGGAATAGTCCGCCACGAGATGGGCGTGGGCGGCCACGATCTGGGCTTTGGCGGGCTCCCTTGGCAAGGTATGCTGCGCAGGAATGGATGGCTGCTCGAACTCTCTCGGCGATTGCCAACTATTTGGTCGTGGGTTGCCGATCGTTGTTGGAGAAGCTTCCTTCGATTTGTGCGGTGATCGCCATGAGCTGGGCCTGCACGGCCTCGACATGGTGGCAGGCGGCCTCTGTCGGTGTCAAAACCGGCGGATCTCGGGTAGGGGGTCCCGAACTGTGTGTCTAAGGCTAATGGTAACAGGAGGCGGGGGACACAATGTTTACCCAGGTTCGGGCCCTCTCGATGGAGGTAATACCCTACTTCCTGCTTGATTGATCTTGATGATATGAGTATTACAAGAGTTGATCTACCACGAGATCGGAGAGGCTAAACCCTAGAAGCTAGCCTATGATTACGATTGTTCTTCTTGGTCCTACGGACTAAACCCTCCGGTTTATATACACACTAGAGGGGGCTAGGGTTACACAGAGTCGGTTACAGAGAAGGAGATCTACACATCCGAATTGCCAAGCTTGCCTTCCATGCAAAGGAGAGTCCCATCCGGACACGGGACGAAGTCTTCAGTCTTGTATCTTCATAGTCCAACAGTCCGGCCAAAGTATATAGTCCGGCTGTCCGAGGACCCCCTAATCCAGGACTCCCTTAGTGGCCCCTGAACCAGGCTTCAATGACGATGAGTCCGGTGCGCAGATTTTCTTCGGCATTGCAAGGCGGGTTCTTCTCCAAATCTAGAGTACCTGTTGTAACGAGTAGTGTCCGGCTTCCCATTAATGTTGCACTCGTCGGCTTCTGTACTTTAATGATGGTAATCTCCACGTGTCGAGCGAATGCGAGAAGTCGGGGCATTTTTACATTTGCCACCCTGACCATGTAAGTAAATCATCTATTAAAGAGACGGGGATCCTCAGATCCAAATCACACCATCTTCCCCAAGCGAGGAATCACCAGAGCGCGCCCGAAAAAACCATCCCATCATTGCCGGCCACTACAGGTCCTCCTCTCGCTCCCGTAGCGCTAAGCCAGGCGATTGGGTGAAGTGTTCCGTATCCCACGACTGATTGGTGGAGTTGCAGACCCAGGGGTTTCTCCCGCCCGCATATATGGTCCCCGTCCGAGCCGGACTAGCCACTTACAATGGCGGGGAGCAAGCGGAGAGTTTTCCCAACCCATCTAGGGGGAGCGGGTATGCCTTGTCCCTTACTTACTGAGGGGCCTCGGATTTCCAATCCATCCGTTCCTTCGCATGCTCCTGGAGTACTACAGCCTCCAGCTGCATAACTTCACTCCTGCCTCCCTATTACACATCGCAGGCTACGTCGCCCTTTGCGAGCTTTTTCTGGGCTGCGAAGCTCATTTCGAGCTATGGAAGAGGCTATTCTGCCTCGTCCCCCACACTCAGGAGGGGTCGATATATCAAGTGGGCGGAGCCGAAATATGGCGTATTGTCGGAACCGGATACCTGTAGGTACTCTGAAGAAGACATTCGAAGACTGGCCTTCGGAGTGGTTTTATATGGAGGACGTCCCCCTTCCGGACCCTATTCGGATGGGCCTTCCTGAGTTTGCTAATGCCCCGTTGAAGAAACGCCACAGCTGGCGCCCCCGGAGCCCCCAGGAGGAAGATAACAGAGAAGTCCTTTACCTGATGGGCAGGATAAGAATGCTGGCCAAATCAGGACTGACAATAATCGAGGTTATGTCAATATGTATAATGCGGGGGGTGCGGCCACTTCAGTATCGGGGGAAACCCATGTGGCACTTCAATGGAGAAGACGATGCCACCCGCTGTGGTCGTAAAGGTCCGGACTCCGCCACCGCTCTAGCGAAAATACTATCCGATTTGTACAAAGGAGACGAAGAGGAGTTCACCCGCATTAAGCCACGGGATGGATTTTCCATGTATAACCCCCCTAACTGGGTGAGCTGTTATCTTTTACTCAACTCTATTCATCCCCGCAGTCTTTTATTTTAAATATTTACCTTGCTAGTTCATAGCAGGAACTGCGAAAAGCCGTGAGGGAGGTCCACAGCCCGCCTCCACAGCCAGAGGACCCTGACCGGGCCCTCGACCCCGGACTTGAAGAAGATCCGGACGTATTTATGGAGCTCGTCGACAGGATGTTTTATCAGTTAAGCCGTGATGGTGCCTTGGTGGCCATCATAGCCGATTATCCCGGCCTACTCCCTGCATCGCATGTAAGTAAAACCGGAGTCCTAACTTCCGAGAAGGATCCCTTCTTAGCACTTTACCCACCGCACATGTATTGCGTTTCACAAGGAAGGCCATCGAAGCGCCGTGCCGAGCCCGCGGTGAATTGCCAACAAGGGGCACCGAAGCCGGGTAGGCTCAAAAGGAAGGTGGTCAGGACCGAGACGCCGTCACAAAGGTATGATTGAAAACCTCCTCCGTAATTGTCGTCTTTGAAATATAACAATGTCCCTTGTCCCCTGGCAGAAAGAGTGCTTGCCGGACTCCGACCGGAGATCCTGCCAACCACGCCTCCACCAGCCAGACTCAAGAACCAGACTCGAGGGCGGAGGCCAACGTGGGGACAACACCGAATGGTCCTCCTACAGAGGATGCGGATAGAATATCCACTACAAATTCCGAGGTGGAGAGCGCCATGAATCACAGGTGTGGTCGGGTCGTACTTCACGACCCTAATTTCTCCGAAGAGGCGTTTAATGCCTTCAACTCGGGAGACGCGTACATCCGGGCTGCTCGAGGTGGGCTTGCTAGAGCCACAGACCAGTATTTAAAGGATATACGGGTAAGAAAAATCTGATAATTATGTATATCAATAGCCCCTAAGACTTGAAACAGTTGGCACAACTGATTTAAGGATCATTGTAAGCCTAGGTTCTGACAGAGAAGAATACCCATTTCTCTCAAGAGCTGGAGGAGTGCAAAGCCCAGCTAAGGGCCGCAGTTGCTGAAATGGAGGAATCCAAGAAGGCCTCTTCTGGTAATACTTGTCTTGATCAACAAGAATGTAATAACGTGTACCAGTTAGTATTCATCATGCTCGCAAATCTAACAATAGATTCTGCAGGCAATCCAGGAATGAATCCGAAGATAGTACCAAGGGATGAGCAACACGCTCAACGATAGTTAGAGGCTAGCGAGCGCGTGCTTACATGGGTTATTCGAGAGAAAAATGATCTCCAGGAGGCCCATACCCGGCTGGGCGTTGAACTAAAAGATGTTCGGGCCCAGCTTGCTAACTCCGTGAAGGAGAATAAGAGGCTTCGACGCGGCATTTTTAGTAAGTGCTCGAACAAACCTTTATACAGTTCGGCATAGAAATGGGCTAACAGAGTTATGTCTGTAGGTATGCTGACAGGTCGCCCTGAAGAGGAGATGCCTGGATCCGCAGGCGATCTGCTACAAGAGCTTTCACAATTGCACGACCAAGTTCGGCAAGTGATGCAGGGTATTGCCCAAGCCTTGTGGCCATCCGCCTCCCTGCCAGGAGGCATGGGAGAGCTTGTAGAGATGCTCAAGAGAGCGCGGCGGCGCTTCCGGTTATGGAAGATATCAGCCTGTCGACAAGGTGCGAGGGAAGCCTGGGCTATGGTGAAGACACGGTACACCAAGGTTGATTCGAATCACATGGCACAGGTCGGACCTGTAGGGTCACATGGGAAAGAGATTCCCGTAAGTATGGTATATGACCAGGTAGGATTAGCCGCAAAGTATTCCCAACAGGATTGTAGGCTAGAAAGCCTGTTGGATGGTATAGAAGAAGAATTTTGTCAGTCTAAATGACTGTGTACTTCAATGGACATATTTTGTCCCTAGCCGGATTGTAAATCATTTGTCATGGCGGACCTTTTCGCTTCAACCTCCAGACCAGACAGTCCGAAGTGTATCCGAATACCCGCTCGGTTATGTAAACCGTGGTACGCGTGGAAACCAGGCGTAGGGGTCATAAGTGCTTGAACAGACAAGTACCCAAGTAGTTATGTTATATTACATGGATAGTAAGAAACATCTTCCAGGGAGAATAGTTCCGTTAAGGGTTCCTTTCCCTGGGTACGCATGCGTGAATGTGCATGTCCGAACTGAGAACAGAGACGCAGGACAAAAAAACATCTGGGGGCTTATGTTGTAATAGGTAAGAAGACATCTTTTGTTCACCGACCGAATATTCCCTTAAGAACGCTAGCTTTTGGCTTCACCCAGTCTGAGGTACACATCCGGCTGACCCGGCAGTAATAATCGCAGTGGTACTCCCCTTATTCCCTAGCCGAATTAACGGGAACGTAGGGCATAAACACAAGAGCCAAGCAACCCAGCTTGGCCAAAACTTAAGTCATATCGATGCATATAATGGCGAAGAAATGGTACATATGGAAAAGTGACACATATGTAGTGGGCATGAAGCCCGAAAGATAATTATATTAAGCTTCTGTATAAGAAGCCCCCAGGTATATTGAGCGCGCATAGCGCGGCAGGAGTGTGTAGTCGAAGCACACTTGAAGCTTTTAAGGCTATAAAAAAGGAAGAAACAAAGAAAGAGAAAAGGAGAATATAACTTAAAAAAGAAAGTCGGGGGTAAGGAGACGAACACAGAGTTCGGCACTAGGCGTAGAATCTTCGGAGTCTGGCCGCGTTCCATGGGTTTGGCTCGAGTCGATTATCTGATGCATCGCGCAGACGATACGCTCCTCCGATGAGAACTTTATTAATGACGAAGGGACCCTCCCACTTGGGCTTGAGCTTGTCCTTTTTCTTCTCCGATAGGTGTAGAACTAGTTCGCCAATGTTATAAATTTTGGCCCGTACTTCCCTGCTTTGATACCTCCGAGCCTGTTGCTGATAGAATGCGGAACGGGCTTTTGCGACGTCGCACTCCTCCTCCAGGGCATCTAAAATGTCATGCCGATCCAGCTCGGCTTCTCTCTCTTCGTACATGCGCACTCGAGGTGAGTCATGAATGATGTCACAGGGCAATACCGCCTCTGCGCCATACACCATAAAAAATGGTGTGTATCCGGTAGTGCGGTTCGGCGTGGTCCGCAGCCCCCATAATACGGAGTCGAGCTCCTCGACCTAGTGCATATCTGATTCCTTCAAGGATCGCACTAGTCTGGGTTTGATGCCGCTCATAATAAGACCATTTGCTCGTTTGACTTGACCGTTTGTTTGGGGGTGATAGACGGAGGCGTAATCGAGCTTAATGCCCATGTTGCCGCACCAAGTTTTCACCTTGTCGGCTGTGAAGTTGGAGCCGTTATCGGTGATGATGCTGTGGGGGACACCGTAACTGTGTACGACCCTGGATATGAAGTCTATCACTGGTCCTGATTCGGCCGTTTTAACTGGTTTGGCTTCTATCCATTTGGTGAATTTGTCCACCATGACCAACAAGTATTTTTTTTCTTATGGCTTCCTCCTTTAAGGGGTCCGATCATATCAAGCCCCCAGACTGCAAAGGGCCAAGTTATGGGGATTGTTTGGAGAGCGGTAGGTGGCATATGGCTTTGGTTGGCGAAAAGCTGGCATCCGACGCAATGCTGGACGAGGTCCTGAGCGTCTGCTCGGGCTATCGGCCAGTAGAAACCTGTACGGAAGGCCTTGCTTACGAGGGCCCGAGCTGCGGCATGGTGGCCGCCGAGTCCAGCATGAATTTCGGCCAAGAGCTTCCGCCCTTCCTCTTCGGAGATGCACCTTTGGAGCACTCCGGTCGCGCTTTTCTTATAAAGCTCTCCCTCATGGACCTTGTAGGCTTTGGAGCGTCCACAATGCAGCGTGCCTCATTTTGGTCCTCGGGGAGTTCTTACCTATTTAGGTAGGCTAAGAAGGGTTCTGTCTACGGGGCGATGACAACCATGATCACGTGGGCCGAAGGTGTTATTTCGGTGGCGGAGCCTCCGATTACGTCAGAGTGTTCGGGGTCAGGGGTTATGTTCGGATCCGGACTGGTATTTCCGGTCTCTCCTTCCCACACCACAGATGGCTTGAACAGCCTTTCCAAAAAGATATTAGGTGGGATGGGGTCGCGCTTAGCGCCGATGCGGGCGAGGATAGCTGCCGCTTGATTGTTTTCTTGGACCAAATGGTGGAATTCAAGCCCCTCGAACCGAGCTGACATTTTGAGGACGGCATTGCGGTAAGCCGCCATTTTTGGGTCCTTGGCATTAAATTCTCCATTTATTTGAGATATTGTGAGGTTCGAATCCCCACGCACTTCTAGGCGTTGAATGCCTATGGAGACTGCCATCTGAAGACCATGCAATAGAGCCTCATATTTGGCTGCATTGTTGGAGTCTGTGTATAATATTTGTAGTACGTATTGGACTGTATCTCCGGTGGGGGATGTCAGGAAAACGCCTGCTCCCAGACCCGCCAGCATCTTAGAGACGTCAAAGTGCATGATCCAATTGGAGTACGCACCGTACTCTTTAGGGAGTTCAGCTTCTGTCCATTCGGCGACGAAGTCAGCTAGTACTTGCGACTTAATGGCCCGCCGTGGTTTGTATATGGTGTCGAACGGGAGGAGCTCAATAATCCACTTAGCAATCCGGCCTGTGGCATCGCGGTCATTTATTATATTGTTGAGTGGTACTTCAGAGGCCACCGTGATTGAACACTCTTGAAAGTAGTGTCGTAGTTTCCGGGATGCCATGAAGACCATGTATGCTATCTTTTGATAATGTGGGTACCGTGATTTGCATGGTGTGAGGATGGTGGATACATAGTATACCGGATTTTGAAGCGGGAACTTATATCCGTCCTCCTCTCGTTCGACGACGAGCACTGCGCTAACAACTTGGTGCGTTGCAGCTATATATAACAGCATGGGTTCGCTGATGTTTGGTGCGGCCAGGATTGGGTTGCTGGCCAAGAGGGCCTTTATTTCTTCCAGTCCGGCCATGGCCGCATCCGTCCACTCGAAGTGTTTGGTGCATCGAAGGAGGCGATAGAGAGGTAGTGCCTTTTCTCCCAATTGGGAGATAATGGGACTTAAGGCAGCCACGCATCCACTTAATTTCTAGATTTGCTTGAGGTCTGTTGGGGTAGCCAACTGTGACAAGGCTCGAATTTTGGCTGGATTTGCTTCAATTCCTCTATTGGAAATGATGAAACCCAGGAGCTTTCCGGCAGGAACGCCGAAAACGCATTTTTTTAGGATTGAGCTTGATGTCGTATGTTCAGAGATTGTCGAACGTAAGCCTCGGGTCGTCAAAAGACTCGACGTGTTTGGTTTTGATGATTACGTCGTCTACGTATGCCTCCACTATTTTGCCGATTTGTGTTTCCAGGCATGTCTGAATCATGCGTTGATAGGTTGCATCGGCATTTTTGAGCCCGAAAGGCATGGTGTTAAAACAGAAGGGACCGTATGGAGTTATGAATGTCGTTGCTGCTTGATTGGACTCCGCCATCTTGATTTGATGGTATCCGGAGTATGCGTCGAGGAAGCACAATGAGTCATGTCCTGCGGTGGCACCGATTATTTGATCGATGCGAGGGAGAAGGAAGGGGTCCTTTGGGCATGCCTTATTGAGGTCCTTGAAGTCGACGCATAGGCGCCAGGATTTGTCCTTCTTTGGTACCGTCACCAGGTTTGCTAGCCAGTCCGGGTGTTTTATTTCTCTGATGAATCCGGCTTCGAGTAACTTGGCTAGCTCCTCTCCATGGCTTGTCGTTTAGGTTCTGCAAAGCGTCGTAGTGTCTGCTTGACCGGCTTGTATCCCTTTAGTATATTAAGGCTATGCTTGGCTAGCCTGCATGGGATTCCTGGCATATCTGAGGGGTGCCAGGAAAAGATGTCCCAATTCTCGCGTAAGAACGCCCGCAGTGCGGAATCGATTGTGGGGTCTGATACGTCTCCAACGTATCTATAATTTTTGATTGTTCCATGCTATTATATTACCCCTTTTGGATGTTTATGGGCTTTATTTTACATATTTATATCATTTTTGGGACTAACCTACTAACCAGAGGCCCAGCCCGTATTGCTGTTTTTTTGCCTATTTCAGTATTTCGAAGAAACGGAATATCAAACGGAGTCCAAACGGAATGAAACCTTCGGGAGTGTTATTTTTGGAACGAATCTGACCCGGAGGACTTGGAGTGCAAGTCAAGAAGCGAATGAGGCGGCCAGGAGGGTGGAGGGCGCGCCCCTGCCTCCTAGGCCCCACGAGCAGCCACCGACGTACTTCTTCCTCCTATATATACCTACGTACCCCGAAAACATCCAGGGAGCCACCGAAACACAATTTCCACCTCCGTAACCTTATGTATCCGCGAGATTCCATCTTGGAGTCTTCGTCGGTGTTCTGCCGAAGGGGGAATCGATCATGGAGGGCTTCTACGTCAATACCATAGCCCCTCCGATGAGTAGTGAGTAGTTTACCACAGACCTTTGGGTCCATAGTTATTAGCTAGATGGCTTCTTCTCTCTTTTTGGATCTCAATACAATGTTCTCCCCCTCTCTTGTGGAGATCTATTCGATATAATCTCTTTTTTGCGGTGTGTTTGTCGAGATCCGATGAATTGTGAGTTTATGATCAAGTTTATCTATGAGAAATATTTGAATCTCCTCTGAATTCTTTTATGTATGATTGAGTTATCTTTGCAAGTCTCTTTGAATTATCAGTTTGGTTTGGCCTACTAGATTGATCTTTCTTGCCATGGGAGAAGTGCTTAGCTTTGGGTTCAATCTTGCGGTGTCCTTACCCAGTGACAGAAAGGGTTGCAAGGCACATATTGTATTGTTGCCATAGAGGATAAAAAGATGGGGTTTATATCATATTGCATGAATTTAGCCCTCTACATCATGTCATCTTGTTGGGGAACATAGCAGAAATTCAAAATTTTCCTACGTGTCAACAAGATCAATCTATGGAGAAACCAGCAACAAGGGGAAGGAGAGTGCATCTACATACCCTTGTAGATCGCTAAGCGGAAGCGTTCAAGAGAACGGGGTTAAAGGAGTCGTACTCGTCGTGATTCAAATCACCGGAGATTTTAGTGCCGAACGGACGCCACCTCCGCGTTCAACACACGTGCAGCCCGGTGACGTCTCCCATGCCTTGATCCAGCAAGGAGAGAGGGAGAGGTTGAGGAAGACTCCATCCAGCAGCAGCACAACGGCGTGGTGGTGGTCGAGGAGCGTGGCAATCCTGCAGGGCTTCGCCAAGCACCGCGAGATATGAGGAGAAAGAGAGGTAGGGCTGGGCCAACAGGAGAAGGACTTCGTGTGTTGGGCTGCCCCTTTGCCTCCACTATATATAGGGGGAGAGGGGCTGCGCCCAACCTAGGGTTCCACTCTAGGGCGGCGGCCAGCCCAAGATCCCATCCTGGGGCGGCCAAGGGGGGAAGAGGGGAAACTTGCCCCCCAAGTTAGGTGGGTGCGCCCCCTCCCCAAACCCTAGGCACCTTGGGCCCTTGTGGAGGGCGCACCAGCCCACCTCGGGCTGGCCCCCTCCCACACTTGGCCCATGCTGCCCTCCGGGGATGGTGGTCCCACTTGGTGGACCCCCGGGACCCTCCCGGTGGTCCCGGTACATTACCAATAAAACCCGAAACTTTTCCGGTGACCAAAACAGGACTTCCCATATATAAATCTTTACCTCCGGACTATTCCGGAACTCCTCGTGACGTCCGGGATCTCATCCGGGACTCCGAACAACATTCGGTAACCACATACAAACTTCCTTTATAACTCTAGCGTCATCGAACCTTAAGTGTGTAGTCCCTACGGGTTCGGGAACCATGCAGTCGTGACCGAGACGTTCTCCGGTCAATAACCAACAACGGGATCTGGATACCCATGTTGGCTCCCACATGTTCCACAATGATCTCATCGGATGAACCACGATGTCGAGGATTCGATCAATCCCGCATACAATTCCCTTTGTCTAGCGGTATTGTACTTGCCCGAGATTCGATCGTCGATATCCCGATACCTTGTTCAATCTCGTTACCGGCAAGTCTCTTTACTCGTTCAGTAACACATCATCCCGTGATCAACCCCTTGGTCACATTGTGCACATTATGATGATGTCCTACCGAGTGGGCCCAGAGATACCTCTCCGTCAACCGGAGTGACAAATCCCAGTCTCGATTCGTGCCAACCCAACAGATACTTTTGGAGATACCTGTAGTGCACCTTTATAGCCACCTAGTTACGTTGTGATGTTTGGTACACCCAAAGCATGCCTACGGTATCTGGGAGTTGCACAATCTCATGGTCTAAGGAAAAGATACTTGACATTAGAAACGCTTTAGCATACGAACTACGATCTTTCTGCTAGGCTTAGGATTGGGTCTTGTCCATCACATCATTCTCCAAATGATGTGATCTCATTATCAACAACATCCAATGTCCATGGTCAGGAAACCGTAACCATCTGTTTATCAACGAGCTAGTCAACGAGAGGCTTACTAGGGACATGGTGTTGTTTATGTACCCACACATGTATCTGAGTTTCCTATCAATACAATTATAGCATGGGTAATAAACGATTATCATGAACAAGGAAATATAATAATAATAACTAATTTATTATTGCCTCTAGGGCATATTTCCAACAGTCTCCCACTTGCACTAGAGTCAATAATCTAGTTCACATCGCCATGTGATTAACATTCACAGGTCACATTGCCATGTGACCAACATCCAAAGAGTTTACTAGTGTCACTAAACTAGTTCACATCACCATGTGATTAAGACTCAATGAGTTCTGGGGTTTGATCATGTTTTGCCAGTGAGAGAGGTTTTAGTCAACGGGTCTGCAACATTCAGATCCGTATGTATTTCGCAATTCTCTATGTCATATTGTAAATGATGCTTCCACGCTCTACTTGGAGCTATTCCAAATGGTTGCTCCACTATACGTATCGGGTTTTCTACTCAGAGTCATTCAGATAGGTGTTAATGCTTGCATCGACGTAACCCTTTACGCCGAACTCTTTATCACCTCCATAATCGAGAAACATGTCCTTATTTACTCCAAGGACAATTTTGACCGTTGTCCAATGATGCCCATTCCTGGATCATTCTTGTACCCCTTGACTGACTCATGGCAAGGCACACTTCGGTGCGGTACACGGATAGCATACTATAGAGCCCACGTCTGAAGCATAGGGGACGACCTTCGTCCTTTCTCTCTCTTCTGCCGTGGTCGAGCTTTAACTCTTAACTTCATACCTTACAACTCAGGCAAGAACTCCTTCTTTGATTGATCCATCTTGAACACCTTCAAGATTATGTCAAGGTATGTGCTCATTTGAAAGTATTATTAAACATTTTGATCTATCTTATAGATCTTCATGCTTATTTTTCAAGTAGCCTAATCCAGGTTTTCCATTGAAAAACACTTTTCAAACAACCCTATATGCTTTCTAGAAATTCTACATCATTTCTGATCAACAATATGTTAACGACATATACTCATCAGAAATTCTATAGTGCTCCCACTCACTTCTTTGGAAATACAAGTTTCTCTTAAACTTTGTATAGACACAAAATCTTTGATCATCTCATCAAAGCGCACATTCCATCTCCGAGATGCTTACTCTAGTCCTTAGAAGGATTGTTGGAGCTTTGCATACTTGTTAGCGTCTTTCAGGATTGTCAAAAACCTTCTGGTTGTATTGTTGGGGAACGTAGCAGAAATTCAAAATTTTCCTACGTGTCACCAAGATCTATCTATGGAGAAACTAGCAACGAGGGAAGGAGAGTGCATCTACATACCCTTGTAGATCGCTGAGCGGAAGCGTTCATGAGAACGGGGTTGAAGGAGTCGTACTCGTCGTGACCCAAATCACCGGAGATCCTAGTGCCGAACGGACGGCACCTCCGCGTTCAACACACGTACAGCCCGGTGACGTCTCCCACGCCTTGATCCAGCAAGGAGAGAGGGAGAGGTTGAGGAAGACTCCATCCAGCAGCAGCACAACCGGCGTGGTGGTGGTGGACGAGCGTGGCAATCCCAAGCAGGCTTCGCCAAGCACCAAGGGAGAGGAGGAGGAGGAGAGGGGCTGCACCAAGAGGGAGAGGTTCTCATGTGTGTTGGGCAGCCCCAAACCTCAAGTATATATAGGGAGGGGAGGGCTGCGCCCCATCTAGGGTTTCCACCCCCAAGGGGTGCGGCCAGCCCTAGATGGGGCTTGGGGAGGCGGCCAAGAGGGAGGGAGAGGAGGCGCCCACTAGATGGGCCTTAGGGCCCATCTGCCCTAGGGTTTGCCCCCTTCCCCACTTCCCTGCGCCTTGGGCCCTATGGGGGGGCGCACCAGCCCACCTGGGGCTGGTCCCCTCCCACACTTGTCCCATGCAGCCCTCCAGGGTTGGTGGCCCCACTTGGTGGACCCCCGGGACCCTCCCGGTGGTCCCGGTACGTTACCGGAAAAACCCGAAACTTTTCTGGTGACCAAAACAAGACTTCCCATATATAAATATTTACCTCCGGACCATTCCGAACTCCTCGTGATGTCCGGATCTCATCCGGGACTCCGAACAACATTCGGTAACCACATACAAACTTCCTTTATAACCCTAGCGCCATCGAACCTTAAGTGTGTAGACCCTCTACGGGTTCGGGAACCATGCGAACATGACCGAGGACGTTCTCGGTCAATAACCAACAGCGGGATCTGGATACCCATGTTGGCTCCCACATGTTCCACGATGATCTCATCGGATGAACCACGATGTCGAGGATTCAATCAATCCGTGATACAATTCCCTTTGTCTAGCGGTATTGTACTTGCCCGAGATTCAATCGTCGGTATCCCGATACCTTGTTCAATCTCGTTACCGCAAGTCTCTTTACTCGATCCGTAACACATCACCCTTGATCAACCCCTTGGTCACATTGTGCACATTATGATGATGTCCTACCGAGTGGGCCCAGAGATACCTCTCCGTTGACACGGAGTGACAAATCCCGCCTCGATTCATGCCAACCCAATGTACACTTTCGGAGATACCTGTAGTGCACCTTTATAGCCACCCGATTCGTTGTGGCGTTTGGTACACCCAAAGCATTCCTACGGTATCCGGGAGTTGCACAATCTCATGGTCTAAGGAAATGATACTTGACATTAGAAAAGCTTTAGCATACGAACTACGATCTTGTGCTAGGCTTAGGATTGGGTCTTGTCCATCACATCATTCTACTAATGATGTGATCCCATCATCAATGACATCCAATGTCCATGGTCAGGAAACCGTAACCATCTATTGATCAACGAGCTAGTCAACTAGAGGCTTACTAGGGACATGGTGTTGTCTATGTATCCACACATGTATATGAGTTTCCTATCAATACAATTATAGCATGGATAATAAACGATTACCATGAACAAGGAAATATAATAATAACTAATTTATTATTGCCTCTAGGGCATATTTCCAACAGTCTCCCACTTGCACTAGAGTCAATAATCTAGTTCACATCGCCATGTGATCAACACTGATAGGTCACATCGCCATGTGACCAACATCCAAAGAGTTTACTAGTGTCTCAAACTAGTTCACATCACCATGTGATTAAGTCTCAATGAGTTCGAGGTTTGATCATGTTTTGCTTGTGAGAGAGGTTTTAGTCAACGGGTCTCGAACCTTTCAGATCCGTGTGTACTTTGCAAAATTTCTAGGTCATATTGTAAACGCTGCTTCCACGCTCCACTTGGAGCTATTCCAATTGGTTGCTCCACTATACGTATCCGGTTTGCTACTCTGTGTCACTCGGATATGTGTTAAAGCTTTCATCGACGTAACCTTTACGCCGAACTCCTTATCACCTCCATAATCGAGAAACATGTCCTTATTTATTCCAAGGACAATTTTGATCATTGTCCAATGATCCATTCCTGGATCATTCTTGTACCCTCGACTGACTCATGGCAAGGCACACTTCCGGTCGGTACACAAAGATAGCATACTGTAGAGCCTACGTCTAAGGCATAGGGGACGACCTTCGTCCTTTCTCTCTTTTCTGCCGTGGTCGAGCTTTAAGTCTTAACTTCATACATTTCATCTCAGGCAAGAACTCCTTCTTTGACTGATCCATCTTGAACACCTTCAAGATCATGTCAAGGTATATGCTCATTTGAAAGTAACATTAAGCGGTTTTGATCTATCCCTATAGATCTTGATGCTCAATGTTCAAGTAGCTTAATACTGGTTTTCACTTGAAAACACTTTTCAAATAACCCTATATGCTTTCCAGAAATTCTACACCATTTCGATCATCAATATGTCAACAACATATACTCATCAGAAATTCTATAGTGCTCCCACTCACTTCTTTGGAAATACAAGTTTCTCATAAACCTTATATAAACCCAAAATCTTTGATCATCTCATCAAAGCGTACATTCCAACTCCGAGATGCTTACTCCAGCCCTTAGAAGGATTGCTGGAGCTTTGCATACTTGTTAGCATCCTTCGTGATTGATTTAAACCTTCTGGTTGTATCACATACAACCTTTCCTCAAGAATAACATCGAGGAAACAACGTTTTGACATCCTATCTGCAAGATTTCATAAATGCAGCTAATGCTAACATGATTCCGACGGACTTAAGCATCGCTACGGATGAGAAAACCTCATCGTAGTCAACTCCTTGAACTTGTGAAAAACTCTTCGCCACAAGTCGAGCTTCATAGATGGTGACATTACCATCCACGTCCGTCTTCTTCTTAGAGATCCATTTATCTCAATGGCTTACCGATCATTGGGCAAGTCCACCAAAGTCCATTCTTTGTTCTGATATATCGATCATATCTTGGATTTCATGGCTTCTAACCATTTGTCGGAATTTGGGCCCACCATCGCTTCTCCATAGCTCGTAGGTTCATTGTTGTCTAGCAACATGACCTTCAAGATAGGATCACCGTACCACTCTGAAGCAGTACGCGTCCTTGTCGTCCCACGAGGTTCGGTAGTGACTTGATCCGAAGCTTCATGATAACTATCATAAGTTTCTACTTCAATTGGTGTAGGTGCCATGGGAACAACTTCCTGTGCCCTGCTACACACTAGTTGAAGTGACGGTTCAATAACCTCATCAAGTCTCCACCATCCTCCCACTCAACTTTTCGAGACAAACTTTTCCTCGAGAAAGGACCCGATTCAAGAAACAATCCATATTGCTTTCGGATCTGAATTAGGAGGTATACCCAACTGTTTTTGGGTGTCCTATGAAGATGCATTTTATCCGCTTTGGGCTCGAGCTTATCAACCTGAAACTTTTTCACATAAGCGTCGCAGCCCCAAACTTTTAAGAAACAACAACTTAGATTTCTCCAAACCATAGTTCAAATGGTGTCGTCTCAACGGAATTACGTGGTGCCCTATTAAAGTGAGTGCGGTTGTCTCTAATGCCTAACCCATGAACGATAGTGGTAATTCGATAAGAGACATCATGGTACGCACCATATCCAATAGAGTGCAACTATGATGTTCGGACACACCATCACACTATGGTGTTCAAGGTATTAATTGTGAAACAATTTGCACAATGTCTTAATTGTGTACCAAACTCGCAACTCAGATATTCATCTCTATGATCACATCACGGACATTTTATCCTCTTGTCACGAAGATCTTCATCTTCACTCTGAAATTACTTGAACCTTTCAATAATTCAGACTTGTGTTTCATCAAGTAAATATACTCAACATCTACTCAAATCATCTGTGAAGTAAGAACATAACGATATTCATCAGCATGCCTCAAAGCACTCATTGGACTGCACACATCAAAATGTGTTACTTCCAACAAGTTGCTATCTTGTTCCATCTTCTTTGAAACCGAGGCTTTTCACCATCTTGCCCATGTGGTATGATTTGCATATCTCAAGTGATTCAAAATCAAGTGAGTCCAAACGATCCATCTGCATGGAGTTTCTTCATGCGTATACACCAATAGACATGGTTCACATGTCTCAAACTTTTCAAAAATGAGTGAGTCCAAAGATCCATCAACATGGAGCGTCTTCATGCGTTTTATGACTTACATGGTAGTGCCACAAGTAAGTGGTGCTATCATTACTATCTTATATCTTTTGGCATGAAAATGTGTATCACTACAATCGAGATTCAATAAACCATTCTTTTAGGTGCAAGACCATTGAAGGTATTATTCAAATAAATAGAGTAACCATTATTCTCCTTAAATGAATAACCAGATTGCGATAGACATAATCCAATCATGTCTATGCTCAACGCAAACACCAAATAACAATTATTTAGGTTTAACACCTAATCTCGATGGTAGAGGGAGCGTGCGATGCTTGATCACATCAACCTTGGAAACACTTCCAACATATATCGTCAGCTCACCTTTAGCTAGTCTCTGTTTATTCCGTAGCTCTTTCATTTCGAGTTACTAACACTTAGCAACCGAACCGGTATCTTAATACCCTGGTGCTACTAGGAGTACTAGTAAAGTACACATTAACATAATGTATATCCAATATGCTTCTATCGACCTTGCCAGCCTTCTTATCTACCAAGTATCTAGGGTAATTCTGCTCCGATTGGTTGTTCCCTTATTACGTAAGCACTTAGTCTCGGGTTTGGGTTCAACCTTGGGTTTCTTCACCGAGCAGCAACTGATTTGCCGTTTCATGAAGTGTCCCTTCTTGCCCTTGCCCTTCTTGAAACTAGTGGTTTCACCAACCATCAACAATTGATGCTCCTTCTTGATTTCCACTTTCGCGGTCTCAAACATCGTGAATACCTCAAGGATCATCATATATATCCCTGATATGTTATAGTTCATCACGAAGCTCTAGCAGCTTGGTGGCAATGACTTTCGAGAAACATCACTATCTCATCTGGAAGATCAACTCCCACTCGATTCAAGTGATTGTTGTACTCAGAGAATCTGAGCACAAGCTCAACGATTGAGCTTTTCTCCCTTAGTTTGTAGGCTAAGAAAATCGTCGGAGGTCTTATACCTCTTGACGTGGGCACGAGCCTGAAATCCCAATTTCAGCCCTCGAAACATCTCATATGTTCCATGACGTTTCAAAACGTCTTTGGTGCCTCAACTCTAAACCGCTTAACCGAACTATCACGTAGTTATCAAAAGCGTGTATGTCCGATGTTCGCAACATCCACAAACGACGTTTGGGGTTCAAAGACACCGAGCGGTGCATTAAGGACATAAGCTTTCTCGTCCGCATAATCGCTACTTTCAACTTTCAACTATATTTTCTCTAGGAACATATCTAAACAAGAGAACTAAAGCGCGAGCTTACGACATAATTTGCAAAAGGTCTTTTGACTATGTTCAGGATAATTAAGTTCATCTTATGAACTCCCACTCGAATAGACATCCCTCCGGTCATCTAAGTGATTACATGATCCGAGTCAACTAGGCCGTGTCCGATCATCACGTGAGACGGACTAGTCATCATCGGTGAACATCTTCATGTTGATCGTATCTACTATACGACTCATGCTCGACCTTTCGGTCTCTCGTGTTCCGAGGCCATGTCCTGTACATGCTAGGCTCGTCAAGTTAACCCTAAGTGTATTATGCGTGTGTTCCGAGGCCATGTCTGCAGACATGCTAGGCTCACAACACCCATTGTATGTGAACGTAGGAATCTATCACACCCGATCATCACGTGGTGCTTAGAAGCGACGAACTTTAGCAACGGTGCACGTTAGGGAGAACACTTCTTGAAATTGTTGTAAGGATCATCTTATTTACTACCGTCGTTCTAAGTAAATAAGATGCATAAACATAATAAACATCACATGCAATTATATAGTAGTGACATGATATGGCCAATATCATATAGCTCCATTGATCTCCATCTTCGGGGCTCCATGATCATTCATCGTCACCGGCATCACACCATGATCTCCATCATCGTGTCTTCATGAAGTTTTCTCGCCAACTATTACTTCTACTACTATGGCTACCGGTTAGCAATAAAGTAAAGTAATTACATGGCGTTTGTTCAATGACACGCATGTCATACAATAAATTAAGACAACTCCTATGGCTCCTGCCGGTTGTCATACTCATCGACATGCAAGTCGTGAATCCTATTACAAGAACATGATCAATCTCATACATCACATATCATTCATCACATTCTTCTTGGCCATATCACATCAGATAGCATACCCTGCAAAAACAAGTTAGACGTCCTCTAATTGTTGTTTGCATGTTTTACGTGGCCGCTATGGGTTTCTAGCAAGAACGTTTCTTACCTCATAAAACCACAACGTGATATGCCAATTGCTATTTACCCTTCATAAGGACCCTTTTCATCGAATCCGTTCCGACTAAAGTGGGAGAGAATGGCACCCGCTAGCCACCTTATGCACCAAGTGCATGTCACCGGTGGAACACATCTCACGTAAGAGTACGTGTAAGGTCGGTCCGGGCCGCTTCATCCCACAATACCGTCGAAACAAGATTGGACTAGTAACGGTAAGCATATTGAACAACATCAACACCCACAAACCCTTTGTGTTCTACTCGTGCAAAGAATCTACGCAATAGACCTAGCTCATGATGCCCTTTGTTGGGGAACGTGGCAGAAATTCAAAATTTTCCTACGTGTCACCAAGATCTATCTATGGAGAAACTAGCAACGAGGGAAGGAGAGTGCATCTACATACCCTTGTAGATCGCTGAGCGGAAGCGTTCATGAGAACGGGGTTGAAGGAGTCGTACTCGTCGTGATCCAAATCACCGGAGATCCTAGTGCCGAACGGACGGCACCTCCGCGTTCAACACACGTAGAGCCGGTGACGCCTCCCACGCCTTGATCCAGCAAGGAGAGAGGGAGAGGTTGAGGAAGACTCCATCCAGCAGCAGCACAACGGCGTGGTGGTGGTGGAGGAGCGTGGCAATCCCGCAGGGCTTCGCCAAGCACCAAGGGAGAGGAGGAGGAGAGGCAGGGCTGCACCAAGAGGGAGAGGTTCTCATGTGTGTTGGGCAGCCCCAAACCTCAAGTATATATAGGGGAGGGGGAGGGCTGCGCCCCCATCTAGGGTTTCCACCCCCAAGGGGTGCGGCCAGCCCTAGATGGGGCTTGGGAGGCGGCCAAGAGGGAGGGAGAGGGAGGCGCCCACTAGATGGGCCTTAGGGCCCATCTGCCTAGGGTTTGCCCCTTCCCCACTTCCTGCCTTTGGGCCCTGTGGGGGGGCGCACCAGCCCACCTGGGGCTGGTCCCCTCCCACACTTGGCCCATGCAGCCCTCCAGGGTTGGTGGCCCCACTTGGTGGACCCCCGGGACCCTCCCGGTGGTCCCGGTACGTTACCGGAAAAACCCGAAACTTTTCTGGTGACCAAAACAAGACTTCCCATATATAAATATTTACCTCCGGACCATTCCGGAACTCCTCGTGACGTCCGGGATCTCATCCGGGACTCCGAACAACATTCGGTAACCACATACAAACTTCCTTTATAACCCTAGCGTCATCAAACCTTAAGTGTGTAGACCCTACGGGTTCGGGAACCATGCGCATATGACCGAGACGTTCTCCGGTCAATAACCAACAGCCGGGATCTGGATACCCATGTTGGCTCCCACATGTTCCATGATGATCTCATCGGATGAACCACGATGTCGAGGATTCAATCAATCCCGTATACAATTCCCTTTGTCTAGCGGTATTGTACTTGCCCGAGATTCGATCGTCGGTATCCCGATACCTTGTTCAATCTCGTTACCGGCAAGTCTCTTTACTCGATCCGTAACACATCACCCTTGATCAACCCCTTGGTCACATTGTGCACATTATGATGATGTCCTACCGAGTGGGCCCAGAGATACCTCTCCGTTGACACGGAGTGACAAATCCCAGTCTCGATTCGTGCCAACCCAACAGACACTTTCGGAGATACCAGAGTGCACCTTTATAGCCAGCCGATTCGTTGTGACGCTTTGGTACACCCAAAGCATTCCTACGGTATCCGGGAGTTGCACAATCTCATGGTCTAAGGAAATGATACTTGACATTAGAAAAGCTTTAGCATACGAACTACGATCTTGTGCTAGGCTTAGGATTGGGTCTTGTCCATCACATCATTCTACTAATGATGTGATCCCGTCATCAATGACATCCAATGTCCATGGTCGTGAAACCGTAACCATCTATTGATCAACGAGCTAGTCAACTAGAGGCTTACTAGGGACATGGTGTTGTCTATGTATCCACACATGTATATGAGTTTCCTATCAATACAATTATAGCATGGATAATAAACGATTACCATGAACAAGGAAATATAATAATAACTAATTTAGTATTGCCTCTAGGGCATATTTCCAACATGTATCACATACAACCTTTCCTCAAGAAAACTGTCAAGGAAACAATGTTTTGACATCCTATATGCAAGATTTCATAAATAATGCAGTAACTGCTAATCCAATTCCAACAGACTCTTAGCATCGCTCTGGTGAGAAAGCCTCACCGTAGTAAACTCCTTGAACTTGTCGGAAAACATCTTTAATGACAAGTCGAGCCTTCTTAATGGTGATACTTACCATCATTGTCTATCTTCCTTTTAAAATCCATCTTTACCCAACGCCCCACGACCATCAAGTATTTCTTCCAAAGTCATGGATCCTCGCTCGGATGTTATGGCCTCGAGCCATTCGTCGGAATCCGGGCCCATCATCGCTTCTCCATAGCTCGTAGGTTCATTTTTGTCTAGCAACATGACCTCTAAGACAGGATTGCGTACCACTCTGAAGTAGTACGTGTCCTTGTCGACCTACGAGGTCCGGTAGTGACTTGATCCGAAGCATCATGATCACTATCATCAGCTTCCACTTCAATTGGTGTAGGTGCCACATGAACAACTTCTTGTGCCCTGCTACACACTGGTAGAAGTGATGGTTCAATAACCTCATTAAGTCTCCACCATCCTCCCACTCAATTCTTTCGAGAGAAACTTTTCCTCGAGAAAGGACACGTTTCTAGAAACAATTACTTTTGCTTCCGGATCTGAGATAGGAGGTATACCCAACTGTTTTGGGTGTCCTATGAAGATGTATTTATCCGTTTTGGGTTCGAGATTATCACGATGAAACTTTTTCACATAAGCGTCGCAGTCCCAAACTTTCAAGAAACGACAACTTAGATTTCTCCAAACCATAGTTCAAACAGTGTCGTATCAACGGAATTACGTGGTGCCCTATTAAAGTGAGTGCGGTTGTCTCTAATGCCTAACCCATGAACGATAGTGGTAATTCGATAAGAGACATCATGGTACGCACCATATCTAATTGGGTGCAACTATGATGTTCGGACACACCATCACACTATGGTGTTCCAGTGTATTTATTGTGAAACAATTTCCACAATGTCTCAATTGCGTGCCAAAGCTCATAACTCAGATACTCATCTCTATGATCATATCATAGACATTTTATCCTCTTGTCACGATGATCTTTAACTTCACTCTGAAATTACTTGAACCATTCAATAATTCAGACTTGTGTTTCATCAAGTAAATATACTCAACATCTACTCGAATCATCTGTGAAGTAAGAACATAACGATATTCACTGTATGTCTCAGCACTCATTGGACTGCACACATCAAAATGTGTTACTTCCAACAAGTTGCTATCTTGTTCTATCTTACTAAAACCGAGGCTTTTCAGTCATCTTGCCCATGTGGTATGATTTGCATATCTCAAGTGATTTAAAATCAAGTAAGTCCAAACGATCCATCTGCATGGAGTTTCTTCATGCGTATACACCAATAGACATGGTTCGCATGTCTCAAACTTTTCAAAACGAGTGAGTCCAAAGATCCATCAACATGGAGCTTCTTCATGTGTTTTACACCAATATGACTTACATGGCGATTGCCACAAGTAAGTGGTACTATCATTACTATCTTATATCTTTTGGCATGAACATGTGTATCACTATGATCAAGATTCAATAAACCATTCATTTTAGGTGCAAGACCATTGAAGGTATTATTCAAATAAATAGAGTAACCATTATTCTCCTTAAATGAATAACCTTATTGCGATAGACATAATCCAATCATGTCTATGATCAACGCAAACACAAAATAACAATTATTTAGGTTTAACACTGATCCCGATGGTAGAGGGAGCGTGCGATGTTTGATCACATCAACCTTGGAAATACTTCCAACACATATCGTCACCTCGCCTTTAGCTAGTCTCCGTTTATTCCGTAGCCTTTTATTTCGAGTTACTAACACTTAGCAACCGAACCGGTATCTAATACCCTGGTGCTACTAGGATTACTAGTAAAGTACACATTAACATAATGTATATCCAATATACTTCTATCGACCTTTCCAGCCTTCTCATCTACCAAGTATCTCGGGTAATTCTGCTCCAGTGGTTGTTCCCTTTATTACAGAAGCACTGAGTCTCGGGTTTGGGTTCAACCTTGGGTTTCTTCACTAGAGCAGCAGCTGATTTGCCGTTTCATGAAGTATCCCTTCTTGCCATTGCCCTTCTTGAAACTTGTGGTTTCACTAACCATCAACAATCGATGCTCCTTCTTGATTTCTACTTTCGCGGTGTCAAACATCGCGAATATTTCAAGGATCATCATATCTATCCCTGATATGTTATAGTTCATCATGAAGCTCTAGCAGCTTGGTGGCAATGAATTTGGAGAAACATCACTATCTCACCTGGAAGATCAACTCCCACTCGATTCAAGTGATTGTTGTACTCAGACAATCTGAGCACAAGCTCAACTATTGAGCTTTTATCCCTTAGTTTGCAGGCTAAGAAAATCGTCGGAGATCTCATACCTCTTGACGTGGGCACGAGCCTGAAATCCCAATTTCAGCCCTCGAAACATCTCATATGTTCCGCGACGTTTCGAAATCGTCTCCAGTGCCTCAATTCTAAACCGTTTAACATTACTGAACTATCACGTAGTTATCAAAACGTGTATGTCAAATGTTCGCAACATCCACAGACGACGTTTGAGGTTCAGCACACCGAGCGGTGCATTAAGGACATAAGCCTTCTACTGATCGCATAATCGCTACTGTCAACTTTCAACTATATTTTCTCTAGGAACATATCTAAAACAGTAGAACTATAGCACGAGCTATGACATAATTTGCAAAGGGCTTTTGACTATGTTCAGGATAATTAAGTTCATCTAATGAACTCCCACTCGAGATAGACATCCCTCTAGTCATCTAAGTGATTACATGATCCGAGTCAACTAGGCCGTGTCCAATCATCACGTGAGACGGACTAGTCATCATCGGTGAACATCTTCATGTTGATCGTATCCTCCATACGACTCATGCTCGGCCTTTCGGTCTCTTGTGTTCCGAGGCCATGTCTGTACATGCTAGGCTCGTCAAGTTAACCTAAGTGTTTCGCGTGTGTAAATCTGGCTTACACCCGTTGTATGTGAACGTAAGAATCTATCACACCCGATCATCACGTGGTGCTTCGAAACGACGAACTTTCGCAACGGTGCACAGTTAGGGGAACACTTTCTTGAAATTTTAATGAGGATCATCTTATTTACTACCGTCATTCTAAGCAAATAGGATGCATAAACATGATAAACATCACATGCAATCAAATAGTGACATGATATGGCCAATATCATTTTGCTCCTTTTGATCTCCATCTTCGCGGCTCCATGATCATCATCGTCACCAGCATGACACCATGATCTCCATCATCATGATCTCCATCATCGTGTCTCCATGAAGTTTTCTCGCCAACTTATTACTTCTACTACTATGGCTACCGGTTAGCAATAAAGTAAAGTAATTACATGGCGTTCGTTCAATGACACGCAGGTCATAGAATAAATTAAGAAAACTCCTATGGCTCCTGCCGGTTGTCATACTCATCGACATGCAAGTCGTGATTCCTATTACAAGAACATGATCAATCTCATACATCACATATCATTCATCACATTCTTCTTGGCCGTATCACATCACATAGCCTACCCTGCAAAAACAAGTTAGACGTCCTCTAATTGTTGTTTGCGTGTTTTACGTGGCTGCTATGGGTTTCTAGCAAGAACGTTTCTTACCTACGCAAAACGACAATGTGATATGCCAATTGCTATTTACCCTTCATAAGGACCCTTTTCATCGAATCCGTTCCGACTAAAGTGGGAGGCGGCACCCGCTAGCCACCTAATGCACCAAGTGCATGTCAGTCGGTGGAACCTGTCTCACGTAAGTGTACGTGTAAGGTCGGTCCGGGCCGCTTCATCCCACAATACCATCGAAACAAGATTGGACTAGTAACGGTAAGCATAATGAACAAAATCAACGCCCACAACTACTTTGTGTTCTACTCGTGCAAAGAATCTACGCAATAGACCTAGCTCATGATGCCTTTGTTGGGGAACGTGGCGAAATTCAAAATTTTCCTACGTGTCACCAAGATCTATCTATGGAGAAACCAGCAACGAGGGGAAGGAGAGTGCATATACATACCCTTGTAGATCGCTAAGCGGAAGCGTTCAAGAGAACGGGGTTGAAGGAGTCGTACTCGTCGCGATTCAAATCACCGGAGATCTTAGTGCCGAACGGACGGCAGCTCCGCGTTCAACACACCTGCAGCCCGGTGACGTCTCCCATGCCTTGATCCAGCAAGTAGAGAGGGAGAGGTTGAGGAAGACTCCGTCCAGCAGCAGCACAACGGCGTGGTGGTGGTGGAGGAGCGTGGCAATCCTGCAGGGCTTCGCCAAGCACCGCGAGATATGAGGAGAAAGAGAGGTAGGGCTGCGCCAATAGGAGAAGGACTTCGTGTGTTGGGCTGCCCCTTTGCCTCCACTATATATAGGGGGAGAGGGGGGGCTGCGCCCCCAACCTAGGGTTCCACCCTAGGGGCGGCGGCCAGCCCAAGATCCCATCTGGGGGGCAGCCAAGGGGGGAAGAGGGGAAACATGCCCCCCAAGTTAGGTGGGTGCGCCCCCTCCCCAAACCCTAGGCGCCTTGGGCCCTTGTGTGGGGGCGCACCAGCTCACCTGGGGCTGGCGCCCTCCCACACTTGGCCCATGCTGCCCTCCGGGGATGGTGGCCCCACTTGGTGGACCCCCGGGACCCTCCCGGTGGTCCCGGTACATTACCGATAAAACCCAAAACTTTTCCGGTGACCAAAACAGGACTTCCCATATATAAATCTTTACCTCCGGACTATTCCGGAACTCCTCGTGCCGTCTGAAATCTCATCCGGGACTCCGAACAACATTCGGTAACCACATACAAATTTCCTTTATAACCCTAGCATCATCGAACCTTAAGTGTGTAGACCCTACGGGTTCGGGAACCATGCAGTCATGACCGAGATGTTCTCCGGTCAATGACCAACAGTGGGATCTGGATACCCATGTTGGATCCCACATGTTCCACGATGATCTCATCGGATGAACCACGGTGTCGAGGATTCGATCAATCCCGTATACAATTCCCTTTGTCTAGCGGTATTGTACTTGCCGAGATTCGATCGTCGGTATCCCGATACCTTGTTCAATCTCGTTACCGGCAAGTCTCTTTACTCGTTCCGTAACACATCATCCCGTGATCAACCCCTTGGTCACATTGTGCACATTATGATGATGTCCTACCGAGTGGGCCCAGAGACACCTCTCCGTCACACGGAGTGACAAATCCCAGTCTCGATTCGTGCCAACCCAACAGACACTTCCGGAGATACCTGTAGTGCACCTTTATAGCCACCTAATTACATTGTGACGTTTGGTACACCCAAAGCATTCCTACGGTATCCGAGAGTTGCACAATCTCATGGTCTAAGGAAAAGATACTTGACATTAGAAAAGCTTTAGCATACGAACTACGATCTTTGTGCTAGGCTTAGGATTGGGTCTTGTCCATCACATCATTCTCCAAATGATGTGATCCCGTTATCAACGACATCCAATGTCCATGGTCAGGAAACCGTAACCATCTGTTGATCAACGAGCTAGTCAACTGGAGGCTTACTAGGGACATGGTGTTGTTTATGTACCCACACATGTATCTGAGTTTCCTATCAATACAATTATAGCATGGGTAATAAACGATTATCATGAACAAGGAAATATAATAATAATAACTAATTTATTATTGCCTCTAGGGCATATTTCCAACACATCTTGCTTAAGGCGTTACTCTGTTATTATGAACTTAATACTCTAGATGCAGGCAAGAGTCGGTCGGTGTGTGGAGTAATAGTAGTAGATGCTGGCAGGATTCGGTCTACTTGTTGCGGGACGTGATGCCAATATACATGATCATGCCTAGATAATCTCGTGATTATTCGCTTTTCTATCAATTGCACGACAGTAATTTGTTCACCCACCGTAATACTTATGCTATCTTGAGAGAAGCCTCTAGTGAAACCTATGGCCCCTGGGTCTATCTTTTATTATATTTGCTTTCAATCTAATTTTATTTGCATCTTTACTTTTTGCATCTATATTATAAAATACCAAAAATATATTTACCTTATCATATTATCTCTATCAGATCTCACTTTCACAAGTGGCCGTGAAGGGATTGACAACCCCTTTATTGCGTTGGTTGCGAGTTCTTTGTTTGTTTGTGTAGGTGTGTGGGACTTTCTAGGAACTTCCTACTGGGATTGATACCTTGGTTCTCAAAAACTGAGGGAAATACTTACGCTATTGTGTTGCATCACCCTTTCCTCTTCAAGGAAACCAACGCAAGCTCAAGACATAGCAAGAAGGATTTCTGGCGCCGTTGCCGGGGAAGCTTCCAAGACAAGTCAAGACATACCAAGTACACATCACAAACCCATCTCCCTCGCATTTACATTATTTGCCATTTGCCTCTCGTTTTCCTCTCCTCCACTTCACCCTTTCCATTTTATTTGCCCTCTCTTTCCGAATCTCTCTCTCTTTTCGCTTGCCTTTTTTTGTTTGCTTGTGTGCTTGTTTATCCTTATGGCTTTGCCTAAGAGTGCCGCCACCTTCTTACAAGGATGGAAGAGATTGAATTGAATATTAGAAGCTTTATGAATTTACAATTTGAGCATAATAATTTCCTTAGAAAAGAGCTTGAGGAACAAAAAGTTTTTTGGGGTTTATGAACAAAGAGCTTGATGATATGAATAAAGAATTTTTTGGTGTGAACTCTCAAATTGCCAGGCTTGAAGATGCTATAGCCAAAATTTCTGATAAGCAAGCCACCTTAGTTAATAAGATGGCCGCCAAACCAGAAAAGTTAGATGAAATAATGATGAAGATCTTAAAGTTATTGATGCGTCTCCTATTAGATCTTTGTTTTGCAATATGAATCTTGATAATAATGGGACTGGAGATGAGTCAACTTTAGTTACAAGGCGTCCCAAGAATTCGGAGTTTTTAGATCTTGATGCTAAATTTGGTAAAAGTGGGATTGGAGAGGTCATGACTTTAAATAGTATTGAACCCTCTATCTTGGATTTCAAGGAATTAGATTATGATAATTGTTCTTTAGAAGGTTGTATTTCCTTGTTGCAATCCGTTGTTAATTCTCCTCATGCTTATAGTCAAAATAAAGCTTTTACCAAACATATTGTTGATACCTTGATGCAATCTTATGATGAAAAACTTAATTTGGAAGTTTCTATACCTAGAAAACTTAATGATGAGTGTGAACCTACTATAAAGATTAGAATTAAAGATCATGATTGTTTTGCTTTGTGTGATTTGGGTGCTAGTGTTTCCACAATTCCGAAAACTTTATGCGATATTCTAGGTTTCCATGATCTTGATGATTGCTCTTTAAATTTGCACCTTGCGGATTCCACCAATAAAAAGCCAATGGGAAGGATCAATGATGTTCTAATTGTTGCAAATAGAAATTTGGTGCCCGTAGATTTCATTGTTCTTGATATAGATTGCAATCTTTCTTGCCCTATTATTCTTGGTAGACCTTTCCTTTGAACGAATGGTGCGATTATTGATATGAAGGAAGGGAATATTAGATTCCAATTTCCATTAAAGAAAGGCATGGCACACTTTCCAAGAAAGAAAGTCAAATTACCTTATGAATCTATCACGCGAGCTACTTATGAATTGAGTGCCAAAGAGGGCACTACTTAGATCTATCTTCGCTTTTATGCCTAGCTAGGGGCGTTAAACAATAGCGCTAGTTGGGAGGCAACCCAATTTTATTTGTGTTTTTTGTTTTTGTTTATGTTTAGTAATAAATTTATCATTTACCTTCTGCTTAGATGTGTTTTTATGTTTTAATTAGTGTTTGTGCCAAGTAGAACCTATAGGATAACTTATGATGATAGTTGATTTGATTCTGCTGAAAAACAGAAACTTTGCGCGCACGATAAAAAATTTAGTAAATCACAGAAACGTGATTTTGCGATGATTCTTTTTGCTTATGATCAATAGACAAATTTTCTAGGACATCCTATTTTGGTGGAATTTGTGGGGTTCAGAAGTTTGCGTTAGTTACAGACAAGTACAGACTGTTCTGTTTTTTTACAGATTCTGTTTTTCGTGTGTTGTTTGCTTATTTCGATGCATCTATGGCTAGTAAAATAGTTTATAAACCATAGAGAAGTTGGAATACAGTAGGTTTAACACCAAAATAAATAAATATTGAGTTCATTACAGTACCTTATGTGGTGGTTTTTGTTTTCTTTCACTAACGGAGCTTACGAGATTTCTGTTGAGTTTTGTGTTGTGAAGTTTTCAAGTTTTGGGTAAAGCTTTGATGGACTATGGAACAAGGAGTGGCAAGAGCCTAAGCTTGGGGATGCCCAAGGCACCCCAAGATATTCAAGAATAGACAAAATCCTAAGCTTGGGGATGCCCCGGGAAGGCATCCCCTCTTTCGTCTTCGTTCATTGGTAACTTTACTTGGGGCTATATTTTTATTCACCACATGATATGTGTTTTGCTTGGAGCGTTGTGTATTTTATTAGTATTTGCTTTTTACTTTACCACAATCATCCTTTCTGTACACACCTTTTGGGAGAAGCCTACTTGATTAGAATTTGCTAGAATACTCTATGTGCTTTACTTATATCTTTTGAGCTTAATAGTTTTTGCTCTAGTGCTTCACTTATATCTTTTAGAGCACGGCGGTGGATTAATTTTAAAGAAATTGTTAGTCTCTCATGCTTCACTTATATTATTTTGTGAGTCTTTTAGAACAGCATGGTATTTGCTTTGGTTATAAAATTGGTCCTAGAATGATGAGCATCCAAGTTGGGTATAATAAAAACTATCATAGAAAGTGAATTGGATGCTAAGATCAATTTTATGCTTGATAATTGTTTTGAGATATGGAGGTAGTGATATGAAAAATACTTGAGTTGAGGTTTGTGATTCCCGAAGCATGCACGTATGGTGAACCGCTTTGTGATGAAGTCGGAGCACAATTTATTTATTGATTGTCTTCCTTATGAGTGGCGGTCGGGGACGAGCGATGGTCTTTTCCTACCAATCTATCCCCTAGGAGCATGCGCGTAGTGCTTTGATTTTTGATGACTTCTTTATTTTTGCAATAAGTATATGAGTTCTTTTGACTAATGTTGAGTCCATGTATTATACGCACCCTCATCCTTCCACCATTGCTAGCCTCTCCTGTGTCGCGCAACTTTCGCCGGTACCATACACCCACCATATACCTTCCTCAAAACAGCCACCATACCTACCTATTATGGCATTTCCATAGCCATTCCGAGATATATTGCCATGCAACTTTCCATCGTTCCGTTCATATGACACGCATTACTTTTGTCATATTTCTCTTTGCATGATCATGTAGTTGACATTGTATTTGTGGCAAGACCACCTTCATAATTTTCATACTTGTCGCTCTTGATTCATTGCATATCCCGGTACACCGCCGGAGGCATTCATATAGAGTCATATTTTTTCTAGCTTTGAGTTGCAATTCTTGAGTTGTAAATCCATAAAAGTGTGATTATCTTCATTATTAGAGCATTGTCCTAGTGAGGAAAGGATGATGAAGACTATGATTCCCCCACAAGTCGGGATGAGACTTCGAACTTTACAAAAAGAAAAAAAAAGAGAAAGAAAAAAAGGAGAAACGCCAAAAAAGAAAAAAAGAAAGGCCAAAGTAAACAAAAGAAAAAAAAAGAGAAAAAAAAAGAAAAAGAAAAAATGAGAGAAAAAGAGAGAAGGGACAATGCTACTATCTCTTTTTCCACACTTGTGCTTCAAAGTAGCACCATGATCTTCATGATAGAGAGTCTCCTATGTTATCACTTTCATATACTAGTGGGAATTTTTCATTATAGAACTTGGCTTGTATATTCCAATGATAGGCTTCCTCAAATTGCCCTAGGTCTTCATGAGCAAGCGAGTTGGATGCACACCCTCTTAGTTTCTTTTGTTGAGCTTTCATATATTTATAGCTCTAGTGCATCCGTTGCATGGCAATCCCTACTCACTCACATTGATATCTATTAATGGGAATCTCCATAGCCCGTTGATACGCCTAGTTGATGTGAGACTATCTTCTAGCTTTTTGTCTTCTCCACAACCACCATTCTATTCCACATATAGTGCTATGTCCATGACTCAGGCTCATGTATTGCGTGAAAGTTGAAAGAGTTTGAGATTATTAAAGTATGAAACAATTGCTTGGCTTGTCATCGGGGTTGTGCATGATTAAATACTTTGTGTGATGAAGATAGAGCTTAGCCAGACTATATGATTTTGTAGGGATAACTTTCTTTGGCCATGTTATTTTGAGAAGACATGATTACTTTGATTAGTATGCTTGAAGTATCACCATTTTCATGTTAATATGAACTTTTATTTTGTATCATTTGGACCTGAACATTCATGCCACAACAAAGAAAATTACATTGAGAATTATGCTAGGTAGCATTCCACATCAAAAATTCTGTTTTTATCATTTACCTACTCAAGGACGAGCAGGAATTAAGCTTGGGGATGCTTGATACGTCTCCAACGTATCTATAATTTTTGATTGTTCCATGCTATTATATTACCCATTTTGGATGTTTATGGGCTTTATTTTACATATTTATATCATTTTTGGGACTAACCTACTAACCGGAGGCCCAGCCCGTATTGCTATTTTTTGCCTATTTCAGTATTTCGAAGAAAAGGAATATCAAACAGAGTCCAAACCGAATGAAACCTTCGGGAGTGTTATTTTTGGAATGAATCTGACCCGAAGGACTTGGACTGCAAGTAAAGAAGCGAACAAGGCGGCCAGGAGGGTGGAGGGCGCGCCCCTGCCTCCTGGGCCCCACGAGCGGTCACTGACATACTTCTTCCTCCTATATATACCTACGTACTCCGAAAACATCCAGGGAACCACCGAAACACAATTTCCACTTCCGTAACCTTCTGTATCCGCGAGACCCAATCTTGGAGCCTTCGCCAGCGTTATGCCGGAGGGGGAATCGGTCACGGAGGGCTTCTACATCAACACCATAGCCCCTCCGATGAGTTGTGAGTAGTTTACCACAGACCTTCGGGTCCATAGTTATTAGCTAGATGGCTTCTTCTCTCTTTCTGGATCTCAATACAATGTTCTCCCCCTCTCTTGTGGAGATCTATTCGATGTAATCTCTTTTTTGCGGTGTGTTTGTCGACATCCGATGAATTGTGAGTTTATGATCAAGTTTATCTATGAGAAATATTTGAATCTCCTCTGAATTCTTTTATGTATGATTGAGTTATATTTGCAAGTCTTTTCGAATTATCAGTTTGGTTTGGCCTACTAGATTGATCTTTCTTGCCATGGGAGAAGTGCTTAGCTTTGGGTTCAATCTTGCGGTGTCCTTACCCAAAGGATGTAAAAGGGTTGCAAGACACGTATTGTATTGTTGCCATCGAGGATAAAAGATGGGGTTTATATCATATTGCATGAATTTATCCCTCTACATCATGTCATCTTGCTTAAGGCGTTACTCTGTTCTTATGAACTTAATACTCTAGATGCGAGGCAGGAGTCGGTCGATGTGTGGAGTAATAGTAGTAGATGCAGGTGAGTCAGTCTACTTGTTGCGGACGTGATGCCTATATACATGATCATGCCTAGATAATCTCATAATTATTCGCTTTTCTATCAATTGCTCGACAGTAATTTGTTCACCCACCGTAATACTTATGCTATCTTGAGAGAAGCCTCTAGTGAAACCTATGGCCCCCGGGTCTATCTTTTATTATATTTGCTTTCAATCTACTTTTATTTGCATCTTTACTTTTTGCATCTATATTATAAAATACCAAAAATATATTTACCTTATCATATTAAATCTATCAGATCTCACTTTCGCAAGTGGCTATGAAGGGATTGACAACCCCTTTATTGCGTTGGTTGCGACTTCTTTGTTTGTTTGTGTAGGTGCGTGGGACTTTCTAGGAACTTCCTACTGTATTGATACCTTGGTTCTCAAAAACTGAGGGAAATACTTACGCTACTGTGCTGCATCACCCTTTCCTCTTCAAGGAAAACCAACGCAAGCTCAAGACGTAGCAGGGTCCAATTGTGCCCCAATGGTTTCTGTTTTTGTAGAGTCCGTTGGGTGGACTTGGAATTTGACGATTTCGTCCGCTGGCTTGAAAGAGGTGGATTTGGATCATTTGTTGAGTATCACATCGTCCCTATCCACTGTGGAGCGTAGTGCAGTTAATTCTTCCGCCGCTAGGGCTTCGGATAATGCCTCAAGAGCGAGGGCGGCGGTTTTGTTTTTGGCGCGGAGTGCTATGTCCGGGTCGCTTGCTAGAGTGATGATTCTGTTGGGCCCGGTCATCTTGAGCTTCATGTACCCATAATGGGGTATGGCTTGGAAGCTCGCTAATGCATGCCGCCCTAAAAGGGCGTGGTATCCACTTTTGAACAGGGCCACTTGGAATGTTATCTCTTCGGACCTGTAATTTTCCGGCGTGCCGAATACCACATCAAGGGTGATTTTTCCCGCACATCGCGCCTCCCGACTAGGGATAATCCCTTGGAAGGTAGTGCTGCTTTGCTCAATGCGGCCTTTGTCTATTTCCATCTTGTTGAGAGTTTCCTCGTAAATGAGGTTTAATCCGCTGCCGCCATCCATGAGCACTTTATTAAGCCGAAAGCCTTCCACAATTGGACTAAGGACCAAAGCGGCTGGGGCTCGGACTGTTCGGAATGGCGGTTGTCACTGGCATTAAAGGTTATAGTCGTGTAGTTCCAGGGATTTGTTGTTGCAACGTGGCAGACTTCGGCGAGGCTGCGGAGTGCTCTCTTGCGCTTGTTATTTGAGGCGAAGGTCTCGAAGACTGTCAATATTGTATTGTTGCTTTCTACGAGATGATGCTCTGCGGTATTGTTGATGAGGAGATCCTCGCCACTCTTGGCCACTTGCCGAAATATCCAACATGCTCTTAGGCTGTGTGTTGGTATGGTATCCGGTGCAGTGTGAATTTTGCATGGCCCATTGAGCCATCCCTCCAATATAGTTCCGCTCCCTGTAGTGGGCTTTGGTTTCTTTGTGATTGAATTGGGTGACTTGAGAGAGTGCACCCTTTTAGTTCGGACGACGGGTTTACTGAGGGCCGGTGGATCCTAGAATTTTGCTTGGGTTTTCCAGGCGCTTTCCATCGCACAGTACTTCTGTACTATGGACACCAAGTCAGCGAAGTGTACTATGTCAAGGCGACGTATGGCGTTGAGGATTCCCTTGTCCGTGCAATTTTTGCAAAATAACGAAATTGTGTCTTCCTCGCGACAGTCCTTGACCTTGTTCATTACAAGGAGGAATCTGGCCCAAAAGTGATGTACTGTCTCTTGGGACTCTTGTCTAATGTGGGAAAGATCGCTTGTATCTGGGCGGGTGGGTAGATTTAAGTCCGAACCCTGACCCGATCTAAGACTCAGGGGCCGAGGAGCTTCCGAACTTGGCAGTTCGGGATCTGGGATATTGCCCAATTTTTCTGGCCCGCTGTCCGATTCTAAGTTCGGAGCTTGGGTAATGTCCTCCCGTGGATGGGTATCCGGCTCGAAGAGCTCGGGAATCCGGACATAGTTCGTCCTCAAAACAGAGGAAGAATCGCTGCATTGCTCCTCCACCACCGCTATCTGATGGGTGACCGGCGCAGAGTTAATCTCTCTTTGGTCGGGTTTAAGCCCGATCTGATCATAGTCTGTAGCGACTCCCAGGGCGGCGATGCGATCCAAGAGCTCGTTCAAGGACGAAAGCTCCATTGGATCCATCCGCTCGACGTATTCCAAGCTGACGTGGAGGTTGTTTTCGATGACCCGAGATGTCATCATCGGTGCGGAGGCCGAACGGGCGGTCATGAAGAAGCCGCCTAGTCGGAGAGTTCGGCCTAAAGCCAAAGCTGCCCCAGAGGTGATGTTGTCCTTGATAACAAGGCGAGCCATCAGACCTTACCATGACGACATAGTGGAACTCTCAATGGAAGCACCAATGTTGGTGTCAAAACCGGCGGATCTCGAGTAGGGGGTCCCGGACTATGCGTCTAAGGCTAATGGTAACAGGAGGCAGGGACACAATGTTTACCCAGGTTCGGGCCCTATCGATGGAGGTAATACCCTACTTCCTGCTTCATTGATCTTGATGATATGAGTATTACAAGAGTTGATCTACCACGATAACGTAGAGGCTAAACCCTAGAAGCTAGCCTATGATTATGATTGTTCTTCTTGGTCCTACGGACTAAACCCTCCGGTTTATATAGACATCGGAGGGGTTAGGGTTACACAGAGTCGGTTACAAAGAAGGAGATCTACACATCCGAATTGCCAAGCTTGCCTTCCATGCAAAGGAGAGTCCCATCCGGACACGGGACGAAGTCTTCAATCTTGTATCTTCATAGTCCAACAGTCCGGCCAAAGTATATAGTCCGGCTATCCGAGGACCCCCTAATCCAGGACTCCCCAGCCTCCATCAGGGCTAAGGCCGCTGCTGCGGAACGAACAGCTGCTGTGCCGCTCTCGCCAGTTGTTATCCCTGAGGCAGATGCTGCTGCCGCCGCCTGAGAAGCACCAACGGCCGTTTGGGCTGCCTTGGCCGCCCGGATGCCGATTGCGGTCGCCCTCACGAAGCTTGTTAGCATGCGCCTAGCGGCTGCAGCCGCGCTCTCGCCAGAGTGGGCCGCCGAAGTTGCCCTCACGACGCAGGTCCATGTCCCCGTCTTTCACCGGCGACGATTGAATAGTGAAATGATATTTGGGGAGTGAGCTAGTGTGCTTGACACGCCGTCTATGGACTGTAGCCGACGCACCTTCTCGCATAAGCTATAGGCGTACTATACACCGACGGTGCTCCAAGATATTTTGTGTTGCATCTCACACGGTTGGTGATAATAAACTGTGTGCGATCTACTTGATTTTTCGTCTTGATTTGAATTACGTAATGGGGTCACAGCTGCAAAGGATGGTGTTTGAATTGCAAGAACTTTTATCTGCAGTGAACATGCAACTATAGGTGTGTCGTAAAAAAATGGAATTATTCAGGGTTCGTTCGGACGTTTTTATACATTAACTTGGTTTTGTAGGCATTTCAGGTGTATGTTCATAGTGCATATAAACTGGTTGAAAAATCAAATATGTGTCCTTAGTTGCATGCTTAGGTCCCATGCAAGAAATGGGAATGAATGTCAAACACCCAGCCACCGTCACTTGGCCGCAAACATTGAGATACTTGGTTTTTTAAATTCTAGTAAATCCAAAACTTGTCTGAAATTCATGAAACTTGGCATGCTATCATGGAGCGCCATCAACATGCCGTGGTAATTTTTTTGTCCCATTTGGGGCAGGTTTGGGTATAAGCTTCTCCCAAACCAGAGCTTCTCACAACAAGCGTAATGGTTTCGGTAGGGAACATGCCACCTTTGGGGATGAAACGTTATCTGTTGCCTCTTATTGCTTCCAAAAAATTTCTAGTGTCAACATAGAAAAACAGGAGTGTTGTGTTTAATTTGGATTTTTTTGGGGTTCGTTTGGACATTTTTATACATTAACTGGGTTTTCTAGGCATTTTATGTGCACAATTCAAATTTGAACTACATGCACATGCTCCAGTGCATATAAATTGGTTGAAAAATTAAATTTGTGTCCTTCGGTGCATGCTTAGGTCCCATGCAAGATATGGGAATGAATTTCAAACACCCTGCCACCGTAATTCGGCCACAAACATTGAGATACTTGGTTTTAAAATTCTAGTAACTCCAAAACTCGTCTGAAATTCATGAAACTTGGCATGCTATCATGGAGCGCCATCAACATGTCGTGGTAAATTTTTTGTCCCATTTGGGGCAGGTTTGGGTATAAGCTTCTCCCAAACCTAAGCTTCTCACAACAAGCGTGATGGTTTTGGTAGGGAACGTGCCACCTTTGTGGACGAAACGATATCGCCTCTTATTGCTTTAAAAAAATTTCTAGTGTCAACATAGAACAACAGGAGTGTTGTGTTTAATTTTTGAACGTTTTGGGGTTCGTTGGGACATTTTTTTATACATTAACTTGGTTTTGTAGGCATTTCAGGTGCATAATTCATATTTGAACTACATGCACATGCTCCAGTGCATATAAACTGGTTGAAAAATCAATTATGTGTCCTTGGCTGCATGCTTTGGTCCCATGCAAGAAATGGAAATGAATTTCAAACACCCTGCCACCGTAACTCGGCCGCAAACATTTAGATACCTGGTTTTTAATTTCTAGTAAATCCAAAACTCGTCTGAAATTCATGAAACTTGGCATGCTACCATGGAGCAGCATCAACATGCCGCGTAAATGTTTTGTCCCATTGGGCAGGTCTGGGTATAAGCGCCTCACAAACCAGAGCTTCTCACAACAAGCGTGATGGTTTCGGTAGGGAACATGCCACCTTTGGGGACGAAACGATATCCGTTGCCTCTCATTTTCTTTCAAAAAATTTCTAGTGTCAACATAGAACAATAGGAGTGTTGTGTTTAATTTTTGAACTTTTCGGGGTTCATTTGGACATTTTTATACATTAACTTGGTTTTGTAGGTATTTCAGGTGCATAATTCAAATTTGAACTACATGCACATGCTCCAGTGCATATAAACTGGTTGAAAAATCAATTATGTGTCCTTGGTTGTATGCTTTGGTCCCATGCAAGAAATGTGAATGAATTTCAAACACCCTGCCACCGTCACTCGGCCGCAACATTGAGATACCTGGTTTTTAAATTCTAGTAAATCCAAAACTTGTCTAAAATTCATGAAACTTGGCATGATATCATGGAGCCACATGAACATGTCGTGGTAAATTGTTTGTCCCATTTAGGTCAGGTTTGGGTATAAGCGTCTCACAAACCAAAGCTTCTCACAACATGCGTGATGGTTTCGGTAGGGCACATGCCACCTTTGGGGACGAAACGATATCTGTTGCCTCTTATTGCTTTCAAAAAAATTCTAGTGTCAACATAGAACAACAGGAGTGTTGTGTTTAATTTTTGAATTTTTCGGGGTTTGTTTGGACATTTTTATACATTAACTTGGTATTGTGAGCATTTCAGGTGCATAATTCAAATTTGAACTACATGCACATGCTCTGGTGCATATAAACTGGTTGAAAAACCAAATTTGTGTCATTGGTTCCATGCTTAGGTCCCATGCAAGAAATGGGAATGAATTTCAAACACCAGAGCACCGTTGGTTGCCGGCAAAACGTTGAGATACTTTATTTTTAAATTCTAGTAAATCCAAAACTCGTCTGAAATTCATGAAACTTGGCATGCTATCATGGAGTGGCACTCGACATGCTGTGGTATTTTTCGTGTCCATTTTGAGAGAAGGCGCACTTGAATAATGACAGCCAACAAAGGCATTTTGAAAAAATAGCTGCCACTTTAATATCTCAAACATTTGTACTCCATTCATGTGACGCCACGTGTCTTGGTTTTAATAGCTATAGGAGGTGATGTGCGGACAGCTGCTTGACCTTGACTGAACAGGATGCGTGCGAGTGCAGTCCGATGCGCAGGCTGACCGAGAGGCGTGCAAGTTGTCCTCCAATGCACAGACTCACCGGGAAGCGTGTGACCTATACGCTGCGCAGGCTCACCGGGAAGCGAGCCCTTTGACTTCCATGGCCGCCCGCCTTGCTCGCATCCTCTCCATTAATGGCGCCCTAGGGAAAATGTGCCTAGCAGGATTTGTGCGGCTCTTGATCGCAAACATTTTATTTAGAACACTCGTATGCAAACCGACAGCTTCCCCGGGAAGCTAAGAGAAAATGTGCCGAGCGGGATTTCTACAGCTCTTGATCGCAAACGTTTTAGAAAGAACACCCATATGCAAAGTGAGAGCTATGGTCTTCCCCCTTAAGTCGAGGGAAAATTCGCAGTCCAGGATTTGTGCATCCCTTCAACACAAACGGTTGTTTTGGATGACCCGTGTGCAACCATGTACAACCACTTTGGTAAGATTTGCATCTGTCATATTGGTTATGTTGCCATTTGTCAAACTGGAAAGATTGACATTTGTTGATCTAGTAACATTGCCATTTGTCAATCCGCAACACTGCGATTTGTCAAAATATAGCTAAACATCACTAGCACTATCTAATTTTTGCAACTAAAATTCAGTAATTAAGCATAGATTTCATTCATAGATTAAGAGGTCGTTCTTAATTTATACAAACAGTTCAACTCGACAGCTCAACCGACCAAACTTTTCCCCAATTGTTGTCAACCACGTACTGAAATAGCTAGTTCAACTATATATACTAGCTAATTTTAAGTACGTTGTACAGTTCCACCACACATCTATAGTCAGATGAACTGAACAAAATATCCCCTAAATACTACTACTACGGAGAAGCTTTGTGCTACTTCCGGCAGCCTCTCCTCTGCCGAGTGCGCTCAGTAAGAGGCAGATGAGGAGGAGTAGGAGCCTACCGACGAGCTGGACAAACGCAATACGATGCCTGCCGCTACTGCACGTTCAGCGATGCTCGCCAGCTCGAACGCCCACTGCTGCTCCAGACGACCCCTCTCAAAGCTATCAGACTGCTCGTAGATCTTCTGATTCCTCGCCTCTGCGTTGGTGTGTGCTGTTGCCACGGCTGTGGTAAGGCTCTTTGCGTGCTTGATGAGGCGCCCCTCCTCCTCCTGCGGGAACTCAATGTAGCACCCAAGGTCGCTGACGCACGTGCGGGCCTCCACCTCAGCCTCCCTCCTTCGGGCGGTGGTGGCGGAGCGGGTGATGATCCCGGCGGTCAACGGTGGGTTGGTGGCCACAGCGGCCGACGATGGGGTGGCAGCCACGGCACCACCTCCTGCCTTTGGGCCGTGGTGGCGGAGCGGGTGATGGCCACGATGGCCGGCAGTGGGGTGGCGGCCACGACAGCCACCTCCCGCCTTCGGGCCGCGGCAGCGGAGCGGGAGATGGCCCTGGCTTTCGACAGTGGTGTGGCGGCAACGACGGCCAACAACAGCTGCCGACGGGCAGCGGCGGCGGAGCATGTGGTGGGTGTTCCGCACACACCCAACAGGGATGCCACGCGCACTACACTATGCCGGGGACTGCACCACCGCCGCGGTGTAGCCTCCCAGCTGGAGCTGTCCTCTGATGACGGCGGAATGGCTGAGCGACGACGATGGACTGGTGCCATTGGCGATTGTGGGAGAAGCAGACGAGATAAGCTACAGGGAGGGTGAGAAAAATGTGACGCGGGACTCGCCGGCCATGAGGGTTTATATAGCAGGCCGGTAAGCATTGGGATTTTGGGGGGATTTCACCGAGTCGGGCGGGAAGCTTGCGCGGGAACGGGCTCACCGATGATTCACTGGTGCCACTTCGAGCCACCGTTTGGCCAAAAGAACGCCCCCGCTCACTGCGCAAGCTTGCGCTGTAAGCCGTCTGCGGCAGCGGGGTGACAAGACGTGCGAGAGGAGGACGAAAGGACACGTACACATACGGTTAATACAAAAAAATGTTTGCGATTTAATTACCTACTATACCCCCGTCCTGGTTTATAAGTAGGATTTAACTAATAAAATACGAATGCATGTCGCGAAAGATTATAGCATTGGAGTCGTATTTGAACATAGTTTCCAGCTATACAATTTTTGTAACATGCATTAACACTTTTTTGGTTAAATTTAAGGTTATAACAAGCGTTTGCCCGTAAAACACATGGCTTATTCCATCACAAACAGCTCGGATGGATCAACTGTATGCCACATATCGCACACGCAACTCTAATCTGATTCGTGCTTGATGTCTCCGACATAGCTCGCACAGTTTCTCTTATTTGCCACCTATCACTATGCCGGCCTCTGCTCGCGTCCCTCGGCGCGCTCTGCTCACCGTTAGGCTCCGCGGCATGCTCAGCTCGCTCTGTCGGTGCGCTGGTCTTGTGGACACCTTTTCCTTGAGTGTTCAACTGCTATATATATATATGGTTGCTTTCGCCCGTTGAGGCGGCTCGCGGGCCTTCTGCTTTCGCGTCCCTCGCGCAGCTCTGCCCGGTTGGGCGTCGCGGCGTGATCACGCTGGGGCCCATATGCATGTGGTTGCGCCATGCGCGTTGCCACGTGATGCAGTTATGTGCGGCACGGTGGAGTTATGTGCTGCAAATTAGAATTGTCATTCGGGCCTGCCGATATTCCTGGTTGTCCGGCTTCCCCTTTAATTCCCGCGGCCATTATAACCTTGGTCTCTTCAACCTTTAGATCGCGCCCCACAACACAATAAGCACACCCACGACGACACATAGAGAGGGGATGTCTAGCGGCGCTCCAATGGAGTTCGGCGAGCATAGAGTGGAGACCCACACGAGGGAGACGGATCTCTCGGTGGTGTACACCATCGACTCAGCCGTGGTGGACGACTACATCAACAATGTTGAGCAGTTGCTTGCTCGAGATAAGTACAAGGTGGTCCGCATCGACCTCCAGTACACTGCCGGTCGTCCCGGCATAGATCAGAAGGTTGTCGTCTCCTAGTTGTGTGTGCACCATCATGTCCTCATCTACCACTACTGCATGGCCACAGAGCCTTGCGACCGTTTCAATAGGTTTGTCAACAACACCGACTACAAGTTCGCCATGGTGGAAACCAAAGAAGATGTAAATGCGCTCAGTGTTATGGGCTTGGCCTGCAAGAATCTTGTCGAAATCTGTGACCACTACAGGGTCTGGGGCAGCACGAAGAAGGACTCCCTGGTTGAACTCGCCTCGACCATCATTGACCCCTACTACGAAAAGATGAAGCAGGATGCCCAGAGAACAAGTCCCTTATCCTGGCACAGGGCCTGGATGCGGCAACTGGATGAACCTCACCTCAGGTTCGTGGCCAAGAGCGTGTACACATGCTACGAGATGCACAGGCGGATCGTTGACATGAGGAAGTGCCTCGTTACCCAAATCGACAAGCCCGGAGCAAGCGTCACAAGAAGTAGATGATGATCAGATGATCGTTTATGCTAGTTAATCATGCATGTAATATATAGTTTACTTTATTGGTGTGTGGAAATGTCATGTGTGTAGTAGCCACCTATGTAATTATGCATGTAATAGTTTACTTTGGTGTGTGCAAATGCCATGGTTGTAGTAGCTAGCCACCTATGTAAGTGGATGTTTAATTTGGTTATGAAACCATGTCCTTATAAGTGTGTATATAATGTTGTTGATCTGTATGCAATCCCATCACGTAACACACACATCTTATTAGCAGCAACCGTGTGTGTTATTACCGGTCTTCACACACATTTTTTATTACAGACCTGTTTGCCGCGTATCACACACATCTTGTTATATTGAACCATTTATGTTCTCTTGTCTCAACACAAAAAGTTCATCCGAGTGAACCGCATGCCGTATATCGCACACACCTTGATCTGGCTGACCGTTTCTTTTGTGTTGCCTAATCACAAACAATTCATCCGAGTGCCTTATGTTGTATATCGCAGACACCTTCATCTGGTTGCCCATTTCTTTTGTTCCTCCTCATCGCAAATAGTTAATTGAACTGAACCGTATGCCCTGCATCGCACATGCAACTAAAATCTGAACCGTGTTTGATGCATCCTCCATCGCAAACGTTTTGCACCTTTTTTGACAGTTTTTTCACACCACCGTTTGCGATTAATGCATCGCACACAGTTTCGGCGAAGGGTCTCTGATTGTAGTGTTGCGTTAGTAGCAACCTACAGTAGTGACATCATGTCTTGACCATATCACATCACAACATGCCCTGCAAAAACAAGTTAGACGTCCTCTACTTTGTTGTTGCAAGTTTTACGTGGCTGCTACGGGCTTCTAGTAAGAACCGTTCTTACCTACGCATCAAAACCACAACGATGTTTCGTCAAGTTTGTTGTTTTAACCTTCAACAAGGACAGGCCGTAGTCAAATTTGATTCAACTAAAGTTGGAGAAACAGACACCCGCCAGCCACCTTTATGCAAAACAAGTTGCATGTCTGCCGGTGGAACCGGTCTCATGAACGTGGTCATGTAAGGTTGGTCTGGGCCGCTTCATCCAACAATACCACCGAATCAAAATAAGACGTTGGTGGTAAGTAGTATGACTATCATCGCCCACAACTCTTTGTGTTCTACTCGTGCATATCATCTACGCATAGACCTGGCTCTGATGCCACTGTTGGGGAACGTAGCATGCAATTTCAAAAAAAATTCCTACGATCACGCAAGATCTATCTAGGAGATGCATAGCAACGAGAGGGGGAGAGTGTGTCCACGTACCCTCGTAGACCGAAAGCGGAAGCGTTAGCTTAACGCGGTTGATGTAGTCGAATGTCTTCTCGATTCAACCGATCAAGCACTGAACGTACGACACCTTCGAGTTCTGCACACATTCAGCTCGATGACGTCCCTCGAACTCCTGATCCAGCAAAGTGTCGAGGGAGAGTTCCGTCAGCACGACGGCGTGGTGATGGTGATGGTGAAGTGATCCGCGCAGGGCTTCGCCTAAGCACTACATGAATATGACTGGAGGCGTAAACTATGGAGGGGGGCGCCGCACACGGCTAACAATGATTTGTGTGTCTTCTAGGCGCCCCCTCCCCATGTATATATAGGTGGGAGGGGGAGGGGAGCAGCCTTGGGGCGCCCCAAGTAGGAGGAATCCTACTTGGGGGCCTCCTCCACCCGCCTCCCCTTTCCTTATCTCCGGAGGGGGGAAGGAAAGAGGGGAGAGGGGAAAGGAAAGGGGAATCCTATTCCCTCTATTTCCTTTCCTCCTCCCCTTTTCCTTTCTCCACTTAGGCCGGCCCATATGGGGGTGCACCAGCCCACTAGGGGCTGGTCTGTCCCGCCCTTGGCCCAATAATGCCCATATCTTTGCCGGGGGGGCGGGGGGTGCCCGGAACCCCTTCTGATGACCCGATACGTACCCGGCACCCCTGAAACACTTCCGGTGTCCGAATACTATCGACCTATATATGAATATGTACCTCTCGAACATTTCAAGACTCCTCGTCATGTCCGTGATCTCATCTAGGACTCCGAACAACACTCGGTCACCAAATCACATAACTCATATAATACAAAATCGTCATCGAACGTTAAGCGTGCGGACCCTACGGGTTCAAGAACTATGTAGACATGACCAAGACACCTCTACGGTCAATAACCAACAGCGGAACCCGGATGCTCATATTGGTTCCCACATATTCTACGGAGATCTTTATCGGTCGTACCGTAATGACAACATATGTTATTCCCTTTGTCATTGGTATGTTACTTGCCCAAGATTCGATCGTCGGTATCTCCATACCTAGTTCAATCTCGTTACCGGCAAGTCTCTTTACTCGTTCCGTAATACACCATCCCGCAACTAACTCATTAGACACTTTGCTTGCAAGGCTTCCTATGATGTGAATTACCGAGAGGGCCCAGAGATACCTCTCCGATACTCGGAGCGACAAATCCTAATCTCGATCTATGCCAACCCAACAAACACCTTCAGAGATACCTATAGTGCATCTTTATAATCACGCAGGTATGTTGTGACGTTCGATAGCACACAAGGTATTCCTCCGGTATCCGGGAGTTGCATAATCTCATAGTCAAAGGAATATGTATATGCCATGAAGAAAGCAATAGCAATAAAACTGAACGATCATTATGCTAAGCTAACGGATGGGTCTTGTCCATCACATCATTCTCCTAATGATGTGATCCCATTCATCAAATGACAACACATGTCTACGGTTAGGAAACTTAACCATCTTTGATTAACGAGCTAGTCTAGTAGAGGCTTACTAGGGACACGGTGTTTTGTCTACGTATCCACACATGTATCAACTTTCCGGTTAATACAATTCTAGCATGAATAATAAACATTTATCATGATATAAGGAAATATAAAATAACAACTTTATTATTGCATCTAGGGCATATTTCCTTCATCATGTCGATTTTAACAAACCACAGGTGCATTGCCCGGTATCGCGAGCCCTAGAACAAGGTTACAACATCCAAGACAAGGCCAAGATGGAGAGATAAGCTCTTTGCGAAATCAAAGGGCAGGTTGAGAAGACTAGGTCAAGCTAAAGAAACGAGATACCACCAAGGGAAAACCTCCCATGTCAGGCAAGCGAGACTGGCAAGGTCGGGGTTGCCCTGGAAGCAAGCCTCAAGACCGTCCTGGCAGGCCTGCCGGGACCTGCGAAGGCAAGCTACCCCGCCAAGGCTCCACCGCACCACCTCACAGCGACTCAAGTCGTCAATCAGTGCGGTGTCAAGCCTCCAAGTGACTAAGTGGCTCTTCTTCGCCACATGGCAGCCACTTTCTACAGAAACCACCTCCAAATGACACTTGTCCAACGATGTGTCACGTAGACAGGAGTGAAGGTGGTCGAACGCCTTGCCGGGTAGGCCTTGATGTGACACTAAGCGACGTATTTAATGTGCTCTGCCCTGTCTACAGAGTTAGGTATGATAACACTGTTTGCTATCTAATCAGTGCATAATGACTGATTTGCCATTGTGGTGACCCCTTGATCCATAAAAGGAGGCCTATGGCAACCATAGAAAGGATTCGGACCCTTGTACTCATACGCACATAGCTGCTCTCGTCCCAAGGCAACCCTGCCGGGCTAGAGCGTTGCATTACCACCACCATCCACCATCAACGTCATGGGAAACCACGGGCACCTACGGGGCCATGATCCCCTTTTGGTTTGGAGGGGGCTAAGCACGTTGCACAAAGATCGGAGAACCGCTAGGGCAGCACGGCAGAGATCACAAGGGCGATATTACCCAGGATCGGGCCGCCATGAGGCGTAAAACCCTACTCCTGCTTTGGTGAATTGATGGTGGATGGTGGATGGTGGTGGTAACACAGCGCTCTAGCCCGACAGGGTTGCCTCAGGACGAGAGTAGTTACACGCGTATGAGTGTACAAGGGTCCGAATCCTTTCTATGGTTGCCATGGGCCTCCTTTTATAGATCAAGGGGTCACCACAATGGCAAATCAGTCATTATGCACTGGTTAGATAGCAAATAGTGCTATCATACCTAACTCTGCATGCAGGGAGAGCGCATTAAATGCACTGCTTAGTGTCACATCAAGGCCTGCTCGGTAAGCCTTGCCGGGCTGTTCGGCCACCTTCTTGTCTGTCTACATGACACGTCTCTGGACGGGTGTCATTTGGAGGTGGTTTCGGTATAAAGTGGCTGCCATGTGCCGAAGAATAGCCTCTTAGTCACTTGGAGGCTTAACACCGCACTGATTGATGACTTGCATCGCTGTGAGGTGTTGCGGTGGAGCCTTGGCAGGGTCGTTTGCCTTCGTAGGCCCCGGCAGGCCTGCCGGGACGGTCTTGAGGCTTGCTTCCGGGGCAACCCCGACCTTGCCAGGCTCGCCTGCCCGACAAGGGAGGTTTTCCCTTGGTGGTATCTTGTTTCTTTGGCTTGACCTGGTCTTCTCAACCTGTCCTTTGATTTCTCAAAGAGCTTATCTCTCCATCTCGGCATTGTATTGGATGTTGTAGCCTCGATCTCGGGCATGTGCACAGTCTGGGCAACAGACCTAGGGTTTGTTGCACCGACAGGAGCCCCCGAGCCTGGCCCGAACGCGCTGTCGGGCATCGTCGGGGTAGGCCCCAACCAGTGCACAAGTGAGAGAAGAGTATCTGCTTGTCCTTTGAGATATTCTTTGCTTCTTCATTAATCTGAGGCCGAGGCAGTTTTCGGTTCTCCCCTGCGTCGCATAACGCCAATCGTGGTAGGGCCACTTTTGTAATGGCCCGCGAATGACTTTAACGCACGGGTGAGTAACTGCCAATTCACTCTTCCCACCACACCTTATCCTTAGCCACGTATGCCGCATGTATTGAGTGGGGCAGGTAACGGAGCCGCGTGGTGCGGGAGAGCGTCAAAGCAGGGGCCCAGTCTTCATGGATTGGTGGAGGAGGACGGCGGTTACCCGCCGAGGGATCGGCTCCCAGCCTCGGCCCACCTATAAAAGGAGGGGCGGGGGATGAGTAGGAGCATTCATCCATACATCCCTCTTCCTCGATTCTCTACTTCCTTATGGTAATGCTGAAATGGAGAGCCCGGGGCCAGGCCCTAGCTTGGGGCTGGTGATGTCGAATGCCCGCATCAACGCTTGGGGAGTAGTAGAAGGGCGGCACGCTCGACGTCCTTCCTAGCACTCTCTTGCTCTTGGGCAAATCTTTTCCTCTTCTCTCTGACAGGGTTGGGGATTATCTTCACAATAGTGGTCCACTTAGGATAGATATCGTCACCCAGGTAGTATCCTTTATCGTAGTGTGGCTGTTGATAGTAAAGTTCACCGGTGGGCTGTTGCCTTCGGCAAGCCTAGCAAACACCGGCGAGCGCTGAAGCACGTTGATATCATTGTGTGATCCGGCCATGCCAAAGAAAGAGTGCCAGATCCAGAGATCTTGAGACGCCACGGCCTCAAGTATGACAGTGCAAGCCCTGACATGGCCCTTATTGTCACAGCCCTAGTGCTTGCTTGTAACAAGTGGCATTGCATCCATGCATCATGTTTAATTTTCATGAAATTTGAAATGGGGATGACAAACCCTAGCACTAAATGAAATGCATTTAGGATCAAAATAAAAATATTTTCAATGAACCCAGAATGCCCTTTAGAAAAATTCATTATTTTTTATGAAGGTGAAAACCTCTGCCAAAAATAATGCACTTATTTTTTAGGCCACTCTGGATTTTTAAATTAACTCATATTGTATTTGAATTGGGACCTTTAAATGCTATATATATTTTAGATGCTCCAAAAATGTTGGAAATTGTTAAGGGTCCCTGAAATAATTCAGAAAGCACCCATAACTGTTCCCAGGATTTTATGAAATGGTTTGGTATTATTACTAAATCAAAACAAATAGCAAAAACTAGAAAAACCGAACAGAATTGAAAAAGAACAGGAAAGGACAGAAACATTACCTGTCTAGCCCAACCGGCCCAGCTCCTGTTTCGGCCCAGCCCACCACCGCCTGGCTCCCTGTCGCCTTCCTCCTCGCGCCAGTGGGCAGGGGCGCGTGCCCGGCGCGCGTGGCCACACGCCGGCCACCTCCTCCCTGCCTGGCTGCCTCCTCCTCCCCCTGGACGTCTCCCGCAGCGCCACGCCACCCCCTCGGACCCCTCTCACTCTCTCCCGTGCTTCTCCCCTCCTCTGCTCTCTTTCCCTCTCGCGCCCGTGCGCAACCACCGTCGCCGCTCGTCGTTGGCGCGACCACCGCTGTCCCCTCGTCCCATGACCATGTCCAGCAGCTCCAAAATCGAGCACCCCATCCCCACGCCGAAGGAAATGAGCCGGAGGGCTCTGCTTCGTCGCCATCGACCCGTCTTCAACCTCGGGACACCGGAGATCGTCATCGCCGTTCTGTCGCCTCTGAGCCGTCCCCGAGCACACTGAGCCTCCCTACGACATCACCGTGAGCCCCTGAGCTTTTCCCCTCACCTCCCCCTCTCGCTAGCTTCCTCTGGCCACCGCTCCCACGAGCTCCCGAGGCTGCCGTCCGCCATGCCCGACCTCCTGCTCACCGCTGAGCTTACCACGCCCAGCTGTGCTGTCCACCGTGCTCCTAGGGCCCCCTAGATGCGGCCTAGCTACCTGGTTCCCTCGAGGGCGAGCCGTAGCCCTACGCTCGTGCACCACCGAGCTCCAGCCACCACACTTGTGGCCGTTGTCATTGCTACGGGCCGCCCTAGCCACTGCTGCTTGCACTGCTCGATGCGGACGAGCACGGGCAACGCGTAGGTGCCCTCCGCCGTGCTTTTGGTGGCCGGAGGAGCGATCCCGAAGCCCTCCGCCATCCCTGGCCTCGCCGGCGGCAAGCCGCGGGTCAACTCCGGCGGGGTTGAGCCCGTTTGACCGGGGTTTGACTTTTCCCTGACCCACTGACGTGTGGGCCCAGGCCCCCTATTTAATTAGTCCCAAGTTAAGTTAGGTTAACTAACTTAGTTAAGTAGATAGGACACTGACATTGTTGAGGAACGTAGCAGAAATTCAAAATTTTCCTACGTGTCACCAAGATCTATCTATGGAGAAACTAGCAACGAGGGGAAGGAGAGTGCATCTACATACCCTTGTAGATCGCTAAGCGGAAGCGTTCAAGAGAACGGGGTTGATGGAGTCGTACTGTCGTGATCCAAATCACCAATGATCCTAGCGCCGAACGGACGGCACCTCTGCGTTCAACACACGTACAGCCGGGACGTCTCCTCCTTCTTGATCCAGCAAGGGAGAGGAGAAGTTGAGGGAAAACTCCGGCAACCTGACGGCGTGGTGGTGATGGAGCTCGTGGTTCTCGGCAGAGCTTCGCTAAGCACTACGGAGGAGAAGGAAGTGTTGGAGAAGGGAGGGGCTGCGCCAGGGAAGGTGCGTCTGCCCTCTCTCTCCTCACTATATATAGGGGTAAGGGGTGGAGGAGGCGCCCTAGGGTTCCCTAGGGGAGGCGGCGGCCAGGGAAACCCTAGATGGGTTTGGGCGCCCCCACCCCTAGGAAACTTGCCCCCAAGCCGGGAAGGGGCTGCCCTAGGGAGGCGCCCCACCTCTCCCCGGTTACGTGAGAGGGTCTGGGAAGTGCGCACCACCCCTTAGTGGGCTGGTTTGCCCCTTCCCCTTTGGCCCATGAGGCCCTCCAACACTTGCCTGGGCTCCCGAAACACCTTTCGGTCATGCTGGCCATAGCCTGGTACCCCCGGAACACTTCCAGACTCCAATACCCTTCGTCCAATATATCGATCTTCACCGCCGACCATTCCGGAACTCCTCGTGATGTCCGGATCACATCCGGACTCGAACAACCTTCGGTAACCACATACTATTTCCCATAACAACTCTAGTGTCACCGAACCTTATGTGTAGACCCTACGGGTTCGGTAACCATGCGAACATGACCGAGACGTTCTCCGGTCAATAACCAACAGCGGATCTGGATACCCATGTTGGCTCCCACATGTTCCACGATGATCTCGTCGGATGAACCACGATGTCGAGGATTCAATCAATCCCGTATTCAATTCCCTTTGTCTAGCGGTATTGTACTTGCCCGAGATTCGATCGTCGGTATCCCGATACCTTGTTCAATCTCGTTACCGGCATGTCTCTTTACTCGTTCCGTAACACATCATCCCGTGATCAACCCCTTGGTCACATTGTGCACATTATGATGATGTCCTACCGAGTGGGCCCAGAGATACCTCTCCGTCAACCGGAGTGACAAATCCAGTCTCGATTCGTGCCAACCCAACAGATACTTTCGGAGATACCTGTAATGAACCTTTATAGCCACCCGATTCGTTGTGACGTTTGGTACACCCAAAGCATTCCCTACGGTATCCGGGAGTTGCACAATCTCATGGTCTAAGGAAATGATACTTGACATTAGAAAAGCTTTAGCATACGAACTACGATCTTTGTGCTAGGCTTAGGATTGGGTCTTGTCCATCACATCATTCTCCTAATGATGTGATCCCGTTATCAATGACATCCAATGTCCATGGTCGTGAAACCGCAACCATCTATTGATTAACGAGCTAGTCAACTAGAGGCTTACTAGGGACATGGTGTTGTCTATGTACCCACACATGTATCTGAGTTTCCTTTCAATACAATTATAGCATGGATAATAAACGATTATCATGAACAAGGAAATATACTAATAACTAATTTATTATTGCCTCTAGGGCATATTTCCAACAGTCTCCCACTTGCACTAGAGTCAATAATCTAGTTCACATCGTCATGTGATTAACATCGATAGGTCACATCGCCATGTGACCAACATCCAAAGAGTTTACTAGTGTCTGTAAACTAGTTCACATCGTCATGTGATTAAGACTCAATGATTTCTGAGGTTTGATCATGTTTTGCTTGTGAGAGAGGTTTTAGTCAACGGGTCTGAACCTTTCAGATCCGTGTGTGCTTTGCAAATTTCTAGGTTATATTGTAAACGCTGCTTCCACGCTCCACTTGGAGCTATTCCAAATGGTTGCTCCACTATATGTATCTGGTTTGCTACTCAAAGTCACTCGGATAGGTGTTAAAGCTTGCACCGATGTAACCCTTTACGCCGAACTCTTTATCACCTCCATAATCGAGAAACATGTCCTTAAGGAAAATTTTGACCGCTATCCAATGATCCATTCCTGGATCATTCTTGTACCCCTTGACTGACTCATGGCAAGGCACACTTCCGGTGCGGTACACAGCATAGCATACTGTAGAGCCTACATCTAAGGCATAGGGGACGACCTTCGCCCTTTCTCTCTCTCGCCGTGGTCGAGCTTTAAGTCTTAACTTCATATCTTACATCTCGTGCAAGAACTCCTTCTTTGACCGATCCATCTTGAACACCTTCAAGATCATGTCAAGGTATATGCTCATTTGAAAGTATTATTAAGCATTTTGATCTATCCTTATAGATCTCGATGCTCAATGTTCAAGTAGCTTAATCCAGGTTTTCTATTGAAAACATCTTTCAAATAACCCTATATGCTTTCCGGAAATTCTACATCATATCGATCAACAATATGTCCGCAACATATACTCATCGTAAATTCTATAGTGCTCCCACTCACTTCTTTGGAAATACAAGTTTCTTATAAACTTTGTACAAACCCAAAATCTTTGATCATCTCATCAAAGCGTACATTCCAAGTCCGAGATGCTTACTCCAGTCCTTAGAAAGGATCGCTGGAGCCAGCATACCTTTTAGCATCCTTAGGATCGACAAAACTTTTTGATTGTATCACATACAACTTTTCGTTACGAAAACTGGTAAGGAAACTCATTTTGACATCCATCTGCCAGATTTCATAAATGCAGCTTATGCTAACATGATTCCGACGGACTTAAGCATCGCTATGGATGAGAAAATCTCATCGTAGTCAACTCTTTGAACTTGTGAAAAAACTCTTCGCCACAAGTCGAGCTTCATAGACGGTGACATTACCGTCCACGTCCGTCTTCTTCTTAAAGATCCATTCATCTCAATGGCTTGCCGATTATCGGGCAAGTCCACCAAAGTCCATGCTTTGTTCTGATACATGGATCCTATCTCGGATTTCATGGCCTCTAACCATTTGTCGGAATATGGGCCCACCATCGCTTCTCCATAGCTCGTAGGTTCATTGTTGTCTAGCAACATGACCTTCAAGACAGGATTACTGTACCACTCTGAAGCAGTATGCATCCTTGTCACCCTACGAGGTACGGTAGTGACTTGATCCGAAGTTTCATGATCACTATCATAAGCTTCTACTTCAATTGGTGTAGGTGCCATAGGAGCAACTTCCTGTGTCCTGCTACACACTAGTTGTAGTGACGGTTCAATAACCATATCAAGTCTCCACCATCCTCCCACTCAACTTATCGAGACAAACTTTTCCTCGAGAAAGGACCCGATTCAAGAAACAATCCTTATTGCTTCCGGATCTGAATTAGGAGGTATACCCAACTGTTTTGGGTGTCCTATGAAGATGCATTTTATCCGCTTTGGGTTCGAGCTTATCAACCTGAAACTTTTTCACATAAGCGTCGCAACCCCAAACTTTTAAGAAACGACAACTTAGGTTTCTCCAAACCATAGTTCAAACAGGGTCGTCTCAACGGAATTACGTGGTGCCCTATTAAAGTGAGTGCGGTTGTCTCTAATGCCTAACCCATGAACGCTAGTGGTAATTCGATAAGAGACATCATGGTACGCACCATATCTAATAAGGTGCAACTATGATGTTCGGACACACCATCACACTATGGTGTTCCAGGCGGTATTAATTGTGAAACAATTTCCACTATGTCTTAATAGCGTGCCAAAGCTCGTAACTCAGATACTCATCTCTATGATCATATCGTAGACATTTTATCCTCTTGTCACGATGATCTTTAACTTCACTCTGAAATTACTTGAACCATTCAATAATTCAGACTTGTGTTTCATCAAGTAAATATACTAAGTATCTACTCAAATCATCTGTGAAGTAATAAAAAAACGATATCCATCAAGTGCCTCAAAGCATTCATTGGACTGCACACATCAAAATGTATTACTTCCAACAAGTTGCTTTCTTGTTCCATTTCACCGAAAAACGAGGCTTTCAAATCATCTTGCCCGTGTGGTATGATTTGCATGTCTCAAGTGATTCAAAATCAAGTGAGTCCAAACGGTCCATTTGCATGGAGTTTCTTCATGCATATACACCAATAGACATGGTTCGCATGTCTCAAACTTTTCAAAAACGAGTGAGTCCAAAGATCCATCAACATGGAGCTTCTTCATGCGTTTTATACCAATATGACTTACATGGCAGTGCCACGAGTAAGTGGTACTATCATTACTATCTTATACCTTTGGCATGAAAATGTGTATCACTACGATCGAGATTCAATAAACCATTCCTTTAGGTGCAAGACCGTTGAAGGTATTATTCACATAAATAGAGTAACCATTATTCTCCTTAAATGAATAACCGTATTGCGATAGACATAATCCAATCATGTCTATGCTCAACGCAAATACCAAATGACAATTATTATGGTTTAATACTAATCTTGATGGTAAAGGGAGCGTGCGATGTTTGATCAAATCAAACTTGGAAACACTTCCAACACATATCGTCAGCTCACCTTTAGCTAGTCTCCGTTTATTCCGTAGCTCTTTTATTTCGAGTTACTAACACTTAGCAACCGAACCAGTATCTTAATACCCTGGTGCTACTAGGAGTACTAGTAAAGTACACATTAACATAATGTATATCCAATATACTTCTATCGACCTTGCCAGCCATCTCATCTACCAAGTATCTAGGGTAATTCTGCTCCAGTGGTTGTTCCCCTTATTACAGAAGCACTTAGTCTCGGGTTTGGGTTCAACCTTGGGTTTCTTCACTAGAGCAGCAGCTGATTTGCTGTTTCATGAAGTATCCCTTCTTGCCCTTGCCCTTCTTGAAACTAGTGGTTTCACCAACCATCAACAATTGATGCTCCTCCTAGATTCCTACTTTCGCGGTGTCAAACATCGCGAATATCTCAAGGATCATCATATTTATCCCTGATTTGTTATAGTTCATCACGAAGCTCTAGCAGCTTGGTGGCAATGACTTTGGAGAAACATCACTATCTCTGGAAGATCAACTCCCACTCGATTCAAGTGATTGTTGCACTCAGACAATCTGAGCACAAGCTCAACGATTGAGCTTTTCTCCCTTAGTTTGCAGGCTAAGAAAATCGCCGGAGGTCTTATACCTCTTGGCGTGGGCACGAGCCTGAAATCCCAATTTCAGCCCTCGAAATATCTTATATGTTTCGAGAAACGCCCTTGGTGCCTCTACTCTAAACCATTTAACCGAACTATCATGTAGTTATCAAAAGCGTGTATGTCCGATGTTCGTAACATCCACAGAGACGCTTGGGGTTGAGCAAACTGAGCGGTGCATTAAGGACATAAGCTTTCTTACATCCGCATAATCGCCATCGTCAACTTTCAACTATATTTTCTCTAGGAACATATCTAAACAGTGGAACTAAAGCGCGAGCTTACGATATAATTTGCAAAGATCTTTTGACTATGTTCGTGATAATTAAGTTCATCTCATGAACTCCCACTCGAATAGACATCCCTCTAGTCATCTAAGTGATTACATGATCCGAGTCAACTAGGCCGTGTCCGATCATCACGTGAGACGGACTAGTCATCATCGGTGAACATCTTCATGTTGATCGTATCTACTATACGACTCATGCTCGACCGTTCGGTCTCTTGTGTTCCGTGGCCATGTCTGTACATGCTAGGCTCGTCAAGTCAACCTAAGTGTTTTGCGTGTGTAAATCTGGCTTACACCCGTTGTATGTGAACGTAAGAATCTATCACACCCGATCATCACGTGGTGCTTTGAAACGACGAACTTTCGCATAGCGGTGCACGCTTAGGGGAACACTTTCTTGAAATTTTAATGAGGATCATCTTATTTACTACCGTCGTTTCTAAGCAAATAAGATGTATAATCATGATAAACATCACATGCAATCAAATAGTGACATGATATGGCCAATATCATTTCGCTCCTTTGATCTCCATCTTCGGGCTCCATGATCATCATCGTCACCGCATGACACCATGATCTCCATCATCATGATCTCCATCATCGTGTCTCCATGAAGTTTTCTCGCCAACTTATTACTTCTACTACTATGGCTACCGGTTAGCAATAAAGTAAAGTAATTACATGGCGTTATTCAATGACACGCAGGTCATACAATAAATTAAGACAACTCCTGTGGCTCCTGCCGGTTGTCATACTCATCGACATGCAAGTCGTGATTCCTATTACAAGAACATGATCAATCTCATACATCACATATCATTCATCACATTCTTCTTGGCCATATCACATCACATAGCATACCCTGCAAAAACAAGTTAGACGTCCTCTAATTGTTGTTTGGATGTTTTACGTGGCTGCTATGGGTTTCTAGCAAGAACGTTTCTTACCTACGCAAAACCACAACGTGATATGCCAATTGCTATTTACCCTTCATAAGGACCCTTTTCATCGAATCCGTTCCGACTAAAGTGCGAGAGACTGGCACCCGCTAGCCACCTTATGCACCAAGTGCATGTCAGTCGGTGGAACCTGTCTCACGTAAGTGTACGTGTACGGTCGGTCCGGGCCGCTTCATCCCACAATACCGTCGAAACAAGATTGGACTAGTAACGGTAAGCATATTGAACAAAATCAACGCCCACAACTACTTTGTGTTCTACTCGTGCAAAGAATCTATGCAATAGACCTAGCTCATGATGCCATCGTTGAGGAACGTGGCGTAAATTCAAAATTTTCCTCGTGTCACCAAGATCTATCTATGGAGAAACCAGCAACGAGGGGAAGGAGAGTGCATCTACATACCCTTGTAGATCGCTAAGCGGAAGTTTTCAAAAGACCGGGGTTGATCGAGTCGTTCTCGTCGTGATCCAAATCACCGATGATCCTAGCGCCGAACGGACGGCACATCCGCGTTCATCACACGTACAGCCCGGGGACGTCTCCTCCTTCTTGATCCAGCAAGGGAGAGGAGAAGTTGAGGAAAACTCCGACAACCTGACGGCGTGGTGGTGATGGAGCTCGTGGTTCTCGGCAGAGCCGCTAAGCACTACGGAGGAGGAGGAAGTGTTGGAGAAGGGAGGGCTGCACCAGGGAAGGTGCGGCTTCCCTCTCTCTCCTCACTATATATAGGGGTAAGGGGTGGAGGAGGCGCCCTAGGGTTCCCTAGGGGAGGCGGCGGCCACAGGGAAACCCTAGATGGGTTTGGGCGCCCCACCCCTAGGAAACTTGCCCCCAAGCCGGGAAGGGGGCTGCCCTAGGGAGGCGCCCACCTCTCCCGGTTACGTGAGGGGGTCTTTGGGAGGGGCGCACCACCCCTTAGTGGGCTGGTTTGCCCCTTCCCTTTGGCCCATGAGGCCCTCCAACACTTGTGGGGCTCCCAAACACCTTTTGGTCATGCCGGCCATAGCACAGTACCCCGGAACACTTCCAAACTCCAATACCATTCGTCCAATATATCTATCTTCATCACGGACCATTCCTAACTCCTCGTGACGTCCGTGATCACATTCGACTCCTAACAACCTTCGGTAACCACATACTATTTCCCATAACAACTCTAAGCGCCACCGAACCTTAAGTGTAGACCCTACGGGTTCGGGAACCATGCGAACATGACCGAGACGTTCTCCGGTCAATAACCAACAGCGGGATCTGGATACCCATGTTGGCTCCCACATGTTCCACGATGATCTCATCGGATGAACCACGATGTCCAGGATTCAATCAATCCCGTATTCAATTCCCTTTGTCTAGCGGTATTGTACTTGCCCGAGATTCGATCATCGGTATCCCGATACCTTGTTCAATCTCGTTACCGGCATGTCTCTTTACTCGTTCCATAACACATCATCCCGTGATCAACCCCTTGGTCACATTGTGCACATTATGATGATGTCCTACCGAGTGGGCCAGAGATACCTCTCCGTCAACCGGAGTGACAAATCCAGTCTCGATTCGTACAACCCAACAGATACTTTTGGAGATACCTGTAATGAACCTTTATAGCCACCCGATTTGTTGCCAGGACGTTTGGTACACCCAAAGCATTCCTACGGTATCCAGGATTTGCACAATCTCATGGTCTAAGGAAATGATATTTGACATTAGAAAAGCTTTAGCATACTGAACTACGCATCTTTGTGCTAGGCTTAGGATTGGTCTTGTCCATCACATCATTCTCCTAATGATGTGATCCCGTTATCAATGACATCCAATGTCCATGGTCGTGAAACCGTAACCATCTATTGATTAACGAGCTAGTCAACTAGAGGCTTACTAGGGACATGGTGTTGTCTATGTACCCACACATGTATCTGAGTTTCCTTTCAATACAATTATAGCATGGATAATAAACGATTATCATGAACAAGGAAATATACTAATAACTAATTTATTATTGCCTCTAGGGCATATTTCCAACAGACATGCGGGCCCAGGCTCTAATTAAAATTAGGTTAGTTAACTGTGTCACTGACGTGTGGAGCCCACACGTCAGATTTGACCTGGACCGAGTCATTGACCTGCTGACAGCACTGTGAGGTCATGCTGGTGCATTAATTCCTTTCTGGAATTTAAATAAATCTTAAATTATTTATTATTTTCAGAAAATACCCTAAACTTCTAAAAATCATAGAAATTAAACCGTAACTCCAAATAAAATAAATTATATATGAAAAATGATCAGAAAAATCCAATCTATCCATCTGTACCTTTTTCATGCATGTTTGAACAACTTAAGTTGCTGTATAAGACAATTTGAGTTAATGGCCTTCGAAATGTCATATATGGAGTTTGAATTTGAATCTTGGATTCAAACCAACTCCATTTAACATGTTCTAGCTTGCATTAGCCCAAAACACATTCATATTGCCATGCCATGATCATGCATCATATTGTCGCATTGCATTGATTGTGTTCTTCCTCTCTTCTTTGGTGTTGTCCCCTCTCGATGAGACGACGTCATCGACGATGAGTTCGATGACACCGATGAAGAACTATATTATCTTCGTAAGTGCCAGCAAGCAAAACCCCTTGTTCATTCCGATACAATCCCACTCTCTCGCTCCTGCTCTTTTTATCGCATTAGGACAACAACGATTCATCTGTTACTTGCTGCGGTAGCTGAACCCCTTTATCCTCTGCATGACCTGTCATTCCACAGTAATTAGATGAAACCCACTAGCATGAGTAGGAGTTGTTTGAGCCCTGTTGTGACTACTCATTCATGCTTGTTTGTCATGCCTGCTACTGCTTAGAGTTGAGTCAGGTCTGATTCATCGGGAATGAATTGGAATGGTGTGTGAACATGTCCTACTGTGTGAGCTAAGTGTGTGAACACGATTTGGTAAAGGTAGCGGCGAGAGGCCATGTAGGAGTACATGGTGGGTTGTCTCATTGAAGCCGTCCTCAGGAACTGAGTTCTGTGTTTGTGATCCATAAAACAGTTACTACCACACATTGGGATCCTTAATTGACCCTCTCGGCTTCTTAACCACCCTTGTTCTCTGTCCAAGAGTTGCAACTAGTTTCTGGTGTTTGTAAGATATGTGTTGGAGGCCGTGCGTAGCGCTGACCCTAGGGGTGGGCTATGATGCGGTAGATACACCGTGGCCGGTGTACCGATTCGCCCGTTTGGTGTCTCGGGAACCCCGCACACATCGTTCGGGGCCGTTAGTGGAAACCTTGGCGGACTCCTGCGGATGGAACCCGAATAGGCGATAAACCTGGACTAGGGACTTGAGTGTTTAGGTAGGCCGTGGCCGACACCCTCATTGGGCTTCCGCTTGAAGGTTGCCGAGTACATGTTGTGTAAACGGCGGTAAGTGGTGAGCGTGTGTGAAGAAGTACACCCTGCAGGGTTAATATGATCTATTCGAATAGCCGTGTCCGCGGTAAAGGACTTCTGGGTTGCCTATAACAGTTCATAGACAAGTGAAAGTGGATACCCTAAAATGCGCAAGATAAGCGTGAGTGCTATGGATGGCGTTCTCTTAGGGAGACGGGAGCGGATCCATAGTGGTGTATTGATATGGTGAATATGTGGACTCGTGTGCGCCACCTCAAAAGAGTTACTTGCAGTCGTAGTTTAGGATAGCCACCGAGTCAAAGTTGGCTTGCTGCAGTCAAACTCCACCACCCCCTTTGTTGATAATGATGCATATGTAGTTAGTTCTGATGTAAGTCTTGCTGAGTACGTTTGTACTCACGTTTTCTTATTTTATGTTTTGCAGAGAGACGTCAGTCTCGCTAGTAGTTCCGCTTGGACTTTGACGTTTAGCTTGTTACCTTAGCTACGATCTTGTGCCCTCGGCAGGATCTGGTAGATAGTCAGGCTTCTCAGCCTTTTTCATTTGTAGATGTCTGTACTTTCGAGACATGTTAAGTTTCCGCTTGTGCTTTGACTTGTATGCTTCGAGTGTTGGGTCATGAGACCCATGTTTGTAATATCTCGCCTCCTCGGAGCCTAATGAATAAATACTTTGAGTCGTAGAGTTATGTTGTGATGCCATGTTGTATTTACACATATTGAGCATATTGTGTGTATGTTTGAAATGCTTGGTATGTGTGGGATCCGACAATCTAGTTGTTTATCCTTGGCAGCCTCTCTTATGGGGAAATGTAGTCCAGTGCTTCGAGCGATAGTAGTCCGCTACAGCCGGTTCACCGAGTCCTGCTAGCCCAAAGACTACCGCTTGGACACTTGATCGGCGCATGTGTTTCACTTCGTTTTATGTCTGTTCTTCGGGAAATGTCACGGTGATACTCGGAGTCCTGCTTAGCCTGCTACAGCCGGGATACCGGAGTCCTCATAGCCCAGTGCTACAGCCCGAATTCATACGTTGATGACCGACATGCTCGATGTGATACATGTATGCCTGTCCCCATGGGTTAGTGCCGCTTTGGGTTCACGACTAGCCATGTCGGCCCGGGTTCTTCATCATATGGATGCTAGCGACGCTATCATATACGTGAGCCAAAAGGCGCAAACGGTCCCGGGCCATGGTAAGGCGACACCCGTGGGAATACCGTGCGTGAGGCCGCAAAGTGAAATGAGGTGTTACTTGCTAGGTCGATGTGACTTGGAATCGGGGTCCTGACACTTATACTACCCTTGCCAAGCAAAAGGGCAGTTCTTCCACTCCCAGTGTATGCAGTCTATGCTGCCAAGCATCCCTGGGAAGCCCCTGCTGGCATTCATCGCCAACAAACGGATTGTATCTTCAGGAGTCGTCTCTCTCAAGAACTCATGGCCAAACACAACAATAACGGCCTTGCAGAAGTTATACAGGGAGTCTAGGCATGTAGACTCGCTCATACGGACGTACTCGTCAATGAGATCACCTGGCACTCTGTATGTAAGCATTCGGACGGCGGCAATGCATTTTTGATAAGAGGATAAACCAATTTGTCCAACGGCATCCTCCTTGCACTCGAAATAGTCATCATAGTCAACCACTCCCTCTCTAATGCGGTTGAAAAGATGCCTACTCATACGGAAAACGGCGGCGGCATTTTTGATGTTTGAACAACGGGTTTGTTGTGTCAAAGTAGTCCTTCCAAAGAAGGAAATATCCGCTCTCTCGGTTGCGATTCGACGCCGGAAGATGCCCCGGAATGGAGCCACGGAACGACGGGCGCTGGCTATTGAGGTGGTGATGGACCAACACGGGAGCCAAGATCTCCTCCTCCTCACCGGACGAGGAATCGTCAGAGACATAAATGAAATTGTGAAAAAAGAACTCGTCGGCGGAGTCCATTTTGTACCTTGGTAAATTGTTGAACAGCTTGCGGGCGTCGATGAAGGAGACGACCGACGAAGGGAGTCGTGCGCCCTCGGACCAGCTAGCTGCCCTGGCGGCGTCCGACGAGCGTGTCGGCGTCCGATGTGCGTGTCGGCGTCCGATGAGCGTGCTGGTGAGGATCTGGACGGGGCGGCGAGGCGGCTGCTTGGTCGCGGTCGTGGCTGTGTCGGGGGAGCGGGGGTGGGTAACTTTCGGTTTCCCGGCGACAAGACGACGGTGGCGAGCAACGTGGGAGGTGGAGGCGTTGCATAGGAGATGTTGTGGCGCCGGCAGCTGACAGAGCCAGTGGAAGAAATGTGAGGTGTGGGCGGCGGCGGCGGCGACGAAGGAGGCTGGCGAGGGCTTGTTGAAATGGGAAAGGATGGCCAATGTGCCGTTGACCAGCGGGCCAAGGGGAGGAGAAGGCGGCGCGCGCACATCCGTCGCGTGTCCGGCCGACACAAATCCGGCTCAAAAATGGGCCGGAAATGGGTCGGCAAGCGGAAGAAAAGCAGACGTGCGTCTGTTTGGATCGGTGCGTTGGGCTGATTTTTCTGTCCGCGCCGACCCAAACGGACGCCCGCAGACGAAATGGGTCGCCCCCGTTGGAGTTGCTCTAACGACGCTTATTGTGTTTGATGGCATCCGGCCAGATTCGTGGTTTGAAATTGACCCAAATTGACTCCCACCCAAATCCTCTCGGCCGGCCCTATGCCGTCCCAAAGCAGCCCGGCCGGAGCGCCGCCCGGTTTCCCTAAACCTATGTGCTACCTTGCCGCCGCCGATTTTCCCCGTGCCCTCGAACGCTGCCGCATGTCTTTGGACAAGCTGCTGCAACATGAGGGACGGTGGGTGTTCACCAAGCCGGTGGATACATACAAACTTGGACTCCGCGACTACCACTCCATCATCGCCGAACCCATGGATCTCGGCATCGCCACCGCCGCTTTGAATTGCGTCGCTACGAACCTGCTCTGCTTTGCCAAGGATGTCCGGCCTTCAGCAACGCCATGACCTACAACAACAAGGGAGGCGATGTATGCGAGAGTGCTGCTAAGCTCTCTCGCATCTTCGAGTCGGTGGGTCTCCATTTTGGCGGCGCTCCGTCGCCGCCGCCGGTCGCCGTCTTGAGGCACGGCTCAAGGATGAGCTACCGCGGCTGCCGGTGGACTTGCAGGGGAAAGCGGTCGTCATTATGAAGGACATAGGCGGGTGGATCCAGGAGGTGGATGGGAGGGTTGAGGTGGACTTCGACAAGGCCGACGAGGCGACTCTTGACAAGCTCGAGTGGCTGCTCGCTCTCGCCATCATCAAGAAGGTAACTATTGTGTCCATTTGGAGTCCTTATGGTTCTGATTTGGGCAGCATAATTTTGCAGTGCTTGGTGGCAATCTTGTCATTTTGGGGACAGAAAGGTGCATATTTTCGTCATTTTGGAATTGGTAGTGATATTGTCACACTGCCTTTCTGGGAGGGTGAATTGCATCGTTGAATACAAGAAGTTGTCAAAGAAGTTCAGTTTCATGCATTTAGTATCAAATTTTACACTTGGGTACATGATGCTGCATAAATGGTACTACTCCGTCCCATAATATAAGAGCGTTTTTTACACTTATATTATGAGACGCAGGGAGTACAAAACAGCCGACCCACTCACGGGACGCCGACGTGGAATGCCACTTTAAACTGAGTGTTTGGGCGGTATTTTTCGTGCGTGAGCGACACGTGAGGGGGAGGGGAAAGGATGTGTGCAGCCGGAATTAGTTGTGGTTGTGGCCTGTAGTATTTTGTGCTCTTTGCAGTTAGTTCTGTCGATTTCAATCAGGGTTTTCATGCTCTTGATTAATCTCTGTAACTGGTAGTTAGTGGCACACATTCGTAGTAGATTTGCGAATGTTGTACGGTATTAAGCGGTAAATGATCAGTAGTTTACTATTTTGATAGATTGCTCTGTTAGGATTACAATGCCCTTTTTTCACATACGTTCATGCAAATACTTAGAAAGTTGACATCTGTCAATCGGATCTTGCAATGTAAGCAATGACGCTCATCAGTTCACTTTGGAAATACATCACCATGGTTTTTTTCCTGGCAAGACGTGCACTTCACCAATGCCATGTGCAGTGCCGTCCTCTGGCTTCGCCCTCCGCCTCGCCATTCGGCCATGGCATCGTCTCTGGGTTGAGTGAGTGGGACAGGGGACATGTGAGAGAGGGGTGACATGAGTGCCGCCGCTGGATTTGGGGACGAGAGGAACGGTGATTGAGCTAGGGATTTGACGCTCAATTTGAGAATTTAGGGCCAGTGGCTATTCTGAAGATTAAATGATCAAGGAGGACCAAATTAGTAAGTTGTAACTGCAAGTTTTCAAAAAACTACATGGCGTGCCACGTTGGCCTCGCGTGGTTGGGCTGAGCTGTTTTGTGCAACCTCTCTTCACTTATATAAGACGTTTTTCAGACTTATGGTAATTCTAAAAAATACTCTGTATCTTATATTAATGAACAGAGGGAGTACCATTTATGCAACATCATGTACCCAAGTGTAAAGTTTGATACTTGATGTCTGGAACTGAACTTCCTGGACAACGTCTTGTATTAATAGTGCAATCACTCTTTTTGGGATTTCACCTATTAGATTTCGTTTGGACGAACCAGATTGGCTGCAGTTCATCCTGCCAATAGCCCTTGGATCAGAAATTGAACACTCTCATCAAGGAGTTGTTTGTTTTGATTGTTGGAGTTCATGCTTTGTGATTCTTCCCGCATGTAGCTAATTGGACGGTGCAGGCTGTCGGGGGATTGATTCTGAGCTACGAGAAATCCACCAAAACCCTGGTTCGAGGGGCCTGACTTTGCGTCTACGAGGCTACAGGCTAGGCATGACGAAGACACGGGGATTTACCCAGGTTCAGGCCACCTTGCGGTGTAATACCCTACTCCTGCTTGGTTGTATTTTGCTTGTGGGAAGAATTCTTGGAGCTACAAGAGGAGCCGGAGCTCGAGGGCGCTAGGGTTTGAGTTGGAGGTGAGGAACCCATCCTCTCTAGGGTGGCTACCCTGTCCCTTATATCGGCGCCTTGGGCCTCTTCCCTGAAAATATGAGCGGGAAGGGCTACAACAGCGAGGCAATTCGAAAGGGGACAGGCGCCGGTGCTTCTCTGATGAAAGGTGGTCTTCGCCTGCAAAATGTGTTAACCATGACGCGCCAGGGGCTCGCGTGGCACATAGAGGGAAGACGGGCGAGCGCACGTGTCTCTCGAGGGCACTTCATGACAAGTACTTGCAAATATTTAGAAAACAAAGTTTTACTGATGCACAAAAAGGTGTACTTCTTCAGGAAACCCTTGGTCTCAAGGCCCAGCGCCCTGCGCGCCGCCAACGCACATTTCGTCAGCTTATTCAGCCCGGGGCTCTAGGCTCATGCCCATTAGCCTTGCGAAGATGGCCCTAGCATTCTCCAGGCCGAAAGGCATGCACGGGTGACGGAGCGGGCCTAGGGCCCTCTCGATCCGCAGCGGGAGGAAAGGGTCCTCGAGACAGTCCCTGTTTAGGTTGATGAAGTTGACACACATGCGCTTGCCGCCACTGGCCTTGGGGACGACGACAGGGCCGGTGACCCACTCGGGGGGGGGGGGGAGCACTTCGCGAATGATGCCTGCCTCTTGTAGCTTCTCGATTTCCTGAATGATGAACTCTTGCTTCCCAATTGCCTAGCGATGTATCTTCTGCTTCACGGGCGTGTTTTGTGACACACGGCTAAGTGGTGCTCGATCACCTCCCTCGGCCAGCCGGACATGCTTGATGCTGTCCAGGAGAACACATCAGCACCTGCCCGGAGGGGGGCGACGAGCATGTCTTCCTATTTGGGAGAGAGGTCGGCCCCAATGGTGAGGGAAGGGCCCACGGTGGCGCCGCCCAGTGACATTTTCTTGGTCTCCATGCAGACCTGGGAGAGCTGGGGCTTCTTCAGGGGCGGCCTCGGAGGGTCCCGCCTCGTCTTCGTCTGCCGGGTACGTGGCGGCGGCAGCCTTGTAGGCATGCTCGAAGGTGCGCATCATGTCCTTCTCGTCGCAGCAGACGGTGATGGTCCCGCTGCAGCCCAACATCTTGACAATGTTGTAGGCGTGGTGGGTCACAACCATGAACTTGGCGAGGGCGGAGTAGCCCAAGATGGCATTGTAGGGCAGGCCAATGTGCGCCACATCTAAGTTGATGAGCTCGGTGTGGTAGTTCTTGTGGCAGCCGAAGGTGACGGCGAGGCGCTCCTACCCGAGGGGCGTCATGGAGCCGTCAGTTACGCCAGAGAAAGGCCTTGTGGGCATCAAGTGCTCATAGGGCAACTGGAGCAGCTCGAAGGTGTCCATAGAGATCATGTTGAGGTCGGCGCCACCGTCGATGAGTGTCTTGGTGACCGCCACATTGTTTATGGTGGGCGTGCACAGCAGAGGGATGGTGCCCACGGACTTCGTGGACTTGGGGTGATCGGTGTGGTCGAAGGAAATCACGTACTGTGACCACTTGAGGAGCTTGGCGTCTGAAGGCCCGGGGAGGGCCGCATTCACCTCGCGAGAGAACTGCTCGAAGTGGCGGTTGGAAGGGGAAGCCTGAGCCCCGCCAAGGATGCAGGCCAGCGCGCGTGGCTCTTGGTAGCCCCCAGCATCCTCTTCAAGCAGGTTGTCATTGTCGATGTTCCGGTTGGCGCGCGGCAGGGCCGCGTTGGCCTGCGGAGGGTGGCCTCGTGAGGGCTGGCTTGCCGAGAGCGGTCCCGCCAGCCCTGGCGAGAGTTGTTGTTGTGGTTGTCGTGGTCCTTCCATCGTCCTCCCTTGCGGCTACCGCTGCAGCCCGAGTCGCGGTCGTTGCGGTCGCCGCACTTCTCCTGCCGCTCGTCACCAAGCAGCTTGAGCTCGTGGCAATCTTCAGTGGCGTGGGAGTGCATGTTGTGAATTGTGATAGGCGCAGAAGGGACTGTCGTCCTTCTGGGACTCGCCGCTCCGCCACAAGCACGACAGGGCCCTTGCGTTTGGTGTCCTTGCCCTTGGGCTTGGTGATGCCGAGACCGGTGTCAGGGTCGTTGTGGGCGAAGAGGCGGCCTTCCTCAGCCTTGGCACACTTGTCGGCGAGGTTGACAAGCTCGACCACGGTGTCGAGCTCGTCGTGGATGGCGAGCTTCTCAAGCATCCTGACATCCGTGACGCTCGCGGAGAAGGCCGCGATGACCACGGTGTTGGAGGCCCGCGGGATCCTGTTGCACACCTGGCTGAAGCGCTGCATGTACTTGCGGAGGGGCTCGTCAGGGCGTTCATGGACGATACGCAGATTGCTGAGCGCGAGAGGGCGGTCGGACGTGCCCTTCAAGTTAGCGACGAACTGCTGGCACAGGTCCTCCACGAGGAGATGGAGCCCTCAGGGAGGTTCATCAGCCACGTGCGCGCCGCGTCCTTGAGGGCCATGGGAAACCAGTTCGCCATGACCTTGTCGTCCCCCTCGGCGACCTGGATGCTCAAGGGGTAGAGCAACAGGAACTCCGCGGGGTTGGCGATGCCATCGAAGCGGGGAGGCAGCTCCGGCTTGAACTTCGCGGGCCACACCACGCCGCGGAGCTCACGTGTGGAGGCCATGTAGCCCCCGACGGTGGAGTCAACACCGCCGGCGAGGGCGGCGCGGTTCTGGCGCCTGGAGGCCGTGACCTCTTGGATGGTGCGGTTCTGGTGCTCGCGCTGCTTTTCGAGGAGCACTCGTACATCTGGGCGCGCGTGCTGGATGATCTGGCAGGTCGTGCCGTTGTCGTGCGGCGGAGAGGAGCCGTGGGAGGCCTCAGGCGAGCGCTCCCGACGGTGGCATGGCGCGCTGTCATGGTGCGAAGGAGGTGGAGGTGGCGCGCCCGTGCGTCACGAGACGGCGGAGGCGGCAGGGAGTGAGATGGCGCCGGGGCGTCGTCAAAGACGTTGATGAGCTCGGTGATGAGGGCGAGCCAGGCGTCGTAGCCGTCGTTGGTGGGGCGGTAGCGCAGCAGCTCATGCGCCATGAGGAGCGCAGCCTGTAGGGCCAGTTGTTTGCGGCGGGCAAGCGAGGTCGCCGTGGCTGTGCGGGTCGGCGGTGGCTGTTGCCGGTGCTGCCCGACCGAGGGATGCTCAGAGGAGGTCTCCGCCTCCGGCTCCGCGCCCATGTTGGCGGCGCGAGCGCAACGGATGCGAGGGGCGACGATGGGCTCCGTTTGGACGCGGTTGGCGCGGCGCTGGGCACGGCGTGCACGGTCGTTGGCCATGGCGGAGCTAAAGCTTGAGGCGCAAAAACCAAGCCCCGGGGATTTACCCAGGTTCGGCTTGGCTTTGGCTTGTGGGAAGACACGGGGATTTACGTGTACGAGGCTACGAGCTAGGCATGGCGAAGACACGGGGATTTACCCAGGTTCGGGCCACCTTGCGGTGTAATACCCTACTCCTGCTTGGTTGTATTTTGCTTGTGGGAAGAACTCTTGGAGCAACAAGATGAGCCGGAGCTCGAGGGCGCTAGGGTTTGAGTAGGAGGTGAGGAACCCATCCTCTCTACGGTGGCCGCCCTATCCCTTATATCGGTGCCTTGGGCCTCTTCCCTGAAAATATGAGCGGGAAGGGCTACAACAGCGCGGCAATTCAAAAGGGGACATGCGCCGGTGCTTCTCTGATGAAAGGTGGTCTTCGCATGCAAAAGGTGTTATCCATGACGCGCCAGGGCTCCATGATGACCCCTGTCCTGCCGCGCCACCGTCTTGGTCTTCTATCACCAAAGGGGGAACCCATGGGACTTGCTTTGGGGGCAGGTAGGCACTTCTGTTCCCTTAGCACCAAAGGGGAAACTGCCCCGGCCGCGTAGGCTAGCGTCTGCTTTGTCGACGTCACCCACGTGACGGGCGGCTCCCGCCTCGCACGGCTCCTCAGGAAGCCTCAAGAGGGGGGCGCCCCGCGCGGGGGCGGCCTCGCGAGGCAGCCCGTGGTGGTGGTTGAAATGGTGAAGTCCTCTGCTGGGGAGAGCCCCTCGCGAGGCTCTCGGCTCGCGGCGCCCGTTGGTGGGCAGCCTCATGAGTTGGGCCAAGCGACCCCTCCTGGGCCGTAGGCAGGTGGCCCATGGTACCCTGGTTCCCACTAGGCCGACATATGCCCCCTACTGTCCCAGTGCTGCTGTTGAGGTGTACACCATAGAAATATTGTCCATTGTATAATAAGGCCATGTTTGGATGCAAAGTATTTTTAAAGTATTACTAGAATACCACAGTTTTTTCAAAAACTGTAGTTTTGAATACTTAGAGGTGTTTGGCTATACCAAAAACTGTAGCTCCATAAACAGTGGTATTCTTGATACTGTGGTTTTTTTGGAGTACTAAAAAAAGAGGTCCGGACCTCGTTTTCTCAACCTGAGGAAAAAACTCGCTCATGTCATCCGCTCATTGACTACAGTGCAGCTTGGTCTGTAAGCATAACTAGCCACACGGCAGTATCCTTTTGTAGTATTGATTCATCCCTCTTCATGGCATGCACCACACTAGTTAAACAGGATTCTGATCCTTATTCTTTGTAATTAGCTACGGCCGATCAAGTCTCCAACTTCCTAGCTCAGAGATCAAAAGGTCATACAGCGTTGCATGCTGCCGGGTGGTCGTTAGCACACACTGATTGATCTGGTCGTGTAGCTCGGTAGGCGTAGGAAGTTCGATTAAGCTGTGTTACTATAGGTCAATACTACACTAAAACAACACCAACCAAACATATCGGGTAGTTTTCCTAAAACTGCAAAAATTGCAGTTTTATAAAAACCGTAGTATTCATTGCACATGCATTGCAATACCGAAGTTTTGAAATACTATGGTATTTTAAAAACTGCACTGCCAAACTAGGACTAAATGTAACATATGGCGCACCAACTTTTTTTCTTGATCAAAGTTGTGAGATGGAGGTTTTTGTTGTTTTCTGTGGCATGCATTAGTGATAATGTTAGATTGGCATGGAAAAGTTACTCCAAAGAATTTATGAGCTATCTAGAAATACTTTGTTTTTTCCAGACCATGCTATGTTATACTCCGAGGAACATACACAGGATGATTGTTCAAGATCCGTCTATAGCTGCGAGAATTAAGAAGTAGGCATATTCACCGTGTACTGTGAGATGTGAAATACCTAATTGTTTTGAATCTTGTTAGCATAATCCTTGTGTCCTGTAGCATAGTAGTATAGGTCTGGTCTGGTAGTTTTCCTTAGCTATTACTATAAGCTTGCTGCCTGACAACTAGTAGCAGCAGCCAACTTTGTTTTGTCTGGAGAGGGAATTAAATGCTGAGAGATGATCAGAATTTCATTTTCATTTATGATTTCAAGTTTTCAACCATAGTTACTGGGACCTGAAGCCACTACCTCTGGTACTCATCAGAGAGCTCCCAAATATACTTGGGTTAGAATAAAATTGTTATCTGACTTGAGAATAAAGAGCTGCATTGCTGGGTCATTGACCTGGATTAACCGGCTTTGCAACCACATCCCGGAGAACACTAAGTCTCTAATAATCTCATCAACTTCTAATGGTTGTACATTTTGAACTGAGGGAGCTTTTGACATAATGTTTCACTTCAAAATACTAATATTGCTGATAATAGTCTGTTACATTTTAAACTAAGAGTTTTTTTCGACAAAGGGTGAATTTTATTGTCTCGAAATGAAGCATCAAGAGGATACAAACACAATGAGCACACCCGGCCTCTGCATAGCTAGGATGCACACAGCCAACACCAACACACGCACACAAAAACACGCCGGCAATAGCAAAGTCATTTAAGACCAAAACTATGCGTCGGCGAGGAAAAAAGTAGAACCCAAAGCGATCTGATCTGCAATTGGCAAGCTACAACAATGACCATATCCGCATCAACTATTTTATGACATCACATAGACGATGATGTTCTTCAACAGCAACGCCTTCAAGAAGGGAGTGACGCTTAAGCGCCGTCGTCACCGGACCCAACCACCCACGGTCAGAATCTAGGTTTTCACCCTGAAGAACAGTCTGAGCATATCCGAGCAATGCCTTCAACAAGGTAACAACGTAGAAACGTCGCCATTGCCAGGTATAGCCAACTTGGGCAGACCTAGGCTTCCACCCCGGAGCTCAAGAGCGGGTGCTCGAATAGCAACACCATCAAAGTAATACATGTGTTGTCGCCACCACTTTTTCATGATCCAGCAGCTACATGCAAACCGCCGCCGCTGCACAACCATTCCTCTGCATCAAGCCATCACCCATTAGATTACATCTCACCATCGAAGTTAACCACCGGATCTTGGGGAGAGAAACCCTCATGAAGACCTTTCGATGGCCACTGCAGTCCGCAGCAAGGCCGCCGCCACAGGCCGGGTGGTCAACCGACACCGATGACAGAGCACACCACCACCGACTACCAGCTCGCTGGAGAGAGCTCTACTCAGGCTCGTTGGCTCTGAGCCGACATTTCCAGAGCTAGAGCACAAAAGACAGATCACCTTCGCCAAGGTGCGCTCACGGAGCCCCGTGACCACCAGATCAGGATCGCACAACTGCCTGCAAGGCCGCACCATGCAAATCCGCCGGATCTGGAAGTCGAGCAACACTTGATCCAGCACAAAGCCTCGAGATAATCCACAACTGCACCTCATCCCAGCCGACGTCCGTCAAAGCATCATACGCCCGGGCGCCTATGCATGTGCTCACCGCAACCCAACTCTCGGGCCGAGCCCATCGGAGGGAGGCCAATTGACCATCAGCCGCAAGCTGCCTAGATCAGGGTGTTCCCACTATCATGCAGACAGCTTTTGTCGTGCCCTCCATCAGGCCGTCCATGCCGAATTCCAGGCTGCCGGATCTCATCAAGACTCCCAACGCCAAGATGCATCTGAAGCCGCCGCAAGCCAGCAAGACACCCATCAGCCGGCGTCCTCATCGTTGCCCGCACAGCCGAAGTGGAGCGCCGCCGCTCACAGCCGCGCTGGTGAGAGTGCCCTCGCGACCGTGTCCGAGGCCGCCGCCCCGAGTCCCACCGCCGCCGCCAGAACGACGCACGGGTACCCCTTTCCCTTTGAGGCAAGGGCCCGCCGCCACCGCGGCGAACGCCGCCGGTGGCGGCGGCTGGGCAAGCACGAATCACACCCTCCTGGCGGCTAGGGTTTGACACCCCGGTGCCGCCAGGGAACGGCACGGGAGCGAAGCGTTTTTTTCCAGGGAGAAGTGATCAGAGGTGTGCCCAAACTTGTTACTCACTTGTGTTTTGAGTAGTCATGATCACTACTCTAGTTGATTTGGCATTTTGAGACTTGAAAATCTGCTTCTTCTTTTTTTTACGCACTGATGGAAAGGAATCTACCACAAATACTACTCCATCCGATCCAAAATAAGTGTCGTGGTTTTAGTTCGTAGTTTGTAGTCATATTATTCATGGGGAGTTGCTGCATGTCTGCTAATCGCATTTACAACTGCTGTTAGGATGCTTTGAAGCATCAATCATAGTAATTTTGTATTTCTTGAGATTGTGAATCTTATGCCTAGATTTCTTTGTTCTCCTTCTTTTGTGAAGTTTTCTCGTGATAGTTGACACTTTTGACATGATCATATCTTTCCTTCTAGTTGTAATGTTTTCCTGGACATCACACCTACAACTATTGCTAGGATGTTTTGAAGGAGTATAAATGCTGACACTTTTGACATGATCATATCTAATATTTTGTTTTGCCTTGGATCACGATGTTGCCCTTTTTGGTTGCAGGAGGCAGGAGCGCTGGATAATCAAACTCGATGAGGCGCTGCATGATTTTACCACCATCAATTGTTTCTCGGTTCCGGAACGCTGCTGACTTAAACATGGTTTCCCTCTTTTGCGAACGAGTATCAGCATGGTTTCTAAGTGGCTGTAACATCGTTAACCTAGATATCTCTGGATTTTATTAATACCCCACTGTCAGTATGGTTGTAATTTTGGGGTTTGTATTGATGGTGGGTTATTCTGTCTGTTGGTATGTTGGAATTAGACTTTAGACTTGTGATGATACTGATGAACTGCAAGGATGTGTGGAAGTCATGTTGTTCGAGTTGGAGGGAAAATGTAACATGGACCACTGGACCGTAACTTCAGAAAATCTTTGTTCTAGTGATGTTTGTCTTATTTCAGTTCCTAATTTAGGACCTGGGAAGAAGATCACAGACAGCAGCCAAAGCAGGAAAAGCATAAGCTCTTTTGTTTTTTCCGCGAGGGAGGAGGAAAGGTCTCTACATTTTGTTTTTCACGTTTTCTTTCTGTTCTGTTTCGGGTGATCCAGAGATGATTCGTGTGTGAATTTCTTTGGGTAATTGATCTGTTCTTCCGTGCTCGACCAACGATTCGGGTGGCTACACTGATTATTTTCTTCTTGTTTGGATGGAGCAGAGCTCTCCGTGCGCACGCCCTTGATTTTGGAGAGGTCCTTTCTTGGTGAGGTTCTTCTGCACTTTAATCGATTTGATGTTCTTGCGTTCTGCGTGTGCTTGCTCCTGCAGTCCTACTGTCTTTGCCACTGCAGCTGGAGATCTTCGGTCACGTGGTTCGTATGAAGAAAGAAGATCAAATATTGACGTCCACTATCTTGCAAAGAGTGCATTGTGAGGCATGTATGGTACGGCCAGCCGCCGGCCGACATCGACATTTCATGTAATTTCCATTAGCTAATGTAAGCTGTTCTAAAAGAAAATATAAACGATCTCATATTATTTGGCTCAACTCGATAGTCATCGAGTTCGGCTCAATTCGAGCCGAGTCACAAGCTACTTATTTAGCTTCGACTCTCAATTTTTAATTCCAGCCTATAAGAGTAGGGAAACCATTCCTATCCGTGACAGGAACTATTCACCAGACCTCTTGTTCACCGTCGGCTCGGCTTCTCATGACCAAGATATCCGAGCAAAATTCCTCACCTTGTTCTAACCTCTTGTTTTTAATGCAACCATGTTCACCTAACCCCGCTAATTCCTCTCGTTTGTTTCTCTCCTTGAACTAATCCTCAGTCATGTTCATCTCTCTTTAAATTTCAACCCACCTCATCGCCATGCTCACCGTCCACCTATGTCACACGAGCTCTCTCCAACAACTCAACTCAGATTCAGCCCGTTGCATCCCGTGGTTGCAATCCAGCTCACCACCATGCCGCCCTAAATTTGATCCCCTCCAATCCTCCTCGACACGGCTTTGGTGCCGTTCACCAGTGCTACCGCAATGCCATCGCCGACGTAGGCAGTCACGGTGCCCTTCACCATGGGCGGATTGGAACATCGACGACATTGGTGATGATGATCGCAATCGGGATTTCGTTGCTGATCCTGCCTCACCATCATGTGACCCCCTATAGAGCTGCTTCGATAATCCCAGCAACACTCCTCGAAGACCATCTTCCCACATGGTTTTTGAATGCATGTAATATAAGTGCTTTATCAGCGTAGATGGAAAGCTTCGGTATTTTGCACACCAAGCTACCCATACATGCGTGCTTTCATTGGCTTAAGTGCTTCAATATTTATATGTAATGTGCTTAGAACACAAGCAAAATATATTTCCTAATACCTACGATGTGTGCATCAGTATAAGATATGGCATGCTTCAAACTCGTACACAATATGCTCCTAGTACATATGTGTGTGCTTCATTCCCTGGACTATGATGAAAAATATTTTGGTACTTCCATCAAAATCCAATTCCAAATCCAGCCTTGCATGCTTCATAGAAAAAAAATATAACTTTACATCCAAATCCAACCATACATGCTTGAAAGCGAAAATGAAGCATGCACGAAGCAGTATGAACGAAGCATGAAGGGTAGTCCCTGTAAATTTGCTCAATTGTTCTCTTCTCAATCAGAGCTGTTCTCAATCCTCTGCAGAGTGCAGACTCTAGGCGCTGTGCAGTTCCATGTGTATTTGTATACGCAGTTAGGCACACACACTGAAATTTGACCATCGCTCCATCAAGTATTGAGGTATATTCATATAATATTGATAGAAGAAAATACATTTGATGCGTAGCCGGCACTGTTCAACAATCTATAGAACAAATTGTTTTGTTTTCAGCATTGTGTGTCTGTTATTATGACGTGCTCCAGTAAAAGGAAATATCCATCGGGTAGCGACAAAAGGAAAAAGAAGATGAAAGTGGAGAGATTGATACACACACAACGCGGAGGTATTTAAAGATATATTTGGATTTTTATTAATTGTGCCTGTGATGGTCGCATCAGCCGAAAGAAGCTTTTCGAAGTTAAAACTATTGAAGAATTATTTGAGGTCAACAATTACTCAAGAGAGGTTAAATGGTTTGGCAACATTATGCATCAAGAAGAAATTACTGGATATTGATATCGACCCCATCATAAGTGACTTTGCATCGAGGAATATTAGAAGAAAATTTGAAGGTAGTATGTATAATTATTTCTCACGCGTACTAGTTTGGGATGCATTTAAGTGTTACTGATAAAAAAATGTTACTGATAATAATTTATATGTACATATATTACAATGACATGTATTTAAGGGCCCTTAATTTTAGTTTGTCCTGGCCCCCAAAATGTCAGGACCGGCCCTGTATCCACCATCAATTCGCTCCTTCCGTAATCATTCTTTCAGAGAGGGAAAAAATCACAAATATAATCTCAGGGCGAAACTATTTCACAAACTAAACTATTTTTGAAAATATTTCACCCGAACTGACCCTAATGTGCAGTGCCTGACAGCAAAGTGCAGCGCCTAACACTCAGGTGCCACACCTGTACAGCGCTTGACAACAGAGTGCAGCGCCTAGCTGCAAGGAGCTGCACAGTAGAGTGTTGCGCTTTGCTGTCGGACGCTGCACAAAAGGGTTGGCGGTGTGAATGTTTTTAAAAACAGTTTAGTTTGTGAACGCTCTAACGTCAAATTTGTTAATTTTTCCTCCAAAAAGGACGAGAGAGAGCACGACATTCACCCACAACCACCGGTCCATCCGGCCCTGGCCGCTCCGCTCCCACCGTGATCCACCAACGGTCGTTGCCGATGCACCCCGCTCCCGTCTCCTCTCTCATCTCTTCTTCCCCCCACGCCCCATTCTCTTGCTCGAGCTCCTCGCCGATTTTACCGATCGTTGGCCTCTGATCTAGGGTTCGCTGCTGCCGGTCGCCATTGCCATTCACCTGTGCCTCCGGAGGAAACGGCTCCCTGGACCTTATCCTTCTTCAAATTCTACCTCTACAGATGAGGAACGCATCGATGGCTGTCTCTTCCGTTTCTCCTTTCTCTCCCTCCTTGCAATACACCGGCCGTGATTCAGGGATGGAGAAGGGAGGGGGGTAGAGCCACCATATCAAGAGGTACCTGCCGGCGGGCTGGACCATGTTTTGCTTCCTGTTGTCTTCTCGCTTTTGGGATTTCTCATCTTTTTTTTTTTGTTGCAGGTAGAGTGAGGGAGCCACGCTTGAGAACTTGGCGTGAGTTACTTTGGTCCAGCGGCTACCAATGTTCCTTTTTTACTTCAGAATTATAAAATCATGTTCCCTTTCTAGAATAAGATGGAGAAAGGTCCAAACAATCTTTCAAGGTATTTACTGTTGTCGTTTCTCTCTGTAGCTGGAAATTGCTCTTTTGGGATCTGTTCTATGCCTGCCTATTATCAAGCCAGTAGAATGGGGTGGGTTAGATGTGATTATTTTCAGGGGATTGAAATTGAAGGAGAGACATCTGTTCCACATCAGTTGGACAATAAATATGCATCACTTGATATCATTGTGATTTTGCACCTCACCATCTTTTTGAAATAAAGTTTAATTTAATCAAGTTCAACTCTATCATCCACAACTAACAACATGTTCCATATTTAGTTGTCTGCTTAAATCTGATTCTTTTTTCTGGTAGGTGCAAAAATAGTATGATATCCCTACTGATATATATATGAATATACAGATGAAACACGTATTTACATGTTTAGTTTTTCCAGATTTGTCACGCTCGATGGAAACTGGAAGCATCACTCTCCTTGGCTGAAATCACAGTGGTCAGATTATAGATCACAAGCTGTAGACCTTCTGATTTCCCAATCTTCAGGTTATGGGTCATTTCCCCTTTGCAAGAATTAATTTGTGTGGCTCCACTTTTGTTCATTCCAAGGTCAAGGGGAAAGAAATATTTCGAAGGCAGTGATGTTTTCATTACAAATCTGAATATCAGTTGATTAAATTCGAAGTTAGCATTTTCTTTCCATGTCCATCTCTTAAGATTCTTCTGTTTGGATACAATAACACCTCAAGTAGCTTATATATATATGCATATACGCCATGTTACATACTCCATTTAGTGGCTAATATAAAGCTTCTTATACTACAGAGCTTCTAGAGAGAGCAAAGATAAATGCAGTGATCTTACTAAAAAAAGATAAATGGAGTGATATTCTTATACTATAGAACTTCTAGAGTGAACAAAGATAAATGGAGTAATGTTCTTATACTACAAAACCTCTTATGTACTCCATTTTGGTTATGCTGGCCTCACGTAATTGCTTTGCAGATTGAACTGACCAATCCGTGTGATTGAGGAATCCTTGTGGAGAAAAAGAATTCAAGGAACTCCGCAGCTCCGAATACAGAGGTGAGAAATCGAATCAATCGAGCAGCGCTCTGGTGATCAATTCATCTACATGTTCTGATCTGCATGTATTCCCTGTTTTTCCTCTACTGGTTCAGCTTTGTTAAGCTTATAGCAGATATAAAATACCTGTATATATATGCTTAGAACAAGCAAAATTAGCACTCTCTATCTTTAGTTGTCAGTTTGATTTACATACACATGTCACTAGACTATGCAACATCAAGCAGAATGTTTATGTGTGTTGCCAGTAACAAATTGTATCAAATCTTGTGTTAAAACAATACTATCAAATTAACTTTCCAACCAGGATTTCAAGAAAAAAAATTGTGTGCTGGAGCAAGAAAGGGAACGTGGTAAGGAGTGTGCCTACAAGAGTTTCTCTGTTCTCTTCTAATTGGTTGCCATATGCAGCTTGCGGGTCTCAACTTAATAAATACATAAACCGTGTACAGAAGGAAAAACTCATTACATGAATTCTGAGTAGGTATTTTCAGTCTTTCGCAATGTAATTTATTTATTTTTCTCTCATAATATGTTCCAATAACATTGGAAAATATTTGGCATGAATGGAATTGATTTAAATCTTGAAAGACTTCGATTGAGACCCATGTTTATGTGTGTTGCCAGCCAATTGTGGAAACTGAAAGTAGAGACACAATTCACATAATAAGTAACAACTTCGGATCCAAGTTTAACAACCGCAGCTTCGTTCTAGATTGATGTTAAGTTCTGAAGTGTCGCTCTCCAGATTTCTGTCTGTTTCCCTTTTATTTACTGCAATCTGCACTGTAATGGCTATATATAGAATCACTAGATTCAAGCCGAGTGAGGTATCTACTTTGTTGTTGGGCTTCCCTAGCATCCAATATCATGGTCCTGGCAACACTTTTCTCTGGGAGCAATACAAACCTTGGGAGGCTCATCTGAACCTTGAGTCGTTTCTCTGAAATTTATGAACTTTGCTTGCTGAAACCTCTGAACATTTCTGGAGTCTATCACCTGATTGATTCTTCACTTGGCAAAGCAGCAAGAGGGACATTGGCTGATGCTAGAATGAAAAGAATTTGTACTGGTAATAAGACGACACTTCTGTTTATGTAAAATGGAGTTGTTTCTCAGTACCTTTGCAGATAGGTAGAGGTGCCCTGAATTTAGGCTCTGCATATTCCTTCTTATCTTCTATCTGTTTTGTTATTCCTAGCACTGGTTCGTTCATCTTTTTGTCCCACTGCTTATATTTATCCTCTGGACAATTTATTTTTCTAAACTTATATATTTCGTTCAACACTTTTAGTGTTATACCATACTTGGAGGTTTATTAATGGTCGCCTTTTAATCCTTCTAGGTTCCATCCCAAGGATCTGTTTGTTCTAACATTGCATTTCATCTATCATTATTTTCAAACAGATGCACCAAGAGGCAAAAATTTAAATATCATTATGTAAAATATGTACTGTAGCTCCATTTCATCATATATTTTAGATCATTAACCAAAGTCATCATCTAATTCCCAGCCCACCATTTTTAGTATGTATGTCAACTCATGTATAAAATATAAAAGCCCGCAAAATTGCTACAGTGGGTAAATTTTGAGTTTAAAGTGTGGCCATATATGTTAGAAATCTGAGACTAATTCCATTTAGTTTAGGTCATTCAAATGTTCTTCATTCATACAAACTGTGATCTTTAATACTCAATAGGATGAAATTTTGAATTGTAGATGTACCTGGTGCACCAAAGATCGTGGTGGTTTCAAAGTGGTATTGATTTGGCTCCTTCCTATCTCATTGAAAAGGATGGTGTCAAGCTTTCTATCTGAGCCCTCTTTGAGGTATGCCACATCACACCAAATTGTCCTATGCGAGCAGGAGCTAGAATCATATTGCCATTTTTAAAAATTCTTTTGAGAATCAGTTGACTGAATAATTGTTACACCTGCACCATGATGTGCTGATAAAATTTGGATAATCAATCAAATTTCCAGTGATGATGCCCTAGCTGATCATGCTTCTTTATCACAATTATTTTCCTGACAGTAGTTGTGCATGCAGTACATGTTTTCAGTTGAGCGGGCCCTCTTTTAGTTAGAGATCAATTTTTGTTGAGAAAATGCAAAAGACTTGCGTTTCTCTGTATTGAAAAGTTAGAGTTTTTTACAGCCTCCTAGGAGGAACGATTACAGGCAGTGGTCTAAATCAGTGGACGTCCCAGGATTGTGGTAGGATGGCACGCAGGCCACGGGCGCCAGCTCTTGCCCAAAGTGTAGCTTCATCCTTGATCCATGCGATCAGCAAGTTGGTCGAGGGGGTCGCGCCGTTAAACACGCAGTCGTTGCGATGCTTCCAGGTCATCCAAGGGATTAGCGGAGTAGCGGTGGTAAGGCCCTTTTGCATGGGTTTTGGCGTGTTCCGCCGCGGTGAGCGCCACCACTCGGACAGGTATTCCTCGCTGGAGGGCGCGCTGCATGGCAGGCGTAGCCAGGACAGGATCTCATGCCACACTTGTCTGGAGAAGGGGCATTCCAGGAATAGATGCCGGATCGATTCGGGCTCCTGGTCACAAAGCGGGCAGCGAGGGGGGTGCGGCAGTCCGCGACGAGCAAGGCGATCAGCCGTCCAGCAACGCCCCAGGTGAGCGAGCCAATGGAAGAACTTGACACGCGGAGGTGCCCAGCCATTCCAGTTCAGTTTCCATGCGGGGCAGGAGATCGAGCCTTGGAAGGTGGCGAGGTAGGCGGATTGCGCCGTGTAGATGTCTGCTGCATTCCACTTCCAATGCAGGCGATCCGGCTCAGCAGTGAGCGTGATGTGCTCGACCGCATGCCAGGTGATCAAGTACTGGCCGATCTCGCGGATGCCGAGAGTGCCCTGGATGTCGGATGCCCATTGGTGCGCTTGCAGGCCGTCCGCCACAGTCCTGCGCTTGCGGCGATTCTTCGGGATGAGGGCATGAAGTTGTGGCGCTAGTTCCGAGATGGAGCAGCCGTTGAGCCATCGGTCCTCCCAGAACAACGCGCGCTGGCCGTTGCCGAGGATCATGGTGGTGGACGCGAAGAAGAAGGCGCGCTCCGTAGCACTGAATTGGAGGTCGAGGCCAGACCATGCCCGGGTGTCATCTGTGCGGGCGAACCAAAGCCATCTGGTACGCAAGGCCAGGCCCGTGCGCTCCAGGTCATGCACTCCAAGTCCACCAACGCGAATTGGGCGGCAGACGCGTTGCCAGTTGACGTGACAGTGGCCACCGTGCGCCTTCGTGCGGCCCGCCCATAGGAATCCTCGTTGGATTTTCTCCAGGAGCTTGAGGATCTTCTTTGGCGGCGCGAGCACTAGGAGCTGGTGGATGGGGATCGCGCTTAGTACCGATTTGACGAAGGCGAGGCGTCCGGCCTTGTTCATGAGATGCGCCTTCCAGGTGGGGAGTTTTCCAGCAGTTTTGTTGACGAGGGGCGGAGTTGTGCAGCGGTTGGGCGCCCAAGGGTGAGCGGGATCCCCAGGTAGCTGACAGGCATCGCCGCGGTTGGGCAGCCCAGGTTGGCGATGGCCGGGGCAGCCATGTCGCCGTCGCATCTGATCAGCGTGGCTGTGCTCTTCTGGAAGTTCACCCGTAGGCCGGACGCCCGGCCAAATAGCTGTAGGATTTCTCGGACAGCGAGTGTGTCGCTTGTCGAGGGGTGGCAGAAGAGTATGACATCGTCCGCGTACGGCGAGAGGACGGGAAGCGCTCGGCGGGGGTGCAGTTTTTGCAGCACGTTGAGCTCGGCAGCGCGGCGAAAAAGGCGCCCCAAAGTGTCGACAGCAAGCACGAAGAGCTGTGGCGATACCGGATCGCCTTGACGAAGCCCACAGCGGTGCCAGATCGCTGGTCCCGGCGCACCATTGAGGATGACCTTTGTGCTCGCCGACGATAGGAGAATGGCGATCCAGCCAAGGAAACGGTCGCTGAAGCCATACCGACGCAAGACCTCAAAGAGGAATGGCCAGGATACGGAGTCAAACGCCTGCGTGAGGTCGAGCTTCAGGAGAATGCGCGGGGCGCCCAGCTGGTGGAGAAGACGGGCCGATTGTCGGACAAGCACAAAATTGTCGTGTAGGCTTCGCCCTGGGATGAATGCGTTCTGAATGGGGCTGACCAGCTCGTTCAGCTTGGGCGCTAGGCGGAGGCACATCACCTTTGCGAATATCTTGGCGACAAGGTGGATTAGGCTGATGGGCCTATAATCGCCCAGCCTGGCTGCATCGGAACGCTTCGGGATCAGCGTGAGCAGTGCTTGGTTCAGGCAGCTGAAACCCCGTCCTCGGAGCGCGTAGAGCTGCTGGAAGACACGGACGAAGTCCTGCTTCACAATAGGCCAGCAGGAGCGCAGGAATTCTGCGGTGAAGCCGTCCGGGCCGGGCGCTTTGCACGCCGGCAAACGCTTGATAGCCTGCCAAATCTCCTCTTCGCCAAAGGGGGCGTCCAGGTCATCCAGGTTGGAGGGCGCGATGATGTCGTCGAGGTTGAGGGCACACTCGCGAGGGTGATCAGTTCCGAGCAGGGAGTCAAAGTGCGCGAACGCCGCGGCGGCCAAGTCTGCTGGATCAGTGAGAATGGCTCCCTCAACCGTGAGAGTGTGGATCCAGTTCTTCTGCTTGCGGTACGTGCATTGACGATGGAAGGAGGTGTTCGCGTCTCCATCCTTGAGCGATGTAACACGTGCGCGTTGGCGCGCAAGGGTACGCTCGAGCGAGGCGAGACCGAGGTAGGAGAGCTTGATCTGGCTTCGTAGCCAATCCTCATGTGGCGTCAATTGGCGACTCTCCTGGGCCTTGTCAAACCGCAGCAGCAGTTCGCGTGAGATCGCGAGCTGGTCGCGGATATTGCCCATGGTGTGCGCGCTCCAGCTCGTGAGCTTGCGTGCGGTGGCTTGCATGCGTCGCATGATGCAGCGAAACGGGTCCGCGTCATCCACAGAATGCCACGCGTCTGCGACCACGTCTTGAAATCCCTCGACTCGTGTCCAGTAGTCTTCGAAGTGGAAGCGCCGGCGTGCTGGGGGTAGGGGTGAGCAGTCGAGGAGGAGGGGGCTATGGTCAGATATGACCGAAGCCAAACATCGCAGGTGACACTCGCCATGCCGCTCTTCCCAATCCGCGGTGCATAGGAAACATATTTCAACATGCTATAGCAGCTATACACTGGAAAATTTGTTAAGTCATTGCAAAAAGCACTCATCTGGTAATGCTTGGCTTCGGTCATATCTGACCATAGCAGCTTTCATAGTTTTTTTAACATGCTATAGCAGCTATACAATATCAGATTTATGGAAACATATTTCAAAATTGGTAATTAGTGTGTTCTATTCTCCTTTCCTTGGATATTTCTTATTCTGTTTTAGAATTATTATTTTTCGTCCGCACTTTCAAGTATTTATGCCTGGGGTCTTTCATTCTACAGCTGAACAATTATATCTCAAAATAGCTTGCGCCCCATATATTTGATCCTTCTGCCCTCTGTTAAATTCAACCTCTGATTGACATCTTCTTTCGTTGTTGTTGTATACACGAGTGTGTACCAAATTATACAAAATGAAATATTGTGGAACATGCATATCCAAAACTGGTTTTTGAAGTTATATATCTCATGTGAGAAGCCTAGATATAAGAAATATAGGTGTAAGGCGATTGTTTTGAGGTGTCAATGCAACTTACAGTACATGGATCTGGTTAGAACTTTGATACTTCTTGCTTTGATATGCTGCTACGGTAGCTCAATACTGATGAAACAGAAGGATTGGTCATGTCACCAAATGGGTACCACACACATATAGATTGTTGCTTGTTCTCACGGTCCATGTCATCCTCGACCCATGTTGGCATGAATCCTCTCCCTTTCCTTTCCTCTCTACTAAGTCGTCTCTCCTTTTCTAATTATTCATGTCATCTTTCTTGCTCTGAGAAGCTCTTCATGATGCACAGAAGGATTCAGTTTCTGAATTCTAATCAACAGGTTTCAGTTGTCTATTGCAAAAATGTTCTATGTATATTATTTGAGTTAAAGGGTCAACCAAATGATCATATATGTATTTATATGGAATCATATCTATCTGTTGGCAGCCATGTCTGATGCATACGTCTTTGCTGATTAAAAAAGTATGCACAAAGACCTACGTGAAATCGCTCGATAAACAAAAAATACTGCTCGACCGATTTCTTCCTTCTATTCACTGTTCCATTTTATAACACAAAGCGCTCACATGGGCTCTCTTGGGCGCGGCGTGTGGCCGCGCCTCTGCCTGCTAGTCAGGATTAATTGTTGCTATCTAGAGTATTTATTGAAAGATGTGTGATCAGAGAAAATTAGATCTAATCCTAGAGTAATTATAGGGAGCACACTTGAAATCATTGATGGTAAAGGATGTTTAGTTTGAAAACCCCAAGAGATGGATGGTAATTTGAGGAAGTAAATCTGACGCTCCACGATCACTTGATCCAAGGGCCATGCACCGGTGTCATTCCTAGCGGTCTCCTATAAAAGGGGTACGGCATCCGGATTCGTGGTTTGAAACTGACCCAAATTGACTCCCCCCCAAATCATCTCAGCCGGCCCTATGCCGTCCCAAAGCAGCCCGGCCGGAGCGCCGCCCGGTTTCCCTAAACCTATGTGCTACCTTGCCGCCGCCGATCTTCCCCGTGCCCTCGAACGCTGCCGCATGCTGCTGGACAAGCTGCTGCAACATGAGGACGGGTGGGTGTTCACCAAGCCGGTGGATACATACAAACTTGGACTCCGCGACTACCACTCCATCATCGCCGAACCCATGGATCTCGGCACTGTCAGCCGCCGCCTTGAATTGCGTCGCTACACGAACCTGCTCTGCTTTGCCAAGGATGTCCGGCGTACCTTCAGCAACGCCATGACCTACAACAACAAGGGAGACGATGTGTATAAGAGTGCTGATGTGCTCTCTCGCATCTTCGAGTCAGGGTGGGCCTCCATTTCTGCAACGCTCCTGTCGCTGCCGCCGGTTGCCGAGCGTAGGGCAAGGCTCAAGGATGAGCTGCCGCGGCTGCCGGTGGATTTGCAGGACAAAGCGGCCATCATTATGAAGGACATAGGCGGGTGGATCCAGGAGGTGGATGGGAGGGTTGAGGTGGATTTGGAGAAGGCCGACGAGGCGACTCTTGACAAGCTCGAGTGGCTGCTCGCTCTCGCCACCATGCGGCAGGTAACTATTTTTGTCCATTTGGAGTTCTTATGGTTCTGATTTGGGCGGCATAATTTTGCAATGCTTGGTAGCAATCTTGTCCAAAGCGACCATATTTATTGCAATGCTGTTTAGAGATCTTGTCCAAACGTGCTCGTGTAGGCCATGTTAAAGATGGAAACCTATTATTGATGATATAATAAGAAGTCCAGGGTGTCAGGTTGTACCAATGTGAAGAAAATCCCATTTTTTTGGACAGAAAGGTGCATATTTTCGTCATATTGGAATTGGTAGTGATATTGTCACAATGCCTTTCTGGGAGGGTGAATTGCATTGTTGATACAAGAAGTTTTGTCCAGGAAGTTTAGTTTCATACATCAAGTAGTATCAAATTTTACACTTGGGTACATGATGCTGCATAAATGGTACTCCATCTGTAAAGGGAGTACAAAATCCTTGTGTCATGCATCTATGTTTTGGATCTTGTTAGTGTGTCCTGTAGCATAGTAGTATAAGCTTGCTGCCTCACAAATAGTAGGTTGTTTTGTCTGGAGAGGGAATTGAATGCTGAGAGATGATGAGAGTATGATGATTTCAAGTTTTCAACCACAGTCACTGGGACCTGAAGCCACTACCTCTGGTACTCATCAGAGATCTCCCAAATATACTTGGATTAGAATAAAATTGTTATCTGACTTGAGAATAAAGAGCTTCATTGCTGGGTCATTGACCTGGATTAACCGGCTTTGCAACCACATCCCGAAGAACACTAAGTCTCTAATAATCTCATCAACTTCCAATGGTTGTACATTTTGAACGGAGGGAGCTTTTGACATAATGTTTCACTTCAAAATACTAATATTGCTGATTATAGTCTGTTACAATTTAAACTGAGAGTTTGTGGATGTCTACCTTGTTACTCACTTGTGTTTTGAGTAGTCATGATCACTACTCTAGTTGATTTGGCATTTTGAGGCTTGAAAATCTGCTTCTTTTTTTACGCACTGATGGAAAGTAATCTACCGCAAATACTACTCCATCTGATCCAAAATAAGTGTCGTGGTTTTAGTTTTCAGAACTAAAAGGATCGGGGGAGTAGTTTGTAGTCATATTATTCATGGGGAGTTGCTGCATGTCTGCTACTCGCATTTACAACTGCTGTTAGGATGGAAGCATCAATCATAGTAATTTTGTATTCCTTGAGATTGTGAATCTTATGCCTAGATTTCTTTGTTCTCCTTCTTTTGTGAAGTGTTTTCCTGATAGTTGGCACTTTTGACATGATCATATCTTTCCTTCTAGTTGTAATGTTTTCCTGGACATCACACCTACAACTATTGCTAGGATGTTCTGAAGGAGTATAAATGCTGACACTTTTGACATGATCATATCTAATACTGTATTTTGTTTTGCCTTGGATCACGATGTTGCCCTTTTTGGTTGCAGGAGGCAGGAGCGCTGGATAATCAAATTGAATGTGGCGCTGCATGATTTTACCAGCATCAATTGTTTCTCGGTTCCAGAACGCTGTTGACTTAAACATCGCTTCCCTCTTTTGCGAATGAGTATCAGCATGATTACTAAGTGGCTGTAACATCGCTAGCCTAGATATCCCTACTCTGGATTTGTATGAATACCCCAGTGTCAGTGTGGTTGTAATTGGGGGTTTGTAGCTGGTCGGTTATTCTGTCTGTTGGTATATTGGAATTAGACTTTAAACCTGTGATGATACTGAAGAACTGCAAGGATGTGTGGAAGTTATGTTGTTCGATTGTTCATTAAATATATGATTTCGTGGGCGGATTTTCTGCCATGAATTGCACTGCTCAAAAGATTGGTGGCAATGCAATCGAAGTATATGGATTTGGAGGAAAAAATGTAACATGGACCACTGGACCGTAACTCACAAAGTCTTTCTTCTTGTGATCTTTGTCTTGTTTCACTTCCAAAATTTAGACTTGGGAAGAGGATCACAGACAGCCAAAGCGGGAAAAGCAGAAGCTCTTTTGTTTTTTCCGCGAGGGAGGAGGAAAGGTCTCTTCATTTTGTTTTTCATGTTTTCTTTCTGTTTTGATTCGGGTGCTCCAGAGGTGATTCGTGTGTGAAGTTCTTTGGGCGATTGATCTGTTCTTCCGTGCTCGACCAATGATTCGGGTGGCTCCACTGAGTATTTTTCTTCTTGTTTGGATGGAGCAGAGCTTTCCGTGCGCACGCCTTTGATTTTAGAGGAGTAAATTGCAAAAAACCACCATAATTGTGGACTCTAAATCAAAAAACCACCACCATTCGTTTTTTTTGCAAAAACCATCAGGTATTCAGTAATCCTTTTACAAAAAACACTAATCAACCAATAAGCAGCTTTTAACACAGAATCTGACAGATGGGACCCAGTTGTAAGTGCTGACGTGGCGGTCAAATGTCACACCGTTAGCCTATACTGTTAAGTGGATAGGGGCTTTGACTCGCGCGGCAGCGCCAGCCACTGTAGCTGGGTCTGCCCGCACGCGCGCCCGCCGGTGCAGCCGGGTTCCCCGAGCCCACCGCCCTCGCCCTGCGCCGCCGTCGGACATGGCGCACCGCCCGCCGCTGCAGCTCCTGCCCGCCATGGACGCCGCTCTGGACGACGCTCGGCTTGTCGGAAGCCAACCAGCGCCAGCACTGGACGTGGAGTTCTTATGCTGCTCCACCTCCACCTCGTGCAAGCTGTGCACGGGCGCCGCCTATATGCTCAAATGGATTAGCAGTGGCCCGGACGCCTCCTTTCCGCCATGGTCGAGCTCCCAAGAGGCCCTCCTCTGTCTCCTTGCATTTGATCGAACACCTAGCAGGCAGCGTGGCAAGACGCGGCCGCGCCGCCGGGGTAGTGCGCCACTGGGTCTTCAAGGTCCTTGACAACGTCCACGGCCACCCCATGCTCCTCAACCTCCCAGATAACAGGCATCGCCGTGCTGGCCGCATACTTCGGCCGAGCTGTCGGCCTGTTGCCGCCGCCGTGTGCTATCACCGCCGCATGGTGGCCACCACCGTGCCGCCTCTATGTCCGAGCCGCCGTACAGGCCCGAGAGGCCGAGACCTCGGCTCACGCCCTGTCCATCGTGCTGCTCCGGGCCGCTGCACGCGTCCGAGCGCCGGGCTCGCCATTCGCCATGCGCAAGCAGCTTGTTGTACACCTGTACGTGCGTATGTATTCGCGCGCGAACGACGACGGGTTCCGGCGTTGATGAGGTTCACCTCGACGGCTTCGCTCCACGGCTCGGTGCTCGTCGTCTCCAAGCTCCCGATCTTGCCCAGCTCGGTGCGGCACCCGAGGAACCTCCTGGAGACGCGAGGAAGCAAAGAATGTGGTCCGGGGCTAACCGGAGCTGGAGATCGTGCGGCATAAGATCCACGGCTTTGACCTCCGACCGAGCCATGGCCGCAGCTACGTGGCTTGCGGACGCGCACAGAAAGAGGAGAGGAAGAGGAAAAGAGGGTGGCGGGCGGCGGGCGCAAGGAGCAGCGGCGGCGGTGCGAGCTTCCCAGACGTGGCGGCGGCGCCGGCCGGCGCGACGAGGGCGGCGCTGCCGTGACGACCCCATCGGCGGCGGCAACGCTAACTGTAGTGGGATGGGTTCCAAGTCAACCTAACGGGTGATCCAAACGGTGTGACGAGCGCCGTCTTCACCAGCGCCACGTGGCACCTGACAGTGGGACCTACTCGTCAGGTTTTCAATCAAATTGCTCTAATTGACCGATCAGCGTTTTTTGCAAACTGTCAGCAGAATAGTGGTGGGTTTTTGCAAAAAAAACGAATGGTGGTGATTTTTTGATTAAGGGTCCGTAATTGTGGTGGTTTTTTGCAATTTACTCGATTTTGGAGAGCTCTTTTCTTGGCGAGGTTTTTCCGCACTTCTCTGCAGTTGGTCTGTGTGTTGGGTTTCCCAAAGAAAAGGAGGGGGAGAGACTGTCGAACACCAAGACTCTGATGCTCTTCCGTTTCTTTTGTTTTTCACCCTCTCTTCCTGTTTTGATTCAGGTGTTCCAGAGATGATGCGTGTGTGAAGTTCTTTGGGTGATCCTGCTATCCTACCACATTGGTGGCTCCGTTGGATGTTCTTGTTGTCTGGATGGAGCAGAGCTGTTCGTGTGCAAGTACTTGAATTTGCTGAGCTCGGTTCTTCCGCACTTGAATCTGTTACGTGTTCTTGCATTCCGAGTGTGTCCTCGGCTAACCATGGACAACACTGGACAAAACTCTGGAAGGTGAAGGTACCCTCGAAGCTGAAAGTATTCTTATGGAGGTTCGCACAACACTCTTTACCTGCACTCTTTACCTGTGGGAGATGTTGTAGCTCATAGGCATATAACGGAGAGCAGTAGATGCAAAATTTATGGTGCAATGCACTCCTGGAGACACTCCCGTATCAGTTGCATGATGGCAAGGTGCGTCTGGGCTTTGGAAATGAGCTGATCGTGGACCACCTAGCTAAGACGACGGAGCCATCGACGAGAAAGTGGTTGTTCGCCCTCATGGATCCGATTAAACACGAGGAATTCAAGACGACGGTAGTGACAAAGTGGGCAATTCGACATGATCGAAGAAAGGCAATACATGAGGAAGTTTATGAGAGCCCGCTCTCCGCACATGCTTTTGTGGACAATTTTTTGGTGGATGTGGGGCTAGCTGAGAAACGTACAAAGCGGTATATCCTGGTAGCAAGATGGACGTCGCTCTCGACAGACAGTCTAAAGATAGATGTTGACGCCGCGTTGTCCAAGACCAAGCATTCAGACTCACCGGCGGCAGTAATTCAGGATGGCAACGAGGCGTTCCTTGAAGCTTCAACGGTCGTTCATGAAGGGATTGCTCATCCGTTGACAGCCCTTGCGTGTCGAAAAGGGCCATCACTGGGCGCTGACCTGAGAGTGATCGATTCGTCCTAACCTCTAACTGTGGTGAAGTGGTTAGAGCGATGAATGAAGCATGGAGATCTTCGGTCACGTGGTTCGTGAGATCAAGCAAATGACGAGAAGCTTCGGATCCGTGATTTTTCAGTATGAAAAAAGAAGATCAAATGTTGACGTCCATTATCTTGCAAACAGTGCAGTGTGCGGCATGTATGGTACGCAGTGGCGGATCCAGGACCCAGGCCTGGGGCGTGATGATGGATTACTTCGTTGATTGTAGCATTGCGCACTGTAGCGACACTATAGAGGCACTGTGGCAGCTTGGGGCCATGGGCTTGCACTAGTAGATAAACCACCATTAGTCCCGGTTGGTAAGGGCCTTTTGTCCCGGTTCCTGAACCGGGACTAAAGGGTCGTTACTAATGCCCTGGCCCTTTAGTCCCGGTTCAGTCCAGAAACGGGACAGATGGGCCTCCACGTGGCCGGTGGGTCGAGCCCACACAGGTGGGTCTTTGGTCCCGCGTCAGCATTTTAGGGGCTGTGGTTTTTATTTTTTTAAAGGAGGGGGGGGGGGGGTTGGGGTTTTGGGGGGTTAATTTATGTGTTTCACATATTGCGTTAGCTAGCTAATTAATAGAGAGAAGTGTCCTCTCTTATGTCCGTGCTTGGTCGACGCTACGTACTATACATAGAGAGGCCCTCGACACGCTAGCTAGTAAGAAAATGAAGGAAACCATTAAGTACAAGTTAAATCATGCATACCGAGAGAAGTGATCGATCGACCTCTCCTTCTCCGAGAGATTGGTCGAACAACAAGTTTTCGTATTATCTATCCGACGCTACTGGCTACATACATATACAACATGTAAAATCTCTTACAATCCCCTAGCATTTGAAATCAACTTCCATATGGTATTCTCCGGCTTTATTGATGACGTGGTCAAGAAAGAATCCCGTCAATTCCTCTTGAATTGCTTTCATGCGATCTTGTGGTAGGAGTTCATTCCGCATCTGCCACGTCTAATTTGAAGAAGGGGGTTAATACATATATATGAATGAAACTCAACAGAAATGATGGTGTAATAAAATGAAATTGTGAATATTATTGCTTACGCACTTCATATTGTCTTTTAGAGTAGCCCCGCTTATTTCTCAAAGTCGCGTTGTAGATGAACTCGCGCACGTAGTATCCACAGTAATTATTCCCTTGTTCCTGCCGCAATCACTTTACGAGAAATAGATGTCAATCAAACTGATAATGAAGCATTATAAATGATATTGATGAAAGTATAGCTATAGAATCAACGGGAGATGCGCGCAACTAGCTAGCTAGTAGTACTTACTTTCGGGTATGTATATCGCAGCTCCTTCGGCAGTCCTGGAGCTTCTGCGGTGAACTGTTTCCAAACCCTGCAAGACAAAGAAAATAATTGTTATTACTTGAGATATCAGGAAATGAACAAATAATTGCCGATATGGTGCGATAATGATCGATTGAACTTACTTGTTGAGCAATTTAGTCATGTCCGCATAGGTTTCAGGATCTTTTCGTCTCGAGTCTAAGACGGTTACTAGTCCCCGCTCAAGCTTAATCTCCAGAAGAACATAGTGGAAGCTGCGCACGCATGCATAACTCATCAATTACATTACTATAACCTCGCTCGAGTAATAAGGGAAGCCGAATATGCACACGACAGTAACACTCACTTGAAGTTGTAAGGAAAGAGTATTGTATCTTTGTTTTGATTTTTGATCAACGATTGTAGCAAGTTGTCCTCGGCCTCTTCGGCGTGCTTTTTAACCTGAATTTCATCTATGATATTTATGTTAATGAACCCAATATCATACATTTCTTGTTTTCTGCACTCGACGATCTTCAAACTGCATAATATAGTGAGGATAATTAATTATAAATACATGCAATGAAAGAGCTGAGCTATATATAGAGACTTAATGACAGAAATAGTACTTATAGACAGTAGCAAAAGACCGTTAATTTATCGAGGGCCTTTTGATTGAAGAACTCGAAGAACTCCTCAAATGGAACAGGCAACAGATCAGTTCCAACGAGGTCGTGCTCCTCTTTAATTCTCAGATACAAAGTATTCGTCCCCACAGACTCTCTGCAGGTTTTCATGTACCAATAATGTAATCATCGCATCAACGTAGTTAGAGATAATTCATCTTTGACGAGAGGCTTCCGTACTAGATGTCGTGTTCGACCACCTCCATGAAATCAAAATTTACATCGTCAGGCAGGTAATCTCCAAGATTGCTATAACCGGGCACCGTCCCCGGAGGATTAGCGACGATGTCTCTAGACACATTGAGGGGGGGGGGCACGATTGGTTCGCTTGTTCGCCGAGCTGGGCAATTTTTTCCCAGCTGCTCGTCGTTCTTTTAACCTTTGATCACTGACAGTACTTCCCGACCGCGACGCTTCTTGATATGCCTTTTGAGTAATGCGCTCATAGTTGGTTTTCGGCGGAGACTTTGGTGGTTTCCTCAGGGCATCGATAGTGCGCTTTGCTTTCACCGGATCTATCTTCTCCTCCGGAGGTGGATGTCTCTTTGCTTTCAACCCTTCAAAGAAGTCCTTCACTTGGTCCGCGCACGATCTTCGTGTTTTCCTCCTCGGTCCTCTCGTCGGTAACTTCTCTAGAGGCTTGAGAGGTGGACCGTATCTGTATTGCCTCTCGCCTGGGTTGTACTGCTAGACGCCGAGCAGGAGCGGGCTGCGGCTGTCTTCTTTCGTGCTTTCTTACGAGGCGGAGGAGAGGGACTACGACGCGCCGGAGCAGCCGAGGCGGCGGCGGGTCTCTTCCGCCCTTGCTGACAAGGCGGAGAAGGAGGAGGATGCTGTCTGCTCGGGCGTGCGCAAGAAAGGAGAAGGAGGCGGAGTGCCGCCACGCCGAGAAGGAGGCCGAGTGCCCTGATCGTCACTCGCCGGAGGAGGAGGCGGTGGAGGAGGCGGAGTGCCCTAACTCGCCGAAGGAGGAGGAGGAGGCGGAGGCGTCCAGTTCGGAAGGTTGATGAGCTCCTTCCGCCATATGCATGGAGTCTTCAGAGCAGAACCCAGCCTAGTCTCCCCTTCACGGTAGGGTGGTCAAGCCGAGGTCCTCCAATCCCTCCGTTATTTCATCCACCATCACCCTAGCATATCCTTCTGGAATCGGCCGGCAGTGAAAAGTTGCGCCCGGTTCAGTAGGATAAACAGAGCCAACAGCCGCCTTGACCTTCAAATTCATCAATTGCGTCATAATGTGGCAATTTTGAGACTCTGTGATAGCATCCACGAGATAGCTGGTGATACGTCTCCAACGTATCTATAATTTTTGATTGCTCCATGCTACTTTATCTACTGTTTTAGGCAATATTGGGCTTATTATCCACTTTTATATTATTTTTGAGACTAACCTATTAACCGGAGGCCCAGCCCAGATTTGTTGTTTTATGCCTATTTCAGTATTTCGAGGAAAAGGAATATCAGACGGAGTCAAAACGGAACAAAATCAACTGGAGAAGTTATTTTTGGAAGGAAACCCACGATGGACTTGGACCCCACGTCGGAAGATACGGGAGGTGCTCACGAGGGTGGGGGCGCCCACCCCACAGGCGCGCCCCACCTCGTGGGGCCCCCGTAGCTCCACCGACGTACTCCTTTCACCCATATATACCGTCGTACCCTAAAACTTCCAGAACAGAAGATAGATCGGGAGTTCCGCCGCCGCAAGCCTCCAGAACCACCAAAAACCAGTTGGGACCCCTTTCCGGTACCCTGCCGGAGGGGGGATCCATCACCGGTGGCCATCTTCATCATCCCGGCTCTCTCCATGACGAGGAGGGAGTAGTTCACCCTCGGGGCTAAGGGTATGTACTAGTAGCTATGTGTTTGATCTCTCTCTCTCTCTCTCTCGTGTTCTCTCTCGTGTTCCCTCTATGGCATGATCTTGATGTATCCCGAGCTTTGCTATTGTAGTTGGATCTTATGATGTTTCTCCCCCTCTACTCTCTTGTGATCAATTGAGTTTCCCCTTTTGAAGTTATCTTATCGGACTGAGTCTTTTATGAGAACACTTGATGTATGTCTTGGTGATCAACTTGTGGGTTTTGTGACATTGGGAACCTATGCATAGGGGTTGGCACACGTTCTTGACTCTCCGGTAGAAACTTTGGGGCACTCTTTGAAGTACTTTTATGTTGGTTGGATGAATCTGAGATTGTGTGATGCATATCGTATAATCATGCTCATGGATACTTGAGATGACAATGCAGTATCTAGGTGACATTAGGGTTTTGGTTGATTTGTATCTTAAGGTGTTATTCTAGTACGAACTCTTTTATAGATTGATCCGAAAGAATAACTTTGAGGTGGTTTCGTACCCTACCATAATCTCTATGTTTGTTCTCCGCTATTAGTGGCTTTGGAGTGACTCTTTGTTGCATGTTGAGGGCTTGTTATATGATCTATCTATGTTATTATTGTTGAGAGAACTTGCCCTAGTGAAAGTCTGAACCCTAGGCCTTGTTTCCTATCATTTGCAATACCGTTTACGCTCACTTTTACCACTTGTTACCTTGCTGTTTTTATTATTTCAGATTACAAAACCTATATCTACCATCCATATTGCACTTGTATCACCATCTCTTCATGAACTAGTGCACCTATACAATTTACCATTGTATTGGGTGTGTTGGGGACACAAGAGACCCTTTGTTATTTGGTTGCGGGGTTGCTTGAGAGAGACCATCTTCATCCCTCGCCTCCCAGATTGATAAACCTTAGGTCATCCACTTGAGGAAATTTGCTACTGTCCTACAAACCTGTGCACTTGCAGGCCCAACAACGTCTACAAGAAGAAGGTTGTGTAGTATACATCAGCTGGCAGGAGCCGTCAAGACATGCTCCGGCTGAAGCAGCTCTTTGGAAGCCACGCTGATTCTCCGCTGAGATGGCGGGGTAGCTTCGGGGGAAGCTTCGGCAGTTCGTTTGCTGCGATTTGCTTCTCGTTCCTCTATCGCTTGTACCCTTGCGTGCAGCGCCTGCAGTTGGGTCTGCTGCACTTTTTTCCTCCTCTCCTGGCATTTGTAACCGCCTGCGTTCGCAAAACCAGCATTCCACAGAACGGAGCCTGGCGTGCCTCGTGTCCGTCCAGGGTGCTCAGGATTCCCGAGGGCCATTGTGAGCTCGTCGTTCTCTCTGTCTGGAACGAACGTCCCTTGCTGCGCTGCATCGATATAGTGCTGAAGCCTCTTGACTGGTATTTCCAATTGCTCGTCCGTCCAAATACACTTCCATGATACAGGGTCCAAGGTTCCGCCAGCCCCGAAGAACCAAGTCCGGCAACGATGCAGCGATTCATTGTCTCTGGTTCGATCCCTTTGTCAACCAGATCATTCTCAGCCTTGGCCCACTTAGGCGGGCTTTGAGGTAGCCACGACCCGTGCGATGGTGAAGCTTCTTCTTCGCAGCATTTTGTTTGTTTGTCGCCGGCATCTTCTTACTCTTTCCCGATGTCTTGTGGGCCACAAATGCGGGCCAGTGATCTCTGATCTTCTCATATTTGCCCTTGAATTCTAGTGTCTCTTTTTTGTCGACAAACCTACTCAGGTCTTTCTTCCACCTCCTGAATAGGTTTGCCATCTTCTTAAGAGCAAAAGACTTGATTAATTTCTCTTTAACTGGCTTCTCCGGATCATCCTCTGGCGGTAGGGTGAAATTTGACTTCAGCTCAGTCCAAAGATCATTTTTCTGCATATCATTGACATAAGACACCTCAGGGTCTTCGTTCTTAGGCTTATACCATTGGTGGATGCTGATCGGGATCTTGTCCCTAACCAGAACCCCGCACTGAGCAACAAATGTGTTCTTTGTCCGGATGGGTTCAATCGGTTGGCCGTCGCGCGCGATTGCTATGATCTCAAACCTTTCATCTAAGCTCAACTTTTTCTTCGGGCCTCGTCTATTTACCGAAGTTGTGCTCGATCCGGAGGGCTAGAAAAAATAACAAAGACGAGAGTTAATTAATATGTGTACATACAAGAACAATGAATGCATCAATTAGCTAGTCAGCATAGGCTTAACTAATATATATACCTGGCCGGACTCGGTTCGGTCACCGGAGCCGTCATCACGGTCTCCTTCTTGCATCGTCATTGGGTCACCGGAGCCGTCTTCACGGTCTCCTTCTTGCACCGGCATTGGGTCATCGGAGCCATCATAATCATAGCCAGCTGCTTCTTCACCCTCTCCTTCCAGACCATCGGTGTCGTTGAGAAACAACGGCGACGGCATCACTTCCTTGTGCGATTATGTCCCCCAACAACGCTTCTTGTGCTTCGTCTCGGGGGGTGTCCATAGTTTCTACAAATATTTACAACATGGCAATTATTATTCAAACATGACAGATGGATATATTAGCTAGTGGCAAACGTAGAACTAGCTAGCTAATCACGATGAGAATCATATTAATTAGTGGCCTTGACGCTGCTTCTCTAGGGTTTGGGGTGGCCTCGACAACGCTTCAAGGGGTAATATCGGCAGCGACGAGATACATACACGGAAAATAATGTTATCGGGAGGGGTATATCGACCACCCTCCCCCACGCTTTGAAGTTATCGGAGGGGTATATCAACCCCCGTGTTAAAGTTATCGGGAGGGGTTTATATTGACAACGATGACATACGTACATGGGAAAATATATTATCGAGGAGGGGGTATATCGACCCCCCACGTGTTGAAGTTATCGGGAGGGGGTATATCGACCCCCCCCCCCCACGTGTTGAAGTTATCGGGAGGGGTTTATATCGACAACGATTTAAATACGTACATGGGAAAAAAATAGTAACGGAGGGGTATATCGATCCCCACGTGTTGAAGTTATCGGGAGGGGTATATCGACCCCCTCGTGTTGAAGATTATCGGAGGGGTATATCGACCCCCACGTGTTGAAGTTATCGGGAGTTTATATCGACACAACATACGTACATGGGAAAATAATATTATCGGGAGGGGTATATCGACCCCCTCGTGTTGAAGTTATCGGGAGGGGTATATAAATGACGGCAGACCCGATAAAACATAAGAAAACAAAGAAGAAATAAAAGGAGAAGAAGAAAGGAATAGAGGAGAAGATCAAAAAAAGAAAAAAAGAGGATAAGAAGAAAGGAATAGAGAGAAGAAGAAAAATAGAAATTTTTCTATTTTTCTTCTTCTCCTCTATTCCTTTCTCCTTCTCCTCTTCCTTTTCTTCTTTTTCCCTCTTCTTATTTATTTCTCCTCTTCTTCCTCTCCTTTTCTTCTTTCTTTCCTCTTCTTATTTTCTTCTTTCCTATCCTTCTTTTTCTTCTTCTTCCCTTCCTAGCTAGATATATAGAACTTTTCTAAAATTGTAACTTTTGCATATATAAAAATTTTCCATGGATCATCATTTCTCATATATATCGAATATATATCCATTTTCATATATAAAAACTTTCTATATATGAACAAAAAACTTTCTATGAACAAAAAAACATTTTTGACATATATATTTAATTAGCATATTCCAGCCACATACACATATACATCACATACACATATACATTATAGCCACATACACATATACATCACATATGAACAAAAAAAATAAACTAATAAAAATAAAAAAACATATAGCCACATATGAACAAAAACATATAGCCACATACATACACATATACATTATATATATATATATATATGAACAAAAAAACTAAACTAATAAAAAAACAGAGCCGGGGCGGCGGCTCACAGCGGGGGCAGGCGAGGGGCCGACGCGTGGGCGCGGGACGGGGCAGGGGCAGGGCGACGGCGACGAGGCGGGCGGCAGGCGAGCACGTCAGGGGCTCGAGGCGCCGAGGCGAAAGTGGGAGCTCGAGGCGACGGCGGGCGGCGAGGGCGCCGACACGCGCGGGATGGGGTAGGGGGCAGGCGACGGCGAGGAGCGGGCGACGACGGCGAGCACGGGCAGGAGGCTGGGCGACGGCGACGAGGAGCGGCGGCGACAAGCATTGGCAGCCTGGCGGCGTCGAGGAGGTCGTCGGCGTCGTCGGGAGAATCAAGTGGCGAAATCTGAAAATTTCCCAAGTGTTGCTTATATAGCAAAGGCTTTGGTCGGTTCGTGGCACAAACCGGGACCAATGCTCATCTTTAGTCCCGGTTGGTGCCACCAACCGGGACCAAAGGCTCTTTAGCAGCCCAAAGGGCGGAAGCGGCTGGTCGGTTGGTGCCACCAACCGGGACCAAACCTCTTTTAGCAGCCCAAAGGGCGGAAGCGGCCTTTGGTCCCGGCAGGCACCAACCGACTAAGAGCATTGGTCGGTTTGTGCCATGAACCTGCATTAATGCACTTTAGTCCCGGTTGGTGGCACCAACCCGACCAAAGGCCTTATGTCGAACTGGCGCGCCGGTGGGATGTTTAGTCCCACTCGCTAGCCGAGAGGGCTCGACAGGTGGTTTATAAGCGCTGCTGCCTGACCACTTGAGCTCCTCTCAAATCTTGAGCTTCTGGGCCTAAAGTCACTTATCTGCTTGTGGGCCTCTTGGGCCTCCTGCGGGCCCTGAATCTGGCCCATGGTAGGGTTTCTAGTCGTATTCAGCCGTGGGGGCCAAAGAGGAGAATTTTTTTTTGTTTTTTGTTTTCTTTACTTATTGTTGCTATTTTTATTTTTTTCCAGTTTTTTGTTTTGTTTTATGCATTATTTATTTTCTTTTGTTTTTTGCTTTATTTTTTAATTCTTTTTGCTTTTATGTTTAGAAAAATGATAAACTTTCTGTTAATGCCATTAGCTTTCAAATTTGAAAACACTTTTTTTGTTTTTTTTGTTTTCTTTCTTGCTTTATTTATTTATTTTGTTTCTACTTACAACAAAATACTTATTGTTACTATTTTATTTTTTTCCAGTTTTTTGTTTTGTTTTCTGCATTATTTATTTTCTTTTGTTTTTGCTTTATTTTTTAATTCTTTTTGCTTTTAGTTTTAGAAAAATTATAAACTTTTGTTAGTGCCATTAGTTTTCAAATTTGAAAACACTTTTTGTTTTCTTTGTTGCTTTATTTATTTTATTTTGTTTCTACTTACAACAAAATACTTATTGTTGCTATTTTAATTTTGTTTCCCGTTTTTTGTTTTGTTTTCTGCATTATTTATTTTCTTTTGTTTTTTGCTTTATTTTTAATTCTTTTTGCTTTTAGGTCAGCAAAATTATAAACTTTCTGTTAGTGCCATTAGTTTTAGAAAAATTATAAACTTTCTGTTAGTGCCATTAGTTTTCAAATTTGAATAGTTAAAATTTGAATTCTTTGAAATTTGTGTGAATCACAAGTTTGTGATTAACTTTACTAAAAATGAACATAGATGTTTATAGAGAAAATTCAACCTAAATTCATAATAAATTTCTATGAATTTCAGAGAAATTCACTATGAATTTAGGTCAAATTTCCTGTATAGGGGCATCTATTTTCACTGATAGGAGCTCAACAAGCGTAGAGGGACGGATTATAAACCGGTGTGGCGCCTTTGGTTGGCGAGGTGGGACTAAACTCTGAGCGCAACGAGGACCAACCCTTTAGTCCCGGTTTGTGGCACAAACCGGGACTAATGGTCATGGGCCAGGGGCGAGGCGCATTGGTCCCGATTCGTGCGTGGAACCGGGACCAATGCCCCACGTGGCTGCCCTCTTGAGAGTGTTCTTGGTGAGAACATAGTTGACAAGGAGCGAACCGGGATTAATGGTATTATGAGGGCCGAACCATAAGACATTAAAGCATTTCAAATGAACTCTGAAAAAGTTGAAAGTTGGCATGGTATCATAATTTCTCCCACATAGCATGTGCATGTACAAAACAGAAAATTGTATCATACTCGTCTGTTACAAAGTTGGCATGGTATCATCATAATAGTTGCGGGAGAAAGTCTTCACTTTTTCTTCGCTTGTGTCATTTGCTTATTGCGCCGTAACCATGGATAATCTTCATCGTTTATCAGGATGCTTGGGTCAGCCTTGACTTTGAAGGTAGGAATTTCATGAAACTTTTCATAATCTTCAGACATATACATCTTGCCCTCCACTCCCACGATGTCCCTTTTTCCCGAAAGAACTATGTGGCGCTTTGGCTCATCGTATGATGTATTCGCTTCCTTATCTTTTCTTTTTCTCGGTCGGTAGACATGTCCTTCATATAGATAACCTATGCCACATCATTGGCTAGGACGAGCGGTTCGTCAATGTACCCAAGATTTTTCAGATCCACTTGTTGTCATTCCGTCTTGTGGGTCTACACAGCCTGCCTCTGACAGATTGACCCATTGCACTTAAACAAAGGGACCTTAAAATCATGTCCGTAGTCAAGTTCCCATATGTCCACTATGTAACCATAATATGTGTCATTTCCCTTCTTGGTTGTTGCATCAAAGCGGACACCGCTGTTTTGGTTGGTGCTCTTTTGATCTTGGTCAATCGTGTAAAATGCATTCCCATTTATCTCGTATCCTTTGTAAATCAATACAGACAAAGATGGTCCCCTGGACAACAAGTAAAGCTCATCACAAACAGTGTTGTCACCTCTGAGATGTGTTTCCAACCAACTGCTGAAAGTCCTGATGTGTTCACATGTAATCTAGTAAATCGCCTTTGCTAAAGGTGTTTGGAGCGCAAACTGTTCTTGTGTTCATCGACATGCGGGGTCACCAAGGTAGAGTTCTCAGAAGCGTGTATGTGCTTGAGACCAAGAATATCCGTCCCTGCATATTATTGAGTCCCTTCCAAGCGTGCCTTTTTCCGATCAGTCTCCCCTCATACCGCGATTTAGGGAAACCTATCTTCTTAAGGCCAGGAATGAAGTCAACACAAAACCCGATGACATCCTCTCGTTTGATGGCCCATGGAGATGCTTCCTTCTGGCCTAAGCGATTACGGACATATTTCTTTAGGACTCCCATGAACCTCTCAAAGGGGAACATATTGTGTAGAAATACGGGCCCCGAATGACAATCTCGTCAACTAGATGAACTAGGGCGTGCGTCATGATATTAAAGAAGGATGGTGGGACACCAGCTAAATCGACAAGACATTGCGCCACATCACTCCTTAGCCTTGGTACGATTTCTGGATCGATCACCTTCTGAGAGATTGCATTGAGGAATGCACATAGCTTCACAATGGCTAATCGGACGTTTTCCGGTAGAAGCCCCCTCAATGCAACCGGAAGCAGTTACGTCATAATCACATGGCAGTCATGAGAATTTAGGTTCTAGAACTTTTTCTCTGGCATATTTATTATTCCCTTTATATTCAACGAGAAGCCAGTCGGGACCTTCATACTGAGCAGACATTCAAAGAAGATTTCTTTCTCTTCTTTCGTAAGAGCATAGCTGGCAGGACCTTCGTACTGCTTCGGAGGCATGCCGTCTTTTTCTTGCAAACATTGCAGGTCCTCCCGTGCCTTAGGTGTATCTTTTGTCTTTCCATACACGCCCAAGAAGCCTAGCAGGTTCACGCAAAGGTTCTTCGTCACGTGTATCACGTCGATTGAAGAGCGGACCTCTAGGTCTTTCCAGTAGGGTAGGTCCCAAAATATAGATTTCTTCTTCCACATGGGTGCGTGTCCCTCAGTGTCATTCGGAACAGCTAATGCGCCGGGACCCTTTTGCAAAGATTACGTGTAAATCATTGACCATAGAAAGTCGTGATCACCGGTACGCATGGCGGGATTCTTTCGGTGATCTGCCTCGCCTTTGAAATGCTTGCCTTTCTTTCGACATTGATGGTTGGTCGGAAGAAATCGACGATGGCCCAGGTACACATTCTTCCTGCATTTGTCGGTATATACTTTCGGTGTCATCTAAACAGTGCGTGCATCGTGGTATCCCTTGTTTGTCTGTCACGAAAGGTTCTTGAGAGCGGGCCAATTGTTGATGGTCACGAACAGCAGAGCCTTTAGGTTAAATTCCTCTGTCATGCTCATCCCACGTCGTACACCGTTTCCATTCCACACCCGTAAAAGTTCTTCAACTAATGGCCTTAGGTACACATCAATGTCGTTGCCGGGTTGCTTAGGGCCTTGGATGAGAACTGGCATCATAATGAACTTCCGCTTCATGCACATCCAAGGAGGAAGGTTATCCATACATAGAGTCACGCAGGCGAGGTGTTGTGATTGCTGCTCTGCTCCCGAAAGGATTAATGCCATCCGCGCTTAAAGCAAACCATACGTTCCTTGGGTCCTTTGCAAACTCATCCCAAAGATTTTCTCTCAATTTTTCTCCATCATGACCCGTCGGCAGGTGCTCTCAACTTCACGTGTTTCTTACGGTCCTCAACGTGCCATCGCATCAACTTGGCATGCTCTCCATTTCTGAACAGACGTTTCAACCGTGGTATTATAGGAGCATACCACATCACCTTCGCAGAACCCTCTTCTGGGGGCTCGCCGTCAACATCACTGGGGTCATCTCGTCGATCTTATACCGCAATGCACCGCATACCGGGCATGCGTTCAGATCCTTGTATGCACCATGTAGAGGATGCAGTCATTAGGGCATGCATGTATCTTCTGCACCTCCAATCCTAGAGGGCATACAACCTTCTTTCTTTGCGTATGTACTGTTGGGCAATTCGTTATCCTTTGGAAGCTTCTTCTTCAATATTTTCAGTAGCTTCTCAAATCCTTTGTCAGGCACAACATTCTCTGCCTTCCACTGTAGCAATTCCAGTATGGTACCGAGCTTTGTGTTGCCATCTTCGCAATTGGGGTACAACCCTTTTTTGTGATCCTCTAACATGTGATCGAATTTCAGCTTCTCCTTTTGACTTCCGCATTGCGTCCTTGCATCGACAATGACCCGGCGGAGATCATCATCATCGGGCACATCGTCTGGTTCCTCTTGATCTTCAGCAGCTTCACCCGTTGTAGCATCATTGGGCACATCGTCTGGTTCCTCTTGATCTTCACCAGCTCCCCCCGTTGCAGCATCACCGTATTCAGGAGGTACATAGTTGTCATCGTACTCTTCTTCTTCGCCGTCTTCCATCATAACCCCTATTTCTCCGTGCCTCATCTAAACATTATAGTATGGCATGAAACCCTTGTAAAGCAGGTGGGTGTGAAGGATTTTCCGGTTAGAGTAAGACATCGTATTCCCACATTTAATGCATGGACAACACATAAAACCATTCTGCTTGTTTGCCTCAGCCGCTTAGAGAAAACTCATGCACGCCCTTAATGTACTTTGAGGTGTATGCATCACCGTACATCCATTGTCGGTTCATCTGCGTGCATTATATATAATTAAGTGTATCCAAAATCATTACAAAACATCATGAATAGATAAATAAGTGACCAAATTAATAGAAGTTCATCATCACATTAAAACCAAAGTACATACATAGTTCTCATCTGACAACATATACCTCTCTAGAGCATCTAATTAATTAAACCATACATTGAAACTATGTAAAACATTTCAATGTGAAAACAAATGCGATCATAATCGCAACCAAGGTAACAATTGATCCAACGGCATAATGATACCAAGCCTCGGTATGAATGGCATATTTTCTAATCTTTCTGATCTTCAAGCGCATTGCATCCATCTTGATCTTGTGATCATTGACGACATCCGCAACATGCAACTCCAATATCATCTTCTCCTCCTCAATTTTTATTATTTTTTCCTTCAAGAAATTATTCTTCTTCAACTAAATTTAACCTCTCGACAATAGGGTCGGTTGAAATTTCCGGTTCACACACCTCCTAGATAAATAAAATCTATGTCACGTTGGTCGGCATAATTTTCATAAACAATAAATGAACCAATAGTTATAAAGATAATATATACCACATCCGAATCATAGACAGGACGAAGGCCGACGGGGGCGGATACCAAAACCATCGCACTATATAAGATGCAATAATAAAAGTAGTAAAATAATACAAGTATCTATCTAAACATACAAGTAAGAATATTTTTCCTTTCAGAAAGAAGATAAGAACAAGAGGCTCACCACGGTGGTGCCGGCGATGAGATCGGCGCTGTGATCGACGGCGGTGAAGACGGGACGGGCATGACGGACCGCTAAACCTAGACAAATATTGAGGAAAATGGAGCTTGGAGGTCGAGCTTGGAGGGGAGAAAGCTTAAGTAGTGTGGCTCGGGCATTCCATCGAACACCTTGTGTGCATAGGAGGTGAGCTAGAGCACCACCAAGCCCTCTCCCCCTCGGCGGCCAGAAAAAACAGAGCAGAGTGCTCTGCTCTTAAGCAAGGGGGTATATATAGGCACCTCATTGGTCCCGGTTGGTGGCATGAACCGGGACTAATGGGCAGCCTTTGGTCCCGGTACAAGCCACCAACCGGGACCAATGGTGGTGGGCCAGGAGCGAGGCCCATTGGTCCCGGTTCGTCCCACCAACCGGGACCAAAAGGTCCAGACGAACCGGGACCAATGGCCCACGTGGCCCGGCCGGCCCCCGGGGCTCACGAACAGGGTCCAATGCCCCCATGGGTCCCGGTTCTGGACTGAACTGGGACTAATGGGCTGACCCGGCCTGGACCTTTGCCCCCTTTTCTACTAGTGTTGGCCCAATCCTGGGTCCGCCCCTAACGGTATGGCCAGCCGCCAGCTGATATCGAGATTTCATATAATTTCTATTAGCTAACGTAAGATGTTCTAAAAGAAAATATAAACGATCTCATGTTATTTGGCTCGACTCGTCAGTCATTGAGTTCGGCTCGATTCGAGAGTCATGAGCTACTCGTTTAGCTTCGGCTTTCAAAATTTAATTCCAGCCTATAAGAGTAGGAAAACACTTCCTATCTATAGTCTAACAGGAACTATGCACTAGACCTCTCGTTCATTGTCGGCTCGGCTTTAATCCCACGGCCGAGATGTCTAAGTGAAATCATTCACCTCTTTCTAACCTCCTGTTTTCATGTAGTCATGTTTGCCTAAACCCGCCAATTCCTCTTGTTTGTTTCTCTCCTTTAACTAATCCTCAATCCCGTTCATCTCTCCTAGGATTGCAGCCCACCTCATTGCCATGCCCGCTGTCCACTTGCGTTGCACATGTTCTCTCCAACAACGTAACTCAGATTAAGTCCATTGCATCTCGTGGTTGCAATCCACCCCACCGTGTCGCCCAAAATTGATCCCCTCCACTCTTCCTCGATGCGGCTATGGTGCCAGCGAGATTGTGCTTCCTTGACGTTATCCAGTGATCCACCTCCAACACCACATACCACGTTCGCCAGTGCTACCGCAACACCATCGCAAACATAGGCAGTCGCGGTGCCCTTCACCATGGGAAGATCGGAACATCGACGACTTCGGGGATGATGACTGCAACAGGGATTTCGTTGCTGATCCCGCCCCACCATCACCCCCCTAGAGCCGCTTCAATAATCTTACCAACACTCCTCGAAGACTATCTCACATGTGTTTTGAATGCATGTAAAATAATGCTTCATTAGCATAGATGGCAAGCTTCGGTATTTTGCACACCAAGCTACCTAGTGCATACATGTGTGCTTCCATTGGCTTAGTGCTTCAATATTATATGCAATGTGCTTCGAACACAAACACAATATATTTCCTAATACCTACGTGTGTGCATGCATCAGTATAAGATATGGCATGCCTCAAACTCATACACAGTATGCTCCTAGCTAGTCCATATTGTAACACCCCAAAATTTAACCATGATTTGTTATTTAAAATTTTGCCAAGAAATTAAATTTTTATTTTCTGGATCTATCTTTTGATTTCAGAACCTCTCCTTTCTTTGATTTTGTAGATTTTTACCCCAAGTGAAAACTTTCCAAAAATATTAATGGACTTGTATGCCCTCTCAAGAAACATTTATTTTATCAGTGGATTTATTTGATTAATTATTTTCCCTGTATTTCTTTGGAAATGATTTTTCATAGGTTTTAGGGTCCTGTTTGCACTACAACCCTTTCAAATATTTCTTTAAAATTCCCACCAAAATTTGGGGATGTCATGTGATGTTATTAAATCACTTTGATGCAAAAATATCTTATATTCATTTGAGGTTTTTGAGCTCTACCCCAGGTTTTCAAAACTGGTCCAGTTGGTAATATTGCACTACAACCTATTTAAATATTCCTTTAAAACTTCCACCAAAATTAGGGGGTGTTAGTAGGAGTGTATTATTCATCTTTGTGCAAAAACCCACTATTGTTCTTTGAAAAATTTGAGCAAATCATCCTCTTTTGCTCTCTGGTCCAGTTTGGCATTTTCTACTGCAACCCCATTTTATGTTGCTTTGTTGCCCATGATTCTTTTTCCTGCTTATAGTCCTCCCTACAAAACCCTTAAGTCCAGGAGAGTGGACCCATTGGAGTATTTTTGGTCCATGAAACTATGCCCTTTACTCTCTGTCCAGAATTGGTTTTCTCAAAAACTTGCGCTAACAAGTTTCTGTTTTGCCAAACTAATCTTGCCAACCTCTTCATCATCTAAGGAGACTAGGATCTGGAGTTTTTGGCCACCCCAAGAGTTGCCTAGATGCCCTTAGCATTTTGTCAAACACCTTGTGTGCATGGCCAGTTTTGGCATGGTTTTTAGTTTGCACATTGGACTTGCTTGCTTTGCCTAACCAGCATGTCCCATGGCTTTACCCTAGCCTATAACCCCACCCTGCTAAACCTCTTGTGGATTGGAGCCCCCTGGCATGCCTTGGCATTTTGTCGAGCATGTAGCGTGCGTGCTCTGGGCGCGCCCAGAGCGCACGTTTTGCACGCGCGCGCAGCCGAGCCGCCGCATCGCGCCCCTGGCCTTTGCTCACCCGCAGGGCCGCGCCCCGGCCTCGCCCGCTCACCAGAACACTCCACGCCACCCCTGGAGCCCCACAGCACCGCCGTCAGGTCGGCCACGGCGGCTAGCTGCCGGCCACAGTGGGTTCCTGCCATGGACGGCGCCGCCCAAGCCATACGTGTGCGCCAGCTGCCCTCTGGAGCAGCCCGAACTTATACAAGAACGCATTCGCTAGCACCCGTCGCCGCCACGCACCCCTTGCCGCAACAGAACGGCGGTTCACCGGCGTTCTTATCCGCGGCCGCGGAACCGACCTAGTTACGCTATAAAAGGAAACCCCAAGCGCGTCTACGCCCTCAGGCAACCTCAAGCCACCCCCTAGAGCCCCCACGGCCAGAAATTGACGGAGGAGAGGCTTTCTTCCTTGACTCCGACCAATTCGGCCGCCGCCACGTCCCGGTCCCGCTCGTCGCAACCAGAGCCTTCCTCGTCCATCCAGCACCACCACCCGACTCCCCTCAACCTTGCGGAGTCGCCCAACCTCTCAAACACAACCAGGAACCACCGTAGCTCGAAGCCCCATTTCACCCGAAGCTGTCATCCGCCGCGCAGCTCGCCGCCGGCGACTCCCTTCGTCCCCGCCAACCTAGCGACCACCTGGAGGACCGCCCTGGACTGGCGGATCCATCCCTGCCCTCGAGATCCCGCGAGGAGCCTCCAATCGCCGGCGACGGTTGCCGGAGCCTCGCCTCTGTTCGGCCAGAGGAGGAAGGAGGCGGGGGCGACTGGTCAAACATGACCAGTGGGCCCAAGGGACCCACTGTCAGAGACCACGAGCCGGTCCACGCTGGATTAAGTGAAGGCGTAATTCCAGAAGTACGCCTCCTCCGTTTTGTTTTATCCGAAACGTTTTTTTTTTCTCTTTTTCAGTTTATTTTAAAAACAGAAATTTGACTAAACTTTGACTTGCTATAACTTTTTAAATAAAACTCCAAATGAGTTGATTCTTTTCCTACCTCTCTCAAATTTCACCTAGTTTATTTTAAGATTTATTTCAAAAATAATTAGGAAAATTTTTTGTACTGTTTTTAAAGTTTGTGTTAATTTGAATATTTTCAAAAATAGGATTTTGAAGAAGAAGGAAACTTTCAAAATGTTTTGGAATGCACCCTGCCTCTCCACAACTTGAAGGCAAGCATTCTGAACCTTGGCATAATATTGTGGGTGTTATCCGACACGGTTACAACACCACCTTGACACGGAGTACCCGTTATTTTATGTGATGATATGATTATACTCATGAGTGCATATTGATGATTTCATGCTATTGGAGTTTGATATATTTGTGATAGTAGTCACCATCATATGCCCTTCATGCATACTGGAAGGAATCCGGGAAAGCCTCTGTCTTGGGTAGACACGGGCTTGTCTCTAGTCCTCCGTCGAGACGGCTGTGTCCGGTACGGCATTATGAGGCATGATGAGCGGTGATTCTGTCTATTGGTTGAAGTATAAATTGTTATGCTAATCATGCAGGGAATACTTAAACCTCCTGAGTCGACCATAGATCGAGTCTTGTTCCGGTAACCCCCATACTTGTTTCGTACTACCACTTGTCCCTACCATAGGTAGGGTACGGTTCAGTAAGTCGTCAACCCCTTCCCTAGCACACACCGTACAGAGAGGCCATGGTGAAAGATACCGGAGTCATCCGGTAGGCATGCCACCTGGTCCGGGGGCATGGGTGTTTTCGGTTGGAGCCGAAGGGGTAGCTCCCCTAGTTTGCGCGCGTTATAAATTTTGTGATCCCATGCTAAGTCGAGGTTGTAGCCTCCCCACTTAGAGTTTAAACGCTTAACGGGTGTCGTGGGTGATTCCGGACACCGGTAAGTTAGGCTGGTGTGTGCGGTTAGGTGTGTTTTCAATTAAAAGACGGTAGACGGAATTAGTCCCGACGGACTAAAGGAATCCGTTACCCGTGGGTAAAGAGTACACCCTCTGCAGAGGTTATATCTATTCGAATAGCCGTGTCCATGGTTAAGGACTACAGTTTGGGATGGGTCAAGTGTCGGTCTTAGTGTCGGTCTTCGAAGGAGAAACTGCTAAACCAGAACATGGATCGCGACTTATGACTTACGAGGATTATGATTATTATCATTATGGACTAAACCTCTATATTATTTGAATTATTGAGTATCCCTGGGACGGTTCTACCTCCTGGATATTCATTGTGATTATTTTCTTACAAGCCCTTTATGTGGTGTCGCTCAGACGCCCGACTGTGGCATGCTTGTCATTTAAATTATTTATAAGCCCTTTATGTGGTGTCGCTCAGACGCCCGACTGTGGCATGCTTGTTATTTATATTACTTATAAGCCCTTTATGTGGTGTCGCTTTATCGCCTCGATCGTGGCATGCTTGTTATTTATATTACTTATAAGCCCTTTATGTGGTGTCGCTCAGACGCCCGACTGTGGTATGCTTGTTATTTATATTACTTATAAGCCCTTTATGTGGTGTCGCTCAGACGCCCGACTGTGGCATGCTTGTTATTTATATTACTTATAAACCCTTTATGTGGTGTCGCTCAGACACTCGACTGAGGCATGCTTTAAATTATTATCCTTTCGAGGCGTCGCTTCAGACACCCAATCAGTGCATTCTATTTCTACCCCAGTCTTGCCTATTCATGTTGCATATGAATAACTTGCTTACGTACATCATGGATTGTTATTTTGTGACTGACGTTGTGATCATAGAATATTTCAGAGCATGATTATCATTACTTATATTATACCTGTGTTCATAATGTTTGCGAGTACATTCAAAAGTACTCACTGGCTTGTCCCTGGCTATTGTCTTGGCCAGATTTCTTGCATGGAGAGGAGCGTTGCGATGACAGCCCTGGAACATACGCAACGGTGATAGCAGCCTCGCGAAGATAGGAGTTATCCTGGTCAGTTGTTCCTGTAGGAAATGGAGTCCCATGGCCATTGATGAACCTCAAACCGCTTCCGCCATCAACCACTAGAAACCATTTGTTGTACTCATAGGCCAGAATGGTCTTGTACTACATATTTTATATTTTGCTTGGAATTTCTGTATCAAGTTGGTGCCTCATCAGCTAACAGTAATCCTGGGGCTGGTGAGCACAAGGACCATTTTTTTTAGGAAATTGATACCCCGAAAACCCGGTCCTTACACATATATGTGTGCTTCATTCCTTGGACTATGATGAAAAATATTTTGGTACTATACTTTTCATGCTTCACATTCATAAAAATCCAATTCCAGTCCAACCATGCATGCTTCATAGCAGAAAATATAACTTCACATCCAAATCCGACAATACATGCTTCAAAGCATAAAATGAAGCACTAAGAACGAAGCATGAAGGGTAGTCCCCGCAAAAAAAAATTTGCAGGATTGCATTGTTCTGACTACGTACTCACACATATGCTTCGCTGGTATTATTACAATGATTGGCTACGTTCGTGCTTCAACCATCACAAAATTTATGCTTCTAAATACAGCAAATATCTGCTTCCCTCCAATATCGGGATTAATTATTGTTGTCTAGAGTATTTATTGAAAGATGCATGATTAGAGAAAACTACTAGATCTAATCCTATAGTAATTATGGGGAGCGCACTTGGAAGCCTCGATGCTTCAAGGATGTTTATAGTTTGAAACCCACAACAAGATGGGTGGTAATTTGAGATTTCGAAAAAAAAGGGTTGGTAATTTGAGGAGGTAAATCTGACGGTCCACGATAACTTGATCCAAGGGCCATGCACCGGCCTCATTCCTAGTCGTGTCCTAAAAGGGTACGACATCCGGATTCGTGGTTTTGAAACTGACCCAAATTTGACTCCCACCCAAAATATCTCGGCCGGCCCTAGCTATGGCGTCCCAAAGCAGCCCTGCTGGAGCGCCGCCCGGTTTCCCTAAACCTACGATCTACCTTCCCGCCGCCGATCTTCCCTGTGCCCTCGAACGCTGCCGCGTGCTGCTGGACGAGCTGCTGCAACATGAGGACGGGTGGGTGTTCGCCAAGCCGGTGGATACATACGAACCCGGACTCGGCGACTACCACTCCGAAATCCGCCAACCCATGGATCTCGGCACCGTCCGCCGCCGCCTTGAACGGCGTCGCTACCAGAACCCGCTCTGCTTTGCCAGTGATGTCCGGCGTACCTTCCGCAACGCCATGACCTACAACTACAAGGGCGATGATGTGTATAAGAGTGCTGACATGCTCTCTCGCATCTTCGAGTCAGGGTGGGCCTCCATTTCTGCAACGCTCCAGTCGCCGCCGCCGGTCACCAAGCGTAGGGTAAGGCTCAAGGATGAGCTGCCGCGGCTGCCGGTGGACTTGCAGGAGAAAGCGGCCGTCATTATGAAGGATGTAGGCGGGTTGATCCAGGAGGTGGATGGGAGGGTTGAGGTGGATTTGGACAAGGCCGACGAGGCGACTCTTGACAAGCTCGAGTGGCTGCTCGCTCTCGCCACCATGAGGAAGGTAATTATCTTGTCCATTTGGAATCCTTGTGATTCTGATTTGGGCAGCATAATTTTGCGATGCTTGGTAGCAATCTTGTCCATCTTTATTGCAATGTTGTTTAGCGATCTTGTCCAAACGTGCTCATGTAGGCTATGTTAAAGATGGAATTTCGTGGGGTATGCTTGCATTACCTATTTTTTGATGATCTAGTAATATCATTGTGAAGAAATTCCCATTTTGGGGACAGCAGGGTGAATATTTTCGTCATTTTAGAATTGGTAGCGGTATTTTCACCATGCCTTTGTGGGAGACTGAATTGCATTCTTGGTACAAGAAGTTGTCCAAGAAGTTTAGTTTCATACATCAAGTATCAAAGTTTAGTAGTTTACACTTGGGTACATGATGCTGTATAAATGGTACTACAAAACAGCCCGACTCACTCACGCGATGCCGACGTGGAATGCCACTTTGATCTGGAGCGTTTGGGTGGTATTTTTCGCGCGTGTGCGGCACGTGAGGGGGAGCGAAAGGGATGTGTGTGCAGCCGGAATTAGTTGTGGTTGTGGCCTCTAGTTTTTTGTGCTCTTTATAGTTCGTTCTGTCAATTTCAACTAGGGTTTCATGCTCTTGATTAATCTCTCTGTAATTGGTAGTTAATGGGACTACCTCCGTCTCAAAATATAAGACGTTTTGGCAGGAGCCTACAAAAACGTCTTATATTTTGAGTCGGAGGTAGTAGTAGTAGTTTTGCGAATGTTGTACGGTATTAAGTGGTAAGTGTATCAGTAGTTTACTGTTTTGATAGATTGCTCTGTTAGGATTACAATGCCCTTTTTTCACATATGTTCATGCAAATACTTAGAAAGTTGACATCTTTCAATTCAATCTTGCAATGTAAGCAATGATGTTCATCAGTTCACTTTGGAAATATCACCATAGTTTTTTTCTGGCAGGACATGCACTTCACAACGGCATGTGCAGCGCCGTCCTATGGCTCCACCTCGCCGTTCGGTCATGGCATCGTCCCTGGGTTGAGTGAGTGGGACAGGGGGCATGTGAGAGAGGGGTGGCATGAGTGCCGCTGCTCGATTTGGGGACGAGAGGAATGGCGATTGAACTAGGGATTTGACGCTCGATTTGAAAATTTAGGGCCAATTGCTATTTTGAAGACTAAATGATCAAGAAGGACCAAAGTAATAAGTTGTCACTGCAAATTTTCAAAAAAGAAAAACTCCAGCCATTAGAGGTGAATTGGTACATGGGACTGTTTGGTTTCCACCCGCGCACGCCCTGCCAATAGCTGGTGCGCTAATATATTGGCGAGGGAATCCGCCGCTAGCGTTTCGCCCGCTCGTGGGCGTAAAAATTGAACTGCCCAATATTTTGGCATGGCTCCCAAAATTTGGCGTCCATCGAAGCGGCTGCCCGTCCTAGCAATGAACCCCAATTTCTTTAGCGCAGCAGCTTAGGGCTATAATCCAAACGACCCCATGGCATGCCTCGTTGGCCTCGCGTGGTTGGGCTGAGCTGTTTTACACCATTAATGTAACATCATGTACCCAAGTGTAAAATTTGATACTTGATGTATGGAACCAAACTTCCTGGACAACTTCTTGTATTAATAGCGCAATCTGCTCTTTCTAGGATTTCACCTATTAGATTTCGTGTGGAGGAACCAGATTGGCTGCAGTTCATCCTGCCCATAGCCCTTGGATCAGAAATTGAATACTCTCATCAAGGAGTTGTATGTTTTGATCATTGGAGTTCATGCTTTTTCATTCTTCCCTCGTGTAGCTAATTGGAAGGTTTTCATTGTTTTCTGTGAGATGCATTAATGATAATGTTAGATTGGCATGGAAAAGTTACTCCAAAGAATTTATGAGCTATCTAGAATATGTAGTGATAATGTTAGATTGGCATGGAAAAGTTACTCCAAAGAATTTATGAGCTATCTAGAATATGTTACAGTAAAATATGTTATTCCAGGCTTTAGAATGTCGTGTGATACTTTGGTTTTCCCAGACCATGCTATGTTATATATGCTCCGAGGAACATACACACTACACAGGATGATTGTTCGAGATCCTCCTAAAGCTGCGAGAACTGAGAAGTAGGCATAGTGTGTTTTAGCTGATTCACCGTGTATTGTGAGATGTGAAATATCTGAATGTTTTGGATCTTGTTAGCATAATCCTTGTGTCTTGTAGCATAGTAGTAATATAGGTTTGGTCTGGTAGTTTTCCTTAGCTATTAAGATAAGCTTGCTGCCTGACAACTGGTAGGCTGTTTTGTCTGGAGAGGGAATTGAATGCTGAGAGATGATGAAACCTTTATTTTGATTTAAGTATGATGATTTCAAGTTTTCAACCATAGTCATCGGGACCTGAAGCCACTGCCTCTGGTACTCATCAGAGAGCTCCCGAATATATACTTGGATTAGAATAAAATTGTTATCTAACTTAAGAATAAAGAGCTTTATTGCTGGGTCATCGACCTGGATTAACCGGCTTTGCAGCCACATACCGAAGAACACTAAGTCTCTAACCATCTCATCAACCCACATTTTTAGCCGGCCGTGAATCTGTCACAACTTCCAATGGTTGTACATTTGTGAACAAAGGGAGCTTTTGACATAATGTTTCAAAATACTAATGTTGTTGAATATAGTCTGTTGGATTTTGAACTGAGAGTTTGTGGATCTGTACCTTGTTAGTGACTTCTATTTTGAGTAGTCATGATCACTACTCTAGTTGATTTGGCATTCTGAGGCTTGAAAATTTGCTTCTTTTTTTGTGCGCACTAATGGAAAGGAAATCTACCACAAATACTAGTTTGTAGTCCATATTATTCACGTGGAGTTGCTGCACGTCTGCTACTTGCATTTACAAGTGCTGTTAGGATGCTTTGAAGCAGGAGACAATCATAGTAATGTTTTGTATTTGACATTGTAAATATTATACCTAGATTTCTTTGTTTTCCTTCTTTTTTGAACTGTTCTCCTGATAGTTGACAAATGTGCACATCACAGCTACAAGTATCGCTAGGATGTTTTGAAGGAGTATAAATGCAGACACTTTTGACATGATCATATCTTTGCTTCTACTTGTAATATTTTGTTTTGTGTTGGATCACAACGTTGCCTTTTTTTGGTTGCAGGAGGCAGGAGTGCTGGATAATCAAACTCGATCTGGCGCCGCATGATTTTCCTCCATCAATTGTCTCTCTTGTTGTTGTTGTTGTTGTGATTTTGTTGGTATGTTGGAATTAGACTTTAGACTTGTGATGATAATGAAGAACTGCAAGGATGTTGTTGGATTGTTTATTAAGTATATGATTTCGTGGGTGGATTTTCTGCCGTCAATTGCACTACTCAAAAGATTGGCGACCATGCAATTGAAGTATCTGGATTTGGAGGGGAAAATGTAACATGGACCACTGGACCGTAACTTCACAAAGTATTTGTTCCAGTGATCTTTGTCTTATTTCACTTCCTAAATCTAGTACCTGGGAAGAGGATCACAGACAGCAGCTAAAGCAGGACATGCAGAAGCTCTTTTGTTTTACCAGATCAAGTCGAACGCCTTGATGTCCAATGGCGAGAATTGCCTGGCGGACTGTCGCCTTGGTTTTTGGTACTGATTTATGCCCTAATAACATTCGGCAATTCTATGCTTGGTGCTATGCTTTCTTCCCAGAAGGGGAAAGCTTTTTATACTGTCCGTTTGGCTGCTGTTTGCTGGGGTATATAGAACTACCGTAATAGGACGACGTTCGAATTTAAGTTTCCTAAATCTCCATTTGGAATTGTCTTTGCTTCCAGTGCCTCTTTATTATACTGGGCAGGGATGCAGAGACATGGCGACGGGGACGATCTGAGGAGAGGAGCCATGATGGCAGGATGCGGAACTGATTCTGTTGCTGGCGATGGTCTTATTTTGTTTCAGTAGGTGGTCTTTTGTTCCTGGGTTTAATCCTGATACCTGTGAGTGGCCTTTCCCCTGTGTGCATGTTTTGCCTTATGGTGCTCTTGCGTGGCGTTTAAAAGTGTTAATAGGATAGATGGATTTTGGTGTCGTCATGTTTTCGACCCCATAAGACTTCGTTTGGCGCAAGTGGATTGGAGGGGTTTCAAGAGGATTTTCCTCACGTGGGCCAGAAACCCCAAAAAAAACCGTCGGCCCATTTGGTACAGGGGGTTTGGATGGGCGTATCCTCTCTAATCCCCTTCGATCCTCCCGAACCCACACGACTCAGAACCCTTGTCGAAGGACTCAGGGAATCTCTCGATCGAGCGCACGCCGCCAGCCACGGAGGGGAGGAGCCCCGCCGCTGGATCTTCAACGCCGCCGCCACCAAGGGGAAGAGCCCCGCCGCCGCCACCGAGGGGAGGAGCCCCGCCGGCGAGAGGAGGAGCCCGACGCCGCCGCCCGATTCTACCCGACGCCCCGACGCCGCCCGACGCCGGCGTTACTCCACCAGAATACTGGCGTTCTCCCCAGTGGTAAGTCATCGCCGCCTCTCCCCTCCTCTCCCCACCTCTGTCCTAACCCTACCCGGCGAGCTCGCCAAGAACGTTGTCCTCTTCTAGCCTCTCATCGACCCTAACCCTACCCGGCGAGATTGCCGTGATTTTCTGATGGTGATGGTGATGTTCTTATGGATCTTGGAGGATTGACAGTTTGTAAACTACCTTTTTCACCGTAGGTGATGATCTGATGTTGATGGTGATTGAAGTGTGGTGTAGAGCTGTTAATTAGTGATGGTCTGATGTTGTGGCATCTGAAGTCTAAACGACATCTTTCTTGTTTGTAGCCGATGTTTACTAATTCATGAACAAATCTATTGCCTTCCTTTCTTTGTCATTTGTATTTGTATATACTGTATACTCTGATTTGGGTGCTTGTTCTGATTTGTATTTGTATATACTGTATACTCTGATTTAGATCTGTCCTTGCACTAGCGACTGACATAGCAAAGTGAATCGTCCCGCCGCACAGGTCAACTGGGACAGAGAGATTCACTGGCTTTGCTGGTGTGCATTATGATGTTTCCGAGATGAGATCACTCGGCAAAATTTTACAAATGTGTTTTTAAGGATACCTGCTACGGTGCAGTGGAATCAGTGTTTGGCAATAAAGAAACAATGATGATACATGTTTGTTTAAGTAATATAGAGTATAGTCACCTGTGCTAGCTTAGATATGATACATGTTTCTTCCACAGTCCAAAGGGGATTAGGTTCTTCTCAGCCATTGGAGTAATGGACAGTGGGTGTATTTAGACTAAATCGTTCGTTTCCTTGGCTTGGATCAGCACTAACTAAATGTGCTGCCTCCAGTAGTGCAATAACTCTACAGTGCATCATAAATTGTTTGCTCATCAGACTTTGTTATATGAGTTTTCTCTTCCACGAAAAAACTGTTCGGTCTGGAAGTTTCTGTATTCTGTATGTAGTTGGCTGATTTTGGAGCAATGGATTGTGTTATGAATGTGTAATCTCTCGCTGCTTGTTGGTCTGAAGAAATATTCATGGGACTGCCCAGTGAATGTTCAACGTTACTTGCGTGTCACATCAGATTCTTCTTGCTTTTGTGTTTGTTACTATTTGATTTAATCTGGAAGTAGTTTTGTACCTCTTGATGTAACTCCAACAAGGCCATGAAATAATTCATACTATTTCTTCATTGTACTTTTCCCTTTGCAAACAGTCTACAGCCTCTGAAGTTGAACGGAGCTTGCCTTTGTTCACTTTTTAATTTTGTATTTTGTGATGGAGGCGCTACGGTTGCATATGCACGATCTATAGTTGTTAGTTGTTAAAAAATCTCTGTCATGCAGTTGTGCTCTTGATAGTAGTAATAATGTACCTAAGATTTTAAGTCGATGGTCCATTTCATATAATTCCTTGAAATATACCTGATCATTGTTGTTTATGCAAGGGAAAAGTCTCTTTGTTTGCTGACATGAATTTTGTTTTCCTCCGGGTCCCACTGAACGAGGTTGAGAAGTGGAACAAGCAGAGGAAGAATGTGACGTTTGCAGGGTCCCTCGAAATCGTCTGTTTGAGAGTCTCCTCGGTTGCTTTTGTGTCTGCGCTACTGCTGTCTTATGGTTGGAATTTATGCTCCTGTCATGTACTCTCTTCCAACAATAGTTAAGCATGCAGAACATCAAGTGATGCTTTTTTCTATGTTGCATAAATAGTTAAGCATGTTTATGTATTCTCAGCATGCTTAAATATACGCATGTCTTGCGTAGGACTTTTCTCTATGTTCCAAGTCATGCTGATGTAAGAGAATATGTTGCTGTTATGTGACAGCGCAATTATGTGATAATATATTGATTCCAAGTCAAGCAAATTATGTTGTTCATGTGAAGAACTGTTGCAAGATTAGATTTTAAACTGTTTTACAATATTTTAATTCAATATGGCAATCCCTTTCTGTCAAACAGTGTTTTGTACGGAGGGGGATTTGAGGGATGTGTGGCTGGAGGGGGATTTGAGGTTTCATGGGGATTGGGTGGAAGAGGGGGATTCACCAAATCCCCTGGAATCCTCTCCTCCCAAAACCTCCACAATCCCTTGCTGTCAAATAAGGCCTAACGGGTGTTTTGATGACGACGAGCACCTGTGGTGGATTTCCCAGCTATGCGTTGAACTTGCATCCCCTTACCCGCCCCTATAACTCAATGGAAAGGGGTCATGCCTGTTTAAAAAAAAAAGTCGAACGCCTTTGTGACCAGAGAATTAGGATCTGGAACCCCCCTTCCTCATGAATAGCGGTGCAACAAATGAAGCACATGAAATCTTCAGCATTCACAATTGAATCTTCTGAAATCAGCAACATTGTAGCACTGTGGTAATCAACATCTGGCTGAACAAATAAGGACTCGAGCACCACCTTATGGGAGGATAAGGACACTCTTCCACCATGATGGAAAGTCACACTCTTATTGTTACTGGTGAGATGATAATCAGTACAATAGAAGACAACAAGCACACTTGCTTGGTAAAAGTGTGCTTTCTTTGATCTGATCGCCTAATGCATATACTGGGTTTGATCAGCCAACTTAGGCTGCATTGCCTATTCTGGTCCACTTCAGCTGTCCGACTCATCAGAGTCGCTCCGATCAGCCTCAGCTTCTTCGCCATTTGCAGCAGGCTCTTGAACGTCAGGCTTGGGTGCAGGAGCTGGTGCAGCCTTCTTGCGATCACCACCTTCACCGCCTCCAGCTACACCAGCATTCTGGTCTATAAACAAGTTAAAGAATTTTATACATAGACATATCTGCATATAAACGGCAAAGTTTCCTTTTATGATGGTTTGACCCATGGACACAATGCAGTCATGATACAAAACACCTTTCGACAAGGCATTCCAAGTTTTGAAGGTTAGGTTTGGAAACTCTATACAATCACTATAATGACATGCTTAAGAGATTCTCAGCATTATCCTTATCAACAAGGGAACTACATATAGACATCATGGTTTCTAAAGTAAAGGGCAAGGCAGTTTATTCATCAGGAAGTTGATGAGGCAATGGAAGTGCAAACTACCAACTAAACAGTACAGAAAATAAATAAATTACTAGTCATTTGTTCTATGGCAATCTAAGATGCATTTGGCAAATCATACGGACCAAAAGGATACTGACAGGCACTCCTTGCATAATACTTATAAGATCCTTCTCAACTCGGTGAACAAGCTCTGCCTGCAGAAATGAGTGCATGCAATCTTTAGCGTCCTGATTTACAGTGTGCTTTCATCAACATGGGAAACAAATATGGCTGAAAGGTGGTCAATTTCATATACACTCAAGACAGGCTCTCTGCGAAAACGTCGCCTGCGTGCATCCCTCAATGGAGGAGTAAGTCCATGCTTGTATTCAACTCCTAGAGCAGGATCATCTTCTTCTCTTAACATTATCATCTGTTCCAGTTTAAAATAATTACGAGGCCTGCAAATTAACAAGATATATACACAAATCTTCACTTTTACCTGACCAATATCAGCAGTTTTAACTAAAAAAGAATCATCATATGTCTTATATGACTCCACAACGGTTGGAAGATCCAAGAGGGATGCAGGAAACCGCTGGTTACCAATCATAAATGTGCCACTCCTTCCATCCTCTGTAAGAGGAAAATTACCATCAATCAAAAGGCAATAAGGATTAAGTAAAGTTCAGTTAACAATTGAAGACAAGTGTACTGTATTCTTCAAAATCAAGAGACCATTGCATTTTACTATTAGTGGAAAGAAGTGCATAAACTCACCGCACATAGACAGTGTTAAATCCGAAGTTTGTTAGTCAACATTTGAAGGTTATAATTGCAAAGGTTGTCTAGTACGAGCCTGACATGCCATGATTAAAGGGCTGAGCTCTTCAGAGTCAGATATTTACTGAATCCAAGTTTCCTTTTTATTACCAATACTGACTGGTTTCATGGTTTTGTACAGATAATATCATAAGATAAGTTAAGCATATCTGGGTCAAGACATGCAATGGCAGTAACTTGCAAAGGGGAATATGGACACAAACATCAATTAAGTGAGATCTTGAGATTGGTCTCATCTCATCCGCAGGTAAGAACCCAGAATTTAACAACTGTTAAGCTACAAAGAAATTATGCAGGCGTAAAGTTTCGTGTTACAATGATACTCCGGTTCTCTATTAATCTGCATCAGCAAGCACGCTAATTTGTACTATATTTTTAACGAGAAAGTTACAACTGACAATTCTGCTATCAACATATTCGAACCTACTCTACTTATCACTGCAAATTTAGGGCATCGATAAGTACAGCAGCCTTAATCATAGATCCGTAGTTCTACTGCTCTGCACCAATTTCCCGCGGAAACGGGAAGTAGAATTCGCGGGACGAGGAGGAAGAGAGGCGGAGGGCACCTGAGAAGGAGAGGTCGAGGGAGGCGTCGTCGGGGTTGGAGGATGAGCCGGCGGCAGATTCGTTCATAAGACGCTCGATCTGCTCCGCCACGGATGGGGGCACGCGGAGGATGAACTGCTCGTCCATGGGAATTGCACCGCCGGGAATCGAACTCTATACAAGATTCCAACACGCGGCGAGTTCGAAGGATAGCTACCCCTTCCCCTTTCCTTGTTTGTCCCGGAGAGTTCCCCCTCATCCGCTTCATTTGCTTTGCCGGCTCCGGCCTCTGGCGGATAGGACGCTGAACGGTAGGTCCGGTGGACTTACAACATCCTACTCCCTCCGTTCCAAAATAAATGACCCAATTTTATACTAATTTTAGTATAAAGTTGAGTCATCTATTTTGGAACGAAGGAAGTATTTTTTTAAATAGAAATGGACTGTACTAACTGATGAGCGTTCGGCTTTTAGGGGTAGCGCCGAATGATCTGCCATTTGTTTGATTGCCATCAACGAACGCGATCACCTAAACAATATGCGTCGTACATGCTGTGAAAAGCAATCGCACGTGGGTGTGCAATACATGTCGCGAAAAAGATGGGTGTTCCAAATTTTGAACCCACACCTCCTAAGTTCTAAACATGGCCCAACAACCAACTCACCATGAAGGAACTGATGTCTAGTAACAAAAAATTAACCTTTTGGCCCATTTTTAAAGTCTTTTTCTGGATTTTTTGTGGGCAATGCTACTTCTTGAGCACTGCGTTGGTTTCCTTTAAAGAGAAAAGGGTGATGCAGTAAAGTAGCGTAAGTATTTCCCCGCTTTGAGAACCAGTATCAATCCAAGAGAGACCACGCTCAAGTCCCACGCACCTACACAAACAAATAAGAACCTTGCAACCAACGCGATAAAGGGGTTGTCAATCCCTTCACGGCCACTTGCAACAGTGAGATCTGATAGAGATGATAAAATAACATTTTTAGTATTTTTATGATAAAGACTAAAAGTAAAGAAAGCAAAATAAACGGTAATAGAAATAACTTGTTGACGGGAGATTAATATGATGGAAAATAGACCTGGGGGCCATAGGTTTCACTAGTGGCTTCTCTCAAGAGCATAAGTATTACGATGGGTAAACAAATTACTGTCGAGCAATTGATAGAATCGAGCATAGTTATGAGAATATCTAGGTATGATCATGTATATAGGCATCACGTCCGTGACAAGTAGACCGACTCCTGCCTGCATCTACTACTATTACTCCACACATCGACCGCTATCCAGTATGCATCTAGAGTATTAAGTTCATAAGAACGGAGTAACGCTTTAAGCAAGATGACATGTAGAGGGATAAACTCATGCAATATGATATAAACCCCATCTTTTTATCTTAGATGACAACAATACAATACGTGTTGTTTCCCCTTCTGTCACTGGGATCGAGCACCGCAAGGTTGAACCTAAAGCTAAGCACTTCTCCCATTGAAAGAAAGATCAATCTAGTAGGCCAAACCAAACAGATAATTCGAAGAGACTTGCAAAGATAACCAATCATACATAAAAGAATTCAGAGGAGATTCAACTATTGTTCATAGATAATCTTGATCATAAATCCACAATTCATCGGATCTCGACAAACACACCGCAAAAGAAGATTACATCGAATAGATCTCCAAGAGAATCGAGGAGAACTTTGTATTGAGATTCAAAGAGAGAGAAGAAGCCATCTAGCTAATAACTATGGACCCGAAGGTCTTAGGTAAACTACTCACACAAAGACGGAGAGGCTATGGTGTTGATGTAGAAGCCCTCTATGATCGATGCCCCCTCCGAAAGGCCTAAAAGGCCCCAAGATGGGATCTCACGTGCGGAAGGTTGCGGTGGTGGAAATAGGGTTTTTGCTCCGTCTCTGATGTTTTCGGGGTACGTAGGTATATATAGGAGGAAGAAGTAGGTCGGTGGAGCTATGAGGGGCCCACGAGGGTGGAGGGCGCACCCAGGGGTAGGCGTGCCCCCCTGCCTCGTGGCCTCCTCGTTGATTGCTTGACGTCCACTCCAAGTCCTCTGGATCATGTTTGTGCCAAAAATCACGTTTCCAAAGGTTTCATTCCGTTTGGACTCCGTTTGGTATTCCTTTTCTGCGAAACACTGAAATAGGCAAAAAAACAGCAATCTGGGCTGGGCCTCCGGTTAATAGGTTAGTCCCAAAAATAATATAAAAGTGTATCATAAAGCCCATTAAACGTCCAAAACAGAATATATAATAGCATGGAACAATAAAAAATTATAGATACATTGGAGACGTATCAAGCATCCCCAAGCTTAATTCCTGCTCGTCCTCGAGTAGATAAATGATAAAAACAGAATTTTTGATGTGGAATGCTACTTAGCATAATTTTCAATGTAATTCTCTTAATTGTGGCATGAATATTCAGATCCGAAAGATTCAAGATAAAATTTTAATATTGACCTAAAAATAATAATACTTCAAGCATACTAACAAAGCAATCACGTCTTCTCGAAATAACATGGCCAAAGAAAGTTATCCCTACAAAATTATGTAGTCTGGCTATGCTTTATCTTCATCACACAAAGTATTTAATCATGCACAACCCCGATGACAAGCCAAGCAATTGTTTTATACTTTTGATGTTCTCAAACTTTTTCAATCTTCACGCAATACATGAGCGTGAGCCATGGACATAGCACTATATGTGGAATAAAAAGGTGGTTGTGGAGAAGACAAAAAAGAAGAAGATAGTCTCACATCAACTAGGCGTATCAATGGGCTATGGAGATGCCCATCAATAGATATCAATGTGAGTGAGTAGAGATTGCCATGCAACGGATGCACTAGAGCTATAAGTGTATGAAAGCTCAACAATAGAAACTAAGTGGGTGTGCATCCAACTCTCTTGCTCACGAAGACCTAGGGCATTTTGAGGAAGCCCATCATTGGAATATACAAGCCAAGTTCTATAATGTAAGATTCCCACTAGTATATGAAAGTGACAACATAGGAGACTCTCTATCATGAAGATCATGGTGATACTTTGAAGCACAAGTGTGGTAAAAGGATAGTAACATTGTCCCTTCTCTCTTTTTCTCTCATTTTTTTATTTGGGCCTTTTCTCTTTTTCTTTATGGCCTCTTTTTTTCGTCCGCAGTCTCATCCCGACTTGTGAGGGAATCATAGTCTCCATCATCCTTTCCTCACTGGGACAATGCTCTAATAATGATGATCATCACACTTTTATTTACTTACAACTCAAGCATTACAACTCAATACTTAGAACAAAAATATGACTCTACGTGAATGCCTCCGGCGGAGTACCGAGATATGAAATGAATCAAGAGTGACATGTATGAAAATTATGAACGGTGGCTTTGCCACAAATACGATGTCAACTACATGATCATGCAAAGCAATATAACAATGATGGAACTTGTCATAGTAAACGGAACGGTGGTAAGTTGCATGGCAATATATCTCGAAATGGCTATGGAAATGCCATAATAGGTAGGTATGGTGGCTGTTTTGAGGAAGGTAATGGTGGGTGTATTGTACCGGCGAAAGTTGCGCGATACTAGAGAGGGTGGCAATGGTGGAAGGGTGAGAGTGCGTATAATCCATGGACTCAACATTAGTCATAAAGAACTCACATACTTATTGCAAAAATCTATTAGTTATCGAAACAAAGTACTACGCGCATGCTCCTAGGGGGATAGATTGGTAGGAAAAGACCATCGCTCGTCCCCGACCGCCACTCATAAGGAAGACAATCAATAAATAAATCATGCTCCGACTTCATCACATAACGGTTCACCATACGTGCATGCCACAGGAATCACAAACTTTAACACAAGTATTTCTCAAATTCACAACTACCCAATTAGCATGACTCTAATATCACCATCTTCATATCTCAAACTTCTCCTAGTATCAAACTTCTCCTAGTATTCAACGCACTTATAAGAAAGTTTTTACTAATCTTGGATGCATATCATATTAGGACTAATTTCACTATTTAAGCAAATTACCATGCTGTTTTGTAGGACTCTCAAAATAATATAAGTGAAGCATGAGAGAACAATAATTTCTATAAAATAAAGCCACCACTGTGCTCTAAAATATATAAGTGAAGCACTAGAGCAAAAACTATATAGCTCAAAAGATATAAGTGAAGCACATAGAGTATTCTAACAAATTCCGAATCATGTGTGTCTCTCTCAAAAGGTGTGGACAGCAAGGATGATTGTGGTAAACTAAAAAGCAAAGACTCATATCATACAAGACGCTCCAAGCAAAACACATATCATGTTGCGAATAAAAATATAGCTCCAACACTACAAAAAAAAGACACATCCGTGACAATTTGGGCCGAACGAAATTTTTTTCTGTCATACATATGACACTTCTATGATGATAATTGTGACAAAACCCGGTATCATCATAGATGTGGTGGGCTCCTACTTCTATGACAAAAATCATGACAGAAAATGGGCTTTTCGTCTGGCGGGCCGGAGACGCAGCTGCATGACATTCTTTGGGCCGTCCATGACGGAAAAACCATGGTAGAAGCGAGGGAGGAAAATTTCGGGAGTTCCTGCCACGGTGGGAGGTCGGGGCCGGCGATGCGCTGCTTTCTCGTGACACGCACAGCGTGTGTGCGAGGCATTGGCTCTAACTGAACCCGAGCGAGGCGTTGGGCTCTATCTGAACCCGAGCGATTGCACTGCAGGCTACGGGTTACTGAACCCGAGCGATCGATCGATGGCTATTAACTAAACCCGATCGAGCGATTCTTCGCCATCGCCGCTAATCAAGCCGATTGATGCTGCCTCTGGGATGAGCGAGTGGCGTTGCGGGGGGTTGGATGAATAGTGAGCGGTGGCGTTGCCTCTGGATGAACAGGACCCCGTGGTGTGGTGGAGGGCTGGATGAACAGTAGACGGTGGAGGGGTGCCCGTGGAGGGGTGGTTGAACAGGACCCCGTGGTGTGGAGGGCTGGATGAACAGTAGACGGTGGAGGGGTGCCCGTGGAGGGGTGGTTGAACATGACCCCGTGGTGTGGAGGGCTGGATGAGCGATGAGACGGTGAAGGGGTGGTTGAGCGATGGCGGTGGAGTAGCGCAGCGGTGGAGGCTGGATGAACAGGAGCCCGTGGAGGCTGAAGGAGGTCGACGGTAGCCCGTGGAGGCCGGAGGAGGTCGACGGTGGAGATGAACAATATCCCGTGGAGTCCTGCTTTTGCGACGCCACACCCTCCCGATGAACAGGACCCCCGTTTCGACCGTAGCGCTCCAACACAAGTCCGTTTCGTCCGTTTTGCGGTACGCCACACCCCTACCGATCAACAGGACCCCCATTTCGACCGTAGGAGGTCCGTTTCGTCCGTTTTGCGGTATGCCACACCCCTCCCGATCAACAGGACACCCGTTACGACCGTAGTAGGTCCGTTTTCTCCGTTTTGCGGTACGCCACACCCCTCCCTATCAACAGGACCCCGTTCCGAACGTAGGAGGTCCATTTCCTCCGTTGTGCGGTACGCCAGGCCTCGTTTCCATCACCTGTTCCGTCCAAGCCCTCCCGATGAACATGACCACGCATTCCGTTCCGACCCAGCCGGTTGGCTCCCACGCGTTCTGTTGCCTCCCGATGAACACGACGCATTCCGTTGCCTCCTCATGAACATGACGCACTCCGTTGCCTCCCCATGAACACGACGACGACGCTGTTTCTCTGTTCCGACCCAGCCATGTACACGAGCCCTGGCCATACGTATGCGCGAGTAGGCGTTCGAGACCCGCCCAGTATGTACACATACGTGGCGTATTTTCTTTCTTGCACCACAGCGCTGCGTACGTGTACATGCTACGTCGCGGCGCCTCTACTACGCGTCGCGGCGCCTCTACAACGACCGGTATGTACGTACACGTTCGCGACCAGAATGACAACGCTTCGTGCGCTTCGACCCAGGTGGGTCCGGTATCGGGCACTTCCTTGCGTGCGAAGATGTAGCTGGTGGGTCCCAGCAATGTCGGGGAGAATCGTTTTTGCCGGACGCACTTCCTTGCGTGCGAAGATGTAGCCGGTGGGTCCCAGCAGTCGGGGCGAATCATTTTTTGCGGACGCACTTCCTTGCGTCGAAGATGTAGCTGGTGGGTCCCAGCATCGGGGAGAATCGTTTTTTGCGGACGCACTTCCTTGCGTGCGTAGATGTAGCCGGTGGGTCCCAGCAGTCAGGGGGGCGAATCGTTTTTTTTTTGCCCGGACGCACTTCCTTCCGTGCGAAGATGTAGCTGGTGGGTCCCAGCAGTCAGGGGGGCGAATCGTTTTGGTTTTTTTTTTCGGACGCACTTCCTTGCGTGCGAAGGTGTAGCTGCTGAGTCCCAGCGGTCGAGAAGCGAATCGTTTTTTTGCCCGGACGCACTTCCTTGCGTGCGAAGATGAAGCAGGTGGGTCCCAGTAGTGAGGGGAAACGTTTTTTCCGTGAAATACAGTGGCCCGTCTGGTGGGTCCCAGCTGGCAGGTGGAGGAATCATTATTTTCCGTGTAATAAGGAGGCACTTCCTTGCTGCGACCATGGACCCAGCTGCCAGCCTCTCCACGTGCAGTCCACGTCCGATGGAAGCCATTCCTTGACCACGTTGACCATGCCGCGCCGAGAGCACCAGGGCGGTGGACGACGGCGAGGCCTAGGAAGGGGACGACGCGGAGCCGGGGAAGACGCGACAGTGGATGCCCACGCGTAGAGGAGTATGAGGGTTCACTCGTTCGGCTGCGGTGTGAGGCTGCTGTCGGCGCAGAATAACAGGGGGTGTGGGTGCATAGAGGGATGGCCTGACCAGCGGTGAGAGTAGTAGGGGGCGGTGAGGCCTCCGCGGCATCACAGCCGGTCACGGGCTGCAGGAGCAGGCGGCACGACCGGCGCTGCTTGGGGCGGCTGGAGCAAGAAGACCAGAGGTTGAAGAAGCACTACGGCCATTGGATGGACATCATACAGTCACTGGAGCTAGAATTGTTCATATATTGACAAAAGTTGACAAAGGCATCCGTCCCAGTCAACTTAGTAGCACCACAAGTCAGCCTCCCACCAAGGTGGGTCCCAGCTAGCAGAGGGGTATTCATTTTTTTTGTGCGTAATTAGGAGGCACTTCCGGTGGGTCCGAGCTGACAGCGGGGGGAACGTTTTATTCACGAAATACGGTGGCCCGTCCTGTGGGTCCCAACAGTCAGGGGCAAACGTTTTTCTCGCGAAATACTGGTGGCCCGTCCGGTGGGTCCCTGCTGTCAGGTGCAGGAATAATTATTTCCCGCGTGATAAGGAGGTACTTCCTTGCGGCTGCCGTGGACCTAGCTGTCAGCCTCTCCACGTACAGTACTCTTCCGATGGAAGTCGGTCATTGACCACATTGACCACGCCGTGCCGAGAGCACCACGGCGGTGGACGACGGCGAGGCCTAGGAAGGGGACGACGCGGAGCCGGGGAAGACGCGGCAGTGGAAGCCCGCACGGAGAGGAGTACGAGGGTTCACTGGTTCGGCTGCGGTGTGAGGCTGCCGTCGCCGCAGAATAACAGGGGGTGTGGGTAAGTAGAGGGATGCCCTGGCCAGCGGTGGGAGTAGTTGTTAGGGAACGTAGCAGAAATTCAAAATTTTCTACGCATCACCAAGATCAATCTATGGAGATTCTAGCAACAAGAGGAAGGAGAGTGCATCTACATACCCTTGTAGATCGCTAAGCGGAAGCGTTCAAGTGAACGGGGTTGATGGAGTCGTACTCGTCGTGATTCAAATCACCGATGATCCTAGTGCCGAACGGACGGCACCTCCGCGTTCAACACACGTACAGCCCGGTGACGTCTCCCATGCCTTGATCCAGCAAGGAGAGAGGGAGAGGTTGAGGAAGACTCCATCCAACAGCAGCACAACGGTGTGGTGGTGGTGGAGGAGCGTGGCAATCCCGCAGGGCTTCGCCAAGCACCAAGGGAGAAGAGGAGGAGGAGGCAGGCTGCGCTGGAGAGGAGAGGCTCTCGTGTCTTATGGGCAGCCCCTTGGCCTCATATATATAGGGGAAGGGGAGGAGGGTGCGCCTCTAGGGTTCCCACCCCTGAGGGGCGGCAGCCCCAAAACCCATCTATGGGTGGCGGCCACAAGGGGAGGAGAGGGAGGCGCAGGAGTATGGGCCTTAGGGCCCATCTCGCCCTTAGGGTTTGCCCCTCTCCCTTCTAGCCGCATGGGCCATGGTGGGAGGCGTCCTAGCCCACCTAGGGGCTGGTGCCCTCTCATACTTGGCCCATGTATGCCTCTGGAGCATGTGGCCCCACTTGGTGGACCCCAGGACCCTTCCGGTGGTCCCGGTACGTTACCGGAAAAACCCGAAACTTTTCCGGTGACCAAAACAGAACTTCCCATATATAAATCTTTACCTCCGGACCATTCCGGAACTCCTCGTGACGTCCGGGATCTCATCCGGGACTCCGAACAACATTCGGTAACCACATACAAACTTCCTTTATAACCCTAGCGTCATTGAACCTTAAGTGTAGACCCTACGGGTTCGGAGACATGTAGACATGACCGAGACGTTCTCCGGTCAATAACCAACAGCGGGATCTGGATACCCATGTTGGCTCCCACATGTTCCACGATGATCTCATCGGATGAACCACGATGTCAAGGACTCAATCGATCCCGTATACAATTCCCTTTGTCTAGCGGTATTGTACTTGCCCGAGATTCGATCGTCGGTATACCGATACCTTGTTCAATCTCGTTACCGGCAAGTCTCTTTACTCGTTCGTAACACATCATCCCGTGATCATCCCCTTGGTCACATTGTGCACATTATGATGATGTCCTACCGAGTGGGCCCAGAGATACCTCTCCGTCACACGGAGTGACAAATCCCAGTCTTGATTCGTGCCAAGCCAACAGACACTTTCGGAGATACCGTAGTGCACCTTTATAGCCACCCAGTTACGTTGTGACGTTTGGTACACCCAAAGCATTCCTACGGTATCCGGGAGTTGCACAATCTCATGGTCTAAGGAAAAGATACTTGACATTAGAAAAGCTTTAGCATACGAACTACGATCTGTGCTAGGCTTAGGATTGGGTCTTGTCCATCACATCATTCTCCTAATGATGTGATACCGTTATCAACGACATCAATGTCCATGGTCGTGAAACCGTAACCATCTGTTGATCAACGAGCTAGTCAACTAGAGGCTTACTAGGGACATGGTGTTGTCTATGTATCCACACATGTATTTGAGTTTCCTATCAATACAATTATAGCATGGATAATAAACGATTATCGTGAACAAGGAAATATAATAATAACTAATTTATTATTGCCTCTAGGGCATATTTCCAACAGTCTCCCACTTGCACTAGAGTCAATAATCTAGTTCACATCGTCATGTGATTAACACTGATATGTCACATCGCCATGTGTCCAACACCCAAGAGTTTACTAGTGTCTGTAAACTAGTTCACATCATCATGTGATTTAGACTCAATGAGTTACGAGGTTTGATCATGTTTTGCTTGTGAGAGAGGTTTTAGTCAACGGGTTTTAGTCAACGGGTCTGAACCTTTCAGATCCGTGTGTGCTTTGCAATTCTCTATGTCATATTGTAAATGCTGCTTCCACGCTCCACTTGGATCTATTCTAAATGGTTACTCCACTATACGTATCCGTTTTGCTACTCAGAGTCACTCGGATAGGTGTTAAAGCTTGCATCGACGTAACCCTTTACGCCGAACTCTTTATCACCTCCATAATCGAGAAACATGTCCTTATTTACTCCAAGGACAATTTTGATCATTGTCTAATGATCCATTCCTGGATCATTCTTGTACCCTCGACCGACTCATGGCAAGGCACACTTCCGGTGCGGTACACAACATAGCATACTATAGAGCCTATGTCTGAAGCATAGGGGACGACCTTCGCCCTTTCTCTCTTTTTCTGCCGTGGTCGAGCTTTTAACTCTTAACTTCATACCTTACAACTCAGGCAAGAACTCCTTCTTTGATTGATCCATCTTGAACACTTTCAAGATTATGTCAAGGTATGTGCTCATTTGAAAGTATTATTAAACATTTTGATCTATCTTATAGATCTTGATGCTCAATGTTCAAGTAGCTTAATCCAGGTTTTCCATTGAAAAATACTTTTCAAATAATCCTATATGCTTTCCAGAAATTCTACATCATTTCTGATCATCAATATGTCAACAACATATACTCATCAGAAATTTTATAGTGTTCCCACTCACTTCTTTGGAAATACAAGTTTCTCATAAACTTTGTATAAACCCAAAATCTTTGATCATCTCATCAAAGAGCACATTCCAACTCCGAGATGCTTACTCCAGTCCTTAGAAAGGATCGCTGGAGCCAAAGCATACCTTTTAGCATCCTTAGGATCGACAAAACTTTCTCGATTGTATCACATACAACCTTTCCTTACGAAAACTGGTAAGGAAACTCATTTTGACATCCATCTGCCAGATTTCATAAATGCAGCTTATGCTAACATGATTCCGACGGACTTAAGCGTCGCTACGGATGAGAAAAACTCATCGTAGTCAACTCCTTGAACTTGTGAAAAACTCTTCGCCACAAGTCGAGCTTCATAGAAGGTGACATTACCGTCACGTCCGTCTTCTTCTTAAAGATCCATTTATTGCAATGGCTTGCCAATCATCGGGCAAGTCCACCAAAGTCCATGCTTTGTTATGATACATGGATCCTATCTCGGATTTCATGGCTTCTAACCATTTGTCGGAATTTGGGCCCACCATCGCTTCCCCATAGCTCGTAGGTTTATCAAGACAGGATCACCGTACCACTCTGAAGCAGTACGCGTCCTTGTCGTCCTACGAGGTTCGGTAGTGACTTGATCCGAAACTTCATGATTACTGTCATAAGCTTCTACTTCAATTGGTGTAGGTGCCACGGGAACAACTTCCTGTGCACTGCTACACACTAGTTGAAGTGACGGTTCAATAACCTCATCAAGTCTCCACCATCCTCCCACTCAACTTTTTGAGACGAACTTTTCCTCGAGAAAGGACCCGATTCAAGAAACAATCCCTATTGCTTCCGGATCTGAATTGGGAGGTATACCCAACTGTTTTGGGTGTCCTATGAAGATGCATTTTGTCCGCTTTGGGTTCGAGCTTATCAACCTGAAACTTTTTCACATAAGCGTCGCAGCCCCAAACCTTTAAGAGATGACAGCTTAGGTTTCTCTAAACCATAGTTCATACGATGTCATCTCAACGGAATTACGTGGTGCCCTATTAAAGTGAGTGCGGTTGTCTCTAATGCCTAACCCATGAATGATAGTGGAAATTCGATAAGAGACATCATGGTACGCACCATATCCAATAAGGTGCAACTATGATGTTCGGACACACCATCACACTATGGTGTTCCAGGTGGTATTAATTGTGAAACAATTTGCACAATGTCTTAATTGTGTGCCAAAACTCGTAACTCAGATATTCATCTCTATGATCATATCATAGACATTCTATCCTCTTGTCACGAAGATCTTAAACTTCACTCTGAAATTACTTGAACCATTCAATAATTCAGATTTGTGTTTCATCAAGTAAATATACTCAACATCTACTCGAATCATCTGTGAAGTCGAACATAACGATATTCACCGCATGCCTCGGCACTCATTGGACTGCACACATCAAAATGTGTTACTTCAACAAGTTGCTATCTTGTTCCATCTTCTTGAAACCGAGGCTTTTCAGGTCATCTCGCCCATGTGGTATGATCTGCATATCTCAAGTGATTCTAAATCAAGTGAGTCCAAACGATCCATCCTGCATGGAGTTTCATCATGCGTCTACACCAATAGACATGGTTCGCATGTCTCAAACTTTTCAAAAAGCAGGTGAGTCAAAAGATCCATCAACATGGAGCTTCTTCATGCGTTTATACCAATATGACTTACATGGCGATTGCCACAAGTAAGTGGTACTATCATTACTATCTTATATCTTTTGGCATGAAAATGTGTATCACTACGATCGAGATTCAATAAACCATTTATTTAGGTGCAAGACCATCAAGGTATTATTCAAATAAATAGAGTAACCATTATTCTCCTTAAATGAATAACCGTATTACGATAGACATAATCCAATCATGTCTATGCTCAACGCAAACACCAAATGATAATTATTCTGGTTTAATACTAATCTTGATGGTAGAGGGAGCGTGCGATGTTTGATCACATCAAAATTGGAAACACTTCCAACACATATCGTCAGCTCTCCTTTAGCTAGTCTCCGCTTATTCCGTAGCCTTTTATTTCGAAAGTTACTAACACTTAGTAACCGAACCGGTATCTAACACCCTGGTGCTACTAGGAGTACTAGTAAAGTACACATTAACATAGTGTATATCCAATATACTTCTATCGACCTTGCCAGCCTTCTCATCTACCAAGTATCTAGGGTAATGCTGCTCCAGTGGCTGTTCCCCTTATTACAGAAGCACTTAGTCTCGGGTTTGGGTTTAACCTTGGGTTTCTTCACTAGAGCAGCATCGATTTGCCGTTTCATGAAGTATCCCTTCTTGCCCTTGCCCTTCTTGAAACTAGTGGTTTCACCAACCATCAACAATTGATGCTCCTTCTTGATTTCTACTTTCGCGGTGTCAAACATCGTGAATACCTCAAGGATCATCATATCTATCCCGGATATGTTATAGTTCATCACGAAGCTCTAGCAGCTTGGTGGCAATGACTTTGGAGAAACATCACTATCTCATCTGGAAGATCAACTCCCACTTGATTCAAGTGATTGTTGCACTCAGACAATCTGAGCACAAGCTCAACGATTGAGCTTTTCTCCGTTAGTTTGCAGGCTAAGAAAATTGTCGGAGGTCTTGTACCTCTTGACGTGGGCACGAGCCTGAAATCCCAATTTCAGCCCTCGAAACATCTCATATGTTCCGCGACGTTTCGAAAACGTCTTTCGTGCCTCTACTCTAAACCGTTCAACTGAACTATCACACTGAGCGGTGCATTAAGGACATAAGCTTTCTACTGATCGCATAATTGCTACTTTCAACTTTCAACTATATTTTCTCTAGGAACATATCTAAACAGTGGAACTAAAGCGCGAGCTTACGACATAATTTGCAAAAAGGTCTTTTGACTATGTTCAAGATAATTAAGTTCATCTTATGAACTCCCACTCAGATAGACATCCCTCTGGTCATCTAAGTGATTACATGATCCGAGTCAACTAAGCCGTGTCCGATCATCACGTGAGACGGACTAGTCGACTCGGTGAACATCTTCATGTTGATCGTATCTACTATACGACTCATGCTCGACCTTTCGGTCTCTGTGTTCCCGAGGCCATGTCCGTACATGCTAGGCTCGTCAAGTTAACCCCAAGTGTTTTTTTGTGTAAATCTGTCTTACACCCGTTGTATGTGAACGTAAGAATCCATCACACCCGATCATCACGTGGTGCTTAGAAGCGACGAACTGTAGCAACGGTGCACAGTCGGGGGAGAACACTTCTTGAAATTTGTGTAAGGGATCATCTTATTTACTACCGTCGTTCTAAGTAAACAAGATGCATAAACATAATAAACATCACATGCAATTATATAGTAGTGACATGATATGGCCAATATCATATTGCTCCTTTTGATCTCCATCTTCGGGCTCCATGATCATCATTGTCACCGGCATGACACCATGATCTCCATCATCATGATCTCCATCATCGTGTCTCCATGAAGTTGTCTCGCCAACTTATTACTTCTACTACTATGGCTACCGGTTAGCAATAAAGTAAAGTAATTACATGGCGTTGTTCAATGACACGCAGGTCATACAATAAATAAAGACAACTCCTATGGCTCCTGCCGGTTGTCATACTCATCGACATGCAAGTCGTGAATCCTATTACAAGAACATGATCAATCTCATACATCACATATCATTCATCACATTCTTCTTGGCCATATCACATCACATAGCATACCCTGCAAAAACAAGTTAGACGTCCTCTAATTGTTGTTTGCATGTTTCTGATGGCTGCTATGGGTTTCTAGCAAGAACGTTTCTTACCTACATAAAACCACAACGTGATATGCCAATTGCTATTTACCCTTCATAAGGACCCTTTTCATCGAATCCGTTCCGACTAAAGTGGGAGAGGCGGCACCCGCTAGCCACCTTATGCACCAAGTGCATGTCGACCGGTGGAATCTGCCTCACGTGAAGATTACGTGTAAGGTCGGTCCGGCCGCTTCATCCCACAATACCGTCGAAACAAGATTGGACTAGTAACGGTAAGCATATTGAACAACATCAACGCCCACAACTACTTTGTGTTCTACTCGTGCAAAGAATCTACTTAATAGACCTAGCTCATGATGCCACCGTTGGGGAACGTGGCGAAATTCAAAATTTTCTACGCATCACCAAGATCAATCTATGGAGATTCTAGCAACAAGAGGAAGGAGAGTGCATCTACATACCCTTGTAGATCGCTAAGCGGAAGCGTTCAAGTGAACGGGGTTGATGGAGTCGTACTCGTCGTGATTCAAATCACCGATGATCCTAGTGCCGAACGGACGGCACCTCCGCGTTCAACACACGTACAACCCGGTGACGTCTCCCATGCCTTGATCCAGCAAGGAAAGAGGGAGAGGTTGAGGAAGACTCCATCCAACAGCAGCACAACGGTGTGGTGGTGGTGGAGGAGCGTGGCCATCCCGCAGGGCTTCGCCAAGCACCAAGGGAGAAGAGGAGGAGGAGAGGCAGGGCTGCGCCTGGAGAGGGAGAGGCTCTCGTGTCTTATGGGCAGCCCCCTTGGCCTCATATATATAGGGGAAGGGGAGGAGGGTGCGCCCCCTCTAGGGTTCCCACCCCTAGAGGGGCGGCAGCCCCCAAAACCCATCTATGGGTGGCGGCCACAAGGGGGAGGAGAGGCGCGGGGAGTATGGGCCTTAGGGCCCATCTCGCCCTTAGGGTTTGCCCTCTCCCCTTCTAGCCGCATGGGCCATGCTGGGAGGCGCCCTAGCCCACCTAGGGGCTGGTGCCCTCTCATACTTGGCCCATGTATGCCTCTGGAGCATGTGGCCCCACTTGGTGGACCCCCGGGACCCTCCCGGTGGTCTCGGTACGTTACCGGAAAAACCCGAAACTTTTCCGGTGACCAAAACAGAACTTCCCATATATAAATCTTTACCTCCGGACCATTCCGGAACTCCTCGTGACGTCCGGGATCTCGTCTGGGACTCTGAACAACATTCGGTAACCACATACAAACTTCCTTTATAACCCTAAGCGTCATCGAACCTTAAGTGTGTAGACCCTACGGGTTCGGGAGACATGTAGACATGACCGAGACGTTCTCCGTCAATAACCAACAGCGGGATCTGGATACCCATGTTGGCTCCCACATGTTCCACGATGATCTCATCGGATGAACCACGATGTCAAGGACTCAATCGATCCCGTATACAATTCCCTTTGTCTAGCGGTATTGTACTTGCCGAGATTCGATCGTCGGTATACCGATACCTTGTTCAATCTCGTTACCGGTAAGTCTCTTTACTCGTTCCGTAACACATCATCCCGTGATCAACCCCTTGATCACATTGTGCACATTATGATGATGTCCTACCGAGTGGGCCCAGAGATACCTCTCCGTCTGCGGAGTGACAAATCCGATCTCGATTCGTACAACCCAATGTACACTTTCGGAGATACCAGAAGTGCACCTTTATAGCCACCCGATTCGTTGTGACGCTTGGTACACCCAAAGCATTCCTACGGTATCCGGAGTTGCACAATCTCATGGTCTAAGGAAAAGATACTTGACATTAGAAAAGCTTTAGCATACTGAACTACACGATCTGTGCTAGGCTTAGGATTGGGTCTTGTCCATCACATCATTCTCCTAATGATGTGATCCCGTTATCAACGACATCCAATGTCCATGGTCAGGAAACCGTAACCATCTGTTGATCAACGAGCTAGTCAACTAGAGGCTTACTAGGGACACGGTGTTGTCTATGTATCCACACATGTATTTGAGTTTCCTATCAATACAATTATAGCATGGATAATAAACGATTATCGTGAACAAGGAAATATAATAATAACTAATTTATTATTGCCTCTAGGGCATATTTCCAACAGTAGTAGGGGGCGTTGAGGTTCACGCAAAGACACCGGCCACGGGAGGCGGAGCGGTCCCGCGGCCGCTTTGGTGGCTGGAGCAAGAAGATCAGAGATTGAAGAAACACGACGGCCGTTGGATTGACATCCAATGGTTACGTCTGCTAGAATAGTTTGTTGACATATATAATAACTAAAAACATCTTGCATACGTGTCAACTAAATAGGCCCACAAGTCAGACCACTCCCTCTTTTTTTAATAATTTATATATAGCTCATGGCAACTTCTTATGCAATTTATTGCAGTCATTTTTAGTTGGCTGGCCAATTTCGCATATTTCGTGGGTTCCAAACTATTTTTAATACCGAAATGTCGAGCCAGATTTAAAGTACTTTGAAGATATATTTAAATTAGGTTAATGCCCAAAGTGAAATAGGAATCTGAAAATGTGAAAAAAAATCAGAAATTATAAAGTAATTGCCAATTTGTCATCTGTTTTTATATTTACAACTCATTTCATATTACTTTCAAGATTTGCAGGCGTCTTGAAAGAGTTGCAGCCCATCAGGGCGTAGAAAAATAAATAGGCCTGGATTGGGTATTCTTCAGAAAAAATAAACTGGGCTCATTTTCACAAAGAAAAAATAGCTGGGTTGGTCACATGGTGAACATAAAATATAAGCCTGGGCTAGACGGGCGACAGACCAGTTCAAACCCTGCTTCGTCTCAACAATACCAAAAAAAAAAAATTACTGCTCGAGTAGCTACATCCCAGGTGTCAGCCGATCTTGTGCTGTTCTCTTGTCTATTGACTATATACGCTCATAATGTCGTGGGTCCCAGATGTCAGGAAAACACTAGGAGGAAGCATTTTATTTTTCCATACGCTGATGTGGTGGGCCCCTACTGTCATCCTCTTCACGTACTTCTGCCGATTCCTGTTGTTTGTTGACCATATTGACAACACGAGAGGGCGGCGCTGCGGCGAGTGCACCAAAGCGCGTGGAGGACGTCGGCGTTAACGATTTAGGAGATAGTGGGGCGGCGATGCGTGCGCTGAGGCGCAGCCAGCCGTGGGAGGCGGAAGCGGCCCACGGCCGCTGGTTTGGTTTTTGGCCGGAGGAAGACAGGATCAAGAAACACGAGAAATCAGAAGCAGCAGGAGTACTTAACAACCTTAATCAAACCAGCGGGGAACTTAACAACCAAAGTCGAAAGCAGTATGAGTACTTATAAAGGTTCAACTGCATAAAGCACGCCTCGAACGAGTGCTACTTTGCCTCTGATTAACCAAGGGTGAGGCCGCCAAGCCCCAGGACAAGGCCCAGGCGCCACCCCGCGCATCCACAACCTTCTGAAAGCGGCTTCATCTCGCAATGTGGTCAATAAATAGGATATTCGCTTTAGAGCCATGGAAAAGCATGAACATAATCTTCTGTCCAATTCTCCAAGATGGACGGGCCTTCATTATTTGAGACCACCCATGAATAAGTATCTTTTCACCTCCAAGGGGAATTGAGTAGGTCGACATAAACATCATGTTGTGACCAAGCGCAAGTCTGACCCGACCATGGTCAGGCATCTCAGATAGGAACACTAGAACTCGGAAGTTCCTGTTTCAAGAAGATCACAGTTGTAAAACTGTGTATAAGCAATAGTTTATGAACAACATATATAACAGAAACCAGCTCGTATCATAAGTTTCTCGACACAGTTGGACCTGTTCAACGAGTGTAGCAAAGCACACATATCCGACGTGGCCTTCCACCATTTAAACGCCCACAAGGACCTCAAGACGATCAATAAAGTGTAGGAACTTGTGGATGTCGATCCACCAACTTCAAAGGTGCCATTAATAACAATCGAGTTATTACAGAGGAACAAACGAGCAGACAGCTTAACTCTGAAAAAACCTACACCTGCCACCGATTATAAGAAAATATTAGTTAGAAGTAGCATCTTCGTGAGAGATTCGTTGCTACTTCTAAAGTTAAATTGTGATTAGTTAGACAGAATAGGTGGATTAAGAAGTAATGGAGGCAACAAGCAAGAACCAAATACAAAACTAACATGGATGAACAATTGGAACGATGTCGGGGTGGCAGATCGCACTGAAGATGAGACCAGGTTCTGCTATTTCCATCAACATTCGTGCGCCAACTTTCAGTCCGTAACACTTGAGAAAGTTTATCCAAGTTCGCCATAAAAAGCAGCGATCTTCTTGGTTCATGAACCCAACTCGGAACTTATATCCATGGCTTGTCTTCACCGTGACCATTAAACTAGTGTATTCAGTTATGGCAAGGCCGGGCATCTTGAGTACATGTGTTCACAGAGCAAATAATACACTACAGGAAAAAATAATATGAGAACACAGCATGTTCAAAAAACCCCCACCCTCCCGGATAGAAAAGAGGATTCTAGGAACATACTGTGCGCGTTTCAAAATGCTGTGTTAGGATGAGAAGGAACAAGTGTGGCGTCTCGCCGAGGGCGCAGAAATCTATAGGGTACTCGCACTTTGGGCACTTCAAATGAAACACACTAGATTCAGTAGGAAGAAAAATGCATCAACGGCGGCGGCTGGCATCCTAGGATTACCTGCGACCAAGGGACTTGGATTTATTGGGGATGGATGAAGAATTCGTACCTGGTTCTCCATGAGAAAACCCTATGCAATCGCCGAGAGGGGTTTTCTCTGAACAAGCAGACGAGGGAGAAGGGGATTACGCCCGGTGAAATATTGCCGCTTCGTCGTCCATCGCTTAAAAGCCGGAAAGGGGGGGTTATGATTTGACGGCTCATTGGGCATTACTGTGGCGCTATGACCGGGGTGTGTCTACCGTGAAGTTGTGCACTCTAATTTGTGCATATGGCACGTGGACCCCATTGTCGGTTGCCCCACATATCAGCGAAAGGAAGTAGAAAGACAGGAGTAACTAGTTACACATAAATATATTTTTTGACAGAGATACTCCCTCCGTAAAGAAATATACAAATCTTTATATCACAGGCTCACCTTGCCGAGAAATATACTCCTCTCGCAACGCACGGGCATTATGGGGGTTCAAACGAGAATATAATACTCGAGATAGGCTCACATTTACGGACTTTGGGCCGCAGGCCGACCGCATGTTTGGGGGCCCATGTGTTCTACCTCAGCGCTTTTCATATTGCAAGCGATCGGTGCAGCACTGGTTTTAGATGTCGCCGCAAGGCTTAATACACAAAATTGAAAAAAGCACGGCATTTGTTGGAATGAAATCGAGCAGCGATTCCTAACCAGCAATCAGAGTTTCAATTCTATCTATGATATACCATGTGATATATAATTTTGTTGTACTACTTATACACACAGGACACTTGTTTCACCATGCCAGATTATTACATCAAAATCTCTCGGAGGTTAGATCAGTTCGGCGATTCGTCTGCTCATCAAGAATTTCAAAGTTGATTTGGACCAGCTCTCCTTGCCGAGAAAGTTCGATTTTGACATCATCCCCTACCGCAAGATATGATTTAGATTTGAACCTTGACCATCCTTTAGCATCAATCATCATGCGACCATCCTTTGTACTTACGGTATATTGAGCAGGTTCATTCACACCAAGGCTGCGCATGGTAAGAGAAACGTGGCATGATGCCCGGATTGTTGAACGACTCCCTCGTTGCTATAGGAACTCTCTGTTTGCAAACAAGAAGACATACCCAAACAGTTAGATCAACACGTTGAATCATGTGAAACAACATGGAAAGAAAAAGAACGAAGCACTTGGGCGGCCAATGCTTACCAAGAAGGTGGACATGTCGGTTTTGTAAGGACTTTGGTATATGAAGTGCAAACCGCAGCCCGATCATTGCCGGTGCAACTGCACGGGCCGGAGCAGATGCAAGTGCAAGTGTTGGTGCAGGTGCCGAAGACGCTGCTGCTGCCGGAGATGGTGCTCCTAGTAGAGCAGGTGCCGGTGTCAGAGCAGGTGCCGGTGTCGATGCCCGATCCTCCGGTAGATCATACTGATCCGCTGACGCGGTCGGTGCCCAATCCTCAGCTGGATCATACTGAGTTGCTGCCGCTGTCAGTGCTAGAGCACTGCCGGTGATCGATCTATGCGAGACATCAGCGATCGTGTCTGGTCTGCTATGATCAGCTTTCTAACTTGACTAGGATCCGTGACCATGATCCAGTTTTTTTCTTCATTTCTTTTAAACGCGAGAAGGACTAATTATGGCATTTTTGTTAAACCAAACTGCAGTTCATCATAGGGATTCAGCTTGTACTCAGACAACGGACTGATCCAATTTTTTCCAGTAATATAAGTGATGGACAGTGACTTCGTTACTGACACGACATAAGAAGTGAAACCTGCAAAAATAGCCATCATAGAGCAAACCAAACGGTTTATTCTGTGATGAATGTCACATGGCAAAACCTGCATATTAAATTTGCAGGAAAAGAAAGAAAACATGACATTAAATCAATAAGATTTAGACAGTAAATCAATAAGATTTACTTGATGTGACACAAGTGAATCCTTACCAGGAAATCACTATGTTGAAGTACTAAACAGAAGATTGATCGTCCAACTACGCGTGGCATGCAGGGGCCCCGCCTACTCCCACAAGCAGGACAGTCCAAAGGTCGTGACAAATCGTATGGACCGAACATCCATGGGACTGGAAATCCTGGTGGGTGCGATAAACCCTGCAATGCATACAGATATTGGAGTGTAACCATAATTGATAAACCGTCCTCACAAAAATATGATCTGGATACTTCAAAATATACAGACTGAATTGAGTGGACAGCATAGACCGTTCTCAGGACTGACCACACACCAAAAGCGGCAGTACTAATAAACAATACAGGGTTCACAAACACAAATCCAGTACTGAACAATAGTACTTACTACAAACAAGCAAAGTTGCACTAACTAAACTCTGCATACTATTTCTTGCCACCGACGTACGGGATGAAACCCGCATAACTAACTAGGCCATGGACTTCGTGTGAGATGTCTACATGCACCATCACCATCTTGTCAACCTTGGAGAACCTAACAGAGTGGTCTTTCCACTCATAAACATGATGATGAAGACAGGACGCATCAGATTTGTTGGGAAGCTTTACAAGAACCACACCCTTCAGAATCGAAGGCACAACCAGGAAATTGTTGTGGTCAAGTACAGCCTCGAGAACACGCCGACAACAATGCGACAGGAAAACACTAGTTCGTGACACGTGGCGACAAGGACATAGCAATTTGGATAGTTCAAAGAAGAGAACTCAAAGCATCGTGTCTTCCAGTTCACACGGCATGACTTTGAGAACTTCATCTCCACCGCGGACCTGGTTCTAATTCAAGCGAAACCATATTTTATTACTACCTCCGTTTAGAAATATAAGATGATTTTCGATATTATACTCCATATATGACTACATATACGCATTTAAATGAGTGAACAAAGACACTAGAACATGTCTTCAAAGGCATGAGAGCAGAGGGATTACATGCAATATCCATAACACAAGTTACTGAGGCAAATATACCCTCTTAAAAGGTAGCATTGATGTTCATAAAGTACTCCCTTCGTCCCAAAATTCTTGTCTTAGATTTGTCTAGATACGGATGTATCAAGTCACATTTTAGTATTAGATACATCCGTATCTAGACAAATCTAAGACAAGAAATTTGGGACAGAGGGAGTAGTTGAAAGCAATCTATAAGAAATCAGTGTCAACCTCTCGCATGTTTTGGTTAAAAGAGGAATTTAGAACCGTCATTTGGCACACTAAAATCACATGCAAGATCACCTAGAAAGTTGTACTACGAGTACTAGCACTGCGTGTTAGATGAAAAAACACGATCAAGATCGACAAAAAGATCGTCGACAAGAGACATTACCTGGACTTGCTTAATGAGGGATCCCAGAGAGGGGGGCTTGGACAGGGCGATGGCTTTGAGCTTGTCTGCGGTAGTCTCGGCGGGGTGCTTGCGCTTCTTCGTACCATGAGCCTTGACGGTTTTGGCCAGAGCCATAGACATCACGTCGGCCGGTGCTCTGGCGTCCATCCAAGAGAGGAAGCTGAGAGAGAAGAGTGAAAGAAGGAACGATATGAGGGAGAAGCGAAGCGAGTGGGGGTTTTCTTCAAGAGAGGAAGCTGAGAGAGAAGAGTGAAATGATGGATGCTTCGTCCGTCCAACTTCTTCACTGGAAAGGAGGGGGTTTTGTGATTTGACGGCTCATTGGGCATTACTGCGGCGCTTCGATCGGGGTAGTCTACCATCACTCTACTACAGTGTAATTTAGTGCATGGCTGGTGGACCCAGTGTGGCTGTCCCACACGCCGGGCGAAAGTGAGTAATTTAGTGCATTGCTGGAGGAGGATCCGCACGGTAGAGCGTGTCCACTGTTTTTCATTCTGAAGAAAAAAATGATTACATCAAGCGTTTCCACTCTTACGACGGAGGAGTGCGAAACACGGTAGCCACTTGAACATACACAGTGCTCCTACTACTAGGCATGTGCAGTGGTTCATACGTCAATACTACACAATCTTGTTGCTAGTGTAGTAATATATGACGATAACAAATGATGTTGTGCGCATGTCAACTACTCCTATATGTAACATAGTACCACTTTTTCGACTGTCAATGAGAATGAAAGGTGAGATCAATGTTAACAGAACTAGGTCCACAGCGCATGGAGAGTACGGTGCTACAGTACTCCATGAAACATGAACCATATGAAGCACGAATAGTGTTAGGCAGGGTGTATGAAGGGTGCACGGTATGGGAGCAAAAGTTCCCTTCTCGACCCACTTTTGGGTCCTCCTTGAGCTCACGGAGCTCCACGTCCTTAGCCCTGAGCTCCGCATCCTGGCATGGAGCTCCTATGTCAGGCGCCTCACCTCGGACTCCGTGATCTGCTGCGCCGCCATGGCACCAGGTAGAAGCAATGGGGAGAGGAAGCAAGAAAGGCGAAAGCGGCTAAAAAGGCGGGAAGGCGAAGGAGCGGGGAATCTTTTGATTTTCACCACGGTAAAACACCGGTCGTGACTTCTCACATTAGGGAGCAGTGGGTTTTACAGCGGAGTCATCATGACTAATCGCTGCCGCGCCTGCTCCGGTCAATCAAAAAATTTAAAATCCTGCCGCGCCTGCTCCCGTCAATCAAAAAATTAAAAATCCTGCCGCACCCAAACACCAGAGCAACGCCGCGGTGGATATTTAAATTTACATTCCGGCAAGTAGGTAAAGAAGGGGTGAAAAACAAATGTGGCGGCGGACTAGCTAATCGGTCGAACTAGGCCAACTAGCTAGCCACCATGCTTCACTGATGTACTCGGCGGGAAAGGTGGTCTTTCGTGATTTGACGACTCATTTACTTGCTTCGGCGCTACGACCGAGGAGGACCCAGAAAACGCGCGGTAGGGCGTCCCACGTTAGGAAGAATATATGCGTGCACCACCCGGGAGGACCCCGAAACCGCGCGGTAGGGTGTGACACGTCTCGGCACGGAGGAAAAATGTGCGTGTAAAAACATACTGTATCAGACGTAGTACCTATGGTTCGACCTCGGGACCCAGCCAGTCGGTCGAAAACACCCCACTAGCCACACAGCTTCATCATGCAAACGTGGCACGGAGGACAGATGTGCTTAGCTCCGTCTCGACCAGCCACAACGTCTCTTGTTCTAGGCGATTCTTCTATTTTCCAAGCTTTTTTTAGTTGTAATAACACCACGGCAAGCTAGCGCCGCTCTTCGTGTGTGCCCGTGCAAAGGTTAGACGATGGAGAGAAGAGAGATTGAGATCGCAGACACAGGACCCACCAAGAAGTGAGACAACGGTCATGCACGTGTTGACGAGGCACTCCCTCTACTCTTCTCAACGCAAGTAAATCTTGTATAAAATCAAGTTATGGGACAAAGCCAATAGCCGCTCGCTTTTTCGTGCTATCGACTTACGCTTTGTAGTCCAGTTGCCGATTCGAATCTCGTCTTTCAGATTTGTTAGTTTTAGGTCCAAATTTGATTAATGACAAGTGGGACCCCGTCATTGTTCCGATATTTCAGTGTAGGATGGTTTTTTGAACAAACACTTTGCGCGGTTAGACAAGTAACGACACGAGTTACACGTATTTTGCAAGTTTACAAACAAAATGACAAATGACATAGAATATCACATCCACCCACAGCTTAGATACTATGATGATACGAAGTTTTTACACCGTTGGAAGTGAGATCCAATGGCTTGGGAGTAGTCTTTGTAATTATGCGCACTTCCAAACTCTCCAAAGGTTTTTTGCAAATAAAACATTCAGCCTCGTGTGTGCCGCTGCATCTTCGATCCAACGGCTCCCGGTGCTCATATTAGGTGCTCCCGTAGCTTAATTACCCGCTATGGTGATATGAGCATCTAGGTTGTATGATCGGTGATCGATGGCACATGCGTAGTACTTGTACTTTCAGCATTTCCCAAACTCTATCAGCCGTATATTGCAAAAACATTCAATTCTCCCATCATGGGCCGTTAGATATCAGTGAACTCGTATCACCATAGAATCTACGGTGCGGGAGCACCTCATACTCTCCCGTGCAAGAAAACATAAGGTGCTATCGCAGCTTGGATGCTACGGTGATACGAGCTTGGAGGTCGTTTGACCTGAGATCCAATGGCATATGAGCAGTCTTTGTGCTTGTAAGCAAAGTGGGTTTAACTCTTTTGGGGGCTTTTCTCAAAAAACCATTCAACCACCGAGGAGGTGTTGGGTCATAAATCCAACGCCTCCGAAGAGCTTGTATCACCAAAGCATCTAAGGTGTGGTAGCACATGATATTCTTACATACATGAGAATATGATATCCTCCTTCATCTTAGATGTTACGGTGATACGAGCTTCGAGGTCGTTGGATATGGGATCAAAGGGCATCTAAGTAGGTTTTGTACAAAATTGTGTGCAATTCTCAAACTCATCAAGGTTTCCTGCAAAAATATTAAGACACATCATGTGAGCTGCTATATCTCAGATCTACAAGCTCCAAGCAACTCGTATTGGCATATAGCATCTAAGGTATGGGGGCACATGATATTCTCCCGGGGAGGAGGGTGGGGGTGCACAACCAATCGGTGTTTGGGAGGGTGGGGACAAATATAATCTAAAGAACCCTAATGTAGCTCCACAATTTTATCTAAGGTCGAGGGGTTGACCCCGACAATCATAGCTCCGCCTAAACACAACATTTACATGTACTGTAGTACTAGACTTAATATTCATGTTTCAGTTTCATGTTCATTTTAAATATTGAACTGAGGACCATGGATGTCTTACATTTTACTCGCTTCGTTCCTAAATATTAGTCTTTTTAGAGGCTTCAAATGGACTGGCACATACAGATGTATATAGACATATTTTCGAGTCTAGATTCACTCATTTTGCTCCGTATGTAGTCACTTGTTGAACTCTCTAAACGACTAGTATTTAGGAATAGAAGGAGTATTTTTTAATTCCTGTCATACATGCATGGTTTGGAAAAATAGATGCACTATACTTATTGGATTGTTATTGTGTTCATGCATGTGTGCCTCTGTGTGTGTGTGTGGTCATATGCTTGATACATACAAAGTTTTCTCACCTCCGTATTGTTCATCTTCTAAATTTGAATCTGCATTGGAAAACTTACTAGGGATACCATGAAATGTGAAATCCACATTGAGACCACTATATCACAAACTCACTCTAATTCAACAACTTGTCATAAATCAATTACCACGTTGAGATTAGTATTTGCAAGGAAAATACGGGTATTGTAATACACATAGATTCGTTCGACAATTTAAAAGGTTCCTTTCGTATTCTCGAATGGTAGGACCCAACAGCGTACCAGCTAGACCTTGGCTCGTGTTGATCCTTAAAAAACCGGGCTCGTGTCCTTCGGTGGCGTGCGTGGTACGCACATTAGGCAACCCCAACCAGTCGAGCCTCGGTGTCTCAAGTCGAAATATCTGGCGGCCAGAATTCCAGCCCTAGGAAATTCCCCTCATGTCACCGGTCCATAATGACTACCGATGAACAACGGAGGGATGCTTTAGTAACTAGACAACGTTACCTACCGTGCCGAGCAAGGTTCAATTCCCTCGGTCGCCGCTCATCAAGGTCACCCGTCAACTGCATTGCCTAGTACTACTATCGCTACACCGGGATGAGCATGTAATTGAGCCCATTTGTTCATGCCTAGTACTTGAGTTAATATATCGTGCAATGCAATCGGTGCGGAGGGATTATCCTTTTACTCTATATATATAACTTGTCTGAAGTCTAACTAAGCAAAATGTTTGACCAAATCCTTTCTTAAGAAATACAACAGGACAGATGTATGATACGTCTCCAACGTATCTATAATTTTTGATTGCTCCATGCTACTTTATCTACTATTTCGGACTATATTGGGCTTTATTTTCCACTTTTATATTATTTTTGGGACTAACCTATTAACCGGAGGCCCAGCCCAGAAATGCTATTTTTTTTGCCTATTTCAAAGGTTTCGCTGAAGAAAGCGGAATATCAAACGGAGTCCAAACGAATGAAACCTTCGAAACGTGATTTCCTCACGAACGTGATCCAGAGACTTGGACCCTCGCCAAGGCATGAAGAGGCGGTCACGAGGTGGGGCGCCCCCTAGGCGCGCCCCTGCCTCGTGGCCCCCTGCTCCACCGACGTACTCCTTCCTCTATGTATACCTCACGCACCCCAAAGCAGTCGTAACAGAGCCAAAAACCTAATTCCACCGCCGCAACTTCCTCATATCCACGAGATCCCATCTTGGGGCCTGTTAGGAGCTCCGACGGAGGGGGCATCCACCACGGAGGGCTTCTACATCATCATCAAAGCCTCTCCGATGAAGTGTGAGTAGTTTACTTCAGACCTTCGGGTCCATAGCTAGTAGCTAGATGGCTTCTTCTCTCTTTTTGGATCACAATACAATGTTCTCCCCCTCTCTCGTGGAGATTGAGGGAGTCCTGGATTGGGGTGTCCGGATAGCCGGACTATAACCTTTGGCCGAACTCCTGGACTATGAAGATACAAGATTGAAGACTTCTTCCCGTGTCCGGATGGGACTTTCCTTGGCGTGGAAGGCAAGCTTGGCGATACGGATATGTAGATCTCCTCCCATTGTAACCGACTCTGTGTAACCCTAGCCCTCTCCGGTGTCCATATAAAGCGGAGGGTTTTAGTCCGTGGGATCTAACAACAATCATACCATAGGCTAGCTTCTAGGGTTTAGCCTCTCGATCTCGTGGTAGATCTACTCTTGTACTACCCATATCATCAATATTAATCAAGCAGGAGTAGGGTTTTACCTTCATCGAGAGGGCTCGAACCTGGTAAAAACATCGTGTCCCTTGTCTCCTGTTACCATTCGCCTAGACGCAGTTCGGGACCCCCTACCCGAGATCCGCTGGTTTTGACTACGACATTGGTGCTTTCATTGAGAGTTCCTCTGTGTCGTCATCTTTAGGCCCGATGGCTCCTTCGATCATCAACAACGATGCGGTCCTGGGCCAGACTTTTCTCCCCGGACAGATCTTCGTGATTCGGCGGCTTTGCATCATGCGGGCCAATCTGCTTGGCCATCTCCGGAGCAGATCGAAGCTACGCCCCGCCATCGTGTCAAATTTGAAGTTTGAACTACACGGCCGACGTCCGCGGAGACTTGATCTTCGACGGGTTCGAGCCACACCGAGCGCGCCCGCATCACACGATGGGCATGATCTAGCTCTGCCGCCCGAATCGTGCCTCGAGGCCGCACCGTGTCCGCTCCGACCCCTAGCTCGGAGCCGATCGCGCCAATCGAGGACGGGTGGCTGGACACCGCCTGGGCTGCAATCTCTGCGCGATCGAGCGAACACCAGCCTTGTCCTCTGCGAAGCTTCGTGACTCAAGGTGCGGACTCCGCTTCGGACTCCGAACCTTCCGCGCCCTGCCGATCGAATCCGATTGGGCGCCGATCATGGAGTTCGCCGCCCGCGGACATCTTTCAAGACTTCGCCCTTCGGCGACATTCTGAATTCACTAAAGTCTCTCTCTTTATCAGGAGAGCCCTGGCCGGACTATGGTCAACAAGGTTGGGATGCAGATGACGAAGAAATTCAAAGCCCGCCCACCACCCACTTCGTAGCCACTGTCGATGATTTAACCGATATGCTCGACTTCGACTCCAAAGACATCAACGGTATGGACGACGATGTAGGAGACGAACAGGAACCAGGGCCTATAGGGCACTGGACAACCACCTCATGTCACGACGTATACATGGTGGACACACCTAAAAGAAACGACGACGAGCAACAAAGGGACGCAACGAGGGATCGTTCCCTCGAAAAGCAGTCAAAGCGGCAGCGTAAGCGCCGCTCTAAACCCCGCCTTGACAGAGACAGCAGCCATACAGACCGAGCCACAGAGCAGGGCGAATCATGGACGGCATTTAACATGCCATCGAGCAACCGTCCGAACAGGGCAACTTGGATAAACAAACTGAACAACCCGTCCCCGGCGAAGATAACAGTCCGGATGACCTCACGCCGGACAAGTGGCTGGAGCAGAAGTACCTCCACAAAAGGCTCGTCGCCATCGCTGTAGCCTGAAAAGCGTAAGCGGAAGCTCAAAACAGCGGAAGATGCACTCAGAATTAGATGGAGCAAAGTACTCAACACCGCAGACAAATACGGTGACAGTCGCCACACAAAGAGCTATCCGAAGCGAAAATTACTGCCGGAATTTTATGAGGAGGCCTTAGAGCCCCCGCAATCAAAAAATAAGGAAGCCACCCGGTCGGATAAACAACCCCATGGCCAACATAGAGCGGCAAATGGCGCCGCACACAAGCCGGCACGAGATCCGCACAAGGATTCGCATCAAAAAGATGGCCCAGCCAGATCTATCTACGGGCCAAGAAAGCAAGCTCTAGTAAGCAATGCAACGCAACAAGTATCCGAACATCACGGCACACCGAAATATAGGGGTGCCACACACCCCCTATGTTTCACCGATGAGGTGCTGGACCATGAATTTCCAGCGGGATTCAAGCTCGTAAACATAGAGGCATACGACGGAACAACAAACCCTGGAGTCTGGATTGAGGATTATATCCTCCACATACACATGGCTAGAGGAGATGACCTCCACGCCATAAAATACTTACCCTCAAGCTCAAAGGGCCAGCCCGACATTGGCTTAAAAGCCTTCCCGAAAACACCATTGGAAGTTGGGAAGAGCTCGAGGATGCTTTTCTGCAAATTTTCAAGGGACCTATGTCCGACCTCCGGATGCGAGCGATTTAAGTCATATAACTCAACAACCCGGAGAGTCAGCCCGGAAATTGGAACAGATTTCTTACTAAAAAGAACCAGATAGTCGACCGTCCGGACGCCAAGCCTTAGCAGCTTTCAAACATAGCGTTCGAGACGAATGGCTCGCCAGGCACCTCGGCCAAGAAAAGCCAAGAACAATGGCCGCATTAACAAGCCTCATGACCCGCTTTTGCGCAGGAGAGGATAGCTGGTTGGCAAAATGCAGTACCAGCGACCCAAGTATATCCGAAGTTAGGTATGGAAAAGGGAAACCGCGACGCAGCAAGGACCAGTGCCGGACCAAGGGAAACAGCCCGAAGCGCACGGCAGTCAACGCCGGATTCAAAAGCTCTCGACAGAATCAGAAAAAGCCGCCCCTCAAGCATAACAGGGACGAGCTATCTAACCTAAACAAAATCTTGGACAAGATATGCCAAATCCACAGTACTCCTGGGAAGCCTGCAAACCATACCCATAGAGATTGTTGGGTCTTCAAGCAATCCGACAAACTCAACACCGAACACAAGGGTCTCGACACACCAAGCGAGGACGATGACGAACCCCACAAGCAGAGCACCGGAAAACAAAAGTATTTCCCACAAGAAATCAAAAAGTAAACTCACTTAACGTGACAAAAGGGAAAAACAGAGTGGCGGCTATAGAGATACGCGCCATACGGCCTATCCCAGAGGAGTCCCACCACTGGTTGTCAAAACCAATCACCTTCGACCATCAGGATTACTCTAGAAGTATCTGGAACGCAGGCTGGACTGCCTTGATATTTGATCCGATAATTGACGGAATCCAGTTTACACAAGTCCTAATGGAATGGCGGCGAGGATCTAAACATGCTATATCAGGACACAATCCGCAAAATGGGGATAGACCCAACAAAAATTCGTCATAGCAACACTTCCTTTCAAGGGGTAACGCCAGGCCCAGATGCCCATTGTACGGGTTCTCTCCTGCTAGAAGTTATGTTCGGCTCCCCCGACAACTTCCGTCATGAAAAGCTAACCTTCCACATCGCCCCATTTACAAGTAGCTATCAAGCACTACTGGGATGCGAAGCTTTCGCCCGCTTTAACGCAATACCGCATTATGCATCTCTTATGCTTAAAATGCCCGGTCCGCGAGGCATCATCTCATTAAAGGAAATATCGAGTGTTCCTCGAGCGCAGAAGACTGTGTGGCTGCCTTGACAGCCACACACTAAACCGGCTTCACTAATCAAAGCACCTAAACAGGTCGTTCAGACCCCGGACATGGCTAGACGAGTCCGGTGTAAACATACAAGGGCTTACTAGCCGCATACCCCCCTACAAGGGGCTCCACGCATGTACAACAAGAGACAATAAAGCTTAATTTTACCCATTTTTGAATTATACTTTGTTTATTTAATATAACATACATTTTCGCATGATCTTTTTCAACTAAGTTCCTCTCTTTACAGATGAACACCATGCTACACCCGTCCGTGATACGGCACAATGGAGACACAGCAGACGCGTGCGGTAGGGACCCGTTCAAGGATTCTTTTTAGATTAAGACCTGCGTAAACCTTTTTCTGTCTCTTGTTGATACACATCCCCAGTTTTTTGGAATAACCGAGGAGGAGGCTGGCGTCTGGCATGTGGCCACGCCAGAATTTTGCGCGCACGGACACCGTGGGCTTATTACCAAGGGCGTCGTTCAGCCCGTTTTCATAAAGACCGAATACCTTAGGGAGTGTTCGCATCGCGAGTTTGGCCTTATATGCATCAGCTCCGAATCATGTCTTTGGTCAAATGTTGGGTTTGCCCGGCTCACGTGTTTTGCTGCCTTACGTTCCGCTCTATCGGCTAAGGCGGCACCGGAGAACTCTCGCGATTGTGCCTGGTTCGCCAGTGAGCACCTCAGCAGAGAAAGCCGAAAATCGATCATTCATGATATAGCGTGAGACTGGTCAACCACTCGATGACCCGCCGGAATCTTTAGGATTCCTCCGCATTAACGAATGGGCCATTTCCCGGCCAGGCACACATGCACCCCGAATTCGGGTGAGCGCGGTGCCCCTAGGGGCTATATAGTAGCCCCACTGTCAAACTCCTATGGCTAAGTGAAAGTGATAAAGCATTATAGTCTGATTGCCTAGTTATTGCGCTATCACCTCCTTAATAGGACCAAGACGTTGGATCAAGTGTGAAAATGCGCTTTCATGTAACACCCGCATTATATGCGTGAATGACGCCAAGACCTGCCGGCTTTCGGTTATATATACATATACATTAACGGCCGCACAGGAGGTATTTTAATTCTTGAAGGCACAAGTATAAAAGGCTTTTATATTCCCTCAAAACATTGTTTTACAATAATACATGTTATTCGAACATAATATCCTTCGAGCACTGTGTCTCTATTAAACGAGCGCCCTGCAGAACTTCCTGAAACTAGTGCTCGGCAGGTACTCGGCTCCCGTCCGAATCTTGGGATGCAACAGCGATGGCATTCATCTCCGCCCAGTATGTTTTGACATAGGCAAGAGCCATCCGCGCACCCTCTATGCACGCTGACCTCTTCATTGCATTGATATGCGGCACCGCACCAAGGAACTGCTGCACCAAGCTAAAATAACTCTTCGGCTCGGGCCTTTCCGGCCACAGATGACTCACGACATACTTCATGGCAAGTCCGGATAACCTATTCAGCTCCGCCCATGTGGCCAAACGACCGGTTAATGGAAGTGGGCGCTCTGGATTGTGGAACTGCGATCAAAAAAGCTTTTCCACTTCGTGATCCTTTTGATCTCGGAAGTGTTCGGCCGCGTCCGCGACACTTGCCGCCAAGTCCAGATAAGTGTTCGCCGCACTCCACAGCCGGTCCAACGGAGCATATTTAGGATCCCCGAACTTCATCCGCAGCATAAAGGGCTTTCCAGCCGCGATATCTCCGGCCTGACGTAGCTCCTCCTTCATAGCTCTCATCGCAGAGCGAGTATCCTTGGTCTTGATAGTGGCCTTCTCGATAGTATCCTTGAGCAGGCAGCCTATGCGGGATTTCGCCGGTTAGATACCTGGCATCTCTTAGCTTTAGCACGTCTTCTTCCGTAACGGAGGAAGGCATCCACCGGCCTTGAAGGTCGTAGCCGGACATCATCGAAGGTCCGCGCTGAATCTGGAGCTTTGGGAGTTGGAACTCCAGGCGAGAGTCGGATTCGATATAGATTGAAAGAAAGGAGTAGAGCCTTGGTCTCTTTATAAAGAGGTTGAATACCAAGAGCCCTCCCTGTGAACGTTTGGGACTCGCCTTCGATTGAGGAGACATACCAACGGGCACGATTGGGTTACCCACGCCCGTATTGATGAGAATCCCAGAATAAGGGGACACGATCTACGCTTGACAAGACGTGTCAAGGAAACCGCCGCCTCGCTAAGTGCGCCGAGGTGGGACAAGAAAAGCGATTCGAATAAAGGCTTGGGCGTGGTGTGATGTCACGCTGGAATACGTCTTCAAAGTTGGATTTGTGTAAATATTATTCTCTCTGATTGGTATGTGGAAATTATTTTGCAAAGGCTTTACACTATCCTTGTGTTCAAAATCTTCTATGAAGTATTCGAGGAGGAACCCGCCTTGCAATGCCGAAGACAATCTGCCACGGACTCGTCGTCATTGAAGCCTGGTTCGTGGCTACCGAGGAGTCATGGATTAGGGGGTGTCCGGATAGCCGGACTATAACCTTTGGCCGGACTCCTGGACTATGAAGATACAATATTGAAGACTTCGTCTCGTGTCCGGATGGGACTTTCCTTGGCGTGGAAGGCAAGCTTGGCGATACGGATATGTAGATCTCCTCCCATTGTAACCGACTTTGTGTAACCCTAGCCCTCTCCGGTGTCTATATAAACTGGAGGGTTTTAGTCTGTAGGACGAACAACAATCATACCATAGGCTAGCTTCTAGGGTTTAGACTCTCTGATCTCGTGGTAGATCTACTCTTGTACTACCCATATCATCAATATTAATCAAGCAGGAGTAGGGTTTTACCTCCATCGAGAGGGCCCGAACCTGGGTAAAAACATCGTGTCCCTTGTCTCCTGTTACCATCCGCCTAGACGCACGATTCGGGACCCCTACCCGAGATCCGCCGGTTTTGACACCGACAGAGATCTATTCGATGTAATCTTCTTTTTGCGGTGTGTTTGTTGAGACCGATGAATTGTGGGTTTATGATCCAGCTTATCTATGAATAATATTTGAATCTTCTTTGAATTCTTTTATGTATGATTGAGTTATATTTGCAAGTCTCTTCGAATTATCCGTTTGGTTTGGCCAACTAGATTGGTAGTTCTTGCAATGGGAGAAGTGCTTAGCTTTGGGTTCAATCTTGCGGTGTCCTTACCCAAAGGATGTAAAGGGTTGCAAGGCACGTATTGTATTGTTGCCATCGAGGATAACAAGATGGTTTTTATCATATTGCATGAATTTATCCCTCTACATCATGTCATCTTGCTTAAGGCGTTACTCCGTTTTTAACTTAATACTCTAGATGCATGCTGGATAGCGGTCGATGAGTGGAGTAATAGTAGTAGATGCAGAATCATTCCGGTCTACTTCTCTTGGACGTGATGCCTATATACATGATCATACCTAGCTATACTCATAACTATGCTCAATTCTGTCAATTGCTCAACAGTAATTTGTTCACCCACCGTAGAATATCTATGCTCTTGAGAGAAGCCACTAGTGAAACCTATGGCCCCCGGGTCTATTCTCATATCAATCTCCATCACTTTAATACTTGCTTTGTTTTTACTTTGCCTTTTACTTTTCACTTTGCATCTCTATACCAAAAATACCAAAAATATTATTTATCATCTCTATCAGATCTCACTCTAGTAAGTGACTGTGAAGGGATTGTTGGAAATATGCCCTAGAGGCAATAATAAAAGGATTATTATTATATTTCCTTGTTCGTGATAATTATCCTTTATTCATGCTATAATTGTATTATCCGGAAATCGTAATACACGTGTGAATACATAGACCAAAATATGTCCCTAGTGAGCCCCTAGTTGACTAGCTCGTTGATCAATAGATAGTCATGGTTTCCTGACTATGGACATTGGATGTCATTGATAACGGGATCACATCATTAGGAGAATGATGTGATGGACAAGACCCAATCCTAAGCATAGCAGATCGTGTAGTTCGTTTTGCTAGAGCTTTTCCAATGTCAAGTATCTCTTCCTTAGACCATGAGATCGTGTAACTCCCGGATACCGTAGGAGTGCTTTGGGTGTACCAAACGTCCACAACGTAATCGGGCGACTATAAAGGTGCACTACAGTATCTCCGAAAGTGTCTGTTGGGTTGACACGGATCGAGATCGGATTTGTCGCTCCGTGTTACGGAGAGGTATCACTGGGCCCACTCGGTAGTGCATCATCATAATGAGCTCAAAGTGACCAAGTGTCCGTCACGGGATCATGCATTACAAGATGAGTAAAGTGACTTGCCGGGAACGAGATTGAACGAGGTATTGGGATACCGACGATCGAATCTCGGGCAAGTAACATACCGTCTGACAAAGGGAATAGTATACGGGGTTGCTTGAATCCTCGACATCGTGGTTCATCCGATGAAATCATCAAGGAGTATGTAGGAGACAACATGGGTATCCAGATCCCGCTATTGGTTATTGACCGGAGAGCCGTCTCGGTCATGTTCAGATGTCTCCCGAACCCGTAGGGTCTACACTTAAGGTTCGGGACGCTAGGGTGATTAGGAAGACTTGTATGTGATTACCGAATGTTTTTTGGAGTCCCGGATGAGATCCCAGACGTCACGAGGAGTTCCGGAATGTTCCGGAGGTGAAGATTTATATATGGGAAGTTGTCATATGGACACCGGAAAGTTTCGGGGGCATATCGGTATTGTACCGGGGCCACCGGAGAGGTTCCGGGGGTCCACCAGGAGGGGCCACCCCTCTCGGAGGGCCTCATGGGCCACAAGGGGCAGGGAAGCAGCCCCTGGAGGGCTGGGCGCCCCCCCCTTGGGCCCATGCGCCTAGGGTTGGGGGGAACCCTAGTGGGGCGCCCCTTTGCTTGGGGGCAAGCCCCTCCTTGGCCGCCCCCCTCTAGATCTCATCTAGAGGGGCCGGCCCCCCTTGCCCCTTCCCCTATAAATAGAGGGGTGAGGGGAGGGCTGCAACACACATCCAAGGCGCAGCCCCTCCCCTCCCCAACACCTCTCCTCCTCCATTGAGTGCTTGGCGAAGCCTGCCGAGTATCGCCTCTCCACCATCATCACGCCGTCGTGCTGCTGCTAGAGCCTTCTTCCTCAACCTCTCCTTCCCCTTGGAGACGTCGTCCGTTCCGTACGTGTGTTGAACGCGGAGGTGCTGTCCGTTCGGCACTTGGTCATCGGTGATTTGAATCACGGCGAGTACGACTCCATCATCCCCGTTCCCTTGAACGCTTCCGCACGCAATCTACAAGTGGTATGTAGATGTAATCTCTCTCCCATGACTCGTTGCTTAGATGAACTCATAGATGGATCTTGGTGAAACCGTAGGAAAAATTTTAATTTTCTCCAACGTTCCCCAACGGTGGCATCATGAGCTAGGTCTATGCGTAGGTCTCTATTGCACGAGTAGAACACAATTTTGTTGTGGGCGTAGATCTTGTCAACTTGCTTGCCGCTACTAGTCTTTTCTTGCTTCAGCGGTATTGTGGGATGAAGCGGCCCGAACCGACCTTACACGTACGCTTACGTGAGACAGGTTCCACTGACTGACATGCACTACTTGCATAAGGTGGCTAGCGGGTGTCTGTCTCTCCTACTTTAGTTGGAGCGGATTAGATGAAAAGGGTCCTTATGAAGGGTAAATAGAAGTTGACAAAATCACGTTGTGGTTATTCGTAGGTAAGAAAACGTTCTTGCTAGAACCCAATTGCAGCCACGTAAAAGATGCAACAACAATTAGAGGACGCCTAACTTGTTTTTGCAACAATTGTCATGTGATGTGATATGGCCGTAAGTTGTGATAAATGATGAATGATATATTGTGATGTATGAGATCATGTTCTTGTAATAGGAACCACGACTTGCATGTCGATTTAGTATGACAACGGCAGGAGCCATAGGAGTTGTCTTTATTTTTTGTATGACCTGCGTGTCATTGAAGAACGCCATGTAAATTACTTTACTTTATTGCTAAATGCGTTAGCCATAGAAGTAGAAGTAGTCGTTGGCGTGACAACTTCATGAAGACACGATGATGGAGATCATGGTGTCATGCCGGTGACGAAGATGATCATGGAGCCCCGAAGATGGAGATCGAAGGAGCTATATGATATTGGCCATATCATGTCACTACTTTATATAATTGCATGTGATGTTTATTATGTTTATGCATCTTGTTTACTTAGAGAGACGGTAGTAAATAAGATGATCCCTAATGATAATTTCAAGAAAGTGTTCCCCCTAACTGTGCACCGTTGCTAAAGTTCGTCATTTCGAAGCACCACGTGATGATCGGGTGTGATAGATCCTTACGTTCACATATAACGGGTGTAAGACAGTTTTACACATGCAAAACACTTAGGGTTAACTTGACGAGCCTAGCATGTACAGACATAGCCTCGGAACACAAGAGACCGAAAGGTCGAACATGAGTCATATGGAAGATACGATCAACATGGAGATGTTCACCGATGATGACTAGTCCATCTCACGTGATGATCGGACACGGCCTAGTCGACTCGGATCATGTAACACTTAGATGACTAAAGGGATGTGAAATCTGAGTGGGAGTTCATTATATAATTTGATTAGATGAACTTAATTATCATGAACATTAGTCTAAAATCTTTGCGAAATGTCTTGTAGATCAAATGGCCAACGCTCATGTCACCATGAACTTCAACGCGTTCCTAGAGAAAACCAAGCTGAAAGATGATGGCAACAACTATTCGGACTGGGTCCGGAACCTGAGGATCATCCTCATAGCAGCCAATAAACAATATGTCCTAGAAGCTCCGCTAGGTGAAGCACCCATCCCAGAGAACCAAGACATTATGAATGCTTGGTAGTCTCGTGATGATGATTACTCCCTCGTTCAGTGCGGCATGCTTTACAGCTTAGAACCGGGGCTCCAAAAGCGTTTTGAGCAACACAGAGCATATGAGATGTTCGAGGAGCTGAAAATGGTTTTCCAAGCTCATGCCTGGGTCGAGAGATATGAAGTCTCCGACAAGTTCTACAGTTGTAAGATGGAGGAAAACAGTTACATCGGTGAGCACATACTCAAAATGTCTGGGTTGCACAACCGCCTGTCCCAAATTGGACATTAACCTCCTGGACGAGGCGGTCATTGACAGAATCCTTGATCGCTCCCACCAAGCTACAAGAGCTTTGTGATGAACTACAATATGCAGGGGATGGTGAAGACCATTCTGAAGTATTCTCAATCTTTGAAGTCGTGAGAGGTTGAAATCAAGAAAGAACATCAAGTGTTCATGGTTAATAAAACCACTAAGTTCAAGAAGGGCAAGGGTAAGAAGAACTTCAAGAAGGACGGCAAGGATGTTGCCGCGCCCGTAAGCAAGTTGCCGGAAGAAGTCAAAGAATGGACCCAAGCACGAGACAGAGTGCTTTTATTGCAAAGGGAAGGGCCACTAGAAGCAGAACTGCCCCAAATACTTAGCAGACAAGAAGGCCGACAACACTAAAGGTATATTTGATATACATGTAATTGATGTGTACCTTACCAAGACTCATAGTAACTCACAGGTATTTGATACCGTGCCGTTGCTCATATTTGTAACTCACAAAGCAGAGCTGCGGAATAAACGGAGACTGGCGAAGGACGAGGTGACGATGCGCGTCGGGAGTGGTTCCAAGGTCGATGTGATCGCCGTCGGCACGCTACCTATACATTTACCTACGGGATTAGTTTTAAACCTCAATTATTGTTATTTAGTGCCAAGTTTGAGCATGAACATTGTATCAGGATCTCGTTTAATGCGAGATGGCTACTAATTTAAATCCGAGAATAATGGTTGTTCTATTTATATGAGAGATATGTTTTATGGTCATGCTCCGATGGTCAATGGTTTATTCTTAATGAATCTCGAGCGTAATATTACACATATTCATAGTGTAAATACCAAAAGATGTAAAGTTGATAACGATAGTCCCACATACTTGTGGCACTGCCGCCTTGGTCACATTGGTGTCAAGCATATGAAGAAGCTCCATTCTGATGGACTTTTAGAGTCTCTCGATTATGAATCATTTGACACATGCGAACCATGCCTCATGGACAAAATGACCAAGTCTCCGTTCTCCGGAACGATGGAGCGAGCAACCAACTTATTGGAAATCATACATACCGATGTGTGCGGTCCAATGAGCGTTGAGGCTCGCGGAGGATATCGTTATGTTCTCACTCTCACTGATGACTTGAGTAGATATGGGTATGTCTACTTGATGAAACACAAGTCTGAGACCTTTGAAAAGTTCAAGGAATTTCAGAATGAGGTAGAGAATCAACGTGACCGAAAGATAAAATTCTTACGATCGGATCGTGGAGGAGAATATTTAAGTCACGAATTTGGTACACACTTAAGGAAATGTGGAATCGTTTCACAACTCACGCCGCCTAGAACACCTCAGCGTAACGGTGTGTCTGAACATCGTAATCGCACTCTATTGGATATGGTGCGATCTATGATGTCTCTTACCGATTTACCGCTATCATTTTGGCGAAACGCACTAGAGACAGCTACATTCACTTTAAATAGGGCACCGTCTAAATCCGTTGAGACGACACCGTATGAATTATGGTTTGGGAAGAAACCTAAGCCATCGTTTCTAAAAGTTTGGGGATGCGATGCTTATGTCAAGAAACTTCAACCTGAAAAGCTCGAACCCAAGTCGGAAAAATGCGTCTTCATAGGATACCCTAAGGAAACCATTGGGTATACCTTCTACCTTAGATCCGAAGGCAAGATCTTTGTTGCCAAGAATGGATCCTTTACGGAAAAGAGTTTCTCTCAAAAGGAGTAATCGGGAGGAAAGTAGAACTTCGATGAAGTACTACTTCTTGAACCGGAAAGTAGTGCAGCTCAGAAAATGTTCCTGTGGTGCCTACACCTCTTGGAGAGGAAATTAATGATGATGATCAAGGTACTTCGGATCAAGTTGCTCTTGAACTTCGTGGGTCCACAAGGACACGTTCCACACCGTAGTGGTTTGGCAACCCTGTCACGGAAATCATGTTGTTAGACAATGGTGATCCTTCGAACTATGAAGAAGCGATGGCGGGCCCGGATTCCAACAAATGGCTTGAAGCCATGCAATCCGAGATAGGATCCATGTATGAAAACAAAGTATGGACTTTGACAGACTTTCCCGATGATCGACGAGCGATAGAAAAAAAATGGATCTTTAAGAAGAAGACGGACGCGGATGGTAATGTTACCATCTATAAAGCACGACTTGTCGCTAAAGGTTATCGGCAAGTTCAAGTGGTTGACTACGATGAGACTTTCTCTCCCGTAGCGAAGCTGAAGTCCGTCCGAATCATGTTAGCAATTGCCGCATACTATGATTTTGAGATATGGCAAATGGACGTCAAAATGGCATTCCTTAACGGCTATCTTAAGGAAGAACTGTATATGATGCAGCCGGAAGGTTTTGTCGACCCTAAGAATGCTAACAAGGTATGCAAGCTCCAGCGATCCATTTATGGGCTGGTGCAAGCATCTCGGAGTTGGAACATTCGCTTTGATGAGATGATCAAAGCGTTTAGGTTTATGCAGACTTATGGAGAAGCCTGCGTTTACAAGAAAGTGAGTGGGAGCTCAGAGCATTTCTCATATTATATGTAGATGACATACTTTTGATGGGAAATGATATAGAACTCTTGGACAGCATTAAGGCCTACTTGAATAAAAGTTTTTCAATGAAGGACCTTGGAGAAGTTGCTTACATATTAGGCATCAAGATCTATAGGGATAGATCGAGACGCCTCATAGGTCTTTCACAAAGCACATACCTTGATAAGATTTTTAAGAAGTTCAAAATGGATCAGTCCAAGAAAGGGTTCTTGCCTGTACTGCAAGGTGTGAGATTGAGCTCGGCTCAATGCCCGACCACGGCAAAAGATAAAGAAGAGATGAGTGTCATCCCCTATGCTTCAGCTATAGGATCTATTATGTATGCCATGCTGTGTACCGCATCGATGTAAACCTTGCCGTAAGTTTGGTAGGTAGGTACCAAAGTAATCCCGGCAAGGAACACCGGACAGCGGTCAAGAATATCCTGAAGTACCGAAAAGGACAAAGGACATGTTTCTCGTTTATGGAGGTGACGAAGAGCTCGTCAGTAAAGGGTTACGCCGACGCTTAGCTTCAACACAGATCTGGATGACTCTAAGTCACAAACCGGATACGTGTATATGTTGAATGGTGGAGCAAGAAGCTGGTGCAGCCGCAAGCGTAGCGTCGTGGCGGGATCTACATGTGAAGCGGAGTACATGGCAGCCTCGGAGGCAGCGCATGAAGCAATTTGGGTGAAGGAGTTCATCACCGACCTAGGAGTCATCATACGCAATGCGTCGGGGCCGATCAAACTCTTTTGTGACAACCTTTGGAGCTATTGCACTTGCCAAGGAGCCTGTGTTTCACAAGAAGACCGAGCACATCAAGCGTCGCTTCAACTCCATCCGTGAAAATGTTCAAGATGGAGACATAGAAATTTGCAAAGTGCATACGGATCTGAATGTCGCAGATCCGTTGACTAAACCTCTTCTCTTCAGGGCAAAACATGATCAACACCGTAACTCTATGGGTGTTCGATTCATCACAATGTAACTAGATTATTGACTCTAGTGCAAGTGGGAGACTGTTGGAAATATGCCCTAGAGGCAATAATAAAAGGATTATTATTATATTTCCTTGTTCGTGATAATTGTCTTTTATTCATGCTATAATTGTATTATCCGGAAATCGTAATACACGTGTGAATACATAGACCACAATATGTCCCTAGTGAGCCTCTAGTTGACTAGCTCGTTGATCTATAGATAGTCATGGTTTCCTGACTATGGACATTGGATGTCATTGATAACAGGATCACATCATTAGGAGAATGATGTGATGGACAAGACCCAATCCTAAGCATAGCACAAGATCGTGTAGTTCGCTTTGCTAGAGCTTTTCCAATGTCAAGTATCTCTTCCTTAGACCATGAGATCGTGTAACTCCCGGATACCGTAGGAGTACTTTGGGTGTACCAAACGTCACAACGAATCGGGTGACTATAAAGGTGTACTACAGGTATCTCCGAAAGTGTCTGCTGGGTTGACACGGATCGAGATCGGGATTTGTCACTCCGTGTTACGTAGAGGTATCACCGGGGCCCACTCGGTAGTGCATCATCATAATGAGCTCAAAGTGACCAAGTGTCCGTCACGGGATCATGCATTACGGTACGAGTAAAGTGACTTGCCGGTAACGAGATTGAACGAGGTATTCGGATACCGACGATCGAATCTCGGGCAAGTAACATACCGTCTGACAAAGGGAATAGTATACGGGATTGCTTGAATCCTCGACATCGTGGTTCATCCGATGAAATCATCGAGGAGTATGTAGGAGCCAACATGGGTATCCAGATCCCGCTGTTGGTTATTTACCGGAGAGCCGTCTCGGTCATGTCTGCATGTCTCCCGAACCCGTAGGGTCTACACACTTAAGGTTCGGTGACGCTAGGGTTATTAGGAAGACTTGTATGTGATTACTGAATGTTGTTCGGAGTCCCGGATGAGATCCCGGACGTCACGAGGAGTTCCAGAATGGTCCGGAGGTGAAGATTTATATATGGGAAGTTGTCATACGGACACCGGAAAGTTTCGGGGGCATATCGGTATTGTACTGGGGCCACCGGAGAGGTTCCGGGGGTCCACCGGGAGGGGCCACCCCTCTCGGAGGGCCTCACGGGCCACAAGGGGCAGGAGCCAGCCCCTGGAGGGCTGGGCCCCCCCCCTTGGGCCCATGCGCCTAGGATTGGGGGGGGGGGGGAACCCTAGTGGGGGGCGCCCCCTTTGCTTGGGGGGCAAGCCCCCCCACCCAGGCCGCCGCCCCCCCTCTAGATCTCATCTAGAGGGGCCGGCCCCCCTTGCCCCTTCCCCTATAAATAGAGGGGTGAGGGGAGGGCTGCAACACACATCCAAGGCACAGCCCCTCCCCTCCCCAACACCTCTCCTCCTCCGTTGAGTGCTTGGCGAAGCCACTGCCGAGATCTTGCCTCTCCACCATCATCACGCCGTCGTGCTGCTGCTGGAGCCTTCTTCCTCAACCTCTCCTTCTCCCTTGCTGGATCAAGAAGGAGGAGACGTCGTCCGTTCCGTACGTGTGTTGAACGTGGAGGTGCTGTCCGTTTAGCAGTTGGTCATCGGTGATTTGAATCACGGCGAGTACGACTCCATCATCCCCGTTCCCTTGAACGCTTCCGCACGCAATCTACAAGTGGTATGTAGATGCAATCTCTCTTCCATGACTCGTTGCTTAGATGAACTCATAGATGGATCTTGGTGAAACCGTAGGAAAATTTTTAATTTTCTGCAACGTTCCCCAAGAGGGATTGACAACCCCTAATCGCGTTGGTTGCGAGGAGCTATCGTTTTGTGCAGGTACGAGGGACTTGTGCGTGCACTACAGGAAACTGCTAGTTTGCCGTCTGTGGATAACAGACGGCAAAGACGTAAATCCAGACGACAAAGAGTTTGCCGTCAGGAAGCAGACGGCAAAGTCAGACGGCAAAAATTAATCGGCAAAGAATAGTTTGACGTCTGCTTTTTATTAGGCAGATGGCAAAGATTTTGCCGTCAGCCAACTGCAAATTTGCCGTCTACTGCAAAAATGACAGACGGCAAAGCACGCGGTCTTTGCCGTCAGCCAAAAATGTTCTTTGCCGTCATTCGGACTAAACTACAGACGGCAAAGATTGTCTTTCAACTTTTTTTAAAAATGACGTCGGTGCAGAGCATCTCGCTTGAAGGTTCGGCTCACTAAGAAAGGGGAATGGCATGGCCGGACACATGAATATCTACAAGACATGAAAGTTTGCTGCCTTACATTCTGGAGTTATATAAAAATTACAGAGTTGTTCTGAAAATTTACACAAAGGACCCTAGAAAGGAAAACTGAAAAGCCATCAAGTCCTTCTCCACCGCCGCAACAACTACTTCACCGCCGGCAGTCCTTCTCACCGGAGACAAAACAACAGGACTCCACTTCCGCCACCGCCTCTTTCGCCGTGCCGCTACCTCGACCCTACTCCTCGCGTCACCACAGCCGCGCTCCCCGCGCCGCTTCGCCCGGCCCTTGTCTCCGCATCGCCGCCGGGCCGTGCTCGCTGGTTCCCGGAGAAAGAGAGAGGCACCGCCACGCCGCCATCTGGCGTCGGGAGGTCGACGCCGAAGGAGGAGCTCCTCCACAGTGGCCGTCGCCGGGCCATCAAGCGCCGCGTCGGATAGCCGATGCCCGAGGGGAGAGCCTCCGTGCGCCCACCGAGTAGTCGACGGTGGAGGGAGCAGCCGCCAAGGCCGTTCCCGCCGGCCACCATGCTTGCCGCCGCGCTTCACGCTGCTCGCGCAGCCACCATGCTAGCCGCCCGCCAGTTGGCCGCCCGAGGCCCGCCGTGGTCGCAGCCAGCGTAAGCCTCGCTTGCCGCACGGCTGCATGGCCGCCATGCTCGCCGTTCGCCACCCGCGCCCGGCTGTGGATGCGTGTGTTGTGTGGTGTGTGGTGTGCGTGAGTGCGTCGGTGCGTGGGTGTGCGGTGTGCGTGGGTGAGTGGATGGGGTGGGGTGTGTTAGTTAATTAGTGAGTGGGTGGGTGGTGGGGTTGCATGCATAGTGTGTCAGGATGGGTGTGGCTACATGCGTGGTGTGTCACAAAGGTGGGGCTGCGTGCATTGGAGGGGCCACCACGTCATCGATCCGTGGGATCGATCCGCGTGGTGTGCTTCTTCTTTGCCGTCTGCGTTTTTTAACTCTAGACGGCAAAGTATGTCTTTGCCGTCTGCATTTTTATTACAGACGGCAAAGATCATATTTTGTCGTCTGGAAATAAGAACCCAGACGGCAAATATTTTGCCGTCTGTATTTCTATTTGCAGACAGCAAAGTATGTTGTTTGCCGTCTGTAATAATAAAACACAGACGGCAAAGTATATTTTGCCGTTATCTTTTTTTGCTGTCTGTTGATGACGGCAAATCCCTTCTTTGCCGTATGCCCGAGGAAAAACTGACGGCAAAGACGGCCCCTGACGGCAAATTAGCTGTTTCCCGTAGTGGTGGCCTCCTACTGGATTGATACCTTGGTTCTCAAAAACTAAGGGAAATACTTACGCTACTTTGCTGCATCATCCTCTCCTCTTCGGGGAAATCCAACGCAATGCTCAAGAGGTAGCAAGAAGAATTTCTGGCGCCGTTGCCGGGGAGGCTCATGCAAGAGCAAGTCAACCATACCCAGTACCCATCACAATCCCTATCTCTCGCATTACATTATTTGCCATTTGCCTCTCATTTTCCTCTCCCCCACTTCACCCTTTCCGTTTTATTCGCCCTCTCTTTCCCAATCTCCTCCTCTTTTTCCCGTTGCCTTTTCTTCGTCCGTTTGTTTGCTCGTGTGTTGGATTGCTTGTTTGTCGCGATGGCTCAAGATACTACCAAATTGTGTGACTTCACCAATACCAATAATAATGATTTGCTTAGCACTCTGATTGCTCCTCTTGCCAATACTGAATCTTGTGAAATCAATACTGCTTTGTTGAATCTTGTTATGAAAGATCAATTCGCCGGCCTTCCTAGTGAAGATGCCGCTACTCATCTGAATAGCTTCGTTGATTTATGTGATATTCAAAAGAAAAAAGATGTCGATAATGATGTCATTAAATTGAAGCTATTTCCTTTTTCGCTTAGAGATCGTGCTAAAGCGTGGTTTTCATCTTTGCCTAAAAATAGTATTGATTTTTGGAACAAGTGCAAAGATGCTTTTATCTCTAAGTATTTTCCTCCCGCTAAGATCATCTCTCTTAGGAATGATATTATGAATTTTAAGCAACTTGATCATGAACATGTTGCACAAGCTTGGGAGAGAATGAAATTAATGATACGTAATTCTCCTACTCATGGTTTGAACTTGTGGATGACTATACAAAACTTTTATGCCGGATTGAATTTTGCTTATAGAAATGTTTTAGATTCGGCCGCGGGAGGCACTTTTATGGAAATCACTCTAGGAGATGCTACTAAACTTCTAGATAATATTATGGTTAATTATTCTCAATGGCATACCGAAAGATCTACTAATAAAAAAGTGCATGCGATAGAAGAAATTAATGTTTTGAGTGGAAAGATGGATGAACTTATGAAATTATTTGCTGCTAAGAGTGTTTCTTATGATCCTAATGATATGCCTTTGTCTACTTTGATTGAGAATAATAATGAATCTATGGATGTGAATTTGTTGGTAGGAATAATTTTGGTAACAACGCGTATAGAGGGAATTCTAATCCTAGGCCTTATCCTAGTAATCCTTCTAATAATTATGGAAATTCCTACAACAACTCTTATGGAAATATTAATAAGATGCCCTCTGAATTTGAGAGTAGTGTGAAAGATTTTCTGAATTCACAAAAGAATTTTAATGCTTTGCTTGAAGAGAAATTGCTTAAGGTTGATGATTTGGCTAGGAACGTTGATAGAATTTCTCTTGAGGTTGATTCTTTAAAGCTTAGATCTATTCCTCCTAAGCATGATATCAATGAGTCTCTCAAAGCTATGAGAATTTCCATTGATGAGTGCAAAGAAAGAACCGCTAGGATGCGTGCTTCCAAAGATGCCTTTATTAAAGCGTGTTCTTCTAATTCCTATGAAAATCAAGATGAAGATCTAAAAGTTATTGATGTGTCCCCTATTAAATCTTTGTTTTGCAATATGAATCTTGATGAAACCGAATATGATCTTCCTTTACCTAGAAGGCGTTCTAAAAATTCAGAGTTTTTAGATCTTGATGATGAAATTGATAAGTGTGGGATTGAAGGAAATAAAAACCTAGATGTTGCTAAACCCACTATTTTGGATCTCAAGGAATTTAATTATGAAAATTGCTATTTAATTGATTGTATTTCCTTGTTGCAATCCGTGCTAAATTCTCCTCATGCTTATAGTCAAAATAAGGCCTTTACCGAACACATTGTTGATGCCTTGATGCAATCTTATGAAGAAAAACTTGAGTTGAAAGTTTCTATCCCTAGAAAACTCTATGATGAGTGGGAACCTACTATTAAAATCAAAATTAAAAATTATGATTTTCATGCCTTGTGTGATTTGGGTGCTAGTGTCTCTACTATTCCCAAAACTTTGTGTGATTTGCTAGATTTCCGTGACTTTGATGATTGCTCTCTAAACTTGCGTCTTGCGGATTCCACTATTATAAAGCCTATGGGAAGAATTAATGATGTTATTATTGTTGAAAATAGGAATTACGTGCTCGTAGATTTTGTTGTTCTTGATATAGATTGCAATCCTTCATGTCCTATTATTCTTGGTAGACCTTTCCTTAGAACGATTGGGGCAATTATTGATATGAAGGAAGGAAATATTAGATTCCAATTTCCCTTAAAGAAGGGCATGGAACAATTCCCTAGAAATAAATTAAAATTACCATATGAATCTATCATGAGAGGCACTTATGGATTGCCTACCAAAGATGGCAATATCTAGATCTATCCTTGCTTTTATGCCTAGCTAGGGGCGTTAAACGATAGCGCTTGTTGGGAGGCAACCCAATTTTATTTTTTGTTTTTTTGTTTTTGTTTCTGTTCAGGAATAAATTATCCATCTAGCCTCTCTTTAGATGTGGTTTTATGTTTTTATTAGTGTTTGTGCCAAGCTAGACCTATTGGATCTTCTTGGATAATAGTTATTTGATCTTGCTGTAATTTCCAGAAACTTTGCGCTCAGTGCCCGAATTATTAAAAATCACCAGAACGTGATAAAATACTAATTCCAATTCCTGCTGATCAATAAACAAATTTTCTAGGTCCTCTAATTTTTTTAGAATTTTTTGAGTTCCAGAAGTTTGCGTTAGTTACAGATTACTACAGAATGTTCTGTTTTTGACAGATTCTGTTTTTCGTGTGTTGTTTGCTTATTTTGATGAATCTATGGCTAGTAAAATAGTTTATAATCCATAGAGAAGTTGGAATACAGTATGTTTAACACCAATATAAATAAAGAATGAGTTCATTACATTACCTTAAAGTAGTCTTTTGTTTTCTTTCTCTAACGGAGCTCACGAGATTTCTATTGAGTTTTGTGTTGTGAAGTTTTCAAGTTTTGGGTAAATTCTTCTGATGGATTATGGAACAAGGAGTGGCAAGAGCCTAAGCTTGGGGATGCCCATGGCACCCCCAAGATAATCCAAAGACACCAAAAAGTCAAATCTTGGGGATGCCCGGGAAGGCATCCCCTCTTTCGTCTACTTCCATCGGTAATTTACTTGGGGCTATATTTTTATTCACCACATGATATGTGTTTTGCTTGGAGAGTCTTGTATTATTTGCATCTTTGCTTGTTGGTTTACCACAATAATACTTGCTGTACACACCTTTTGAGAGAACCATACATGAATTGGAATTTGATAGAATACTCTATTTGCTTCACTTATATCTTTTGAGCTTGATAATTTTGCTCATAGTGCGTCACTTATATCTTTTGAGCGTGATAATTTTTGCTAGTGCTTAACTTAGATCTTTTAGAGCACGATGGTGGATTTGTTTTAAAGAAACTATTGATCTCTCATGCTTCACTTAGATTATTTTGAGAGTCGTTAATAGCATGGTAATTTGCTTAATGATAATATACTTGGTATTCAAGATATGTGAAACTTTCTTTTGAGTGCGTTGAATACTAAGAAAAGTTTGATGCTTGATAATTGTTTTGAGATATGAAGATGATGATATTAGAGTCATGCTAGTTGAGTAGTTGTGAATTTAAAGAATACTTGTGTTGAAGTTTGTGATTCCCGTATCATGCACGTATGGTGAACCGTTATGTGATGAACTCGGAGCATGATTTATTTATTGATTGTCTTCCTTATGAGTGGCGGTCGGGGACGAGCGATGGTATTTTCCTACCAATCTATCCCCCTAGAAGCATGCGCCTAATACTTTGCTTTGATAACTTCTAAATTTTTGCAATAAGTATATCAGTTCTTTATGACTAATGTTGAGTCCATGGATTATACACACTTTTTCCCATCCTTCCACCATTGCTAGCCTCTCTAATACCGCGCACTTTTCGCCAGTATCATATACCCACCATATATCTTCCTCAAAACATCCACCATACCTACCTATCATGGCATTTCGATAGCCATTCTGAGATATATTGCCATGCAACTTTCCATCGTTCCATTTATTATGACACGCTCCATCATTGTCATATTGCTAGCATGATCATGTAGTTGACATTGTATTTGTGGCAAAGCCACCTTTCATAATTCTTTCATACATGTCACTCATGTTTCATTGCATATCCCGCACATCACGGAGGCATTCATATAGAGTCATACTTTGTTCTAAGTATCGAGTTGTAATTGTTGAGTTGTAAGTAAATAAAAGTGTAATGATCATCATTATTAGAGCATTGTACCAAGTGAGGAAAGGATGATGGAGACTACGATTCCCCCACAAGTCGGGATGAGACTCTGGACGAAAAATAAAAATAAATATAAAAAAATAAAAAAAGGCCATAAAAAAGAGAAAAGGCCCAAATAAAAAAATGAGAGAAAAAGAGAGAAGGGACAATGTTACTATCCTTTTACCACACTTGTGCTTCAAAGTAGCACCAAGATCTTCATGATAGAGAGTCTCTCATTTTGTCACTTTCATATACTAGTGGGAATTTTTCATTATAGAACTTGGCTTGTATATTGCAATGATGGGCTTCCTCAAAATGCCCTAGGTCTTCGTGAGCAAGCGAGTTGGATGCACACCCACTTAGTTTCTTTTGTTGAGCTTTCATATACTTATAGCTCTAGTGCATCCGTTGCATGGCAATCCCTACTCACTCACATTGATATCTATTGATGGGCATCTCCATAGCCCGTTGATACGCCTAGTTGATGTGAGACTATCTTCCCTCTTTTTGTCTTCTCCACAACCACCATGCTATTCCACATATAGTGCTATATCCATGGCTCACGCTCATGTATTGTGTGAAGATTGATAAAGTTTTGAAAATGTTTAAGTATGAAACAATTGCTTGGTTTGTCATCGGGGTTGTGCATGATTTAAATATTTTGTGTGGGGAAGATGGAGCATAGCCAGACTATATGATTTTGTAGGGATAACTTTCTTCGGCCATGTTATTTTGAGAAGACATAATTGCTTAGTTAGTATGCTTGAAGTATTATTATTTTTATGTCAATATGAACTTTTGTCTTGAATCTTTCGGATCTGAATATTCATACCACAATTAAGAAGATTTACATTGAAATTATGCCAAAGTATCACTCCGCATCAAAAATTCTATTATTACCTACTCGAGGACGAGCATGAATTAAGCTTGGGGATGCCTGATACGTCTCCAACGTATCTATAATTTTTGATTGCTCCATGCTACTTTATCTACTGTTTTGGACTATATTGGGCTTTATTTTACACTTTTATATTATTTTTGGAACTAACCTATTAACCGGAGGCCCAGCCCAGAATTGCTGTTTTTTGCCTATTTCAAAGTGTTTCAAGAAAGCGGAATATCAAACGGAGTCCAAACGGAATGAAACCTTCGAAATGTGATTTTCTCACCGAACGTGATCCAGAGACTTGGACCCTCACGCCACAGCATGAAGAGGCGGTCACGAGGGTGGGGCGCCCCTAGGGCGCGCCCCACGCCTCGTGGCCCCCTGCTGCTCCACCGACGTACTCCTCCCTCCTATATATACCTCGCATTTCAAACGATCGTAACAGAGCCAAAACCTAATTCCACCGCCGCAACTTCCTGATCCATGAGATCCCATCTTGGGGCCTGTTAGGAGTTCACGGAGGGGGCATCCACCACGGAGGGCTTCTACATCATCATCAAAGCCTCTCCGATGAAGTGTGAGTAGTTTACTTCAGACCTTCAGGTCCACAGCTAGTAGCTAGATGGCTTCTTCTCTCTTTTTGGATCTCAATACAATGTTCTCCCTCTCTCGTGGAGATCTATTCGATGTAATCTTCTTTTTGCGGTGTGTTTGTTGAGACCGATGAATTGTGGGTTTATGATCCAGCTTATCTGTGAATAATATTTGAATCTTCTCTGAATTCTTTTATGTATGATTGAGTTATCTTTGCAAGTCTCTTCAAATTATCCGTTTGGTTTGGCCAACTAGATTGGTAGTTCTTGCAATGGGAGAAGTGCTTAGCATTGGGTTCAATCTTGCAGTGTCCTTACCCAAAGGATGTAAAGGGTTGCAAGGCACGTATTGTATTGTTGCCATCGAGGATAACAAGATGGGGTTTTTATCATATTGCATGAATTTATCCCTCTACATCATGTCATCTTGCTTAAGGCGTTACTCTGTTTTTAACTTAATACTCTAGATGCATGCAGGATAGCGGTCGATGAGTGGAGTAATAGTAGTAGATGCGTAATCATTTCGGTCTACTTGTCTTGGACGTGATGCCTATATACATGATCATACCTAGATATACTCATAACTATGCTCAATTCTGTCAATTGCTCAACAGTAATTTGTTCACCCACCATAGAATATCTATGCTCTTGAGAGAAGCCACTAGTGAAACCTATGGCCCCCGGGTCTATTCTCATATCAATCTCCATCACTTTAATACTTGCTTTGTTTTTACTTTGCCTTTTACTTTTCACTTTGCATCTGTATACCAAAAATACCAAAAATATTATTTATCATCTCTATCAGATCTCACTCTCGTAAGTGACCGTGAAGGGATTGACAACCCCTAATCACGATTGTTGCGAGGAGCTATCATTTTGTGCAGGTACGAGGGACTTGTGTGTGGCCTCCTACTGGATTGATACCTTGGTTCTCAAACACTGAGGGAAATACTTACGCTACTTTGCTGCATCATCCTCTCCTCTCGGGGAAATCCAACGCAGTGCTCAAGAGGTAGCAATGTACATCTTGAAAATTTATTGCATGATGCAGGTTATGATATTGTTTCGAATCATGGATCTTAAATTTCAGAAAATCCAAAAGTGAGCATAAATTCTTGAAACTGAGCATGGTCACGTGATATGGCAAAAATATTACTTCGTAAGTTTTTTCTTCAATTCGAGACAAGCTGCTTATGACAAGTTGCACAAATGAAGAGCCAAGGTATTTTGGAACAAAGACATGTCATGTTAAGGCGAACGCTTTCACTATTGAAACCGTGGGCGTTTATGTGCCACCATGAGTCCCCACTTCTCATAGGCAGGTGTCGTCCCAGCAAGCATGTGAGTCGACGGGAGGCGTGCGAGCAAACCGCTGCGCCGGCTGTCAGGGAGGCGTGCGAGCAGACTCACCGGGAGGCGAGCCCTTTGAGCAGGCTCCGCCGCCCACCGTCGTCCCAACTTCTCCCACTTTTAATGTCGCCGACGCCGCAATTTAAAATCAACCCCGCACTACCCAATATCGCTACAATCCTCTCTCTTCCTCTTCGATTCTCCTGTTGTCTACCTCCAACTAGCCTGACCTAAACGTACGCCATGCCGCATCACGATGGTCTGCACTTATTGTTCCAGTTTCCTGAGGAAGACACCCAGCTGGAGTCTCAAGAACATAAGGCGCTTTGGGACGAGCTTGAACTGGCCTTGCGGGAAGACGCCGCTCCTGTCCCCGCTCCCGTTCCGGCTCCCGCCGCCCCGACTGCGCCAACACCCATCCCCGTGGCATTGATGGGCTGGGAGCCGCACATTGTCGCCGAGCTTGATGCCACGGGGTTACACGAGGTCCCCGCCGACTTTCACGCGCCCGTGCACCTCCTAGCGCATGCGCCATGCGGCATCGACGCTGCAGACGCCATGCGGTGCCCGTGCACCTGCCAGCGCATGCGCCTACGCGTGCACTGACGTGTGCGCCCATGCCGGTGCCCGTGCACGCGAATGTCTCCGCCGCGCCGTTGACAGCGCTGCCGCCAGGTGCTAGTGCCCCTCAGCGGCATGGATGGCCGCCACGACCGCTTCCTTGCACCAACGCCAGTCGCCTCCTCCCGCTAGTTGACTCGCTCCGAAGTCCAGAACATTTTGGCCTTCCTTGAAGCTAGGCCAACGTCCAGGAGTACGCCAACAACGGCGCAAGACGCCGCCGTCGGTGTCGGTCAGTGGCCCAACGACACACAGGGCACGGCAGAGGAGCCGCTTCCCACCGTGAGACGCCCCCGCCGCCGCCACGTAATCTAAATTTTCCATGAAAAATGTTCGGATTGACATGCTTAAAATCCAAACATTTATCATTTATGTTTATTTTATATCGATCGTCGTATAATTTAAAGTCGGAGTCAGACTGAACGAAATGTATGGTTTGATCAATTGAATGTTCTGCTAGAGCCGTATCAAAATAAATATAAAACGTCATCAAGCCACATGTATTCCTTGTCATCCAACGACCTAGACTGCTTCAATGTCGAGCGCTCAACACGTTTAGCGTGCAGTTAATTTCATGCCAAAAATAGTGCTAATCACATGAAAACACGCAAATAATATCCTACTAGTTAATATCCGCATGCACTTCATATACTTCCAAATTAACGTGCATTGCACATACACACTGACTAGTGCTGCTAGTACGTGAAACTGGTGCCGTGACTTGTGAACGCGTCCAGATATGGTCAAGGGCAACATCGCCCGCGAGTTCTTCCTATTTGTCCGTGCGTCTAAACACAGAAGGGGGGAGAGAGAGAGAGCACACATGGAACCCACCAGTAAGTGAAGGCGAATAGTACTAAAAATAATATTACATGTTATCCATTAATTAGGTTGTGGTAATATAAAAACATTATGTGAACAAAGGGGGTACAACAAACATTGCTATTCTACGTATGTTGCCTATTGACGTGCGGCTTGAAGGCCCGGTTGCATGTTCGATCCTCGTCCTTTATTTTTTAATTTGTATATGGGTCCAAATTTGTTTCATGACATGTGGGCCCCTCGGTGTGTAGTTTGTAGCACTTTAATTTGTGGGTCGGAATTTGTTCCATTCCAAGTGGACTATCGGTGTGTAGTTTTGTAGGTTATTTATAATAATTAAAGAGAACAACATAGTTTTTTCAATAATACCATGGTGCGATGTTGAAGGCGAGAAAGGACGTGCGAGAGAGCGATGACCGAGCCAGAGGGAAATCAACTAGGGGAGTTGCGTGGGTTGCAACGGTGTTTGGAGTAGTTGTGGGCCGAATGCTACGAAAATATAATCTAAACCGACCGGAATAAATTCATACACAAATTAATCCAAGGTTGGAGTGCCCCTCGCAATGTAAATAGCTCCGACTTTGCGAGGGATGGAGAGGTAGTAGCTTCAACATGTGGAAGATACGGTATGAGAAAGCGAGGTCAATCGAGAGACATATAGATAGAGAGACAAAGTGAGTGTGGTCCGACATTCATTGAACAAATATATATGCTCTGGAGAGATATTGTCCGATTGAGCTTTTGGCAAGGGTGAGGGCTGTAAGATAGAGCTTGATAGATGATCCAGTCACAGAGTGTAGATATATTTTGTGCGTGGGAGGAAGCAAGGTCAACCGATCACATAGGGTCGTCGTGCGATCGAAAGAGTGAGATGGGTTGGAGAGAGTGACCTAGATAGATGATGTGCGTGAGAGAGTATACAATGTGAATAGGTCGAACTGGGCTCAAACATGGTGATATATCGTTTTTGTCCGAGAAAGAGCGAGGTCAATCGAGACATATGGAGAGAGAGAGAGAGAGAGAGAGAGAGAGAGATTGAGTGAGCGTGGCCCACCATGAGGTCGAAAGAGTGGCGGCGGCTTGGATGGACTGACCTAGATAGACAATCTGCATGAGAGAGTATAGAGTGTGTCGATTGAGGCCCGAAGAGGGAGATATATCATTTGTGTGTGAAAGAAAACGAGGTTAAACGAGACTCAGATAAAGAGAGCGAGATTGAGCAAGTGTGGCCCGCCGTGCGGAAGAAAGAGTGAGACAGTCTCGAGGGAGTGACCTAGATATACAACGTGCTTGCGTGCGCACGAGAGGTTGGGGGGGCTAGGCAATGCATGTATTTAGCGCGAGAGGGTGAGAGGGAGAGGGGGAGAGAGAGAGAGCTCGGCATTTGGTAACAGAGTGGAAAAAGGGGTTGTGTAGTTGAGAGACTTAGAGATCGAAACATGGAGAGAAAAAATGAACGTGTGTTGGAAACCGATAGCTTCCTAAGGTGGTTAGGAGAGGAAGATTGACCGATACAGGAACTATGTAGCGTTTGTGAGGGGGGGGGGGCTAAAAACAACATTTGAATGTACATAGTACGAGACTTAATATCGATGTTTCAATTCGTGTGCATTGTAAGATTTGAACCGAGGACCGTGCATATGGGTAATTATTTCAATTCGTGCCATACTAAGTTTCAAAAGTTGACATTTACTCAATTTGTTGTGCTATTTTGTAGGTCATATGTTTGAATCCATCCAAAAGTTTTCTCACTACCATGGTGTTCATCATATACATATGAATTTGTATTAAAAAAGTAAGCGTGAATACGATTGAAATGCGAAATCCACGTTAGAATTTGAGATCGCTATGTGACACACACTCTAATTCAAAAATCTAACTACGTGACACACACTCTAATTCAAATAACTAATTATGTGACACACACTCTAATCCACGTTAGCGTGGGTACCATTTCGATTTTTTTTCAAATAACCCCTCATTAATTAATTTATAGTACTCCCTCTGTTCACTTTTATAAGACCTTGAAGACATTTTAGACAATGTGCAAAACAGTTCATTTTAAGTTGTCTGAAACGACTTACAAAAGTGAACGGATGGAGTATCTCGTTTCGAATGACTAATTATTGCAAGGAAAACACAGCCATGGTAATACATACAGATTCGTTTGCAAATGAAAGAAGATTCGTTTGCATTCTCAAATGTAGGTGCACCAGGCAGGCCAGGGTCGTGTTGGGGTGGACGCTGCTTCGGTGCCTTAAAGGCAACTGCCTTTGGGTGGCGACATGTGGGCGGCAACCTGTTGGGCCCACATGTCATGGACACAAAGGCAGGTGCCTTAAGGCACCGAAGCATAGTCTTGTCGGGGTGGTCGCGTGTGTCGGACGGACGCGTAGCACCCAGCCACCCCCCAAATAAGTTCGCGCTTCCATGTTTCGTATTGAAATATCTGGCGGCCCCAATTCCAGCCCTGCAAAATCTCTCGTCTCCACCGTCCCCTTCCGCGCCCAGATTGCTCAAATCCCTAATTCGCCGCCAACCCTCGAATCGCCCCTCGTCTCGTCTCTTTCCCCACCGTTCCCCACCGTTCCCCACCTCTGTGCCGGATGACGACGTTGAAGACAACGGTCGCGCTTCACCACCGCACCGGAGCTACCTCATCTACGCCCTCGTCCACCGCACCGGGTGGTCCACCGACAACGTCGGCCGCCGCAACCGACGTGCCTCACATACACCGAGTTCCACCGCATCAGGTGCGCTTCACCGCCGTCTCCCAGCTCACCGGGGTTACTTCACCGAGCACATCGTCGCACCTCCGCCCCCCGAGGCCGTTGGGGCTTCACCAATGGTCTCGTCCACCGCATCGTAGCGCTCCGCTGCCACTCAAGATCTGCATCCGTGCGTACAGCCAACGCCAACAGATCACCCTCAACGGCTCAAGTGACCGCGACTCTAGCTAGGCGAGCATGCACAAACGCTTAGCCGAACTAGGTATCCCCACATCACTCCCTTGTGCAATCGTTACGACGATGTTTGGATATCCTTTCACTACTCTCTTATCTTACACGCCTATGCAACTCTGACTTTAACTCTTATTTCTTCTGGAGATATCATCTGAAACAAGCAAATCCATTTTTTAGCGAAGCATGACAGCGCTATGGGATCTGGTACACATCCTGCACACCCATATAACCTTGTAAGTATCTGTCCTCCGGTACAACATCAAGGTCGATTCCTCTTATTTGATCAACCATTCGCCGTGTCAAAAATGCAGAGGGGGATGCAAGGAGCACAAGGCCTGCATATCCAAGCAAGTGGTAACATGGACTTGTACATGGAACATCCCAAGTGCAAACAGAGCTGCACTGAGCCTGTACAACGAGCTAGCGTAAGTCCCTGCATTTCATTTAATTTGTACTGGCATTCCTGTATGATTTGTGTGCAGTGGCTGATCCACGAATTCAAGTTACCAGGGGAGAATATTTAACTTAAAAAAGACAAAGGCACTTGCACTCTGGAAATCAACATAACTTGAGAAATGTGAAGCTACATGCACTTTGAAAACCAGCTAATGATCCAAAGTAGTTCAGATTATAAACACTAAATGATGCAAGCACCAAAAAACACAAAATGCAACATGGTGTACAAGGACTACAAACATGGTATGTACCTGCTTGAATTATTCGTTCTCTGGCTGAAAATATTGAAGTGTAATTGCACGTATAACCAGTGCGCAAACTTCATATCAATATATCTATCATGCACAAGTGTGCCAATAGTTTCAAACAACAGATTAGAAAAGTATTTATGCTATGTTGTCATGATACAGGGACTTTCTGGTAGATGGCCTCGACGTTTCCTCAAGCTATGAAAATGCACTATAATTTGCTTGTCATCAATGCCTGCAAATATCTGTCTCTCTCAACATAGTAGATCATTATTAGACACTAAATTCTTCAATGAGCTTGCAAAATGCTTGCATTAGATCCCTCATTAGACACTATATGTTCATCACCAGGAGCATGTAAAATGTTTGCATCAAATCCTTCATTAGCGATCTGTTCATTAGACACTTCAGTGCTCAAGAACAACATGAGCTTGTATGTTTTCACGGAAAGTTGATTAGATACATCAGATTCAGTCAGTTCAGTATTGATTGGGGGAGTTATAAAATAAGTAGAAATTGGTTTCATTTTCTCATAGATTCCCTACATACAAGCAGTTTTACAACACCGTCAGGTTTAACTATTGGCTAGAAATTGAAGAGTTGAGTTAGATATAATCAGGGATGTGATGTACCTGCTCGTTATGCATGCTACTCTTGCAAGCTGCGATCGTCCGCTTGGCAAGCTTCGATGCCATGCCCGTGTTGTCGCCGCTGCCTCCCACGCAGGCTACACCCAGGGTTGGTTCTTCATCTTCTTGTCCTTCCGTTCGCTTGAAGCCCGGCGACCGCCCTCCAACGAGGGGGCGAGGAAGTGCTGTGTCGGTCTGTCCAGCGGCGGCTAGGTTAGGAGCAAACCAGACTGGAGGCTGGAGCGAATGAATTGGGATTTTTCCTGCTGTCGATCGATATGGGAGGCGCTTTTTGGGCATGAGCCTGCTATAGGGCCTGCCTTGCACTTATGTTGGCCCATCCAAATTGAAACATTTTTCTTCATTTTTTACATTGCCTGCTCGTGCGTTGGGACGAACAAAACTAGCATGGGCCAACCTGGATGACTCAAACTAGGTGCACACTTTCCAGCCACCTGAGGCGGCCGCCCATACCAGCCCCTATGGTGGCGTCGCCCCTTTTTGCGTGTATGATTGGATAGTGAAAAATATTCCAGTGGCGCTTTTGTTTTACCCACATAATGGTTGAATTTCTTGTTTCTATGAACTGAGTTCGCCAATAATGTGAAGGATGCCAGTCTTTTCATCCTATTGTAGATTGCTTAGATCTCGATATGCCAAAAGTAATCGCATGAAATATACAGTAAAAGCCAGTGTGATGTGTTTGGCTACAACTAGTCTGACTACACGTCCTCATATAACATATCAAGGATGCACCATCTTACCAGATTAACCATCGACTTACCCATGCAGTGTGGGAAGAAAGAAGTATTGGGATTGCGTATCCAAGCAATTGATGCCATGGACTCCTTCATACAACCTTGTAAGCGAAAAAGAAGTTGCAGTGTGCCTGTACAAAGAACTAGCGTAAGTTCAGTTATCTGCTTCTCGGAATTTTAGTTAGCCACTTATTGCAAAATTGTTCAATTACGTTGCTTGGCTTAATTTAGTTTGCTACTGATTACATAATGGCACAGCCTGTTAATCATATTGTAGACTGCGCCTATCTATGTGTTTGGTACTTACTATTAAGAATTACCTGTTTGCCTTAACTTAAATATCTACTTGTTTGTTTAACTGCATTGCTGCTGCAACAGCGGGTTACAATGATGTTAATAACTACTTTTCAGCATCCAATTGAAACTCTTTAATTCCTTGTTTGTTTAACTCGTTTGCTGTTATAACTCCCAGTTGAGATGTTTTGCTAACTTCAACTTTTCTGAATCCAATCGGAACTTTAATGGAAAAACAGGTTAGCCCAAGATCAAAGAGCGAGGTCCCCATGGACGTTGCATCATCCCACAGTAGTGGCACCGGCCCAATCGTGCATTATGAATTGCCAACTGCTGATGCTCTAGAGGCTAAAATAGTGGTAGAAAGAGGTTCTGCTTCTGCACTTAGAGATGAAGTTGACATGTTGAGGAAGCAAACAGCACAATCACAAGCAGTACTCAAGACAACCATTAAATATTTGGTGGATTTCAAAACGAAGCAAGCTGAGACTGGCCAGATTGTTAAGGTCCTGAAGGAAAAAAGGACTACTTGGTAAATCATATGTGAAATCTTCTTTCCATAGTTGAATAACCTTTGTGTTGTCTGTTCATGTAATCAATCAAACCATTTGTTTTAGAGATCATGTAATAATTTTTTTTGGTTTGTAATTTTATTTGAGCACAAGTTTGTATTAATTGATAAGACTTGAGACATTTCATTTGGATTATCGTGCGGACCTACAAATATGCCAATGGGCTGAATGTGAATTCAGCAATAGTAGTAGTATAGATGGACCATAAGTGGCACGCATCGGAAAGGGCCAAGATGCTTTGGCTAAAAAGGATGTCATTGTAGCCAAAAAAAAAAGTACAATGACTGGCTTATGTATGTTAGTTGATATTATTGATCCATATACTATATAAGTTTTTATATGTTCGTTAGTTGTGTACATTATTGGTTCATTGACTCGGTATTTGAATCTTGATACATCACTTGTGTACATATCTAAATGGGAGTACACATTATGCTGTGTTTGACATTTGAGTTGGACATAAAGTGTTCCAAATATTCAAATTCACCTTAAACTGGATTCTAGCTTCTGAATTTGAGTATCGGCTTTTGTAAATCATATTCATATATGACAGTGGAATACATCTTTGTCATACTTTTGAAGATATATAAAAACACATAGAATGATTTATAGAGATTCGTATAGGAATACAAAATGGATTCAAATTTAGTTGCCAGGGTAAACGTGGATGCTCATTGTCCCAAAATTCGAAAGAAGCGGCAAAATGTCCACTCCCACATCGTCTGCCCGAAGCCAAGTGTTTGGGAGATGGAAATTACTGTCTACCCCTTACACAGACAATCCGTCGGCCCGATTTCCACTGCTCTCAATAGGGGTAGGTTAGTAACTTCAAGTAGACGTGACACGGCCGCCTCTGAGCCCATTCCGACACGGTGGGCGCCAAACATGGGCGGCAAAACACATTTGATTCAAGCTCGTCCGAAAGACCTCTGTTTCTCCCTCCATTTCCCCATTCATACACGGTGGGCGGCAAAACAAACTCGACTCGGCCGAAATCGATGTAGGCAAATATTTTCAATAGGGGCAGGTTTGTAACTTCACTCAGACGTGACACAACTGCCCTACCTGTCAGCCCCGTTCATACACCGTGGGTGCCAACCACCCTCTCCTCGCCCGAAATCGCTCTGGGCAAATATTGGCGAGATGCGAGATTACCGTCGTATCCCCAACCGGTTTAAATGTCCAAATTTTAAACGGGGCTAAGTTCGTAACTTTCCCATACTTGAGACAGTAGCGTCCCAAAAACATGGTTCCCGTACCTCTCCCTCCATTTTCCCATTCATACACCGCCCGCGCTAGAACACCCCATCCCCACACCAGCCTCCGTCCGCCACCCCATCCATCGCCGCTGTCCTCCACCACATCCATCGCCACCATCCTCCACCATGCCGGAGCGCCTACCAAGACCGCGTTGTCCACTGCTAGAGATGGTCGTTTCTCATCCACGACGACAGACCAATAGCCTTGCATCGTGTCCTCTCGCTTCATCGGCGCCGTCGTCCTCTTTGCCGGGGCCGCTCACACGACCTTCTCTTCCACCGGAACGGGACTTATCCCCCGATGCACCCGTCTACCGTCGTAGATCTGCTTCAACGCCACCGACAGCCATCGCACCCCCGAGGCCTACACGGCGCCGCAAGAGAGGGTACTTCATATCTCCTCAACTTTTTGATCTCAACCAGAAAATAGATCTTAACTTGGTTACTCTACTTTATTTTCAGCTCTTAGAATTTAGTTCTTAGTTCGAAGCAAACAATGGATGCTAAATATCATTTCCCCGGTTTGCAACTTCAAATCTGCCATGGCACAGCCATAATACGGTTTAATTGATCATGCTTAGGGTTTAATTGATCATGTTGGTTCCGTGGTGGTTTCTTTAAAAGAAATTGGAGGGGAAACCCTCTTTTGCTAAAAAAATATGCTTAGAGTTTCCCCCTTTTATGATCACTATCTGATCGTAATACATGCTTCGTGTCATAATAACAGCTCCACCATCAAGCTAAACAAGCTTAGTTGTTCAAATCTGAATCGATATTATTAAAACATAGTTGTTTAATTGGTCAGCTAAATGTTCCTAAATTAGTTTGAAAATGCATGTTCAAGGCTCGGGTGTGTGCCTCTGAGGTGCCCACGGTGGGCGGCCCACCACAGGATTCAGGTCGTCGAGCCCCGATTCCCCTCTGTTTTGCTCTTGGCCTTCCGATCTCTACTGCCCCACCTTTGCCTCATGGCGACTTGCAAATCCCAGACGGTATGATTCTAGGAGGAGCCGCCGGACTAACAGGAGGCCAGGAGCCGCTTCATGCCCAGCGTCACCGCTGCGGCGCGCCACCGTGCCTACCTTCCCAGTCCGTTCGGGGCTCAGGCGTGCGGCACCCACCAAGCCAACCCAATTTATCCCGAGATACGTCCTCAACACTCAAAGAACCACTCCTCATCACCCATTTTCTAATTGATTCATTACTCATTAGGCGGAATTTGTCATTAGGGTTTGTTGTGTGCTCAGTGCTACCTACACTTAATGGTTCAGATGTATTTCGGTAATCTTTAGTACCTCTAAAGTTCACGGGGTTTTCAAAATTCCGGCCCTCGGAACAGAAACTAGTCATTTTGAATTGTTGGTCATAGTGAAATTGACCCAGATTACTACTGCAAGCCAGGTTTGTTGACAATTTTACTTGTCTTTCTTACTCATTTGATATAATATCCAATTATTCACGTCGATTGGTTGCAAACAATAAGTGCTAGACAAACTTCTTCATTCAGATTTTGGACGGTCTCTTACTGCAGTTACAATTCTGCATACTTGTCCTAATAAGCTGACAAGTAAATGATTGATTCACTACATCTATGCTTGCCTTGTCATATTTGTTGTCAATATTATTTTAGGGTGGACCACCCTATTTCTAAATACTGGAACCGTAGACATGAGTGAATAGTATTTCTCTATGTGATCTCTTCCATCATGTGTGGGTAACGAACACCGCATTGTATAGAAAGAAAGTGTCATTTCCAGCTTTTACATAGGTTTCGATCTTTTACATGGAATACAATCTGCCTACTTGTTCTGTGTCGCACTACCAACACTCCACCCTTGAAGCTAAACATTACACCACTCATAATTGCTTAGTTTATTTGTTCAAATACAAATTTCATATGATTCTAATGTTCCTATTTCAGTTTCAAAATGTGTGCCTGCCTGTTATAGAGACATAAGGGGTTTGTATTTCTGTGTGTGGTCTGGTCAGCACGGTTGGGGAGGTGAACTTTGCATATGCAGGGGTTTATAGGGAGACACTCTCCAAGTTGAATCCGCAATGCATTCCATAGATACTCTAACTACTTTTTATGTTTTCATGAATCTCAGATTATGAACAGCATCATAATGATTATGAGCTCGCGCGCATGAAAAGAATAAAGTAGAACAATGCCATGGCTGTCAAACTTGGCATTAAGGGACTGAAATCAAGTCTGGATGCAATGCAATGAAAACGCTCTCCACCTACAGATTCATGCTCAGAATATGACCCTAACAGTCATTCTGAGCTAGAGGGTGTTGGAAATATGCCCTAGAGGCAATAATAAAAGGATTATTATAATATTTCCTTGTTCGTGATAATTGTCTTTTATTCATGCTATAATTGTATTATCCGGAAATCGTAATACACGTGTGAATACTTAGACCACGACATGTCCCTAGTGAGCCTCTAGTTGACTAGCTCGTTGATCAATAGATAGTCATGGTTTCCTGACTATGGACATTGGATGTCATTAATAGCGGGATCACATCATTAGGAGAATGATGTGATGGACAAGACCCAATCCTAAGCATAGCTCAAGATCGTGTAGTTCGTTTTGCTAGAGCTTTTCCAATGTCAAGTATCTCTTCCTTAGACCATGAGATCGTGTAACTCCCGGATACCGTAGGAGTGCTTTGGGTGTACCAAAGCGTCACAACGTAACCGGGTGACTATAAAGGTGCACTACAGGTATCTCCGAAAGTGTCTGTTGGGTTGACACGGATCGAGACTGGGATTTGTCACTCCGTATTATGGAGAGGTATCACTGGGCCCACTCGGTAGTGCATCATCATAATGAGCTCAATGTGACCAAGTTTCTGGTCACGGGATCACGCATTATGGTACGAGTAAAGTGACTTGCCGGTAACGAGATTGAACGAGGTATTGGGATACCGACGATCGAATCTCGGGCAAGTAACATACCATCTCACAAAAGGAATATTATACGGGGTTGCTTGAATCCTCGACATCGTGGTTCATCCGATGAGATCATCGAGGAGTATCTGGGAGCCAACATGGGTATCCAGATCCCGCTGTTGGTTATTGACCGGAGGGTCGTCTCGGTCATGTCTGCATGTCTCCCGAACCCGTAGGGTCTAGACACTTAAGGTTCGGTGACGCTAGGGTTATTAGGAAGACTTGTATGTGATTACCGAATGTTGTTCGGAGTCCCGGATGAGATCCCGGACGTCACGAGGAGTTTCGGAATGGTCCGGAGGTGAAGATTTATATATGGTAAGTTGTCATACGGACACCGGAAAGTTTCGGGGGCCTATCGGTATTGTACCGGGGCCACCGGAGAGGTTCCGGGGGTCCACCGGGAGGGGCCACCCCTCTCGGAGGGCCTCATGGGCCACAAGGGGCAGGGAACCAGCCCCTGGAGGGCTGGGCGCCCCCCCTTGGGCCCATGCGCCTAGGGTTGGGGGGAACCCTAGTGGGGGGCGCCCCCCTTTGCTTGGGGGGCAAGCCCCCCTCCCTGGCCGCCGCCCCCCCTCTAGATCTCATCTAGAGGGGCCGGCCCCCTTGCCCCTCCCCCTATAAATAGAGGGGTGAGGGGAGGGCTGCAATACACATCCAAGGCGCAGCCCTCCCCCCAACACCTCTCCTCCTCCGTTGAGTGCTTGGCGAAGCCCTGTCGGAGTACTGCCTCTCCACCATCATCACGTCATCGTGCTGCTGCTGGAGCCTTCTTCCTCAACCTCTCCTTCCCCCTTGCTGGATCAAGAAGGAGGAGACGTCGTCCGTTCGTACGTGTATTGAACGCGGAGGTGTTGTCCGTTCGGCACTTGGTCATCGGTGATTTGAATCACGACGAGTACGACTCCATCATCACCGTTCCCTTGAACGCTTCCGCACGCGATCTACAGGTGGTATGTAGATGCAATCTCTCTCCCATGACTTGTTGCTTAGATGAACTCATAGATGGATCTTGGTGAAACCGTAGGGAAAATTTTAATTTTCTGCAACGTTCCCCATCAGTGGCATCATGAGCTAGGTCTATGCGTAGTTCTCTATTGCATGAGTAGAACACAATTTTGTTGTGGGCGTAGATCTTGTCAACTTGCTTGCCGCTACTAGTCTTTTCTTGCTTCAGCGGTATTGTGGGATGAAGCGGCCGGACCGACCTTACACGTGCGCCTACGTGAGACAGGTTCCACCGACTGACATGCACTAGTTGCATAAGGTGGCTAGCGGGTGTCTGTCTCTCCTACTTTAGTTGGAGCGGATTAGATGAAAAGGGTCCTTATGAAGGGTAAATAGAAGTTGACAAAATCACGTTGTGATTATTCGTAGGTAAGAAAACGTTCTTGCTAGAACCCAATTGCAGCCATGTAAAAGATGCAACAACAATTAGAGGACGTCTAACTTGTTTTTGCAGCAATTGTCATGTGATGTGATGTGGCCAGAAGTTGTGATGAATGATGAATGATATATTGTGATGTATGAGATCATGTTCTTGTAATAGGAATCACGACTTGCATGTCGATGAGTATGACAACCGGCAGGAGCCATAGGAGTTGTCTTATTTTTGTATGACCTGCGTGTCATTGAAGAACGCCATGTAAATTACTTTACTTTATTGCTAAACGCGTTAGCCATAGAATTAGAAGTAGTCGTTGGCATGACAACTTCATGAAGACACGATGATGGAGATCATGATGATGGAGATCATGGTGTCATGCCGGTGACAAGATGATCATGGAGCCCCGAAGATGGAGATCGAAGGAGCTATATGATATTGGCCATATCATGTCACTACTTTATATAATTGCATGTGATGTTTATTATGTTTATGCATCTTGTTTACTTAGAGCGACAGTAGTAAATAAGATGATCCCTTATAATAATTTCAAGAAAGTGTTCCCCCTAACTGTGCACCGTTGCTAAAGTTAAATGCTTGAAGCACCACGTGATGATCGGGTGTGATAGATCCTTACGTTCACATACAACGGGTGTAAGACAGTTTTACACATGCAAAACACTTAGGGTTAACTTGACGAGCCTAGCATGTATAGACATGGCCTCGGAACACAAGAGACCGAAAGGTCGAACATGAGTCGTATGGAAGATACGATCAACATGGAGATGTTCACCGATGATGACTAGTCCGTCTCACATGATGATCGGACATGGCCTAGTCGACTCGGATCATGTAACACTTAGATGACTAGAGGGATGTCAATCTGAGTGGGAGTTCATTAAATATTTGATTAGATGAACTTAATTATCATGAACTTAGTCTAAAGTCTTTGCAAAATATGTCTTGTAGATCAAATGGCCAACGCTCATGTCAACATGAAGTTCAACGCGTTCCTAGAGAAAACCAAGCTGAAAGATGATGGCAGCAACTATTCGGACTGGGTCCGCAACCTGAGGATCATCCTCATAGCAGCCAAGAAACAATATGTCCTAGAAGCACCGCTAGGTGAAGCACCCATCGAGAGAACCAAGACATTATGAATGCTTGGCAGTCTCGTCTTGATGATTACTCCCTCGTTCAAGGCGGCATGCTTTACAGCTTAGAACCGGGGCTCCAAAAGCGTTTTGAGCAACACGGAGCATATGAGATGTTCGAGGAGATGAAAATGGTTTTCCAAGCTCATGCCCGGGTCGAGAGATATGAAGTATCCGACAAGTTCTATAGTTGTAAGATGGAGGAAAACAGTTCTGTCAGTGAGCACATACTCAAAATGTCTGGTTGCACAACCGTTTGTCCCAGTGGACATTAACCTCCCGGACGAGGCGGTCATTGACATAATCCTTGATCGCTCCCACCAAGCTACAAGAGCTTTGCGATGAACTACAATATGCAGGATGGTGAAGACCATTCCTGAAGTATTCTCAATCTTTGAAGTCGTGAGAGGTTGAAATCAAGAAAGAACATCAAGTGTTGATGGTTAATAAAACCACTAAGTTCAAGAAGGGCAAGGGTAAGAAGAACTTCAAGAAGGACGGCAAGGATGTTGCCGCGCCCTTAAAGCAAGTTGCCGGAAGAAGTCAAAGAATGGACCCAAGCACGAGACAGAGTGCTTTTATTGCAAAGGGAAGGGCCCTTTGGGCGGAACTGCCCCAAATACTTAGCGGACAAGAAGGCCGGCAACACTAAAGGTATATTTGATATACATGTAATTGATGTGTACCTTACCGATTACTCGTAGTAACTTCGGTATTTGATACGGTGTCGTTGCTCATATTTGTAACTCACGGCAGAGCTGCGGAATAAGCGGAGACTGGCGAAGGGCGAGGTGACGATCTTGGCGTCGGTAATGGTTCCAAGGTCGATGTGATCGCCGTCGGCACGCTGCCTCTACATTTACCTACGTGATTAGTTTTAAACCTCAATAATTGTTATTTAGTGCCAAGTTTGAGCATGAACATTGTATCAGGATCTCGTTTAATGCGAGATGGCTACTCATTTAAATCCAAGAATAATGGTTGTTCTATTTATATGAGAGATATGTTTTATGGTCATGCTCCGATGGTCAATGGTTTATTCTTAATGAATCTCGAGCGTAATATTACACATATTCATAGTGTGAATACCAAAAGATGTAAAGTTGATAACGATAGTCCCACATACTTGTGGCACTGCCGCCGTGGTCACATTGGTGTCAAGCGCATGAAGAAGCTCCATTCTGATGGACTTTTAGAGTCTCTCGATTATGAATCATTTGACACATGCGAACCATGCCTCATGGGAAAAATGACCAAGGCTCCATTCTCCGGGACAATGGAGCGAGCAACCAATTTATTGGAAATCATACATACCGATGTGTGCGGTCCAATGAGCGTCGAGGCTCGCGGAGGATATCATTATGTTCTCACTCTCACTGATGACTTGAGTAGATATGGGTATGTCTACTTGATGAAACACAAGTATGAGACCTTTGAAAAGTTCAAGGAATTTCAGAATGAGGTAGAGAATCAACATGACCGAAAAATAAAGTTCTTACGATCAGATCGTGGAGGAGAATATTTAAGTCATGAATTTGGTACACACTTAAGGAAATGTGGAATCGTTTCACAACTCACGCCGCTGGAACACCTCGGTAGAACGGTGTGTCCGAACGTCGTGTCGCACTCTATTGGATATGGTGCGATCTATGATGTCTCTTACCGATTTACCACTATCATTTTGGGGATACACTCTAGAGACAGCTACATTCACTTTACATAGGGCACCGTCTAAATCCGTTGAGACGACACCGTATGAATTATGGTTTGGAAAGAAACCTAAGTCATCGTTTCTAAAAGTTTGGGGATGCGATGCTTATGTCAAGAAACTTCAACCTTAAAAGCTCGAACCCAAGTCAGAAAAATGCGTCTTCATAGGATACCCTAAGGAGACCATTGGGTATACCTTCTACCTTAGATCCGAAGGCAAGATCTTTGTTGCCAAGAACGGATCTTTTCTGGAAAAAGAGTTTCTCTCGAAGGAGTAATCGGGAGGAAAGTAGAACTTCGATGAAGTACTACCTCTTGAACCGGAAAGTAGTGCAGCTCGGGAAAATGTTCCTGTGGTGCCTACACCCTCTTGGAGAGGAAATTAATGATGATGATCAAGGTACTTGGATCAAGTTGCTACCGAACTTCAGAGGTCCACAAGGACACGCTCCACACCAGTGGTATGGCAACCCTGTCCTGGAAATCATGTTGTTAGACAACGGTGAACCTTCAAACTATGAAGAAGCGAGGGCGGGCCCGGATTGCAACAAATGGCTTGAAGCCATGAAATCCGAGATAGGATCCATGTATGAAAACAAAGTATGGACTTTGACAGACTTGCCCGATGACCGGCGAGCGATAGAAAACAAATGGATCTTTAAGAAGAAGACGGACGTGGATGATAATGTTACCATCTATAAAGCTCGACTTGTCGCTAAAGGTTATCGACAAGTTCAAGGGGTTGACTACGATGAGACTTTCTCTCCCGTAGCGAAGCTGAAGTCCGTCCGAATCATGTTAGCAATTGCCGCATACTATGATTATGAGATATGGCAAATGGACGTCAAAACGGCATTCCTTAACGGCTATCTTAAGGAAGAACTGTATATGATGCAGCCGGAAGGTTTTGTCGACCCTAAGAATGCTAACAAGGTATGCAAGCTCCAGCGATCCATTTATGGGCTGGTGCAAGCTTCTCGAAGTTGGAACATTCGCTTTGATGAGATGATCAAAGCATTTGGGTTTATCTTGAGACTTATGGAGAAGCCTGCGTTTACAAGAAAGTGAGTGGGAGCTCTGTAGCATTTCTCATATTATATGTAGATGACATACTTTTGATGGGAAATGATATAGAACTCTTGGACAGCATTAAGGCCTACTTGAATAAAAGTTTTTCAATGAAGGACCTTGGAGAAGCTGCTTACATATTAGGCATCAAGATCTATAGGGATAGATCGAGACGCCTCATAGGTCTTTCACAAAGCACATACCTTGATAAGATTTTGAAGAAGTTCAAAATGGATCAGTCCAAGAAAGGGTTCTTGCCTGTCTTTGGAAGGTGTGAGATTGAGCTCGGCTCAATGCCCGACCACGGCAAATGATAAAGAAGAGATGAGTGTCATCCCTATGCCTCAGCCATAGGATCTATTATGTATGCCATGTGTGTACCATACCGATGTAAACCTTGCCGTAAGTTTGGTAGGTAGGTACCAAAGTAATCCCGACAAGGAACACCGGACAGCGGTCAAGAATATCCTGAAGTACCGAAAAGGACAAAGGACATGTTTCTCGTTTATGGAGGTGACGAAGAGCTCGTCAGAAGGGTTACGCCGACGCTTAGCTTCGACACAGATCTGGATGACTCTAAGACACAATCCGGAAACGTGTATATCTTGAATGGATGGGCCGTAAGCTAGAGCAGCTGCAAGCAGAGCCTCGTCGCGCGATCTCAGTGTGAAGCGGAGTACAAGGCAGCCTCGCAGTCAGCGCATGAAGCAATTTGGGTGAAGGAGTTCATCACCGACCTAGGAGTCATACCCAATGCGTCGGGGCCGATCAAACTCTTCTTTGACAACACTGGAGCTATTGCCCTTGCCAAGAAGCCCAGGTTTCACAAGAAGACCAGGCACATCAAGCGACGCTTCAACTCCATCTGTGAAAATGTTCAAGATAGAGACATAGAAATTTGCAAAGTGCATACGGATCTGAATGTCGCAGATCCGTTGACTAAACCTCTTTCGCGGGCAAAACATGATCAACACCAAAACTGTATGGGTGTTCGATTCATCACAATGTAACTAGATTATTGACTCTAGTGCAAGTGGGAGACTGTTGGAAATATGCCCTAGAGGCAATAATAAAAGGATTATTATAATATTTCCTTGTTCGTGATAATTGTCTTTTATTCATGCTATAATTGTATTACCCGGAAATCGTAATACACGTGTGAATACTTAGACCACGACATGTCCCTAGTGAGCCTCTAGTTGACTAGCTCGTTGATCAATAGATAGTCATGGTTTCGACTATGGACATTGGATGTCATTGATAGCGGGATCACATCATTAGGAGAATGATGTGATGGACAAGACCCAATCCTAAGCATAGCTCAAGATCGTGTAGTTCGTTTTTCTAGAGCTTTTCCAATGTCAAGTATCTCTTCCTTAGACCATGAGATCGTGTAACTCCCCGATACCGTAGGAGTGCTTTGGGTGTACCAAATGTCACAACGTAACTGGGTGACTATAAAGGTGCACTACAGGTAACTCCGAAAGTGACAGTTGGGTTGACACGGATCAAGACTGGATTTGTCACTCCGTATTACGGGAGGTATCACTGCCCACTCGGTAGTGCATCATCATATTGAGCTCAATGTGACCAAGTGCCTGGTCACGGGATCATGCATTACGCATGCAGTAAAGTGACTTGCCGGTAACGAGATTGAACGAGGTATTGGGATACCGACGATCGAATCTCGGTCAAGTAACATACCGTCTGACAAAAGGAATAGTATACGGGGTTGCTTGAATCCTCGACATCGTAGTTCATTCGATGAGATCATCGAGGAGTATGTGGGAGCCAACATGGGTATCCAGATCCCGCTGTTTATTATTGACCGGAGAGTCGTCTCGGTCATGTCTGCATGTCTCCCGAACCCGTAGGGTCTACACATAAGGTTCGGTGGCGCTTAGGGTTATTAGGAAGACTTGTATGTGATTACCGAATGTTGTTCGAGTCCGGATGAGATCCCGGATGTCACGAGGAGTTCCGGAATGGTCCGGAGGTGAAGATTTATATATGGGAAGTTGTCATACGGACACGAGAAAGTTTGAGGGCATATCGGTATTGTAGGGGCCACCGGAGAGGTTCCGGGTCCACCGGAGGGCCACCTCTCGGAGGGCCTCATGGGCCACAAGGGGCAGGGAACCAGCCCCTGGAGGGCTGGGCGCCCCCCCCCTTGGGCCCATGCGCCTAGGGTTGGGGGGAACCCTAGTGGGGGCGCCCCCTTGCTTGGGGGGCAAGCCCCCCGCCCAGGCCGCCGCCCCCCCGCGAGATCTCATCTAGAGGGGCCGGCCCCCCGTCCCCCCTCCCCAAGTAATAGAGGGGCGAGGGGAGGGCTGCAAACACATCCAAGGCGCAGCCCTCCCTCCCCAACACCTCTCCTCCTCCGCTGAGTGCTTGGCGAAGCCTGCCGAGTATCGCCTCTCCACCATCATCACGCCGTCGTGCTCTTGATGGAGCCTTCTTCCTCAACCTCTCCTTCCCCTTGCTGGATCAAGAAGGAGGAGACGTCATCCGCTCCGTACGTGTGTTGAACGCGGAGGTGCTGTCTGTTCGGCACTTGGTCATCGGTGATTTGAATCACGGCGAGTACGACTCCATCATCACCGTTCCCTTGAACGCTTCCGCACGCGATCTACAGGTGGTATGTAGATGCAATCTCTCTCCCATGACTCGTTGCTTAGATGAACTCATAGATGGATCTTGGTGAAACCGTAGGGAAAATTTTAATTTTCTGCAATGTTCCCCATCAGAGGGAGACCTAAGTCAATGTAGCTCCCTAGTGGAGGAGTCAGAGGAAGATGCCCTATCTTATTCACCCATCAAGGTACTTGCTCTAACTTTCCAAGGTTACATTGCTCGCACATATCTTGCAACTGATGTTTGCATTGCTTCTACTTTGTTGAACTGCCATTAGCTTAGTTTACACATCATGTATGTGAATACGCCCTGCCTATCCATTTTCAGTACATATTCCATCTGTCATCATACCATATTTATCCATTCAAATGCTGTTCTTGTGTATCGACGCTCAAAAGGAAGAGGGCGATTGCTGATCGTGGAGAAGCACAAGAAAAGTATTTGGAAAAGGTAGTGGCACCGATAAATCAAATAGCCCATTAGGTGTAGTTGCAATATAACTCGACCCACAAAATACCCCAACTCTAGCAGACTCTAGCCCTACTACACCTGGTCATTTCGATGCCCCAACTCAGCAGAATCTTAATCAGAGCAAACAGTATGATTACACCAGTTGACATAGCACCAGCTATACGATGCAAAACCCCCATTCCAGCAAAGAGTACACCAAATCCAGTTGCCAAATCCCTTCTCGAACCAGAGAGAGCCCCAATTGCAGCAAATAGGACCCCTGTTCCATTTCTTCCCAGTTTAGAAGACGAATCTTATGTTGTTTTCAGGAACTTTGTGCGCATCTTTCCTTCATGGAAAGATTATACCGCAGACACAGAACAATTTCCAGTCTTCCTCCACAACTTACGCGTAAGTAATGCAGTAATGTTATTCATGGTCATTACTGCATATGTTTCTGCTAACAAATTTCATTCTTTTAAATAGGCGAGGAGCAAACTGGATTGTGATGACGAGCAAGGGTTGGTTGCGCTTTTCAAGCACTCGTTGATGAAGTATCGTTCCTACCTGAGGCAAGCGCACTTCGATGGCAAGCGTTGAACAAAATTTCTGTAAATTCTCCGGTGCTACATTTATCCGACGGTGATCGGAATAATCTTGTTACACATTGGTCTCTACCGCAAGATAAGGTACCGCCTATGATATCACATCACAATTTGAACTACATTTCTGCATTTGCCTTAATGTCTCACTTGTACGAAAACTGTTAGTCAAGAACATCCGTTCTCAAGGGACCACAGAATCTCGCAACTATATCGCATAATCGCATTGCTCTTGTGAGTACCTCTTGCCTTGTATGACCATACTTACTTTCATAGCTATTTGATTATGTAGCATCACTGCACATGTTAGCCTCGTAATCGTCCATTTGGTGGACATTATAAGATCCGTATGGACTCTTACATAAATTTAGAATGAACCCAATGCTTTTGAAGAGGTTTAGCTCTGCAGTCCTCTTGTAAGGACTGAACGTGGTCTATCAACGTACTTACATTAATGACTACTTCCGAGGATTGGTAGTTGATTATGTAGCTTCAATCTGCATCTTATCTTCATTATCCTCTATCCCTTCCAAGTATTATCATATCTATAATTACTCTCTACAAAATGTAGAGTATGTGCAATGCTTATGAAGAACATTTTGTGCTGAAATTCTTGAGTTATCATTCCCTTGACATGGAGAAGGGCATTATAAAGCCGGTGTTAACTGTTAATGTAAGTCGGTCCTTCTAAAGCCTTTATCCTCAACTGCTGTTTAATTTTCTCATACTCCCTATCGTTTACTGCTGTTTAGTTTGTTGTTTCTACCACAATGCATGTTCATAAGAACCGTAAGTTCTAAGTTTTACTTGTAAAACCAAATTCCTTATTCATACCATGCACATTACTTAATACTCTCTATATGTATGCCTGTTTTTGTGGATCTATAATCCAGTGTGTGGTGAAGCATCCCACGTTTGCTCCTTGTCATCTCCTGTTTTATCTTACTGATGTGGCTGATGATATAAACAACATGCCATGCACATTATCCAAAATAGATACAATGATTTTCTTTGCCCTTCATCTATGCTTGTTATGTTGACATGGTAATCCAGTAGTGTGGTGAAGCTCCCCGCATTATGAACAATGCCAAATTATGCTATTGATATTTTGAACTTACTCTTTATTTTATAATTTGAAATTGGATACAATTGACAGAATAGTTACCATCTTTGTTTATACACGTGCAAACCTGTCATCCCTTTGCTTTGTTTTAGGGTGATATGCCTGATGGCATGCACAAGTCTGCTGAAGGCTGTGAGACAAACCCAACATATATTGCAGCAAAGAAGGCAAAACATCTTGAACATAGCGAGACAACCCCAAAGTCTTGTCTTGATGCGTGTTCAAGTTACTTGAGACTAACAATGATACAAGCTCACGTAATTCGTTGTCTAAATCGGTTCAATTTCTTCAGTCCCAAGTTCTAGCGTAAAGGCATTCTCGCAACTCAACTTCGACTTGAAGTCCTATCTCTAAGAAAGATTGCGGAGAACACCAATGAGAACCTCATCGCTAAATAGCTACACACGGAAGCTATGACCGACATGCTAGGCCGATCTCACAGCCTTGCTCAAGACTTCATGCAGTTCCTCTACAAGGCTAACCTTTCTTGAACTGTCTTGGAAGTGGTCTCGGTTTAGTATTATTTTGTTACGTTTGCAACGGTGCCCGATTTTTTGTAATCTGCTTCTTCGTTAAGCTTTATGATCACCGGTGGCGAACTTCGATGCCCAGTGGATGTAATATACCTTAAATCCTTTATTGTATAGTGTAGGTTTATTCTTAGTTACTATGCAGTAATTTCTTTATTGTATAGAGTAGGTTTGTTCTTAATTCCTACTAGTTACTGCCATCATTCGCTATCTGAAAAAAAATCAGATGTAGTCGACCGGACCGAAACATTCGACTCTAACGGGCCAGGTTTTTAGCGGGCCACAATTGGGCCGGCCTGCGTCTTTCTTGGGTCCGAATGATTGGGGCCTTCACACATTGCGCCAGCCCAAAGTTACACCGCCTATATTTTAGTTGGGCCTTTTGTTGACTCAAAGACTTAGTTTGGCCAGTAGCGTTGGGCCATTAACAGTCGAATATTGTAATCGGGCTCGTTACGGCCGAGATGAAACCACGGGCCTTTAGCGAGCCAAAATGCATGTTGGGCCTCAATTTTCACTAGTCGTCGACGGGCCTTCGCCGGGCCGACATGTAGACCGGCGTTTTGGGCCCGATTAGCTCATGGGCCGTTACCGAGGCGAAACATATCTCGGGCCTTAGTTGGCCCACTGATATCATGGGCCTTTAAGAGGCCGAAAGCTTAGTACAGGCATCAACGGTCCGAATTACGCGACATGCCTTTAACAGGCCCAAAGTCACGTTGGGCTTAACTGTTGCCACCTTTAGCACGGGTCGTTAGTGGGCCCAATGTCCCGTCGGACCATATATGGCCCATGGGCAGCACGAGCCATTCCCAGGCCGAAAGTCACACCGGGCTGAAATGGGCCCATGTCTACATCAGGCCTCTAACAGGCCGAAAGTCACTGGGCTATAGTTGGGCCCAAATATTCGGCGAACAATTAACGGGCCAGATCTTGCTTCGGGCCGCAAATGGGCCCAAATATTGGGTGAACAATTAACGGGCCAGATCTGGCTTCAGGCTGTAAATGGGCCCAAATATTGGGCGAACAATTAACGGGCTAGATCTGGCTTCGGGCCGTAAATGGGCCTTTATTAAGCAGGTCGTTATTGGGTTGGCCCACTAGTACCTGATTAAGTTCTACGGGCCTTTGACTGGGTCGGCCTTTTTAACCTATATGGGCCTCTGTTGGGCCCAGCCACGTGTCGACGTGTCATAGGCATGTCTCCTCCAATGGACGGGCGACATATCCGCCCAATCGACGAAGCCGACAGCTTGTTCCTTCGCCAATAAGAATTTTACACGTGGAAATTTCCCACTGGTCAGGGCTGTTAACGGGTTATCGGATCCAAAATCCGACCCGATAGCTTAACGGCGTTCCGTTACGGTGTATGCCACATGTCGGTCACCCTTGAGGAAAGCACTTCTGTGACGCGCGATTTATCGTCATAGAAGTGGACACTTCCGTGATGATAATTTTGGTAATGTCATGGACCACTTCTACGGTAGCACAGGTATGACTATTTTGATTCTGTCATAAATTTGTCATGGATGTACATGCATGACAAAAAACGCGACCTACTGTGACAAACACGTATCATCACGGAAGTGTATTTTTTTTGTAGTGCAAGTAAAGTTACCGGTAGACGAAGACGAAAGAGGGATGCCTTCCGAGGCATCCCCAAGCTTAGGCTTTTCGTTGTCCTTGAATTTTACCTTGGGGTGCCTTGGGCATCCCCAAGCTTAGGTTCTTGCCAATCCTTGTTCCATAATCCATCAAATCTTTACCCAAGACTTGAAAACTTCACAACACAAAACTTAACAGAAAATCTAGTGAGCTCCGTTAGCGAAAGAAAAGAAAACACCACTTCAAGGTACTGTAATGAATCATTCTTTATTTATATTGGTGTTAAACCTACTGTATTCCAACTTCTCTATGGTTTATAAACTCTTTTACTAGCAATAGATTCATCAAAATAAGCAAACAAGACACGAAAAACAGAATCTGTCAAAAACAGAACAGTTTGTAATAATCTGTATCTAACACAAACTTGTGGAACTCAGAAAAATCTACCAGAATAGGACGACCTAGATAATTTGTTTATTGATCTACTGCAATTGGAATCAGTATTTTATCACGTTCTGGTGATTTTAAACAATTGTTTTCGTGAACAGAAAGTTTCTGGAATTTTCAGCAAGATCAAATAACTATCATCCAAGAAGATCCTATAGGTTTCACTTGGCACAAACAGTAATTAAAACATAAAAACACATCTAACCAGAGGCTAGATCAAATATTTATTACTAAACAGGAGAAAAAAGCAAAAAACTAAAACAAAATTGGGTTGCGTCCCAACAAGCGCTATTGTTTAACGCCCCTAGCTAGGCATAAAAGCAAGGATAGATCTAAGTATTGCCATCTTTGGTGTTGGGAAAGAAAAGAGAAAATTTATTATCTACAGCATTTATATTTCTATTTTGATAAAGCACGTGGCCATTAATGGTGGAAGAAAGATTAAGCACGCTACACAAATTTGCATCTAAGCTAGTTTTCATCTCTTTGATAATTTCGTTTTGGTAAAAGCACAAAAGAGAGGTGGATTCAACTTTCTCACTCATAGGATGCCCAAATATAGTTTTCATCTTTTCATAGGTATCTATGGGATCCCCTTCAAGAAAACCATCCTAAAAGATAGAATCTAAAATTTTCTTGAATGAAGCGGGCAACCCAACATAAAATCTTTTTAGGTATACTCAATTTTATATTGGGGCACATAGCTAGCTCGTATCATTAAAAGCCTATCACATGCATCTTTCAAAGACTCATCAAGTAACTAACGAAAAATTCCGGGATCATCTTCATCGAAATTATTCAAACCCTCATTGACAACCCCGGTAGGTCTTTCTATAGCATCATTATTTATGAGCTTAGAGAGGACAGAGGGACTATCCAAAGTATTAAAACCAAGAAGAGAGCCCTTGGCCCTTTTTGATTCGGCCATGGCACAAGAAAAACAGAGGGAAAGAAGCAAACAGATAGAGAGGGCGAATAAAACGGCAAGGGTGAAGCAGGGGAGAGAAAAACGAGAGGCAAATGGCAAATAATGTAATGCGAGGGATAAGAGTTTGTGATGGGTACTTGGTGTGTCATGACTTGTGCGTAGACTCCCCGGCAACGGCGCCAGAGATCCTTCTTGCTACCTCTTGAGCACTGCGTTGGTTTTCCCTTGAAGAGGAAAGGGTGATGCCGTAAAGTAGCATAAGTATTTCCCTCAGTTTTTGAGAACCAAGGTATCAATCCAGTAGGAGACCACGCTCAAGTCCCACGCACCTACACAAACAAATACGAACCTTGTAACCAACGCGATAAAGGGGTTGTCAATCCCTTCACAGCCACTTGCAAAAGTGAGATCTGATAGAGATGATAAAATAATATTTTTGGTATTTTTATAATAAAGACTAATAGTAAAGAAAGCAAAATAAACGGTAATAGAAATAACTTGTTGACAGTAGATTAATATGATGGAAAATAGACTCGGGGGCCATAGGTTTCACTAGTGGCTTCTCTCAAGAGCATAAGTATTACGGTGGGTAAACAAATTACTGTCGAGCAATTGATAGAATCGAGCATAATTATGAGAATATCTAGGTATGATCATGTATAAAGGCATCACGTCCGTGACAAGTAGACCGACTCCACCGCATCTACTACTATTACTCCACACATCTACCGCTATCCAAAGATGCATCTAGAGTATTAAGTTCATAAGAACGGAGTAACGCTTTAAGCAAGATGACATGATGTAGAGGGATAAACTCATGCAATATGATATAAACCCCATCTTTTTATCCTCGATGGCAACAATACAATACTTGTCGTTTCCCCTTCACATCGGATCGAAAGCACCGGAAGATTGAACCCAAAGCTAAGCACTTCTCCCATTGCAAGAAAGATCAATCTAGTAGGCCAAACCAAACTGATAATTCAAAGAGACTTGCAAAGATAACCAATCATACATAAAAGAATTCAGAGGAGATTCAAATATTGTTCATACATAATCTTGATCATAAACCCACAGTTCGTCGGATCTCGACAAACACACCGCAAAAGAAGATTACATCAAATAGATCTCCAAGAGAATCGAGGAGAACTTTGTATTGATATCCAAAGAGACAGAAGAAGCCATCTAGGTAATAACTATGGACCCGAAGGTCTGAGGTAAACTACTCACACATCATCAGAGCGGCTATGGTGTTGATGTAGAAGCCCTCCGTGATCGATGCCCCCTTCGGCGGAGCGTCGAAAAAGGCCCCAAGATGGGATCTCACGGGTACAGAAGGTTGCGGCGGTGGAAATAGGGTTTTTGCTCCGTCTCTGATGTTTTCGTGGTACGTAGGTATATATATGAGGAAGAAGTAGGTCAGTGGAGCTACGAGGGGCCCACGAGGGTGGAGGGCGCGCCCAGGGGGGTAGGCACGGCCCCCTGCCTCGTGGCCTCCTCTTTGATTGCTTGACGTCCACTCCAAATCCTCTAGATCACGTTTGTTCCAAAAATCACATTCCCGAAGGTTTCATTCCGTTTGGACTCCGTTTGGTATTCCTTTTATGCGAAACACTGAAATAGGCAAAAAACAGCAATCTGGGTTGGGCCTCCGGTTAATAGGTTAGTCGCAAAAATAATATAAAAGTGTATAATAAAGCCCATTAAACGTCCAAAACAGAATTGTAGCGACCAGACCTCAAACGGTCCAATCTCTGTGCATCAGTGTCATCCCTGGATCGGTAATGCTGACATGCACATTACTTGAAGGATTTATAACAGAGTAGCAAACACACACTTATTACATCGAATAGTCTCAAGAGAGAACTTATTACAATAAATATGGCTTAAGGCCATCTAAATACGATAACAACGGAAGGCTTGGAAGATAAAGTGAGTCCATCAACTCCAACGACATCACTGAGTATAAGACCATGACCTATGGCACCTTACTCATCATCTGAAAAGTCTGCAACATGAACGTTGCAGCCCGAAAACGGGTCAGCACATGGAATATGTTGGCAAGGTAACACATAGAGAGTAATGAACAGAATAATGATATCACTACATGCATATTTGGCTGGTGGAAAGCTCTATGGTTACATTTTTGCGAAAAGCCAATTTTTCCCTACAACAAAGGAATAAATTTTATTTAACTATCATAGTGGTTATTAAACATTGAGAAGGTTCCTCCAACTCAATCCCAATTAAGAACGTGATTAAACCCAATCAAATTTATAATTAAGTAACATGATGATGAGATCCACATGATAATCCAAGAACTAGATACTCAAGATGTCCATAACCGGGGACACGGCTAATCATGATTAGTTTGTACACTCTGCAGAGGTTTGCGCACTTTTCCCCACAAGACTCGATCTCCTCCGTTTGACTTCTCGCACTACATGGTGTTTGAGAAACGGATGACCGAGACGCAGTCTTTAAGAAACAATAACTCTTTACTCCGGCTGGACAGTTACACCTACTTTCCCCTACATCTGCTAGCCCAACACTAAAAGAGGTCTTGCAACTTACTCAGCTATGCTAGAGCCCATACTAGCTTGTGGTTGCACATGGAAGTTTCTAGCATGAATAATCTCATGATCCCTTTGAGTCTGGGTGGCGATCCATAGGATAATCCTACGGAACCCCGGGATTTCCAAAAATACAGGCAACACTGGGTTCTCCAGGTGCCTCAATCCACCCAGATGTGAATTAAAGTAGCCACCTTAAGTTTAACCATTAATTATCAATCTCACATCTGTCATGGAAATCACTCAAACCCAATCCACGTCTACGAGCATAGCATAGCAATATAAGCAACGTAGAAGTAACTCCCAAAGGTTTGATAATAAACACGGCAATAGGTACTACCTCATCTACTTCCCAAAACCCACATATTAATCAGATCCTAATCATGCAATTGTTTGAGGATTGATCTAATGCAATAAAACTGGGTAGTAAAAAGGTATGATCAAAGTGTTACTTGCCTTGCTGATGATCCGTGAAACCTAGAGACTCGTAGTAGCACGCTTCGCACTCCGGGTACCGTATCACAAACAAACAATAACATACATAAGAAATCAAGCAAAGATGCACGGGTAAAACTCAAATAAGAGATCTAACCAGAAAGTTCAACTTAAGAACTCCGGTTTGCAAAAAGAATCAACTCGAGCGAAACAACGAAACTCAAACGGCGAAAGAAACAAACTTCGCTTAGTAATCTGGACCTAATTCAAATTTTATAGTAGAAAAAACTTGTTTGAGTTGGTTAAATAAAAAGAGGGTTTCGATACGAAACTCTAGGCGCTTGAATCGCCTGATTCCGATAAACGAGCGAAAAGTTATACTAGAACGAAAATCAGATCGGAAATCGCGATCGGAAATAATCGCGAAAAAATTCGAGAAAAATAAAAATGGACGAACAGGCTAACGAACGAACGTTCGCTGTCTGCGGTTAAACGGTAAAAACCGTTCATTAAAATGAACGTACGGACAAACGTCCGTAAAATAACTAAACCAAGGAAAACCGACTAACCGAAACTAAAAAAACGGATCTAGGTTTTTTTTAAACTGAACGGTTTTATAAAAAAATCAGTGGCGGCGGCTATACCTCCGGCGAGGTCAGCGGCGAGCTCCGGCGGGGGCGGGTGGCATCGGCGGCGAGGGGATCCGGCGGCGGGGTGGCGGAACGGGGCGGCGGTGGTCGCATGACAATGGTAGTCGGCGGCGTCATGACTAGGGTTAGGTTAGGCGGGGTGGGTTGGGGCGGTGGTGGGCTCCGGGGCGGCAACTTATAAAGGGCCGACCCGAGGTCTCCTGGTAGGGTACGGCCCGAAGTCGGTTCACTTTTTCTAATTAATTCCGGCGTGCAGAAAAAGTAAGAAAAGAAATACTAAACGGAGTCCAAAAATCCCGAAATAAAATTTCCCCATGCTCTAAAAATAAGCCGGACAAGACGAACATTTATTTGGGCCTAAAATGCAATTTTGAAAAACGCATATTTTCCTAGGCAAATAAAATAGAAATAAAATCCGAATAAAATCAAATATTTGTTTCTAAAAATTTTCTTCCAATATTTCATTATTTTTGGAGAAGTCATATTATCCCCTCTCATATACTTTGACTATGAAATATTTTCGGAGAGAAAATAATTAAAATAAATGATCCTCGTTTCGATATTTTATAAAATTCAAATATGAAAATCGTGAAATCCCCAACTCTCTCCATGGGTCCTTGAGTTGCTTAGAATTTCGAGGACCGCGAATCGAAATGCAATAAAACATGATATGCATGAATGATCTATGTATAACATTCCAAATTGAAAATTTGGGATGTTACAAACCTACCCCCCTTAAGATGAATCTCGCCCTCGAGATTCGGGTTGGCTAGAAAATAGGTGAGGGTGATCCTTGCGTAGGTCTTCCTCTCGTTCCCAACTGGCTTCATCTTCGGTATGGTGGCTCCACTGACCTTTGCAAAACTTGATAACCTTGCTGTGGGCGACTCGGCTGGCAAACTCGAGAATCTTAACTGGTTTCTCCTCATAGGTCAAATTGCTATCTAGCTGAATCGCTTCCAGTGGCACTGTATCTCTCAGAGGAATATCAACCATCTCTGCGTGGCACTTCTTCAACTGAGAAACGTCGAACACATCATGAACTCCTGACAATCCTTCAGGCAACTCCAGCTTGTAAGCAACTTCTACCATACGCTCCAAAACTTTGTATGGTCCCACAAAACGTGGTGCTAACTTTCCCTTAACTCCAAAACGCTTAACTCCTCGAAGTGGGGACACACGAAGATAAACTCTGTCTCCTACTTCGTAAACGATCTCCTTGCGTTTAGAATCCGCATAACATTTCTGCCTGGACTGGGCTACCTTGAGTCTATCACGAATCAACTTAACCTTCTCTTCGGACTCTTTAATCAAATCTGGTCCAAACAGCTGACGGTCTCCAACTTCGTCCCACAACAACGGTGTCCTGCATCTCCTTCCGTATGGAGCTTCGAAAGGGGCCATCTTCAAACTGGATTGGTAGCTATTGTTGTAAGAAAACTCTGCATACGGTAAATTTTCGTCCCAACTAGATCCATAATCTAGTGCACAAGCTCTCAGCATGTCCTCCAAAATCTAATTGACTCTCTCGGTCCGTCGATCTTTCTGTGGATGAAAGGTTGTACTGAACTCTAGCCTGGTACCTAAAGTTTCGTGCAACTGATTCCAGAACTTTGAGGTAAATTGGGTTCCTCTATCTGATACTATGGTCCTCGGAACTCCATGCAGACATATGATCCTGGTCATGTATATCTTTGCCAACTTAGCACTGGTATAAGTGGTCTTCACTGGGATGAAATGAGCTACCTTCGTCAATCGATCTACTACAGCCCATATCGAGTCATAGCCTGGACGAGTCCTGGGCAATCCTGTAATAAAATCCATGCCGAGCTTATCCCACTTCCATTTGGGTATTGGCAATGGTTGTAGCAATCCCGCTGGCTTCTGATGCTCTGCCTTCACTCTCTGACATACATCACAAACTGCTACATACTCCGCAATGTCCTTCTTCATTCCGGTCCACCAGAAACTGTCCTTCAAATCCAGATACATCTTGGTGTTTCCTGCGTGAATCGAATACGGCGAATCATGGGCCTCCTCCAGAATTAACTTCCTGATCTCGGGATCATTGGGCACATAAACGCGTTCCTCAAACCATAAGGTATCGTGCTCATCCTCACGAAATCCCTTGGCTCTTCCTTTGCTCATCCTTTCCTTTATCTCAGCAATTTCCTTGTCTGTCTTCTAAGCTTCTCTGATCTTATCTATCAAAGTAGACTGAATCTCCAAGGCTGCTACATAGCCTCTCGGAACTATCTCCAAACATAGCTCGCGAAGATCTTCGGCTAACTCCTTGGGTAACTCTCCAGTCATGAGTGTGTTGACATGGCTCTTGCGGCTCAACGCATTGGGTACTACGTTAGCCTTCCCTGGGTGATAATGCAATCTCATATCATAATCCTTGATGAGCTCCAACCATCTCCTTTGTCTGAGATTCAACTCCTTCTGCGTGAAGATATACTTCAAACTCTTGTGATCTATGTACACCTCACAATGGTTTCCGATGAGAAAATATTTCCATATCTTCAACGCATGCACTACGGCTGCTAACTCCAAATCATGGGTGGCATAATTTAACTCATGGGGTTTAAGTTGTCGTGACGCATAAGAAACAACTCTTCCCTCCTGTATAAGCACTGCTCCAAGTCCTCGACGAGCGTCGCTATACACCTCATAATCCTTGCGTTGATCTGGCAGAATCAACACTGGCGCTGTAATCAAATGTTTCTTCAACTCCTGGAAACTAGCCTCACATTCCTCAGTCCAATTGAACTTGGTGTCCTTCTTCCACAACTCCGTCATAGGCTTTGCAATCTTCGAGAAATTCTCAATGAACCTCCGGTAGTATCCTGCGAGTCCAAGAAAACTCCGGATCTCTCCAACTGACGTGGGTGCTTCCCAATTTGTCACAGTGATAACCTTGGTGGGTCTACTGCTATTCCTTCTCCGGATATAACATGTCCGAGGAATCCAACTTCCTTCAACCAAAACTCACACTTGCTGAACTTGGCATATAACTGATGTTCTCTGAGCTTTCCAAGTACCAAATGCAAATGCTCCTTATGCTCCTCTTCGTTCTTCGAGTAGACCAGAATATCATCAATGAACACCACGACGAACTTATCCAAAAACTCCATAAACACCTTGTTCATCATGCTCATGAAATATGCAGTTGCGTTAGTCAAGCCAAATGACATAACGGTATACTCATATAGCCCATACCTTGTGGTAAAAGCTGTCTTAGGTATATCATGCTCTCGAATCTTCAGCTGGTGGTATCCTAATCGCAAATCGATCATGGAAAATACTTTAGCTCCTTGTAGTTGGTCAAACAAGTCGTTGATCATCGGCAATGGGTACTTGTTCTTGATTGTCACTTCATTCAATCCTCGATAATCAGCAACCATCCTCAACGATCCATCCTTCTTCTCCACGAGAAGCACGGGTGATCCCAAGGGGGCCAACTTGGGTGAATATAGCCTTTGTCCAGTAACTCCTTAATCTGTTTCTTAATTTCCTCCAAATCCTTAGCGGGCATCCTGTACGATCTCTTAGATATTGGCCCTGTGCCTGGAAAAAAGCTCAATAAAAAACTCAATGTCTCTACCCGGTGGTATGCCTGGCAACTCTTCTGGAAACACATAAGGGAATTCCTTCACCACTGGCACTTCCTCATGTACAACTCCTGATAAGGAATTCACCTGAGTCCTTTTCGGCACATGCCGGGATACATACTTAATCCTGTTCCTTCTGGGGTGGTAAGCAAAATCGTCTTACTGGCGCAATCGATGTTTCCTCCATACATCGATAGCCAATCCATACCCAAAATCACATCCAGACCTTGCGATTCCAAAATTATCAAGTCCGAGGGGAAAACATGCCTACCTATGGACAATGGCATCTAAAACATCCTTGGCTTGCCATATACTCTGCTCCTGGTGAGCTTACTAACATAGGTGTTCTAAGAACTTTGGTGGGCAACTTATACTTATCCACAAATCCCCTTGATATGTATGAATGCGATGCACTAGTATCGAAAAGAACGATTGCAGTAAATGACTTAACCAAAAACTTACCTATTACTGCTCCAGGCTGGGCTTCTACCTCCTCCATGTTGACGTGGTTCACTTGTCCCCTGTTGAAAGGGTTGGGCTTCTTCCCAGAGCTTCCACTGCCATTTCCATTCTTTGCTTCCGGACAATCAGTGGCATAATGTCCAGTCTTCTATCACTTGTAGCAGGTAATGTGTCTCAGATCCCTCTTGGCTGGTGTTGATGGGTTGGAACGGTTCTGTCCGTTGCTTCCTCCGTTACCATTCCCATTCTTGGGGCCGCTATGATTGTGCGAACTCCATCCATTGTGATTATGACCTCCATGGTTATGTTGAAGGTGTCCTCCCAAGTTAGGAGTAAAACGAGGCTTCTGATGAGCTCATGTATTGTACTTTCCTTGTCCATACTTCCTCTTGCGACTCTCAATCTGCTGATTCTTCCCTTCAATCATGAGAGCTCTATCTACCAACCTGGTAGTTGTTGAAAGTTGCCACCATCAACTGCATGCTCAACTCCTCATTCAGTCCTTCCAGAAACTTCTCCTGCTTGGTTGCATCCGTAGCAACGTCATCTGGGGCATAACGTGCTAACTTACTAAAATCTTCCATGTACTGGCCAACGGTACGTCCTCCTTGGTGCAAGTTACGAAACTCACGCTTCTTCATGGCCATAGCTCCTGCTGAAACATGGGCAGTACGAAAGGCCTGCTGAAACTGGTCCCATGTGACAGTGTCGATGGGGTGAGTGGTTGTGTAATTCTCTCACCATGATGCTGCGGGTCCAACAAGCTGATGTGCGGCAAAAGACACTCTCTCCGCATCTGTGCATCCTACAGTGGTCAGCTTCCTTCCAACCTTGCGGAGCCAATCATATGCAACAATCGGCTCGGTGCTGCTGGAAAACGCCGGCGGATTCAGCCTTAAGAAATGGGCTAAGTGATCAACAGGTGGTGGTGGGGGTGGGTTGTTGTTGTTGTTGCCTTGGTTCGTAACTAACACTTGCATCAGGGCATTCTGCTGCTGAATCAACTGAGTGATCTTCGATGGAAAAACAAATCCAGTGTCGCGTCTCCGAGGCATCTGAGGGGTTTAGAAAAAGATGAGAAAATAGATAGAAATAAGGTCTAGAGGGAAAACACTACCCATATGCACATGAGACAAGCACAAACATATCACTCCAATCAATTTCAAACAAGGCAATACAATCGATCTAAATATCGTTACAAATGTGCTCGGACTATACTATATACATCGGGGAAATACTACTACTGGTATGGTGGTCTACTAGAAATTTTGATCAGTCGAAGACTCCATGATATCTGCTCCAGCTTCATCATCCAATTCATCATCACTGGGGTCCGAGTCGGTGTCGTCGATGATGATGTAGTTCTCCGGGCAAGTAGAATCGTTGTCTTCCATGAATACTCCGATCTTCTTTATCAGGTCATCATTCTTCTCCAATAATGTTGCGATTTCCTCCTCATATCCATCGCGTGTAGACTTGAGTTCTTCCTCCAACTCCGTGATCCTGGTCATTGCCTTCTTTAGATCTGTCATGCCTGCGCACATCTGGTTCTCCTGGCGACGAATGTGTTGGTTTAACTCCTGGATGAAAGCTGCAATAGATTTATCTTTCCTGGTGCTGATCATCTCCCATTGCTCATCTCGGCACCCACAAATCTGGTAGATAGTATCCTTGAGATCCTTGTGGTAAACTTCTCCAATGCGTCCCATGGTGATGTGGGCTGCCATGATCTTTCCTAGACTCCAGGTCGGTGCATCAAAGGAAAACTCTATGGGCTAAGTGACTGGCATGAACGTTCTTCCTGGAACTTGAACTTGAATCATCCAACGCTCCTCTTCTGGTAGTGTGGCGTTGTAGGTCCCGGTGAATCTTGGTATTCTGATGTTCAGGTATCTAGTAACTTCCTTCAAGTGGCGTCCAAAAGGCATATCTTCATCTGGTTGCGCGAACTTGTTCCTTGCATCCGCCATCCTAAAAGAGTGGAAGAACGAGAGGAGTCAGAACTAAGAAGAGAGTAGTGATCTAGGGCTTTTAGCATAGTGGTCATGTCCTACAGTTAGCGTGTGCTCTGATACCATCTTGTAGCGACCAGACCTCAAACGGTCCAATCACTGTGCATCAGTGTCATCCCTGGACCGGTAATGCTGACACGCAAAACACTTGAAGGATTTATAACAAAGTAGCAATCACACACTTATTACATCGCGTAGTCTCAAGAGAGAACTTATTACAATAAATATGGCTTAAGGCCATCTAAATACGATAACAGCGGAAGGCTTGGAAGATAAAGTGAGTCCATCAACTCCAACAGCATCACTGAGTATAAGACCACGACCTATGGCACCTTAATCATCGTCTGAAAAGTCTGCAACATGAACGTTGCAGCCCGAAAACGGGCCAGCACATGGAATATGCTGCTAAGGTAACGCATAGAGAGTAATGAACAGAATAATGCTATCACTACATGCATATTTGGCTGGTGGAAAGCTCTATGGTTACAGTTTTGCGAAAAGCCAATTTTTCCCTACAACAAAGGAATAAATTTTATTTAACTATCATGGTGGTTATTAAACATTGAGAAGGTTCCTCCAACTCAATCCCAATTAAGAAGGTTTCTCCAGGTGCCTCAATCCACCCAGATGTGAATTAAAGTAGCCACCTTAAGTTTAACCATTAATTATCAATCTCACATCTGTCACGGAAATCACTCAAACCCAATCCACGTCTACGAGCATAGCATAGCAATATAAGCAACGTAGAAGTAACTCCCAAAGGTTTGATAATAAACAGGGCAATAGGTACTACCTCATCTACTTCCCAAAACCCACATATTAATCAGATCCTAATCATGCAATTGTTTGAGGATTGATCTAATGCAATAAAACTGGGTAGTAAAAAGGTATGATCAAAGTGTTACTTGCCTTACTGATGATCCGTGAAACCTAGAGACTCGTAGTAGCACGCTTCGCACTCTAGGTACTCTATCACAAACAAACAATAACATACATAAGCAATCAAGCAAAGATGCACGGGTAAAACTCAAATAAGAGATCTAACCAGAAAGTTCAATTTAAGAACTCCGGTTTGCAAAAAGAATCAAATCGAATGAAGCAACGAAACTCAAACGGCGAAAGAAACAAACTTCGCTTACTAATCTGGACCTAAGTCAAATTTTACAGTAGCAAAAACTTGTTTGAGTTGGTCAAACAGAAAGAGGGTTTCGAGACGAAACTCTAGGCGCTTGAATCGCCTGATTCCGATAAACGAGCGAAAAGTTATACTAGAATAAAAATCAGATCAGAAATCACGATCGGAAATAATCGCGAAAAAATTCGAGAAAAAGAAAAACGGACGAACAGGCAAAAGAACGAACGTTCGCTATCTGCGGCTAAACGGTGAAAACCGTTCGTTAAAATGAACGTATGGACGAACGTCCGCATAATAACTAAACCAAGAAAAACCGATGAACCGAAACTAAAAAAAACAGATTTAGGGTTTTTTTTTAAAACCGAACGGTTTTATAAAAAAACGGCGGCGGCGGCTATACCTCCCATGAGATCGGGCGGCGAAACTCCGTAGAGGGCGGGTGGCGTCGGCGAGGATACAACGGCGGGCGACAATGGCGCTGGCGTCGGCCGCGGCGCGTCAGCGGCTAGGGTTAGGGCGCGGGGTGGGCTGGGGCGGCGGTGGGCTCCGGGAGCTCCGGGGCGGCGACTTACAAAGGGCCGGCCCGAGGTCTCCTGGCTGGGTACGGCCCGAAGTTGGTTCACTATTTTTTAAATAATTCCAGCATGCAGAAAAAGTAAGAAAAGAAATACTAAACGGACTCCAAAATTCCCTAATAAATTTTCCCCGTCCTCTAAAAATAAGCCGGACAAGATGAACATTTATTTGGGCCTAAAATGCAATTTTGAAAAACGCATATTTTTCCTAGGCAAATAAAATAGAAATAAAATCCGAATAAAATCAAATATTTGTTTTTAATAGTTTTTTTCCAGTATTTCATTATTTTTGGAGAAGTCATATTATCCCCTCTCATATACTTTGAATATGAAATATTTTCAGAAAGAAAAATAATTAAAACAAATGATCCTCGTTTCGATATTTGATAAAATTCAAATATGAAAATCGTGAAATCCCCAACTCTCTCCGTGGGTCCTTGAGTTGCTTAGAATTTCGAGGGTCGCGAATCGAAATGCAATAAAACATGATATGCATTAATGATCTATGTATAACATTCCAAATTGAAAATTTGGGATGTTTCAAGAATATATAATAGCATGGAAAAATAAAAAATTATAGATACGTTGGAGATGTATCATGCACCCTTCGCATCGTACCTCAGATGGTTGAATCGATTTTGCTTTTCTCATTTTCCGCCCATCCACGTTCTCGTTAGATGATTCTTCTCTGTTAATATTGTGGTTAGTGTTGGTGGGCGAGAGAAAGAAAATGCTTGGAAGATGATTTTCACCAAGGTTTATTGGGTTGTTACTCAACCCTGTAACCAACTCAGACCCTTCAGTTTGTTGTTAATTATACATGAACATGATATTTGAACCTTTTTTTACTTCCATGTCAGCAAAAAATATCTTCTCTTGGTATTTTTGTTAGATTTCTCTAGTTCATCATTGGCATCATGTTTGGTAACTATAGATGGTGTTGGTAATGGAGTGGCTACTCGAGCTGCCTAGTAACTATGGCATGAGCAGCCTAGTAGCTATAGCATGGGAAGTCTGGAAATTTTAATATGGGCAGCCTGGTAACTGTGTCATGAGTAGCCTAGTAAATTTAGCACGAGAGAGGCCTGTTAATTTTAGGATGGCCATCCTCGTAACTATAGCATGAATAAGTCGGTAACTTTAGCATGAGTGCCCTGGTAACTACATAATTGCTGTAACATCTGCATATATAGTTTCTGCACATGGGACACATCTCGCACCATAGTACTACAACGACGTGGTTGGATTGTATCTCAAGACATCCGGTCGACTCTCATCACCGACCTCGCTTACCTCTCTAATTGCGTCTTCTGTGGAGGCATTATCGATTGCATTAGTGCCGGAAAGCATCCACTAGAGATACCTGATAAGTATGACATGAGCGGCCTGGTAACTATGACATGAGCAGCATGGTAACTATCGAATGAGCAGTCTGATAACTTCAGCATAAAAAGCCTGATAAGTTCTTCCAACATGACTCGCCAGCTGGTAACTTTAGCCTGAGCAGTTTGGTAACAACAATATGGACAGTGTGATAACTACATGATCACTATGTTCATAACTTTAGCATGACCGACATGGCAATTATGTATTCAATGTGTTGGTAACTATAGCATGGGGGGCCTGGTAACTTTATCATGAAAACCCTAGTAAATCTAGTATTGAGAGGCGGGTAAATTCAATATGAGCAGCCTGGTAACTATGGCATGACCACTTTGGTAATTTTAGGATGAGAAACATAGTAACTCTAGTACATTTTTCGAAAACCAGATTGGTGAATTAACTAGCTATCCAGGTTCGATAGTAGCTTTGTCACCAGGTTCGATAGGTCAAAAAATCTCTTATGTGCAAACTTTTTTACGATGACGTAACTTTTTGTGCTAGACATAGCAGAGGAGAAAGGTCAAATTTGCGTATTTTCCTTATCTTTTTCAAGAAAATCAATTTAGTTGAGATGGTTGCCTAACTGAACAAAATCCATTGTTTTGGTCCATTTGACAACAACTAGCGATAATTTGGGTTGGTTATTGGGAAGGTTAGCTATCCAGGCAACCTGATAAGGACAGCAATACCATTGTTACACCCACATCCCCTACTGTTATACGTACTGGACCAATTACTAGAGCTCGCACACGCCATTGACTTACCAGGTACTTTCGTTTCTTGGTAAAATTTCTAATGTTCATGAGAATATGATGATACCTAAATTGGATACATTTGTTTTGCTTACAAATGAAGGGCCTAGATCGGACAAGAAACATGAACCTTGGAGCAAGTTCAAGCATGGAGATGATGTCATGCGCAAGGGGAACAAGAATGGAGTTACAAGTGATGATTTCAGGACTTTGAAGCCACCATAATGCCACTTCATAAATTTCGTCCAGAGCCTATTCTAGGTGCCGCGTCACCTTATTATTGGGCCAGGTCCATGTAATTTTGAAATACTTGAGTATAGGCTGTTTTTAGAGTCCGTATGTGTGGGAAAACAAGAGTTAGGGTTGGTTTCGGACCCCTCCTCCAAGGGCCACGAAATTCCCCCCTCTTCCTCCATATATACAGCCCTTAGGGCATCAATTTAGACTTTGGGTTTTGTTTAGGCTAAAAGTTCGCCATAGCTGCAACTTCGCGTACTTCGTTTGTGTGTAACGACCAGACCAAGGCGTCACAGAACCCCACCTTGATCAATAAAGCTTTCCTCTTTTATTCGCAATATCTAGATTGCAATTTTAGTTTCTTGCGTGTTCTTCATTTGCTTGCAGGGAATAGACCCTCGTGGCCAGGTTGATCGTGCTCCGGCGTGGTAAATAACCTCTCGGAGTTGGTTTAGCGATTGCTAAGGCACGACGTCCTCGTACATTCGTAGTTGGATCGTCAAAGTCTACTCCACCATAAATGATAGCCCCCATCTCATCCAAAGACGTGACACCTTTGCCTCTATCACAACCTAGGTTTAAATACTTCCCCACCCTTTATATTTCTTCCCAACAATGATCATAGTACGTCCCAATACGCTCAATCTGAAACATGTACTAGCGAAAAGAGAAAACATGAGTAAAACTCGGGACCTCTCCATATGTTCGATCAGGGGCGTGTACTACTGGCTCGAGAAAGATTAGAATGTATGGGAGGGGTGGGAAACTAGTACAAATGATGGCTCTATTTTAGACCCATATTTGAAGCCTATTTGTTACATCATATCTCCATATATCATGTCTCACTGAGTCATTCATACTGTAGGCAGTGGCGGAGCCACCTCCCGGCGACCCCGGGCGGCTGCCCGGGCTAGTCAAGAAAATTAGTGCTAAGCACAAGTGCTAATCTATGGTTAGAAGGATTATTTCCTTGGGTAGGTGGCAGCTCACAGTGTCACAAAGTCTTGCCTGGGCTGCATTCACGGGCTGGCTCCGCCACTGACTGTAGGTATGTCCTTTATGTATGATTATCACTTTGCATCTCTTTTAATGTGAGCATAGTGATGGTGTCCTGGACTAGGGAGTACTCACCATGTCATCTTCTGGCCAGGAGGGCCGGGCCGCGGACCCCCATGGCGGTTCATTATTAGGCCACTTCGGACAGCCCATGACTTATATAAGGGAGATTCCACAAGACTTGACGCACAAAATGAGGACTCTTCTAAATCTTAGGCCACATGTACATTATATAAACCGAAGCTAGGCTAGTCAATAGGACATATCCTAGACATCTTTAGATTTATTCACATCCGCTGTCGTGGTACATCACTTGTACTTTGTACCCCTCCACACTCAATACAACAGAGCAGGATGTAGGGTTTTACCTCTTTGAAAGGGCCTGAACCTGGGTAAATATCATGTCCTCTGTGTCCTTGTTATCATCTAGCCAAGACTACCAGATCGGTCCAGCTACCCGAGATCCGTCAGATTTAGCTCCGACATTGGTTGCCCATACAGGTCCCTTTGGTAGTTGCCACGGTGCGATGAGAATTCAGATCGACTCTCATGGGATCTATGCACTAGAACTGGTCTTCGTCACTACCTTGGCTGGTCACCTCGGTCAGGCCGAGGACTACACCACACATCAGATTTTTCATAAATTGATGGGCGTATTTATTAACATCAACTTCGATCGCAACTAAGATCATGAAAAAATTCGTCCATGGAGCTCGGATCTCAGCACCAACATTGCCCTCGCACGGCTATACAAATTTTTTTGGACATCAGATTCATTCAGGCCTCCACCACCTCCTAGAGCATCACTTTGATGATTGCTTATGTGGAATTGTTCGGAATTGAGCCTACAATGACCCACTAAAGTTCATCGCGTTCCGGTGGAGGAATCTCCGACAATTATCGATATGCCGGAGCCATGTCAAATCTGGGTGGAAATCCGCATGAGTTTGGGATGAGGAGTCTAGCGGCCAGCTTGGATATCCTTTGGAAAATCCAATGGTTCATCAGCTGCGGAATTCCTATATTGACAACCCCTCAAAGTTTTAGCTCGATCCGTCTATTCAAACCCCAGGAAAGGCCCGATGATCGCATCAATTTTTGGATATGTTTTCTGCACAAAAACGAATCCGACTTGAGTTCATCTTTTTTCGTGAACGGGATATTAGATGCCCTTTTTTGGAGTAATTTTTTTCTAGAGTATTGTGTTTTGTTCCCAAACACGTATGCACAAATTTTGAGCCTTTTTCGAGGTACTTCTCACCATCGCGCCGGTGTCAAACCGATTCGAACTTTTTGCTCCATGGATGCCGACCTACACTAGATGCGTCATTGTTTCGTCGAGCCAACATCATCCACGTCAATCGTCACCTCGGTGAGACAACAAAGAGTTCAACATCATGAAGGCCAAATCATTGCCGAGAAAACATTGTCACTCGCCAATTGCGTGGGTCGGGCGCGTCGGCATCGCCACGCGGTCACTTCATCAAGATGACATTGACGACGACAACAAATTCGGACCTGCCCTGGCATCACCGTGTCGTCTCTTCTTCAAGCCGGCACCCACCATGCCGACCTGTTTCGACATATCAGCTGACATGGGGGCTCCAGCGTCACCCCGCCGACCTGTTCCGTTACCTAGGCTGGACCGGGGGCTTCACCATTGCTTCATCAACCTACTTCGGGGACTCCTGCTTCACTTTGTCGACCTGCTCCATCCCCTTGGTTGGTCGCCTTGCCAAGTCATTCATGCCAGGTCACCACTTTGTCGAGCCGAGCTCCTCATTGGGACAGACTGGGGGTCTGGGACCTCGGCCATGTCGAGGACTACGCACCTTGTCAGACCTTTCAAAGTTTGATGGGCGTCTTTGTTGGAAAGATTCCCTAGAGTCAATAATAAATTGGTTATTATCATATTTCCTTGTTCATGATAAATGTTTATTATTCATGCTAGAATGGTCTTGACCAGAAACTTAAATACATGTGTTGAGGAAATAATACATGTAACTAGCCCTACTAGTGAGCCTCTACTAGACTGGGATTATCAAAGTACATCTTTAAGGGTTATCAAAATACATGTTAGTTATAACCATCTTTAATAATACATGCAAGAGCTCGGTAATACATGTTATGGTTATCAAAATACATCTTTAAGCGTTGGCATGGATTAAGACTGGGATTTGTCACTCCGTATGACAGAGAGATATCTCTGGGCCCTCTCGGCAATACAACATCTTTAAGAGCTTCCAAGCAATGTGACGAATGAGTTAGTCACGGGATCTTGTATTAAGGAACGAGTAGAGAGACTTGCCGGTAATGAGATTGAACTAGGTATGGAGATACCGATGATCGAATCTCGCGCAACTAACATATCATCGGATAAAGGGAATTGCATACGGGATTAAACGAATCCTTGACATTGTGGTTCAACCGATAAAAGATCTTCGTGGAATATGTAGGAATCAATATGGGCAACCAGGTTCCACTATTGGCTATTGACTGGAGAGGTGTCTCGGTCATGACTACATGATTCCCGAACCCGCAGGGTCGCACACTTAACGTTCGTTGACGCTAGAGTAGTATTTGCGATATTTGATGATTGGTAACCGAGTGTTGTTTAGAGTCCCGAGTGAGATCTCGGACATCACGAGGAGTTTATTAATGGTTGAGAGGTAAAGATTTATATATGGGAAGTCATATTTTGGGTTCCGGAAAAAGATGCAGTTTTTTTGGTATTGTACCATGAAGCTTCTAGAAGGTTCCGGAGGATTTTGGAAGTACACAAGTAGGTCCACCATGACCCAAGGGCTGGCATGGGCTGATGGGAGGCTCCCTGACCTTATTGGGCTAGGCACACTAAGTCCTCAAAAGCCCATGTGTCTAGGGAAGGGAAAAACGGGAGTCCTAGTAGGAATAGGATTGGACATGGAGTCCAAGTTCTCTCCCCCTTGGCTGCGCCCTAGGGCTTGGAGGGGCTATTCCCACGCCCCTCCACCTATATATAGAAGGGAGGGGCACCCCAAGAGGACACACCAAACCCTTGGCGCACCTCTCTCTCCCGTTACTCCTTAGTTCCTCCGTCATCGTTCTAGTAGCGCTTGGCGAAGCCCTGCTGAACTAGCTCCACCACCACCATCACCACCACGCCGTCGTGCTGGCTTTGATCCCAGCTACTTCTCCGCCTTCTCTTGTTGGATCAAGGAGGAGGAGACATCATCGAGCCACACGTGTGCTAAACTCGGAGGCGCCGTCCGTTCGGCACTAGATCGGTTGGGCGGTGATCGGATCACGAAGAGTACAACTACATCAACCGCGTTATATAGCTTCCGCTTTCAGTCTATGATGGTATGTAGACACATTCTCCCCTCTCGTTGCTATGTGATAACTCACAAGTATAGGGGATCGCAACAATTTTTGAGGGTAGAGTATTCAACCCAAATTTATAGATTCGACACAAGGGGAGCCAAGGAATATTTGTAAGTATTAGCAGTTGAGTTGTTAATTCAACCACACTTGGAGGTTAAATATCAGTAGCAAAGAGATCAGTAGAACAGTAGTATGACACATAATAGGTGCACATGACTTGCAAGATCGGATCAAGAACATAGATATAATGGTGAAAACCTAAACGGTTCACATCTGAAATAATGGCACTCGGGCCCTACTGACAAGCATTAAGCATAGCAAATTCATAGCAACATCAATCTCAGAACATAGTGGATACTAGGGATCAAGCCCTAACAAAACTAAGTCGATTACATGATGAATCGCATCCAACTCCTCACCGACTAGAGAGCCTACGAAGGAACTACTCACTCTCGATGGTGAGCATCATGAAATTGGTGATGGAGGATGGTTGGTGATGACGAAGACCGAAGATCCCCCTCTCAGGAGCCTCGAACGGGCTCCAGATCTGGCATGCCGAGGAAGAACAGGAGATGGTGGCGCCTCCATATTGTAAAATGCGATGAAAGTTTCACTCCTATTTTTGTCTAGAAAAATAGGATTTTATAGTGTCGGAATTAGGGTCAATAGAGCCTCGTGGGCCCCACCACCCACCAGGGCACGCCAGAGGGGGTGGCGCACCCTGGTGTCTTGTGCACAGTTGGGCCCCCTCCAGTGGGTCTTAGTTCCAATATTTTTTATTTATTCCAAAATAATTATCCAAAAAGTTTCGTCCAAATCTAAGAACTTTTATTTTTGCACAAAAACAACAGCATGGTAGTTCTGGTGAAAACAACGTCAGTCCTGGTTAGATTCATTCAAATCATGCAAACTAGAGTCCAAAACAAGAGCAAAAGCGTTAGGAAAAGTAGATATGATGGAGACATATCAACTCCCCCAAGCTTAACCTATTGCTTGTCCTCAAGCAATTCAGTTGACAAACTGAAAGTGATAAAGAAAAACTTTTATGAACTCTTTTGTTCTTGTTTACATATATACCATTAAATAGCACCCAGGTTTTCAGCAAAGATCATGACTAACCATGCAAGCAATAACTCCTAGAATTTACTCCCACCGTTCGGAAATATAAGTCTTTCTAGAGATTTCAACGACTGACTACATACGGAGCAAAATGAGTGAATCCAGACTCTAAGATATGTCTACATACATCTGTATGTTGTAGTCCATTTGAAATGTCTAAAAAGACTTATATTTAGGAACGGAGGGATTATATTAACTCATATCAATGGCATAATCAACTAGAGAGCAATAGTAAGATATCTCAAATGCCAACACTTTGTCAAATCAATTATGATATAATATGACAATAGTGGTATCTCGCTAGCCCTTTCTGAGACCGCAAAACATAAATGCAGAGCACCTCCAAAGTTCAAGCAGCGACTAAACATGTTATTTCATGGTAGAAGAGATCAAGTCATGAGGCATTCAACATTAACTATACACAATGCATGGGGATGACAATAGTGCTCTCAGGTCTGGTGCTTGTTTGAGAAGGTGATGACTCAACATAAAAGTAAAATAACATACAAGTAAATAGATAGCCCCATTTGCAGAGGGAAGTAGGGATTTGTAGAGGTGCGAGAGCTCAAAGCTTAAATCAGAGATAAATATAATTTTGAGAGGTGCACCCTTCCTGTCAATGTCACGACCAAGAGTTATCAATATATTCCATGCTAAACACATTAGCAGCGGTTCCCAAGAGGTAAAAGTAAAGGTTTACTCCCCCTTCACCAACAAACACAAGCCATGTCTAGCCGAATCCACGGGTGCCGTCCATACCAACAACAGTCCCGGGGAGTTTTGTTTAATTATTTGCAATTTTTTATTTCTGGACTGGGCATCCATATTACCGGCCCATCTCGTGCAAGGACGAGTGAATAAACACTCATCATGAGAATAACTCGCATAGCATGGAAGATACTGACTACCCCCTGTCGCTCCATGAGCTGTCCAAGCACACAAAACAGATATTCATTTAAAATTTCAGAGGTGGTTATACGTCCATTTTGCATCATGTTTTCCTACTATTATTTATAATGTTTTTATGCATAATAATGCTTTATGGAGTAATTCTAATGACTTTTCTCTCATAATATGCAAGGTTTACATAAAGAGGGAGAATACCGGCAGCTGGAATCCTGGACCTGAAAAAGCTACGTCAGAGCTACCTATTATGCACAACTCCAAATGAGTTGAAAATTTATGGAGAATTATTTTAGAATACATGACACCGGAGCAAATAACTACCGGAGGGGGGCCACCTGGTGACCACATGACACCAGGGCGCGCTAGCCCCCCTGGGCGCGCCCTGGTGGGCTGTGGCCAGCCCATCCCACCTCCGGTGCCCATTGTCTGGAGCGCCGACGTCTCGAGGCGGAACTTGGGCAGGAGCACTTTTGCCCTCCGGCGGAGCGATTCCGCCGGGGGAACTTCCCTCCCGGAGGGGGAAAACGAAGCCATCGTCATCACCAACAACCCTCTCATCTTTGGGAGGCCAATCTCCATCGGCCTCTTCAACAACAGCATCTCCTCTTAAACCCTAGTTCATCCCTTGTGTTCAATCTTTGTACCGGAACCTCAGATTGTTACCCGTGGGTGACTAGTAGTGTTGATTACATCTTGTAGTTGATTACTATATGGTTTATTTGGTGGAAGATTATATGTTCAGATCCATTATGCTATTTAATACCCCTCTGATCTTGAGAATGAATAACATTTGTGAGTAGTTACTTTTGTTCTTGAGGTCACGGGAGAAGTCATATTGCCAGTAATCATGTGAACTTGATATGTGTTCAATATTTTGATGATATGTATGTTGTGATTCCCTTAGTGGTTTCATGTGAACGTTGACTACATGCCACTTCACCATCTTTGGGCCTAAGGGAATGCATTGTGGAGTAGTTATTAGATGATGGGTTGCTAGAGTGACAGAAGCTTAAACCCTAGTTTATGCGTTACTTCGTAAGGCACCGATTTGAATCCAAATGTTTAATGTCGTGGTTAGATTTTATCTTAATACTTTTCTTGTAGTTGCGGATGCTTGCGAGGGGGTTAATCATAACTGGGAGGCTTGCTCAAGTAAGAACAACACCCGAGCACCGGTCCACCCACATATAAAATTATCAAAGTAGCGAACGCAAATCAAACCAACATGATGAAAGTGACTAGATGAAATTCCCGTGTGCCCTCAAGAACAATTTGCTTATTATATATAAGAGACTGTTTTGGCATGTCCTTCATCACAAAAAGGATTGGGCTACCTAGCTGCACTTTATTTACCATTACCGTTACTTGTCCGTTACAAATTATCTTGCTATCAAACTACTTGTTACCGACAATTTTAATTCTTGTAGAAAATACCTTGCTGAAACCCACTTGTCATTTCCTTATGCTTCTCGTTGGGTTCAACACTCTTACTTATCGAAAGGACTACCATTGATCCCCTATACTTGTGGGTCATCATGACTCTTTTCTGACGCCATTGCTGGGGAGTGAAGTGCTCTTGGTAAGTGGAAATGATAAGGAAAAATTATTACTACGTGCTGAAATTATTGTCACTTGCTACTATGGAAAACCATCTTTTGGGGGGTTTGTTTAGGGTATCTTCACCTCGAGCAGAAACACAAAGAGTCTCCCCTCAACCTACTGTACCTATTGAAAACATTGGTTATGAAATTCCTTCAGGTATGACAGAACAACTGCTAGCTAATCCTTATGCAGGAGATGGAACAGAACATCCTGATATGCACATGATACATGTGGATGCAATTTGTGGATTATTTAAGCTTGTAGGTTTACCCGGAGATGAAGCTAAGAAGAAGGTTTTCTCTTTATATTTGTAGTGAAAAGCATTGACATGGTATAGGCTATGCGATGATATTGGATCTTGGAACTTGAATCGATTGAAGTTGGAATTTCACCAAAAAATTATCCTATGCACCTAGTTCATCGTGATCGGAATTATATATATAACTTTTGGCCTCATGAAGGAGAAAGTATCACTCTAGCTTGGGGGAGGCTTAAGTCAATGTTATATTCATGGACCGATCATGAGATCTTGAGAGAAATTATTATTCAGAACTTTTATGCTCGGCTTTCTCATGACGATCAATCCATGCTCGATACTTCTTGTACTGGTTCTTTTATGAAGAAGACTATTGAATTCAGGGGGGATCTTTTAGAAATAATTAAACACAACTCTAAAGATTGGGAACTCGAGGAAGGTAAAGAGTCAGGTATTAAGCTTGAGTTTGATTGTGTTAAATCTGTTATTAATACCGATGCTTTTCACAAGTTTAACACTAAATATGGACTTGACTCTGAGATAGTAGCCTCTTTTGTGAATGATTTGCTACTCATGTTGATCTCCCTAAGGACAAGCGGTTCAAATATCATCCCCTATTAAAGAATAAATTAAAGAACCGGTTAAAGCTAAAGATGAAACTATCATTTATAATGTTGATCCAGTTGTGCCTACTACTTATATTGAAAACCCACCTTTCCCTGTTAGTATAAAGGAACATGCTAAAGTATCAATTGTGGTTCGTAAAAGTAATGTTAAAGTACCTAAACCCTCTAAGCAAATCAAAGTAGAACCTAGTGTTGCTATGGTTAAACATCTCCTGGTAGAAAATATTGATGGGCATGTTATTTATTTATGTGATGAAGCTGCTAGAATTGCCAAACGGGATGAAAAAGAGAAGCATAGACCTGTTGTTGGCATGCCTGTTGTCTTCGTTAAAATAGGAGGTCACTATGATCATGGTTTATGTGACTTAGGTGCTAGCGTGAGTGCTATTCCTTTTACCTTATACCAAGAAATTATGAATGATATAGCACCCGTTGAAATAGAAGACATAGATGTTACTATTCAACTTGCTAATAGAGACACCATCACATCACTTGGGATTGTTAGAGATGTTGAGGTCTTGTGTGGGAAAATAAAATACTCAACTGATTTTCAAGTTCTTGGTTCCCCACAAGATGATTTTTGTCTCATTATCTTTGGTAGACCTTTCTTAAACACTGTCAATGCTACTATAGATTGCCATAAACAAATTGTCAGTGTTAGCTTTGGTGATGAGTCTCATGAGTTTAATTTCTTTAAGTTCAGTAGACAACCTCATAAGAAGGAATTACCTGGTAAGGATGAAATTGGTCTTCCTTCTATTGCTATGCCTCCTACTGATCTTTCAGAATAATATTTGCTAGACCATGAAAATGATATGCACTTGCGTGAAAGAAATGAAATAGATAAAATATTCTTTGAACAACAACATCTGCTTAAACACAATTTGCCTATTGAAACTCTAGGAGATCCTCCTCCACCTAAAGGTGATCCTGTGTATGAATTAAAACAATTGCCAGACACTTTGAAGTATGCTTATCTTAATAAAAAGATATATCCTGTTATTATTAGTGCTAATCTTTCAGAACATGAAGAAGAAAGATTATTAAAAATTCTGAAGAATCACCGTGCCGCTATTGGATATACTCTTGATGATCTTAAGGGCATTAGTCTCACTCTATGTCAGCACAAGATTTGAAGGAAATATGCCCTAGAGGCAATAATAAAGTTGTTATTTCATATTTCCTTATTCATGATGAAGGTTTACTATTCATGCTAGAATTGTATTGATCGGAAAACAAAATACATGTGTGAATACATAAACAAATACCATGTCCCTAGTAAGCCTCTACTAGACTAGCTTGTTGATCAAAGATGGTTAAGGTTTCCTAACCATAGACATGTGTTGTCATTTGATAATGGGATCAGATCATTAGGAGAATTATGTGATGGACAAGACCCATCCGTTAGCTTAGCATAATGATCGTTTAGTTTATTGCAATTGCTTTCTTCATGTCAAATACATATTCCTTCAACTATGAGATTATGCAACTCCCGGATACCGGAGGAATACCTTTTGTGCTATCAAACGTCACAACGTAACTGGGTGATCATAAATATGCTCTACAGGTATCTCCGAAGGTGTTTGTTGAGTTGGCATAGATCGAGATCAGGATTTGTCACTCCTAGTATCGGAGAGGTATCTCTGGGCCCTCTCGGTAATACACATCATAAGCTTGCAAGCAAATGACTAAGGAGTTAGTCACAAGGTGATGTATTACAAAACGAGTAAAGAGACTTGCCAGTAACAAGATTGAACTAGGTATGAAGATACCCACGATCGAATCTCCGGCAAGTAACATACCAATGGACAAAGGGAATTACGTATGTTGTCACAACGGTTCGACCGGTATAAATCTTTGTAGAATATGTAGGAGCCAATATGGGCATCCAGGTTACGCTATTGGTAATTGACCGGAGAGATGTCTCGCTCATGTCTACATAGTTCTCGAACCCAGAGGGTTCGCACACTTAACGTTCGATGACGATATAGTATTATATGAGTTATGTGATTTGGTGACCGAATGTTGTTTGGAGTCCCGGATGAGATCACGGACATGACGAGGAGTCTCGACATGGTCGAGAGGTAAAGATTGATATATAGGATGATGGTATTTGGACACCGGAAGTGTTTCGGGTGGTACCGGGTACTTATCGGGTCACCGGAAGGGGTTCCGGGCAGCCCCGGTAGGTTTGGGGCCTTATGGGCCAAAAGGGGAAGAGCACACCAGCCCATAAGGGGCTGGAGCACCCCTCTACCCCCTGCCCATGCACCAAAGGAGGGAGGGAAGGAAAGGGGAGGCGCCCTAAGGCAGCCATCTCCCTTTCCTTTCCCCCTCTCATGTCCAAATAAGGAAAGGGGGGTGCAGGGTAAGGAAGTAGCCCTAGGGCTATCGCCAGGTCTCTTGGGGCACCCTAGGGGCTTCATCCTCCCCTCCCACCTATATATACATGGGGAGGGGTACCACACAAGGACACAAGCATGATGTGATAAACGTTATTCTATGAGATGATCATGTTTTGTAAGTTATCGGCAACCGGCAGGAGCCTTATGGTTGTCTCTTTATTGTATGAAATGCAAACACCATGTAATTGCTTTACTTTATTGCTATGCGTTAGAAATAGTTGTAGAAGCAATAGTTGGCGAGACGACCACGACGCAACGATGGAGATCAAGGTGTCGAGCCGGTGACAATGGAGAACATGAAGATGCTTTGGAGATGGAGATCAAAAGCACGAGATGATGATGGCCATATCATGTCACATATTTTGATTGCATGTGATGTTTATCCTTTATGCATCTTATTTTGCTTAGAATGGCGGTAGCATTATAAGATGATCCCTTCACTTAATTTCAAGATAAAAGTGTTCTCCCTGAGTATGCACCATTGCTATAGTTCGTCGTTTCGAGACACCACCTGATGATAGGGTGTGATAGACTCTACGTTCACATACAACGGGTGTAAGACAGTTTTACACATGCAGAATACTTGGGTTAAGCTTGACGAGCCTAGCATGTAGAGACATGGTCTCGGAACACTAGAGACCGAAGGGTCGAACATGAGTCATATAGTAGATATGATCAACATAGAGATGTTCACCATTGATGACTACTCCATCTCACGTGATGATCGAACATGGGATAGTTGATTTGGATCATGTAACACTTAAATAACTTGAGGATGTTAATTTAAGTGGGAGTTCATTAGTAATTTGATTAATTAAACTTAAATTTATCATGAACTTAGTCTTAATAGTTTTTTCATATCTATGTTGTAGATCAATAGCTCGCAATATAGCTCCCCTATTTTTGATATGTTCCTAGGGAAAAATAAGTTGAAAGATGATAGTAGCAATGATATGGACTGGGTCCGTGATACGAGGATTATCCTCATTGCTGCACAGAAGAATTATGTCCTTGATACACCGCTAGGTCATAGACCTATTGCAGGAGCAGATGCAGACGTTATAAACGTTTGGCAAGCTTCATATGATGACTACTTAATAGTTTAGTGCGTGTCGGCGTTCTGGGAACGGGGGTCCCCAGACTTGCCTGCCTGTGGCCTGCGGCGTGGCTCACGAGCGGCCCAGTACGACCCATCTTCATCAACCCAAGCTCAAGACCCTCGCGAGGGGCCAAGCCTCGCAGGGCGGATGACACAAGGCCTCCTCAGGGGCGGCCTCACCAGGCAGGCTCACGAGGAGGCGGAGAGATCAAGTCAAGGGGTACCTCGTGAGGTGCTCATGACGTAAGCCATGACGATCAAGACCAGGCGGGCGCCAGCCCGTGCGGTGCCCTTGTTTCCTCTTTGTTGCAAAGGGGGAAAGCGCAGGCGCGGAGTACCGAGGCATCAAGCAAAGGTTACCATATTGGTGCAACGAGAGCAAGGCCAGCAGAGCGGCAAGATGGAGGTCACCATGGAGCCCAAGACGGCGTCATCGCCAGTGCTTTTGGCAGCCGAAGAGCACCTTTAGTCAGGATAGCTTGTACTAGCTGTCCCCTTTCAAAATGGCCGTTGTTGGCTCCCTTCCCGCTCAATATTTGGGAAGAGGACCAGGGCCTCTATAATTAGAGATAGCCACCGCAGTAGGCAAGAGAAGAGAAAAAAGGGGAAGAAGGAAGAGGGGAGATCAAATCCTTCCGAAGGAGAGCACCTATCACAAGAACACCCCTCGCGAGGCTGTTCTTCCTCTGTACTGTTCATCATCAGCCCAAGAGGCAATCCACCACACCACACACTGGAGTAGGGTATTACACCACAATGGTGGCCCGAACCAGTATAAACCTCGTGTCTCTTGTGATGTTCATCGTGTAGCTTAGAATCGCGGCGAGGCTTTGGGGCGTGAGTCGGTAGGGAGAAGATCTTCGTGCGCTCCCCAGAGTTTGAACCTTAAGGGTTTTGCCGGAACCTGATATCCTACATTTGGTGCGCCGGGTAGGGGTGCACCGGAATCTTCTTTCCGATGTTCGGCGTCCCGTCGCTTCATTGCATCCATGGTGGACGCTCGCCGAGCCCGCGCTGAGCGCCGGGCTGCTCTCGCCGCCCGCGTCACCCAGACGGCTTTCGTCGGTGGGCCTCCTCGTGGTTCTCCATCGCCTGCCGCCACCGGCCTAGCGGGGAACGAGCAGCAAGCATCTTCGTTGCACCCCTCGGTGCGGTAGGAAGGCCGCACCGCCACTCCGTCGCTGACCCTAGCTGGTTCGTCATCTCACGCTCATCGCGCCCCCACGGGCGCGTAGGCCGCGTTGCTCCTGGCACGTGAGCTCCTGCACTACCACCCCGTCGACGACCTCAACAAAGAATGGCTCGCTCGCATCACCGAGTTCGTCAGCGCCGCAGGGGGCTCTCCCGCGCCGTCCCTCTCACTGCCTCGCCCTCCGTCATGCATGGGCGACGCTGCTCGGAGCGCCGCCGCCACCTCCTCCCCAAGAAGGCGCCCTGGCTCCAAGGCGCGTGGCCCCCGGACGTGACCCGCCGCGTCCGGTGCCCGCGCAGCAAGAAAGAAGCTGCCAAGAAATCCCTCGGCCTCAAGAAGGCGCTCATGTGCTCCCTGCACTAGCACGACAAGACCGCATCCCTGCACCAGTACGCCAAGACCCCGCGCTGCCCCTGGCGACGGCGCGTGGGAACCACCAAGAGCAAGCTCTGCATCAGCAAAGGGCTCCGGTGACCAAAGCAGGTTTTTGCGCTTTCACCATCGAGCTGCGTAGCGTCGCCTAGCCCAGCAAGTTCATGCCGGACCTGCCTCCTCGCTATGACGGTACTGCCAACCCGCAGAGTTTCTGCAGCTCTACGAGCTGGGCATCGAGGTGGCCAATGGAGACGAAAAGGTCATCACGAACCGGTTTCCCATGCCGCTCAAGGATGGTGCCCGCACCTGGCTCCTGAACCTGCCTCCCGGCTCGATCTCCTCTTGGGACGAGATGCATAGCCGCTTCATCGCCAACTTCCAGGGCACTCGCGACCGCCCTCCGGCCGTGGGTGACCCACGCCGCATCAAGGAGCGGCCTGGAGAGACCTTGCAGAAGTACATCCAGCGTTTCAACAGCGCTCGCCTCAAGATTCCCAAGGTGACTGAAGAGGCCATCATCTCAGCGTTCTCTGATGGCGTCCGCGATGTCAAGATGGAGGAGCTCGCCATCCACGAGGATCTGTGCACATCTCTGGAGCTGTTCACCCTGGCGACCAAGTGCGCAAGAGCTGAGGAAGGGCGCCTCTCCCTCCTTGAGCTTCCAGCCACAGACCCCGAAGAGAAGAAGGCCAAGGCCAAGGACGTGAAGCGCAAGGGAGCAACCGTGCTCGCAGCAGAGCCAGATATGAAGTGCGGCAGGGACCAGCCGGAGTCATCCAAGGGCAACCGATTATGCACCTATCACCACCTCTATACCCACAACACCAACGAATGCCAGGAGCTCAGAGCCATTCGAGAAGGACGCATCGGTCGACGCCTCGAGCGCAACGACCGGGCTACGGCCAAGGAGAAGGAAGAGGTGGAGGACGATGGGACGACCGAGGCCCATGCCAGGAGTGGCATGACCGACCTCGCAAGGACCGCTGGCAGGACCAGCCTCGCGAGGGCGCCTAGAGGGATCAGCCTCGCGAGGACCGCCCGCAGGGCAACGCAGGCCTTCCTCCTTTGCCGCCACCGCCAAGAAGGAATGATGACCACCACCAGGACGAGGGGGCTGGGGGCTTCCAGGAGCCGCGCGCCATTGCTTGCATCTTGGTCGGTGCCCAGGCCCCAGCTTCTCAGCGCATCTTCAAGCAGTTTGCTCATGAGGTGAACGCGGTCCTCCCCAAGCTTGAGGCCACGCGCCCTCTCAGGTGGTCCAAGTACGCCATCACGTTTAGCTCAGCAGATCAACTCAAGTGTGCGGCAACCGCTGGCGTTTTCCCGATGCTTTGTTCCCCAGTCATCAATAACGTGCAAGTTACCAGGACTCTTAACAATGGCGGCACGGGACTCAACATTCTGTCCGTCGAGACGTTCAACAACCTTGAAGTGCCATATGATCAACTTCAGCCAACCAAGCCTTTCTCAGGAGTCACTGACGGCTCCACCACCCCGATAGGGCAGGTCCGCCTCCCTGTCACGTTCGGGCAGTGCGACAACTACCACACCGGGCTCATCGACTTCGACGTCGCCCACATTCGCCTGCCATACAATGCCATCCTCGGGTATCCAGCCCTGGCTAAGTTCATGGCGGTGACCCACCATGGCTACAATGTCCTCAAGATGCCAGGGAGCGGCGGAATCATCACGGTCCCCTACGAAGAGAGAGAGGCGGTGTGCTCCCTTGAGCGCGCCTTCCAAGCTGCGTCAATCGAGGACCAATACAGCAAGGGCAAGAACCCTCCTGAGGCAGCCCCCAAGAAGAAGAAGACATCGCCCAGCTCAAGGCCTCAGGAGGTTCGCAACTCAGGTGGTGCCGCATCAGGATTCGCGCCCGCGCAAGGGGCGCCTGCCTCCATCGCATAGGAAGGCGCGCCTGGCGCCCTCCTCGGGCAAGGCTCGGTGGCTCTCTTCCGAAGGTCCTCAGACCTTGCCAGGATCACGAGGGAGGTGCTCGGGCACCGCTTGGAGGCGTGCTTCGCAGCACATTTCCCTCAGGAAGGCATGAGGCAAGGAAGGCCCAACCCTCAGGAGTTCATCACCAAGACCACTCAGGAGCTTCAGGAATCAAGAGTCATGCGCGGCGATTGCCGCCTGCCCGGTGTAGCTCCCCATCCAGGCGAGGATGGAGGGCTGCGCGTCTGCATCGACTTCCCAGGGCTCAACCGAGCCGCGTCTCAGGGGCGCTTCTGGCCTTCGCGCGTGGGACGCTGTGTAGGTCCGCCACACAGCTACGACCGCATGCCTTTCGGCCTGCCGAACGTGGCTACTACTCGCCAACGCCATCTGTGGAGCATTCTGGCGGCTTAGGAGGCCAGGCACCATGCGGTCCTGGCAGAGATGGAGATGGTCCTCGAGGAACCGCGCGGACCCCCAGAGCCTCCCAAGCCTCATGGCTCTAGTGGCTCGTGAGGATCGGCTCCTTCATCGCGCATCAACAGCTACCCCAACACTCCTTCTACAACGATACCAGGTGACATCTTTCGAGTTCATTTCAGCTGGGAGCGCCCTCAGGGTTGCAACATTCCCAGGCCGCGTGGGTCCGTCCCTGTGGCGTGTATCCCTTTTGCTTATGTCTTTAGTTGACTTTACTGAGGGCGCCCCTTGGGCTGCATCATCCCCAAGCCGCTCGGGCCTGGCCTAGTGGCATGTATCCTGCCTGCTTTTACCTAGGTCGATTTGCCTTTCATGCTTAACCTTTTTACGATTATCACCTGCCTGATTGACATCTACCTCTGGAGCCACTCGCGCTGGCACGACGCTTGTGCATGGGTCCGTCCCTGCAACGTCGAAAAATCGGAGTGGTCGAGCTCTGGCCCGCGGCAGCCCCGCAAGCATCACCTCACCAGGCCCTCAGTGCCCTCACCATTCTCTCGGAGCAACCAATGGCCGGTCGGCAATCATAATGGCAACCCCTGCTTCTCTCGCGTTGGTTTACAGGAACCTCCTGAGGTCAACAGCGGGTAGCACCACGAGCTCTCTCTTTCTTTCCCGCGCGGTCCGCTTGCGCGTTAAAAGGGGGCTCCTGAGCATCGCGATCAGGAGCTCTTACTGGCTCTCCAGCCCTCCCCCCTGGCCTTGACCACGGCATCGCGACCTGGCATACCAGCGGCGGCTGAGCTCGCTCGAGGGCCGGGACCTGAGGACGTAGAGCACAAAGGAGAGTGCAGGGGAGAGAGGGGAAGCTCGCGAGGGCCTGACCCAGCTACATCCCAGCCACTGACGTGCAAGTCCGGCGCGACGTGAACGAACGACGCAGAGTACCGAGGCATCAAGCAAAGGTTACCATATCGGTTCAACGAGACCAAGGCCACCAGAGCAGCAGGATGGAGGTCACGGTGGAGCCCAAGACGGCGTCATCGCCAGTGCTTTTGGCAGCCGAAGACCACCTTTAGTCATGATAACTTGTACTAGCTGTCCCCTTTCAAAATGGCCATTGTTGGCTCCCTTCCTGCTCAATATTTGGGAAGAGGACCAGGGCCTCTATAAATAGAGATAGCCACCGCAGTAGGCAAGAGAAGAGAAAAAAGGGGAAGAAGGAAGAGGGGAGATCGAATCGTTCCGAAGGAGAGCACGCCTCGCGAGGCTGTTCTTCCTCTATACTGTCCTTCATCAGCCCAAGAGGCAATCCACCACACCACACACTGGAGTAGAGTATTACACCACAACGGTGGCCCGAACCAGTATAAACCTCGTGTCTCTTGTGATGTTCATCGTGTAGCTTAGAATCGCGGCGAGGCTTTGGGGCGTGAGTCGGTAGGGAGAAGATCTTCGTGTGCACCCCAGAGTTCGAACCTTAAGGGTTTTGCCGGAACCCGATATCCGACAGTGCGCCATGCTTTATGGCTTAGAACCGAGACTTCAAAAACGTTTTGAACGCCACGGAGCATATGAGATTTTCCAAGAGCTGAAATTGGTAATTCAGAATCATGCCCATGTCGAGAGGTATGAGCTCAGAATGTCTGGGTACTACAATCACTTGAATCAAGTGGGAGTTAATCTTCCAGATAAGATAGTGATTGACAAAGTTCTCTAGTCACTATCACCAAGCTACTAGAACTTCGTGATGAACTATAATATGCAAGGGATGACAAGAATGATTCTCGAGCTCTTCGCGATGCTGAAATTGGCGAAGGTAGAAATCAAGAAAGAGCATCAAGTGTTGATGGTTAACAAGACCACTAGTTTCAAGAAAAAGGTCAAGGGAAAGAAAGGGAACTTCAAGAAGAATGGCAAGCAAGTTGCCGCTCCCATGAAGAAGCCCAAAGCTGGACCCAAACCTGAAACTGAGTGCTTCTACTGCAAAGAAAATGGTCACTAGAAGTGGAACTGCCCCAAAATACTTGGCGGATAAGAAGGATGGCAAAGTGAACAAAGGTATATTTGATATACATGTTATTGATGTGTACCTTACTAGTATTCGTAGTAACCCCTGGGTATTTGATACTGGTTCAGTTGGTAAGATTAGTAACTCAAAACAGAAGTTGTATAATAAACAGGGACTAGTTAAGGGCGAGGTGACGATGTGTGTTGGAAGTGATTCCAAGGTTGATACGATCACCATCGCACACTCCCTATACCTTCGGGATTAGTGTTGAACCTAAATAAATGTTATTTGGTGTTTGCGTTGAGCATGTATATGATTTGATCATGTTTAATGCAATACAGTTATTCATTTAAGTCAAAGAATAATTGTTGTTCTGTTTACATGTATAAAACCTTCTATGGTCATACACCTAATGTGAATGGTTTATTGAATCTCGATCGTAGTGATACACATATTCATAATATTGATGCCAAAAGATGCAAAATTAATAATGATAATGCAACATACTTGTGGCACTGCCGTTTAGGTCATATTGATGTAAAGCGCATGAAGAAACTCCATGCAGATGGGATTTTGGAATCACTTGATTATGAATCATTTGATACTTGCGAACCATGCCTCATGGGCAAGATGACTAAAACTCCGTTCTATGGAACAATGGAGCGAGCTAATGACTTATTGGAAACAATACATATCGATGTATGCGGTCCGATGAGTGTTGAAGCACGCGGCGGGTATTGTTATTTTCTGACCTTAACATATGATTTGAGTAGGTATGGGTATATCTACTTGATGAAACACAAGTCTGAAACATTTGAAAAGTACAAAGAATTTTAGGGTGAAGTGGAGAATCATCGTAACAAGAAAATAAAGTTTCTAAGATCTGATCGTGGAGGCAAATATTTGAGTTACGAGTTTGGCCTTCATTTAAAACAATGTGGAATAGTTTCACAACTCACGCCACCTGGAACACCATAGTGTAAAGGTCTGCACTTCAACGTCAGAACTGCATTTACTTTATTAGATATGGTGCGATCTATGATGTCTCTTACCGATTTACCACTATCATTTTGGGGTTATGCATTAGAGTCAGCCGCATTCACGTTAAATACGGCATCGTCTAAATCCGTTGAGATGACATCGTATGAACTATGGTTTTGCAAGAAACCTAAGTTGTTGTTTCTTAACGTTTGGGGTTGCGACACTTATGTCAAAAGGCTTCAGCCTGATAAGCTCGAACCCAAATCAGAGAAGTGCGTATTCATAGGATACCATAAGGAAACAATTGGGTACACCTTCTATCACAGATCCAAAGGCAAGATCTTTGTTGCCAAGAATGGAACCTTTCTAGAGAAGGAGTTTCTCTCGTGGGGGGAAAGTAGAACTTGATGAGGTAATAGTAGCTTCTCTCGAATTGGAAAGTAGCACATCAGAGAAATCCATTCCCATGATGTCTACACCAACTAGAGAGGAAGCTAATGATGATGATCATGAAAACTTCAGATCAAGTTACTACTGGACCTCGTAGGACGAACAGAGCACGTTCCGCACTAGAGTGGTATGGTAATCCTGTCTTGGAAGTCATGTTACTAGACCATGGCGAACCTACGAACTATGAAGAAGCTATGATCACTACAAAAAAAAGACACATGTGTGAAATTTTGGGCCGAACGATTTTTTTCTGTCATGCTTATGACACTTCTATGACGACAATTGTGACAAAACCCGGTATCGTCATAGATGTGGTGGGCTCCTACTTCTATGACAAAATATCATGACAGATACTGGGATTTTCATCCTGGGCGAGCCGGAGACGCAGCTGCATGACATTCTTTGGGCCGTCCATGATGGAAAAAACCGTGGTAGAAGCGAGGGCGAGGAAAATATCAGGGAGTTCCCAGTTACGGTGGGTGGTCGGGGCCGAGCGATGCGCGTTTCTCTCGTACACGTATGCGCGTGGGTGCGAGGCGTTGGGCTCTAACTGGACCCGAGCAAGGCGTTCGCCTACTAAACCCGAGCGATTGCACTGCAGGCTACGCGTTACTGAACCCGAGTGATCGATCGATCTGGCTGTTAACTGAACCCGATCGAGCGATTCCTTCGCTAATGCTGCTAACTGAAGCCGATCGAACCTGCTGCCTCTTGATGAACATTGAGCGTTGTTGCGGGTTGGATGAACAGTTCCTGGTGGGGGTTGGAGGAATTGGACCCCATGGCAGTAGAGGCCGTTGCCGCTGGATGAACAGGACCCCGATCGAGCCGGTTGGGGTGGATGAACAGGACCCCGTGGAGGGCTAGATGAACAGCAGCCGGTGGAGGGCTGGTTGAACAGTAGCCGGTGGAGGGCTGGATGAACAGTAGCCCGTGGAGGGGTGGTTGAATGGGACCCCATGTATAGGGTTGGTTGAACAGTAGCCGGTGGAGGTGCGGTGGAAGCTGGATGAACAGGAGCCCATGTATGAACAATAGCTGGTGGAGGCAGGAGGGAGATGTCGTGGATGAACAGTCGCAGGTGGAGGCTGGAGGAGGTCGAAGGTGTATGAACAGTAGCCCGTGGAGGTTGGAGCGATGCGGTAGACGGTGGCTGAACAGTAGCCCGTGGAGTCCCGTTTTGCGGTACACCATACCCTTGCCGATGAACAGGACCCCTGTTTCGACTGTAGGAGGTCAAAGAGAAGTCCGTTTCCTCCATTTTGCGGTACGCCACACCCCTCCCGATCAATGTGACCCCGTTTCGACCACAGGAGGACGAAGAGAAGTCCATTTCCTCCGTTTTGTGGTACGCCACACCCCTCCCGGCGAACAGGATCCTGTTTCGACCGTAGGCGGTCGAACACAAGGCCGTTACCACCACCGTTCTCTGATGCAGCAGGCCTCGTTTCGGCTGTTCCGTCCAAGCCGGTTGGCTCCCGATGAACACGACACATTCCGTTGCCTCCCGATGAACACGACGACGTAGTTTCTCCGTTCTGACCCAGCCGGCTGGCTGCCGATGAACAGGACGCCTTCGCTGCCTCTCCATGTACACGAGCCCTGGCCGTACGTATGCATGAGTAGGCATTCAAGACCCCGCCCGTATGTACGTTGTCGGTGTCAAAATCGGCCGATCTCGGGTAGGGGGTCCCGAACTGTGCGTCTGAGGATCGAAGGTAATATGAGACAAAGGGGAACAATGTTTACCCAGGTTCGTGCCCTCTTAATGGAGGTAATACACTACTTCCTGCTTGATTGACTTTGATGAGTATAGGGATTACAAGAGTTGATCTACCTCGAGATCGTAATGACTAAACCCTAGATGTCTAGCCTATGTCAATTCTGATAGCCTCTACGGACTAAACCCTTCGGTTTATATAGACACTGGAGGGGCCTAGGGTTGTGCAGGGTCGGTTTACAGAGGAAGGTAACTACACATCCGGACGCCAATCTTGCCATCCACGCAAAGGAGAGTCCCATTCGGACACGGGGAAATATCTTCTGTCTTGTATCTACATGGCCCATTAGTCCGGCCCATGCTACATAGCCCGGACACTCGAGGACCCCTTAGTCCAGGACTCCCTCAGTAGCCCCTAAACTAGTCTTCAATGGCGATGTATCCGGCACGCATATTGTCTTCGGCATTGCAAGGCGGGTTCCTCCTCCGAATACTTGAAAGCAGTCTTTTGAATAAGAGATCTGTATCTCGCTCTGTATAACAGTCACAACCCTCAACCACAAAGGCAAAATCAAAATAAGGTCTGTCTACTGACAACTTTTTCGGCGAAACGTCACATCTGGCCTCTTTATCATTTCGAACAATTTTTTGGACTCCCGCTTCGTGTTTCTAGGCGCGAACTATACTGACACGTCTTGTCAAAACAGACATCGTGTCCGCTTATTGCGGGATCCCCATCAATACGGGTTTGGGTAATCAAACCGTGCCATTCGCATGACCCCTTGGGAACAGGCGAGTATTAGGGCTTGAGGGGGGGCATTTGATATTCACTACCTATATAAGTGGATAAAGATCCTCCTTTTTACCCCACGCCTTCTTCCTCCCTCTGCTTCCCCATCCTCAAGTCCAGCGCCCAAGCTTCAATCTTTCCCACTACCGCCAACCTCTCTGGCCATGTCCGGATCTGGCTCATAGGGAAAGTGGGTGGCCTCCTCCGTAACGGAGAGGGACATCAAGGAGCTCCGGGAGGCGGGGTACCTGACTGCGAACATCGCACACAGGCTCCCTGCCGAGAAGCAGGTCATCCACACTCTGGAGCCCGGAAAAAGAGTGGTGTTTCTCACCCACTTCCTCCGCGGACTAGGGTTCCCCCTTCACCCCTTTGTCCGCAGCTTCATGTTCTACTAGGGGCTGGATTTTCATGATCTAGCCCCAAATTCCTTCCTCCACATATCGGCGTTCATCGTCGTGTGCAAGGCGCTCCTCCGCATCCCCCCACACTTCGTCTTATGGCTCAAGGTCTTCAACGTGAAGCCGAAGGTGGTCGATGGGCAGCATGCGGACTGCAGCGGCGCCATGGTAAGCAAGCTCCCCAAATCCACCTGGCCCAAAGGGGCCTTCATGGAGGCCGTCAAAGTATGGCAGCAGGAGTGGTTCTACATCACCGAACCTCGTGGCGCCACATGGGCGGCCACTCCTGCATTTAGATCCGGACCCCTAATGCGGCTTGCGTCGTGGACCAACAAGAGTCTGGACTAGGGGTCAACTGACGAAGTGATGATGCTGCAAAAGCGCATCAAAAATATGATAGAAAAGAACACCAGGGTGAATTTCTAGGTCCCATGCAAGAAATGAGAATAAAATTCAAACATCTGGGCATCGTGGCTTGGCCGAGAACATTGAGAAACTTGGTTTTAAAATTCTTGTAAATCCAAAACACGTCTAAAAATCATGAAACTTGGCATGGGTGTCATGTCATGGTACTACCATGCTGTGGTAAAAAAATTGGCCGAATAGGAACAAATTTTGGTATAAGCTTCTTGCAAATCGAAGCTTCTCTCAAGAAGGCTCGTGGTTCTGAGAGGGAACGTGCCACCTTTGAGTGCTTGACGATATCGTTGTCCCCCTTGAGTTTATTTACAAAGGCAACATAGAAATACATGAGTGCCTGTTAATTTTTTGAATTATTCCGCTTCGTTTGGCCTTATTTACACATTAATTGAGTTTTGGTCATTTAATGTGCATAATTCAAATTTGAACTACAAGCACATGCTCCCGTGCACCAAAGTTGGTTGAAAAATCACATTTGTGTCCTCGGGTGAATTTCTAGGTCCCATGCAAAAAATGAGAATAAAATTCAAACATCCGGGCATCGTGGCTCGATTCGAGAACATTGAGAAACTTGGTTTTAAAATCATGAAACTTGGCATGGTGTCATGTCATGGTAGTACCATGCCGTGGTAAAAAATTGGCGAATAGGAACAAATTTTGGTATAAGCTTCTTGTAAATCGGAGCTTCTCTCAAGAAGGCTCGTGGTTCTGGGAGGGAACTTGTCACCTTTGTGTGCATAATTCAGATTTGAAATACAAGCACATGTTCCAGTGCACCAAAGTTGGTTGAAAAATCACATGTGTGTCCTCGGGTAAATTTCTATGTTCCATGCAAGAAATGGGAATGAAATTCAAAATTAAGGCGTCGTGGCTGGGCTGGAAACATTGAGAAACTTAGTTTTTTAATTCCTGTAAATCCAAAACACGCATGAAAATAATGAAACTTGGCTTGGTGCCATGACATGGCACCAACATGCTGTGGTAATATTGCAGTCTGATTTGTGAAGGTGCACACATTAACAATCAACAAAGTCATTTTGGAACAAGTGTTGTCACTTTACAATCGGAAACACAAGTATTATTGAAATTGTGGGCGTTCTATTTACTACCATTTACGTGCCGCCATGCGTCCCCATTTTTTATTAGCTAGGAGGCGCCATGCAGGGTAGCTATTTGAGTACGAGAGGTGTGCGATCAGACCCCTACGCATGCTTATCGGGAGGAGAGCCCTGTGACCTCCATCTACCGTCCACCTCTCTCCCAAGGTCTCCATTAATGGCACCCGAGCCTCTATTTAATGGCGTGGCTATGTCTCACTCGACTGAGATTTAAGAGAGAAAAAAGAAAATCTGAAAGCACGGATCGTGATGTAAGATCCGACGAACCTATATAGCATCTACTATGACTTATAGCAAGACTGATGAATATATAAGGACGATTAATTGTCTTACATAATTAGAAAGATAATTAAAAAAAGCCACATGCGGCTACACCCGAAATACACAAGGACAAAATAAGAAGGAAGACAAGGATCTGGCTCGCTGATCTCTACTTTCTTGATGTGTTGCTGCAGGCCGCGGGAACTAGTCTCCGCGGCGAGCGGCGATAAGCTCTTTAGTGTCCTCAAGACGCTGCTTGAGAACATCCACGGATTCCTCCACCAGCCTTTGGCACTCGTTGCGGAGCATGTCATTCTCGTCCATAAGTTTCTTGACGATGACGCCGGTCCTCTTCAACAAGGCACTGGTCTCCTCCTGCTGGTCTGCACTTCGGACGATCTTCGCCCTCAGCAGGTCGTGCTCGGCCCGGAGCCTATCATTGCCCTCCCTTAGTTGTCGGATGATGCCCGTAGCCTGTTCAAACGAGGCTTTCATGTCATTCTGCAACCTCGCCCAGCCGGAGATATGATCCATCTGGCTATGGACGATCGCATGCATGCGCCTGTAACAGTCGTCGCTTGCCTGCGAGAAGTTTTCCCAGGCCACTGCGGCACGGCGGGGCATCTCTGCTACATTCACGGCGTGGCGGGACATCTGCTTTATACGCGGCGTGGCGACCGATCTGCTGCATCGGACGGTGCGGCGGGACCTCCGTCTTTGCTTCAACGACGCGGCGGGACCTCTGTCTTTGCTACTTCCAGCGGGGAACATGTCGGTTGCTCTCGCAGCGAGGCGAGACATCTCCCATGCTTCCGCTTCCATGCTCGCCTCTCCCTGGTGGCAATCTCTCGATCCAGAACTCACGCTGGCCATGGCAGACGCGAGCGAAGGATGCTGAATGGCTTGTTTGGTTTTGTGGACGAGGAGTTGAGGAGGAATGTGCAGTCATCTTGGCATACTAGTATTTATAACCGAGTACTAATAAAGTCCTAAGTGGGAAACCGTTTAGGTTGTGATCGGTGTGAACAGGTTTGCAATTCAATATAGCGTGGTACAAATACGCTCCTAAGTGGGAAACCGTTTAGGTTGTGATCGGTGTGAACAGGTTTGCAATTCAATATAGCGTGGAGTAATTTGGAATGTGACGAGACGCAAGCTCAAAATTTATTGGCGGTTCTAGTTTCGAAGTGCGGCACTATTCCCGGATGGAGTAGTTCTTTTTCTACTGCTGTGTATGTGCAATAACTAGCACCGTCGTATACATATCTTATTGTTAATGGGGTGTTCGACAGGAATAGCCATGTGGCGAGCTATAGGCTAGTATTTTTTCAGACGAATTAAACCCATCTCTCGGGACTTCTCGCACGCACCATCTTGCCACCCACAAAAACTTGTACTCTAAGTTTAGTACGTTATACAGGAAGAGAAGAGGTGCACGCACGTACTCATCCTCTCACACACGCGTCTGTTTTTTCTCGAAAAGGAGGATGATGACCCCCGGCCTCTGCATCTGGGAGTCGCACACGCATCTGTAGCTACGAATTGTAGTGTTCTCAACCATCCGATTGGCTCTATCATGGATGTACCTATATACTAAAACATGTCTAGATACTTCTATATTTTGATATTTGGAAGGCATGTTTTGTGGAACGGAGGGAGTGCTTGTCGTCAAAATGGATTTAAAGGGACGTATCTAGAACTAAAATACGTCTACATACATCTCCTTTTATCCATTTTGATGACAAGTAGTACTTCTTACCCAAAGGAACTTTATATCCAGTAGACACAAAATATCTGTTCGACTGTTGGAAATTACTGATCTGATGTCGAAGTAATTGTTGCATCGCCACCAAAACCCACCATTTCTTAAGCTAAATTAGACCAAGGTAATCCCTATATTAGCATATTACTAAGATAAACAGAAGGCACTGTAGAAACATTTAGGACATGAGCTTGTCAATCTGAATGTGGAGGGACACCGCCTTAGCCCGCCAAAGACTTTGGGCGGAACTGTGAAGAAGGTCAGCTCACGCGTCGACGTCGCCGGGATCCTTGCTGCTTGTCACCTCCATTTCCACCTTGGCGGTCTGCAGCCGTGCCTTTGGGCTCCCCGGTGGTCGTTAAGCCCACAGCTTGGCCACGTGGTGCGGCGGTGGGGCGCCCCGCTACGTCTGAGACGGCGGACACGGCGATAAACCGCCGATGTCGAGCACGCCGCCGACCAAGAAAAAACGCCACGGCCGTCATCCTCCATGAACAGCAAGAGCCGTGGCTCCGGCGGTGGCACTTGCGGAGGAGCACCTTGCCGTGTGGATCCTGTGCACGGGCATGGGATGCGCGGTCGATGTGGTGGTAGAGGCGCGTGGCGGGCCTTCGTAGCCGCAGAACCAGAAGCGGGGCATTTGCGGGCGCGGCGAACTGCGCTACGGTGATCAGCGAGCTTGTGGTAAGTGACGTAGAGCCCACAACCTTCTGCGGGCACTCCACCCTCATCGACGAAAGGACGGAGTCCACCGCCGTGTTCCGCACGTCGAAGACACCACCGCGCTCGCACTTCTGGCACTGCCGCTGGTTCCCAGGGCGCTCGACGCAACAGTCCGCGCAGGCCAGGTGCCCTCCCTTGCACTGCAGAAATCAATCAAACAACACATCAATCAAGAAACCTGCACCTTGCTCAATCAGCCGAACGGACGAGGTGTATTCGAACCTCATACACTGGAGGCGTCAAGGGGCGAAGGCACAAGGGGCAGTGGAGCACGGTGAGGTCCATCGAGACCTTAGAGAGCTCCATCGTGGGTCCTGTTCGGTCTGCATGATCTCCCCCTCCTCGTGCACAACCATCTCTCGACTTGGGCCGGGGCATTACAAAGCTTTACCGTCACATATTTTATAGTACTTCAAGGTGCATTAAATCAACACATGCAAGTGTCAAAAGGAGAGTCACGACATGCATGCATGCGTTGTAATTAATGCATCAGTAAACGCAAATTATTGAAATATATCGAGTACAGTGCTTTGATGTGTCGCGTGAACTCATACATCAACGAGAAATTTGATTATCCTCTCCCTCGCGGACATAACTGCACCTGCCTTTGGCTGTATGACAGGTTGGCCACCCACCAATCGGGCCCACCTGCCATACACGCAAAGGTTGGAGCGTCCCTCCCTCGCCCATGAGCGTGGTGGCTGGCAAGACTAGGAGAAGCTTTCGCTACACGCTCTCCCTCCCGCACGCGATGGACATGCAGCAGTTCAATCGGTGTCAGATCTTAGATGGCCAGAAGCGTACTGTAGTACTCCTCCAGTGTAGTAGTACTCCATCATTGTTCGACTTCCCAAAGAGGCGAAGAGTCAATCGCAGCCCGGACGCTCGTGTGGCAGTTTCATGTGTAGAGTAGTCTAGGATAGCATGTACTGTGCCTGTAAGCTTAAAATCGTTGGGGTCGACTCCATGCTATGTGGCCGTCTCGAAGTTATTTTGAAAAAATTAAAATAGTCTTCTGGCCCTACCTGTCACCCTGGTGATTGTAGTTTGCACGCTCATCTGGTCAAGACATGAATATATATTTTAATTTGTTTTTTTCGAAAAGGGGGGACTCCCCGGCCTCTGCATCAGAACGATGCATACGGACACATATATTTTAATTTGTGGTGGGTAAATGTTAGAGGTTGCAGCAAATATATTATACACTGCGGGTCTTTCAGCCAAGTTTGGAGGCAAGCATGTGGGGCCAGTGCTATGATGTGTCGCGTCAACTCGTACAACGAGGAGAAGCTTGATTTTACTACTACACGCCTTCTCCCTCGCCCATGCGCGCGGTTGCTCGCAAACGAGGACATGCTTTTGCTTAGTAGTACTTCTACAACAAGCTATCCCTCCCGCTTGCGATGGACGGACATGCAGCAGTGGATTCAACACTGTAGAAGCAGTAGTAGTAACATCATTGTTCGTCTTCTCGAAGAGGCGAAGAGCCAAGCGCAAACCAAAGCGTAGCGATTCACGAACATTGGAGCACGCATATAGCCAGGCTCTTGCATGAGACAAAATTGCTATGTGAGCCCACTATTGTAGTAGTACGTACAACTACTTGCTAGTATAGCCCTGTAAACCAGAAAGGAGTATTTGCCCTTCTAGAGATTTCAACAAGTGACTAGACTACACCGAGACGGAGTACATATGGAGCAAAATGAGCGAATCTACACCGTAAATAAATACGTACTCCCTCCGTCTCATAATGTAAGACGTTTTTTAACACTACACTAGTGTGAAAAAATGTCTTACATTATGGGGCGGAGGGAGTAGTTCTATCGTTTTCCTCTCCGAGGTGCACAATATTGAGTATACTGACTAGTCTCTTTTTGACACGCATTTACGTTTTTTACACAGTACAGACACAAGTGCTCATATACACGCGCATACACTCACCCCTATGAACGCACACACGCACAGCACTATCATCTTGAAATTTACGAAGTCACCATAGGCACCTCGTCGTCGATGGGTCCATAGGTGCTTGAATGCCAAGGAGGGAGAGGGTAGCGGTTCCCAAGACGTTGAACGGTCAATGATGCATCCTCAATTACATGCAGAGGGAATTAATTGGAGAAGCAGAATAGAGCCAGCACGATGTGAATGCAACAGAGTTTGGACTCTCATATGATAAAGGCGCCCCACCACTCCAATCCATCTACTCCCAAGTCTCTACGCAACACTGCTCACTCCAATCCAAGACCAAGTGACCAGAAGCCACAAGCACCTATGGAGGCGATGGACGCGAGCGGCAGTCAGCTGTGCCAAATCATCCAAGGCACCGGCCTGCGGCCCCGCACCACGCAGCATTTCCAGATGGTGCTGGCGACCGCCGGCATCATAGCCCTCGCCGACGCCGGCTTTGCCTCTCGCATGGACGACATGATGGTCAACTCCATCCGCAAGTTCACCGCTATCAAGAAGCGCGCGGATGACCTTGCCATAGTGCTCCAGCCCGCGCGCCTAGGCTCCTCATTGCCTGCCACCCTCATCGGCCTCCATGGTGACGAACTCTTTCAAGCCCTGGTGGCCCTGCAGGTGCCGGAGGTCACGACGAAGAATGTGCACCTCGAGGCCGCGCTCGCCGTGCAGCGCCTCGCTATGCAAGAAACCGTCGACCTGCACATCCACGTCTACAAGGAAATCGTCTACATAGGCCACTACAAGGCAAGCGAGGACAGAAAGACGTTGGCCTTCTTACAATGGTTGGAATCTTTGGACGCCATTGTTCAGAAGCACATCGACCTGGCCACGAAAGCCGCTGCTACTTAGCCGCCGTTCGGTGGGCCTGCGCCCTGAGTCAAGGAGGTGGACGTCGTCGATGGATGCATCTCTTATTCTTGCCTCCTGTAACTAGCACTGCATCTCCTCGTGGCCTTAATGTTTTATTAGTATAGTACTCCCTCCGTTCCCAAATATAAGTCTTTCTAAAGATTCCAGCAAGTGACTACTACATACGGAGCAAAATGAGTGAATCTACACTCTAAACTATGTCTACATACATATGTATGTTGTATTCCATTTGAAATAGTATCTAAAAGGCTTATATTTAGGAACGGAGGGAGTATATGGCATTTTATTCCGATCGTAACGTTTTCACTTTGTGAGGTGGGGCCATGATTGAGCAAACCCACCCCACCCACCGGTGTCGGCCAAGTTTAGAATTAGAAGAGAGAAACGAGGGAGGAGAGCTAGTCAGTAGCCAGACGCTGTTGTCAGATGGGACTCGTGTTTATAGAATAGGAGTACTAAGCACTCGTGCCTCTCTTTTTTTGAGGGAAAAATAGTCGTATGTCTAGTACCACTAGTTGGGTGCGTGCGACCTATAGCTGTCATCACTTTAGGTCTCCTTTTCGAATCGCAGATATGCTTCACAGTACATATTTTTTCACGCATTTATCCTCCTATATGTACTCCTAGGCTATTTCCACGTGCTCCCATTCGCCGACATGTGGGACATAGAGCATCTGGGTCGTAGTGCATGCACGACTCGGAGCATATGCCGGGGTACTTTACATTTCAGACCTCACGAATTACACGCAACCCCCCCCCCCCCCCGTAGAAGAATAAATAAATGAATGAATTACTACATGAAGCCGGATTATTTACGTAGAAACCGGAGCACGTTCATTAAATTTTAGACATAACACATTTATAAAAAATGACCCGACCTAAACCAGTCTAAGGGCCTCTTTGATTTTTCCCGCAAAAAAGGGCCTCTTTGATTCGCAGGATGCTGAAAACACAGGAATGGGGAAAGTATGATGGCGATGAACCGAGACGAGGAGAACTCTAACTCAGTTAGAGGTTAGACTTAGATTCTAACCCTGAACTAACTCTAAACCAAAGAGGTGTATGAATGGCAGGGTTAGATTGACAATAAATGCTCTTCTCAATCATTTGACTACTTTGGACCCTATTTCCTGCCGGATTTGGTTTGGCCGGCTCTTCTGTGGCCTCCTCCTGCTCACAATTGACATAAACGAGCCATCTTTACAAATCAAGCATGCAAAACATGATAATTTTTACTTTGTCCATATAAATGAGATATCCCACTTAAACATACAAGTCGTCAATCAAGCTTCACGAAAAAACACTCCATGAAACAAAGCATGAGCTAACTCATCACGGAAGTCATTCACGATAGGGAGGGAGCCCGGAGCCCCTCACGCACCGAGGGAGGAGCTCGCCATCGTTGCTCTGGAGGAAGGCTCTGTAGAGCCCAAGCCCCGGGAACCCCTCTGACGCCGGCCCTTGCGAGTTGAGGTCGACACCGGCATGGGTAGTAGGGCAGCTTCTTGGCCGATCGAACTTAATCTTTGGGCCTCTAGAAATAATGCAAGCCTGTAACTAAAATACCTAGAAAGGTGAACTAAATCTTTGGGCCTCTAGAAATAATGCAAGCCTGGAACTGAAATACCTAGAAAGGTGAACTGAATCTTTGGGCCTCTAGAAATAATGCAAGCCTTAAACTGAAATACCTAGAAAGGTGAACTGAATCTTTGGGCCTCTAGAAAGATTTATTACCTCCTCAAGCAGCATCAAAAAATTCCAAGCGTGCACCACAAATCTATACCAAGTTTGATCAAGATCTACTTTTTGAAATCAGAATTAGCGGTAGAGTGAGCAAGATCAATGATATGGCCGTGAGACAGAGAAGGAACGAACAAACTCACCCCTCTCGCGACCTCCCTGGTAGATGCGCCGCCACCGCGCACGACAAAGGAAGAAAAACGACCGGTGAAGGGGGAGCAGGGCGACCTTCGAAGGCCGGAGGGAGAGGGCGGCCGGAGTAGGGCGGCGGAGGCCGGAAGGAGAGGGCGGCCGGAGGAGAGAGAGGGAGAGCGGCGTTTGGGCGGGCGGCCCTATGGGGAACAGAGAGGAGTCGTGCGAGAGGGGGGGAGCGATCTGGTGCGGACACGGGAGATTTTTTTATTTCTCTTTTAGTGGGCCCGAGGATAACTAACCCAATTAGAATCTCTCCACCGGGCTAGTTTTTTAGCTGGGTTAGAGCAAACTAGCTCAAAATAACCCCTCTTGTTTCGATAATCTGAGGCTATTTTAACCCAAACTAGCTCTAACTCAGGGATCCAAACAAAGAGGAGTGTTAATGTACATGCTACAGTGTGGACCATAGCACACTGTTTTTTATGGCCATATACCACATTGTTTTCTCTTTTGCTGGTTCCTTTGGGCTACCGTGGTTACTTCTTCTTTGGTTCAACTGAGGCTATCGTGGTTCTGCTTCTTTGGTTCCTTTGGGCTACCGTGGTTCGCACTCCTCCGACCTGAGTAGTAGTAGTAGTACTAGTATATACCGCATCATTCTTTGATCCTTATTACTACTCCGACATGTGGGAGAGCCAGCATCCGGGTCAACGTGTCATGCACCAGATTAGAGCGCGGAACGGAAGGGGGGCATCACCCCGGTCGGAGCGCCAGTAATTCATGACTATAGTGAGTGGTCATATCACAAGTCTTTCCAGCAGTAAAGCGCTGTCAAATCGCACGGCCCAACCTTTCCAGCAGTATGTTTGAGAATCCGCCACTCGCTCACCCTCCTCGCCTCTCTGTCAAACCACCTACCCGAAAACTGCCGCGCGTACTTCCCGGGAAAAGCCCCGCCCTCAACTTTTAACTACGCGAAAATAGTTCAAGCTTGTCCGTTCTATATAAATACATTACTTACTATATGTTTGTTCACCCGTGGGGTTGTTCAATGAATGGAGGGGCGGGGAGCACAAGTGAACAATACTAGTACTACTAGTAGTAAGTACGAGTCATACAGTAGTCACCTTAAATAGAGAGTTTCTTTTCTTTAATGCCACGTACACAAATTGAAACGCTTGTTGTGGAGAGAAAAAAGATAGTCACTCCACTATATATGTACGCAGGGGCCTGAGCACTTGCTTTACTAGGGTTGCTCTCTTCATTCTCTCATCCTCTCTAGATATAAACAAGACAGCGGTAGCAACATTTTCTCTCTGCTCACCGCTGGTCACAGATCCGGCCGGATCCCTTCGGCCGGTGTGTGTAGAGGACTAAAAGGTGGATCGTTCACGCGGTCATCGCCACCGAGGGAGGAAACCCACAGCTGCCAAAGGGGCCCGATCATCTGCCCGTGCCGTTCTCTCCGACACAGCCCCGGCTCGGGAGGTCCTCCGACCCTTCTTCCTCCCTGTCGTATTGTCCGCAGATCCGACCTGCCGCCGCCGACATCCCGGCGACCCTCGTGTATAAGTTCTTGAAAGCGGTCTTGCTTTATCGCCCCAGCTCCCCACATGTCTGCATGTGCATCTTTTTCTACTCCCATCGGCTCTTCCAAAGCCACCTAAGTTTTTAGTATTATTAGAGGTAAAGCTACTTCATGCATTCGAATCTAGGGCTTTGTTCAAACAACGAAGAAAGGGGAAAGTTGTAGCATGAATCTAGGACTTGATTCAAAGAGGAAATAATATGGTGAAAGTAGTAGAGACCGGATACCCAACCGGTCTCTTGGTTGAAAAGGGAAATAATGGGAAAATGCAGTACAAACTGGATAAGGAACAGATCTATGATTGGTTGAAAAAAGGATAGAAAGTGGCGGCTGGTGGACAAGTCAACAAAGTATGTCCAGGATTAGATTTGCTGCCCTCACATAGTAAAAGATCTCCAGGATTAGATTTTCTGCCCTCACATAGTAAAAGGTCTCAGGATTAGATTTGCTGCCCTCACATAGTAAAAGGTCTCCAGGATTAGATTTGCTGCCCTCACATAGTAAAAATCTCCAGGATTAGATTTGCTGCCCTCACATAGTAAAAGTCTCCAGGATTAGATTTGCTGCCCTCACATAGTACAAGGTCTCCAGGATTAGGTTTGCTGCCCTCACATAGCATGAACAAACTCGGCATCACCACTTTATGCCTCCTTGTAGGTACATTGTGCTGATGTGTCCACTATCGCATGTCCTTATACCAACCTTTTGTTGTTGTTAATGTAAGGGCGCATGTAAAATGAAGCGGTCACATTGTTACCTTAGGGACATGGCTAACCAGTGTTATTGTTAATCTAATGCCTCCAGTGATAAGATGTAATTAAACTGTGTTACAAATGGCACTCCTGCTGTTTTCCCCAGTATGATAAGTAAGTTGCTCCTTTACGCTGCTGAGTGTCCTGGTGTCCCCACGGTCCCATGCCCTTAAGCCAACTCTTTAGCTGCTGTTGATTTACTGTGTCTAGTAAACAAGCAATGCCACCATTAAAGTAATCCCATATTTGAGGAATCCCATTGTTGATCGTAATGCTTCTGGTAACATGAAGCATTGCTGACGGTTTAAAACTTCTACTGTCCTTGCGTGATTGCCATGAACATAATTAAGATGCTTCTTTTCATTTTGTATATGTTTCGTATATTCTTATTGACCAGCAACTGATTCTGTTTACTTTCTATCTTTTTGTGCAGATAGGGATATCCATTTCACCTTGTTGCTATTGTGACCTTTTGGTGAACTGCACAAAACACTTTTTTTGGAATGATTGTCTTGTGCAGTTCAACTAAAATGTCACGTGGGCAACATCTCTCAATTTTGGTGGAACTGCACAAAATGGTGATTGGAGTTTCCAAAATCTCCGTCAAGTTCTGCTGGTAATCTCATGCAACATTTTATTAGCCTTTGCAAGATGAGCCGTCACTGTCACCATGATGGCACTTTATTTTAGTGGAACTGCACAAAAGGATAAGAAAATTATAGTCGCACCTTACATGAGCCAAACAGCGAACCTTAATGTTCCTCAATTTTAGTGCAACTACTAAAGAAGAACCTGCCAGCTCACGAGAGCAAGTACTTCTTACTAGCTGAATGATGCAATCTTTGCTTCATTTCAGGTGAACTGCACAAAAAGGCGCATGAATTGAATCATGAAACTCCAGGCATGCCTCATCCTAGTGGAGCTGCAGGTTGAGTTCAAGGAGGCCACTATTAAAGTGAAATCATGCTCTTCTTGTTTGTGTTGTGCAAACAGGAATACTCAACTACGGATGTTGTGACGGTCAAGAGCATTCGCCAAGTTCTTCGATTGTATGACACGGCTAGCCAAGATGTATTTAATCCCGATATTCACTTTATCAAAAGGCTCTAATGGGTTGGTTCTGAATCTTGCAAGCTGGGAATCAATGAGATGTGTAGGCATCTTTGTTGTACTTATTATTTGAATCTTATTTGTTGGTTATGAATCTTGCAAGCTGGGAATCAATGAGATGTGTAGGCATCTTTGTTGTACTTATTATTTGGACCTTATTTGTTGGTTCCGAATATTGCAAGTCGGGAATCAATGAGATGTGTAGGCATCTTTGTTGTACTTACTATTTGGATCTTATTTGTTGGTTCTGAATCTTGCAAGTCGGGAAACACGGCATGATGATGCAGAGGACAACAACCATAACAAACAGTTCAAACTTGGTAGTATCATCTTTGTGAAAGTCACGACAAATGTGATGATCATAAAAGGCACGAGAATAATAATTCTAATTGTTGTGCATGTTGATCTTGTGGCACTGATAGAACGATCCAATGCATTGCTTGTTTTAAGTATAAATTTCTATTAAAGCTAATTAAATTTAAGTAAAGTGACCACTAACTCCATTATTACAGTACCAATACTGAACCAGCTCGTGAACCGGCGTGTGGCCGGAGTAAGTTTCTTAATGGAGGCGTTTGAATGCGCCGAGGGTGCATCTTCGCAGGCGTCAGCGGACGAGGGAGGGGTAGTAACTGTTGTCGCCTGTACACACTCAGTTTACTATTGAATCCAGTTCCCCAAGAGATGAAAAATGAACTGTTGTCGCCGCCTACACACTCGTTCACTCGAAGAGACTCCAATGGTGATCCGAGGGGTGAGCCTACTGGATATGGACTTCAGCAAGGAGTTCCCCTTTGAGTTCGCCGTTCAGTCCTATGGCTGCACCAAGTTGAATGTGATGTACACCAATGATCCGGACTCGGTGAAGCTCTGCCTCGCCGAGTTCAAGCGATACCTACAAGGCGAAAGCACAAGGTTGCGAGGACTAGACCTTGTGCCCATCCATTCGTCTCCCGACAGGACCGGCGGATCGCCGTCGCCCGGTATGTGTGCGGGGCGAGGTTCTCATCTACCACTTCAGAGGGCCATCGGAGGTTCTGGAGCATTCGCCCGTTTCATCGTCAGCGCCGACTGCACCTTCGCTACGGTGGAGAGAAGGAAGAACGCGATTCGGCCATCTGGTGCAACAAGCTTGTCGACATCCAGAAGCAATACAAGATCATCAGCAGCGGGCAGGAGAAGGACTCCGTGGTTGACCTCGCCGAGACCATCATCGACCCCTGATACGCCAACATGAAAGAAGACAATGATACCAAGGACCTGAACACGTGGGAGGTACCTCTGAATCTAGCCTGCATAACCTACACGGCCAAGGACGCATACGCACGCTATGACATGTACATGCAGATCTTGGACATGAGGGCGTGTCTGCTTCCCGTAACCGATGAGTACACGGACAGCCGCAGCGTCATGATCAAGCGTGCCAGGAAGGTCTAGATGTTGTACTTTATCTGTTTATAAGCACCTTTATCATCTGAGTGTTTCATGCATTAGCCTATGTGTCGTAATTATCTGTTTTGTCCGAAATATTTCTTTTAAGAACCCATTGACCCGATTGCTTTTTTAGTGGCTAATTGCTTATGTATGTAACTAGTTCACTTGTCCGTTAAAAAAAACTAGTTCACTCGGCTGCCGTGCTTTGAATCTCCTTCCTCCCAACATATTCCCCTCCTCAGGTGGACCCAGCAGGTCTCTGAATTTTCTCCCACTTTCTTTTTCGATGTAAACTGAGTTTTCTCCCAGTACTTTTCCCTAGAACCAACTCAACTGTCCCACGTCTAGCCTAAAAAAATAATAATACCCTGCGTACTATTAACTCATCAAATTTAAATGATATTTTATTTCGTAAGTTGAAAGTTCTTACAAAATAATAATAATAATAATTGTTTATATATAACTTGGCAAGTTAACTCCTAGTGATTGCGTACATAAGCTTGCAAAGATTTTACTGACCAATGCAGTAATAGACGTGCAATCATGTGCTTATGTTTTTATAACATTTCTCCGTCTAGCCCAACATGATATTTTCACCCAGCCCAGCAAGTCCGCGGATTTCGAGAAAAATGCAAATGGGATTTAAACGGGATGCATAGTTGCTACATCATTGTTTCACCCAGCCCACCAAATGGACTAAAAAGAAAAGGACTGACTGACATGTGGGCCAGTAGGTCGAAGCCTAAGAAGGCGTTGGATTTACATCTAATGGCCGGCATTCTTCTTCAATCTCTCGTCTTCTTCCCCAACCTTTGCCGGGACCGCTTTGCTCCAGCCTTGACATCCAAAGAGATTGTTTTGTGCTCCTCAGCGAAACGCTACCCCGCCAACGGCCAGGCCATCCCTCCACTCCGCACCTCCTGTTATTCTCTGCCGAGTGTAGGCCCACCCCGCACCCGAACCAATCAAGTTTCCCACTCCTCTCCGTCTGCGACTCCACTGCCGCGTCTTCCCCATCTCTAGGTCGTTCCAGTCTAGGGCCTCGCCGTCGTCCACCGCCTCGGTGCGCTCAGCGCGGCGTGGTCAACATACGAGAGTCATCGGAAGAGGACTGTACATGGAGAGCCTGACGGCTGGGACCCACAAGGTCCATGGTCGCACGCAAGGAAAGTTCCACCTTATTATGCACTATACGTGGGAAGGGCTTCTGTAATTCGTGAAAAAAACGTTCCCCCCGCTGACAGGTCAGACCCACCAGCTATATCTTCGCACGCAAGGAAATGCCTCCTTATTACGCACAAAAAATGAATACCCCCTGCTAGTAGGGACCCACCATAGTGGGTGGCTGACTTGTGGGCCTACTAAGTTGACGGGGATGGAGGGCTTTGTCAACTTAGTCAATATGAACGATTCTAGCTCCAGTGACCGTACGATGTCCATCCAACGGCCATAGTGCTTCTTCAAGCTCTGGTCTTCTTGCTCCAGCCGCCCAAAGCAGCGCCGGTCGTGCCGCGTGCTCCTGCCTCTCGTGCCCGGTTGTGATGCCGCGGAGGCCTCGCCGCCCCTACTACTCCCACCGCTGGCCCAGAGCATCCCTCTACTCACCCACACCCCCTGTTATTCTGCGGCGATGGCAACCTCACGCCGCAGCCGAACCAGTGAACCCTCGTACTCCTCTCCGCGTGGGCATCCACTGTTGCGTCTTCCCCGGCTCCGCGTCGTCCCCTTTCTAGGCCTCGCCGTCGTCCACCGCCTTGGTGCTCTCGGCGTGGCGTGGTCAATGTGGTCAATGGCCGACTTCCATCGGAAGAGTACTGTACGTGGAGAGGCTGACAGCTGGGTCCATGGCCACAGCCCAGTTTTTTGTGATTTGCCAAGTAAGTCGCTTTGTCAGGCCTGTTGGGCTGCAAATCTTTCAAGACGAGGAGAGCTTCATTCGGCTTGCCGAGAAAATGGCCTATCAGTAATGAGAAATAGGTTGTACATTTTTGAAACACATTAAACTGGCAATTAGTTTGAAATTTCTTTTTTTCATTTCAAGATTTTAAATTGCATTTATTTTTATGCATGGAGAATTTGTTGGATTTTATATTCATATACATTTATTTTTAAAATCATTTTCAATGTGACTCGAAATTTCGGGATTAAAAACAGTTCGGATCGCACCGAAATATGCAAAATTTCGTATAATTTTTAGCTGTGGCCACAATATGGGTTGTAATGCTAACAAAAAGAATACGGGCTCCAAAAAAACCTTAAGAATTAGCAAATGGGCTGTAAATTATTAGAAATAATGGAGATGGGATGTATGATGTTTTCCACATATTTGAGGCTTTCTAAAAAAAGGTTGATGCACAAGCAGTGACTGTTGGATTTCCATCCAACGGCCGTCGTGCTTCTTCAATCTCTGCTCTTCCTGCTCCAGCCGCTCAAACAAGCGCCATGGACTGCTCGCTTCCTCCTCCATGGCCGGGTCAGGTTGCCAGCAGCCTCACCGCCCCACCGTACTCCCATCGCTGGCCTAGCCATCCCGCTACTCACCCACAGTCCCACACCTATTGTTATTCTCCGGCGACGGCAGACGAACCAGTAAACCCTCGTACAGTCGTACTCCTCTCCGCGTGGGAAACAACTGCCGAGTCTTCCCTGCCTCCGTGTCGTTCCCTTTCTAGGCCTCGCCGTCGTCCATCGCCCTAGTGCTCTCAGCGCGACCTGGTCAACGTGGTCAACGACCGACATGCATCTGAAGTGGACTGTACGTGGAGAGGCTGACAGCTGGGTCCACGGCCGCACGCAAGGAAATGCCTACTTATTACGCGCAAAATAATGATTTCTCCACATGACATCTGGGACCCACCGAAAGGGCCTCTATATTTCACTTAAAAACGTTCTCGCGGCCGATGGCTTGGACCCACCAGCTATATCTTCGCACGCAAGGAAGTGCCTCCTTACAAAAATGAATACTCCCTCTGCTATTGGGACCCAGATAGTGGCAGGCTGACTTGTGGGCCTACTAAGTTGGCGGGGACGGAGGGCTTTGTCAACTTAGTCAATATGCACAATTCTAGCTCCAGTGACCGTACGATGTCCATCCAACGGCCGTAGTGCTTCTTCAACCTCTGGTCTTCTTGCTCCCGCCACCCAAACCAGCGTCGGTCATGCCTCGTGCTCCTGCCTCCCGTGGCCGGCTGTGATGCGGCGGAGGCCTCACTGCCCCCTACTACTCCCACCGCTGGCTAGGCCATCTCTCTACTCACCCACACCCCCTGTTATTCTGCGGCGACGGCAGCCTCACACCACAGTGAACAAGTGAACCCTCATACTCCTCTATGCGTGGGCATCCACTGCCGCGTCTTCCCCGGCTCCGTGTCGTCCCCTTCCTAGGCCTCACCGTCGTCCACCGCCCTGGTGCTCTCGGCACGGCGTGGTCAACGTGGTCAAGGAACGGCTTCCATCGGACGTGGACTGTACATGGAGAGGCTGACAGCTGGGTCCATGGCCGCAGCAAGGAAGTGCCTCCTTATTACGCGCAAAATAATTATTCCTCCACCTGACAGCGGGGACCATCGGACGGGCCACTGTATTTTGCGAAAAAAACGTTTCCCCCTGACTGCTGGGACCCACCAGCTACATCTTCGCACGCAAGGAAGTGCGTCCAGGCAAAAAAAAATGATTCGCCCCCCTGACTGCTGGGACCCACCAGCTACATCTTATACGCAAGAAAGTGCACGGCGGTCGGGACCCACCTGGTCGAGCGTCGTAGCATTGTCATTACGGTCGCGGACGTGTGCGTGCGTCTTTGGTGGATGTAGAGGCGCCGCGTGTCGTAGTATAGGGCGCCGCGACGTAGCATGTACACGAGGTACGGCGGCGGTGTGCAAGAAAGAAAATCTGACCACGCACGTACAGACGGGCGGGGTCTCGAACGCGTACTCGCGCATTCATACGGCCAGGGCTCGTGTACATGGCTGGGTCGGAACGGAGAAACTGCATCGTCGTCGTGTTCATGGGGAGGCAACGGAATGCGTCGTGTTCATGGGGAGGCACCGGAATGCGCTGTGTTCATCGGGAGGCAACGGAACGCGTGGGAGCCAACCGGCTTGGACAGAACAGGCGATGGAAACAAGGTCTGGCGTACCGCAGAACAGATGAAACGGCCTTGTGTTCGACCGGCCACGTTCGAAACGGGATACTTTTCATCGGAGGGTCCGGCGTACCGCCAAAAGCGGAGAAAAGCGGACCTCCCTACGGTCAAACGGGGTCCTGTTGATCGAGAGGGTGTGGCGTGCCGCCAAAAGCGGATGAAACGGACTTGTGTTGGAGCGCTACGGTCAAAGCGATGGTCCTGTTCGCCGGGAGGTGTGGCGTACCGCAAAAGCAGGACTCCACGGGATCTGTTCATCTCCACCATCGACCTCCTCTAGCCTCCACAGACTCTGTTCATCCACCGTCGACCTCCTCCGGCCTCCACTGCGATTGTTAATCCACGGGCTCCTGTTCATCCGGCCTCCACCGCCGCCGCACCAGCAGCTCTTGCTCAACCACCCCTCTCCACGGGCTCTGTTCAAACACCCCTCCACGGGATAATCGTTCATCCACCCCTCCACCGTCTCTTCGTTCATCCAGCCCTCCACGGGTCGTCACTGTTCATCTAGCCCTCCACGGGTCCTGTTCATCCAGACTCCAACCGGCTCGGTCGATCGGGGTCCTGTTCATCCGGAGGCAACGCCACGGGTCCTGTTCATCCACCCCCACCTCCTGTTCATCCACCCCCCGCAACGCTCACTGTTCATCCAGAGGCGGCATCGATCGGCTTGATTAGCGGCGATGGCGAAGAATCGCTTCGATCGGGTTCGATTAACGATCATCGATCGATCGCTCGGGTCGATGTAGCGTAACTGCGGTCAATCGCCGGGTTCGATTAGAGCCCAACGCCTTGCTCGGGTTCAGTTAGAGCCAACGCCTCGCACACACGCGCGTATGTGTATGAGAGAAACGCGCATCCCTCGACCCCCGACCACCCACCATAACCGGAAACTCCCCGAAATTTTCCTCGCCCTCGCTTCTACCACTGTTTTTTCCGTCACGGACGGCCCAAAGAATGTCATGCAGCTGCGTCTCCGGCCCGCCCAGGACGAAAAGCCCATTTTCTGTCATGATTTTTTTATCATAGAAGTAGGAGCCCACCACATCTATGATGATACTGGGTTTTGTCACAATTATCGTCATAAAAGTGTCATAAGTATGACATAATTTTTTTTCTTTCGACCCAAAATGTCACGGATGTGTCTTTTTTTGTAGTGTACCTAGTCCTTATTTCCGGTGCACTCTTGGATCAATGAGTTAGGATTGTGTCAATCCCTCACTCTTTTGATCATATCGTCTTGCCCTGAAAAGCAAGAAAGCCGTCAGGACCCCGATCCTAAGTCACACCGATCTAGCATGTAACACATCATATCACTTTGCGGCCTCACGCACGGTATTCCACGGGTGCCACCTTACCTGGCCCGGGACCATTTGTGCCTTTTGGCTCACGTATATGATAGTGTCGCTTGAATCCATATGACAAAGAACCTGGGCCGACATGACTAGTCGTAAACCCAAAGTGGCACTAACTTACAGGGACAGGCATACATGACCCAGCAACGAACGTGTCGGTCATCAGCGAGTGAATCCGGGCTATAGCAACTGGGCTAGCAGGACTCCGGTAGACACCGCGTGACATTTCCCCAAAGGGACAGACACAGGAACGAAGAAGGACACATGCCGGCCAGCCTAAGTGTTCCGGAGCGGTAGCAAGCTACCAGGGCTCAGTGGAAGCACTAGGAGACATTTCCCGGTAAGAGAGGCTACCAAGGATAAACAACTAGGTTGTCGTATCCCACACATACCAAGCATTTCAAATCATACACAAAATATGCTCGATATGTGCAAATACAACATGGCATCACAACATAACTCTATGACTCAAAGTATTTATTCATTAGGCTCCGAGGAGCCAAGTATTACAAACATGGGTCTGATGACCCAGCATCCAAGTCATACATGCAACAAGCACAAGCGGAAGCTTAACTTGTCTGAGTACAGACAACTACAAAAGAGAAGGCCGAGAAGCCTGACTATCTACAAGACCCTGCCGAGGGCACAAGATTGTAGCTGAGGTAACAAGCTAAACGTCGAAGTCCACGCGGAACTACTAGCGAGACTGAAGTCTCTCTGCAAAAACATATATTAAGCAAACGTGAGTACAAATGTATCCAGTAAGACTTACATCAGAACTAGCTACATATGCATCAATATCAATAAAGGGGTGGTGGAGTTTGACTGCAGCAAGTCAGCTTTGACTCGGTGGCTATCCTAAACTACGACTGCAAGTGACTCTTTTGAGGTGGCGCACACGAGTCCACATATTCACCATATCAATACTCCACTATGGATCCGCTCCCGTCTCCCCACGAGAAGGCCATCCATAGCAGTCACGCTTATCTTGCGTATTTTAGAGTATCTACTTTCACTTGTCTATGAACTGTACAGGCAACCCAGAAGTCCTTTACCGAGGACGCGGCTATTTTTTGTGCTCTCCCTAACTGTACGCATGCATGGGCCATGGCTCATTTTTTTGTTTTTGTTTTTTGAGAATCTCTCACACATGGTTCATAGGATCGTATCTTTTTTTGGAGAAAAGGCTCATAGGCTCGTTCGCAGACCAGCAGGCACGAGTTTGACCCACGAAAAAAAATCTGAGCCCAACCCACCTGATCCCGCAAGCGCTAGGGTTAGCTTCGTCCCCTAATATGTCCTCTCGTCTCCTCTCCCGCGACCGTTGCCGCCACCTCCCTCATCGTCCCCCGCCCTCTCCAGCGACTGAGCACCGCGTCGGACGCCCCCTATTCCTCCCCTCCTTCCCCGCCGCCAGTCAGCTCGCCGTCTTCCCTGTTCGGCACTACCAAGCACCAACGACACCCAGATCGGCCCCGCCCAGGTCGCCGCCACCAAGCACCGGCGACGTCGCCCTAGGATCAGCCCCGCAACACAACAACTCGCCGCCGTCAAGCACCACCGGTGCCATCCCAACTCGCCTCGTTATTTGCAAAAAGCCCCCTTGACTATTAATTTTTTCGAAACGAAACTGTACAACTAGGCGGAACGAGGAGGGGCCACCAGGCCCACGGGGTATAGGCGGCGGCCCGCTCCGTCAAAGCACGCAGCAGGCAGGAAGGAGGAGGCCGAGAAGAAGAGCACGGATTGACATTGACGACTGCTCGCTCGACTCGGCTCAGCTCAACCTCAGCCTCATTCCACATGCGGACAAGAGAAATCGTCCCAGGCGGATCGGTCCGTCGCCCGTGAGGATGTCTTCCAGCGAGTTCTCTCGCCCGCAGCGTCGGACCTCAACAACTTCATCGCCCCTCGCGGGACTGCGTCGTCTCCTCAACATGAACTCCGCCGCCCGGCCGCCTCCGGTACCACCGCCTGCCGCCCCTTCCCCCAAATTGTTTTCTTACATCCTTTGCCCTAGTATTCGATTACGGGCGGGAGCTTTGGCCCGCCACACTCTTCAGAGTCGACCCGTGCCACCCCTGCGATTCACGGAGCACGCGGTCTGAGTTTGCGCAGTATTGTAGTATAATTTTCTGCCTTCGGATGGTGATGCGCGCCATTTATCCTTGCAGTATCTTTCCGTAGTTATTTGTGCTCTCCCCAACTGTACTCACCCGTGGGCCATGGCTCATTTTTTTGTTTTTGTTTTTTGAGAATCTCTCACCCATGGTTCATAGGCTCGTATCCTTTTTTTGGAGAAAAGGCTCATAGGCTCGTTCGCAGGCCAGCAGGCATGAGTTTGACCCACGAAAAAAAATCTGAGCCCAACCCACCTGATCCCGTAAGCGCTAGGGTTAGCTTCATCCCCCAATCTGTCCTCTCGTCTCCTCTCCTGCGACCCCTATCGCCACCTCCCTCATCGTCCCCCGCCCTCTCCAGCGACTGAGCACCGCGTCGGACGCCCCCTATTCCTCCCCTCCTTCCCCGCCGCCAGTGAGCTCGCTGCCTTCCCTGTTCGGCACTACCAAGCACCAACGACACCCAGATCGGCCCCGCCCAGGTCACCGCCACCAAGCACCGGCGACGTCGCCCTAGGATGAGCCCCGCAACACAACAGCTCGCCGCCGTCAAGCACCACCGGCGCCATCCTAGCTCGCCTCGTTATTTGCAAAAAGCCCCCTTGACTATTGATTTTTTCGAAACAAAACTGTACAACTAGGCGGAACGAGGAGGGCCCTTCAGTGAAGGCCAGGCCCACAGGGTATAGGCGGCGGCCCGCTCCATCAGAGCACGCAGCAGGCAGGAACGAGGAGGCCGAGAAGAAGAGCACATATTGACATTGATGACTGCTCGCTTGGCTCGGCTCGGCTCAACCTCAGCCTCATTCCACACGCGGAGAAGATCGTCCCAGGCGGATCGGTCCGTCGCCGGCCGGGGATGTCTTCCAGCAGGTTCTCGCCGGTGCTGCAGGCGTCGGACCTCAACGACTTCATCGCCCCCTCGCAGGAGTGCGTCGTCTCCCTCAAGCAAAACTCCGCCGCCAGCCGCCTCCCGGTACCCTGCCCTGCCGCCCCTTCCCCCAAATTGTTTTTTTCTGTCCTTTGCCCTAGTATTCGATTCTGGGGTGGGAGCTTTGGCCCGCCCTGCTCTTCGTAGCCGACCCGTGCCACCCCCTGGCAGCTGCGGAGCACTCGATCTGAGTTCGCACAGTATTGTAGTATAATTTGCTGCCTTTGGATGGTGATGCGCGCCATTAATCCTTGCGTATCTTTCCGTAGTTATTTGTGCTCTCCCTAATTGTACTCACCCGTGGGCCATGGCTCATTTTTTGTTTTTGTTTGTTGAGAATCTCTCACCCATGGTTCATAGGCTCGTATCTTTTTTTTGGAGAAATGGCTCATAGGCTCGTTCGCAGGCCAGCAGGCACAAGTTTGACCCACGAAAAAAAAATCTGAGCCCAACCCACCTGATCCCGTAAGCGCTAGGGTTAGCTTCGTCCCCCAATCTGTCCTCTCTTCTCCTCTCCCGCGACCCTTGCCGCCACCTCCCTCATCGTCCCCCGCCCTCTCCAAATGATCGAGCACCGCGTCAGACGCCCCTATTCCTCCTCCTTCCCGCCGCCGGTCATTCGCCGTCTTCCCTGTTCGGCACTACCAAGCACCAACGACACCCAGATCGGCCCCGCCCAGGTCGCCGCCACCAAGCACCGGCGACGTCGCCCTAGTATCAGCCCCGCAACGCAACAGCTCGCCGCGTCAAGCACCAGCGGAGCCATCCCAGCTCGCCTCGTTATTTGCAAAAAGCCCCCTTGACTATTGATTTTTTCGAAACAAAACTGTACAACTAGGCGGAACGTGGAGGGCCCACCAGTGAAGGCCAGGCCCACGGGGTATAGGCGGTGGCCCGCTCCGTCAGAGCACGCAGCAGGCAGGAAGGAGGAGGCCGAGAAGAAGAGCACGGATTGACATTGACGACTGCTCGCTCGGCTCGGCTCGGCTCAACCTCAGCCTCATTCCACACGCGGAGAAGAGAAATCGTCCCAGGCGGATCGGTCCGTCGCCGGCCGGAGATGTCTTCCAGCAGGTTCTCGCCGGCGCTGCAGGCGTCGGACCTCAACGACTTCATCGCCCCCTCGCAGGACTGCGTCGTCTCCCTCAACATGAACTCCGCCGCCAGCCGCCTCCCGGTACCCTGCCCTGCCCCCCCTTCTCCCCAAATATTTCCTTGTCTTTTGCCCTAGTATTTGGTTCTGGGGCTGGAGATTTGGCCCGCCCTGCTCTTCGTAGCCGCCCCGTGCCATCCCCCTGCAGCTGCAGAGCACGCGGTCTGAGTTCGCGCATTATATATACTCCATTTTTGCTTTCGGACGGTGATGCAGTATTGATAATAAGAGTAGAAAGGATGAGGACTGGTGAGCGGGTTTGAGCTTTCTGTCCTGTTGTTTGGTTATCTTAGGAACCGATTTGGGGAATTGGAATTCCAGTTCAAATCCCTTCCAGCCTGAAGGGGATTCAATCGAATTAGGTCTTGAGTTCAACACCAGAGACATGGTATTTCATTTTACTTCACAGCAAGGTCGTTTGAACCAAGCTCAAAGTTCAGCATCAGCTATTAAGCACAAACAGAACGGAAGGCAAAGTGTACGGCGATGCTCAATGAGATCATTGGTTTCTCCCAGCTTGTTGCATTATATAACAATGTCCAATAACATCACTTCTTCATAATCAACAGCTGGGCAATAAACCATATGTGCATTGTAGCAGGTGCTTCACTTGATGAACTCCTGGTGCTTATGATTTTCCTCCTTTTACAACTTTCTGTGAGCTTAGTAACAGGCGCCACACTTGTGTTAACTTAATCTGTCCTTTAAGGAAAAGTTACTTTTGTATCTCATTTACCGGAACGATCTGTCTGCAATTTGACAACTTGGTCAAACCACTGTGGAAGTCGTAGATGCATTTCTGCACAACTAAACTAATAAATTGACTTTACATTAGCACAAACAGAACTTCATAAATTCATCTTTGTTGCACCTCACCTAACCCATTTCCCTTCCACATGCAATTCCCATATATTCCTGACAGTTCTATTTTACAGATTAAAAAAAAGCAAGTTGTGGTGAGTACAAAACCTCCAGAAGAATCGGTCAAGATTTCTCTCAAGGACTGTTTGGCTTGCAGGTTATTACCAATTTTGTAGCCCTCGCCTCAACTGTAAAAGTAGTGACCTGCCCAAATGTAAATAATGCTGACGGCTTCCTTTGATCTCATAGTGGTTGCATAACATCAGCAGAGACAGTTATGCTTGAGAAGCAAAGCTTGGATGACTTTGTTACTCGCATCAACTCCGGCAAAACCGTCATCGTATCTGTATCTCCCCAGTCAAGAGCATCATTAGCTGCATTCTTTGGTCTTTCTCAGTCACAGGTATTTGTCTGTGCTTCACTTGACCACTACATAATCAAAATTGTCACCATAAACGGTGTTTTGTAATGTTTTCCCTAATTAGTGTCTTTCTGCTTTAGCTGAATGACAAGTGCTCTGTAAATAATGATAACAGACACATAATGCAATTTTTCTTATCTTCAGGTTTTCCGAAAACTAACTGCTCTGTTCAAGTCGATGGGCGTGAAGGCAGTGTATGATACAAGTAATAGTCGAGATCTGGCCCTAATTGAAGCATGCAATGAATTTATTTCACGCTATAAGCTGAGTCAATTGTCTAGCGACAAAGAAGTTGGAACCAGTCTTCCTGTGCTTTCATCTGCATGTCCAGGTAAAAACATTTACACGAAATATGCATCACTTTTGCTACTATGCAGTTTCCTATGTACCTTGCTGGTTAGTTAGTTATTTACATACCTTCTATAAATATTTGTGAATCTCTTCCTCCTTACAGGCTGGATATGCTATGCTGAAAAGACTCTTGGTTCATATATCTTGCCCTACATCTCATCTGTAAAGAGTCCCCAACAAGTGATTGGTGCAGCTATCAAGCATCACATGGTTGAAAAACTTGGTCTCAAGTGAGTAATTTGCCCTAGTTCTAGATCTAAAGATGTTATTTCAGATCTTTGATCAGACATGAGGAATTTAGTACTTCCTTTTGTCCAAAATTGGACTCCCTTTTTACTTCACAAAGTTTTGTCTTGTATAAGTATAAGATCTTGCAAGTATATTTCATGAAAAATCTGGATATGCAATTTTCTGGTGACCAGTCCAAAATATCTTGAGAGACATATACGATTTTTGACGTTTTCTTGTGATCAAGTGTTTGTGACATTAGGTTTTTCCTGGTCTTTGCAATGTAATATCTCCATTTGCTGAATTAGATGATTATTTCAAGTAAAAACCACTCTGATTATGAACTATCATTTTGTGATATTTTTGTTTGTAATCATACTTGAACGTACTGTGTAGGCCGTATGATGTATATCATGTTACTGTGATGCCCTGTTATGATAAAAAACTTGAAGCTGTCCGGGGCGACTTTGTTTTCTCAGTGGAAGAAAAGGAAGTTACAGAGGTGGACTCGGTATTGACAACTGGTGAAGTGTTGGACTTGATACAGGTTACTAATTTATTTCCTGCAGTTGCTTGTATGTCTTCAAAAACTCCACACTTATATCACTTTCATGGTTTTGCAGTCCAAATCTGTTGATTTCAAGACAATGGAGGAATCTCCTTTGGACAGATTGTAAGCTCCTTGTATGCTCGATGTTCCGTCCCTCTGGATAAAATTTGAACGAAATCCAATACAGAAATATATATTTATATGTTCTCTTCAACTAGTACTACTATTTAGAATTTAGCGATGGTTTGATCTAATCAACTGTCGAGAAAAAGAAAGATAAAACTAATTTTATATGGTTACATTTATGCTTCATCTCTTCTGAGAATTCACGTGTACTTTCATTGCAACATAGATTAACAAATGTTGATGATGATGGTCATCTATATGGGGTTTCTGGTGGCTCGGGTGGTTATGCGGAAACCATCTTTCGTTATGCAGCACGTGCACTCTTTAATAGGGAAATAGAAGGCCCACTTGATTTCAAAATCTTGCGAAATTCAGATTTCCGTGAAGTTACGCTGGAGGTAATTCATGCCCCCCATCCATCCCCAATTGGCCTCGAAATCCACTCTTGCTGTGGCCTTCGCATCATTGTGTATATAACATGTTTATGCTAACAGGTGGAGGGCAGTCCTGTTTTGAAGTTTGCCCTTTGTTACGGGTTCAGAAACCTACAGAACATTGTTAGGAAGGTTAAGATGGGAAAATGTGAATACCAGTTTATTGAAGTTATGGCTTGCCCTTCAGGTATTTCATTTATGACACTGTGCTGCACGGTCGCTTTTAGTAACTTCTTTCTGAGATTTAGGATCTAGATACCCTCTACTATACACTGATTATTGCCGTGCAGGTTGTCTGAATGGGGGAGGCCAAATAAAACCTGCTAAAGGCCAATCTCCCAAGGATCTCATCCAACAACTAGAGAGTGTGTACACGCAAGATGTAAGTTCGAGCATGCTCACTACTTTTCATGTTGGTTTGTAGGGTGTTTGCGATATTTAATTCTATATCCCTTGTGACCCATTCAAGTTTTATATCCAAGTTCTCTGCTATACTTCTGCAGCTTAGGCCGTAGGTTGTCCCCAATTTAGGCCCAGCATGCTATTGATACAGTACTTTTGACCATTTAAGAAGACAAGAAAAGAAGCATGCTATACAGCAAGTTCTCTTAGTACCTATCACACCTTCTCATTGTAGTTTTGGGAAGCTGTGCATAATTTCTGAACTCACTAACCATTGATTGTCTTATTATCCTGCTCCAGTTTGCCGACATTGTATATTCCCCTTAGTGAAGCGGAAAACAATAAACTCGAGTTGGTTCCTAGTCCCTCCGTCCCATAATATATATTATGGGACGGAGGGAGTACTTTATAATTATCACTTACCATAGAATCTTGCTGCCATCGCCACAAGAACTTTTTACTTGATGCCAGTCATTATATGCTGCCACTGACTTCAGACTTTGTGAACCAGGTATCAATATCCAACCCCTTTGATAACCCGATTGCAAAAAGATTATACGATGATTGGCTCGTCCAACCCGGTTCAGACAATGCAAAGAGGTACTTGCACACGCAGTATCACCCCGTGGTGAAAAGCGTCACTTCGCAGCTGCAAAACTGGTGATGCCGCCAAAGATCGGTACGCCGCGCCGAGAATTCATCGTCATATGTTCTCGTAAGAAACCAAGAGGGCGCACTGCCGAAACAATGGCAACACTAGAGGATAGTGGCATCATTACCAAGGGTGTTTTGCTTGAGGGCAAAAAATGAGTTTTGCTAGGCCATAGGTTTTCCACCTGCTTTTCTTGGTGGTCTTGTGTAATATTGCCCCACGGAGAGATAAACAAACAGTGACAGATAGTAAATTGTACTAGTAGCATGTAAAGATAGTAATTTTTTTCCCGCGTCAGGAATCAGCAGTTGATCTCTGATGATTTCATGCCGCATTGTCCTGTGATGTCTTGCTCCTTGTTTGACACAATCGTGTCGCAGTACCATCTAACTTTTCAACGCCTTGCAACTACTATTATTGTGGCATTATTCATTTCCTGGAGGACAGCGAGAGGTCCTGCATTACATTGAGCGCCCCAATCATTGGCCCGTTGTGAAACTTGGACACACCTGGCGTTGGCATTTATCTGATGGGACGAAGACATCAAATTGGACTTTGCAGAGCGGATTATGAATTATACTAAAAAAAATAAGATTTTTTTTTACAGAAGACAAACTCCTCATTGTGTCTCCTATACGTGCGTGCAACGGGATTTGTGAGATCAGCTGGTTTCGAACATGATAAAATTTCATCGGTAAAAAATATTTTCGGAGAGCAACCGTGAGATCAGCTGCGTTTTCTTTATTTTCCTTTTTAGTTAAATTTTGTTTAGCAGCGCAAAAAAAATATATGAACGCCGACCGTGGGGATCGAACCCACGGCCACGTGGTTAAAAGCCACGCGCTCTACCACTGAGCTAGGTCGGCTCTCTGATAAAAATCTGACAAGTCCGTTAATTTGGAATTCTACTACTCCCTCCGTAAGTCTTTGCAGAAATTTTACTATTGACCACATACGGATGTGTATAAATGCATTTTAGGGTATAGATTCATTCATTTTGCTTTATATGTAGTTCATAGTAGAATCTCTACAAAAACTTAGGCTGTGTTCGGCAATCCTCTGCTCCTTCGCCACGGAGCGGAGCGCGCGGAGCACCCTGCTAGCAGCTTGCCGAAATATAGCTGCATGTCGCTCCGCTCCGCAGCGGAGTTGCAGAGCGGAGGGGTCCCGAACAGCTCCTTATATTTAGGAACGGAGGGACTAGTATATACTTAGCTCAAGAAAACATGACGGCATCACACGGCGGATCTTGGAGAAAAATTGATGTCAATAAACAAAGTGTAATTTTTTTAGCAACATGTAGGTGCCGTGTTTTCTTGATGCGGCATTGTTTTGTAAGGGCATTTTCAAGGCAGACTCGTAAATCATCCGGACCATGCTGCTCGGACCGCGGAAGCCGTTCAACATGAGTCTGTATCAGTCCACGCCGCGGTCTGGACGTACTTTTTTCCGCAAATGGAGACAAGCGTTGGGAACTTTACGGGAGTCCGAACACCAGACATGTAGGACTTCGACACCTCAGGCCCACCCAAAACTCTTCCCGGACTCCTCGCCTCCATCCTTCTTATTTTTTCTCCTTTCTTATTTCTCTCTTGCCTTCACCGCCGCTCCACCACCCCGGCCGCCACGTCACACCCCTGCTGAAACTCCGAGTCTCCGTCACCTCCAATGTTCTAACCGGGCTACACCCTGCTTCTCCTCCGTCGCCGTTCAACCCATGTCCTTCGCCCGCCCACTAGGTACCATTCGCTACTGCTATAGTCACCATGCCCGGCAACTGTTCGATTAATTGTCAGAATTGAAACAGTTTCCCTTTTTCTTTTTAGCAATGGATTTCGACTTGGAGTACATATACGAGCACTATGTTGAGTCGCCTGACGCTTCGTCCGACGAGGAGGATTACTCGGATGAGACAGCGATGATGCAGGCGGTCCTTGAAGACGCGGAGCGTGCGGAGGAGCATGTTCTCAATTTTAAGGGATCGATCAAGGGTCATCGGGTGCTCAACCGCAACAGGGCGCATGACCATTTGACACCGATGACCGACTACTTTGCCTCGGATGCACTCTTTGCTGACCATTTTCGTCGGTGTTTTCGGATGCACAAGACTGTCTTCAATCATTTGTACCATGACGTTCGGTCCTATGATGACTACGTCGTCTTGAAGAAGAGCGCCATGGGAACGATTGGCTTCTCTGGTTACCATAAGTGCACGGCCACACTACGGATGCTTGTACATGGCATGACCGCTAATTCGTGAGACGAGTACCTACGGATGTCTGAGAGCACATGTGGAGATGCCATGATCAGGTTTGCAACTATCGTGGTCGAGGTGTTCGGACCTCAGTACCTAAGAAAACCAACTGTCGCAGACACGGAGAGGCTCTTGGCAATCTCGAAAGAGGGTGACCAGGTTTGCTTGGATCTTTTGAGTGCGTGCATTAGAAATGGAAGAACTGGCCGAAGACTTTATAAAGGCAGTATCAGGGTCATGTTAAGAAGCCCACCATCATTGAAGCGGTTGCATCACATGATATTTGGATTTGGCTCGCTTTCTTTGACATGCCCGGGTCTCACAATAACGTCAATGTGTTGCAACAATCACCGTTGTTTGCGAGGCTGACTGAAAATTTGCAGGTTACGGTTAGATGGCGGCTTCCCGCATCCGTGTCTGCGAACGAATGCGGGAGAAAATTTACAGGTTGCCGTTGGAGATATCCTGATGTCTTCTTCCTTGTTCATCGTAGAAAAATGACTTCATCCTTGTATGGCACATTGTCCTGTGTGTACTACCATTTTAACCTTTTTTCGCAAAAAAAGGGTGTTGAAAGGTTTAAAATGGTATTATTTTTTTAAACGGTTAAAATGGTTTTTTACACCAAAAAAAACGAGAATTGTGAGATAGCTGATTTCCAATGTGAGAAATTGCTTCGGTAAATGCAAAAAATCTATTTTTGGAGCAAATGTGAGATCAGCTGATTTACTCTGTTTTTTCTGTGGTGTTTTTTAAGCAAAAGAGAGGCCTCCCCCAATTGATTTCATATAAAGATACCAAATGATATTTTACAAACCACCAAATTCCAAACTCCGAACCAAGCTCAAAAGCTACCAAACACCACTACCAGATTTGCATCACTTGGATACGAAGGTCACCAGCACAAAGAAGGATCATGCAAGATCCATACGAGGCCAGAACAAGGCTGAAGACCTTCCTTCGGAGTCCAGACAGATTAGCAGTACATATTTTGTCCTAAGAGACACATAAAAAACAAGCTAAGATGCAGCAAGGACAAAAGGGAAAGCCACCAGAAGAGATGTGGTGTGTCTGGTAGACACTTTTTGGTGAATTTTCTCAAGTACAGTATGCATCTTATTTTTGCGGAGAAAATAAAGTACGGCAAACACAAAAAAAGAACGGCGCCGACCGTGGGGATCGAACCCACGGCCACGTGGTTAAAAGCCACGCGCTCTACCACTGAGCTAGGTCGGCCCTTGTGTAAATATTTGATTAAAAAGTTATAGGTAATTGAGTTCTCAAATAAGTAGTTGAAGAAAACACCACATATCAAATATGTGTTGGAATTCCGCCCACAGATTGATCACATCAAAAAAAAAAAAGAAGAAGAAGAAGAAAGAACACGCGCATTACCTAATAACTTGTAGCCAAGGGCCCTTATTCGTGCTCTTATTTGTACTCTCTATTGTTTTTCTCTTTTCTTCTCCCCGATACAATGATCTCAAGCACCGGTGTGCATGCATATATACACACACTACCCAGCCCTATTGCTAACATAGACCAAACCTATTCGGATTCGATAGACATAGATGTAGGGCATAGTCCAAACCTGACTAAACTTGCTTTTCTAATCTTTTCACACGGCAAAATTGATCCCTTACCTAGTTGGCTAATAGTTAGCATCAAACACGTAGACTACTGTGAAAGTAATCAACCGGCCACCACCGGACGAGTTCGATTACTTCCAACACATCCTGCGCCGCCGCATCTCCTCTAGGGTTTGGACTGTCCGTTAACAACCGCCGCAATCGGCGGGGATCCTTCTTTGCGAGGGCGATGATGGACGACCACAGCAAGCCGCCGCCGCCGCCTGAGAAAACCTACAGTGAAGGTGACGTGGTCGACTTTTTCGAAGCCCTATGTTTTTGTCGACCCGGGCCATCGGTGGAGCTACTGGCCGTGTACCCATACTGCTTCCCCTTCATCGGCGACATCATCACCGCGGACGAGAACGGCGGCGTTGACGTATAATGTGCTGCCTAGTATCTTTCATTAGATCGGTCTTTTGGTTGCATTAGCTAGAGCATGCACTTCTACATGGTATCAGAGCCAAGAGGTCTTGAGTTCAAGACCCGGCTGGCGCAATTATATTGCAGCCCACTTTCGGTCCACGTTTAGGCCTGAGGAAGCCACACGTGAGGGGAAGTGTTGACGTATAATGTGCTGCCTAGTCTCTTCCATTAGATCGGTCTTTTGGTTGCATTGGCTAGAGCATGCACTTCTACAGCCAGTACGTCTACCACCAGGAAGAAGGCGAACCTCTCCACAACCTCGACCCCGAGGACAATCTGGTGCTCACGGGGCCATTCGAGACCATCTCGGGATTCGGAAGCCGCGTCATGAGAATCAAGATCCCCGACAGAGATAGGCCTGGCATTTACGACACCGCCGATCTATGGTTTGGCCCAAGTAACACGGAGGACGACAAGCACGAAGACCGCCTCAGCACGACACGTTATGGCCGCCACCTCGTCGTGTCATATGTCACGATGAGGGAAGGCCTGGAGGTCAATGTTCGGGTCAGCATCCGCCTCTTTGGTGGCGGCGATGATGCATCTCACACAATGGACGTGTACGGTCAGACCACCCCGCATAACCGGATCTTCGAGGACGACAGCGTGCTCCTCTTCTTCTATGCGGAGGAGGAGAAGGAGCAGCTCACCCCCTCCGCTGGTGCCGATGGCAGTGTGCACCTGCGGTAGATGCAGCGGTACAATGTTACGGTGCCCATCAATCCGCAACCATTTCTTACGATTAAGGTGAGCTTAAAGGTGACACGTCCGAGCAACGAGGGGGCTACCATCGCCTTCGAGGGCGATGTCGAGTTCCCTCTTGACATGGCATGCATCTCACACAATGGACGTGTACGGTCAGATCACCCCGCATAACCGGATCTTCGAGGACGACAGCGTGCTCCTCTTCTTCTATGCGGAGGAGGAGAAGGTGAAGCTCACCCCCTCCGCTGGTGGCGATGGCAGTGTGCACCTGCGGTAGATGCAGCGGTACAATGTTACGGTGCCCATCAATCCACAACCATTTCTTACGATTAAGGTGAGCTTAAAGGTGACACATCCGAGCAACGAGGGGGCTACCATCGCCTTCGAGGGCGATGTCGAGTTCCCTCTTGACATGGCCCAACGTGTTCGGGCAATCCGCACGGAGCTCGGCGAGGTTCAAGTTCGTATCTCGTACAATTGAAACATGGAGAAGTGGAAGCATGAACCAAGCAAGTATTTTGTGTGAGATGTCTCTTCGGGTTATACTACTACACATAAGAGTAAAAATTTGTCTTCCTTCACGAGTTGTGCTTTGTTCTTTCTTTATGGTTGTTGTTAACTGATGGAAGCTTTTCTTGTATGTTAAAGTTGTTATAACAATATATGAAAATTTCTAATATCGCTGATTTGTTTGCCAAGAAAGAGAAAAGATCATGTGTTCCCCCTGCTCCTTAGTTCTAGAAATCCTATGATCGAAGGAGCCTCTCGTGCGCTTCATTCTCTCTGTTTGTAATGCTGAATTTTCCGCGTCTTCCAATTATTATTGGTCCAACTCTGCATTTGAGGAATCGTTCGTTTTGGAGAATAACCAACTCTGCATTCAACTAGAATACCAATCCTTTGTTCATCATCATACATCTGTCTTGGGACATTTATCTGATGCGGTTAATACACCAAATTTTCAGCTGCCCAAATATCGGTAACGCAGAAGGTACTGGCATTGTTTTGCTTGATGAGTTTCAAATAAAATAAGACCAAATCTTATAGGTACCGATGGCTTGCAAGTACACGAGATTTAGTTGTAGCCATTTATAAACAACAGTACTAAACCCACAAGGAGCAAAGGAATTGGATTATCGTCCCTTGTAGGGACTTACAAAAATGTGCCTGCAACTAAATTGTAAACTGAAAGCAAAGTGAGGGCGGAAGTATAATGATTTTTAGTAGAGTGCAGATTATAAGTAAATGACGCAAAAGAATGTAAATGAGCGCAGTGGAACAAGTAAAGGGTCGGAACTAGCAGTGGATTAAAGCATTCGGTAATCCGGAATTCCCATTGTTATGTGTCTATCGCAACATATGTTGTAGCATAGTCATAGCTGGACACTTGAGTCACACTGATGTTTGTGATTGGACAGATCTGAGTATAGAATACGTTCTACTCAAGGTAGACTTTGTACCACACACGCCACTAGCATAGTTTCCCCGCATCGGGTTTCTCCGTGGATGCGGGCTCGCTAAGTGTTATATGTTATTTCCTAATCAATTGCAAAGGCGCAGAATTGAGGATTTTACTGTCACCTCGAATTACCTCGACATCTTAACCTTTACAACAACAATAATATGCCTCGTGGCCTTATGGCGGAAATGTTGAGTAGGGCCCCTTCACAACATTCGTGAAGGATATTAAACCAAACATTCAACAGAGAAACTCATATCCTTATTTAACATTTCATCCCCTATATATACCAAAGTTCATCCATATCCCCGGGAACAAGGGGAGCTACTCGCACATGGATACAATAAAAAGCGTATGAATAGTGGTCGTAAACATGAATGGAAAAAACGAGTAATACACGTTGTTGGTGTCTAAGAACCTGACATTGGGTTATATGTAGCAACCATTTGTGACTTCGGCCAGGGACTAAACGCGTTAGGTTCCCTAAGTCATCGACCGCTGGGATGGGCGACAGAAAGCAAGCTACACCGGAGCTACCCAGATTTAGGCCACCATTGTGGTGTAATACCCTACTACTACCTTAGCATGATATTTCTTTGTTTACTATGGATTGGTTACAGTGCCCCCCTTGTTGGGTTGCATCCCTCCTCTATTTATACCACCCTAGATCTTCCCTCATCTCCAAGGAGGGTTGCCATTGGCGCATCATAGACAAAGGAAAAGGTGAGGGCCATCTGTACCGACCCGATGTGACCGGACGTGGCACAATCGCCCGTACCGAGATTTGGTAGCTGTCAGCGCTCCTATAGCTGAGTGTCGGGTAGGTGAATTTTAGTTGCCACTCTAGATGATCTTGGGGAATGGCACGCCTCTTCGGAGCCCATAACCAGAAAGGAGGGGCTCGCTGCATCCCATCTTAGCTACTGACGAGGGTCGTAGTGGCGGGGTAGTGCACTTTTAATGCCTCTGTTGTAGTCATACCAGGAAGCGATCTCCTTCATCTTGGGAAACATAGTAGAAAACAAAAAGAATTCGCACCTACGATCAACCAAGATAAATATGAAGATGCATAAAGGCTTGGGATCACGATAGTTATCGTCACCGAGTTGTAGCGGAAGAAGAACGTGTTGGTGTAGATCGTACTTGGAGTCCTCGAACCGTCCATGAACCATCCCTCGAACCAAAGACGGAAAGCACGATGAAAGAACAACTGCTCCTTAGGTGATTTTGGTAATTAATGCCAACATATCTCTTGTTGGACTAATAGTTTCATCTAGTGTATTTCACACAAGTCCAACAATGGTGTGGCAAGGACAAGAGGATGTGGAACCCCTTCAAAATGCTAAGGACAAATATTGGCAAAAGCTCAAGACTCTTCATCTTTATTTTAGTGATCCAAGATCACATTAAGTCCATAGGAAAGCCAATACTATTAAAAGGGGATGAGGTGGTGCTTAATGGCTTGCTTGCTCAAATGCTTAGTGATATTGCTCCAAAACCCTCAGCCACTTTCTCCATCCAAATATGTCAAAACCCTAAGCTCCAACTTGGCCCCACCGATTCTTTCTACCCTGAACCACCGAGTTCATATGACATAGCCACAGCCAGAACCCTAACAATTCAGTCTCACCGATACGGATCTCGGTCTCACCAAGATGGCCTTGCCAACTCTCTGTTGCATGTTGCAATTATTTTGGTCTCACTGAAATAGCAATCGGTCTCACCGAGATGGCTTGACCAACTCTCTGTTGCCTTATTGCTTCACTTTGGTCTCACCGAGTTGATGAAATCGGTGCCACCGAGAAGCGGTTTGCCCTAAACCCTAGCACATCGGTCCCACTGAGTTGTTCCATTCGGTCCCACCGAGATTCCTAACATTCACATTTTTGAACTAATCAGCGCCACCGAGTTTAACCATTCGGTCCCTCCGAGACGAGTCAAATGTGTGTAATGGTTGGATATATACCCCTCCACCCCCTTCTTCATTTGTGAGAGAGCCATAAGAACGTCCCTACACTTCCACCATACATTTTCTAAGAGAGAACAACCTACTCATGTGTTGAGATCAAGATATTCCAATCCTACCACAAGAATCTTGATTTCTAGCCTACCCCAAGTTGCTTTCCACCCAAATCATCTTTCCACCATAGCCAAATCAGAGAGAGAGAGAGAGAGAGAGAGAGAGAGTTGAGTGTTGGGGTGACTATCATTTGAAGCACAAGAGCAAAGAGTTCATCATCAACACACCATCTATTACCTTTTGGAGAGTGGGGTCTCCTAGATTGGTTAGGTGTCACTTGGGAGCCTCCGTCAAGATGTGGAGTTGAACCAAGAAGCTTGTAAGGGAAAGGAGATTGCCTACTACACGTGAAGATCTAGCCGACTGAGGCAAGTCCTTCGTGGGCGATGGCTATGGTGGGATAGACAAGGTTGATTCTTCATGGACCCTTCATGGGTGGAGCCCTCCATGGACTCGCGCAGCCGTTACCCTTCGTGGGTTGAAGTCTCCATCAACGTGGACGTACGTTAGCACCACCTATCGGAACCACGCCAAAAATCCCCGTGTCTCCATTGCGTTTGCAAACTCCAATCCCATCCCTTTACTTTCTTGCAAGTTGCATGCTTTACTCTTTCCGCTCCATATACTCTTGTCATGCTTGCTTGAAATGTATCAGGAGTGCCTTAACTTGTGTTAAACTCAACCTTAGCTTGAAGAATTTAAAAACTGCTACTTTTGCTTGTTAAGGGTCTAATCACCCTCCCCCCTCTAGACCCATCTTCTAGATCCTCTCACACGGCCTCTCTACTTGGTTGCAAGCATGCAACCTTCACGATCCGGCAGCGCTTCGCCATCCAGAGCTAATCATCACCAGAGACTTAGAGAGAGGAGATTAGAACCACATTGGCCTTTTAATTATGAGGACAATAGGATTAGACTGGATCTAATTAGTCAACTAGGACCAAGTAGAACTAGAACTAGAAGAACGAGAGGAGGTTCTAAAACGTGTATATACAATTGTGGCCAATACCTCAAGTATATAGGTTGGAGGGGAAGAGGATGGTTGCCACCAAGGAGGAAAATTCTCCTCAGGGCGTTGGCCCCCTTTCTTAGGGAAGGGAGGCACTTTCCTACTTGGGCCTTTTTGGCCCAAGTTTCCTTCAATCTCTTGGCCTTTTTAGGCCCGTTGATATTTAAATTAAATATAAAATGTCCTAAATATTTAAAGACCATTATATATATATATATAAACATCTCCAGAAACTTTCTCCACCTATATATAAACTCACTGAACCCTTCATGTGACCCCGAAACGCTTCCACATCCTCTCGGAACCATTCTGAATATTGATGAAATAATTCCAAAAATATATTCGCATGACTCTCATCCTACTAACACTCGACAGATCGTGATTTCCTTAAGCTTGTGACCCCGTAGGTTCGGTAACTCACATACATGGACAAAGTCGTTCGTCCAATGTCCGATAGCGGGACCGTGGACGTCCATATTGGTCCTTGTGAGTACACGAATGATATTCAAGTGAACCCAAGATGCATCGGTATCCTCCCGAGTCATCACCATGCTCACTATACCAAAATCCTTGTTACCAGTTTTGTTCTACTTTCTCATTATTTTGTTCCAGCATCCCGTGACGAAGTCACCAGTGTCTGGCTAGACGATGATCGATGCCATCACACCGAGAGGGCCCTAATAATACCTCTCAATCGTCGGTCGATCAAATCCCACTCTCGAGCTACCCGATCACTTGTCAAACTTTCTCATGAACCTGTAAGTTGTTGTTATGACCACCGTGTTACAGGTGACGTTTGAGCAACCCCAAAGCCCACTGTGTGGTAAGAAGTGACCGTGATACTCTCATGGTCTAACGAGCAAAATCACACATTAATACTTCGTGCTATTACAATTGATTATAGACGATATTATGTCAATTCATAACAAACAAGTTTGGGTCGATTCAATATGATCGTTCTTCCAACGTCATAATCTCAGTGTTGTTTTAGGACTATCGTTACACTTAACGATATCCTAAGATCTGGAAAACATGATCACTAATAACACTTGAGCTAGTCTTAGAGGCGAGACTAGGAACCTTTATTTTATCCGTTTATCATTTCACATGTCCATATGAGTTTTTCACTGAATCACATATTTCAGTATCATAGCAGTTATAGCATGAAATATAAACACTTAATTATGAATGTGAAAATATAATAATACAATATTATTGCCTCTAGGGCATATTTCCAACAAGATCAGCATCGCCAAACGCTAATGCCTCTATGAGCCCGTTCCATCCCTTACTAACGTCCATCTGTAAAAATATATAGAATTAAATTGTATGCAAACCTAAAGTAGAGAAATCATTGTGAAGATTATTGTATGCTTATATAAAATATTTATATACTAGCATGTGAGAAAACTTTATTAGTATGAAAAAAGATCCAATTCATATCCATACCACTTTTTATCAATTAATATTGCAAACGTTAGCATCTATCTACATCAAATTAAACCTATCTATCTAGCTATGAAGCAAATCTTAAGTACAAATCCTTTTAAACATTATTGAATGCCTATATAAAGTATTCATACTAACATAATACAAAACATAATTATTAGGAGGGAAAAGCATAAATAGAAGATTGCTCATCTCGGCCGGCCTGTGCGTGGTGGTTTCCCTAGGTTGCTGATGTCGGGTTTTGGTGGTGGATCAGGCGCTTGGGGGCATGCGACAACTAGATCTGTCAAGGAGAGGGGAGGGGAGTAGCGCGTGCGGTTGGGGGATGAATTTTTAGGCGAGGGAGGGTGCTGCACGAGGTAGGTGAACAACGACCCATGGTGTTATGCCTCCATTAATGGATGCAGCCGAATCCACATGATCACCTCAGAATCCGAACAACCACTAGTCGCCGGAACCACGTGTGAACAACCATCGACCACTTGCACTCAAAGGCTAACAGGCCGCAATTACGCCGTGCGTGTGCTATTGAAGGCACACGGCATTCCAGGGTGTCGCACGACTTATGTAAGCCACCATCACAATGTGGCATAATTGTACGCCGTGTGTTCCGTGATGACACTTAACGTAGTGCTATGTACACCGAGCCCTTTGTATGGGCCCCGTGTCTTTTTGGTGTGTCACAACGTACGTGGATGTATGCCGAGCCGAATGGTTTTGCTATGAGTTGCATACTAGACACACAACTTATAGCCTTATACGTCGTGTGGCTAATAGAAAATGCTCAGCGCATGCGTGAACACAAGGCGAAAAATGACTTTCATGTAGCGATAATGTGACCTCATCTCATGCATCATGAATCAAACATGGACGTGTAATACGGATCGATGAACTAAGGGTTGATATGCATACCTCATAGAGTTTGTGGTTGCCAATTCTAATGCTTCTCCTTAGCCATAGTTCCTATTGAAAGATGAATTTGGAGCAACCTACAACTTCTTTCCCGCACACCATTTTTGATCGTTGGTATATTCACCATAGAGCCATCTAGAAGAATGCATTTTGAAAAGTGTTTGTGTCTTTCTGAGTTCTACAGCTGGCATGAAATAAGTAGGGGAACTCGTTATACATATTAGTGGAGTAATCCATGGCACTTAGGAAAGAAATAATGATATATAGTCCTGACATAGAAGTTGAGTGTGATTCACTTCGAAAGAGAAGTAAGAGTGACTAGGAAATCAGTGTTGACACTATATGAAAAAAATTCAATGGTTTTCTCCACTTGTAATGCAGATAATGTAACTTGGAGAAACTGTGGTTTTGTTGTCCTTCATTTCTTCACTTCTTTCGTTTCAAAAAATAGGCCAAACCCTTGTTTTGTAGTAGAAGGGACCAAACAGGTTCTGACGGCCCACAACTCGATGGTTTTTTAAACCCTATAAGTTGATAGAGAACTAAGAAAATAATAATCCATTCCAAACAAAACAGTTAAGAGAAGCAAACATGGCATCCCGTGATTTAGCTAGTGATGCAAGAATAAATGTACCTTAATTGGACCGAACTGCCTAACTTTTTTGTACCAATTTTGATCGATGATGCAACATGCTTACTAGATAATAAAGTCTATTTTTGCAGTAAAAAAATCTATCTAAGGGCTTTCTCTCTCAAGAAATGACACATATATTGAAGTTGCCACGACAAGAAAACTAACGAATGCCAATATTCAATAAAACAGTCACAAACACGATTCACCAACTAATATGATCTGATAATAATTCAACAAAATAATCAACAACACGCGCCTCCATCATCAACAATATTACTACAACAAAAACAATATATTGAAATTTCCACGACAAGAAAACTAACGAAAGGCAATATCCAATAAAACAGTCACAAACACGATTCCCCAAGTAATATGATCTGATAATAATTCAAAAAAATGGTCACCAACACGCGCCTCTAGCATCAACGATATTACTAGAACAAAAACAAAGGGCTATGCACAACCCCGTGGACGATGTTTTGGGGCGAGGACGCAGGGGTGATTGATGACCCACAAGTATATGGGATCAATTGTAGTCCTTTAGATAAGTAAGAGTGTCAAACCCGATGAGGAGCAGAAGGAAATGGCACGCGGTTTTCAGCAAGGTATTCTCTGCAAGCATTGAAATTTTTGGTAATAGATAGTTTGGTAGCAAGGTAATTCGTAACGAGTAACAAGTAACAAGTGTAACAAAGGTGCAGCAGGGTGGCCCAATCCTTTTTATAGCAAAGGACAAGCCTAGACGAACTCTTATATAAAGCAAAGCGCTCCCGAGGACATATGGGAATTATCATCAAGTTAGTTTTCATCATGCTCATATGATTCGTGTTCGCTACTTTGATAATTTGGTATGTGGGTGGACCGGTGCTTGTTTGCTGTCCTTACTTCAACAAGCCTCCCACCTATGATTAACCCCTCTCGCAAGCATCCGCAAATACGGAAGAAGAATTAAGATAAATCTTACCATAACATTAAACATGTGGATCCAAATCAGTCCCTTACGAAGCAACACATAAACTAGGGTTTAAGCTTATGTCACTCTAGCAACCCATCATCTACTTGCTACTTCCCAATGCCTTCCCCTAGGCCCAAATCATGGTGAAGTGTCATGTAGTCGACGTTCACATAACACCACTAGAGGAAAGACGACATACATCTCATCAAAATATCAAATGAATACCAAATTCACATGATTACTTATAACAAGACTTCTCCCTTGTCCTGGGGAACAAAAGTAACTAACCACAAAGCATGTTCATGTTCATGATCAGAGGGGTATTGAATATCATTAAGGATCTGAACATACGATCTTCCACCAAATAAACCAACTAGCATCAACTACAAGGAGTAATCAACCTACTAGCAACCCACATGTACCAATCTGAGGTTTTGAGACAAAGATTGAATACAAGAGATGAACTAGGGTTTGAGATGAGATGATTCTGGTGAACATGTTGGTGAAGATTGGTGATGATGATGGCTTCGATTTTCCCCTCCCGGAGGGAAGTTTCCCCGATGGAATCGCTCCGCCGGAGACCTAGATTGCTGCCGCCCAGGTTCCACCTCGAGACGGCGGCACTTCATTCCAAAAGTCTTATCTCTATTTTTTCTAACTCAAAACCCTTCATATAGCAGAAGATGGGCACCGGAGGCTGGCCAGGGGGCCCACAAGCTCAGCCCCCCAGGCTTATGGCCACTTGGTGGGTCCCCTCCTGGTATTTCTTCGCCCAATATTTTTTTAATATATTCCAAAATAATTCTTTGTAAAGTTTCAGGACATTTGGAGTTGTGCAGAATAGGGATCTCAGATTTGCTCCTTCTGGTCCAGAATTCCAGCTGCGGTATTCTCCCTCTTCATGCTAATCTTGCAAAATAAGAGAGAAAAGGCATGAGAATTGCATCATAAAGTGTAATAATAGTCCATAATGCAATAAATATCAACATAAAAACATGATGCAAAATGGACGTATCAGTGATCTCCAGCACGACCCTATAGACGTGCAGCTTGATGTTGTAGTCATGGTCCAGGAGCTCGAACACGCACACGCCCCACTTATCCATGTTGTTCTCCATGGCGAACGCACCACAGCCGACGTTGAATGCCGCGTGGGGACACTCGCTGCCGGTGTACTCATACAGCACCTTCCACGGCTTCGCTGTGGGTCCCATAGCGTCATCTTCCTGCTATCCTTTGGGAGGAAACTTTTCACGAACATGTCTAGGATGATCTACGGTGTCCCATGTCGACCAAAGAAGTTTAGCAATGCAGTTTTAGAATATGTGTATGCAGATAAGAATTTGATTAATTGCCATGAAGTACGAGGCATAGACATCGGTTTGCTTCATTTCCTTGATCATGAAGGGCCTCTTGGATTGGAACCTCCGTGCCCTGTTCATGGCATCTTCCTTGTCCCTTTGGGTTACTCGACGTCTCTTCAACTTTAATTCCGGCCTTCTCTGAACCTTGATGACAACTAAGTATAAAACAAGATGCAAATTATGAAGATAGTTCTGTTAAAATTTTGTTCTATTCACTAATCAGTGGTATTGTGTGATAGAACCACACCCTTACAGGAGGGAAGAAAGAATATTTACCTGTGCCATGTTGGGTCTCACCATTGCTCCTGTTGAACATCGGGAATTGTACGGTGCATGCTTGTTACCAAAAGATTTGTGCAACGTGGTTAAGTCCATGCACATGGATTCTAGTGCAAATATACCTGTAGGAACTACATATATGTGCGCAAGTTAGCTCAATGACAAGAGCATATATAGGAATCATTTTACAATGTAAAATACATTAATATCTAGCTAGCAGAGTCAAAACTGACACTAACATTTAAGCCATCTCAAACAAATATATACGTAAAACATCACTACTTATTTTGAAATCGATTCTCGATTGGAGCTTCGTCCTACTTACCTGCCAAACTATTACTTGATTATGCTCCTTTAGAAGCTGAAGCAGTAGACTTTTTCCCCTCAGCCTTAGACTTCTTGGGTGGACGAGGCTCCAGTTCTGCTTCCAGTCGATGTGCAAGCAGGTACATGTTAGCTTGATAACAAGAGCATATAAATTCCGATGAAAATGAGCATACGATCGAATACGAGCATATAAATCATTTTTCAACATCAAGCCATTAGAATAGTTAGTTTGAAATCAATGGATCGGAGGGTTAATCTTAATTAATTACCTTTCAAAGTGACACTTGGTGGTCCTCCCTTTGAAGCCGAGTCCTGATAACCCACAAGTATAGGGGATCACGACAGTCTTCGAGGGTAGTATTTCATCCAAATTTATTGACTCGATAGAAGGAGAGCCAAAGAATATTTATGAGCCTTAGCAGTTGAGTTGTCAATTCCACCACACCTGGAAATTTTAATTCTGTAGCAAAGTGTTTAGTAGCACAGTAACAATAGTGATAGGAACAATAACATTAACACTAGTAGTTTGTAGTGATTGTAATAGTAGCCACAACGAAAGTAACTTAGCAAAGACCAATATGAGAAAAAGCGTAGGCATTGGATCAATGATGGATAATTTTTTTGGATTGTATTCATCATATAAAAATCAAAACCTAGAGCAATACACAATAGCTCCAATTCATCAATGTAATGTAGGCATGTATTCAGTATATAGTCATATGTGCTTATAATAAGAACTTGCATGACATGTTTTTTCCTACCCTCCAGTGGCAGCGGGGTCCATAAGGAAATCTAAGGGATATTAAGGCCCCCTTTTAATAGAGAACCGAAACAAAGCATTAACACATAGTGAATACATGAACTCCTCATACTATAGTAATCACCGGAAAGAATCCCAATTTTTTCACCTTGGGGTATGCAAATCATAACACATAATAGGTGCATACAACTTGCAAGATAGGACAAAGAAATCAAATATATTCATGAAACATAGAGGGTTCAGATCTGAAATCATAGCACTCGGGTCCTAGTGACAAGCATTAAGCATAGCAAAGTCATAACAACATCAATCTCAGAACATAGTGGATACTAGGGATCAAGCCCTAACAAATTGACTCGATTACGTGACAAATCTCATCCAACTCCATCACCTTCCAGCAAGCCTATGAAGGAATTACTCACTCCTGGTGGTGAGCATCATAGAATTGTTGATGGAGAAGGGTTGATGATAATGACAACGACGATTTCCACCCTCCGAAGCCCCAAACGGACTCCAGATCAGCCCTCCCGATGAAGAACAGGAGGTGGCGGCGGATTCATACCATAAAACACGATGATTCCTTCTCTCTGATTTTCTCCGCAAGATGATACTTATGGAGTTGTAATTAGGGTTGCCGGAGGCTCCAGGGGCCCACAAGCTCACCAGGCGCACCCTGGGGGGTGGGCGCGCCCCCTGAGCTTGTGGCTCCTGGGTGATGCCCGCCAGTATATTCTGGAAATAATCTCCATAAATTTTAGCTCAATCCGAGAACTTTTATTTCTGCACAAAAATAATACCATGACAATTCTGCTGAAAACAGCATGAGTCCGGGTTAGTTCCATTCAAATCATGCAAATTAGAGTCCAAAACAAGAGCAAAAGTGTTTGGAAAAGTAGATACATTTGGGATGTATCATTCTCCAGATGGAGACTTTGCCCCATCAGCCTTGGACTTCTTGGGTGGACGATGCTCCGATTATGCTTACAGTTCAATGTGCGCACAGACACATGTTAGCTCATTACCAAGTGCAACAAAATCATTTTACAACATCAAGCCATATCATATCAGTACATATGTAAAAAGTACTACCACTGTGAAATAGATCGATCAATGGGAGGATTCTTCTTAATAACCTGCTAAACCGTCACTTGATGCTTCTCTCTCAGAAGCCAAATCACAAGGTGGAGCTTCAGGCCTTTTCCTCTCCGCAACCTTGGGCTTGTTTGATCGGTCCAGTTCTACTATGATATCATCAGCCTTCCTGGACCTAGCCCTCTTCCTGACCACAAAACCATCGTCTTACCTAGTGATAGGGGCACGATTGATCTTGGACCGATCCTCCTCATGTTGATGCGATGGTTCCACTGCGTCGTTGCTGGACATGCGCCATTCACTTTCTTCCTTTCTATCTAGACTTTCTGAGAATGTGTTTTCCACTTCCTCTTGCGAAACAGTGTCATCTGCATCGATGCTCATGTCATCGCCCCCTTCATATTCTTCAGAGGTTGGTTCTTCTTCGCCATCATCATCATTTTGTGGGGCACCATCTGCATTGGTGCACGTGTGCCCTTTCTCATTGTCAATGGCCATGGCAGCATCCATGCGTTGCGGATGGTCGAGCAACGCATACGGGTCCTCGCAGAACGATGGCAAGAACACTTTCACTGAGAACTATGACTGCCCATCATAATAGAATACCAGCAGGCAGTCGTACACGACGCGATGATCTGAGAGAAACTCCTTCCGTCCACACACAAAGCTTAGCTCCCCGGACATTTTATCCAGCTCTACTTGCCATTTGTTCCCGCTTGGACCTCTCAGGGAAACCACTCCGGTATACTCTTCCAAGTATTTGTGGAAGTCCAGTGGAATTGGCACCAACATATGTTATCATTTAATTAATGTCTAAGAATATATGTATATATACACACACACACACATGTCGATCTCAAAAGATTAGTGATGGGCCCGGCACCCGTCAAAGGTGATCAATTCTAGCCCTTTATTAGTGACATGATCGATAGTAGTCTTGGAGATTGATTTCAAGAGTTGGGTGATAGCTAGTGGTGTAAATAATCAATCTGAACTAATGCCAGGGTTGGGTGCAAATCCCCTATCCAAACATGCATTATATTTTGGGGGAAATATTACATGTGTGTCTTTTCTTTACAATCTACAAAACAGTAAATACAAATAATATCAACTTTCATGAAGCAGATTATATTAGGATATAACATACTCATATATGTGTGTATATGTTATCTCTCTTTTACTCATTTTTAAAGTCAGGAAACACAGTATAGTCCATCTTTGAAACATATCAATAACTACTCGAACAAAAATTGTGATGAAAAAGACTATGTACAATCTTAACTTTGTCAAATTAGTAAGCACCATTCCTAAAGTGGACCTCAATGGAAAAGAGAATCTTGACAACAATCATGCAAATATGGTAGATAAAAATGGACCACCAAACATGAGTTAGTCACTTTAATTTTTCTATGAATCAAGAAAACCAACCACTTGTTCCATGGATAAATCGTCCTTTAGAATTGAGGGCGGAAAATATTGTCATTCTGGTCCTTCTCATCTCTTTCCTCCCCTTTATCACTCTCCTTCCTTCCCTTCTGCTCATCTATCTCCTTTTGTTGCTCCTCAATATATTTCTTATTTTCTCGCTGCTCCTTCTCTTCTTTCTCATTCTCATTCGCCTCCTCTCTTTCTTTATGTGCCTTCACCTTCTTCTCATTTTCCTCCCTTTCCCTCCGCCCCCCTGCTCCTTAATTTATTTATTCTCATTAGCTCTCATTTTCTTGTCTTTCTCTTCCTTGTACTTAGCCATCTTCTTAGAGGTCTTATGACTCTCCTCTTTTTTCTTATCACCTTCTTTTTTATTTTGCTTCTTTTTCTCTTTCATATTCATATTTTCATCTTCCTCTTCTCTTACCTTCACATTGGAGTTAATCTTCCTGATGATAGTGTCATTGACAGAGTTCTTCAATCATTGCCACCAAGCTACAAGAGCTTCATGATGAACTATAATATGCAAGGGATGGATAAGACAATTCCTGAGCTCTTCGCAATGCTAAAGGCTGCGGAGGTAGAAATCAAGAAGGAGCATCAAGCATTGATGGTCAACAAGACCACCAGTTTCAAGAAAAAGGGTAAATGGAAGAAGGGGAACTTCAAGAAGAACAGCAAGCAAGTTGCTGCTCAAGTGAAGAAGCCCAAGTCTGGACCTAAGCCTGAGACTGAGTGCTTCTACTTCAAAGAGACTGGTCACTGGAAGCGGAACTGCCCCAAGTATTTGGCAGAGAAGAAGGATGGCAAAGTGAAAGGTATATTTGATATCCATGTTATTGATGTGTACCTTACTAATGCTCGCAGTAGTGCCTAGGTATTTGATGCTGGTTCTGTTGCTAATATTTGCAACTCGAAACAGGGGCTACGGATTAATCAAATATTGGCTAAGGACGAGGTGACGATGCGCGTGGGAAATGGTTCCAAAGTCGATGTGATCACCGTCGGCATGCTACCTCTACATCTACCTTCAGGATTAGTTTTAGACCTAAGTAATTGTTATTTGGTGCCAGTGTTGAGCATGAACATTACATCTGGATCTTGTTTGATGCGAGACGGTTACTCATTTAAATTAGAGAATAATGGTTGTTCTATTTATATGAGTAATATCTTTTATGGTCATGCACCCTTGATGAGTGGTCTATTTTTACTAAATCCTGATAGTAGTGATACACATGTTCATACTATTGAAGCCAAAAGATATAAGTTTAACAATGATAGTGCAACTTATTTTTGGCACTGCCGTTTAGGTCATATTGGTGTGAAGCGCATGAAGAAACTCCATGTTGATGGGCTTCTGGAATCACTTGATTATGAATCACTTGATGCTTGTGAACCATGCCTCATGGGCAAGATGACTAAGACTCCGTGCTCCGGAACAATGGAACGAGCAACAGACTTGTTGGAAATAATACATACTGATGTATGCGGTCCGATGAGTGTTGATGCTCGCGGCAGGTATCGTTATTTTCTTACCTTCACAGATTATTTGAGCTGATATGGGTATATCTACTTGATGAAACATAAGTCTGAAACATTTGAAAACTTCAAAGAATTTCAGAGTGAAGTGGAAAATCATCATAACAAGAAAATAAAGTTTCTACGATCTGATTGTGGAGGAGAATATTTGAGTTACGATTTTGGTATTCATTTGAAACAATGCGGAATAGTTTCGCAACTCACGCCACCTGGAACACCATAGCATAATGGTGTGTCCGAACGTCGTAATCGTACTTTACTAGATATGGTGCGATCTATGATGTCTCTCACTGATTTACCGCTATCTTTTTGGGGTTATGCTTTAGAGGCGGTTGCATTCACGTTAAATAAGGCACCATCTAAATCCGTTGAGACGACGCTTATGAACTGTGCTTTGGCAAGAAACATAAGTTGTCGTTTCTTAAAGTTTCGGGCTGCGATGCTTATGTGAAAAAGCTTCAACCTGATAAGCTCGAACCCAAATCGGAGTAATGTGTCTTCATAGGATACCCAAAGGAGACTGTTGGGTACACCTTCTATCACATATCCGAAGGCAAGATATGCGTTGCTAAGAATGGATCCTTTCTAGAGAAGGAGTTTCTCTCGAAAGAAGTGAGTGGGAGGAAATTAGGACTTGATGAGGTAACAGTACCTACTCCCTTATTGGAAAGTAGTTCATCACAGAAATCAGTTCCAGTGATTCCTACACTAGTAAGTGAGGAAGCTAATGATGATGATCATGAAACTTATGATCAAGTTACTACAGAACCTCGTAGGTCAACCAGAGTAAGATCTGCACCAGAGTGGTACGGTAATCCTGTTCTGGAAGTCATGTTACTTGACCATGACGAACCTACGAACTATGAGGAAGCGATGACGAGCCCAGATTCCGCAAAATGGCTTGAGGCCATGAAATCTGAGATGGGATCCATGTATGAGAACAAAGTATGGTCTTTGGTTGACTTGCCCGATTATCGGCAAGCCATAGAGAATAAATGGATCTTCAAGAAGAAGACTCACACTGATGGTAATGTTACTGTCTACAAAGCTCGACTTGTTGCGAAAGGTTTTCAACAAGTTCAAGGAGTTGACTACGATGAGACCTTCTCACCCGTAGCGATGCTTAAGTCCGTCCGAATCACGTTAGCCATTGCCGCATTTTATGATTATGAAATTTGGCAAATGGATGTCAAAACTGCATTCCTTAATGGATATCTTAAAGAGGAGTTGCACATGATGCAACCATATGGTTTTGTCGATCCAAAAGGTGCTGACAAAGTGTGCCAGCTCCAACGATCCATTTATGGACTGGTGCAAGCCTCTCGGAGTTGGAATATACGCTTTGATAGTGTGATCAAAGCATATGGATTTTTACAGACTTTTGGATAAGCATGTATTTATAAGAAAGTGAGTGGGAGCTCTGTAGCATTTCTGATATTATATGTGGATGACATATTGTTGATCGGAAATGATACTTTATTTCTGAATAGCATAAATAAGAATTTTTCAATGAAAGACCTCAGTGAAGTTGCTTATATATTAGGCATCAAGATCCATAGAAATAGATCAAGATGCTTAATTGGACTTTCACAAAGCACATACCTTGACAAAGTTTTGAAGAAGTTCAAAATGGATCAAGCAAAGAAAGTGTTCTTGCCTGTGTTACAAGGTGTGAAGTTGAGTCAGACTCAATGCCCGACCTCTGTAGAAGATAGAGAGAAAATGAAAGTCATTCCCTATGCTTCAGCCATAGGTTCTATCATGTATGCAATGTTGTTTACCAGACCTGATGTGTGCCTTGCTATTAGTTTAGCAGGGAGGTACCAAAGTAATCCATGAGTGGATCACTGGACAACGGTCAAGAATATCCTGAAATACCTGAAAAGGACTAAGGATATGTTTCTCATTTATGGAGGTGACAAAGAGCTCGTCGTAAACAGTTACATCGATGCAAAGCTTTGGCACTGATCCAGATGACTCTAAGTCACAATCCGGATATGTATTTTTATTGAATGGAGGAGCTGTCTGTTGGTGCAGTTCCAAGCAGAGCGTCGTGGCGGGAACTACGTGTGAAGCGGAGTACATAGCTGCTTCGGAAGCAGCAAGTGAAGGAGTCTAGATGAAGGAGTTCATATCCGATCTAGGTGTCATACCTAGTGCATTGGGTTCGATGAAAATCTTTTGTGACAATACTGGTGCAATTGCCTTGGCAAAGGAATCCAGATTTCACAAGAGAACCAACCACATCAAGAGACGCTTCAATTTCATCCGCGATCAAGTCAAGGAAGGAGACATAGAGATTTGCAAGATACATACGGATCTGAATGTTGCGGACCCGTTGGCTAAGCCTCTCTCACGAGCAAACCATGATCAACACCAAGACTCCATGGGTGTTAGAATCATTACAATTAATCTAGATTATTGACTCTAGTGCAAGTGGGAGACTGAAGGAAATATGCCCTAGAGGCAATAATAAAGTTGTTATTTATATTTCCTTATATCATGATAAATGTTTATTATTCATGTTAGAATTGTATTAACCGGGAACTTAGTACATGTGTGAATACATAGACAAACGGAGTGTCACTAGTATGCCTCTACTTTACTAGCTCGTTAATCAAAGATGGTTAAGTTTCCTAGCCATGGACAAAGAGTTGTCATTTGATAAACGGGATCACATCATTAGAGAATGATGTGATTGGCTTGACCCATCCGTTAGCTTAGCACGATGATCATTTAGTTTGTTGCTATTGCTTTCTTCATAACTTATACATGTTTCTATGACTATGAGATTATGCAACTCCCGAATACCGGAGGAACACTTAGGGCCAGTTCTTTTGGTGGCTTCTAGAATAAGCTGCAAAAAGATGCCCCTGCGGCCCTACCTAGCTTATTCTAGAAGCCCAACCAAATTTATTTTTTAGAAGCCTAGTAGTTGAGACTTGACTAGTAGGCTTCTAAAAAGAAAATTTAGGTTGGGCTTCTAGAATAAGCTGGGTAGGGGGCAGCTTATTCTGGAAGCCCAAAAAAGCTAGCAAAAGAACACGCCCTTAGTGTGATATCAAACGGCACAATGTAACTGGGTGATTATAAAGATGCTCTACAGGTGTCTCCGATGGTGTTTGTTGAGTTGTCATAGATCGAGATTATGATTTGTCACTCCAAGTATCAGAGAGGTATCTCTGGGCCCTCTCGGTAATGCACATCACTATAAGCCTTGCAAGCATTGTGACTAATGAGTTAGTTGTGGGATGATGCATTACGGAACGAGTAAAGAGACTTGTCGGTAACGAGATTGAACTAGGTATTGAGATACCGACGATCGAATCTTGGGCAAGTAACATACCGATGACAAAGGGAACTACATATGTTGTTTTGCGGTTTGGCCGATAAATATCTTCGTAGAATATGTAGGAACCAATATGAGCATCCAGGTTCCGCTATTGGTTATTGACCGGAGATGAGTCTCGTTCATGTCTTCATAGTTCTAGAACCCGTAGGGTCCGCACGCTTAACGTTCGGTGATGATCGGTATTATGAGTTTATGTGTTTTGATGTACCGAAGGTTGTTCGAAGTCCCGGATATTATCACGGATATGACGAAGAGTCTCGAAATGGTCGAGACATAAAGATCGATATATTGGATTACTATGTTTGGACATCGGAATGGTTCCGGGTGAGTTCGGGCATTTACCGGAGTACCGGTGGGTTACCAGAACCCCCCGGGGAGTATATCGGCCCTAATGGGCTTTAGTGGAGAGAGAGAGGGGCGGCCAGGGCAGGCCGCGCGCCCCCTCCCCCTTGGGTCCGAATTGGACTAGGGAAGGGGGGGGGGCGCCCCCCTTTCCTTCTCCCTCTCTCCTCCTTCCTTCTCTCCTACTCCAACTAGGGAAAGGGGGGAATCCTACTCCCGGTGGGAGTTGGACTCCTCCTGTATGCCGCCATAGAGGGCCGACCCTCCCCTCCTCCACTCCTTTATATACGGGGAGGGGCACCCCATAGACACACAAGTTGACAGTTGTCTTAGCCGTGCGCGGTGCCCCCCTCCACAGATTCCACCTTGGTCATATCGTTGTAGTGCTTAGGCGAAGCCCTGCGTCGGTAATTTCATCATCACCGTCATCACGCCGTCGTGCTGACGAAGCTCTCCCTCAATACTCAGTTGGATCGAGAGTTCGTGGGACACACCGAGCCGAACGTGTGCAGATCGCGGAGGTGCCGTACTTTCGGTGTTAGGATCGATCGGATCATGAAGATGTACGACTACAACAACCATGTTGTCATAACGCTTCCGCTTACGGTCTATGAGGGTACGTGGACTACACTCTCCCCTCTCGTTGCTATGCATCACCATGACAGATCTTTCGTGTGCGTAGGATTTTTTTTGAAACTATTGTGTTCCCCAACAGTCGGGCCACCCCGTTGGCTCGGGTAAAGGCCGTGTCCACCCTCTCGGTCTTCCCGACCAGTACCCCCAAGCTAGCAGCAACCCGAGCATCCCGAAGCGGCTTTGAGGGAGCCCCCGAGAAACATAACCAGACCTGAGTGAGAGGCTTGCCCTATGGCTCAACCCTCTTCCACTCATGGAACTCGAGGATGCACTCAGTGTCAGGTACTCTGCACAACCCAAAACTTAGAAGACGCTCGAAGTCCTCTGTTGTAGGGAAATCAAGTTTATACATATTGGCCTGAGTCGAATAAGCTCCCACTGAAAATTACCTGGAGCTAAATCACTGAGCCTCCGCATAATCTGAGCCTCAGACACATCAATTTTGTGACTTTGACAATCCCCGTGGTGGTGCTCTGGGGCTCCTCCGGGATCTCCCTCGCACTAGGAGACTCAAATAACATCAACTTGGCACAATAAACTCCATAAATGGTAATACTCGGCATCTGATCACGCAGTATCGGGCACTCCCCCGTGTCATGCGCTGGCTTGAGGCAAGTATCACATAACCCAGTCACACATTCAGCTATAAAGTGCCCCCTCTCACCACATTGATAACACAACATCTTCTCCTTTTTACGAGCCCACTTTGAAGATCTATGTGCATCTGTCTTGTCGGCGGCACTGAAAGCACCTGTCGCCAAGGGCTCAGTCACGGGCACCGGCACCACAACATTAGCCAGCGCCGTCACCGTGTTGACAACCTGACCGGGCAACTCCGGCGCCTGTCCGAAAGCGGGCACCTCTGAAGATGTCATCGGATCCACCACGATAGGCGGTGGAGGTTCGCGGTAGCGGTTCCTACCACCACGACCCCCACGATGACCTCGGTAGCCACCTCTATGCCGGTGATCTGGGCTAGATGCCCCTTCAACGAAACCTCCCGGGGGGGCATAAAAAGGTCGTTCTGTAGTACCATCACTCTGCCAAGCATAGCCATGCCCACCGCCCGCCGACGACAAGCCATGATGTTGACCATCACCATAAGCATCTAGCCATCGTCACCCCATTGTCCCGGAGGTGGTCTGTTACCCCCGCGGTTAACCGGTAGACGAGCATGTCCCGCGCCTCCATCGCCCGCATGCACAACACTAGTAGAAAAAGGGGCAAATCTGAGACACATTAGTGCCGGTTCGATTTTGAGCCGACACTAATGTGTCCATTAGTGCCGGTTCCAACGGCTAGCCGGCCGCTCTCATTAGTACCGGTTCGTGGCAAACCTTTAGCACCGGTTCGTGCCACGAACCAGTACTAAAGAGAGTGGTGGCAGGATGTTGTCAGACTGGGGCCCGTCCAACACCTTTAGTACCAGTTCGTGGCACAAACCGGTACTAAAGGTCGACGTACATAAACCCTTCGTCCACCAGAGCCACTCTGTTCTTCCCCTTTCCCCTCACTTCCTTTGTTCTTCCCCTCTCTTCCTCGAGCTCCTCACAAATTTTGCCCAAAATTTGTCAAGATTTGAAGGCCCCCATCCATTCAAATGATCACAAAGGTTAGCAACTTTGTCCTTTCAACTCTCATTGCTAGATTAGCTCTTGCAATGCTTTGTATAGTGATTAATTTGGGAGGAAATATATTTGCTAGTATTTGATTTATATGCAATTTGAGGTGAAAAATAACACTTAGTTTGCATATGTAGGTGTGGTTTACTTAGTGCCTTCTAAATCTCCGTCGTAACCACCGTTGTCGGTGTCAAAACCGGCGGATCTCGGGTAGGGGGTCCCGAACTGTGCGTCTAGGCGGATGGTAACAGGAGACAAGGGACACGATGTTTTTACCCAGGTTCGGGCCCTCTCGATGGAGGTTAAACCCTAGAAGCTAGCCTATGGTATGATTGTTGTTCGTCCTACGGACTAAAACCCTCCGGTTTATATAGACACCGGATAGGTTAGGGTTACACAGAGTCGGTTACAATGGGAGGAGATCTACATATCCGTATCGCCAAGCTTGCCTTCCACGCCAAGGAAAGTCCCATCCGGACACGGGACGTAGTCTTCAATCTTGTATCTTCATAGTCTTGGAGTCCGGCCGTGACGATAGTCCGGCTATCCGGACACCCCCTAGTCCGGGACTCCCTCAGTAGCCCCTGAACCAGGCTTCAATGACGACGAGTCCGGTAGCGTTGATATTCTTCGGCATTGCGAGGCGGGTTCCTCCTCCGAATACTTCATAGAAGGTTTTGAACACAAGGATAGTGTCCGCTCGCAAAACAAGTTCCACATAACACCGTGAGAGAGAATAATTTTTGCACAGATCTGCTGACGTATTCCGCAGTGTGACATCACACCACGGCCAGACCTTTATATGAATCGTTTTTTACTGTTCCACCTCAGCGTGTTTAGCGAGGCGGTTTCCTTGGCACGTCTTATCAAAGCATAGATCGTGCCCCTTATTCCGGGATTCTCATCAATACGGACGTGGGTAACCCATCCGCGCCATTGATTACGGCGCTTGGGAGATAAGCGAGTTTTACCAGCAGGTGGGGGACGATAGCTTCGTCCGTCCATATAAGGGGATAAGGATCCACCTTTTCACCCACGCCTTCTTCCTCCTTTGCTCATCCATTTCCAGCATCGAGCTCTAGCGCCCAAGTCCGCACATTCCTCCTCAACCTTCTCCAACCATGTCAGAGCGGGAGGCAGATGGATGGCCTCCTCCGCTACGGAGGGGCACATCACAAGATCATGGAGGCCGGATACTTGTCCACGATATCACAGACAGGCTGCCCTGACGCTGGGCAGCTCATTCCAACCCCAGGCCCCATGAGAGGGTGGTGTTTCTCCCCCACTTCCTCCGCGGACTAGGTTTTCCACTTTACCCATTTGTCCGGGGGCTCATGTTCTACTATGGCCTGGACTTCCACGACCTGGCCCCGAATTTCGTCCTCAACATCTCGGTGTTTATCGTCGTGTGCGAGGCCTTCCTGTGCATCCAGCCCCACTTCGGCCTATGGCTGAAGACCTTTAATGTCAGGCCGAAGGTTGTGGGTGGCCGTCAAGCGGAGTGCGGAGGTGCCATGGTCGGCAAGATGGCCAAAGTCCTATGGCTCGAGGGCTCCTTTGTGGAGACAATGAAGGGGTGGAAATCAGGGTGGTTCTACATCACCGAGCCGTGCGACCCTGAATGGGTGGCGGCCCCCGAATTCAGATCTAGATTCCCCACACGGCTCTCGTCATGGAAAGAGACGGGCCTGGAGTGGGGGGATTCGGACGAGCTATCTGGACTCCAAACATGCGTCCGAAACCTGGTGGACAAGAATGTCACGCTTGTCGACGTAATCCAGGTGATGCTCATCCGCCGGATTCTCCCATGCCAACAACGGGCCTTCAATTTGTGGGAGTTCGATCCGGCACAACACCGAACCTTGAGCCGGCTCTTCGATACTACGTACGAAGATGCCTGGAAGGTGCTGTTCAAGGGCGCCGAAGCCCCCGCATCCGCTAACAAAGATCGAGGATACAGCTCGTGGCGTCAAGCCGGCGAGGTAAGTTATTTTACCCTTTATGGGACTCTTTTTTCATAGATTGACTCTACGTGGGATCTAAAAACTCCCCATTCTTTGACAGGACTGGCTGAAGACGTCTGGACAGATTAACTGTCCGGCTCCTTTGCCAGAAGACCCAGTGGACGCCCGATTGACGGGGCTGCTGGCTCTGGCACCCCATGTGGTGCCGGAGAAGAAGGCCAAGAAGGAGGCTACGGGAACTTGAAGGAGCTCCCGACGCCAGTGCCGCTGTCAGATTCGATGCGTAATCTTCTCCCGAGGACGAGGAGGAAGAAGAAGAAACTCCTCCCAGTGAAGAGGAGAAGAAAAGGAAGGCCGCCCCAACTGGGGAGGCCGGAGGGTCCAAGAAGGGAAGAACCCTTCCTCCGGACTTCTCCACCAACGTCGACGACGACGAGGAGGATTGGCCTACAAGGGCCAAGCCCCTGGTGAGATCGTAAGTGTCCGGATACCCATGGCTTTTTATTATTGCAGAGTGTTCTCTAATGTCGAACAACCGTGCAGCCCGCCCAAGGGCGAGTTCGCCGATTCATCGAGCGGGTCCCTGGGCTCATCGAAAATGGAGAGTGCTTCGCTTCCGACCGCCTCCTCGCCTCACGCTGCGGACGACACCGCGGTGGGGCCCCAAGGGGGGTTTGGTCAAGAGGAGGTAGCACAGGAGGTGCCACAAGGCAACCTCCCGGACTCCAGGCGTGCGGGGGGCAAGACCCCCAGGGGCTCTAAGTCCGACCCTCGTCCGGACTCCATGCCGGAACCATCAGCGGTTCCGAAGTCCGGACAGCGGATCCTTCGCAAGAAGGGTAAGACGCCGGTGTCCTCCATCCAACCGGAGGCACCGGATAGCTTACTGGAGGCGCTCAACAGCGCCTCCATCGAGGAGGAGCACCGCACTGTTATGAGTGCGGTGATCCGGACAGTTCAGTCCGCCAAGAGCGGGCTGACCGAAGCCTGTACCAGCCTTCTAACAGGCTTTGAGGTAAGTTTAGAATATGTAAAAATATTACCGCATAGACAGTAGACCCTGATGCTTAGTTCGCTCGTAAAGAAAAGCCGGAGTAAGGATCTAAAAAGATATACGCAGGAGTCTAACATAAGTATGTCAATATGGGTATGCAGGGCGCTTGACCTCTGCCAAGACCGACCGCAGAGGTCAATGCATTTAAGCGTAACCTCGGCGGTCCGAGAACGAGCTCGGCCAAGCCAAGAAGCAGCTCGAGGACAAGGAAGGTAAGTAGTACCTTATTAAAGAAATACCTTATAGAAAAGGTTTTGGTTGCAAAAAATAACAGGAATAACTTGGGTACTACAGGGGCCACAAACGAGGTGGCGACCCTGAAGGAAGCGGTGTCCGTGGCCGAAAACAAAGCGGCCGCGGAACGCACCGATCGAGAGAAGGGGTAGGCGCAGCTGGCCAAGGTACGGCAAGAGCTCCAAGCTCTCGTGGAAGAACACGAGGGTTTGGAGCGTGACATGAAGACTCGAGAGTCCGAGCTCGCCTCGGCTCTTGAGAGTGCCAAAGCTGCTAAGGCTGAGGCCCAAAAAGCCCTCCAAGAAATTGAGTCGTTGAAGAAGATAGCGGCGGGTAAGGCATTCTTTATGCAAAGCAAGCATGTGAAAGTGAATTATCTATTACTTACCCGGATTCGGAGCTCTCCAGGAGCATTCGCAGATTTGCCCCGTAGTGTGTCTGATGCTGCCGCATTCTACCACGCCAAGGAGGGGAGCTCGACGGAAAAGGTGTTCTGGTCTCAGTATGCTGAGGACGAACATCCGGTGCCCCTGAGCGACCAGCTGAAGTAGTTGGTCGAGCTCCAAGGTCGCCGAACAGGCCATGAAGGGCCTTATAGCGCGGCTGTGGCCATTGGAGGCCATGCCCGGGAGCTACTTCAGTTGGTGCAGCGGCTGGTGGATGCCTGTCCACGGATTGAAGTCATCAAGCGCTCCGTCTGCATTGAAGATGTCCGTCGGGCCCTTGCCCGTGCTAAAGTGCACTGGGGCAAGCTGGATGCGGAGAAGCTTGTGACGTACGGGCCACCGAAGGGCCATGAGCATCGCACGCCCGAAATGTACTATGAGGGCCTCTGAAGGGTGCCCGCCGAATAGCGGATGAGTGCTCCAAAGATGTAATTTTTAATAAACTCGCATTTGTTATCCTGTCGCTGAAAACTTGTTCATATGCGCTAAGCAACGCTTGTTAATTTAAAATATTACCTTCAGGCGGCCGTTTATCAAATTTGAGAGATGGCAAGTCGTTGGCTTCAGCCCCCATGCCACGAAAAGTGTGGGTGTTCGGGATAAACTTGAGCACTCTTGTTCCCATTCTTGGGTCCATCTAGGGAGGCGCTCAACACAACGAAAGGCAACCGGACTTATAATGCTTGAACACTCTCACTTAGCCATAGAATTCTATAATTTTAGGCAAAGCCCCTAGTATTCGGAAGACCGAGTTCGGGGCGCTATCCACGCCTTGGCCGGACAATTCCGGTTCCTCGCTCTAAGAGGCATAAGTCTTTAGGGACCCGAAAAAACCTCTCGAACAGCGACCGGCTCTCGCCCTATCATGACGGTCAGTTTTAGCTTTCTCCATCGAGGTGCTCGACCCAGCTCAAGCTGAGGCACAATCGCGATGGTTCTCCCGTGCTACCTTAGCCGATATAGCGGGCGTAAGGTACCAAAACACGGAGCCGGGCAAACCCAACTATTGACCCAAGACATGATTCAGAGCCGATTCATATAATGCTATAAGTTCGGGGTGCCGAACTTGTGAAAGTGTTCGGACTTATCACACCATAATTTTGGGATACTTAAGCCCCTGGTGTATTGGCCGTACCAAAGTGTACGGTTGCAACATGTCGTGAAATGAACATATATATGGATGAATAAAAGAGTGCAATAATAGGCAAAAGCTATGCATTGTTTATTCAAAAAGGTACTGCAATGAAGGCAGGACGATACAAATAGTGCGATAAGCCAGGAATGGGACTATCTAATATGTCCCTCCGTGGGTAGGCTGTGGGATGATATGTAAAACAGGTATAATGCTCGTAATAGAGACCACCTGAACACTCGACGTAGCTTTATGCTTCCCTGGCTGTTGCATCGTGAGTTCGGCGATTCAAGTGTCGGACAGGACTTCTCAAAGACGGAGTCCTGAAAGTAAAAAAAGGAAGAAAAAAAGGAAAAAAGAAAAAGAATGACACAATCGGGAGCCCCTGGTGCGATCGAGCCGCATTCTTGGCATGCCGTGGTCTTGCCCCTCCCCATATGCCCATGGTATCTCCAAAGCGTAATTATATGCAGCGTAATACTAGCTTCGCAATTTCATGAGGCGGGGTTGGGGCGGATTGCTACGCGTGCTTGAATCGTGCCAGCGGTCTTGTTGTAGGTTACTCCGGCGCGCTGATGTTGTCCGGACGCTTAATGGCCGGATTCGAGAGTTCTTGTGAGAGGCTGCTTTGTACCTCCGCCGCGAGGGTCAGCCGTGTGCTCCTCCGTTCGGAGAGAGCGTTCGGTGTTTCCATTGACCGTGATTACTCCTCGAGGGCCTGGCATCTTGAGCTTGAGGTATGCGTAGTGTGGCACCGCATTGAACTTTGCAAATGCGGTTCGTCCGAGCAGTGCATGATAGCTGCTGCGGAATGGGACGATGTTGAAGATTAACTCTTCGCTTCGGAAGTTATCCGGGGATCCGAAGACCACTTCGAGTGTAACCGAGCCCGTAAAACTGGCCTCTACACCCGGTATGACGCCTTTAAAGGTCGTCTTTGTAGGTTTAATCCTTGAGGGGTCTATGCCCATTTTGCACACTGTATCCTGATAAAGCAGGTTCAGGCTGCTACCGCCGTCCATCAGGACTCTAGTGAGGTGAAATCCGTCGATAATTGGGTCAAGAACCAATGCGGCGAAGCCGCCGTGACAGGTGCTAGTGGGGTGGTCCCTTAGATCGAAGGTGATCGGGCAGGAAGACCATGGGTTGAACTTCGGGGCGACTGGCTCCATCGCATATACGCCCCTTAGTGCACACTTCCGTTCCCTTTTGGGTATGTGGGTTGCGTATATCATGTTCACCGTCCGCACTTGTGTAGGAAAACCCTTCTATCCTCTATTGTTCGGCGGCCGGGGCTCTTCCTCGTCATCGCTATGCAGCCCCTTGTCATTGAGTTCGGCATTTAACTTGCCTGCCTGCTTGAACACCCAACAATCCCTGTTGGTGTGATTGGCTGGTTTTTCGGGGGTGCCATGTATCTGGCACAAGCGATCGAGTATTCGGTCCAAGTTGGACGGGCCCTGAGTATTTCTTTTGAATGGCTTCTTCCGCTGATCGGGTTTAGAGCCTCTGAATCCGGCATTAACGGCCGTATCTTCAGTGTTATCGCCGTTAATGCGGCGCTTGTTCTTATTGCGACGCGACCTGCCATTGCTGTCCTTGGTATCCGAACTATCAGGATGTTTGGCCAAGTTGTTGCTTCGAGCAAGCCAGCTGTTCTCTCCCACACAAAAGCGGGTCATGAGCGTTGTGAGGGCTGCCATGGATTTTGGCTTTTCCTGTCCTAGGTGCCAGGAAAGCCACTCGTCGTGGATGTTATGTTTGAAGGCTGCAAGGGTCTCTGCATCCGGACAGTCAACGTGATTTTTCTTTATTAGGAACTGTGTCCAGAATTGTCTAGCCGATTCTTCTGGCTGCTGGATTATGTGGCTAAGGTCATCGGCGTCTGGTGGTCGCACATATGTGCCCTGGAAGTTATCAAGGAATGCGGCTTCCAGGTCCTCCCAACAACCAATTGATTCTGCTGGCAAGCTGTTGAGCCAATGACGAGCTGGTCCTTTAAGCTTGAGTGGGAGGTATTTGATGGCATGTAGATCATCACCGCGGGCCATGTGGATATGGAGGAGATAGTCCTCAATCCAGACCGCAGGATCTGTGGTACCATCGTATGATTCGATGTTTACGGGTTTGAAGCCCTCGTGATTTGATGATCCATTACTTCATCCGTGAAGCATAGTGGGTGTCTTGGCGCCTCAGATTGGGCTATATCACGACGTAGCTCATATGAGCTTTGTCTACTGTGTTCGGCCCGGTCGGTTTGCTGTATCCGGCGCGACGGTAATCATCCCGCGTCGTAGGGCGCCCACGCGATCCATAGATCGATCTTGTATGTTTTGCCTTATCCTCCAATATATCTCGCAAGTCCGGCACGTTTTCCCGTGCCTTGGTACTTTTTGAGCGGCGTCGGGGTGTGGCTTGAGCAGAGGGCCGAGAGGCTTCTCTGTCATGCCACGGGTGGCCGGGTCTGCCATGTCGTCTTGTTGGTGACTTGGGTGCTTCCTCCTCGATCGAGGCAACGGCCTGCGTTTGGGGTAGCTTTTGAAGGGCGTTCGAGTTCATACTCTTCGCTGCAAGGACTTCGGTCCATCTGTCAGCTAGCAGATCCTCGTCAGCTCTAAGTTGTTGCTGCTTTTTCTTGAGGCTGCTTGCCGTGGCTATAAGCCTGCATTTGAAATGCTCCTGTTCGGCGGGATCCTCAGGCACGACAAATTCGTCGTCGTCGAGGCTTGCCTCATCTTCGGAGGGAGGCGCATAATTATCGTCCTCGACCTCTTTTTCTGCCGCACTGTCGTGCGGACTTGCTTCTCCCTCCTCCTGCGCTGAGTCCTGCTGGAGGGGGTTCTCTTCGGCACTGTCCAGGGTGTTATTATCTCCCGTGCCGGAATCACCGTTCTTGCTATGGCGGGATCTATAGCGGCGCCGCTGACGCCGGCGCTTCGGTTGCTTTTTGGAGGGGTCATCCTTCGTTGTTCCATCGCCGTTCCCATCTTTTGGGATATCCACCATGTATATGTCGTATGACGAGGTGGCCTTCCAGTGCCCTGTAGGCGCTGGGTCTTGGTCGTCTCCGGCATCGTCGTCCATACCGTCGATGTCTTCGGAGTCGAAGTCTAGCATGTTGGTTAAATCATCGACGGTGGCTACAAAGTGGTGGTGGGTGGGCGTTGAATTTCTTCGTCGTCCGCATCCCAACCTTCCTGTCCGTAGTCCGGCCAGGGCTCTCCGGATAAAGAGAGAGACTTTAATGAATTCAGGATGTCGCCAAAGGGCGAGTGCTGAAAGATGTCCGCGGCCGTGAACTCCATAACGGGCACCCAATTGGATTCGATTGGCAAGAGCACGGAGGGTTCGGAGTCTGAAGAGGAGTCCGGCACCCTGGAGTCGAGGTCTTCGCAAAGGACAGGGATGGAGTTCTGCTCAATCATCGTAGAGATTGTAGCCCCCGAGGCGGTGTCCAACCACTCGTCCTCGATCGGGGAATCCGGCTCCGGATTAAGGGTCGGAGCGGATCTTTGGTGCGGCCTCGTGGCACTATTCGCCGCAGAGCTAGATCATGCCCATCGAGACGGTCTGGCGGCGCTTGGCTGCGGCTCGAATCCGTCAAGATCAAGTCTCCGTGGATATCGGCCGTATAGTTCAAACTTCCAAATCTGACCTGATGGCCAGGCGTAGCTTTCGATCTGCTCCGGATGGCTGCTTAATTGGCCCGCGGTGCAAAGCCGCCGAATCGAAGATCTGTCCGGGAGAAAAGTCTCACCTTGGATCGCGTCGTTGTTGATGATCGAAGGAGCCATCGGGCCTATCGGTGACGACACGGAGGAACTCTCAATGAAAGCACCAATGTCGGTGTCAAAACCGCGGATCTCGGTAGGGGTCCCAACTGCAAGGCCCAAAGCGGATGGTAACAGGAGACAAGGGACACGATGTTTTTACCCAGGTTCGGGCCCTCTCGATGGAGATAATACCCTACTCCTACTTGATTAATATTGATGATATGGGTAGTACAAGAGTAGATCTACCACGAGATCAAGGAGGCTAAACCCTAGAAGCTAGCCTATGGTATGATTGTTGTTCGCCCTACGGACTAAAACCCTCCGGTTTATATAGACACGGATAGGTTAGGGTTACACAGTGTCGGTTACAATGGTAGGAGATCTACATATCCGTATCGCCAAGCTTGCCTTCCACGCCAAGGAAAGTCCCATCCGGACACGGGACGAAGTCTTCAATCTTGTATCTTCATAGTCTTGGAGTCCGGCCGTGACGATAGTCCGGCTATCCAGACACCCCTAGTCCGGGACTCCCTCAACCGTCGATCGCCCGCACCGTCCCGTCGCCGGCACCACCTTGTGGTGAGGCTCTTGTTCATGAATGTTTTACATTACCAAATTGATGTTTGTGTGATTTGCATATATAGTTACTCATATAATTGTCTTACCCGTACGTTGTTTGTTATACATAGTGTCATGGTTTTGATATCCGTCCCCGTCGGCCCTCGTCCTTGTTATGATTCGGATGTGGTATATTCTCTTTTAAAACTAGTTGTTGCATTTCGTTTTTATGAAAAATTATGCCCATCAAGTTGACATAGATATTTTTATCTAGGAGGTATGTGAACCGGAAATTCCAACCGACCCTATTGTCGAGAGGTTAAATTTAGTTGAAAGAGAAAAGCGAGTATTTGGAAGAAAAAATGAAAAGAATTGAGGGGAGAAGATGGAATTGGAGTTGCATGTTGCCGATGTCGCCGATGATCACAAGATCAAGATGGAGAAAATGAGGTTGAAGATTAGAAAGATTAGAAAATATGCCATTGATAGTGTGGCTTGGTATCATTATGCTGTTGGATCAACTGTTACCTTAGTTGCGATCTTGATCGCATTTGTTGTTGCATTTAAATTCTTTAGCTAGAGAGTTATTTGTATGTTGCATTTAATTAAGTGTTGTGTATGAACTTTATGTGTGAACTTGTATTAATTTGGTCTATTCGGTGTTGTGTATAATGAAGATATGAGCTGACAATGGATGTATGATGACCGATGCTCTCCCGGGTTCATTAATGGCGTGCATACTTTTACGCTTGTCGCCGAGGCAAACAAGCGGGCGGATGGTTTTATGCCTTGTCCATGTGCTGGCTGTAAGAATGATCACAATTACTCTATGTCAAGAACCATTCACGTCCACCTATTTGAGTCCGGTTTCATGCCCCACTATAATGTTTGGACCAAGCACGGAGAAAGAGGGGTTATGATGGAAGACAATGAAGAAGAAGAGGGACGACATCTATCCTGGCCATGGGTTCCCTGAATACGATGATACAACAATGGAGGAAGAAGCTGAGCCGACAATGCGGGAACAAGCTGAAGAAGAGGCATCGATGAGCCCACCGATGATCTAGGTCGGGCCATTGCTGATGCAAAGAGAAAGCTAGCAAGTGATTTGGAGAGGAAGAAGTTGCATCGCATGTTAGAGGATCACAAGAAATTGTTGTACCCGAATTGCAAAGCTGACAAAAAAAAGTTGGGCACCACACTGGAATTGCTGCAATGGAAGGCAGAGAATGGTGTATCTGACAAGGGATTTGGAAAGTTGTTGGTAACGATAAAGAATATGCTTCCAAAGGACAACGAATTGCCCGAGAGTACATATGAAGCAAAGAAGGCTGTTTGCCCTCTAGGGTTAGAGGTGCAGAAGATACATGCATGCCCTAATGACTGCATCCTCTACCGCGGTGCGTACGAGGATTTGAACGCTTGCCCGGTATGTGGTGCATTGCGTTATAAGATCAGTCGCGATGACCCCGGTGATGTCGAGGGCGAGCGCCCCAGGAAGAAGATTCCTGCCAAGGTGATGTGGTATGCTCCTATAATACCACGGTTGAAACGTTTGTTCCAAAACAAAGAGCATGCGAAGGCGATGCTGTGGCACAAAGAAGACCGTAAGAAAGACGGAAAGTTGAGACTACCCGCTGACGGTTCGCAGTGGAGAAAAATTGAGAGAAAGTACAGGGAGGAGTTTGCAGGTGAGCCAAGGAACGTATGGTTTGGTCTAAGCGCAGATGGCATTAATCCTTTTGGGGAGCAGAGCAGCAACCATAGCACGTGGCCTGTGACTCTATGTTTGTATAACCTTCCTCCTTGGTTGTGCATGAAGCGGAAGTTCATTATGATGCCAGTGCTCATCCAAGGCCCTAAGCAACCGGGCAACGACATTGATGTGTACCTAAGGCCATTAGTTGAAGAACAATTACAGTTGTGGAATGGAACAGGTGTACGTGTGTGGGATCAAGATGACATGTGAAGAATTTGACCTAAAGGCATTGCTGTTCGTGACCATCAATGATTGGCCTGCTCTCAGTAACCTTTCAGGACAGACAAACAAGGGATACCGCGGATGCACGCATTGTTTGGATGATATTGCCAGTATATATTTGGAGAGTTGTAGGAAGAATGTGTACGTGGGACATCGTCGATTTCTTCCGAGCAGGCATCTCGTAAGAAAGAAAGGAAAGCATTTCAACGGTGAGGCAGATCACCGGACGAAGCCTCGCCACCATACTGGTGCTGATGTACATGATATGGTCAAGGATTTGAAGGTAATCTTTGGAAAGGGTCCTGGCGGACAACCTGTTCTGAAGGACGCTGACGGATGCGCGCCCATGTGGAAGAAGAAATCTATATTTTGGGACCTGCCCTATTGGAAAGACCTAGAGGTCCACTCCGCAACCGACGTGATGCACGTGACGAAGAATCTTTGCGTGACCCTGCTTGGCTTCTTGGGCGTGTATGGGAAGACAAAGGATACACCAGATGCACGGGAGGACCAGCAACGTATACACGGAAAAGACGGCATAAATCAGGGTGAGGCCAGCTACGCTCTTACCAAAGAAGAGAAGGAAATCTTCTTTGAATGCCTGCTCAGCATGAAGGTACCGTCTGGCTTCTCGTCGAATATAAAGGGAATAATAAATATGGCAGAGAAAAAGTTCCGAACCTAAAGTCTCATGACTGCCACATGATTATGACGAATCGCTTCGTTGCATTGAGGGGGCTTCTCTGAAAATGTTCGATTAGCCATTGTGAAGCTATGTGCATTCCTCAATGCCATCTCTCAGAAGGTAATCGATCCAGAAATCATACCAAGGTTACAGAATGATTTGGTGCAATGTCTTGTCAGTTTTGAGTTGGTGTTCCCACCATCCTTCTTCAACATCATGACGCACGTCCTAGTTCCCCTTTGCGAGGAGATTAACATTTTGGGTCCTGTATTTCTACACAATATGTTCCCCTTTGAGAGGTTCATGGGAGTCTTGAAGAAATATGTTCATAACCGTGCTAGGACAGAAGGAAGAATCGCGAAGGGCCATGAAAATGAGGAGGTCATTGAGTTTTGTATTGACTTTATTCCTGACCTTAAGCCGATTGGTGTTCCTGAATCGCGGCATAAGGGCAGACTGGATGGAAAAGGCACGCTAGGAGCAGATCAACTAATATGTATGGACGGGCATTCTCTCACTCAAGCACACTACACAGTTCTACAGAATTCCGCCTTGGTGGCTCCGTATATGGAGGAACACAAGAATTTTCTACACTCCAAACACCCGGAGAAGTCTGACGACTGGATTACACGTGAACAAACGAGGACTTTCGCCGGTTGGTTGCAGAAACGTGCCATGCATGATGGCGATATTGAAGATGACCTATACTCGTTGTCCCAGTTAGCATCTTCGAATATAATGACTTTCAAAGGGTACCAGATAAATGGGAATACATTTTACACGATCGCCCAAGATAAGAAGAGCACCAACCAAAAGAGTGGTGTCCGCTTTGATGCAACAACCAACACGGGAAAGGAAACATATTATGGTTACATAGAGGACATACGGGAACTTAACTATGCAGGTGGTTTGAAGGTCCCTTTGTTTCGGTGCAAATGGGTCAAAATGACACGAGGCGGGGTAACGGAAGACCCGCCGTACGGAATGACAATAGTGGATCTCAACAATCTTGCGTATGCAGAAGAACCATTCGTTCTAGCCAATGATGTGGCGCAGGTTTTTTATGTGAAAGACATGTCTACCAGGCCGAGAAAAAAAAAGATAAGGAAGCGAATGGATCATACGACGAGCCAAAGCGCCACATAGTCTTTCAGGGAAAAGAAACATCATGGGAGTGGATGACAAGATGACATGTCGTAAGATTATGAAAAGTTTGATGAAATTGCTCCATTCACGGTGAATATTGACCCGAGCATCCAGTTAAATGATGAAGATTTTCCATGGCTACGGTGCAAAGGGACACACGCTAAGAAAAAGTTTCACACCCAAAGATCCGGGATGTGATCGGCTTCACTATCTTCACTTTCTTCTGTGTTTTGCACCCAGGAGGGAATCACTGTAATAGTTAGGGTAGTTATGTGTTATTCACAAACTAGTGATTCACACAAATTTCAAATAATTCAAAATTTAAACTATTCAAATTTGAAAGCTACCGACACTAACAGAAAGTTTGTAATTTTTTGTACCTAAAGCACAAATATTCAGAAAGAAACTCTAAATACAGCAAAAAACAACTCAAAAATAAATAAAGCAAAAAAAATTAAGAAAATAAAAAAGCCCGCCTACTGGGCCAAAGCGGCCTGCATACGACTAGAAACACAACCTTCTCTGGGCCAGATGCTGCCAAAGAAGGCCCAAGAGGGCCCACAGTGGCAGCACTCGAATGTAGGCCCAGAGGGCCCGCTTAGGAGAGGAGCTCGAGAGAGCTACCGTGACTGGGCTTATAAACCAGTGCGATAGCCCTTCGACTAGCGAGGTGGGACTAAACTATCAAGATCAAGATCACAAGATTTCTTTAGTACCGGGTGGTGGCTGCAACCGGTACTAAAGAGGGGGTCTTTAGTATCGGTTGGTACCACGACCCGGTACTAAAGGGGGGGCGCTCCCCGCCACTTGGCCTGGCCAAAACAGACCTTTAGTACCGGTTGGTGCCATAAATCGGTACTAAAGGTCCATCCTATATATACAACAGTTGAAAAAACAAATCACTTTCCCTCTCTGTTTCTTCCCTCCGTCGCGCCGCCCTGCCCCGATCGACGCCGTCCCCGTTGATGTCGCCGCCCCCGCCCCTCGTCGCCGACCCGGCCGTCCCGCCCTAAATCGCCGCCCCGTCGATGTCGCCGCCCAACCGTCCCGTCCCGTCGCCGCACCGGCCGCCCATCGCCGCCCGCCCATACATCGTCACACGCCCTTCGCCCGTCGCTGCACCCGCCCGTCGTCGCCCGGCCCGTCCGTCGTCGCCGCCCCATCCTTGTCGCCCGTCGTCGCCGCCCGTCCCATCGCCCGTCGTCGCCGCCCGTCCCGTCGCCCGTCGTCGCCTCGCCGATGAGCTCACCCCGGCCGCCATGTTCACACACACACACATGTACACACTAAACACACACACACACACACACACACATCCTATAGAATTTTAGTTATAGAATTTTTTTCTGTTTTTTAGTTATAGAAATGTTAGAAATTATTCTGTTTTGTAGTTATAGAAATATTTTTAGAAATGTTAGTTATATAGAAATGTTATAAATTTTTCCTGTTTTTTAGTGATAGAAATATTAGAAATGTTATATATTTTTTTTCTGTTTTTTAGTTATAGAAATGTTAGCAATTTTTCCGTTTTTTAGTTATAGAAATATTAGAAATGTTAGTTATATAATCAGAAATGTTAGAAATTTTAGAATTAGTTTTAGTTAGATGAATTAGATTAATGTCAAATTGTTAGAATTTGCATATAGAATGTTAGATTAATGTTACTTTTTGCGGGCATATAGTATTTGTTCTCGACGATATGCCCGGCCCGCATCCTCGCCGTCGACCCGTTCGTGACGACGTCATGCTTCAGAGGACCCATGTCCGGGACTGGCTCACTTGGCTCGTGACCGGGAGGTGCTACCTGGAGGGGCGCGTCGCTTGGTGAGGAACCCGGCCTCAGGTCCCATCGTCGACCCTGATCTCCTTTGGTGGCGTTCACGTGGGCCACATTCGGCGCAGAGGCAGCCAGCCCCGCCGGAGGTGGTGCGTTGCCGTGTCAGGGAGGAAGACGAGCACGTCCATCGCTACATGGCTGCTATGGACGACGTCAGGTTCTCCACTACTTGGCAGGTTCTTTGGGCAGATGACCGGAGATATGATCCTGTGATGGTTCCTTCTCTTTGGGTGTCCACCGCCACGCCCGAGAACCGCGAGTGGCGCCCTAGATTCTTCTGTAGTACTCGATCTTTATTAGGTACCTAGTCAGTGATGTATTCGATATATAATATTCGAGACGATGTATTCAAGATTATATATATTATTCGAGACGATGATGTATATTTGAGATTATATATTAATCGAGACGATGCATATATATTATGTACTATATGATTCAGTTTTTCCGTATTGATTGCATCCATGCATTCTAATTTGAATACTAAATTGTTCTATATTTCTTCTGTATTAGTTAAGTAAAAGCTATGGCGGACAATACCAGCAGACACAGAGAAGAGGAATTGTTCGACATCATACGCAGCCCTGGCAGGCTAGATGATCTGAATGAAGCAGATTCCGGCTCCCAATATCTGAACAATACCGGAGAGGGTGATGAAAAGATATTCGATCTCGACGACCGAGCTGATGAAGTCATGAACTATGATTATGATTATGATGACACAAACAATGTTTATGATGACACAGAGAATGCTGATCTTCAAATAACAAAAACTACCGGCGAGGTATATTTATATAAGCAGGCATCTGGTGATCATAACATGTTTTTTATTTTAAGATATATGAGCGAATCGATCTTCCTTCTTTCAGCCCTCCGGATCGAGCAAATCTGCTTCTACAGACAGCAGGACAAAGCGAGGCCCGGGCAGATTGTTGAAGCACAGTGTAAAGTACAACATCGAATCCGTCAAACCTAGTGGCGAACCCCTGACGCCTAAGAACATTGCAAACAAGTGGACTCGTCAGTGCGGAGTTCTTGTGAAGGACAAACTCCCGATCTCCATTCAAGAATGGGAAGAGCCAAAGACTAAACGTCCAGGTGTTACTTGGGTCGACGACAGAGCCAAAAAAGACCTTCGGGATTCTCTGATGGAACATTTCACCCTACCAGATTATTTCACTAAAGCAGATGTGGACAAAGTGAAGGGCGCTGCTCTTAAGAAGATGGCAATTGCATTCAACACCCACAAGAAAACTCTGTGGGCCAACTACCTCGCTGCAGAAAGGAAGACTCCGGAATTCACGGGAACACTGGAGAAGCAAAGAGAACACTGGGACGATTTCGTGAAATTCAAGGATTCAGAAATATCTAAGGAACGGTCGATAAAAAACAAGGCCAATTCCGCAAAAAAGACGAAGTTCCATAGGCTGGGTCCAGGTGGCTACGCTGGGAATGCCTAAGTGGGATAAGTCTGAGCAAGAGATGGAGGGTGCAGGGGTCACTCCGATTACTAGGAGCTGGCCCCAGTGCGTAACTTGGTTCTATGCGCATGGGGGGCGTTGGACCCGAAGACAGGCCTGGTTTCGAAGAAGGCAAGTCCAAAAGGAGTCGAACAAAAGATACTTGACGCAATAGAAGAAGCTCGAGCGAGGGTGTTCACGCCCAACAGAGAGAACGACGAGCTTACGCGCGCCCTGGGAAATCCCGAACACCCGGGAAGAACACGAGGAACGGGCGTTATTCCCTGGTATGAGGGCTTTTCGTACTGGAACGACAACTACAGGTCCCGTGCAAGAAAGAAGATGGAGGAGGAGAAGAAGAGGAAGCTGGAGGAGGAGCAGAGGAAGCAGGACGCAGAACGCCTTCAAGGCCTAGAAGCAAGGCACGCGGACTTGGCACTCAAATTCCAGCAGCAGCAGCAGCAGATCGACTCACTTAGCCAGGAAAGGGGGTCTCAGCAGCGGCAGCAGCAAGCGGATGATCGTCCATCATTGGATAGCACCGTCCCATCCATGCCGAGAAGCAGCGTTGGTTCTGCCCTGGGCGACACACTACTGGATAGATACCACCCTGTGGATGATATCATAGAGAACACTAACTATGAGCTACACTCCAAAATGAAGAACATATCCATGAACGTGGCGGACGGCGTTGCTTTCACAATTACCCCTGAAGCAACCTTCCATTGCATCCCGATTCCAGAGGGCTATACTCGTGTCATGGTTGATGAAGTGGTGGAGCCATATTCGATGCTAGCACTTGACATTGCTGGAGGTGACGGCGAGCGCACACTGGGAGATGCCGTACATCGTATCATCCTATGGAGAAAGGATTGCATCATCTTTCCAAGTCCACCGACACCGCGTCGTCTGCCGACTCCTCCTCGAAGTCCGCCACTGAGTTAGCAGACTCCCGCTCCTCCAAGTCCACGAACGCGTTGTTGGGGAATGTAGTAATTTCAAAAAATTTCCTACGATCACGCAAGACCATGGTGATGGCATAGCAACGAGAGGGGAGAGTGTCCGTCCACGCACTCGTGAGACCGAAAGCGAAGCGTTATAACAACGGTTGATGTGATGTAGTCGTACGTCTTCACGATCCGACCGATCCAAGCACCGAACGTACGGCACCTCCGAGTTCTGCACACGTTCAGCTCGATGACGATCCCCGGACTCCGATCCAGCAAAGTGTCGAGGATGAGTTCCGTCAGCACGACGGCGTGGTGACGATGTTGATGCTCCACCGACGCAGGGCTTCGCCTAAGCTCATGACGATATGACTTCTCCGACGCAGGCTTCGCCTAAGCTCTCTGACGATATGACCGAAGTGGAATATGGTGGAAGGGGCACCGCACACGGCTAAGGAAAGATCCGTAGATCAACTTGTGTGTTATGGGGTGCCCCCTGCCCCCGTGATATAAAGGAGCAAGGAGGAGGTGGCCGCCAAGGGAGGAGGCGCACTAAGATGTGGAGTCCTACTAGGATTCCAAGTCCTAGTAGGAGTCCACCAAGAGGAGGAAGGGAGAAGGAAGTGGAGGAGAAGGAAAGGTGGCGGCCCCTTTCCCTAGTCCAATTCGGACCAGAGGGAGGGGGCGCAGCAGCCCCTAGGCCCTTTCTCCTCTTTCCACTAAAGCCCATCAAGGCCCATTGCTTCTCCCGTAACTACCCGGTACTCAAAATACCGAATCACTGAACCTTTCCGAACTCCGAATATAGTCGTCCAATATATCGATCTTTACGTCTCGACCATTTCGAGACTCCTCGTCATGTCCCCGATCTCATCCGGGACTCCGAACTCCTTCGGTACATCAAAACTCATAAACTCATAATATAACCGCCATCGAAACCTTGCGTGCGGACCCTACGGGTTCGAGAACTATGTAGACATGACCTAGAACCATTCTCGGTCAATAACCAATAGCGGAACCTGGATGCCCATATTGGTTCCTACATATTCTACGAAGATCTTTATCGGTCAAACCGCATAACGATATACGTTGTTCCCTTTGTCATCGGTATATTACTTATCTGAGATTCGATCGTCGGTATCCAATACCTAGTTCAATCTCAAGCATCGGTAAGTCTCTTTACTCGTTCCGTAATACATCATCTCACAACTAACTCATTAGTTGTAATGCTTGCAAGGCTTATGTGATGTGTATTACCGAGAAGGCTCAGAGATACCTCTCCGAGCAATCGGAGTGGCAAAACCTAATCTCGAAAATCGCCAACCCAACAAGTACCTTTGGAGACACCTGTAGTACTCCTTTATAATCACCCGATTACGTTGTGACGTTTGGTAGTGCCAAAGTGTTCCTCCGTAAACGGGAGTTGCATAATCTCATAGTTACAGGAACATGTATAAGTCATGAAGAAAGCAATAGCAACATACTAAAGCGATCAAGTGCTAGGCTAACGTAATGGGTCATGTCAAACACATCATTCTCCTAATGATGTGATCCCGTTAATCAAATGACAACTCATGTCTATGGCTAGGAAACTTAACCATCTTTTATTCAACGAGCTAGTCAAGTAGAGGCACACTAGTGACACTATGTTTGTCTATGTATTCACACATGTATTATGTTTCCGGTTAATACAATTCTAGCATGAATAATAAACATTTATCATGAAATAAGGAAATAAATAATAACTTTATTATTGCCTCTAGGGCATATTTCCTTCAGTCTCCCACTTGCACTAGAGTCAATAATCTAGTTCACATCATCATGTGATTTAAGACTAATATTCACATCTGTATGTGATTAACACCCATAGTTCACATCGTCATGTGACCAACACCCAAAGGGTTTACTAGAGTCAATAATCTAGTTCACATCGCTATGTGATTAACACCCAAAGAGTACTAAGGGATGATCATGTTTTGCTCGTGAGAGAAGCTTAGTCAACGGGTCCATCACATTCAGAGCCGTATGTATTTTGCAAATATTCTATGTCTACAATGCTCGCACGGGCTACTCTAGCTAATTGCTCCCACTTATAATATGTATCCAGATTGAGACTTAGAGTCATCTGGATCGATGTAAAAAGCTTGCATCGATGTAACTCTTTACGACGGGCTCTTTTATCACCTCCATAATCGAGAAATATTTCCTTAGTCCTCACTAAGGATGTTCTTGACCAATGTCCAGTGATCTACTCCTAGATCACTATTGTACTCCCTTGCAAAATTCAGAGCAAGGTATACAATAGGTCTGGTACATAGCATAGCATACTTTATAGAACCTATGACTGAGGCATAGGAATGACTTTCATTCTCTTTCTATTTTCTCATTGTGGTCGGGATTTGAGTCTTACTCAATTTCACACCTTTGCAACACAGGCAAGAACTTTTCTTTGACTGTTCCATTTTGAACTACTTCAAAATCTTGACAAGGTATGTTCTTATTGAAAAAACTCATCAAGCGGTTTTTGATCTATCTCAATAGATCTTGATGCTCAATTTGTACGCAGCTTCACCGAGGTCCTTCTTTGAGAAACTCCTTTCAAATACTCCTTTATGCTTTGCAGAATAATTCTACATTATTTCCGATCAACAATATGTCATTCACATATACTTATCGGAAATGATGTAGTGCTGCCACTCACTTTCTTGTAAATACAGGCTTTTCCAAATGTCTGCATAAAACCATATGCTTTGATCACACTATCAAAGTGTGTATTCGAACTCCGAGATGCTTGCACCAGTCCATAGATGGATCATTTGGAGCTTGCACATTTTGTTAGCTCCTTTAGGATTGACAAAACCTTCTCGTTGCATCATATACAACTCTTCTTTAATAAAACCATTAAAGAATGTAGTTTTGACATCCATTTGCCAGATTTCATAAAATGTGGCAGTTGCTAACATGATTCGACAGACTTTAAGCATCGCTACGCTTGAGAAAATCTCATTGTAGTCAACACCTTGAACTTGTCGAAAACCTTTCTGCGACAAGTCGAGCTTTGTAGATAGTAATACTACTATCAGCATTTGTCTTCCTCTTGAAGATCCATTTATATAATATGGCTTGCTGATCATCGGGCAACTCCATCAAAGTCCACACTTTGTTCTCATACATGGATCCCATCTCAGATTTCATGGTCTCAAACCATTTCGCGGAATCTGGGCTCATCATCGCTTCCTCATAGTTCGTAGGTTCATCATGGTCTAGTAACATGACTTCCGAATAGGATTACCGTACCACTCACAGTGCGGACTGTACTTTGGAAGACCCTACGAGGTTTGGTAGCAACTTGATCTGAAGTTTCATGATCATCATCATTAACTTCCTCACTAATTGGTGTAGGAATCACCGAACTGATTTACGTGATGAACTACTTTCCAATAAGGGAGAAGGTATAATTACCTCATCAAGTTCTACTTTCCTCCCACTCACTTCTTTCGAGAGAAACTTCTTCTCTAGAAAGGATCCACCTTAGCAACGAATAACTTGCCTTCGGATCTGTGATAGAAGGTGTACCCAATAGTTGCCTTTGGGTATTCTATGAAGATGCACTCCTCCGATTTGGGTTCGAGCTTATCAGGTGAAAACTTTTTCACATAAGCATCACAACTCCAAACTTTAAGAAACGACAGCTTAGGTTTACTGTTAAACCATAGTTCATACGGTGTCGCCTCAACGGATTTAGATGGTGCCCTATTAAACGTGAATGCAGCTGTCTCTAATGCATAAACCCAAAAACGATATTGGTAAATCGGTAAGAGACATCATTGATCGCACCATGTCAAAATAAAGTACGGTTACGATGTTCGGACACACCATAACGTTGTGGTGTTCCGGTGGCGTGAGCTGTGAAACTATTCCACTTTGTTTTAATTGAAGACCAAACTCAGAACTCAAATATTCATCTCCACGATCAGATCGCAGAAACTTTATTTTCTTGTTACGATGATTTTCTACTTCACTCTGAAATTCTTTGAACTTTTCAACTATTTCAGACTTATGTTTCATCAAGAAGATATACGCATATCTGCTCAAATCATCTGTGAAGGTCGAAAATAATGATACTTGCCACGAGCATCAACACTCATTGAATCGCATACATCGGTATGTACTATTTCCAATAAGTCAAGAGCTTGTTCCATTGTTCCGGAGAACGGAGTTTTAGTCATCTTGCCCAAAAGGCACGGTTCGCAAGCATCAAATGATTCAAAATCAAGTGATTCCAAAAGTCCATCGGCATGGATTTTTCTTCATGCGCTTTACACCAATATGACCTAAACGGCAAGTGCCACAAATAAGTTGCACTATCATTATTAACTTTGCATCTTTTGGTTTCAATATTATGAATATGTGTATCACTATGATCGAGATCCAATGAACCATTTTCATTGGGTGTGTAACCATATAAGGTTTTATTCATGTAAACAGAACAACAATTTATTCTCTTACTTAAATGAATAAATCAGATTGCAATGAACATGATCAAATCATATTTATGCTCAACACCAAATAACACTTATTTAGGTTCCACACTAATCCCGAAAGTATAGGGAGTGTGCGATGATGATCATATCAATCTTGGAACTACTTCCAACACTCATCGTTACTTCCTCTTCAACTAGTTTCGCTTATTCTCAGAACTCCTGTTTCGAGTTACTAATCTTAGCAACCGAACAAGTATCAAATACTCAGGGGCTACTATAAACACTAGTAAAGCACACATCAATAACCTGTATATCAAATATACCTTTGTTCACTTTGCCATCCTTCTTATCCGCCAAATACTTGGGGTAGTTCCGCTTTTAGTGACCAGTTCCATTGTAGCAAAAGCACTTAGTCTCAGGCTTAGGTCCAGACTTGGGCTTCTTCACTCGAGCAGCAACTTTGCTTGCCGTTCTTCTTGAAGTTCCCCTTCTTCCCTTTGCCCTTTTCCTTGAGACTAGTGGTCTTGTCAATCATCAACACTTGATGCTCTTTCTTGATTTCTACCTTCGTCGATTTCAACATCACAAAGAGCTCGGGAATCGCTTTTCGTCATCCCTTGCATACTATAGTTCATCACGAAGTTCTACTAACTCTGTGATGGTGACTAGAGAATTCTGTCAATCACTATCTTATCTGGAAGATTAACTCCCACTTGATTCAAGCGATTGAAGTACCTGCATAATCTGAGAACATGCTCACTAGTTGAGCGATTCTCTTCCATCTTTTAGCTATAGAACTTGTTGGAGACTTCATATCTCTCGACTCGGTATTTGCTTGAAATATTAACTTCAATTCCTGGAACATCTCATATGGTCCATGACGCTCAAAACGTCTTTGAAGTCCCGATTCTAAGCCGTTTAAGCATGGTGCACTAAACTATCAAGTAGTCATCATATTGAGCTAGCCAAACGCTCATAACGCCCGTGCATCTGCTCCTGCAATAGGTCTGTCACCTAGCGGTGCATTAAGGACATAATTCTTCAGGCAGCAATGAGGATAAACCTCGGATCACGGATCCAATCCGCATCATTGCTACTAACATTTTTCAATACAATTTTCTCTAGGAACACATATAAAAACATAGGGAAGCAACAACGCGAGCTATTGATCTACAAACATAATTTGCAAAATACTACCGGGACTAAGTTCATGATAAATTAAAGTTCAATTTAATCATATTACTTAAGAACTCCCACTTAGATAGACATCTCTCTAATCCTCTAAGTGATCACGTGATCCAAATCAACTAAACCATGTCCGATCATCACGTGAGATGGAGTAGTTTCAATGGTGAACATCACTATGTTGATCATATCTACTATATGAATCACGCTCGACCTTCGGTCTCGTGTTCCGAGGCCATATCTGTTATATGCTAGGCTCGTCAAGTTTAACCTGAGTATTCTGCGTGTGCAACTGTTTTGCACCCGTTGTATTTGAACGTAGAGCCTATCACACCCGATCATCACGTGGTGTCTCAAAGACGAAGAACTTTCGCATAGCGGTGCATACTCAGGAGAACACTTCTTGATAATTTTTAGTGAGAGATCATCTTATAATGCTACCGTCAATCAAAGCAAGATAAGATGCATAAAGGATAAACATCACATGCAATCAATATAAGTGATATGATATGGTCATCATCATCTTGTGCTTATGATCTCCATCGCCAAGCACCGTCATGATCACCATCGCCACCGGTAGCGACACCTTGATCTCCATCGTAGCATCGTTGTCGCCTCGCCAATCTTATGCTTCCACGACTATCACTACCGCTTAGTAATAAAGTAAAGCATTACATCGCGATTTGCATTGCATACAATAAAGCGACAACCATATGGCTCCTGCCAGTTGTCGATAACTCGGTTACAAAACATGATCATCTCATACAATAAAATATAGCATCACGTCTTGACCATATCACATCACAACATGCCCTGCAAAAACAAGTTAGACGTTCTCTACTTTGTTGTTGCAAGTTTTACGTGGCTGCTACGGGCTGAGCAAGAACCGTTCTTACCTACGCATCAAAACCACAACGATAGTTTGTCAAATAGACTCCGTTTAACCTTCTCAAGGACCGGGCGTAGCCACACTTTTCGGTTCAACTAAAGTTGGAGAGACAGTCTTCATAAGCCATCTATGTGCAAAGCACGTCGAGGGAACCGGTCTCGCGTGGCGTCTGGCGTAAGGTTGGTCCGGATCGTCTCGTCCAACAATACCGCTGAACCAAAGTATGACATGCTGGTAGGCAGTATGACTTGTATCGTCCACAACTCACTTGTGTTCTACTCGTGCATATGACATCTACGCATAAAACCTGGCTCGGATGCCACTGTTGGGGAACGTGGTAATTTCAAAAATTTTCCTACGATCACGCAAGACCATGGTGATGGCATAGCAACGAGAGGGGAGAGTGTCCGTCCACGTACCCTCGTAGACCGAAAGCGGAAGCGTTATAACAACGCGGTTGATGTAGTCGTACGTCTTCACGATCCGACCGATCCAAGCACCGAACGTACGGCGCCTCCGAGTTCTGCACACGTTCAGCTCGATGACGATCCCCGGACTCCGATCCAGCAAAGTGTCGGGGATGAGTTCCGTCAGCACGACGGCGTGGTGACGATGTTGATGCTCCACCGACGCGGGGCTTCGCCTAAGCTCCGCGACGATATGACTTCTCCGGCGCAGGGCTTCGCCTAAGCTCTCTGACGATATGACCGAAGTGGAATATGGTGGAAGGGGCACCGCACACGGCTAAGGAAAGATCCGTAGATCAACTTGTGTGTTATGGGGTGCCCCCTGCCCCGTATATAAAGGAGCAAGGAGGAGGTGGCGGCCAAGGGAGGAGGCGCACTAAGATGTGGAGTCCTACTAGGATTCCAAGTCCTAGTAGGAGTCCACCAAGAGGAGGAAGGGAGAAGGAAGTGGAGGAGAAGGAAAGGTGGCCGGCCCCCTTTTCCCTAGTCCAATTCGGACCAGAGGGGAGGGGGGGCGCAGCAGCCCCTAGGCCCTTTCTCCTCTTTCCACTAAAGCCCATCAAGGCCCATTGCTTCTCCCGTAACTACCCGGTACTCCGAAAAATACCCGAATCACTCGGAACCTTTCCGAACTCCGAATATAGTCGTCCAATATATCGATCTTTACGTCTCGACCATTTCGAGACTCCTCGTCATGTCCCCGATCTCATCCGGGACTCCGAACTCCTTCGGTACATCAAAACTCATAAACTCATAATATAACTGCCATCGGAAACCTTAAGCGTGCGGACCCTACGGGTTCGAGAACTATGTAGACATGACCTAGAACCATTCTCGGTCAATAACCAATAGCGGAACCTGGATGCCCATATTGGTTCCTACATATTCTCTGAAGATCTTTATCGGTCAAACCGCATAACGATATACGTTGTTCCCTTTGTCATCGGTATATTACTTTTCTGAGATTCGATAGTCTGTATCCAAGACCTAGTTCAATCTAGTTACTGGTAAGTCTATTTACTCGTTCCGTAATACATCATCTCACAACTACCTCATTAGTTGTAATGCTTGCAAGGCTTATGTGATGTGTATTACCGAGAAGGCTCAGAGATACCTCTCGAGCAATCGGAGTGGCAAAACCTAATCTCGAAATACGCCAACCCAACAAGTACCTTTGGAGACACCTGTAGTACTCCTTTATAATCACCCGATTACGTTGTGACGTTTGGTAGTGCCCAAAGTGTTCCTCCGTAAACGGAGTTGCATAATCTCATAGTTACGAGGAACATGTATAAGTCATGAAGAAAGCAATAGCAATATACTAAACGATCAAGTGCTAGGCTAACGGAATGGGTCATGTCAATCACATCATTCTCCTAATGATGTGATCCCGTTAATCAAATGACAACTCATGTCTATGGCTAGGAAACTTAACCATCTTTGATTCAACGAGCTAGTCAAGTAGAGGCACACTAGTGACACTATGTTTGTCTATGTATTCACACATGTATTATGTTTCCGGTTAATACAATTCTAGCATGAATAATAAACATTTATCATGAAATAAGGAAATAAATAATAACTTTATTATTGCCTCTAGGGCATATTTCCTTCACGCGTGAGCCGACTCCTCCTCGAAGTCCGCCACCAAGTCAGCAGACTCCCGCTCCTCCAAGTCCACGAACGCGTGAGCCGACTCCTCCTCGAAGTCCGCCACCTCCTCCAAGTTCCCGAACGCTTGAGCAGACTCCTCCTCCTTCATGTCCGGCACAACGTCAGGCCACTCCTCCTGCTTCAAGTCCGGCACAGCGTCAGCCACGTCAGCCATCTCCGTCGTCTCATCAATCGCAGAAGAGACACGTCGCAGCTATGGTGCGTAGCGGTACGAGTCGAGGTAGTACAGGAAGTACAGGCGGAGACAAGCGATATAAATATGGTCCAAGCCTCGCTCCTCTTCCTCAGAGGCCTTACGACATGACCGAGGAGCAAAATGCAGCCATAGTGCAGGCCCAAGTGGACGCCCATTTTGGACCGAAACCGGCACCGCCACCAAAGGAGAAAGTGCCTGAGAAAACGATTGACCACTTCATTCGTATGGCTAGAGCACCAGCTCCCAAGCCTGTTGACTCAAACTATGAGCGTCAAATCAGGAAGCTACATCGAGCACGACTACAGAAGGAAGCGAGCTCGAGCTCGAGCCAACAAGCAGCTGGCAAAATATGCGGGAAAATCATTCCCCAGTTGGGAGAACAGTAGTATAAGCGATCCCCCCGCTTGTTGTGCCAACAACACATGAGAGGAGTACGCGCGCCAAATATTATTGTGGGCAAACCGTTAGCGTTCCCCAACAGGGCAATGTGGTAATAACGGAGGAGCATATAATGCAGGCTGAAATGCTCAAGATCTCTGTTGGACAACTCCTCGAAATCGAGCCCATGTCTCCACTTAGAGAATCGGAAATAAAACGGAAATATGTCCGCGGCCAACCTTTGGTCCATTCAGACAAGGTCAAGGACCTCCCAACGAGAATGTATGAATTGCATCAATGGTACATGAACATTACCAAGATTTCCAATTGAGAGTCCCTCATGGTGAATGTCAAGCATGAGCATTACTACCATGAGAAAGCTCTGGCCGTTGAGTATTCAAAACTATTTCAGTTATACAATCAAGACGCACTCGACAAGTCTATCGTCAGTTGCTATTGTCTGTAAGTGATTTCTTTCTGTAATTTAAGTCTCAAGCTAGTTATGTAGTGACAATTTTGATCAATCATTACATGTAATTATCCTCACAATATTCTTTTCTGTGGTATTATATGCAGGATGAAGATGTATGAAATGAAAAAATCTGGACGCTATGGCATTGGGTTCATTGACCCAAATACCATTAATGAGTACATATTGAAGCTTCCAGTTTATCAAGCAAGTGTAGAGGACAACATGCTAGAGTTCTTGAAGCGCCTCAATACCAGTGAAGATATATTACTTCCTTACAACTTCCCGTGAGTCACACTGTCTTGTACTGCAAATTCTGTTTTTCTTTACCGGCTTAATTAAGACATGCAAACGTGTGCGCATGCAGTTGGCACTGGATCTTGTTAGACATTAAAGTTGAGGAAGGACAAGTTGAATTACTGGACTCACTAACTAAAGAAGATAAAGACTACACCATCGTGAAGGGGATAGTCAACAGGTAATTTCAATCATTATTAACTATATCTCGGCCTATTATTAGTTCGTCATTTCCTGATATGAATTATTTAATAACCCCTTTATAAATTTTCTTTGCCGGCGGGCAGGGCGTGGGCAAAGTTCATCAAGGTGACTCCAGGCAAATGGGAAAAAAAATTGTTTTGGCATCGACCAAAGGTAAGTAATTAAGTAGTACTAGCTAGCTACCATCTCTTTAATTCTTGTTTCAATATCATTAATTAATTATCATGCTTGATTAATCATTATCTGATTCAATTTCATTCTCGTAAAGGCCCTGAAGCAGGCGTCGGGGAATAATTTGTGTGCATTCTACGTTTGCGAGAACATTCGCATGATGGCGTCCGAAAGGAGCAGATCTGATAGACAGGACTGGGTACATTTGTCAGAACACTATTCACACCATTATCGATATCTAGTCACACAACTAATACACATGCATATTGATCTCCTTCTTAACAGTTCAGAGAGGTGCGGGATAAGCTCCTACCATCGGACCGCATACTAGCACTTCAAGAGGAAATAGCCGGATTTTTTCTCGACTAGGTCATAGATCCCAAAGGAGAATACTATTACCCGCTACCGCCCCCATGAACCACTTGTCATCGTGCTCTGGAGGCACCAAGGGAACATATGTAGGAGAAATTGTATATGTATATACATGTGTATGTGTGAATAATTAATGGTGTTGGTTGTGAGACATACGATGATACATATAGCGGTTCTACATACGAGAAAATCTATTTATATATATGCATAACGTGTACAATTTGTAGTATCATGAAATACCAGCAAACAAAAAAATGGAATACAAAATAAAGCCAACCCCCCCCCCCCCCCCCCCGCAACATTTAGTACCGATTGGTGTTACCAACCGGTACTAATGTCCTACGCGCACACGGGCCTGACTCGTGCCACGTGATGTCACTTTAGCGCTGATTCGTGACGAACCGGTACTAAAGGGGTGCTTTAGTCCCCACTCTTTAATGCCGGTTGGCAAACCAGCACTAAAAGCTGTTACGAACCGGCACTAAAGGCCGGTTCTGCACTAGTGCAGGTTGAGGCGGAGGTGCGTGCGCCTGCACCGGCCCTGCCCATTTTTGCGGTGGCCTTTCAACGAAGTGTGGTGGCGGTGCAGCCCGCGGCTGCTGCCCATGCACCTGCGCCTGTTTGCGGGGAGCCGCCACGGCAGCTCCGAGCGGTGGCGGCCTCGGCCCCTGCGTGTTGACGTGGCCCGCAACGGCAAGCGCGGGCGCCGGAACGACCGGCCCAGACGCCGTCGGCCTTGGCCCCAGAGGAACACCTCCACGACCCGCAGCAGCCTGCATAGATCCCGCGGCCGCAGGAGGCTTCAAAACCAGCTGAACGCCACCACCATGGCCAGCCGACACAGACCCGGTGGCCACCGGCGGTTTCGGACCCGGCGGAGCAGCCCCACCCCATCGAGCCATGACTGCTAGGGGAGGAATTCGCGTCGCTCACCCGGGACCGCACGCAGCAAAGCCAGGTGCCGCACAGCGATGACGAACCGTAGGGAGCGGCGATAACGAGCAGTGCGATCGAGGATCGATCGAACGCATGCACGGGTCGGTGTTCGTGACAGATGTGGCGTCCGGTTTAGCCTGAGCCTCATACCCAGCCAACCCCGGCCCAGTCTGTACCGGCAATTTATGGGCCTCACACCCATCAGCAAACCAGCCCCCAGCCATAGCATCCACATCAGGACCACCAGAGCCCAACAGGAAATTCAAACGCTGGATCCGCGCTGCACGGATCTCAGCCGATCTGTCGTCGCCGCCGCCAGCTTCTTCTTCTTCTTTCTCTGAACCAACTTCCACGCTCCCGCCTCGAAATAATCAGACAAGGTAGGTTTGGGGAGACTCACCTTGGGTAGAGGACCTCGCCAAGGCCTGATCGCTGAAGCCGTCGTACGACGACGGACGACCCGACGGACTATCTCGACGGTGTCTTCCTCCTTCAGTCCCTGCCTAGCCGGATCGTCGCGGGGGATCGCCATGTCGACGAGCAGCGACACCGTAACCAACCCGGAATGCCTCGCAAATCGCGTCCGACGGCGTCGGCGAACTCGCCGGCGACTCCTCGCCGTCTGAGTCACCGTCCTTGTCATCCGCATCTCGAGCGGCGTCGTAGAGCGCCCAGAATCTCCCTCCTACCCGCTATTCCCCGGCGGGAGAGACCGCCCATGTCGTCGCCAGCGAAGTCGCCCCGTACCTCATTTGTTTTGTATACCTCACGGTGTAAAATGCTTAATGCTCTGTTTGCTTATTTAAGATCATGGTGATCAATTTTAATAGAAAATGTGTATTTTAATTTTCTCCCCTTATTGTTGCAGGTTAGAGTGCAGCTTTCAAATAATTTTCTTCCCTCGGGATATTTGAAGACTGCTTGTTACCCATCAAGTTTAGGAAAACCAAGGGTATCATATGAATTGGATTATGTAGAAGACACAGAGATAAAAGGTACGTGGTTGCATTCATATAGACACTGATTTATCCTGGGCTTAATTAGGTCATGTATGGTTCATGAATCTGCTATTTCTTTACAATTTTTTTAGAAGTTTCTAGCACATAGGTCCAGCATGTTTAGGAGGTTTGCATTGCTCTGAATGTATGAATTAAGGATGCCCCGATGTTTAGAGTTTAGATATGATAATTTAATTTCAAAAAGTTTCATACATTTGTGTAGTAGTAGCATAGTTTTGACGCCTCTATAACAATTCTAGAATTGAAGGGGTATTTTATTTACTATCTCCTCTAACTAAATTATTTTGTGGTTTGCCTGAAAAAAATTATGGAGTTTTTTTTTCAGAATTATGTTATCTATCATGCGCCAAATTAACCACTTCTTTCTGAACTGTAGAGACCACTATGGTTAATTTTATTATCATAGCAAAAGAAATCCAGTTTAATCATGATATCATGACAATGTGAACTAGGTATGCAAGGTTATTTCTCTGACTAATATGCTGTCATACAGGAAGCTACACTGGTTGTTTCTTTGGCAATTACAAATCAGCATCCATCATCTACAGACACCAGAGGAATATGTTGTTGGAGAAGGTGCGGCGTTGTGGTGAGCAGCAGGTTGTGTCGTCGTGGTGGTCACCCTCGGCTACGATGGTGTGCCGTCCTTGGTACTGAGAATCGGCCTGGGATGTCGTGGAGGGGAGAGGAGGGGGCGGGCGACGTCATGGAGAGGAGGGGGCGTGGCGCTGAGAGCAAGGTGCGAGCTAAGTGACGTGGCGTCGTGGGGAGGCGACAATGAGAAGCCGTGGTGGGCAGAGCATGCCAGGGAATTGAGATGTGAGTGTGACCGTTGCATCGTGCGATGAGTGAGAGGGTGAATTGCTTTTTTAAGGTAAGAAGTGAAGAATCGGTTGTTTGCTTTCAAGGGAAAATCGGTTGTTTGCCATGAGAGAAACGTCACGTACTTCTGTATATAGAGAAAAATCTCACAAAGCCTAACAAGTCATTTCTAGCAGCTGCTAGTGAGGGAGTCCTGGACTAAGGGGTCCTCGGGCGTCCGGCCTGTTAGCCATGGGCCGGACTGATAGGCCGTGAAGATACAAAGACCGACGACCGTACCCGTGTCCGGATGGGATTCTCCTTGGCGTGGAAGGCAAGCTTGGCGACCGGATATGTAGATTCCTTTCTCTATAACCGACCTTGTGTAACCCTAGATCTCCCCAGTGTCTATATAAACCGGAGGACTTAGTCCGGAAGGAGAGACTCATTACCATAGTCATACAGGCTAGACTTCTAGGATTTAGCCATTACGATCTCGTTGTAGATCAACTCTTGTAATACTCATATTCATTAAGATCAATCAAGCAGGAAGTAGGGTATTACCTCCATAGAGAGGGCCCGAACTTGGGTAAACATCGTGTCCCCTGTCTCCTGTTACCATCGACCTTAGACGCATAGTTCGGGACCCCCTACCCGAGATCCGCCGATTTTGACACCGACAGGTAGCAAGTCATTCAGGTAAACAACTATCTACCACATTGTTTAATCTGGGGTTTACCCGGTGCCAAGTGTACTATATTGCTAGATTTAATTTAACTGATGTGTTGCTCGGTATGTATCTCAGCATAAATGGTTCATCAGGATTTAATATAGTGATCTTACTTCTGTTGCTTCTTGGTGAATATAAATTATATTGCCTTTTCATGGAAGCAGGAGCCCCGTAGTTGTGTAGAGGGTCGCGGAAGAGGCAACCGGCGAGTGCGGGATGGACGGGAAGGTGATGCCTGCAATGGCGACCATGCCGGCTGGCAGGGAAGGGTCTACGGTGGCCGTCATGGTGTTTTCGAGGGAGAGCAAGGCATCCACCACCGCATAGCCGAAGAAGACGAAGCCTGCGTCGAGGTTGGCCACTGTGGCCGGCGTGAAAGATGACGGACCTTAAGGACGGTGACGGGTCCACCACTGTCGCACCGTCTCTGAACTTGGTGGAGACGTGGAAGGAGAGCGGTGGCGCCGTGAAGACCTCGGCGTCTGCTGCCGCGACCACGACCATGACCATTGCGCTAGTAAGAAAGTTGCTAACTGTACACATATCCCTAGGTTCAGAAACATTAGATCTAGGAAAATTGTGAACCTGCGTTGTACTTTGTCTGCAACCATGTACGTAGAGCGGTTACTGCTACACTTACCAAGCCAGCGATATTGAGAAGCACATTGAAAGATTTTCCCAAAAATCACAAGCCGTGATGAACACATATGAACTATCATAAGCTGTGATAAACACATATGAACTGAAGACTGGTGCATACTTGATCTTCATGAGATCTTTTTAGAGATCTCACGCGGGACTACACTAGAGATACTCAGCAGCTCAACTCAGTCCAAATGCCCCTAAAAGGTCAGTCTAAATTCAGCAAATCTAGCAGCACCAGAGCTGAACGAGCACGGGGACACGGGGCTCTGACCTCTGTGCGGCGTGCGGCTGTGCCGATGGAGAGCTTGACCAAGCCGCCGGCACCGGACGCGGATAGGATGGAGCCCCCATGGTCAAGCCGTGCAGTGCCATGCCCACCACCGCCAGTGGATATGCAACAGCAGCACAAATGGGTCACGGGATGAGCGCCATGTACATGTGTAGCTTATGTTTGCATTTAGTCATTGAGAGAGATATAGCTCCGTACATGACCATATTAGTAAAGAGGGAGACTATTGGGGCAGGCGTTTTGGCTCCCGGGTGCATTTGCACCCGGATGAACAGTACCCCGAAAAAACAAATTAAATGTTTTCAAAAAAATCTGAAAAAAATTGTAGATGATCATGTTGGTGTCGCAAACATGCTTGACGAAATTCACGCGGAACGGAGCAGCGGTGTTTTGTCGGTGAAAAAAACAAATTTTGGGTGACATTTTGAGGTGACATTTGGTCTTTGATTTGTTCTTTTTGCGCAAGCCAAAATGATTAGCATTTTTGTCTCAAGTTTTGCGGGTCGCATTTATATGTGACAAAGATGACAAAAAAAATTTGTTTCAATTTTTTTGACATTTGAAAAAATCAAAAATGGCCCCGGGTGCAAATGCACCCGGGAGCCGAATTGAGTTTCCGGAGACTATTGATTTAAAAACAACAAATAATTATCTTTTGATCGAACCATTAGTAAAAAAATAAGCAAATGAATTATCTTTGGATTTAGATATATAGCTCTGTACATGACCACATTAGTGAAGAGGGAGACTGTTAATTTAAAAATAACAAATAATTATCTTTGGATCGAATTCATTAGTAAAAGATAAGCTAATGAATTATCTTTGGATTTAGATATATAGCTCTTCGTAGTTTTCTTCTCTTTTGAGATATTGTTGTTTTTGTGAACAATTTGTATTAACATGGGACAATGGACTTCTCTGTTAGGGTGAATTTTATTTGAACACCTGAAGTTGATTTCCTGGATCCGCCACTGTGGTAGTAGTCCTTTTTGAAGGTCCAGTCCCAGAGAATGTTACTCGAGGCTTCCGTATAGTCGAGTGATTTTGCTTTTGCATGCTAATAGTACAATAGATGCATATAATTAATACTCCCTCCATTTCTTAATATACGGTGTATTATTTTTCCAAAAAGTCAAACTTCTCTAAGTTTGACCAAGTTTATAGACAAAAATATCAATATCTAGAATACCAAATCATTATCACTAGATTCATCATGGACTATATTTTTACATTTTATATATTTAGTATTATAAATCTTCATATATTTTGCTGTAAAGTTGGTCAAACATAGACAACAATTGACTTTTTGAAAAACTAATACACCTTATATTTAGGAACGGAGGGAGTACTTCTTAGTGCATATTGTTTTGTCTCAATTGCCACAAATTCAATGTGCAGGTTTGCATTATTATTGTCCGATCTAAATTACATCTAAGACTTGAACAGGGAGTGATGCCTCCTTTAATGAGTAAATTATATGGTGTAGTTGCATCTTATATTCTGTTTGGGCATGCAGGTGTGTGCTTCCTCGCTTTTCCGTTCCTTATAATTTGTCCTCATTTTGTTGTTTCTCTTCAGGTTTGGATAGTTTTCTTCAACCTGCAAGGCCCGTCCAGTTGTGAGCTATGATGAATTTGTTAAGCGTTGGAGGAGACAACATTGCACATCAGAGCTATGTTGAATGTAGCGAGGCAACCATGAATTGGGTATTTGAGGGAGGGGAGCGGAGAGGAACATTACCATTTTTCATGCTTTCGATGATAATTTCAATTCATAGTTTCTATGCAACACATGAGCGGTACTGGTGTGCTCAGGATGAAAGTGGCGCCAGCAGAATCAGTAGGCACTGGATGGGGAGGCAGTTGTCACCCTTGTCCCTCGGTGCTAGCCTGCCGTGGCGGCTTCACTCACTTGCTCACTAAGAATACGAGTTTGTGGGGTCATGAGTTGGTGCAGATTTGTTTTTATCACTTCTTATTGTATTTTGTATGTATCCTTAACATCCTGAGTCATTTTGTAGCTTTGATTTCCCATGCACGCCAGCCTAAATATCCCATGGTCCACATATTTGCATGGTTAGTGGACATTGTCCCTTCATTTTGTTTTCAGTGATGAATGAAAAGTAGGAAATGGAAATTCTTCTGTATTATTCAATTTGACCTAATATTAAGTTTTTTATATTGCCGATAGAAATACATTTTATCCGCTTGATTTAGGAAGTGCACATAGGTAAGTTAGCATATTCCGTAGCTCCTTTAAAGGTGAAAGCACATGCATGTTGCCTTAGAGATTGTTATCTCTGAAGCATATACACATTGCACTAACAACTAGGCGGAGGTTCAGACTTCAGAGCCGTTAGTGACCGGGCTGTCTGACCGCGTGTATAGGGGCGGTTTGGGGTGCCTGGACGTCGATACTCTCGGGTGGGTGTAGTGGAGGTGGTTGGATCGACGAGCGAAGAAAGAAGACAAAATATTAAAGGAAGACCAGCGACAAGCAAGTTCAACTAAAACACAATTTCTTGTTAGTTAATCGCAAAGGCACTCCCTTGGAATTTCCATGCATCTGACCATACTAATAGATTTCATTTGTATTATCACTATATATTCAAGATAATATTAATTTAGCAAAATGCAGAGATTTTTCTACCTTTTTCGTTATGCTTTGGTGGAATGGTAAAGAATTAGTTCATCTAGTTTGTATGGTGAGTATTATCCGTTACACATTTTAAGACCTTCAACATGAAGGATTCATGTTAATTGCATATATTGCTTGTGCATGATGGGTACGAGTTGAGGAAGATATTTTTATTATACTTGCTCAAATATCATGTCAACAATATAAAGACAATATTTCTGATATTGTGCGAGAATTTTTTAAGCGCATTAGATAGATCTTAATTTGTATCCAATTTTTAGTTAGATCATCATTTTATATGTATGCATAACCAAATTGCCTTTTTGTTATCGATTTACATTGCAAGTGAAGTGGATTTAAATTATTACCCGATTGTGCCCTTGTTATCTTTCTCTACATATGAAATTTAACATGCATTATGTTTACATAACTACAGCAAAATATTTCAAAAGCCCGTGGCAACACACGGGCATCCTACGAGGGCGCCGGCTCATTGAGGCACACGGCGATGCGGCGGGGGAGGGGAAAGTGCGAGAGGAAGTGAGTGAATGGAGGGGAAGTGGTGAGTGAGTGGGGTTAGGGTTGGGATGCGGCGGGGAGAGGAGAAAAGGTGAGGGGTGGCCACTGAGCCCAGAGGCCAGCGTGCCAGGTGGGCCGTCGAGCCGGCCCGTGAGGCAACTTTACCGTGCCTGGGACGGGGAGGCCAGCACGCGTGCCTGGCCAGGAAGTGTCGTCCCTGGCCCGTGTAATCCTGGCCGGGCCGTGCCGTGTCGGGCCGGCCCATTTCTCCAGGTATACTGTAATCCCTAAAAAAATATACTGTGGATAAGGTAATTTCTTTTATAGTTATTTTTTTAGGGGGCTAAGTTTGGGTGCTGGTTGGGCCGTGGTGGATAGCTAATTTGGGCCGTGGTGCTCAATGATAAAAATGTTAGACTAGTATGATAAAAAACATAGATATTAAAAGTATACATACCTCACAAAAACAATAAAAGTGTGTATATATATATATATTAAATATCGTTCATAAAAATAAATATTTTTTATACTTACCTTTCATATACTAAGGGTATCACAATAAAATTGAGAGAGAAAAATATACTTGGTTGAAGAAGGTTTGTTTGCATTTTTTCTTTTGTTGGACAATCTTCCATGGCCTATATAAATAATTTAAATAATTTTCATATGCATATTTACTTATATATGAACATTACAGTTTGTTGTTTCTCCCGAATTTTGTGTTAGTACAATTATTTAATCAACATATTTTTCTAATAATGTCAAATATGTTTTTTATAGAGAAAATAGTTGTGCTAGTTTCACTTTTATTTTTTAGATATTATATATGATTATATTATGCAGTAGAAAATATCATTTATATTTCATCATATATATTTCATCGTAGATACAAAGTGATGGGTTCCGACATATGCATTGATGCAACGATGACAGACCGCACTGAAACACCACGAGAAGAGGTGCATATAGCTAACCTTCCTCTGTATGTATATTATACGTGAAAATATGAAAGGTATATTTTTTGTATATTATTGTTTTTTCAGAATATAGGAGACATGGATATGGACTTTGAAGATGCACAAAAAGAATCCATTGAGGGTTCCGATGCGAAGTTGCTGAAAGGGACCGTAATTTCACCGAGTTTTTTACAACATAATGATGTCGAAGCGGTGATATCTCATAACAAACCAAAAAAGGATGCCAATTTAAATGTTATCGCACAAGGGGTTTTTTCAACGTTATTATTTTCTTTGTGAAATTGCCTTATGTATTCAACAAATTTGGCTCATTTTGTTGTCTAAGTTGGCTCACTTTTTTATGATGTCGACAGACTATATTTGTACCCCTAGAGATATTTCAGTCATCGAATCAATCATGTCTGCCCCCAAGAAAACCTTGTTCATGGACATTGGAGATGCCTTGTTATCAATCGACAATTTATAATGCCTTTTGAAAGATGATATGTTCTTACACGATGGTGTAAGACCAATTTAACATGTATCTTGTAAAAAAAAATCAAGAGCCCGTGGCAACGCACGGACACTCTACTAGTTTATTTTGTGGAACTTGTACAACAAAGGTATTGTTGCAGAATTTTTGCAACGTGGGCTAAGCCAAACTAACAAACTTTAGGAAATAAACAAACTTGAGAATCAAGAAATATCTCTAAGAGATTGAAACTTGCTAAGAGATAACTAGTGATACTTATCCCTTTAAGCTGCTGCCGTGGCCCTTCCTCCTCCGTTGGTCGCTCGTCGTCACGAGCTCCCGTTGAACGGTGGGTAGGGAGGAGCGGTGCCGCTCGTCCTCGTCGTCGCACCACCGCCGATGAGCGTCGGACCTCTGACCTGGTCGCCTCGCCACCATCCTCCTCCCTAGCGAGGTGGGCACACCGCGCGCAGCCGACGGGCATGGTGGAGGTGGGCGGCCACCGCACCCGACACTGGCTGCAACTTCGCCGCCATCCTCCTCCAGCGAGGTGGCCGGTTGCCGATGGAAGCATCGAAACAGGAAGGCGGCGGACGCGGGAGTAGCGATCCGTCGAGTGATTAGAAGTGTTACCCTTCTTATCACGGATGCAACTCACGGCTTGGGGATTGAGAGATCAGAAAACGGAAATGCTTCTAATCACCCGACGGATCGCAGCTTCCAGGTCCGCTGCCTTCTCTGCATGCCACATGCCCCATGGGCAACCACCACGTAGTTTTGCAACTGGCCAGTTGTTGCAATCTTATCACTGCAACAACTGGTGTGTTGCAGTCTGACAAAGATGAAGGCAAGGCGGTTACATCCAGATCCCTGCAATGCCAAACGAGAAACACGTGTCACCCGATGCTTCGACACCGGCGTCGGCAACCGCCCACCTCGCCGGAGGAGGATGGCAACGAAGTTGCAGCTAGGGTCAGGTGCGGTGGCCGCCGTTGTCGCCTGCCTCCACCATGACCGCCAGCAGCGCGCAATGCACCCACCTCGCAAGGGAGGAGTATGGCGGCGAGTCAATCTGGTCAGAGGTCTGACGCTTAGTGGCAGCGCTGCGATGGCGAGGACCTGCGATGCCGCTCCTCCCTTCCTACCGTTCGACGGGCGCTCGCCATGAACAACCGATGGTAATGTTTTTTCTTGCAACATCCTCCTATTGCAAAAAAGATTTTTGCAACATTATCGATGTTGCAAAACTTTCATCCATAACACCTTTAAAAATTCTATAACATTAACTCCGTTGCAAAAAAAATTGCAACAATACTGCAAAAGTTCTGCAACATGAACTCTTTTTCAAACTTCTGATTGCAACATCATCCTTATTGCAAAGCTGTTCGTTGAATCTGATCGCTCATCTCGTGATAAATCCAATGACTGACGAGGTGACAGACCTTTTAAAAAGATTTGCCGACCGACACATAGAATTGACCGACACGAGCACATGGCTGGCTCGCTGGCACCGTCGGCAGTCTCGGAGTCATGTCCCCCCAGTCCACCGGGTATTGGTTGAGGACGCAGGTGTGGGTGCCTCCTACGGTGGAGGCGCCTACCCAGACTCGGGGACTAATGTCGGGCTAGGAGTAGTTGGAGTGCCATCGCTCTTCCTTTTGTGGTTCGGTGCAGTGTGATTTGAGCGGCCGACGGTGTCTCGCGACAGGGATGCCGGGGCGGCGGCCCCGGATGGCGGTCCGCATGGTTGCTCTATGACGTGCATCATTGTGGTGGTGGTGGCTCTCCTCCCGGGTTGTGTGGGCAACGAGAGGTGATGCGGCGGGTAGCTTGGGCGTGTCCTCTCTCTCTCTCGGAGGGGCGGTGTCCTGATCCAGATATGGGGGTCTAACATCACCGCACTTCTCCTGGCGGCCTCGTGGTGGCACGGGTGAGGTGCCGAGTGAAAACTCCGTGCTTTGGCGTCGACGACGATGACACCCATGGGTGTCACGCTCTTCTTGAAGTCGTCATTGTGGTTCTTCTCTCCGTGTTAGGGTTCCAGGTGAAGATCATTGTCCCGTGTGGACTTGATAGTGGAGACGCTCTGCGCCGTTTTCCCTCTTGGGGGCGTTGTCGCGGAGCTTAGGCGTGCCAGGTCATTGCATGGAGGTGTATAGTTCGTCCGGTGCTTGTTGCCGGTAGCGTAGTCATGTGCGTCTATGTGTGCCAGATATCGCAGGGTCGGCTTTGTAGAAGGGCTACCTCACCATCTTGTATCGTTTGGCCGTGTACTTCTTCGGTTGTTGCTTTATCTATAAAGAGGGGAGAAAGCCTATTCCGAGAGGATGTCAGCTATATAAGAGAAGCTCATTCGGGTGAACAAGAAACTAAAAACATGAACGAGGCACAACTAAATAAAACACTAAACAAAAGGAGCTTGCTTGTTCCTAGCAATGAGTATAAGTCTTCCCTAAGCGCCATGACACCACTCACCAAGCACGCCATCGCTCCCACAGGACACTCCAGTTGCTAGGCCCGGCGATGTATGATGATATCATCGGTTTGAAGGAGAGGGGTCCAAAAACGACGCTTCCAAGAAAGAGAACGAGGTATGCGTATGTTTTCGTCATCCGCCTGACCAAGGTCAAGCACAACATTTGCCGGCACCTCACCGGTCAAATGCAGAGCCCATCAAGGACTTTGCTACACCTATGTAATTTAGCTACGTAAACTTACGTACCATCTGACTTGGCTTATCTTAGTTGGGCAAAAATTAGGCCCAGGCCCACACCCTGAAAATCAGGGGGGGCCTGATTAGTTTAGAAAGGAAATACATAGTATTACGTAGATTGATTACGTAGGTATAGCATCATTGGCCCATCAATGGCAACCGAAAATCACACCAATGCAACTTGGCTAAAGGGTACTACCAGCAGCTTGCCGACATGACACAGATCCCGGCAAGCCCCTGTTTTTGGGATGGCCTCGCACGGCAAGAAGACTGTCATCTAAAGAAGGCCAAGGACACATTGAGGTAAATCACCGGCGACAAGAAGGGCCTCGGGCAACCTAGGTAGCGTACATCGACGGACATCATAGAAAGAGACTCCAAGGACAGGTGGTGTCACGACCCGGATTTGGTAGAATCCAAGTCTCTGTGCTCACTGTGCTATCCTTGGATCATAGCTAGCACGCACAGTAACACAAACGAATATCAGTAAGACATACATCATTCTACTAAAACGGTAGATCCAAATAAATATAAATCATACCTTAGGCACAGCTCAAGCTGGCACATAATACATCGGAATTATACGTAGTCGCTAAGTTAAGGCTCCATCAACGCCACTGGGCTTGTTGAGTGTAGACCACAACCCTATCGTCTCTTAATCATTCGACATCTACACATGACAGGTGCAGATGAGTACGTGCAAGTTGCAAAGGAAAGTATAACAGATTATATATGCAGGGTAAGTATTGGTGGAGATTTCCTTTGCATAAAGCCAATTTTCTCCTATACTAATTTTTTGTAAACTTCCTTTGAAATAAAAAACTAGTTTTTAGTATAAAAGGTAGGAGTGAGACACTTGGATATACGCACCAGTGCTCATTCTTCAAATTTTGGTAAAACATACATAAGGTTGAAGTGAAACACATTCACTGTGCTCATTCCTCAACTTTAACCCTTAAAAAAGACTTTTAGAAAAGAAAGGGAAGATTCTTCTTCAGTCCAAGTCTTCAGTTGCTCAAAATTGCCCGTAACCGAGGGCACGGCTAATCGATTAGGTTAAACCCTCTGCAGAGGTCGTACATGTTCCCCACATGACACAACCAACCCCGTTTATCGTTACACACTTGATTGCATGACTAGGAGGAGATTGTGACGAAGCCTTTCCGTAACAGATCCCTATACCACCAAGCCGCCCGCAACTTTGGCACGAAGGCCTCTCTCCGATGGCGGTCCTGGGGTAGGGTTTCCCGTTAGTACCAAGCTAAGTCAGAGCCCATAGTAGCATGTGGCTGTACTGGAAGCTACATCCAACAGTACTTGGAAGATATCAGACCCCTGGACGGCGGTCCCCACCAAAAACCTGCTTGCAAGACCCCAGTCGGGCGCATTCACTGCAAGACCTCGATTGGGCGCAATCACTTGAAGACGCTCTCATCAATACCATTCCGTCCAGGGAGTAGAAGTAAAAATAGTATATAGTTTTGTTTAAAAATATTCTTCTCAAAACTCTGCTCCAAAGGGAGCAAGTTTAAGGTTTAAAACAAGTTTGGTTTTCATCCCACCCTTTTGTGCAAGCATGGCCAAGCGTGGCTGTAAGTGTTGAACCAATGGCTCTAGCTAGTAAAAAAATACTTTGTAAATCTTTTGTAAAACATGCATAGTATTAAAATTAAATGAGATATGCATACTATGAAAATATAGGTCAAGGCATGATCAAATTGCAACTTGCCTGTGTCTTGAAGTTGATTCCCTACTTGTTATCGTCTCTCCTTTACTTTACGTTATATCTAAAAATGAAAGAAAATACTTCAACACACAACAATTCAAATAAAGATCCAAATAAAAGATTCAAATTAACAATACAAATACATTCTTAGGATAATTATCATGAGGTGGCTATTGTTTGAGATAGGACCTAGTTTGGTCTTGAAGGAGACTTGACATAGTCATGTCCTAGGGTTGGATCAAATTGGTTCAAGTGAAGATCACGATGTCAATATATAGAATGATTGAGAGACAAGTTTTGTTAACTAAATTTCCATAAATTAGACTTGTGGTAGACTATGGGAATTGAAGGTTATATAAGTTTAGGGAACTGAAAATAATAATTTAATAACTCCAAATTTTTGTGATAGTAACATATGAACAGAGAAGTTTTCTAGGGATCAATCTAAGAGATTTATCTAAGCATAAAATTTAATTGGTCGAAGATGTTAAATTATGAGTAAAGAAAGTGATTCTATAGTGTAGATGCTAATACATGAACTAAGCATGGGTGAAAAATTAAGTCATGGGTCCTAACAGATAGGTATGGTTCTAATGATCAATTTTTATATAATAAGCTTTTTGATATGAATTATAGATTAAAAGATATGGCAAAAATATTCAATTTACCATTTAAATCAAAACTAAATTTTAGATTGCTCAAAAGTGAAATTTTATAATTTCATAAAAAACTACAGGTTCCAAAGAATCCGGGGATATCTTATTTGTCGAAATTGGACATACGGTTTAGGAGATACGAATTTCCGAAGTTTAGATATTTTTCTGAAAAATGACTTACGGAATTTAGAGGAGGCTTGCCGGAGTTGGTCGCCGGAGTTGGGGAAGAAGGTCTCCGGAGTTATGGAAAAAGGTCCCCGAAGTCAAGTAGCAGAAGAACGGCGAAGAGGTCGACGAGGGGAGTCCGTTGGGCAATGTTCTGGGCTCGGCCTCGTCCGGTGACGGCGTGGAGCCGCCGCCGGAGCTGCAGAATTCCGGCGAGCAATTGCTCACAGAGGAGGGCGAGGTAGAGAGGGTTTTGCTCGGTAGAGGGTGAGGGCTGTGAGGTGCTCCTATGGGTACTATTTATAGGAGAGGGGGTGGTCATAATTCGAGCAGATGGTGGTGCTTAATGGTGGCTGTTCCTCTGCCTTGTAATGGCCACTACGGGAGTCTCCATGGCGCACTGAGGAAGGACAAGGGCGAGGAAGGGAGCCGGTGACGATTCAGGAGGTCAGATGGTGCGGGGAGTGAAGGGAGAGGAAACGTTGGGATGCAGCCTAAGCCATGGCTGTCTCTATGGGGAGGTCCTATGTGTCGCATTTTGCGGCAAATTGCCGTCCTATCGCACAGGGGGCGCCACCGAGTGGGCCGGCCCATTCGCAGCACTGCAGCAGGCGAACAAATGCGGTAGCTAAAAATAGAGCACCCCCGTGGGGGATCGAACTCACGACCTCTGGCTACTGAATGCATCTCGCTAGCCACTCGAGTTGAGAGCGCGTTGGTGATTGATAGCGGAATTCTAAAAGCACAACGTAGAGGGAAGCTCAAAGATGTACTGTAGCGGCCGGGCTGTGTACTGTAATGACACGAACAAGCCAAGGTAGAGTTTCTTTTTGAAGCTCCAAATCTTTCTTTTTAAAACATGAACATTTTTCTAAAAACACAAATAAAATTACGAATTTCAAACATTTTTTGAAAAGGATAAACAAAAGTTAGAAACTACAAAAGTATTTTGAATTTATGAACAATTGTTTTTGAAAAAGCAAACATTTTTTAAATTCCGAACAACTTTGAAAGCCTGAACATTATTTGTAGCTCCCCGAACAATTTTTTAATTTGTGAACAAATTTTGAAAAAAAGAACATTTTTTGAAATTGTGAACAAAATTTTGAAACCACAAACATTTTTTGAAATTCTAAAACATTTTTGGAATTTGTGAACAAATTTCAAAATGAGAACATTTTTTGAAATTCTGAACGATATTTGAAATTGGCAAAAAAGATCGACAAGAAAAATAAACTTGAAAAGGAAAAAGAGACAAATTAAAAAGAAAACAAAAAACAAAAATATTAAAAAAATACATTGTGAACAAATTATTGAATAAATTTTTAAAAATACATTTCCGAAAAACATATTTTTTTTTTAGAAAACCATCAAGATTTCTTGAAACAGGAACATTTTTCCAAATTCGAAAACAAAGTTTGGAGATGCGAACATATTTTGAAACTCCTGAACAGTATTTGAAAACATGAACATTTTTAAAACTTGTGAACAATTTATGAAACATTAGGAAATTTTTGAAATTCCGAAAATGATAAAAACATGAAAAGTTCCAAAACAAAATTTGGAGACGTAACACTTTCCAAATTTCTGAACATTTTTTTTAAATGAACATTTTTGGAAAAAAAGATAAAAATTAGAAAAAATGAAGATTTCTTGAAACGGGAATTTTTTCCAAATTCGAAAACAAAATTTGGACATGCGAACATATTTTGAAACTGTTGAACAAAATTTGAAAACATGAACATTTTTTAAAACTTGTGAACAATTTATGAAATTGAGACATTTTTTAAAACTTCGAAAAAAATAAAAGATGAACATTTTTTGCTATTTGCGAACAAATTTTAAAAATGGTAAAAACAATTAACAGCCCAACATTTTTTGGGAAGTGGTGAAAATTTTGAAGAAAAGCATTCGCAACAACTATGGAAAATGAGAACATTTTTTGAAAATCCTGAACATTTTTTGAATGTATGAATAATTTTTAAAACGACCATTTGTTGAAATTTCAAATGTATTTTAGAAGCAAGAACAATGTTTGAACATGGTTTTGTTTAAGATAAAATAAACTTGAAAAATAAAAAAAGAAACAGTAAACGAAAAAAGAAAAGAAAAAAGAAGAAGAAAAAGAAACAGAAACAGCAACCTAAAAAAAAGAAACAGAAAAACCGATAAAAACCGGTTCAGGGAACCTTCTGGAAGGTTCCCAAAACCGGCTGGAGTAGGTGCACTGTCTCCGCAAAAGTGGGCCGGCCCATCTAGTCGCTGCTCGGTCGCTCGCCTGTGCGAAGCGCTGGCAGTTTGATGCAGAGAGCGTCAAATAGGAAATTCCGTCTCTCTGTACGTGAACGTACAGATGTGCACGAGGAGGAAGACGAACGCTTCGCTAGTGGGCTCCTCGGTCAGTTGGGCCAGCCTGTAGGTTTAGTTTTTTTAATACTTATATTGCACAGAAAACTATGTAGACAAAAGAAATCCAATTCTGAGTCATCAATTGCAGGTATTAAGGTGGCCCCAACGGCACCCACCATAAACCACCTTTAATTTGCAGATGACAGCCTGCTGTTGTTCAAGGCTACTGTGGAGGGATCGATTGCGATGTCAAACCTACTAGATACATATTGTAGTGCATCAGGACAGAGGATAAACCATGACAAATCTTCAATCTTCTTCAGCAAGTGTTGCCCCACAATTCTAAAGGAAGAGATCAAAAGTTCTTTGCATGTGCACAATGAGTCATTGAGTGAACGTTACTTGGGAATGCCTACTGATGTAGGACACTCAAAAATGGTACTTTCAAGTATTTGAGAGATCGGGTGTGGGAAAAAATTAAAGGGTGGATGAAGAAGTCATTGTCACCGCCGGTAAAGAAGTGTTGATCAAATCAATTGCACAGGCAATTCCAGTGTTCTCCATGTCATGTTTCCGCTTGCCAAGGGGATTGTGTGAGAATATTACATCAATCATCCGGCAGTTTTGGTGGGGAAGAAAAAACGGAAAGAGGAAGCCTAGCTGGGTTGCGTGGGATACGATGACTAGGCCAAAACACTTGGGAGGTTTGGGGTTCCGTGACTGGAGATATTCAACTTAGCACTCTTGTCCGCATAATCTTGGCGGCTAATGATGCACAGAGACATCTTTGAGTGCTAGATTGTTGAAAGCTCTTTACTATCCACATTGCACTTTACTGGAAGCCGAACTGGGAGCTCACCCTTCTCAGATTTGGCGTGCGGTGTTGGACGGAAGGGATATCTTGGCCCAAGGTATTATAAGGAGGATTGGCAATGGAGCGGGGACTGATGTATGGACACATAATTGGATACCGAGAGACAATTTCAAACGCCCGATTACATCCTTAGTTCCTAACCCGCCCACTAAAGTTTCAGATTACATCGAGTCATCAACTGCTGAATGGAATGAGGGATTAGTGCGGGCGGTCTTTAATCCTTTTGATGCTGAGGAGATTCTGAAAATACCTTTGTGCACGTGGAACGTGGAAGATTTTTGGGCTTGGCATGAGGAAGACCGAGGTATCTTCACCGTACGGTCGGCTTATCATATGATCTTGAGGACCAAGATGAGTAGGGAACGGTGGCTATATCAAGAAGAAGGTCCATCAGCAAGGGAGAGTGAGAAGTGGTCAGCGATTTGGCACATACAGGTCCCCTCAAAACTTCGGATGTTTGTTTGGAGGCTAGCTAGACAGTCAATGCCGACCGGCGAGGTGCTACATCATAGAAACATGGCTGACTATGATACATGTAGAATCTGTGGGGCTCGAGATACTATGAGACATGCGCTTATGACATGCTCTATGTCGAGAAGCATATGGGCCCTTGCACCCGAGGAGTTTGTGGAGAAAGTCATTGTTGTCCAAGAGGAGGATCCGAAGGCATGGCTGTTTGCTTTACATGAAATATCGGATCAGGAGGAGTTCACTCTCTTGGTGGTTACGGCCTGGGCCATATGTGGAGCGCGGAGGAAAGCCGTGTATGAGGATATTTTCCAATCACCTTTCGCCACCAACAGCTTCATAACTAAATACCTGTCAGAATTAAAGCAGGTGAGTTGTCGGACTCAACGGCCTATGATGCGGTCTGTTTCAAGACCGTCATCCCGGCTTCCTCCTCCTCGTGGTTGTGCAAAGTTAAATGCAGATGTTGTTGTCTCGGTCGTAGCAGGTATGGCGCTATTGCTTCCGTATGTAGAGATCGGCGGGGATTTCTCGGTGCATCGACCATTGTGGTGAAGCATATCATCGATCCAAAGCAACACTTGAAGCAATGGCAATAAGGGAAGCTTTGTCCCTCATGGCGCATCTATATGTCCAAGATATCCATGTGGCATCGGATTGCAAGACGGTGGTAGATGACGTGAGCAAGGGCACATCCGCCGTTTATGGGTCGGTGATCAAAGAAATTAAAGATAGATCTTCCGAGTTTCATTTTTGTAACGTAGTTCATGAATGTAGGAGCTCCAATTTTGAAGCTCACAACCTTGCAAAGCATGCACTTACTCTCCAGGTTGGCCGCCATGTTTGGTTAGGGCAACCCGGAAGTCTTTCTTTCGTCCCTGTAAACATTGTGACGGGATAATAAAGGTTTGCGAGTTTGTCTAAAAAAAAGTTCACACGCATATAATTATAATTTTGTTCCTACTAAATATAGTTTCAGATTTTAATAAAATTATCTGTGTGCACAAACTACAATTCATTCTTTATGGACATAATTAAATTACACACAAAAAAATATCAATTTTGAGTTTTGCAAATTCACAAAAGGATAATTGTACCAAAAACATTTCCGAATATATTTTTGGAGAAGTCACATTATCTCCTCTCATTAAATTTTATTTGAATACTTTGGAAATATTTAAATGGCACTAAAATTTCATATAAGATCCAATTCCAATGAAACTCAAAAATTCAAAGAACCCCAAATGGAATATTAATCCACCACATTTGAGAAAGTCATTTTATTCTCACTCATATATTTGAATGTGGTTTCAAAATATTCAAAAAGAATTGAGTGCCCTTTGAATTCTTGAATAAACTTCCCAACCATATATTTTTTTATTGGACAAAAATGTTATCCAATTTTTAACATGGTTTGAAAAAAAAAGTTTAAACAAGGACTCAAAAAGTTTTAATTCCCTATGAAATTCAGAGCAATTCAATCAATATTATCCTATTATTAACATTCCAAAATTTGGGAAATTTTGGGATGTTACAAACTACCACCCTTAAAAGAAATCTTGTCCTCGAGATTTGCAAAGGCTAGCAAGAAGTAGGTTAGGGTTTGGTTCTCTTGGGTTACTTCCCCACAATTTAGTCATAACATCTTATGATTGCATTCTATCCGTTCGCTTCCTGTCTTGAGGGAATGTCTTCTCTTTATATAATTCCTTGTATTCCAGTTCTTCAGGATGCTTATGTCTAAGGCTTTTTGCACCATTCTGGAGTCTCTGGTGATTTGTCGTATGACCCAATTGTCCTTCGAGGGTGTTCGAGTGCTACCACCCTTAAGAACAAACTTTTAGCGATTTCCAGAATTTCTTTATTCCATGATGATTTCAATCAAGCTCATCTCAGCCAGAACTGAGCCTTGGCTCAAAAGAACAAGTCTTCACTCAAAGTCCATAATTTCTAGAACTACCTATCGAGACTCTCATGGGGATCAATGAATTATCTTCCGATGGAACTCCTTGAGGATCTTCATTTTTTTGTGCTCACGTCGAATCTACGTTAGGCACAATTGCCTATCTATACGGGCAATACGTCTTACCATTCTATGGTTTGGGCTTGTCGTATCGACACTCAACTAGGTTCTCATGGCTCTTTGATTTACCAATCAAACATACGGAGGTATATAATAAGAGTCTCCGGTATGGGGGCCAATCCATCCCATACTCAAATCATTACCTCATATGTAGACAGGTGAATCGCGTATATTAACACTCGGTCTTTCTCACTCCTCTTTAAGAGATCTTCACTTGCAAATCTAATAAAATGTCTTTGGGTGGCGTTAATCCTGCACAGGTTGTATTAAACTTGCATGCGAGAAATAGCGGAACTTTTGTGTGCCAAAGTTGCATTCTCCTTTCGAATAGATTCCTTATTACATCCTTTAACCTCTCGTACAACTTTAAGTTCAAAATAGCGTATTACAAGTGTTGCCATCCACATGGATTGGTATGGTCAAGCGTGTAAACCCAACATTATTCCTTACTCCTTCGTAAGAAGTTTAGTCCAGCTGAAAACGTGCGATGTAGTCCTTGAATTCATTAATCCTATGCTCCTTCACGGCGGCCATGAACTTCATGTCCATCAACTCAGCATATACTTATCTCAAGTACTTTTGAGCATGACAAAGTCTGGCTTCAAGGATTTCCCAATCTGACGTATGGCTTCCATGGCAGCTTCACGAACAGAGTCGCAGAAGGTGGTTCGAGGTACTCGGGAAATGAAAAAGTATTGCCCAATTGTCTTTGGACAAACTCCCTTTTCACGGAAGAGGTGTACTTCCACGTACCAAAGTTCCACTCCATTTTCAATGATAGGATAACCCTTGTAGACAACATCTCCTTCAAGGTGAATATGTCCCATCATATCCTTCAGGATCTTTGGAAAATCATGGTCACTAGTCAAAGTCATGATCATTTATGGGCCCTTGTGGAATGACTCGTAAAGGGTTGCCATCTGCAGGTGGAAAGAAAAGGTTGAGTTCAAAACAACAAGGTATTTATCTCCTTCGAAGAAATGTGGAGGTTTCTATGAGGAAAAGATTAGTGGTTGGTACATCCATAGTTCAGGGATTTGATCTAGGTGAGATAGAGCTTAGGGAGGAAGAGAGATGGATCCACACACACCACAATCAACAATCAGCTCCTATCCTAATGTTCTCAGCATTTCTAATAGGCTCGTTTACTCTGGTTTCATCATGAAGTCTTCAATTCTTCAAAGTCTTCAGTGTGTGATGCTTTACCCGTATGAAGGTCTTCTTGTTAATTATCCGTAACTTGCACCTCTCAGGATTAAATAAATAATGCAAATCTACAGAGGTCGTATCCTAATAACGAAAGGTTTTTTTATCATATAACGCAACTGACAACAAAAATCAAATCAATGGCGAAGAACTCCAACAAAAATCCAAATTTCACTCATAAATTTCATTCAAACAATTCCTACGGTGCCTTCATCCACATGGGTTCGCATGGTCGGGCACACTACTCGCACTCTTTCGTTTATTTCACAACTCTCATGGTGGGCTTGGACGCTATTGAACTACGTGGGATATTCCTTGTAGTGGTACGTAATCTTCACCTTCTTCACAACCACCTTGGTCTTGAGTGTCTTCAGTTCTGCTTCAACTTCTTGGATGTAAACTTTAGTATTGGAGACGTCTTTGTCTTAGCATCATTTCCGTGAAGTGACCTTTAGGCTCTTGAAAGTCCATATCAATGTCAAGGTCATTGGGATATCTAAGTTTTTGAAAGCAGATGAGAACTTAGTAAGAAAAGAAGAGGATACGAGAATGCTTGTTGGTACTATTGAAAATATAAGTTATTCCTATCAAGGTATTCCTATTTCTAAACCATTTTCTAGGGTCACATCCTACAGTCAATGTATGCTCTGACACCATTTTGTCACGACCCGAATTTGGTATAATCCAAGTCTCTATGCTTACTGTGCTATCCCAGGATCATAGCTAGCACACACAGTAACAAAAACGAATATTAGTAAGACATACATCATTCTACTACAACGGTAGATCCAAATGTTGGGGAACGCAGTAATTTCAAAATAAAATCCTACGCACATGCAAGATCTATCATGGTGATGCATATAAACGAGAGGGGAGAGTGTAGTCCACGTACCCTTGTAGACCGTAAGCGGAAGCGTTATGGCAACGCGGTTGATATAGTCGTAAGTCTTCACGATCCGACCGATCCTAGCACCGAAAGTACGGCACCTCCGCGATCTGCAAACGTTCGGCTCGGTGACGTCCCACGAACTCTCGATCCAGCTAAGTGCCGAGGGAGAGCTTCGTCAGCACGACGGTGTGATGACGGTGATGATGAAGTTACCGACGCAGGGCTTCGCCTAGGCACTACAACGATATGACCGAGGTGGAATCTGTGGAGGGGGGCACCGCACACGGCTAAGACAACTGTCAACTTGTGTGTCTATAGGGTGCCCCCCTCCCCCGTATATAAAGGAGTGGAGGGGGGAGGGCCGGCCCTCTATGGCGGCATACAGGAGGAGTCCTACTGCCACCAGGAGTAGGATTCCCCCCTTTCCCTAGTTGGAGTAGGAGAGAAGGAAGGAGGAGAGAGGGAGAAGGAAAGGGGGGCGCCGCCTCCCCTTCCCTAGTCCAATTCAGACCCAAGGGGAGGGGGCACGTGGCCTGCCCTGGCCGCCCCTCTCTCTCTTAACTAAAGCCCATTAGGGCCCATATACTCCCCGGGGGTTCCGGTAACCCCCTGGTACTCCAGTAAATGCCCGAACTCACTCGGAACCATTCCGTTGTCCAAACAAAGTCATCCAATATATAGATCTTTATGTCTTGACCATTTCGAGACTCCTCGTCATGTATGTGATCATATCCGGGACTCCGAATAACCTTCGGTACATCAAAACACATAAAATCATAATACCGATCGTCACCGAACGTTAAGCGTGCGGACCCTACGGGTTTGAGAACTATGTAGACATGACCGAGACTCATCTCCGGTCAATAACCAATAGTGGAACCTGGATGTTCATATTGGTTCGTACATATTCTACGAAGATCTTTATCGGTCAAACCGCACAACAACATGCATAGTTCCCTTTGTCATCAGTATGTTACTTGCCCGAGATTTGATCGTCGGTATCTCAATACCTAGTTCAATCTCGTTACCGGCAAGTCTCTTTACTCGTTCTGTAATGCATCATCTCGCAACTAACTCATTAGTCACAATGCTTGCAAGGCTTATAGTGATGTGCATTACCGAGAGGGCCCAGAGATACTTCTCCGATACTCGGAGTGACAAATCATAATCTCGATCTATGCCAATTCAACAAACACCATCGGAGACACCTTTAGAGCATCTTTATAATCACCCAGTTACGTTGTGACGTTTGATAGCACACTAAGTGTTCCTCCAGTATTCGGGAGTTGCATAATCTCATAGTGATAGGAACATGTATAAGTTATGAAGAAAGCAATAGCAACAAACTAAACGGTCATCGTGCTAAACTAACGGATGGTTCAAGCCAATCACATCGTTCTCTAATGATGTGATCCCATTTATCAAATGACAACTCTTTGTCCATGGCTAGGAAACTTAACTATCTTTGATTAACAAGCTAGTCAAGTAGAGGCATACTAGTGACACTCTATTTGTTTATGTATTCACACATGTACTAAGTTTCCGGTTAATACAATTCTAGCATGAATAATAAACATTTATCATGATATAAGGAAATATAAATAACAACTTTATTATTGCCTCTAGGGCATATTTCCTTCAGTCTCCCACTTGCACTAGAATCAATAATCTAGATTACATTGTAATGATGCTAACACCCATGGTGTCTTGGTGCTGATCATATTTTGCTCGTGAGAGAGGCTTAGTCAACGGATCTGCAACATTCAGATCCGTATGTATCTTGCAAATCTCTATCTCTCCTTTTCTTGACTTGATCGCGGATGGAATTGAAGCATCTCTTGATGTGCTTGGTTCTCTTGTGAAATCTGGATTCCTTTGCCAAGGCAATTGCACCAGTATTGTCACAAAAGATTTTCATTGGACCCGATGCACTAGGTATGACACCTAGATCGGATATGAACTCCTCCAGACTCCTTCATTGGCTGCTTCCGAAGCAGCTATGTACTCCGCTTCACACGTAGATCCCGCCACGACGCTCTGCTTGGAACTGCACCAAATGACAGCTCCACCATTCAATAAAAATACGTATCCAGTTTGTGACTTAGAGTCATCCGGATCAGTGTCAAAGCTTGCATCGACGTAACCGTTTACGATGAACTCTCTGTCACCTCCATAAATGAGAAACATAACCTTAGTCCTTTTCAGGTATTTCAGGATATTCTTGACCGTTGTCCAGTGATCCACTCCTGGATTACTTTGGTACGTCCCGCTAAACTAATAGCAAGGCACACATCAGGTCCGTACACAACATTGCATACATGATAGAACCTATGGCTGAAGCATAGGGAATGACTTCCATTTTCTCTCTATCTTCTACAGTGGTCGGGCATTGAGTCTGACTCAACTTCACACCTTGTAACACATGCAAGAACCCTTTATTTGCTTGATCCATTTTGAACTTCTTCAAAACTTTGTCAAGGTATGTGCTTTGTGAAAGTCCAATTAAGCGTCTTATCTATCTCTATGGATCTTGATGCCTAATATATAAGCAGCTTCACCGAGGTCTTTCATTGAAAAAATTCTTATTCAAGTATCCTTTTATGCTATTCAGAAATTTAGTATCATTTCCGATCAACAATATGTCATCCACATATAATATCAGAAATGCTATAGAGCTCCCACTCACTTTCTTATAAATAGAGGCTTCTCCAAAAGTCTATATAAATCCATATGCTTTGATCACACTATCAAAGTGTATATTCCAACTCCGAGAGGCTTGCACCAGTCCATAAATGGATCGCTGGAGCTTGCACACTTTGTTAGCACCTTTTGGATTGACAAAACCTTACGGTTGCATCATATACAACTCTTCTTTAAGATATCCATTAAGGAATGTAGTTTTGACATCCATTTGCCAAATTTCATAATCATAAAATGCGGCAATTGCTAACATGATTCGGACCGACTTAAGCATCGCTATGGTGAGAAGGTCTCATTGTAGTCAACTCCTTGAACTTGTCAAAAACCTTTCGCAACAATTCGAGCTTTGTAGACAATAACATTACCGTCAGCGTCAGTGTTCTTCTTGAAGATCCATTTATTATCTATGGCTTGCGATCATCGGCCAAGTCAACCAAAGTCCATACTTTGTTCTCATACATGGATCCCATCTCAGATTTCATGGCCTCAATCCATTTTGCGGAATCTGGGCTCATCATCGCTTCCTCATAGTTCGTAGGTTCGTCATGGTCAAGTAACATGACTTCAAGAACAAGATTACCATACCACTTTGGTGCAGATCTTACTTTGGTTGACCTACGAGGTTCGGTAGTAACTTGATCAGAAGTTTCATGATCATCATCATTAGCTTCCTCACTTACTGGTGTAGGAATCACTAGAACTGATTTCTGTGATGAACTACTTTCCAATAAAGGAGTAGGTACTGTTACCTCATCAAGTTCTACTTTTCTCCCACTCACTTCTTTCGAGAGAAACTCCTTCTCTAGAAAGGATCCATTCTTAGCAACAAATATATTTCCTTCGGATCTGTGATAGAACGTGTACCCAACAGTCTCCTTTGGGTATCCTATGAAGACACATTTCTGTGATTCCGGTTCGAGCTTATCAGGTTGAAGCTTTTTCACATAAGCATGGCAGCCCCAAACTTTAAGAAACGACAACTTATGTTTCTTGCCAAACCACAGTTCATAAGGCATTGTCTCAACGGATTTAGATGGTGCCCTATTTAACGTGAATGCAACTGTCTCTAAAGCATAACCCCAAAAATGATAGCGGTAAATCAGTAAGAGACATCATAGATCGCACCATATCTAGTAAAGTACGATTACGACGTTCGGACACACCATTATGCTGTGGTGTTCCAGGTGGCGTGAGTTGCGAAACTATTCCGCATTGTTTCAAATGAAGACCAAACTCGTAACTCAAATATTCTCCTCCACAATCAGATCATAGAAACTTTATTTTCTTGTTACGATGATTTTCCACTTCACTCTAAATTTTTTTGAACTTTTCTAATGTTTCAGATTTATGTTTCATCAAGTAGATATACCCATATATGCTCAAATCATCTGTGAAGGTAAGAAAATAACGATACCCGCCGCGAGCATCAACACTCATCGGACCGCATACATCAGTATGTATTATTTCCAACAAGTCTTTTACTCTCTCCATTGTTCCGGAGAACGGAGTCTTAGTCATCTTGCCCATGAGGCATGGTTCGCAAGAAACAAGTGATTAATAATAAAGTGATTCCAAAAGCCCATCAACATGGAGTTTCTTCATGCTCTTTACACCAATATGACCTAAACGGCAGTGCCACAAATAAGTTGCACTATCATTATTAAACTTATATCTTTTGGCTTCAATACTATGAACATGTGTATCACTACTATCAAGATTTAGTAAAAATAGACCACTCATCAAGGGTGCATGACCATAAAAGATATTCTTTGATTTAAATGAATAACCGTCTCACATCAAACAAGATCCAGATATAATGTTCATGCTCAACGCTGGCACCAAATAACAATTATTTAGGTCTAAAACTAATCCCGAAGGTAGAGCTAGCGTGCCGACGGCGATCACATCGACTTTGGAACCATTTCCCACCCGCATCGTCACCTCGTCCTTAGCCAATCTTTGCTTAATCTGTAGCCCCTGTTTCGAGTTGCAAATATTAGCAATAGAACTAGTATCAAATACCCAGGCCCTACTACGAGCATTAGTAAGGTACACATCCATAACATGTATATTAAATATACCTTTGACTTTGCCATCCTTCTTCTCCGCCAAATACTTGGGGAAGTTCCGCTTCCAGTGACCGGTCCCTTTGCAGTAGAAGCACTTAGTCTCAGGCTTAGGTCCAGACTTAGGCTTCTTCACTTGAGCAGCAACTTGCTTGCTATTCTTCTTGAAGTCCCCCTCTTCCCTTTACCCTTTTTCTTGAAACTGGTGGTTTTGTTGACCATCAACACTTGATGCTCCTTCTTGATTTCTACCTCCGCAGCCTTTAGTATTGCGAAGAGCTCGAGAATTGTCTTATCCATCCCATGCATATTATAGTTCATCACGAAGCTCTTGTAGCTTGGTGGCAGTGATTGAAGAACTCTGTCAATGACACTATCATCAGGAAGATTAACTCCTAGTTGAGTCAAGTGGTTATGGTACCCAGACATTCTGAGTATTTGTTCACTGACAAAACTATTCTCCTCCATTTTGCAGCTATAGAACTTATTGGAGACTTCATATCTCTCAATCCGGGCATTTGCTTGAAATATTAACTTCAACTCCTGGAACATCTCATATGCTCCATGACGTTCAAAACGTCGTTGAAGTCTCGGTTCTAAGCCGTAAAGCATGGCACACTGAACTATCGAGTAGTCATCAGCTTTGCTCTGCCAGACGGTCATAACATCTGGTGTTGCTCCTGCAGCGGGTTTGTTACCTAGTGGTGCTTCCAGGACGTAATTCCTCTGTTCAGCAATGAGGATAATCCTCAAGATATGGACCCAGTCCATGTAATTTCTATCATCATCTTTCAACTTAGCTTTCTCTAGAAACGCATTAAAATTCAACAGAACAACATCATGGGCCATCTATCTACAACAACATAGACAAGAAAAATACTATCAGGTACTAAGTTCATGATAAATTGAAGTTCAATTAATCATATTACTTTAGAAACTGCCACTTAGATAGACATCCCTCTAATCATCTAAGTGATCACGTGATCCATATCAACTAAACCATGTCCGATCATCACATGAGATGGAGTAGTTTTCAATGGTGAACATCACTATGTTGATCATATCTACTATATGATTCACGCTCGACCTTTCGGTGTCAGTGTTCCGAGGACATATCTGCATATGCTAGGCTCGTCAAGTTTAACCCGAGTATTCTGCATGTGCAAAACTGGCTTGCACCCGTTGTATGTGAACGTAGAGCTTATCACACCCGATCATCACGTGGTGTCTTGGCACGACGAACTGTAGCAACGGTGCATACTCAGGGAGAACACTTATGCCTTGAAATTTAGTGAGAGATCATCTTATAATGCTACCGTCGAACTAAGAAAAATACGATGCATAAAGGATAAACATCACATGCAATCAATATAAGTGATATGATATGGCCATCAGCATCTTGTGCCTTTGATCTCCATTTCCAAAGCACCGTCATGATCACCATCGTCACCGGCTTGACACATTGATCTCCATCAAAGAATCGTTGTCGTCTCGCCAACTATTGCTTCTACGACTATTGCTACCACTTAGTGATAAAGTAAAGCAATTACATGGCGATTACATTTCCTACAATAAAGCGACAACCGGCTCCTGTCAGTTGCCGATAACTCTGTTACAAAACATGATCATCTCATACAATAAAATTTAGCATCATGTCTTGACCATATCACATCACAACATGCCCTACAAAAACAAGTTAGACGTCCTCTACTTTGTTGTTGCAAGTTTTACGTGGCTGCTACGGGTTGTGCAAGAACCGTTCTTACCTACGCATCAAAAACCACAACGATTTTTCGTCAAGTGTGCCGTTTTAACCTTCAACAAGGATCGGGCGTAGTCACACTTGATTAAACTAAAGTTGGAGAAACTGACACCCACTAGCCACCTATGTGCGAAGCACGTCGGTAGAACCAATCTCGCGTAAGCGTACGCGTAATGTCGGTCTGAGCCGCTTCATCCAACAATACCGCCGAATCAAAGTATGACATGCTGGTAAGCAGTATGACTATTAATACCCACAACTCTTTGTGTTCTACTCGTGCATATAACATCTACGCATAGACCTGGCCCGGATGCCACTGTTGGGGAGCGCAGTAATTTCAAAAAAATCCTACGCACACACAAGATCTATCATGGCGATGCATAGCAACAAGAGGGGAGAGTGTAGTCCACGTACCCTCGTAGACCGTAAGCGGAAGCGTTATGAAAACGCGGTTGATGTAGTCGTACGTCTTCATGATCCGACCGATCCTAGCACCGAAAGTACGGCACCTCCGCGATCTGCACATGTTTGGCTCGGTGACGTCCCACGAACTCTTGATCCATCTGAGTGTCGAGGGAGAGCTTCGTCAGCACGACGGCGTAATGACGGCGATGATGAAGTTACCGATGCAGGGATTCGCCTAAGCACTACAAAGATATGACCGAGGTGGAATCTGTGGAGGGGGGCACCGCACACGGCTAAGACAACTATCAACTTGTGTGTCTATGGGGTGCCCCTCTCCCCCGTATATAAAGGAGTAGAGGAGGGGGAGGGCCGGCCCTCTATGGCGCGCACTGGGAGGAGTCCTACTCCCACCGTGAGTAGGATTCCCCTTTCCCTAGTTGGAGTAGGATAGAAGGAAGGAGGAGAGAGGGAGAAGGAAGGGGCGATCCCTTCCCTAGTCCAATTCGGACCCAAGGGGAGGCGCGGCCTCCACCTGGCCGCCTCCTCCTCTCTCCACTAAGGCCCATTAGGGCCCATATACTCCCCGGGGGGTTCCGGTAACCCCCCGGTACTCCGGTAAATGCCCGAACTCACCCGGAACCATTCCGATGTCCAAACATAGTCATCCAATATATCGATCTTTTTGTCTCGACCATTTCGAGACTCCTCGTCATGTCCGTGATCATATCCGGGACTGCGAACAACCTTTGGTACATCAAAACACATAAACTCATAATACCGATCATCACCGAACGTTAAGCGTGCAGACCCTACGAGTTCGAGAACTATGTAGACATGACCAAGACTCATCTCCGGTCAATAACCAATAGCGGAACCTGGATGCTCATATTGGTTCCTACATATTCTACGAAGATCTTTATCGGTCAAACCGCACAACAACATACGTAGTTCCCTTTGTCATCAGTATGTTACTTGCCCGAGATTTGATTGTCGGTATCGCAATACCTAGTTCAATCTCGTTACCGGCAAGTCTCTTTACTTGTTCCGTAATGCATCATCCCGCAACTAACTTAGTAGTCACAATGCTTGCAAGGCTTATAGTGATGTGCATTACCGAGAGGGCCCAGAGATACCTCTTCGATACTCGAAGTGACAAATCCTAATCTCGATCTATGCCAACTCAACAACCACCATCGGAGACACCTGTAGAGCATCTTTATAATCACCCAGTTACGTTGTGATGTTTAATAGCACATTAAGTGTTCCTCCGGTATTCAGGAGTTGGATAATCTCATAGTCATAGGAACATGTATAAGTTATGAAGAAAGCAATAACAACAAACTAAACGATCATCGTACTAAGCTAACGGATGGCTCAAGCCAATCACATCATTCTCTAATGATGTGATCCCGTTTATAAAATGACAACTCTTTGTCCATGGCTAGGAAACTTAACCATCTTTGATTAACGAGCTAGTCAAGTAGAGGCATACTAGTGACACTCTGTTTGTCTATGTATTCACACATGTACTAAGTTTCCGGTTAATACAATTCTAGCATGAATATTAAACATTTATCATGATATAAGGAAATATAAATAACAACTTTATTATTGCATCTAGGGCATATTTCCTTCACTAAATATATATAAATCATACCTTAGGCACAGCTCAAGCTGGCACATAATACATTGGAATTATACGTAGTTGCTAAGTTAGGGCTCCATCAACGCCACTGGGCTCGTTGAGTGTAGACCACAACCCTATCGTCTCTTAATCTTTCGACATCTGCACATAACAGGTGCAGATCAGTACATGGAATGTACTCGCAAGTTGCAAAGGAAAGTATAACAGATTATATATGCAGAGTAACTATTGGTGGAGATTTTCTTTGCATAAAGCCAATTTTCTCCTATAATAAATTTTTGTAAACTTCCTTTGAAATAAAAAACTAGTTTTAAGTATAAAGGGTAGGGGTGAGACACTTGGATATACGCACTAATGCTCATCCTCCAAATTTTGGTAAAACATACATAAGGTTGAAGTGAAACACATTCACTGTCTCATTCCTCAACTTTAACCCTTAAAACAGACTTTTAGAAAAGAAAGGGGAGATTCTTCTTCAGTCCGAGTCTTCAGTTGCTCAAAATTGCCCATAACCGGGGACACGGCTAATCGATTAGGTTAAACTCTCTACAGAGGTCGTACACGTTCCCTAAATGACACAACCATCCCCATTTATCATTACACACTTGGGTGCACGACTAGGAGGAGATTGTGACGAAGCCTTTCCGTAACAGCCCCCGATACACCAAGTCGCCCGCAACTTTGGCACGAAGGCCTCTCTCCGATGGCGGTCCTGGGGTAGGGTTTCCCGTTAGTACTATGCTAAGCCAGAGCCTATAGTAGCATGTGGTTGTACTGGAAGCTACAACAAACAGTACTTGGAAGATCTCAGTCCCCTGGACGGCGGTCCCCACCAAAAACCTGTGTGCAAAACCCCAGTCGGTCGCATTCACTCCAAGACCCCGATTGGGCGCAATCACTTGAAGATGCTCCCATCAATACCATTCCGCCCAGGGAGTAGAAGTAAAAATAGTATATAGTTTTGTTTAAAAATATTTTTCTCAAAACTCTCCTCCAAAGGAAACAAGTTTGGTTTTCATCCCACCCTTTTGTGCAAGCGTGGCCAAGCGTGCCTGTAAGTGTTGAACCAATGGCTCTAGCTAGTAAAAAAAAATACTTTGCAAATCTGTTGTAAAACATGCATAGTATTAAAATTAAATGAGATATGCATAATATGAAAATATAGGTGAAGGCATGATCACATTGCAACTTGCCTATGTCTTGAAGTTGATTCCCTACTTGTTATCGTCTCTCCTTTACTTTACATTATATCTAACGATGAAAGAAAATACTTCAACACACAACAATTCAAATAAAGATCCAAATAAAAGATTCAAATTAACAATACAAATACATTACTAGGATAATTATCATGAGGTGGCTATTGTTTGAGATAGGACCTAGTTTGGTCATGAAGGAGACTTGACATAGTCATATCCTAGGGTTGGATCAAATTGGTTCAAGTGAAGATCACAATGTCAATATATAGAATGATTGAGAGACAAGTTTTGTTAACCGAATTTCCATGAATTAGACTTGTGGTCGACTATGGGAATTGAAGGTTATATAAGTTTAGGGAACTAAAAATAATAATTTAATAACTCCAAATTTTTGTGATAGTAACATATGACCATAGAAATTTTCTAGGGATCAGTCTAAAAGATTTATCTAAGCATAAAATTTAATTGGTCGAAGATGTTAAATTATGAGTAAAAAAAGTGATTCTATAGTGTAGAGGCTAAAACATGAACTAAGCATGGTTGAAAAATTAAGTCATGGGTCCTAATAGATAGGTATGGTTCTAATGATCAATTTTTATATAATAAGCTTTTTGATATGAATTATAGATTAAAAGATATTGAAAAAATATTCAATTTACCATTTAAATCAAAACTAAATTTTAGATTGCTCAAAAGTGAAATTTTATACTTTCATAAAAAACTACAGGCCCCAAAGAATCCGGGGATATCTTATTTGTCGAAATCGGACATACGGTTTGGGAGATACGAATTTCCGAAGTTTAGATATTTTTCTGAAAAATGACTTACGGAATTTAGAGGAGGCTTGCCGGAGTTGGTCGCCGGAGTTGGGGAAGAAGGTCGCCGGAGTTGTGGAAAAAGGTCCCCGAAGTCAAGTAGCAGAAGAACGGCGAAGAGGTAGACGAGGGGAGTCCGTTGGGCAATTTTCTGGGCTTGGCCTCGTCCGGTAACGGCGTGGAGCGGCCGCCGGAGCTGCAGAACTCCGGCGAGCAATTGCTCACTGAGGAGGGCGAGGTAGAGAGGCTTTTGCTCGGTAGGGGGTGAAGGCTGTGAGATTCTCCTATGGGTACTATTTATAGGAGAGGGGATGTCAGAATTCGAGCAGATGGTGGTGCTTAATAGTGGCTGTTCCTCTGCCTTGTAATGGCCATTATGGGAGTCTCCATGGCGCACTGAAGAAGGCAAAGGGTCGAGGGAGGGCGCCGGTGACGGTTCAGGAGGTCAGATGGTGTGGGGAGTGAAGGGAGAGGAAGCGTTGGGGTGCAGCCTAAGTCATGGCTGTCTCTCTGTAGGTGAACGTACAGATGTGCACTAGGAGGAGTGCACGAGGAGGAAGAGGAACGCTTCGCCAGTGAGCTGCTCGGTCAGTTGGGCCAGCCTGTAGAACTCCCGGACGTTCGGGATTTAGGCATGGCAATCCGAATGTTTTAAGTGGCAAGTTTAGTTTGCATGAGATCAGGAAAACATGGCAATTTTCTGATAAAATAATGATGAAGGAGAAAGTTACCATCCCCTATCAACCAAATGTGCCATCCCCTACAAACTAAAGTTGCCATGTAAAAACATTCAGGACGAAATGCTCAAAATCCGAACGTTCGGGAGTTATTGGATTCCTTTTTTAATACTTATATTGCACAAAGAACTTTAATAGACAAAAGAAAAAAATGTTCGCACGCATATAATTATAATTTGGTGCCTACTAAATATAGTTTCAGATTTTAATAAAATTATTTGTGTGCACAAACTACAATTCATTCTTTATGCACATAATTAAATTACACAAAAAAATATATCAATTTGAGTTTTGCAAATTCACAAAAGATAATTGTACCATATTAAACATTTCCGAATATATTTTTGGAGAAGTCACATTATCTCCTCTCATTAAAGTTTATTTGAATACTTTGGAAATATTTAAATGGAATTAAAATTCCATATAAGATCCAATTCCAATGAAACTCAAAACTTCAAAGAACCCCAAATGGAATATTAATCCACCACATTTGAGAAAGTCATTTTATTCTCACTCATATATTTGAATGTGGTTTCAAATTATTCCAAAAGAATTGAATGCCCTTTGAATTCTTGAATAAACTTTCCCAACCATATTTTTTTATTGGACAAAAATGTTATCCAATTTTTAACATGGTTTGAAAAAAAGTTTAAACAAGGACTCAAAAAGTTTTAATTCCCTATGAAAATCAGAGGAATTCAATCAATATTATCCTATTATTAACATTCCAAAATTTGGAAAATTTTGGGATGTTACAGGTGGCCGGAGCAGACCCGAACCTTTCATCACCGTTGGTCGACAAGGGAACATCCGAGGAGAAGCCATATCATCTGCTTTTTTTAGACAACCTCACGAAGCTTTTATTAAGTCGTCATAGCGTTTACAGGGATGAAAGAAAGATCCCCAGGGTGGCCTAACCACACATGGCGGCCACCTCCAAGGGATAAAGCATGCTTCACTAAGTTGTGAGCTTCAACATTTGAGCTCCTAAATTCATGACTAAACTTGCAAAAATCAAAGCCCGGAGATTGATGTGTTATTTCATGCACAGTAGCTCCATGAGCTGATGCATTTTCCTCGTTAAGGTCCTCCACCACCTATTTGCAGTCCGATACCACATGAATTCGCCTCTGGTATAGGTCCTCCGCCAACGCCATTGCTTCTCTGATTGCAAGAGCTTCAAGGATTTGTGGAGAGGAAATGTACTTCAAAACCAGCACTGAAGCCCCCATGAAGGTTACATCTTCACTCCTGCAAATCGCCCCAACTGCACCATACTTAGCATGCCTTGGGACCGTAGCATCAACATTTGTTTTCACCGAGCCCGGCTGGGGGGGCTGCTACTGGGTCGGTCTGGGAGCTCTGAAACCCCCCTGCTTTGGGAGCTTTGTGTCCATGCAATTAATTTCCGCTAGATAGCTAGTAATAAAACCGTTTATAGAATGCGGTGACTGGAAGATATCCTCGTAGATCGCTTTCCACCATGCTCCCCAAATAGCCCACAGGGTGACAATCATTTTTACGAACGCATTTGCGTCTAGTATTTCATGTAGTGCAAACAGCCAATGCTTAGGACTGTCCTCTTGCCTTTCCACCATATGGTGTACCAATTCCTCCGGCTCTAGAGCCCAGACGCTAGCTGACATAGGGCATGAGAGAAGTGCATGTCTCCACGTATCAGTATCCACACAGTCTGCATGTATCCTTAGTAGCCATATTTCGGTGCTTGAGTAATTCCACAGTTGGCATGGACTGTCTTGCCAGACGCCATACAAACATCCGAAGTTTAGATGGTACATGTATGTGCCAAATATTCCTCCATTTGTTCTGCTCATTCTATGCCTTGGAAGGTCCCTCCTCTTCATGCATCCAAGTCTCCCGCTCGTGCTTGGAACGAAGGATCATGCGATAAGCAGACCTTACACTAAATACACCTCTATTCTCCTCATGCCAGGCCCAAAAGTCCTCTACCTTTTGTGTGCACAAAGGTATCTTCAGAATCTCAGCAGCATCAAAAGTAGTAAAAGTAGTTCGGATCAGATCCTCCTTCCATGATACAGTAGTAGCATCAATTAGTTCAACGACCTTAGTCGGCGGGTTTTGCACCAGTGACATTATAGGCCTCTTGTAACCTTCTCTCGAAATCCAGTTCTGTCTCCAAATGTCCATGTTCTCGCCATCCCCAATCCTTTTAACAATGCCCTCTGACAGTATGTCACGACCATCCAGTATGGACCGCCAAATCTGTGATGGGCGCGGCCCGAGTTCTGCCTCTAGTAATGTACACTCTGAGTGATAAACAACCTTCAGAATGTGGGCACTCAAAGATGATTCCCCCGTTAGCAGCCTCCATGCTTGGCGTGCGAGAAGTGCCAAGTTAAAAATCTCTAGATCTCGAAAGCCTAAACCTCCCAGATGTTTAGGTCTAGTCATGATATCCCATGCAACCCAGCCGGGTTTCCTCTTACCTTGCTTGCTTCCCCACCAGAATGATCGAAGTGATGCTCTCGCATAGACCTCTTGGCAATCTGAAACATGACATAGAGTAGACTGGAATCGCCTGAGCAACTGATTTGATCAACACTTCTTTACCTGCCGATGATAAGAGCTTCTCCATTCAATCCTTTATCTTCTCCCACACACGGTCTCGTAGGTATTTGAATGTCCCATTTTTCAGATGGCCCACGTTAGTGGGCATCCCAAGACAACGTTCATTTAACGACTCCTTGTGCACATTTAAGGCGTTCTTCACTGCCTCTCTTATATTTCCAGGGCACCCTTTGCTGAAAAATATTGATGACTTTTCATGATTAATTCTCTGACCTGAAGCAGCACAATAAGTGCCTAGAAGGTGTGACACCGCACGAGACCCCTCTACACTAGCCTTGAATAACAGCAGGCTGTCATCTGCAAACAAAAGGTGGTTAACAGTGGGAGCTGTCGGGGCCACCTGAAGACCTGCGAATGATGACTGTGAACTGGATTTAAGGAGGCACGAAAGGCCCTCTGCTGGAATCAAGAATAAGTAGGGGGAGATTGGGTCTCCCTGCCTGATACCTCTTGTTGGCTTGAATGAATCAAGCTTCACTCCATTGAACAAGACCGAGAATGATACCGATGAAACCATGCCCATTACAGTATCTATCCACTGTCTAGCAAAACCAAGTTTTGTCATGATAGCTCTCATGTAAGCCCATTCCAATATATCATATGCCTTCATCATGTCTAGCTTCAAAGCACAGTAACTATTTGATTTTGATCTAGACCGCTTCAGAAAGTGTAGGCATTCATAGGCGCAAATGATATTATCTGTTATCAACCTCCCTGGGACAAAGGCTGACTGTTCCTCAGAGATTATGTCAGGCAAAATAAGTTTCAATCTATTCGCGACCACTTTTGATGATATCTTATATAAGACGTTGCACAAGCTAATAGGGCGAAATTGAGTTAACATTGTTGGATTTGTTACCTTGGGAATGAGCACTAAGACCATGTCATTGATACATTCAGGACTGTCCTCCCCTCGGACTATCCTTAGAATAATCTTGGTTACCTCTTCTCCACAGATATCCCAATGTCGCTGATAAAAATGGGCAGGGAAGCCATCCGGCCATGGCGCTTTGGTTGGGAACATTTGGAAGAGAGCCACTTTAACCTCTTCATTAGTATATGGAGAACATAGGGCAGCGTTCATCTCAGGCGTAATCTTAGGTGGGACATGGTTTAAAACAACTTCCATGTTCTGTACCCCCTCTGAAGAATACAACATTTGATAGAAATCATTAGCCATTGCCTTCAACTCTGCTGGGTCATCAACAATTATTCCTAGGGAATTTTGTAAGGCCTTAATCATATTTTTCTTCCTACGAAGACTAGCTAGGAGATGAAAAAATTAGTGATCCTGTCTCCCGCGGAAAGCCACTCGATCGATTCGTGCTCTTTGGCGCCACATAATCTCCTCCCGATGATACATCTCGATCAAATGTTCATTGATCTTGAGCTCGGCGTGAGAGGGTGCTATCCTCGCTGGGTCGTTTCTGAACTCTTCCAAGGCCTGCTTCAGAGCCTTTATTTCCTTCTTGCATGCACCCGAACGTATCTCTACTCCACTTGGCCAGCCCCTTAGAAATGTTGCTGAGTTCCTGTTCCATTTCTTCCAGTGATGTACATGGTGGCCCGGAGTCCCAGCCGCTTGTAAGGACGTCGCGGAGCCCCTCATGCGATTCCCACATTAGCTCGTACTTAAAACTTCTCTGCGCTTGTACCACTTCTGGACCGCCAAAATCAATGATTATAGGTGAGTGGTCAGATGTAGAGCACGTGAGATGTGATACTGATGCCTCTGGAAATTTATTCATCCATCCAACGTTAGCCAGCGCTCTGTCTAGCCGACACCTTGTGTAGCTCCCACCGGCTACTTTCTTCTCAAAGGTCCAGAAATTGCCGTTAAATCCCGTATCTAGCAACATGCAAATATCCGTGGTATCCCAGAATGCTTGGATCTGGGCGTTACTTCGCTGTCCCACCTCCTCGTGCTCTTCCGGACGAAGGATTTCATTAAAATCATCCATGCACAACCATGGTAAAGGGCTCAGGTACTGATGTTTTTCAAAACCGTCCATGTCTGGTGCTTCAGGTGTGTTTGTGCTTCACCATATACACACGTCAATCTCCATTTGTCATGGTTATTTTCCTCTACCAAGACATCCAAGTGATAAACAGAGTAACCAAATATCTCAACCATTATTGAATTATTCTAGAACAAACCAATACCACCGCTTCGACCTTGACTACTAACAGCATACGCATTATCAAAACCCAGAATAGAATACCAGATAAAGCTTCTACCCTAGCACCATCTATTTGTATTTCAACTATGCAAAGTAGGGTAGGGGAAAATTTCTTCGTGAAATCACGAAGTTCACGGACTGCCGCGGCTTTGCCTGTGCCACGAAAGTTCCAGCATAAGGCACTCATTGGGCTCGGCAGCGCCCGTCGACTGAGCCCGCCAACTTCAAATCACCTTTCACACTTGTACTGGGTTTAGCGACGTTGTTCTTCTCTATTTCTGCATTCATCTTCGCTCTCTTCGGGTTCTGTGTTCCACTCGGCCTAGGGGGAGCTGCAGGAGGGAGCAACGCCAGCTGATTGACACGGCCAGGGGTAACCGTGTTTTCTCCTGATGACACCTGAGATGGAACGACCGCTGAAGCCCTCTTTCTATTATTTTCTGCATCCACCATATCCGAATCTCGGCTTGTTTCCTGCTCATCTTCTTCAGCAAAACCATCATAATACGGGCTACCGTGGTCGCCCCTTCCCCTGCCTCCAGTACGGCCTCCTCAACAACCTCCTCTCCAGCCTCGCCCATTACCAGGACCTCTCCCAGTCCTCATGGCCCAAGAAGCTCTAAGATCTTTAAACACCAGAGCCGACGGTGGGTGGATCCCACTCCCGTGCACTTTAAACAGGTGCCCTAGCATGCCACAGACATCACAACAATCAGGTAGTTTTTCATACTTAACACGATAGATTTGATGTTTTCCATCACGGATCATGGATACTGCATTCTTGAGGGGCTTCACGACGGCTATCCTGACCCAGACACGGTGAAAATTGCCCACCAAATCCTGCGATTGTGGTTCCACAAAGAGGACCTCTCCAACTTTTTCCGCAAGCGATGGCACAAGGTATGCGTACAGCTTTGGAACATCGTGTATCTGGACCCATATCTCTATGGTGTCAAGCTGAACTGTTGAAGGCTCGCTAATCCATCATACGGCTTGATGATCACCGCATCTCCTCTGAAGTGCCGAGGGCCCTCCAACATGACCCGCTCCCAATCTCCTAGGCAGGACAATTGGATAGTGTAGAGGTTATCCTCCAGAGGCTTGAATTTCACCTCCTGTGCAAGATCCTAGGTAGCTCTCATATTCTTGAAAAACCAGAATTGACTATAGGTTTTGCTTGAGTGGACTTTGGCCAAAGCGATCCACCGGACCGCCTCCGGCGGTGCCTCCTTCTCGTCGAACACCACGTTGTCCAGATCCTCCTCTCGCAGTCCAAGATCCTTCATCATCTTCTCTACTTCATCGGTCTCCTTTTGACCAGCCTCCGCCGGTCCCGAAGTCCCGCTCGAAGACATCTCGATCCCTAGCCCGACAGCGATGCGATGGGTACTCCTTGGTACAACCCTAGGCCCTCCTCGATCCCAGGATTCGCCAGCGCGATTCAAAGGACAACGTTGTGGAGGTAGGGAAACACGATCTCGACGACGGCGAAAGATCATCTCCGGGAGGACCAAAAACCCTAGCGAGAGGGAAGAGAGCAAACCCACTTGTACGTCCGGATAGCCATATCATCTGCTGGAGGAAGCAGAGGGCACCCCGGGCAGCACGCCCCCGGCCCAAGATCGGGCGAGGTGGCCACAGGCGCACCAGGCCATGACCACGGGGAGCTCCTAGTCGGCGCCTTAAGCGCCGGCTAGGAGATCCGGCACCCACACGCCTTGCAAGTTGGGCCGGCCTGCGTCGACCAGCAAACTCGCGCGAATGTTTTCCAAAAAAATGGTTGCTACATGATTCAAACTCCTAACGTTCATTGCACGTGCGAACTCCCTAACCACTAGAGCTACCAGCCTTGAGTGATTTGTAGCAGCCTAGAACACCTAATAACACAGTCGCAACGCTATTTGTTGCACATAACCATGTACAGTATCGCTTAAAAAATTGAAAAAAAAATTGTGATAGGAAAAAGTTCATGGATTTTAAAAAAGGTTCATCATTTTTCGAAGAAAAGTTATCAAACTTGAAAAAAGGTCATCAATTTTCAAAAAGTGTTCATCAATTTTGAAAAAAAGTTCATCAAGTTTGAAAAAAGTTCGTCAAAATTGAAAACATTTCTATGGATTTTTGAAAGCAAATCTACAAATTTGAAAAAAGTTCATCAATTTGAAAAAAAAGTTCATCAAAGTAGAAAAAGTTTGTTGAATTTCAAAAAAAGTTCATCGAATACAAAAAAGTTCATTGAATTAAGATAAGTTCATTAAATTTTAAAAAAAGTTCATTGAATTTGAAAAAAGTTCACCGAATTTCAAAAAAGTTCAGTGAATTTGAAAAAAGTTCATAAATTTGAAGAAAAAGTTCACGAATTATAATAAAAATCATTGATCCCGGAAGAAAGAAAAATAAAAAACATAAACGAAAAAAGGAAAATAAAATAAAAAGGAAAGCTGAATTAAGAAAAGAAGTAAAAGTATGTTAGTGAGCATGTTGGGCAAGGTGGCGAGATGTTAAGTGCCGGTTAGCTCGAAGTAGAGATCGCTAGTTCAATTCCCCGCATGTGCGCTTTTTTTTGCGTCTAAAATACACAAAGAAACATAGGATGAGATGGGCCGGCCCAGTTTGGTTGGCTGCAGGCGCCCATTTACAAAATAGCACGTAAACGGGCGCCTGCATGACCACGGCGGCCACAAACCCCTGGCTAGGCCCCTCATCAGACTCAGACAAGCGAGCCCCAGGTCTGGGCCACACCGGACACAAGGGGCGCTGATTATTGGAGATTTTTTTTGAACGAAAGAGCCTCGGTTGGCAGAGGTTGATTATTGGAGATATTATGATGCATCAAGTTTTCCGATGACTGCCATGTACCGATGGCATGATTATTCCAGATCCATATATTTCGTTTCTGACAACCGACGTTGTTTGCATCCTGAGTGATGAACACTTATGCATGCATATCACATACTTCCTCCGTTCGGAATTACTTGTCATAAAAATGGATGTACCTATAATTAAAATATATCTAGATACATTCATTTCTTTGACGAGTAATTCCGAACGGAGAAAGTACATACAATTACGATCATTACTGAGCCAACTATCTAATTAATCAACCCATGTGTTGCATCCAATCAATTGTTCGTTTTGCGCAAGCGAAAGGTAATCTTCTACAGGTTTGGTAAGCTACAACTGTGTACGGTTGTCACCCCGGTCCGGTTAGGTGAAGCGGCATGTAAGGGTTCCAACGTGGAGAAAATCCGCCAGCAGAAAATTGACATGTGGACGAGATAATTGGAACCCTAGGGTCAGAATGTTCATAGAAAAAAAATTAAAAGGGGTACAGTTTAGCTACATTTTTGCTAAATGGGTATAATGTATAAAATTCTGCTAAATCTCTCAAATTAGGGTAAAAAACTGAAATTCACTCTATTGATAACTGGAAATCATAAGCCTTCCAATGGTGTGCTGTGACAAGCATTAAGTTGTAGCAATAGACATAGGGCTTGTGTAGACGTTGAGGAGATGAAGATGGTTTCTTTGTAAGGTTGCTGCCCCGGTGAGGCGATGCTTTCCTCGTATACAGCGGCATGTCTTGTGGAAATACCCAATGGTTTCGGGGACATCTGTCCCTGGAATCTCACCGGTCATCCAGCCCTGCCTATTAGTATAGTCCCTTCTTTTGGAAATGAAGGTATTGTTGGAAATATGCCCTAGAGGCAATAATAAATTAGTTATTATTATATTTCCTTGTTCATGATAATCATTTATTATCCATGCTATAATTGTATTGATAGGAAACTCAGATACATGTGTGGGTACATAAACAACACCATGTCCCTAGTAAGCCTCTAGTTGACTAGCTCGTTGATTAACAGATGGTTACGGTTTCCTGACCATGGACATTGGATGTCGTTGATAACGGGATCACATGATTTGGAGAATGATGTGATGGACAAGACCCAATCCTAAGCCTAGCACAAAGATCGTAGTTCGTATGCTAAAGCTTTTCTAATGTCAAGTATCATTTCCTTAGACCATGAGATCGTGCAACTCCCGGATGCCGTAGGAATGCTTTGGGTGTACCAAACGTCACAACATAACTGGGTGGCTATAAAGGTGCACTACAGGTATCTCCGAAAGTGTCATTGGGTTGGCACGAATCGAGACTGGATTTGTCACTCTATGTGAGAGAGGTATCTCTGGGCCCACTCGGTAGGACATCATCATAATGTGCACAATGTGACCAAGGGGTTGATCACGGGATGATGTGTTACGGAACGAGTAAAGAGACTTGCCGGTAACGAGATTGAACAAGGTATCGGCATACCGACGATCGAATCTCGGGCAAGGACAATACCGCTAGACAAAGGGAATTGTATACGAGATTGATTGAGTCCTTGGCATCGTGGTTCATCCGATGAGATCATCGTGAAACATGTGGGAGCCAACATGGGTATCCAGATCCCGCTGTTGGTTATTGATCGGAGAACGTCTCGGTCATGTCTGCATGGTTGCCGAACCCGTAGGGTCTACACACTTAAGGTTCGATGACACTAGGGTTATAGGGAATAGATATACGTGGTTACCGAATGTTGTTGAGTCCCGGATGAGATCCCGGACGTCACGAGGAGTTCGGAATGGTCCGGAGGTAAAGATTTATATATGAGAAGTCCTATTTTGGCCACCGGAAAATGTTCGGATTTTTCGGTATTGTACCGGGAAGGTTCAGTGGGGCCCACCTACATGGGGGACCCACATGAACGTGGGTAGTGGGGCAAGGCCCCACACCCCTGGTCAAGGCGCACCAAGATCCCTCCTTAGAAGGAATAAGATCATATCCAGAGGATAAGATCAAGATCCCTAAAGGGGGATAACAATCGATGGGGAAAGGAAAGGATGGGATTTCTTTCCTCCCACCTTTGCCAATGCCCCAATGGACTTGGAGGGCAAGAAATAATCCCCTCCACCCCTATATATAGTGGGGAGGCGCATGGGAGCTGCACCCTTGCCCCTGGCACAGCCCTCCCCTCTCCCAAGTCCTCCTCCTCTCCCCGGTGCTTGGCGAAGCCTGCGGGATTGCCACGCTCCTCCATCACCACCACACCGTCGTGCTGCTGCTGGATGGAGTCTTCCCAACCTCTCCCTCTCTCCTTGCTGGATCAAGGCATGGGAGACGTCACCGGGCTGTACGTGTGTTGAACGCGGAGGTGCCGTCCGTTCGGCACTAGGATCTCCGGTGATTTGGATCACGACGAGTATGACTCCTTCAACCCCATTCTCTTGAACGCTTCCGCTTAGCAATCTACAAGGGTATGTAGATGCACTCTCCTTCCCCTCGTTGCTAGTTTCTCCATAGATAGATCTTGGTGACACGTAGGAAAATTTTGAATTTCTGCTACGTTCCCCAACAAAGGGCATCATGAGCTAGGTCTATTGCGTAGATTCTTTGCACGAGTAGAACACAAAGTAGTTGTGGGCGTTGATTTTGTTCAATATGCTTACCGTTACTAGTCCAATCTTATTTCAACGGTATTGTGGGATGAAGCGGCCGGACCGACCTTACACGTACACTTACGTGAGACAGTTCCACCGATCGACATGCACTTGGTGCATAAGGTGGCTAGCGGGTGCCAGTTTCTCCCACTTTAGTCGGATCGGATTCGATGAAAAGGGTCATTATGAAGGGTAAATAGCAATTTACATATCACGTTGTGGCTTTTGCGTAGGTAAGAAACGTTCTTGCTAGAAACCTATAGCAGCCACGTAAAAACATGCAAACAACAATTAGAGGACGTCTAACTTGTTTTTCCAGGGTATGCTATGTGATGTGATATGGCCAAAAAGGAATGTGATGAATGATATGTGATGTATGAGATTGATCATGTTCTTTTAATAGGAATCACGACTTGCATGTCGATGAGTACGACAACCAACAGGAGCCATAGGAGTTGTCTTTATTTATTGTATGACCTGCGTGTCATTGAACGAACGCCATGTAATTACTTTACTTTATTGCTAACCGGTAGCCATAGTAGTAGAAGTAATAAGTTGGCGAGAAAACTTCATGGAGACACGATGATGGAGATCATGATGATGGAGATCATGGTGTCATGCCGGTGACGATGATGATCATGGAGCCCCGAAGATGGAGATCAAAGGAGCAAAATGATATTGGCCATATCATGTCACTATTTGATTGCATGTGATGTTTATCATGTTTATGCATCTTATTTGCTTAGAACGACGGTAGTAAATAAGATGATCCTCATTAAAATTTCAAGAAAGTGTTTCCCCTAATCGTGCACCGCTATGCGAAAGTTCGTCGTTTCGAAGCACCACGTGATGATTGGGTGTGATAGATTCTTACGTTCACATACAACGGGTGTAAGCCAGATTTACACATACGAAACACTTAGGTTGACTTGACGAGCCTAGCATGTACAGACATGGCCTCGGAACACAAGACCGAAAGGTCGAGCATGAGTCGTATGGTAGATACGATCAACATGAAGATGTTCACCGAAGATGACTAGTCCGTCTCACGTGATGATCGGACATGGCCTAGTTGACTCGGATCATGTAATCACTTAGATGACTAGAGGGATGTCTATCTGAGTGGGAGTTCATAAGATGAACTTAATTATCCTGAACATAGTCAAAAAACCTTTGCAAATTATGTCATAGCTCGCGCTATAGTTCTGCTGTTTTAGATATGTTCCTAGAGAAAATATAGTTGAAAGTTGACAGTAGCAATTATGCAGACAGAAGAAAGCTTATGTCCTTAAAGCACCGCTCAGTGTGCTGAACCCCAAACGTCGTCTGTGGATGTTGCGAACATCGGACATACACGTTTTGATAACTACGTGATAGTTCAGTTAAACGGTTTAGAGTTGAGGCACCAAAGACGTTTTTCGAAACGTCATGAACATATGAGATGTTTGAGGGCTGAAATTGGGATTTCAGGCTCGTGCCCACGTCAAGAGGTATAAGACCTCCGACGATTTTCTTAGCCTGCAAACTAAGGGGAAAAAGCTCAATCGTTGAGCTTGTGCTCAGATTGTCTGAGTGCAACAATCACTTGAATCGAGTGGGAGTTGATCTTCCAGAGATAGTGATGTTTCTCCAAAGTCATTGCCACCAAGCTGCTAGAGCTTCGTGATGAACTATAACAAATCAGGGATTGATATGATGATCCTTGAGATATTCGCGATGTTTGACACCGCGAAAGTAGGAATAAACAAGGAGCATCAATTTTTGATGGTTGGTGAAACCACTTGTTTCAAGAAGGGCAAGGGCAAGAAGGGATACTTCATGAAACATCAAATCAGCTGCTGCTCTAATGAAGAAACCCAAGGTTGAACCCAAACCCGAGACTAAGTGCTTCTGTAATGAGAGGAACGGACACTGAAGCAGGATTACCCTAGATACTTGGTAGATGAGAAGGCTGGCAAGGTCGATAGAAGTATATTGGATATACATTATGTTAATGTGTACTTTACTAGTACTCCTAGCAGCACCAGGGTATTAGATACGGTTTGGTTGCTAAGTGTTAGTAACTCGAAATAAAAGCTACGGAATAAACGAGACTAGCTAAAGGTGAGTTGACGATATGTGTTGGAAGTGTTTCCAAAGGTTGATGTGATCAAGCATCACCTGCTCCCTCTACCATCGAGATTTGTGTTAAACCTAAATAATTGTTATTTGGTGTTTGCGTTGAGCATAGACATGATTGGATTATGTCTATCGCAATACAGTTATTCATTTAAGGAGAATAATGGTTACTTTATTTATTTGAATAAAACCTTCAATGGTCATGCACCTAAAAGAATGGTTTATTGAATCTCGATCGTAGTGATACACATTTTCATGCCAAAAGATATAAGATAGTAATGATAGTACCACTTACTTGTGGCAATCTTTGCCATGTAAGTCATATTGGTGTAAAAGCATGAAGAAGCTCCATGTTGATGGATCTTTGGACTCACTCGTTTTGAAAAGTTTGAGACATGCGAACCATTTACATTGGTGTATACGCATGAAGAAACTCCATGCAGATGGATCGTTTGGACTCACTTGATTTTGAATGACTTGAGATATGCAAATCATACCACATGGGCAAGATGACCGAAAAGCCTCGTTTTCGGTAAGATGGAACAAGATAGCAACTTGTTGGAAGTAACACATTTTGATGTGTGCAGTCCAATGAGTGCTTTGAGGCATGCAAAGGAATATCATTATGTTCTTACTTTACAGATGATTCGAGTAGATGTTGAGTATATTTACTTGATGAAACACAAATCTGAATTATTGAATGGTTCAAGTAATTTCAGAGTGAAGTTAAAGATCATCTTGACAAGAGGATAAATTGTCTATGATATGATCATAGAGATGAGTATCTGAGTTACGAGCTTTGTACGCATAATTAAGACATTGTGGAAATTGTTTCACAATAAATACCGCCTGGAACACCATAGTGTGATGGTGTTTCCGAACATCATAGTTGCACCCTATTGAATATGGTGCGTACCATGATGTCTCTAATTGAATTACCACTATCGTTCATGGGTTAGGCATTAGAGACAACCGCACTCACTTTAATAGGGCACCACGTAATTCCGTTGAGACGACACCGTTTGGAGAAACCTAAATTGTCGTTTCTTAAAAGTTTGGGGCTGTGACGCTTATGTGAAAAAGTTTCAGGTTGATAAGCTCGAACCCAAAGCGGATAAAATGCATCTTCATAGGACACCCAAAACAGTTGGGTATACCTCCAGTCTCGATTCAGGAAGCAAAAAGGATTGTTTCTAGAATTAGGTCCTTTCCGAGGAAAAGTTTCTCTCGAAAGAATTGAGTGGGAGGATGGTGGAGACTTGATAAGGTTATTGAACCGTCACTTCAACAAGTGTGTAGCAGGGCACAGGAAGTTGTTCCTGTGGCGTCTACACCAATTGAAGTAGAAGCTTATGATAGTGATCATGAAGTTTTGGATCAAGTCACTACCGTACCTTGTAGGGTGACAAGGATGCGTATTACTTCAGAGTGGTACAGTAATCCTGTCTTGAAGGTCATGTTGCTAGACAACAATGAACCTACGAGCTATGGAGAAGCGATGGTGGGACCATATTCTGACAAATGGATAGAAGCCATGAAATCCGAGATAGGATCCATGTATCAGAACAAAGCATGGACTTTGGTGGACTTCCCGTTGATCGGCAAGCCATTGAGATAAATGGATCCTTAAGAAGAAGACGGACGTGGACGGTAATGTCACCGTCTATGAAGCTCGACTTGTGGCGAAGAGTTTTTCACAAGTTCAAGGAGTTGACTACGATGAGATTTTCTCATCCGTAGCGATGCTTAAGTCCGTCAGAATCATGTTAGCATTAGCTGCATTTATGAAATCTCGCAGATGGATGTCAAAATGAGTTTCCTTACCAGTTTTCGTAAGGAAAGGTTGTATGTGATACAATCGTAAAGTTTTTTCCTAAGGATGCTAAAAGGTATGCTGGCTCCAATGATCCTTCTAAGGACCGGAGTAAGCATCTCGGAGTTGGAATGTGCGCTTTGATGAGATGATCAAAGATTTTGGGTTTGTACAAAGTTTATGAGAAACTTGTATTTCCAAAGAAGTGAGTGGGAGCACTATAGAATTTCGATGAGTATATGTTGTTGACTCTTGTTGATCGTAAATGATGTAGAGTTTCTGGAAAGCATATAGGGTTATTTGAAAAGTGTTTTTCAATAGAAAACCTGGATTAAGCTGCTTGAACATTGAGCATCAAGATCTATAAGGATAGATCAAAAACCCTTAATGGTACTTTCAAATGAGCACATACCTTGACATGATCTTGAAGGTGTTCAAGATGGATCAGTCAAAGAAGGAGTTCTTGCCTGAGTTGTAAGGTATGAATTTAAGACTTAAAGCTCGACCACGGCAGAATAGAGAGAAAGGACGAAGGTCGTCCCCTATGCTTAGACATAGGCTCTACAAGATGCTATCTTTGTGTACCGCACTTTTGATGTGTGCCTTGCTACATATCTGGCAAGAGGGTACAAAGGTGATCAAGGAGTGGATCACCAGATAGCGGTCAAAATTATCCTTAGAGGAATAAGGATATGTTTCTCGATTATGGAGGTGATAAAGAGTTCGACGTAAAGGGTTACGTCGATGTAAGCTTTAACACCTATCCGAATGACTCTGAGTAGCAAACAGGATACGTATAGTGGAGCAACCATTTGGAATAGCTCCAAGTAGAGCGTGGAAGCAGCATTTACAATATGACATAGAGAATTGCAAAATACATACGGATCTGAATGTTGCGTAACCCGTTGACTAAAACCTCTCTCACAAGCAAAACATGATCAAACCCCGAACTCATTGAGTCTTAATCACATGATGATGTGAACTAGTTTAGTGACACTAGTAAACTCTTTGGATGTTAGTCACATGGCGATGTGACTTGTGAGTGTTAATCACATGGCGATGTGAACTAGATTATTGACTCTAGTGCAAGTGGGAGACTGTTGGAAATATGCCCTAGAGGCAACAATAAATTAGTTATTATTATATTTCCTTGTTCATGATAATCGTTTATTACACATGCTATAATTGTATTGATAGGAAACTCAGATACATGTGTGGGTACATAAACAACACCATGTCCCTAGTAAGCCTCTAGTTGACTAGCTCGTTGATCAACAGATGGTTACGGTTTCCGACCATGGACATTGGATGTCGTTGATAACGGGATCACATGATTTGGAGAATGATGTGATGGACAAGACCCAATCCTAAGCCTAGCACAAAGATCGTAGTTCGTATGCTAAAGCTTTTCTAATGTCAAGTATCATTTCCTTAGACCATGAGATTGTGCAACTCCCGGATGCCGTAGGAATGCTTTGGGTGTACCAAACATCACAACGTAACTGGGTGGCTATAAAGGTGCACTACAGGTATCTCCGAAAGTGTCTGTTGGGTTGTACGAATCGAGACTAGGATTTGTCACTCCACGTAATGTAGAGGTATCTCTGGGCCCACTCGGTAGGACATCATCATAATGTGCACAATGTGACCAAGGGGTTGATCACGGGATGATGTGTTACGGAACGAGTAAAGAGACATGCCGGTAACGAGATTGAACAAGGTATCGGCATACCGACGATCGAATCTCGGGCAAGTACAATACCGCTAGACAAAGGGAATTGTATACGGGATTGATTGAGTCCTTGACATCGTGGTTCATCCGATGAGATCATCGTGGAACATGTGGGAGCCAACATGGGTATCCAGATCCCGCTGTTGGTTATTGACCGGAGAACGTCTCGGTCATGTCTGCATGGTTGCCGATCCCGTAGGGTCTACACACTTAAGGTTCGATGACGCTAGGGTTATAGGGAATAGATATACGTGGTTACCTAATGTTGATCGGAGTCCCGGATGAGATCCCGGACGTCACGAGGAGTTCCGGAATGGTCTGGAGGTAAAGATTTATATATGGGAAGTCCTATTTTGGCCACCGGAAAATGTTCGGGATTTTTCGGTATTGTACCGGGAAGGTTCTAGAAGGTTCCGAGTGGGGCCCACCTGCATGGGGGGACCCACATGAACGTGGGTAGTGGGGGCAAGGCCCCACACCCCTGGCCAAGGCGCACCAAGATCCCCCTTAGAAGGAATAAGATCATATCCCGAAGGGATAAGATCAAGATCCCTAAAAAGGGGAATAACAATCGGTGGGGAAAGGAAAGGATGGGATTTCTTTCCTCCCACCTTTGCCAACGCCCCAATGGACTTGGAGGGCAAGAAATAATCCCTCCACCCCTATATATAGTGGGGAGCCGCATGGGAGCTGCACCCTTGCCCTGGCGCAGCCCTCCCCTCTCCCAAGTCCTCCTCTCCCAGCGGTGCTTGGCGAAGCCACAGAGGATTGCCACGCTCCTCCATCACCACCACACCGTCGTGCTACTGCTGGATGGAGTCTTCCCCAACCTCTCCTCTCTCCTTGCTGGATCAAGGCATGGGAGACGCCACCGGCTGTACGTGTGTTGAACGCGGAGGTGTCGTCTGCTCGGCACTAGGATCTCCGGTGATTTGGATCACGACGAGTACGACTCCTTCAACCCTGTTCTCTTGAACGCTTCCATTAGCAATCTACAATGGTATGTAGATGCACTCTCCTTCCCCTTGTTGCTAGTTTCTCCATAGATAGATCTTGGTGACACGTAGGAAAATTTTGAATTTCTGCTACGTTCCCCAACAGGTATACCCCCGGCCTCTGCATCATAATGATGCATGCGGCCCTTTTATTAAATATTCAGAAAGTAGTAACACAAAGGTCTTACAGCTCACAACGGAGCAGAAACAAAACACAAAGGACTGAAAAATAGAAGCGGACAAAGACAACCGGTACGTTGATAATAAGGACACACTCTCTAGACTCCTATCCTGTTATGCGTACGCCATCCGAACCGGTTGAATATAACCCGAGCCACCATCTCCCGTTGGTTGCATCCAGTAACCAAAGGCTCCCTGGAGTCTGTAGGAGTGAGTAAGGACCACGTACGGATCCAAGCTGTAGCTCTGAAGATAACCTGCAAAAAAGTTAGGTTGTGTTGCATTAAAAATCATATCATTTCTGCAGTTTCATATAGCCCATAATAGTGCACATATTCCAATCCAAATACGAGCTGCCGTGATCTGTTCAACCCTAGCTAACCACGTCCCAAACAAATACGCAATATCTACTGGAGGAGTGATATTAAAAGTTATATGAATCGTTCTCCAAAGTAACTTGGCAAGTGGGCATTCGATAAATAAATGTTGTATTGTCTCATCCTTAGTGCAAAAACAACACCGCGAGTTACCTACCCATCGCCTCTTAAGTAAGTTGTCCTTTGTGAGTATTACTTGCTTGTGGACAAACCACATGAAAATTTTAATCCGCAAAGGAACCTTAACCTTCCATATATGAATTGACCTTGGGATGGGGCCAGAATTAATCAGATCCCCATAAAAAGATTTCACCGTAAATATCCCATTTTTAGTTAACTTCCAATGTGTGGAGTCCGGCATGTCGGAGAGTTGAACTTCAATCAATCTCCGAACCAGGTGCATCCAGGCTGTCCATCTCTCACCCACTAACGTACGTCTGAACTGGATGTTCAAGGGAATAGTTTGAAGGACGATACCTACGTAATCTTCCTTACGTTGCACAATATTGTAAAGGGTAGGATATTGTAAGGCCAGAGGTGTCTCTCCTAGCCACGTATCCTCCCAAAATCTTGTTGACATCCCGTTGCCAATCAAGAATTTGACCCTACGAAAGAACATATCCTTTGTTCTCATAAGTCCCTTCGAGCGGTGAATCGGTTGGTCTGATGGTTACCTGGGCTAGCGTTTTGGAGTGCAAATATTTATTGCGCAGGATTTGAGCCCACATGCCCTCCGGCTCTGTCTCTAACCTGTACAACCATTTGCTCATAAGGCATTTATTCTTAATTTCCAAGTTCTCAATACCGAGGCCCCCTTGGTCTTTAGGTCGACAAAGGATATCCCATCTGGCGAGACGGTATTTCCTCTTGGCCTCATCAAACTGCCAAAAGAAACGAGATCGAAAGAAATCAAGTCGCTTTCGGACTCCTTTCGGAATTTCGAAGAACGAAAGTAAAAACATTAGCATGCTAGTCAATACTGAGTTAATCAAAACTAGACGACCTCCATATGACATCAACTTGCCCTTCCAGCAGCTGAGTTTTTTTTCAATTCGTTCTTCAATACACTTCCATTCCTTATTGGATAGTTTACGGTGATGAATCGGAATACCTAAATAACTAAATGGTAAAGCACCTAATTCGCATCCAAACAATTGTCTGTAAGTATGTTCCTCGTCTTTGGCTTTCCCAAAACAGAACACCTCGCTCTTATGAAAATTGATTTTTAATCCAGACAATTGTTCGAATAAACATAAGATAAGTTTCATGTTACGTGCTTTAGCCATGTCATGTTTCATGAAAATAATAGTGTCATCAGCATATTGTAGAATGGACACCCCCCCATCAACCAGATGAGGAACTAGACCCTCTACATGGCCATGGTGCTTGGCCCTGCCAATAATGACGACCAGCATATCTGCCACAATATTGGACAGAAGAGGTGACATGGAATCCCCTATTGAATGGTTCAAGTAATTTCAGAGTGAAGTTAAAGATCATCGTGACAAGAGGATAAAATGTCTATGATATGATCATAGAGATGAGTATCTGAGTTACGAGCTTTGGCACGCAATTAAGACATTGTGGAAATTGTTTCACAATAAATACCGCCTGGAACACCATAGTGTGATGGTGTTTCCGAACATCATAGTTGCACCCTATTGAATATGGTGCGTACCATGATGTCTCTTATCGAATTACCACTATCGTTCATGGGTTAGGCATTAGAGACAACCGCACTCACTTTAATAGGGCACCATGTAATTCCGTTGAGACGACACCGTTTGGAGAAACCTAAATTGTCGTTTCTTAAAAGTTTGGGGTTGCGACGCTTATGTGAAAAAGTTTCAGGTTGATAAGCTCGAACCCAAAGCGGATAAAATGAATCTTCATAGGACACCCAAAACAGTTGGGTATACCTCCGATCTCGATTCGGAAGCAAAATGATTGTTTCTAGAATTAGGTCCTTTCCGAGGAAAAGTTTCTCTCGAAAGAATTGAGTGGGAGGATGGTGGAGACTTGATAAGGTTATTGAACCGTCACTTCAACAAGTGTGTAGCAGGGCACGTGAAGTTGTTCCTGTGGCGCCTACACCAATTGAAGTAGAAGCTTATGATAGTGATCATGAAGTTTTGGATCAAGTCACTACCGTACCTCGTGAGGGTGACAAGGATGCGTACTACTTGGTGGTACAATAATCCTGTCTTGAAGGTCATGTTGCTAGACAACAATGAACCTACGAGCTATGGAGAAGCGATGGTGGGCCCATATTCCGACAAATGGTTAGAAGCCATGAAATCCGAGATAGGATCCATGTATCGTAACAAAGCATGGACTTTGGTGGACTTGCCCGATGATCGGCAAGCCATTAAGATAAATGGATCTTTAAGAAGAAGACGGACGTGGATGGTAATGTCACCGTCTATGAAGCTCGACTTGTGGCGAAGAGTTTTTCAAAAGTTCAAGGAGTTGACTACGATGAGATTTTCTCATCCGTAGCGATGCTTAAGTCCGTCAGAATCATGTTAGCATTAGCTGCATTTATGAAATCTGGCAGATGGATGTCAAAATGAGTTTCCTTACCAGTTTTCGTAAGGAAAGGTTGTATGTGATACAATCGAAAGTTTTTTCCTAAGGATGCTAAAAGGTATGCCGGCTCCAATGATCCTTCTAAGGACCGGAGTAAGCATCTCGGAGTTGGAATGTACGCTTTGATGAGATGATCAAAGATTTTGGGTTTGTACAAAGTTTATGAGAAACTTGTATTTCCAAAGAAGTGAGTGGGAGCACTATAGAATTTCTGATGAGTATATGTTGTTGACTATTGTTGATCAGAAATGATGTAGAGTTTCTGGAAAGCATATAGGGTTATTTGAAAAGTGTTTTTCAATAGAAAACCTGGATTAAGCTGCTTGAACATTTAGCATCAAGATCTATAAGGATAGATCAAAAACGCTTAATGGTACTTCCAAATGAGCACATACCTTGACATGATCTTGAAGGTGTTCAAGATGGATCAGTCAAAGAAGGAGTTTTTGCCTGAGTTGTAAGGTATGAAGTTAAGACTTAAAGCTCGACCACGGCAGAAAAGAGAGAAATGACGAAGGTCGTCCCCTATGCCTTAGACGTAGGCTCTACAAAGATGCTATCTTTGTGTACCGCACCTGATGTGTGCCTTGCTACATATCTGGCAAGAGGGTAGAAAGGTGATCAAGGAGTGGATCACCAGATAGCGGTCAAAATTATCCTTAGAGGAATAAGGATATGTTTCTCGATTATGGAGGTGATAAAGAGTTCGACGTAAAGGGTTACGTCCATGCAAGCTTTAACACCTATCCGAATGACTCTGAGTAGCAAACCGGTTACGTATAGTGGAGCAACCATTTGGAATAGCTCCAAGTAGAGCGTGGAAGCAGCATTTACAATATGACATAGAGAATTGCGAAATACATACGGATCTGAATGTTGCGCACCCGTTGACTAAAACCTCTCTCACAAGCAAAACATGATCAAACCCCGAATTCATTGAGTCTTAATCACATGATGATGTGAACTAGTTTAGTGACACTAGTAAACTCTTTGGATGTTAGTCACATGGCGATGTGACCTGTGAGTGTTAATCACATGGCGATGTGAACTAGATTATTGACTCTAGTGCAAGTGGGAGACTGTTGGAAATATGCCCTAGAGGCAATAATAAATTAGTTATTATTATATTTCTTTGTTCATGATAATCGCTTATTACCCATGCTATAATTGTATTGATAGGAAACTCGGATACATGTGTGGGTACATAAACAACACCATGTCCCTAGTAAGCCTCTAGTTGACTAGCTCGTTGATCAACAGATGGTTACGGTTTCTGACCATGGACATTGGATGTCTTTGATAACGGGATCACATGATTTGGAGAATGATGTGATGGACAAGACCCAATCCTAAGCCTAGCACAAAGATCGTAGTTCAGTATGCTAAAGCTTTTCTAATGTCAAGTATCATTTCCTTAGACCATGAGATTGTGCAACTCCCGGATGCCGTAGGAATGCTTTGGGTGTACCAAACGTCACTGGCAATCGGGTGGCTATAAAGGTGCACTACAGGTATCTCCGAAAGTGTCTGGGTTGGCACGAATCGAGACTGGATTTGTCACTCCTGTAATGTAGAGGTATCTCTGGGCCCACTCGGTAGGACATCATCATAATGTGCACAATGTGACCAAGGGGTTGATCACGGGATGATGTGTTACGGAACGAGTAAAGAGACTTGCCGGTAACGAGATTGAACAAGGTATCGGCATACCGACGATCAAATCTCGGGCAAGTACAATACCGCTAGACAAAGGGAATTGTATACGGGATTGATTGAGTCCTTGACATCTCGGTTCATCCGATGAGATCATCGTGGAACATGTGGGAGCCAACATGGGTATCTAGATCCCTCTGTTGGTTATTGACCGGAGAACGTCTCGGTCATGTCTGCATGGTTGCCGAACCCGTAGGGCCTACACACTTAAGGTTCGATGACGCTAGGGTTATAGGGAATAGATATACGTGGTTACCGAATGTTGTTCGAAGTCCCAGATGAGATCCCGTACGTCACGAGGAGTTCCGGAATGGTCCGGAGGTAAAGATTTATATATGGAAAGTCCTATTTTGGCCACCGGAAAATGTTCCGGATTTTTCGGTATTGTACCGGGAAGGTTCTAGAAGGTTCCGGAGTGGGGCCCACCTGCATGGGGGGACCCACATGAACGTGGGTAGTGGGGGAAAGGCCCCACACCCTGGTCAAGCGCACCAAGATCCCCCTTAGAAGGAATAAGATCATATCCGAAGGGATAAGATCAAGATCCCTAAAAAGGGGGATAACAATCGATGGGGAAAGGAAAGGATGGGATTTCTTTCCTCCCATCTTTGCCAACGCCCCAATGGACTTGGAGGGCAAGAAATAATCCCCTCCACCCCTATATATAGTGGGAGGCGCATGGGAGCTGCACCCTTGCCTGGCGCAGCCCTCCCCTCTCCCAAGTCCTCCTCCTCTCCCCGCGGTGCTTGGCGAAGCCTGCAGGATTGCCACGCTCCTCCATCACCACCACACCGTCGTGCTGCTGCTGGATGGAGTCTTCCCCAACCTCTCCCTCTCTCCTTCCTGGATCAAGGCATGGGAGACGTCACCGGGCTGTACGTGTCACTACTAGAAATTAGGTCAATAACGACCAACGATTGAAAACTCTTGGTTGTTACTGGTACGATGATTGAGTCCCACCTCCAAATTAGCCCCGTGAACCCTCGCTAGGTATGGCGGTCGTTGTTTTGTTATGTTTAGAGGGCAATTCCACATCCTTATCTACTGAAACGACGAATAAAAAGGAAGATAAGTATTCCATACTGAAAAGGGGAAAAGTCCACGTATGCCCACAAATATCTCCCCAACGCATCTCTCCCTTCAGCGGCCACCCGGCCCTCCAGCCGCCGCCTCCCCCACTTCTGATCTCCCATCTCCGTCCCAACCTCGAGCGGAACAACGGATTCCGACTGAGCTCGGCGTGGTTACAGTTCAGTGGCATCCTCGGCGACAGGTCTGTGGGGTGGGCCGCCTGCTGCTCATCTTGGTGTTGGCGGCGGCCATACCCTGTCATGGCGTCGGCCTTCCCTGCTTGGCCAGCGGCGGCTCGCTAGTGGATCGCGGCGTTGACGCAGCCCGGCTCGACGGGCTCCAGCCACCGACCATTTTAGGTGCCGCCGCCAAAGATTGCTACACCACGAGCCGCCATGCCTCGCTGTGTGCTTGAGTCCTCAAATACAGATTGAACCTAAGGCTGCGCTTGGCATCAGGGTATTCTAATACAAGGGTATTTAATTTACAGGTGTAACTTACCAAGATGCAAAGGATTTCCAGCTGGAAATGAAACGGCCGACGGAGGTCTGTATTTTCTACAAGGGTATTTGAATGGAAAACGACAATCCAAACATGCCCTAAGAAGTCATCCCGGGGAGCAGCCACCATCTTCGCCTTGGTCTCCCTCTGTTGGCAGTCTAGCACCCACATGATGAGAAAAATTTGAAGTCCGTAGTAAATGCAAGAGTATGGTCGTTACATGTGTCAATATATTCTTGTAGATTACTTTGTTCTGCTCCAACTATTCCATTGTTCAGAATTATGCAAATAAATTTGACAAGGCTATATGTTTGATCGTCATTTTGTTTCTTTGTGTTTTATTTCTGTTCAATACGTTTTGTTCATCTAAAAACAGGACGCTAACTACATAATATATCTAACCATCTCACGAGTATTTCACATATATATTATAGTAGAACTTGACGCTCGGATTCTAGCTAGTTGAGTTTAGTCAGATGGATCAACAATGCAAAAACACTATAAAGTGCAGTTTTTATTGAATTGATAAGATTTTTTTGTATTACATAGTTAAGCACTTCCCGTGAATTACACGCGTCAGGTGTATGTTTTATATCCTTCATGCAACATTTTTCCCCTTTCTTGAACTGAATAAGCTGTAACTGAAATGCCAACTTTGTCGAGAGGAGCACTAGGAAATGGCATCATGCTTGCACTAAATCTCCACGTTCTTTCCAAAAGTTTACTAAGTCAATTGGGTAGAATCCTCTGTAATCCAATATTACTAGCGCAGCTCTCAAACATATTTTTTACTTAATTAAGGTAAGTTTGGTTATAGGCTCCAACATTTAATCTGAATTTTTTTATTGTTTACTTATGACATTCTGTTTTTACGAACATGTATTTAAGACTTGCTATTTTTCATTTCCAATAATATAAACCCATTGTGCCTTGTCTTGTCATTTTATCTCTAATAATAGCTACTTTTCAAGGTACATTGGTAGTTCATGTTTTCATGGAACATGGAGCAAAGGAAAACAAGCCACTACCAATGGACAAACAATTTTCTGAGACTCGCAATAAAGGTACAACCTTCGCTGATTCTAGAGCCTCCGCCAAATATGTAAGACTCAATTTAAATGCATTAACTTCTATGATGAATTGCAAGTGTATAATACCTACTTACGGATATAAGTTGATGCAAATAACTTACTGTTGGCACTTCATGCACAAATTCAGACTATGGTTCAGTTGAATCCAGGTCTTTCAAATGATGAAGTCATGCAGAAATGTGGCTAAACTAAGCGGCGTGATCGTGTAGGCTTTGGTTGTGGAATTATAGCAAGAGATTTGCAAGGACCAGCATTAAGTAAGGCCGAATTGGTTTATAAACGCCAAGCTTCCAAGCAAGTGAAACAAGTAGAAGAAAAAAGTTCAATTCTGTGGTACAAGAAGTGTGATAAATTAAGCGTCTTATGTCTGGTGGATCTCTGAGTGATAGATCTCATGGAAGCCAGCATCATCAAGTAAGTTATTCTCATACATTGATTTTATATATTGTTGTACTTTGTGCCAATTTATTTACAAGGGCTAATTTTCATTAACTACTTAACATTTTGTAGGGCTGATGGTCCACCGAGAGGCATCATGAGGCATTGTATTCACTGACCAATAATGATGTCCATTCAAAGAAAGATGGTGTCCCTTGCTTGAAGATTAATAAATTTTGTATTTTCTAGTTGTGTAATTTTCCAAATAGATATGAGCAAGTACATTCGTTATATAAGGAGTGCTTTTGACTCAAAATTCTTAGATGATATTTTAATATAATAATTGTATGTCGAAATTTTGGAATTTATTAATAAAAGAGGCTATGATCCTTTCAATTCGGATTACTTTGTTTCTATATTAATGTGGATGTTAATATTCAAATTTTGGATTTTGCATAAAGTGGTCGCTCAACGGAAACTTATACGAATTAATGTAAGTGGTTCTGAAGGATATCAAAGTGGTGAAGAGACTGACCGGTAATGCCACTTTCGTCGCCATGTTTACATTATTAGTGATGACAAAAGTGGTTGTTATTGCTACAATTGTGGTCGTTATTGGCTCGGCACTGACGACGACACACCATCTCGTCGTTACAAGAATAACGACCACAAAAGGTATGTGGTCGTTATACTTTTAGCGACGAAGCCTACTACGACCAGTAGACTGTGGTCGTTAATGACGTTTAACGACCACGGTCCGCCGTTTAACGACCACATATGTTGTAGTTAAAAACCGTTTTCTTAGTAGTGTGTGTTGAACGCGGAGGTGCCGTCCGTTCGGCACTAGGATCTCCGGTGATTTGGATCACGACGAGTATGACTCTTTCAACCCCGTTCTCTTGAACGCTTCCGCTTAGCAATCTACAAGGGTATGTAGATGCACTCTCCTTCCCCTCGTTGCTAGTTTCTCCATAGATAGATCTTGGTGAAACGTAGGAAAATTTTGAATTTCTGCTACGTTCCCCAACAGGTATACCCCCGGCCTCTGCATCATAATGATGCATGCGGCCCTTTTATTAAATATTCAGAAAGTAGTAACACAAAGGTCTTACAGCTCGCAAACGGAGCAGAAACAAAACACAAACGACTGAAAAAAAGAAGCGGACAAAGACAACCGGTACGTTGATAATAAGGACACGCTCTCTAGACTCCTATCCTGTTATGCGTACGCCATCCGAACCGGTTGAATATAACCCGAGCCACCATCTCCCGTTGGTTGCATCCAGTAACCAAAGGCTCCCTGGAGTCTGTAGGAGTGAGTAAGGACCACGTACGGATCCAAGCTGTAGCTCTGAAGATAACCTGCAAAAAAGTTAGGTTGTGTTGTCTGTTAAAAATCATATCATTTCTGCAGTTTCATATAGCCCATAATAGCGCACATATTCCAATCCAAATACGAGCTGCCGTGATCTGTTCAACCCCAGCTAACCACGTCCCAAACAAAGACGCAATATCTACTGGAGGAGTGATATTAAAAGCTATATGAATCGTTCTCCAAAGTAACTTGGCAAGTGGGCATTCGATAAATAAATGTTGTATTGTCTCATCCTTAGTGCAAAACAACACCGCGAAGTTACCTACCCATCGCCTCTTAAGTAATTTGTCCTTTGTGAGTATTAATAGATTGTGGAAAAACCACATTAAAATTTTAATCATCAAAGGAACCTTAACATTCCATATATGAATTGACATTGGGATGGGGACAGAATAAATCAGATCAGCATAAAAAGATTTCACCGTAAATATCCCATTTTTAGTTAACTTCCAATGTGTGGAGTCCGCATGTCGGAGAGTTGAACTTCAATCAATCTCCAACCAGGTGCATCCAGGTTGTCCATCTCTCACCCACTAACGTACGTCTGAACTGGATGTTCAAGGGAATAGTTTGAAGGACGATACCTACGTAATCTTCCTTACGTTGCACAATATTGTAAAGGGTAGGATATTGTAAGGCCAGAGGTGTCTCTCCTAGCCACGTATCCTCCCAAAATCTTGTTGACATCCCGTTGCCAATCAAGAATTTGACCCTACGAAAGAACATATCCTTTGTTCTCATAAGTCCCTTCCAGAATGGTGAATCAGTTGGTCTGATGGTTACCTGGGCTAGCATTTTGGAGTGCAAATATTTATAGCGCAGGATTTGAGCCCACATGCCCTCCGGCTTTGTCTCTGACCTGTACAACCATTTGCTCATAAGGCATTTATTCTTAATTTCCAAGTTCTCAATACCGAGGCCCCCTTGGTCTTTAGGTCGACAAAGGATATCCCATCTGGCGAGACGGTATTTCCTCTTGGCCTCATCAGACTGCCAAAAGAAACCAGATCGAAAGAAATCAAGTCACTTTCAGACTCCTTTCGGAATTTCGAAGAACGAAAGTAAAAACATTGGCATGCTAGTCAATACTGAGTTAATCAAAACTAGACGACCTCCATATGACATCAACTTGCCCTTCCAGCAGCTGAGTTTTTTTTCAATTAGTTATTCAATACACTTCCATTACATATTGGATAGTTTACGGTGATGAATCGAATACCTAAGTAATTGAATGGTAAAGCACCTAATTCGCATCCAAACAATTGTCTGTAAGTATGTTCCTCGTCTTTGGCTTTCCCAAAACAGAACACCTCGCTCTTATGAAAATTGATTTTTAATCCAGACAATTGTTCGAATAAACATAAGATAAGTTTCATGTTACGTGCTTTAGCCATGTCATGTTTCATGAAAATAATAGTGTCATCAGCATATTGTAGAATGGACACCCCCCCATCAACCAGATGAGGAACTAGACCCTCTACATGGCCATGGTGCTTGGCCCTGCCAATAATGACGACCAGCATATCTGCCACAATATCGAACAGAAGAGGTGACATGGAATCCCCTTGTCGCAACCCCTTGTGTGTCTGGAAGTAGTGACCGATATCATCGTTCACCTTAATTCCGACACTACCTTTCTGGACTTGAGTATCTACCTGGTTCCTCCAGGTTTCACTAAAACCCTTCATACGCATTGCTTTGAAGAAAAGGCCATTTGACTTTGTCATAAGCCTTCTCAAAATCCACTTTTAAGATAACCCCATCTAGTTTCTTCGAGTGAATCTCATGAAGCGTTCCATGTAGGACAACCACTCCTTCGAGTATGTGTCGTCCAGGCATGAAAGCTGTCTGACTAGGCTGAACCACTGAGTGAGCAATTTGTGCCAATCTATTGGTTCCTACCTTTGTGAAGATTTTAAAACTCACATTCAGCAGGCAAATGGGCCGGAATTGTTCTATCCAGACCGCCTCATTCTTCTTCGGTAATAATGTTATCGTACCAAAGTTGAGGTGAAACAACTCCAAATGGCCATCGAAAAAATCGTGAAACATAGGCATAAGATCATCTTTAATGATATGCCAACATTTCTTATAGAATTCAGCTGGAAACCCATCTGGTCCCGGTGCTTTATTCGGCTTCATCTATTAGTATAGTCCCTGGTCTTGTTTTGTATTACAACTTTACCTATACCAGCAGATCTTGTATTTGATTCCTTTGCACCTGTTCTTTCTGCTGTCCCACTCTCATTTAACCAGCTACCCCCTCCACACCCATCTCTGACATGTGCACTGTTCATGTCGGACGGCAGCAGCTCACAAACTAAAATTACTAGTATTTAACACTGGCACAGGTGTTTCATTTCCTAACAACTCCCACATGGTACTAAAAACTAATTACCCAGAATCACTTTTAAATGATTTTTTCCTTAATATGCGTATGTAACAAAATCACCTTGCATTTTAGGACAACTACTCCTATCAAATGCCTTAAAAAAATGCTAATCAACATTACTGTCAGTACTACACGTATTTTCCTGTCGCATCAACCATAGTCATTAAGTTTTCCCTAATTTACTTATATTTATTACATTCAGTCCTCACGAACTACATTTTGTAATCTAAACGCATTCTATTATGTAAAATACTAGTTCACAGCGCAAAAACCTATTACGTAATGTTACTTCAAGTTTTTATCCTGCTTAAATCACCAAGCTTAACTTTTTCAACCATGTATTCATTAAAAAAATTCTCAATAGTACATTATTTGGGAAGTAACTAAATTGTTTACTTCTACTTTGGAAAATAACATAGCAACAATGAACACATGCAGATGGTTTTGAAAATATAATATAAAGGGCATCATACAGTCAGATCACATGTTTATCATTACACTCGTCGGGTATTCAGAACGACAACTTTGAATCAGACAAAGTTTGTTCATAGTAAAACATACTTCATTTCCTAGGTTCCTAGGTTGTTAAACCGACCAAAAACCCCGCGGAGGCAATTTTTTGGTGTATTGGTACATCTACACCCTATGTCGGAAAAATAATATAGTAATTCCACATTAATTCAAAAGTTTCCGTACTCTTTCTTTGAAATAGACTTGACTTTTTATTGTACTCGTTAGAATAAATCCACAGAAATAATCCTCCTTTTGACTTCTTATCAAAACAGACTTTTTATTGTTGAACAAAATTGTATGAATAGTGAGCTAAAAAAGAGGAAATACACTTTGTTTCCTGGTTGTATATACACCTTATATGGTTTTTTTAGTAATTCAACAAAAAGTCAAAATAGTTCAAAAGTATTTTTAGATTAAACTTGACTTTGTTTTACACTCGTATATAAATTTTGACAAAAAAATCCAACATTGACTTCAGGGCAAAAAAGACAAAATTTATTTGCTATTATAGGACACTATTTACACTATTTTGACTGAAATTTTGTCTTTTTTCAAAAGAAGTCAAAGGGTGATTTTATTTTTGTGAAATTTTTCTCACAAGTACAATAGAAGGTCAAGTTTATTTCAAAAAAAATTCAGTTTTTTTGTCTTGTTGTTGAATTACTAATTTATTTTTCCATATAGGGTGTATATATACCCAGGAACCAAACGTCCCCGTTCACTAAAATAGCAAATAATTTGTGTCTTCTTTCGCTTTGAAGCCAACTTTTGTTTTTTTTTCTTGCAAATTGTTATAGTAGTGCAAAAGCATGTCAGGTTATCTGTCTAACAGGTTCTTACCTTTTGGGACTTTATATTTATTTACTAAAAATTTTACCCACATAGGGTGCATGTATAACCAGGGACGTATTTACCTCTGCACCTTATTATTACAGAAGCTACTGACATTCCCCGGGGAACAAATTATTATTACAGAAGCTACTGACATTCCCAGGGGAACAAATTTCATTCTTATGACAACGACAACTTGAATCGGCATTTATCCAAAAAACATATAAATTTATTTTTGGTATGCCAAATCAATCACCTTAAAAACTAATTATATTTAGCAACATTACTACGAATGCGAGATTAATTATTCCTTAATTCGTTACATTAATCAATTTGACCATGCCATCTTAACGACATACATTTTGACATTGTCTTTCATAATTTGTCAACAGCGCTCTCTCAGCACACAGCGTTAATGTTTATATTTATTCTTAGAATCACTAACCGATTTGGCTCTGTTCCACGGCATCTACCATTTTTACGCAATATAAAACATAAGAAGGGATGCGTGCCACACAATTCAGCTGCATTTAACTAAATACTAGTACATAAAACATCCATCATCCACGGTATATATTACATTTTAGGTTCCAACATCTTGGGCACTTAGTACATCATTCCAGCAGCATTGGACTCACTATGCATTTCGGCGGCACTCCAATAATACCATCCATGGTCAGCACCATGTGTACGATGTACTCCCTTATCTTCTTCAACCCATCCTGTTTTTGGTTTATAATGTTAGTATTGTTTACTTTCAAAATAAGTACTAACGTATGAAAATATTTCATACCTCAGTACATCCATGTGCCAGGCCAGTTCCCATGTAATTCATAATGCAATGTAGCATGTGGAATGAACTGTCAAATCTGCGGCAGGAAAGGTTATCAGAGTGATTACCAACAAAAAATAGCTGCCAAGATTAGAATGAAAAATGAGGTATTACCTGCTGCTGGCCTTCTCAAGGAAACTGTGATATATAATTTGGAATGATTCCGCATTGATATTTCATCCATCAAAGATCTTATAATTAAACACATCTACAAAGAGCCTCGATCAACCTGTAGCATAACTTCTTGTGCTTTCTCTCCAGCGCCCACATCGGACGGTCTCCCCTTTGTGCTTCCACACTCTTCTATTGGACATGAATCCTTAGCAAGATCTACCGGGCTACTACTACTCAATACATCAGCACGGGATAACTCTCCTTATCTATTTCTTCTTCAGATCTAGCAGTTGCTAGCACAACCTGGCAGTATTTTTCGACAGATTAATCATGGGACCGGACTACATTTCTAAGCATATCTATCATATAGATGGAGAATATGTTACCTTAGATGAAGGCAGTCCCTCCATTCCATCCACCACCTTGAGATTTCTCCCTCTGCGTTAGGCACAGAGCTGCTCTTCGCTTGACTTGGGAGGATTTGTTTTTTCAGAACAATGGATAGACTGAATGCAGGCTGTAGCTTTTACCCTAACAGTTGCACCGACGCTCTAGTTAAAGGATCACCACCACCCAACCACCCAAATTTACTGCCCTACCATTTTGCCGTTGCTAGCCAACTGTCTACTTTGGATGCATATTAAACTAACACGTCTGTAATTATATCAGATGTGCTCCCACCATGTGTGTCACTGCAAAGAAATCAACCACTTCGTCATTACCTTTTAAAAGATACATGTCCAGTTAACTGACAGGGCTTTTTTTTTGTAACAAATCGTTTGATTCACCTACTGTACTAAAAAATCAAGTGTAAGTAACTTGTATTTGCATACATTTTGATCATATTGCTTTTATTCATTTTTATCCGTTCATGCTAATCGTTTCGCAACACATCCGACTTGGTATTTTAGTTTTCCCGTTACATCATGTAAGTAACTAACTACATAATTATGTTTACTATTTCTTAAAAATTTGCTTGTTTCAATTTCTTTGGATCGGTGCAAAACTTGGCATTTTATTTACCTTGTCCAAAACGCAAGACATATTAGGCGCCCACTAACAAAGCTAAGCTGACGACATGCCTCTGACAACGACCTCGATTTTGCAAAAAGGTGGCCTGTTCCAGCAGTACAGCATTTATCCATGGATGATAGATAACGCGTCGTCCCTGTTTGCAGATCCTGTACCATCCTGTTCCATGCATAGTACAACACTGTTCGTCTGCTGTATAATGCACTTTCCAACTTTTCCTGCATACCGTATAACCCGAAACGCTACTTTACCTGCCAATCATGATGCACTTATTAACACAGTGGATACCAGGAACATATGTCCTCATAGAGCAAAAGTTCGCCTCACATGTCTTATGCGCAAGGTGGGACTGGGGATGGATGAGCCGCTCCAGTTGAGGAGGGGTTCTCAATATTGTGGGTGATAGGGTTGTATATGCATATATTTGGTCTGGTTGGGCGTCATACTCTGCGACGAGTATGCGGTGGCCATTGTTAGACTAGCCACAATGGGTAGTAACATAGAGTAGTAACATGGGCATGTTACTACTCTATGTTACTACCTTCATAGTGGGAAGTAACATATGTGTGGTAACATGCAACACTTCATTTATTATGCTATAGACTCATCTTGCTTTGATATGTGTGATGTTACAGTAACTAGCTAAGTTACTAGAACTACCTCTCTCTTCATTAACTCATTGCCACATAGACAAATTTGCTGAGTTGAACTTGAAGTTACTGCTGAAGTTACTCCCACTATGACTAGTCTTAATGATGGTGAGTGGGCTGACCCAGTGTTGCATGACCGCTGGTGATATGTCGATCAGATTGCAGATCCCATGTAGCTTCGGTTGGTCCATGTTGATTCAGCAGCCAGATGTTGTAATGATATCCAAGGTGGTACATGTAGGGGGTAAAAAGGCAGAGTCGTCCACTAAACTTCGTCAAATCATAAAGGGTATCGATAGTCTGAGCCAATTACCAAACAGTTCTTGCACCAAAACCTAACATCTAAAACCCAAGGCCTCAACCAAGCCACATTGCTGGGTCTGGAGCACATAGTGGTCTGGCACCCTCTCAAAGACTGTTGCCACTGTCTTCCACCAATCCATCTTCAGAGTAGGTACTGACGCATGATTGCCAGGCCTGCCGTCGGCGTCACCACGGCGCCAGACAACGACACCTTCTTACGCGCTGCCACCGGCCACGTTCCGCCGCCGCCGGCCACCACAGCCATGGCTACCATGACCACGCGGACGCACGAGCGGCCAGCACCACCCGATCTTCCACTTCGCCCTGTAGCTCCACCGCATCTGCCCACCACAACGCGCCCCACCTTGCGCCGTCGCCGGAGGCAAACCGCCGCGCCACCATGACCTATATCAGGGAGAGGTGCACCGGCGCCGATGGGTGACCCGCCTCACACGATCTGGATGCAGGAGGGAAGAGGTCATTCGCCGCCGTCGTCGGCCGACCGGGGTTTCGGCCGACGGCTTTCTCCAGCAGCGACGGAGGGGAGGATGCAGTGGAGGCGGCCCAACTACGCGCTTGCGGATCTCCACCCAAGTCGACCTAGCGAGGGGTGCCGTGGGGACGCAGGGGTTCTCAGTCAAATGGTCAAACCACCTGATAATTCACATGACTCACACTTTTATAAGTAGTAGACCGTGTTTCATTAGTAGTCTTATAATATAAAAGCGTTTTGTTACATGTATGACATACGGGCCGTGCTCGTGAATCATATGTAAATGGGGCCAACAGAAACAAAGTTTGTCATATACTCATATGGGGAATGCAAGTTCATCTAGTCCCACCGAGAAACACATGACACTGTGAAATTGGGAACTGGAAAACACGACATTAATTCATTCGCCCAAAACAAAAGTTGATTCTACATCACAAAAAGAGTTGATTCTATATGAATTCATTACATGGTATGTAGTATAGACTAAAAATAATAAAAATATTCCTCGTTAAACGGAGGAACTTGAGTAACTGTTGGCCAGAGTCTGGTTAATGCGGCAACACGGTGCCGACAGCTCACCCTCCACAAGCATTGATGGCTCTCGAAAAACGCTAAATAATCACTTGTTGTCATTCGGTAGGGGACACTATTTTTGACCGGTGCGGAAATCGGGTGGCCCCCCCCCCCCCCCCCCCCCGTGTGAAGCTCTGCGTGACCACGTGTGGCCTCGTCTGGCCAGCGGTGATCAACCTCGGTAGCCGGGCGACGCGTCAACTCGGTGGGGGAGTCGCCCAACGCACGAATGACTGGCACTTGTCCCTGTTCTCGGTGACCGCTCGGACGTAGTCTTTCAGGACGGGCTGTTAAAACGACTGGTCCATGGCTTCCTGCAGGTCCCAGTCACCGTTGGGCTTCTAGACGTGTCCTAAATATTGCATAACTAAGCCCTGCGTAATTAATTTTATGCGAAGATTTGTGAGGGTACTTTTTTTCATATCAGATTGAGTCACTCTGCAATAACCAGGCCACCCTAGACAGACCCATATAGTAAAGAGAAAAAACAAACACAACAATAGATAAGCATTATTTTTGTTTCTTCAAAACGGATGCTACCATGTTTATATTAGCCCTGCAATAACTGCATCAACATCAAAGAGCTAGCAAATCTATTCCACATGGTTCTGGTAATCCATGACTTTTATGTTTGTATCATTTCAACGACACCCTGAGGCCTCATGGTTCCATCTTGGTGTACTGGTTCGCAGCAGGAGTAATACTTCTGGCCATCTCCTATGTAGCAGACGCCAGCGCATTTGTTATAACAGTCCTTGTGACAGTCATCCGAGGGAAACGGGTCACCACATCCTGAGAATCAGTTGCACTGGTATAGGTTAATTGCAAAAAAATGAATCAACTAACTTGACATACCCAGAAATAGTGGATGCGGTAATACTAATATCCTCTCATAATCACAAAATGTACTATGTAAAATTGGATTTTGCTGATTACAAATAATATCATTGATGAAAAAACAGGAACCATGGCCGGGGTAGGGGTAATAATGATATTTGGCACGTGAGGAGAGAACGGTGGCCATGAGCAGGGGTTGTGAGGCACATGGCCCTAGTACTCTTCCCTGGGATTGCCATGAGGAGATGCTGGAGCTTCTTTCTGATCTGGACTTGGGTGGTACTGTTGAAATGTTTACTCTTGAGCTTTGATGGTACGCGTTTATATAGGCATTAACTTCAGGTATAGCAGTATGTGGATAACTCTTGCTAACCAAGCTGCTGACCAACACCTACTTTTGGTTAGATATTTGGCTACACCAGCAATCACTCGCTGCTATATTCCCCTGCCTCTACTCGCATGCCACTTCACTCCTCGCTCGTGTGGCTACTGTTTTGAACCACAGTTTACAATCAATCCTATGAAACCGCCTAACACCCAATGCTGCTACCGAGTTGTGCTCTTCGTTGTCTCTACTGCAGGACTTTCAGGTGTCGCAAGAACCGGATAAGCGCTACCTCAATGGTGGCCTGCGTTTCTCCATGCGGGGGCACCTATGAGCTGACCATGGGCGACATCGATAATGACGCGCATGCCGTAGCCATCTGGTCTCCATGCGTTCCAAACCGCGTGAAGATCTTTGCATGGCTCCTATTTCGTGGTCGTCTCAACTCCAAAATCAACCTCCTCCGCAAGCACATCGTCTCGGACTCACTCTGCCCACGATGTGTGGGTATGACGGCGAAGCCAGTTCGCACATCTTCATCGACTGCCTGCTCGCACAGTGGATATGGCAACGGATTGGACTCTCACCCCGGACAACATCGACGACCTTTGGGACTGTTGTCTCGCTTGCCAGGTGGATGTGCTAATTGTTGGGGCTGGACAGCAACAATGCGCTGCACAAATTCACCGACACGGCAAATATGCACACTACACAGCCCCCTTCACTTGTGATGAACTTTGAGGACAGCTTCAACCAACAAGTAAGCAGCGGAATAACACAAACAACATGCACAAGTGACACATGATTTAACGTGGAAAAACCTCCTCAACTTGAGGAGCAAAAATTACGGCCGTGGACCGACCGGTCCACACAACTTCACTATGAGAATGATGAGTACAAAGTCTTCTCTAGAACCTCTAGAGAGATTTACAACACACTCTCCACGTTGCCAACCGGCAACAAAGAACAACAACCACAAGAGGCAAGATTTCAGCAAAGCGTAGTTTACATAGCTTCAGACTCTTCAAGTGTTTTGCAAACTGCTCTTAAACCGCTGAACCAAACAGCACCAAATTTGGCGGAACAAGTAGACACACGAGTTCCTGATACCTCCAAATTTCAGCTCAATCGGACATCGCTTGCCTACCCAAACTGTTCGTCTCCAAAACTACTCGTTTGAAATCGCAGCAGTCAGAGTTGACAAAATCACTCTCAAATCTGATGCTCCACTGACCCAATCCTCAAACCAGCTAACCAAATCGAAGTAATCAAAGTAAGGAACGAGATCACCAAGTTTGGGGTCGATCCAAGCACGTTTGAGCCTCCAATCACTAGCTTGAACACTGTCTAGTCAGATGCAAAGAACTCCGGGATGTAACCTCTCGCTTCTTCTTCTTCCTCTCTCAAAGTTGTGTTTTCTCTTGTGTGCTCTCTCTCTCGCTCACGAATGGCAGCCACACGCAGCAAGGTGGAGTGGCTAGGTTTTCTTCTTGCTTCACTTCCCTTGAAGCGCTCTCAACCGTTGGATGCGTAATGCAGATCAACGGTTCATATGTGTTGGACTTGTGTGGGCTGATGTTGGGCTGCCAACACACCTCCATGTGGAGGGACTTAGCCCAACAAACTCCCCTCCCGACATCATGGAGGGTCTCACTGCCTTCCGGCAGCCATGCCAAATGAGCCATGGCATACTTCGAGCTTCTTCCTTGTCACCACTTTAGTCAACATATCAGCCCCATTGTCATCGGTGTGAACCTTCTCAAGTTGCATTTTCTTGGAATACAACACATCTCGAATCCAATGATAACAGACTTCTATATGCTTAGACCTTGAATGAAAGCTTGCATTCTTACTCAAGTGGATAGCACTTTGGTTGTCGCAAAACAACACATACTTGCCTTGCTTAAAACCAAGCTCGCAAGCCAACCGTTTCAGCCACAGTTGCTCTTTGCTTGCCTCTGTTACTGCAATGAATTCAGCTTCAGTTGTATTCAGTGCCACACACTTTTGCAGCCTGCTTTGCCATGACACCGCTCCCCCTACATAGGTAACCAAGTAACCTGAAGTAGACTTTCTTACATCAACATCTCCACCATGCCGAATCTGAAAAAGCAATCAGCTTTGCCTCATCGTTACGAAGCAAAGTTTCAGATTTGTGCTGCCTCAAGATATCTCAAAATCCACTTCACGGCTTCCCAATGAGGTCTTCCCGATTGGACATAAATCTGCTCACAGTACTAACCGCGTGAGCAATGTCAGGCCTTGTACACACCATAGCATACATCAAACTCCCAACTGCTGAAGCATAAGGAACATGATGCATTTCCTTTTTCTGCTCATTAGTGGTAGGACATTGCTTTCTGCTCAACTTGAAATGGGCTGCTTGTGGACAACTCACAACTTTAGCATTTTCCATCCTGAACTTCTGAAGTACTTTCTCAATATACTTCTCTTGAGACAAGTACAACTTGTTGCAATTTCTGTCTCGCTCAATTCTCATTCCGAGAATGTTCTTTGCTGGACCTAAGTCTTTCATAGCAAAATATTTTCTCAACTCCTTCTTCAACTTAGCAATCCTAGAGACATTCTTGCCAACAATCAGGATATCATCAACATAGAGCAATAATATGATGAAATCATCACCTGAGAACCTCTGAATAAACACACAATGGTCTCGAGCTACACTTCTTGTAGCCTTGCTCCCCCATGACAGTTTCAAACTTCATGTACCATTGTCTTGGTGCTTGTTTCAGGCCATAGAGACTTTTCTTCAGCTTGCACACATAGTCTTCTTTGCCTTTCACAAGAAACCGCTCAGGTTGCTCCATGTATATTTCTTCCTCCAACTCACCATGAAGGAATGCAGTCTTCACATCCATTTGCTCAACCTCCAAGTTGAGACTTGTCGCCATGCCAAGGATTACTCTTATGGATGTCATCTTCACAACCGGAGAAAAGATCTCACCATAGTCAATGCCTTTCCTCTGGCCGAATCCTTTTACAACTAGCCTGGCCTTGTACCTTGGATGTGATGTGTGCTCTTCTTGCTTGATTCTATAGACCCACTTGTTCTTCAAAATTTTCTTGCCCTTGGGCAATTTCACCAACTCATAAGTATGATTCTTATGCAAGGAATCCATCTCTTCTTGCATAGCATTTTTCCACTCCTTCTTGTGCTCATCTTCCATTGCATCTGCAAAGCATTCAGGTTCTGAACCGTCATATAATAACACCACGTATTGATCTGAGGGATACCTGCTGGAAGGAATTCGACCCCTGTTGGATCTTCTGAGTGGAGCAGCCGGTGGACTTTCTCGGTGTCAGGCCTTGGTGCTTCTTGCTGATCCGGATCATCAACTTCAAAGCATCATACTCTTGCTGCTGCTGGGGAGCATCTTCTTCACCTGCACCACCATGTACATCATCTTGTACATCTTCTGCATCTGCTTCAACTTGCATAGGAGCTGGAGCTGCAGGAACTGGGTCAGAATCAATCATGTCTTGTCAGCCGAGGAGGAACCTGCCCCTTTGTCTTCACAATATCCTCAATTGTTTGGTCTTCAACAAACACAACATCACGGCTTCTCACAACTTTCCTTGCTATAGGGTCAAACAGCTTGTAGCCAAACTCATCACCACCATAACCAAGAAGGATACATTGTCGTGTCTTCGAATCAAGCTTTGACCTTTCATCTTGAGGAATATGAACAAAGGCTTGCACCCAAAATCCTTCAGGTGGTCATATGAGACATCCTTGTCACACCAAACCCTGTTAGGAACATCTCCCTACAAAGGATAACTTGGTGAGAGATTAATAAGATAAACTGCAGTCATCAAAGCCTCACCCCAAAAGTGTTTGCGTAGCTTTGCACTTCACAACAAGCATCTAACTCTCTCCACAATTGTCCTGTTCATCCTCTCAGCAAGAAGACCATTCAGTGTGGTGTCTTCGAGGGAGTAAATTGATGCCTAATACCCTGTTGCTTGCAATATGCATCAAATGGCCCAATGTACTCTCCTCCATTATCGGTCTTGAATGCACTTGATCTTCTTCTCAGTTTCTCTCTCAACCGAGGCTTGGAGTTGCTTGAATACACCTAGTACTTGATCTTTTGTCCTCAAAGTGAAGGCCCAAACTTTCCTGGAAAAGTCATCAATAAAAGTCACAAAGTACTTAGCACCACCAAGAGATCTTACTGACATTTTGCAAACATCGGAATGTATCAAGTCCAGCTTCTCGGGCTTCTTGTGAGGAGGTAGAGTCTTGAAGGCAACTCGGTGTTGTTTCCCTGCTAGACAATCTGAACATTTCTTTGTTGGGGAACGTAGTAATTTCAAAAATTTTCCTACGATCACGCAAGACCATGGTGATGGCATAGCAACGAGAGGGGAGAGTGTCTGTCCACGCACTCGTGAGACCGAAGCGGAAGCGTTATAACAACACGGTTGATGTAGTCAGACGTCTTCACGATCCGACCGATCCAAGCACGGAACGACGGCACCTCCGAGTTACGCACACGTTCAGCTCGATGATGATCCCGGACTCGATCCAGCAAAGTGTCGGGATGAGTTCCACAAGACGACGGCGTGGTGACGATGTTGATGCTCCACCGACGCAGGGCTTCGCCTAAGCTCATGACGATATGACTTCTCCGGCGCAGGCTTCGCCTAAGCTCCGCGACGATATGACCAAGTGGAATATGGTGGAAGGGGCACCGCTGCACACGGCTAAGGAAAGATCCGTAGATCAACTTGTGTGTCATGGGGTGCCCCCGCCTCAGATATAAAGGAGCCAAGGGGAGGTGGCGGCCCAAGGGAGGAGGCGCAAGGGAGTCCTACTCCTCCGGGAGTAGGACTCCCCTCCAATCCTAGTTGGATTAGGATTCCGGAGGGGAAAGAGAGAGAGGGCGGCCCACCTTTCCTAGTCCTAATAGGACTAGGGAAGGGGGGCGACCACCTAGGGCTGCCCTTCTCCTTTCCTCCAAGGCCCACTATGGGCCCATGTAGTTCCCGGGGGTTCCAGTAACCTCCTGCATCCGAGAATTCGATTTCACTCGGAACCTTTCCGATGTCCAAATGTAGGCTTCCAATATATCAATCTTTATGTCTCGACCATTTCGAGACTCCTCGTCATGTCCGTGATCACATCCGGGACTCGAACAAACTTCTGCATCAATACTTATAAACTCATAATGAACTCGCCATCGAAACATTAAGCGTGCGGACCCTACGGGTTCGAGAACTATGTAGACATGACCTAGAACCATTCTCGGTCAATAACCAATAGCGGAACCTGGATGCCCATATTGGTTCCTACATATTCTACTGAAGATCTTTATCGGTCAAACCGCATAACGACATAATGTTGTTCCCTTTGTCATCGGTATGTTACTTACCCGAGATTCGATCGTCGGTATCCAATACCTAGTTCAATCTCGCTACCGGTAAGTCTCTTTACTCGCTCAGTAATACATCATCTCACAACTAACTCATTAGTTGTAATGCTTGCAAGGCTTAAGTGATGTGTATTACCGAGAAGGCCTAGAGATACCTCTCCGACAATCGGAGTGACAAAACCTAATCTCGAAATCGCCAACCCAACAAGTACCTTTGGAGACACCTGTAGTACTCCTTTATAATCACCCGATTACGTTGTGACGCTTGGTAGTACCCAAAGTATTCCTCCCAGAACGGACTTGCATAATCTCATAGTTATAGGAACATGTATGGGTCATGAAGAAAGCATTAACATACTAAACGATCAAGTGTTAAGCTAACGGAATGGGTCATGTCAATCAGATCATTCAACTAATGATGTGACCTTGTTAATCAAATAACAACTCCTTGTTCATGGTTAGGAAACATAACCATCTTTGATTAACAAGCTAGTCAAGTAGAGGCATACTAGTGACATACTGTTTGTCTATATATTCACACATGTATTATGTTTCCGGTTAATACAATTCTAGCATGAATAATAAACCTTTATCATGATATAAGGAAATAAATAATAACTTTATTATTGCCTCTAGGGCATATTTCCTTCAGCCTCCCACTTGCACTAGAGTCAATAATCTAGATTACAAAGTGATGATCCTAACACCCATGGAGTCTTGGTGCTGATCATGTTTTGCTCGTGGAAGAGGCTTAGTCAACGGGTCTGCAACATTCAGATCCGTATGTATTTTGCAAATCTCTATGTCTCCCACTTGGACTTGGTCCCGAATGGAATTGAAGCGTCTCTTGATATGCTTGGTCCTCTTGTGAAATCTGGATTCCTTTGCCAAGGCAATTGCACCAGTATTGTCACAGAAGATCTTCATCGGTCCCGATGCACTAGGTATGACACCTAGATCGAAATGAACTCTTTCATCCAGACTCCTTCATTCGCTGCTTCAAGCAGCTATGTACTCCGCTTCACATGTAGATCCCGCCACGACGCTTTGTTTAGAACTGCACTAACCGACAGCTCCACCGTTTAATAAAAACACGATCCGGTTTGCGATTTAGAATCGTCCGGATCGGTGTCAAAGCTTACATCGACGTAACCATTTACGACTAGCTCTTTGTCACCTCCATATATGAGAAACATATCCTTAGTCCTTTTCGTGTATTTCAGATGTTCTTGATCATTTGTCGAGTGATCCATTCCTGGATTACTTTGGTACCTTCCCGCCAAGCTTACAGCTAAGCATACGTCGTGTCTGGTACACAGCATTGCATACATGATAGAGCCTATGGCTGAAGCATAGGGAACATCTTTCATTTTTCTCTATCTTCATTGTGGTCGGGCATTGAGTCCGACTCAATCTTATACCTTGCAACACAGGCAAAAACCTTTCTTTGCTCGATCCATTTTGAACTTTTTCAAAACTTTATCAAGGTATGTGCTTTGTGAAAGTCCAATTAAGCGTCTTGATCTATCTCTATAGATCTTGATGCCCAATATGTAAGCAGCTTCACCGAGGTCTTTCATTGAAAAACTTTTATTCAAGTATCCTTTTATGCTATCCAGAAATTCTATATCATTTCCAATCAATAATATGTCGTCCACATATAATATCGTAAATGCTACAGAGCTCCCACTCACTTTCTTGTAAATACAGGCTTCTCCAAAAGTCTCAGACAAACCCATATGCTTCGATCACACTATCAAAGCGTTTATTCCAACTCCGAGAGGCTTGCACCGGACCATAAATTGATCGTTGGAGCTTGCACACTTTGTTAGCACCCTTTGGATCGACAAAACCTTCTGGTTGCATCATATACAACTCTTCTTCTAGAAATCCATTCAAGAATGCAGTTTTACATCCATTTGCCAAATTTCATAATCATAAAATGCGGCATTTGCTAACATGATTCGGATAGACTTAAGCATCGCTACGGGTTAGAAAGTCTCATCGTAGTCAACCCCTTGAACTTGTCGAAAACCTTTCCCAACAAGTCGAGCTTTGTAGACAGTTATATTACCATCAGCGGTCTTCTTCTTAAAGATCCATTTATTTTCAATGGCTTGCCGATCATCGGGCAAGTCAACCAAAGTCCATACTTTGTTCTCATACATGGATCCCATCTCAGATTTCATGGCTTCCACCATTTTATGCGAATCTGGGCTCACCATCGCTTCTTCATAGTTTGTAGGTTCGCCATGGTCAAGTAACATGACTTCCGTAATAGGATTACCGTACCACTCAGTGCGTATTTTACTCTGGTTGACCCTACGAGGTTCAAGAGTAGCTTGATCTGAAGTTTCATGATCATCATCATTAGTTTCCTCACTAATTGGTGTAGTTGTCACAGAACCATTTCTTGTGATGAACTACTTTCCAATAAGGGAGCAGATATGATTATCTCATCAAGTTCTACTTTCCTCCCACTCACTTCTTTCGAGAGAAACTCTTTCTCTAGAAAGGATCCGAATTTAGCAACGAAAATCTTGCCTTCAGATCTGTGATAGAAGGTGTACCCAACAGTTTCCTTTGGGTATCCTATGAAGACACATTTTTCCGATTTGGGTTCGAGCTTATCTGGTTGAAGTTTCTTTACATAAGCATCGCAGCCCCAAACTTTAAGAAACGACAACTTTGGTTTCTTGCCAAACCACAGTTCATAAGGCGTCGTCTCAACGGATTTTGACGGTGTTCTATTCAACGTGAATGCGGCCGTCTCTAAAGCATAACCCCAAAACGATAGCGGTAAATCGGAAATAGACATCATAGATCGCACCATATCTAGTAAAGTACGATTACGACGTTCGGACACACCATTTCTCTGTGGTGTTCCGGGTGGCGTGAGTTGCGAAACTATTCCACATTGTTTCAAATGTAAACCAAACTCATAACTCAAATATTCTCCTCCACGATCAGATCGTAGAAATTTTATTCTCTTGTTACGATGATTTTCCACTTCACTCTGAAATTCTTTGAACTTTTCAAATGTTTCAGATTTGTGTTTCATTAAGTAGATATACCCATATCTGCTCAAATCATCTGTGAAGGTGAGAAAATAACGATACCACAAGGCGTGCCTCAACATTCATTGGACCACAAACATCAGTATGTATGATTTCCAACAAATCAGTTGCTCGCTCCATGGTTTCGGAGAACGGCGTCTTGGTCATCTTGCCCATGAGGCATGGTTCGCATGTACCAAGTGATTCATAATCAAGTGATTCCAAAAGCCCATCAGTATGGAGTTTCTTCATGCGTTTTACACCGATATGACCTAAACGGCAGTGCCACAAATAAGTTGCACTATCATTATCAACTCTGCATCTTTTGGCTTCAACATTATGAATATGTGTATCACTCGAGATTCAACAAGAATAGACCATTCTTCAAGGGTGCATGACCATAAAAGATATTACTCATATAAATAGAACAACCATTATTCTCGATTTAAATGAATAACCGTCTCGCATTAAACAAGATCCAGATATAATGTCCACGCTCAACGCGGCCACCACATAACACCTACTTAGGTCTAAAACTAATCCCGAAGGTAGATGTAGAGGTAGCGTGCCGACTGCGATCACATCGACTTTGGAACCATTTCCAACGCGCATCGTCACCTCGTCCTTAGCCAATCTTCGCAATCCGTAGTTCCTGCTTTGAGTTGCAAATATTAGCAATGTAACCAGATCAAATACCTGTGTACTATCATGCGAGTATTAGTAAGGTACACATCAATAACATGTATATCACATATACCTTTGTTCACCTTGCCATCCTTTTATCCGCCAAATACTTGGGGCAGTTCCGCTTCCGATGTCCGATGCGCTTGCGGTAAAACACTCGATTTCGTGCTTAGGTCCAGACTTGGGTTTCTTCTCTTGATCAAGAACTTTCTTGCTGTTCTTTTGAAGTTTCCTTCTTCTTCCCTTTGCCCTTTTCTTGAAACTAGTGGTCTTGTTGATCATCAACACTTGATGCTCTTTCTTGATTTCTACCTCCGCAGCTTTTAGCATCGCGAAGAGCTCGTGAATTGTCTTAGTCATCCCTTGCATATTATAGTTCATCACGAAGCTCTTGTAGCTTGGTGGCGATGATTGGACAATTTCATTAATGACACTATCATCCGGAAGATTAACTCCAGCTGAATTAAGTGATTGTTATACCCGGACATTTTGAGTATGTGCTCACCGACGTAACTATTCTCCTCCATCTTGCAGCTATAGAACTTATTGGAGACTTCATATCTCTCAATCCGGGCATTTGCTTGAAATATTAACTTCAACTCCTGGAACATCTCATATGCTCCATGACGTTCAAAACGTCGTTGAAGACCCGGTTCTAAGCCGTAAAGCATGGCACACTGAACTATAGAGTAGTCATCAGCTCTGCTTTGCCGGCGTTCACAACTTCGGCTCAAGATTCGCAGCAGGCCCGTCACCCAACGGTGCTTCCAGGGCGTAATTTTTACGTGCAGCAATGAGGATAATCCTCAAGTTACGGACCCGATCCGTGTAATTGCTACCATCATCTTTCAACTTTGCTTTCTCAAGGAACGCATTAAAATTCAACGGAACAACAAAGACGAGCCATCTATCTACAGAAACATAGACAAGCAAAATACTATCAGTACTAAGTTCATGATAAATTTAAGTTCAATTAATCATATTAAAAAACTCCCACTTAGACAGACATCTCTCTAGTCATCTAAGTGATCACGTGATCCATATCAACTAAACCATGTCCGATCATCACGTGAGATGGAGTAGTTTCAATGGTGAACATCACTATGTTGATCATATCTACTATATGATTCACGCCGACCTTTCGGTCTCCGTGTTCCGAGGCCATATCTGTTATATGCTAGGCTCGTCAAGTTTAACTCCGAGTATTCCGCGTGCGCAACTGTTTTGCACCCGTTGTATTTGAACGTAGAGCCTATCACACCCGATCATCACGTGGTGTCTCAAAGATGAAGAACTTTCATAGCGGTGCATACTCAGGAGAACACTTCTTGATAATTTTTAGTGAGAGATCATCTTATAATGCTACCGTCAGTCAAAGCAAGATAAGATGCATAAAGGATAAACATCATATGCAATCAATATAAGTGATATGATATGGTCATCATCATCTTGTGCTTGTGATCTCCATCGCCGAAGCACCGTCATGATCACCATCGTCACCGGGCGCGACACCTTGATCTCCATCGTAGCATCGTTGTCGTCTCGCCAACTATTGCTTCTACGACTATCGCTACTCCTTAGTGATAAAGTAAAGCAATTACATGGCGTTGCATTTCATACAATAAAGCGACAACCATATGGCTCCTGCCATTGCGATAACTCGGTTACAAAACATGATCATCTCATACAATAAAATATAGCATCACGTTTTGACCACATCACATCACAACATGCCCTGCAAAAACAAGTTAGACGTCCTCTACTTTGTTGTTGCAAGTTTTACGTGGCTGCTACGGGCTGAGCAAGAACCGTTCTTACCTACGCATCAAAACCACAACGATAGTTTGTCAAATAGACTCCGTTTTAACCTTCTCAAGGACCGGGCGTAGCCACACTCGGTTCAACTAAAGTGAGAGAGACAGACACCCGCCGGTCACCTTTAAGCAACGAGTGCTCGGAGCGGTGAAACCAGTCTCGCGTAAGCGTACGCGTAATGTCAGTCCGGGCCGCTTCATCTCATAATACCGCTGAACCAAAGTATGACATGTTGGTAGGCAGTATGACTTGTATCGTCCACAACTCACTTGTGTTCTACTCGTGCATATGACATCAACGCATAAAACCAGGCTCGATACCACCGTTGGGGAACGTAGTAATTTCAAAAATTTTCCTACGATCGCGCAAGACCATGGTGATGGCATAGCAACGAGAGGGAGAGTGTCTGTCCACGCACTCGTGAGACCGAAAGCGAAGCGTTATAACAACGCGGTTGATGTAGTCGTGCGTCTTCACGATCCGACCGATCCAAGCACCGAACGACGGCACCTCCGAGTTACGCACACGTTCAGCTCGATGGCGATCCCGGACTCCGATCCAGCAAAGTGTCGGGATGAGTTCCACAAGACGACGGCGTGGTGGCGATGTTGATGCTCCACCGACGCAGGGCTTCGCCTAAGCTCATGACGATATGACTTCTCCGGTAGCGAGGGCTTCGCCTAAGCTCCGCGACGATTTGACCGAAGTGGAATATGGTGGAAGGGGGCACCGAACACGGCTAAGGAAAGATCCGTAGATCAACTTGTGTGTCATGGGGTGCCCCCCTGCCCCCTTATATAAAGGAGCCAAGGGGGAGGTGGCGGCCCAAGGGAGGATGGCGCGCAAGGAGTCCTACTCCCTCCGGAGTAGGACTCCCTCCAATCCTAGTTGGATTAGGATTCCCGGAGGAAAGAGAGAGAGGGGGCGGCCCACCTTTCCTAGTCCTAATAGGACTAGGGGAAGGGCGGCCACCTAGGGCTGCCCTTCTCCTTTCCTCCAAGGCCCACTATGGGCCCATGTAGTTCCCGGGGTTCCGGTAACCTCCGGTACTCCGATAAATTCGATTTCACTCGGAACCTTTCCGATGTCCAAATGTAGGCTTCCAATATATCAATCTTTATGTCTCGACCATTTCGAGACTCCTCGTCATGTCCGTGATCACATCCGGGACTCGAACAAACTTGATTGCATCAATACTTATAAACTCATAATGAACTGTCATCGAAGCGTTAGCGTGCGGACCCTACGGGTTCGAGAACTATGTAGACATGACCTAGAACCATTCTCGGTCAATAACCAATAGCGGAACCTGGATGCCCATATTGGTTCCTACATATTCTATGAAGATCTTTATCGGTCAAACCGCATAACGACATACGTTGTTCCCTTTGTCATCGGTATGTTACTTACCCGAGATTCGATCGTCGGTATCCAATACCTAGTTCAATCTCGTTACCGGCAAGTCTCTTTACTCGCTCAGTAATACATCATCTCACAACTAACTCATTAGTTGTAATGCTTGCAAGGCTTAAGTGATGTGTATTACCGAGAAGGCCTAGAGATACCTCTCCGACAATCGGAGTGACAAAACCTAATCTCGAAATACGCCAACCCAACAAGTACCTTTGGAGACACCTGTAGTACTCCTTTATAATCACCCGATTCACGTTGTGGACGTTTGGTAGTACCCAAAGTGTTCCTCCGTAAACGGAGTTGCATAATCTCATAGTTATAGGAACATGTATGGGTCATGAAGAAAGCATTAACATACTAAGCGATCAAGTGTTAAGCTAACGGAATGGGTCATGTCAATCAGATCATTCAACTAATGATGTGACCTTGTTAATCAAATAACAACTCCTTGTTCATGGTTAGGAAACATAACCATCTTTGATTAACAAGCTAGTCAAGTAGAGGCATACTAGTGACATACTGTTTGTCTATATATTCACACATGTATTATGTTTCCGGTTAATACAATTCTAGCATGAATAATAAACCTTTATCATGATATAAGGAAATAAATAATAACTTTATTATTGCCTCTAGGGCATATTTCCTTCATTCTTGATGTGAACTCCTTTCACACCCTTCAACAATTTTTTCTTCACTAGCACTGTCATCCCCTTCTCACTCATGTGCCCAAGTCTCTTGTGCCATAAAGCACAATGATCATCCTTCTCTAGTGCATTGATGTAAGCACTAAAGAGCTTAGCATGAACATGATACAAAACTGAGACCATTTTACCTCTTGCAACAATCATGTTGCCTTTGGTGAGCTTGTAGTGCCCTTTTCCAAAACTGCTCAAGTAATCATCTCCATCAAGCAAACCAACCAAAATAATGTTGAGACGAAGTGCCTCAACATGCCTCACAGATTTGAGGACTAACCTTGTACCATTTGCGGTCTCCAAATGCACATCTCCTTTTCCAATGATGGCTGCTCTATGATTGTTCCCCATCTTCACAACACCAAAATCACCTGATATATAGTTAGTGAAGAGCTCTCTGCGAGATGTAGCATGAATGGTAGCACCGCTGTCCGGTATCCAAACCATCTCGTCACCATCCACAAGGTTGACGGTTTTATAAGAAACAACAGTGATCCTCTCCTCAACAGTGGAACCAAATCTGCCCTCATTTTCTTCATGCATAACAAGCATGATGTCCTCTTCTCATAGTAACTCGGTTGCCCTCTGTGTCACTATCACAGCCAACTTGCTTCTCGATCTTGTTTCTTCTTTTTTCTTTTTGTCTTTCTTCCACTTGTCACATTGCCACTTAATGTGGCCCTTCTGATGGCAGTGATGGCACTCATAATCAGCATACTTACTTTTTGATTTGCTTCTAGCTCTTTCTGCCCCTTTACCTGGACCTCTGCTCTTGCTTCTCCCCCTGGACTGAGTGACTACCACCTCTGAATGTGAGGAAGAAGTGGCTTCAGCCACCTTTCTGGACTCTTCATTTAGTACCCTGGTTTTCACAAGATTCCAAGTGACAACTCCATTAGGTGCTGAATTGCAAACCTTGACCTTAAAGGTCTCCCAGCTGTCCGGTAATGAGCCTAGTAGCAGCAAAGCTCTCACTTCGTCTTCAAATGTTACTCCCATTGTAGAAAGCTGATTTATAATGCCTTGGAATGTATTCACATGATCTGCAATTAGAGTGCCCTCTTTGTACCTCAAGCACATCAATTGTTTGATCAAGAACATCTTGTTTGTACCTCCTTTTCAGGCAAACAACTCTTCCAATTTCTACCATAAGGTGCGTGCATGTGTCTCATCAATGATATGGTTCAAAACATTGTCATCAACCCATTGCCGAATGAACCCACAAGCTTGGCGATGAAGTACCTTCCACTGTCCTTCCTCAATGCCCTCCGGCATCTCAGTGGAGAACACCGCTTCCAAAGATTCTTTCACATACAACAAGTCCTCCATCTTGCCCTTCCATGCTTGATAATTTGTACCATTCAAAGATATCATCCTGCTGGTATTGACTTCCATTTTCACCACAAGAAACTCCGCAATTTGCACAAGCAAACCAAGGCTCTGATACCACTTTGTTGAAATTTGGACAGCAACAATGCGCTGCACAAATTCACCGACACGGCAAATATGCACACTACACAGCCCCCTTCACTTGTGATGAACTTTGAGGACAGCTTCAACCAACAAGTAAGCAGCGGAATAACACAAACAACATGCACAAGTGACACATGATTTAACGTGGAAAAACCTCCTCAACTTGAGGAGCAAAAAACCACGGCTGTGGACCGACCGGTCCACACAACATCACTATGAGAATGATGAGTACAAAGTCTTCTCTAGAACCTCTAGAGAGATTTACAACACACTCTCCATGTTGCCAACCGCAACAAAGAACAACAACCACAAGAGGCAAGATTTCAAAGAAAGGTAGTTTACATAGCTTACAGCCCTTCTGTTTTGCAAACTACTCTTAAACCGCTGAACCAAACATCACGAAATTTGGCAGACAAGTAGACACTCGAGTTCCTGATATCCCCTCCAAATTTCAGCTCAATCGGGCATCGTTTGCCTACCCAAACTGTTCGTCTCCCAAAACTACTCTGTTCTGAAACTGCAGCAGTCAGAGCTGACAAAACCACTCTCAAATCTGATGCTCCACTGACCCAATCCTCAAACCAGCTAACCAAATCAAGTACTCAAAGTAAGGAACGAGCTCACCAAGTTTGGGGTCGATCCAAGCACGTTTGAGCCTCCAATCACCAGCTTGAACACTGCTCTAGTCGATGCAAAGAATCTGGACAGAACCTGTGCTTCTTCTTCTTCCTCTCTCTCAGGTTGTGTTTTCTCTTGTGTGCTCTCTCTTTCACTCTCACGAATGGCAGCCACACGCAGCAAGGGGTGGAGTGGCTAGGGTTTCTTCTTGCTTCACTTCCCTTGGAAGCGCTCTCAACCGTTGGATGAAGAACAGATCAACGGTTCATATGTGTTGGACTTGTGTGGGCTGATGTTGGGCTGCCAACACACCTCCATGTGGAGGGACTTAGCCCAACACTAATCTGACACTTCATCCTCCTCATCATCATGTGGAAGATGTGGGACTCTAGAAACGCTACGACTTTCAAGCAACAAAACCAACACAACATCTTCACCCTTAAGCGAATCATCGATGATCTCATGCTCTGGACGCACCGGATGAAGAAACCGACACACAAACAAGCCGCCTCCTCATGGCGTTCCTACCTCTTATCATGATTACACGTGCTTATGTAATCAGACAAACGGTGGGTTACAAAATTGAGAAATATATCTAGATGGGGAGCTCCCCCTCCGGTGATTTTTCAAAAAATAGTATCATGTGTAAACATGGGAACCTTGTGTTTTTTTAGGGGAAATACTGCCGCTTTATTTAAAACACGAAGTTTGGAATGTCATCCGAAATTACATCAAGAACAAAATCCGGGGAAGCTTCTAACCAAACCTTACATAGTTCGTCTCCCACCCCTACTTTAGCGAACTTGTACGCGGCAACATTAGCAGACCTCCTAACCCAAGAGACTTTAAAACCCTGAAAAGAATGCAGCAAAAGCTTTAAATCCTCCACCCATGGACCAGTGACGCCCAGGTTCTTCCTGGGCTGTTTTAGCATCTGCACCAAGGCTTGACTATCCAACTCCAGATGTATGCGCTGTGCATTGACCTCCCTGGCCAGTTCCAAAGCCCTTCTGCACGCCAAGATTTCAGTCGCTTCCGGGTCAGCAATATTCGGAAAGTGGTGGCACAAACCTCCCTGAACGCTCCATGGTGATCTCTCAGCACAACGCCCCCTCCACCCTTGTCCCCATGCCTAGACGTAGCACCGTCAGAGTTGATTTTAATCCATCCATCATCACGTGGCTGCCATCTCTGGCGCGGTGTTGGGGCTGCATGTTGTCTCCGCTCCATGTGCACGCTCTTCCACTCCTTCATATGTGCTACAACAGTAGCCATTATTTCATGTGGTGCTGCAATTTTCCTTCCCTCCCTTGCCTCATTTCGAGCCAGCCACAAGCCCTAAGTCGCCTGTATCATCGCCTCCCTTTCGTCGCCAGAAGCACCAGAGAACTAGTTGAGAAGCCAGCTAGCTAACGCACTTTGGGAGCCGAGCTGAGGCGGTGGGATCGCCACCGCAACTCCCCTTTCTAAGTGTAGTAGCTGCCAGAATTGTACTGAATGTTGACACGCCCAAAATCTGTGATAGATAGTTTCCTCTCGACCGCATGCAACACAAAAAACTCCGGGTTTAATCCGACGTCGGTGAAGTTCAGCTCCGACTGCCAAGCCGTTTCTAATTAGTCGCCACATGTGAATTTTTGCCTTGGCTGGCACTTGTGTGTCCCATAATGCCATGTATCCTCTATGCTTCGCAACTGAGCTGGACGTATCTGGCTGTCGAGACCTCGCTCTTGACTTTGCCATGCACATGTGATATGCTGATTTGACCGTGAAACAACCATTCTTTGTATAGTTCCATGCGAGATAATCTGTCCGGCCAGATCCTCCCACCGCAATTTGCTGTATATCATGCACGTCCTCTGGCGTGAACATTGCCTCCAGCCTTCCCAGGTCCCAACTCATTCCATCCGAGGATAGTAGATGTGCGACCCGTGTGACACCCGGCATATAAACCTGACCAAGCGGTTTCATGCTGTTGCTTCATGGGATCCAATTGACATGGTGTATGCGTACTTGGGACCCGTCCCCGATGCGCCAGATCAGTCCCTCCCTAAGGAGATCACGCTCGTGCAGAATGCTACGGAAAGTGTATGACGTCATCGATGGACAGGTTGCTGTAAGTATTGAATCCTCGCTGAAATACCTCGCCTTAAGGACTCGAGCGCATAAAGAAGTCGGCACCTGCAAGATTCTCCATGCCTGCTTTGCGAGCAAAGCTTGATTAAACGCCTCCGGGTCTCTAAAGTCCATGCCACCATATCTTTTTGCCTCACACATCTTCTGCCATGAGATCCAATGTACTTTCCTCTCACCGTTCGCCGCGCCCCATCAGAATTTTGAAGAGATAGAAGTCAGATTCCCACACATCTTCTTTGTAAGGCGAAAGCAACTCATGGTGAAAGTAGGTACAGATTGTAGACCTGATTTGACAAGTACTTCCCTCGCAGCCTTAGACAGTCCTTGCCCCTTCCATCCACACACCTTTCCTTTAGAGCTCTCCGTCACATATTTGAAAGTGCCATCCTTTGATCTCCCAACCAGTGTTGGAAGACCCAAGTACCGCTCACTCAGAGCTTCAGTCTGTACACCCAAAGTGTTCTTCAACTCCACCTTCATCACATCTTGACATCCTTTGCCAAAGAAGATAGAAGACTTTTGCAGGTTAACTCGTTGACCGGAGGCCACCTTGTACTGTGTTAATATATCCTTGAGCGCCTCCATATTTTCATTTGTCCCTTCAAGAAAGAGAATGCTATCATCTGCAAAGAGAAGGTGCGTGACGTGGGGGCCAGTGCTCCCAAAGTTCACTCCCTTAATCCTTCTATCACTTTGTGCCTTCCTTAGTAGGGCTGAGAATCCCTCCACGCAGAACAAAAACAGGTAGGGTGAGAGTGGATCACCCTGCCGTAACCCCCTGGAAGGAGAGAAACATCTTGAACAGTCACAATTTAATTTAACCCGGAAGATTGCTGTTGTTACACACCTCATTATCATAGCAATCCATTCGGGAGCAAAACCATACCGTCCTAGCATTTGCTCCAAGAAAATCCACTCCACCCGGTCGTACGCTTTCATCATGTCCAACTTCACCGCACACAATGCCTTCTTCCTCTTCCGCGTTTGAATAGCATGAACGCACTCATATGCAACCAAGACATTGTCAGAAATAAGCCTCCCTGGCACGAACGCACTCTGCTACTCAGAGGTAAGGATAGGGAGGATGCGCTTCAGGCGGTTTTCCAACACCTTTGTGGCGATCTTGTAGAGAATGTTACAAAGGCTAATAGGTCGAAATTGCGATAACAGCTCCAGTGAGTTCACCTTGGGAATCATAACAATAACGGTAGCGTTGAAAGTGTTGGGGAACGTTGCAGAAAATTAAAATTTTTCCTACGGTTTCACCAAGATCCATCTATGAGTTCATCTAAGAACCGAGTCATGGGAGAGAGATTGCATCTACATACCACTTGCAGATCGCGTGCGAAAGCGTTCAAGGGAACGGGGATGATGGAGTCGTACTCGCCGTGATCCAAATCACCGATGACCAAGTGCTGAACGGACAGCACCTCCGCGTTCAACACACGTACGGAGCGGACGACGTGTCCTCCTTGTTGATCCAGCAAGGGGGAAGGAGAGGTTGAGGAAGAAGGCTTCAGCAGCAGCACGACGTCGTGATGATGGTGGAGAGGTAGTACTCCGACAGGGCTTCGCCAAGCACTCAACAGAGGAGGAGAGGTGTTGGGGAGGGGAGGGGCTGTGCCTTGGATGTTGTGTGCAGCCCTCCCCTCGCCCCTCTATTTATAGGGGAAGGGGAAGGGGGCTGGCCCCCTCTAGATGAGATCTAGAGGGGCGGCGGCCAGGAGGGGGCTTGCCCCCAAGCAAGGGGCGCCCCACTAGTGTCCCCCCAACCCTAGGCGCATGGGCCCAAAGGGGAGGCGCGCCCAGCCCTCCAGGCTGGTTCCCTGCCCTTGCGGCCCATGAGGCCCTCCGAGAGGTGGCCTCCCGTGGACCCCGGAACCCCTCCGGTGGCCCCAGACAATACCGATATACCCCGAAACTTTCCGGTGTCCGTATGACAACTTCCCATATATAAATCTTCACCTCCGGACCATTCCGAACTCCTCGTGACATCCGGGATCTCATCCGGGACTCCGAACAACATTCGGTAATCACATATAAGTCTTCCTATTAACCCTAGCGTCACCGAACCTTAAGTGTGTAGACCCTACGGGTTCGGGAGACATGCAGACATGATCGAGATGGCTCTCCGGTCAATAACCAACAGCGGGATCTGGATACCCATGTTGGCTCCCACATGCTCCTCGATGATATCATCGAATGAACCACGATGTCGAGGATTTAATCAACCCCGTATACAATTCCCTTTGTCAGACGGTATATTACTTGCCCGAGATTCGATCGTCGGTATCCCAATACCTCGTTCAATCTCGTTACCGGCAAGTCACTTTACTCGCATCAGTAATGCATGATCCCGTGACCAGACACTTGGTCACTTTGAGCTCATTATGATGATGCACTACCGAGTGGGCCCAGTGATACCTCTCCGTAATACGGAGTGACAAATCCCATCTCGATCCGTGTCAACCCAATGACACTTTCGGAGATACCATAGTGCACCTTTATAGTCACCCAGTTATGTTGTGACGTTTGGTACACCCAAAGCACTCATACTGTATCCGGGAGTTACACGATCTCATGATCTAAGGAAGAGATACTTGACATTGGAAAAGCTCTAGCAAAACGAACTACACGATCTTGTGCTATGCTTAGGATTGGGTCTTGTCCATCATATCATTGTCCTAATGATGCGATCCCGTTATCAATGATATCCAATGTCCATAGTCAGGAAACCATGACTATCTATTGATCAACGAGCTAGTCAACTAGAGGCTCACTAGGGACATATTGTGGTCTATGTATTCACACGTGTATTACGATTTCCGGATAATACAGTTATAGCATGAATACAAGACAATTATCACGAACAAGGAAATATAATAATAATCCTTTTATTATTGCCTCTAGGGCATATTTCCAACAGTCTCCCACTTGCACTAGAGTCAATAATCTAGTTACATTGTGATGAATCGAACACCCATAGAGTTACGGTGTTGGTCATGTTTTGCCCATGGAAGAGGTTTAGTCAACGGATCTGCGACATTCAGATCCGTATGCACTTTGCAAATTTCTATGTCTCCATCTTGAACATTTTCACGGATGGAGTTGAAGCGACGCTTGATGTGCCTGGTCTTCTTGTGAAACCTGGGCTCCTTGGCAAGTGCAATAGCTCCGGTGTTGTCACAGAAGAGTTTGATCGGCTCCGACGCATTGGGTATGACTCCTAGGTCGGTGATGAACTCCTTCACCCAAATTGCTTCATCGCTGCCTCCGAGGCTGCCATGTACTCCGCTTCACACGTAGATCCCGCCACAACGCTTCGCTTGCAGCTGCACCAGCGTCTTGCCCCACCATTCAACATATACACGTATCCGGTTTGTGACTTAGAGTCATCCAGATCTGTGTCGAAGCTAAGCGTCGACGTAACCCTTTACGACGAGCTCTTCGTCACCTCCATAAACGAGAAACATGTCCTTTGTCCTTTTCGTGTACTTCAGGATATTCTTGACCATCGCCCGGTGTTCCTTGCGGGATTACTTTGGTACCTTCCTACCAAACTTACGGCAAGGTTTACATCAGTCCGTACACGGATGGCATACATAATAGATCCTATGGCTGAGGCATAGGGGATGACGCTCATCTCTTCTTTATCTTTTGCCGTGGTCGGGCATTGAGCCGAGCTCAATCTCACACCTTGCAATACAGGCAAGAACCCTTTCTTGGACTGATCCATTTTGAACTTCTTCAAAATCTTATCAAGGTATGTGCTTTGTGAAAGACCTATGAGGCGTCTCGATCTATCCCTATAGATCTTGATGCCTAATATGTACGCAACTTCTCCAAGGTCCTTCATTGAAAAACACTTATTCAAGTAGGCCTTAATGCTGTCCAAGAATTCTATATCATTTCCCATCAAAAGTATGTCATCTACATATAATATGAGAAATGCTACAGAGCTCCCACTCACTTTCTTGTAAACGCAGGCTTCTCCATAAGTCTGCATAAACCCAAACGTTTTGATCATCTCATCAAAGCGAATGTTCCAACTCCGAGATGCTTGCACCAGCCCATAAATGGATCGCTGGAGCTTGCATACTTTGTTAGCATTCTTAGGATCGACAAAACCTTCCGGCTGCATCATATACAGCTCTTCCTTAAGATAACCGTTAAGGAACGCCATTTTGACGTCCATCTGTCATACCTCATAATCATAGTATGCGGCAATTGCTAACATGATTCGGACGGACTTAAGCTTCGCTACGGGAGAGAAAGTCTCATCGTAGTCAATCCCTTGAACTTGCCGATAACCCTTAGCGACAAGTCGAGCTTTATAGATGGTGACATTACCATCCGCGTCCGTCTTCTTCTTAAAGATCCATTTGTTTTCTATCGCTCGTCGATCATCGGGCAAGTCTGTCAAAGTCCATACTTTGTTTTTATACATGGATCCTATCTCGGATTGCATGGATTCAAGCCATTTGTTGGAATCAGGGCCCGCCATCGCTTCTTCATAGTTTGAAGGTTCACCGTTGTCTAACAACATGATTTCCAGGATAGGGTTGCCATACCACTCTGGTGTGGAACGTGTCCTTGTGGACCCTCTGAAGTTCAAGAGCAACTTGATCCGAAGTGCCTTGATCATCATCATTAATTTCCTCTCCAAGAGGGTGTAGGCACCACAGGAACATTTTCCTGAGCTGCACTACTTTCCGGTTCAAGAGGTAGTACTTCATCGAGTTCTACTTTCCTCCCACTTACTCCTTTCGAGAGAAACTCTTTTTCCAGAAAGGATCCGTTCTTGGCAGCAAAGATCTTGCCTTCGGATCTAAGGTAGAAGGTATACCCAATGGTTTCCTTAGGGTATCCTATGAAGACGCATTTTTCCGACTTGGGTTCGAGCTTTTCAGGTTGAAGTTTCTTGACATAAGCATCGCATCCCCAAACTTTTAGAAACGACAGCTTAGGTTTCTTCCCAAACCATAATTCATACGGTGTCGTATCAACGGATTTAGACGGTGCCCTATTTAAAGTGAATGTAGCTGTCTCTAGTGCGTATCCCCAAAATGATAGCGGTAAATCAGTAAGAAACATCATAGATCGCACCATATCCAATAGAGTGCGATTACGATGTTCGGACACACCGTTACGCTGAGGTGTTCCAGGTGGCGTGAGTTGTGAAACGATTCCACATTTCCTTAGGTGTGTACCAAATTCATGACTTAAATATTCTCCTCCACGATCTGATCGTAAGAACTTTATTTTTCGGTCACGTTGATTCTCTACCTCATTCTGAAATTCCTTAAACTTTTCAAAGGTCTCAGACTTGTGTTTCATCAAGTAGACATACCCATATCTCTTGAAGTCATCATGAGAGTGAGAATATAACGATATCCTCCATGAGCCTCAACGCTCATTGGACCGCACACATCGGTATGTATGATTTCCAATAAGTTGGTTGCTCGCTCCATTGTTCCGAGAACGGAGTCTTGGTCATTTTGCCCATGAGGCATGGTTCGCATGTGTCAAATGATTCATAATCGAGAGACTCTAAAAGTCCATCGTAATGGAGTTTCTTCATGCGCTTGACACCAATGTGACCATAAGGCGGCGATTACACAAGTATGTGGGACTATCGTTATCAACTTTACATCTTTTGGTATTCACACTATGAATATGTGTAATATTACGTTCGAGATTCATTAATAATAAACCATTGACCATCGGAGCATGACCATAAAACATATCTCTCATATAAATAGAACAACCATTATTCTCGGATTTAAATGAGTAGCCATCTCGCATTAAACGAGATCCTGATACAATGTTCATGCTCAAACTTGGCACTCAATAACAATTATTGAGGTTTAAAACTAATCCTGTAGGTAAATGTAGAGGTAGCGTGCGACGGGCGATCACATCGACCTTGGAACCATTCCCGACGCCATCGTCACCTCATCCTTTCCCGCCTCCGTTTATTCCGCAGCTCTGCTTGTGAGTTGAAAATATGAGCAACGGCACCGGTATCAAATACCCAGGAGTTACTACGAGTAATCGGTAAGGTACACATCATTTACATGTATATCAAATATACCTTTAGTGTTGCCGGCCTTCTTGTTCGCTAAGTATTTGGGGCAGTTCCACTTCCAAAGTGACCTTTCCCTTTGCAATAAAAGCACTCGGTCTCGTGCTTGGGTCCATTCTTTGACTTCTTCCGGCAAGAATCGGCTTTATCGGGCACGGCAACATCCGTGCCGTCCTTCTTGAAGTTCTTATTACCCCTGCCCTTCTTGAACTTAGTAGTTTTATTGACCATCAACACTTGATGTTCTTTCTTGATTTCAACCTCTGCTGACTTCAGCATTGAGAATACTTCAGGAATGGTCTTCACCATCCCCTGCATATTGTAGTTCATCACAAAGCTCTTGTAGCTTGGTGGGAGCGATCAAGGATTCTGTCAATGACCGCCTCGTCCAGGAGGTTAATGTCCAATTTGGGACAAAGCGGTTGTGGAACCCAGACATTTTGAGTATGTGCTCACTGATAGAACTGTTTTCCTCCATCTTACAACTATAGAACTTGTCGGAGACTTCATATCTCTCGACCCGCGCATGAGCTTGAAAAACCATTTTCAGCTCCTCGAACATCTCATATGCTCCGTGTTGCTCAAAACGCTTTTGGAGCCCGGTTCTAAGCTGTAAAGCATGCCGCACCGAACGAGGGAGTAATCATCAAGACGAGACTGCCAAGCATTCATAATGTCTTGGTTCTGCAGGATGGGTGCTTCACCTAGCGGTGCTTCTAGGACATATTGTTTCTTGGCTGCTATGAGGATGATCCTCGTGTTCCGGACCCAGTCCGAATAGTTGCTGCCATCATCTTTCAGCTTGGTTTTCTCTAGGAACGCGTTGAAGTTCATGGTGACATGAGCGTTGTCCATTTGATCTACAAGACATTTTGCAAAGATTTTAGACTAATGTTCATGAATAATTAAGTTCATCTAATCAAATTATTTAATGAACTCCCACTCAGATTTGACATCCCTCTAGTCATCTAAGTGTTACATGATCCGAGTCGACTAGGCCATGTCCGATCATCACGTGAGACGGACTAGTCATCGTCGGTGAACATCTCCATGTTGACCGTATCTTCCATACGACTCATGTTCGACCTTTCGGTCTCTTGTGTTCCGAGGCCATGTCTATACATGCTAGGCTCGTCAAGTTAACCCTAAGTGTTTTGCATGTGTAAAACTGTCTTACACCCGTTGTATGTGAACTCGTAAGGATCTATCACACCCGATCATCACGTGGTGCTTCGAAACGACGAACTTTAGCAACGGTGCACAGTTAGGGGGAACACTTTCTTGAAATTATTATAAGGGATCATCTTATTTACTATCGCCGTTCTAAGTAAACAAGATGCATAAAACATAATAAACATCACATGCAATTATATAAATTAGTGACATGATATGACCAATATCATATAGCTCCTTTGATCTTCATCTTCGGAGCTCCATGATCATCTTTTCACCGGCATGACACCATGATCTCCATCATCGTGTCTCCATGAAGTTGCTCGCCAACTATTACTTCTACTACTATGGCTAACACGTTTAGCAATAAAGTAAAGTAATTTACATGGCGTTGAATCAATGACACGCAGGTCATACAATAATTAAGACAACTCCTATGGCTCCTGCCGGTTGTCATACTCATCGACATGCAAGTCGTGATTCCTATTACAAGAACATGATCTCATACATCACAATATATCATTCATAATTCATCATAACTTCTGGCCATATCACATCACATGACAATTGCTGCAAAAACAAGTTAGACGTCCTCTAATTGTTGTTGCATCTTTTACGTGGCTGTAATTGGGTTCTAGCAAGAACGTTTTCTTACCTACGAATAACCACAACGTGATTTTGTCAACTTCTATTTACCCTTCATAAGGACCATTTTCATCTAATCCGCTCCAACTAAAGTGGGAGAGACAGACACCTGCGAGCCACCTTATGCAAATAGTGCATGTCAGTCGGTGGAACCTGTCTCACGTAAGCGTACGTGTAAGGTCGATACGGGCCGCTTCATCCCACAATACTGTTGAAGCAAGAAAAGACTAGTAGCGGCAAGCAAGTTGACAAGATCTACGCCCACAACAAAATTGTGTTCTACTCGTGCAAAAGAGAACTACGCATAGACCTAGCTCATGATGCCACTGTTGGGGAACGCTATGTAAAATTAAAAATTTTCCTACGGTTACACCAAGATCCATCAATGAGATCATCTAAGCAACGAGTCAGGGGAGAGAGATTGCATCTACAAACCACTAGTAGAACGCGAGCGGAAGCGTTCAAAGAAACGGGGATGATGGAGTCGCATCGCCGTGATCCAAATCACCGATGACCAAGTGCTGAACGGACAGCACCTCCGCGTTCAACACACGTACGGAGCGGACGACGTCTCCTCCTTCTTGATCCAGCAAGGGGGAAGGAGAGGTTGAGGAAGAAGGCTCCAGCAGCAGCACGACGGCGTGATGATGGTGGAGAGGTAGTACTCCGACAGGGCTTCGCCAAGCATTCAACAGAGGAGGAGAGGTGTTGGGGAGGGGAGGGGCAGTGCCTTGGATGTTGTGTGCAGCCCTCCCCTCGCCCCTTTATTTATAGGGGAAGGGGGAAGGGGGCCGGCCCCCTCTAGATGAGATCTAGAGGGGGGCGGCGTCAGGAGGGGCTTGCCCCCAAGCAAGGGCGCCCCACTAGGGGTCCCCCCAACCCTAGGCGCATGGGCCCAAGGGGGGAGGCGCGCCTAGCCCTCCAGGGGCTGGTTCCCTGCCCCTTGCGGCCCATGAGGCCCTCCGAGAGGGGTGGCCCCTCCCGGTGGACCCCCGGAACCCCTCCGGTGGCCCCGGTACAATACCGATATGCCCCCGAAACTTTCCGGTGTCCGTATGACAACTTCCCATATATAACTCTTCACCTCCGGACCATTCCGGAACTCCTCGTGACGTCCGGGATCTCATTCGGGACTCTGAACAACATTCGGTAATCACATATAAGTCTTCCGAATAACCCTAGCGTCACCGAACCTTAAGTGTGTAGACCCTACGGGTTCGGGAGACATGCAGACATGACCGAGATGGCTCTCCGGTCAATAACCAACAGCGGGATCAGGATACCCATGTTGGCTCCCACATGCTCCTCGATGATCTGATCGGATGAACCACGATGTCGAGGATTTAATCAACCCCGTATACAATTCCCTTTGTCAGACAGTATATTACTTGCCCGAGATTCGATCGTCGGTATCCCAATACCTCGTCCAATCTCGTTACCGGCAAGTCACCTTACTCATACGTAATGCATGATCCCGTGACCAGACACTTGGTCACTTTGAGCTCATTATGATGATGCACTACCGAGTGGGCCCAGTGATACCTCTCCGTAATACGGAGTGACAAATCCCAGTCTCGATCCGTGTCAACCCAACAGACACTTTCGGAGATACCTGTAGTGCACCTTTATAGTCACCCAGTTACGTTGTGACGTTTGGTACACCCAAAGCACTCCTACGGTATCCGGAAGTTACACGATCTCATGGTCTAAGGAAGAGATACTTGACATTGGAAAAGCTCTAGCAAAACGAACTACACGATCTTGTGCTATGCTTAGGATTGGGTCTTGTCCATCATATCATTCTCCTAATGATGTGATCCCGTTATCAATGACATCCAATGTCCATAGTCAGGAAACCATGACTATCTATTGATCAACGAGCTAGTCAACTAGAGGTTCACTAGGGACATATTATGGTCTATGTATTCATACGTGTATTACGATTTTCGGATAATACAATTATAGCATGAATAAAAGACAATTATCACGAACAAGGAAATATAATAATAATCCTTTTATTATTGCCTCTAGGGCATATTTCCAACAGAAAGCACCCGGGGCTGCTACCCCATTTAGAAAATCCCTCACTGCTCCACACACATCCTCCCTTAGCAACGACCAGTGTCGCTGATAGAATAGAGCGGGAAGGCCGTCCGGTCCCGGGGCCTTCGTCGGACCCCTTTGAAACAATGCCTCTTCGATCTCCTCATCTGAGATTGGGGATACAAGGGAAGCATTCATGTCCTGTGTGACCGCATGTGATATATTCTGCAGTAATGCATTTGTCCCAGTTGATCCCTCGGATGTGAAGAGTTGTTCATAAAAGCCTGCGGCCATCTCCCACATATCGTCATTTACTGTACACTTTGTACCATCATCCCTCCTCAGTGCCTTGATAGTGTTTTTGCGCTTCTGATGTGAAGCTCTATTCTGAAAGTATTTTGTATTTTGGTCCCCAGCACGCAGCCAATCTACCCTTGACCTCTGCCTATACATGATTTCTTCCCTTGCATAAATTTCTCTTAACTCTTCTTCTATTGCCCTGACCTCCAGCGAGCAACCCGTCTCCAGCGCTTTATTTTTAGCTTCAAGTAGTTGTGATTTCAGCTTGGCAATTCTCTTTCTAATAGAGCCAAAGACCTCACATGCCCAGCGTTGGAGGGAACCAGTCACACGTCCCAGTCGTTGCCAAACTGCTGCCAGCCCATGATCGCCCGTCCCGGCCGCCTCCCAGGCTTCAGTAAGCATCTCATCATACTTCTCATGCCGCGTCCATGCTTCTTCAAACCGGAACTGTCGAGCACCATGTTTGTCATTACGAGGAGCCGTCTCCAACGCCCTGACAATTAGTGCTTGATGATCAGACTCCTCAGTGAGTATGTGTTCAACACTTGTTTCCGGGAACAATTCCAAAAAATCATCATTGCATGTTGCACGGTCCAGGCGGACCTGAATATTTGCTGCACCATCTCGCTTATTGTCCCACGTATAAGGATATCCCGAAAAACCCAGATCCGCTAGCCCACATTCAGCTAAGCAGTCCCTGAAATCCTCCATCTGCTGGAAACATCTTGGGTTGCCACCTCGTTGATCAGTTTGAAAGAGAGCCTCGTTGTAATCACCTACACATATCCAGGGGAGGCTGTCCTGACCCCTTAGATAGCGTAGCGCATCCCAAGATTTCTTTCGCAAATCTGTTTTTGGTTCACCATAGAATCCAGTGATTCTAAAGTTTTTTTCGTCCACTTCAACCGCCGCATCAAGAAAATACTGACACCACGGCCGTATGGTGACATGAACATGGTCTCGCCACCACAAGGCCAAACCTCCACTCTGACCCACACTATCCACTGCCACTCCATTACGAAAACCCAGGCACCATTTAAGTTTTTCCATAGCCCGAGTCTTCTTTTTTGTCTCCGAAAGAAATACCACCGCTGGGTTGTAGGACCGTATCAGGTCTCTCAATTCGCCTACTGTCGAGTCCAACCCCAGTCCTCGACAGTTCCAGGCCAGAATATTCATGGCGTCCGGCGGCCCCGCACCTCGGGGTCCGCCGATATATCATCAGTCTCAGTGATGCGGTCAAACACCAAAGACGTCTTCCGTCTTGTGTCGCGAATGAACCCATCATTTGTCGTCTGCCTGTCAGGGTCGGTTTTTGCCACCCAGTACTGCCTTGGCCCTCTCTTTCTTCCACACCATTCATACTTAGGCTGGTTGATGTCATGTTGAACTTCTCCGTATCCCAGCCGTGGCTTTCGGACATAGTGTCCCTTCGTCCTTCTTCGGTCTCCCGAGTCTGTCTCTCCGAAACTGGGAGGCTCGCTTCCTCTGTTATCACCCGTGTATTGCATACCTCCATCATACTTTCTGTCCCTCTCCCAGCCCCTTGAGCTACTGCCATTGTGGTGCTTCTGATTCTCATAAAGTTTGTTCCTCAAGTCTCTCTCCTTCTTCTGTTCTAGCCCTTGTCTAAGATCACCCTCTCTCAATCCGTCAAGACGCAACCTATCCTTTAGAGGGCTGGTTTCTTCTGCCTTCTCCTGTTTTGACCCCGCGCCAGTGCGCTGGTCCGTCCCCCTAGAGAACTCTTCCTGCAGATTTCGCTTAACTGGGATGTCACTTTTCTCCTTGCGCCACCGGTCGATGTCGCCGGTTCGGCCACTGCCCCAACTGTTATTGCTACTCCTCCCCCGCCCCCCATTTGAGCCGTCTCATCAAGCGGTGGAACCTTGTGTTGTTGAACGCTAGTTTTCTACGAACTTCGCGTCAAAATTGCACGCGACGTTTTTGCCCCGGTGGAAAGATGGTTATGGAGGCAGAACTTCGCTCTAATACACGTCCGTAGGAATGGTCGGGGAGGACCGCACATCTACGCCGCTTAGCCGACGCTGGCGGGCACGCACTGCTATGCACGACGTAGAAATGAGCTAGGTACCTCTTCTAGGCAGAGGTAAGAGGTGCATTTTTTTTACATCGGGTAAGAGGTGCATATGTGAGATATATATAGTGCCTGTAGTTGCCGTTGGAGATCGATCAGTGCCACAATCCGTATATGTGTTGTTCACGAATACACGTCCGGAGTTGGATATTCGAGAACTTTAGTTGAGCCAACCGATACAAATCTTTTTATTTCTACGGGAACCGATACTGATCATTAATTAGCTGTACGTATCCGAGTATATATCTGTCTATATATAAAAAGCATCTTCAATAGAAGAGGTAGATGAAAAAATACCTAACTTTTGTATCTCTGATGCCAGATGATGTAGATGAAAAAAAAAATTACATCTCCGCCTAGGCGGAGATTCAAACTGCAACACTTCGCTGTGCAAATATACATCTTCATCTACAGGAGATGTAGAACTCGCCAACCGCCAACCGCTTTTCAGTTTCATTCCGCCCGCCTCTCCCGCCGGCGATTTCTAGCCGGAAATATTGCCGCCGCCGCTCGTCCATTCATCCCCCGCACCGCTACGACCCCGCCGGCTATCCCTGCCTCCCGCCGCGCTACCGTAGCCATCGAGGTGTCAAATCCGGCAGCTCCACCGCCGCCGCTGTCGGATCCGTCGCTGATCCGCCGCCGCCCGCCTCCAAATCGGCTGAATTAGCCACTTCACCGCAACCGAATCGCCGCTGTGCCGGATTCGAGCAGCACACCTACTGCCACGCCGCTGCCGCTTTTCCGCCGCCAGACTCAGCCTTCTCGCTCCGCACAGACGCCGCCCCGCGGCGACCAATCCGCTACTCGATTCACAACCGCGCCGCCGGCCATTCGAGTTGCCGCCGCTGGACCTCCGGGTTCTTGTCGCTCGACCACCGGCTCACGTGCTGCCACCACTCGGTGCGTTGACACTCCTCCCGGCTCTCGGCACTCGACCGTCGGCGCTACTCCCGGTTCTTTTGACATCTTCATTTACATCATCTACTGGAGTTGGACTTTTACATCATCGGTATACATCATTTGTTGGAGTTGGCCCTTTTTTGGAGATGAAAAAAAATCACTTTTTGGAGATGTAAATTTTTACATATCCAAATTTGCATCATCTATTGGAGATGCTCTAATTATAGGAATAGAGTTCGTCAACTCAGCAAAGACTTCCTGACAAAGCTTGGCACCCTTTCCAGCGGCGGCGCGGAGCTTGGGAGGTAGTCCAGGAGCGGATGCAGATTATGATCTGCATCGATGACATCTAGAAGATGGAATGTGTGCTGGGTTCGTGGTTCGTGGATGGCAGGTATGGTTTTCTCCTTCGGCGTCTTAGTCGTGATGGAGTATCATATCTGGAGTTCGATGGAGTGTCCGGGGTGTTGCGCCGGTCTGATTCGTTCAACGGCAAGGGCTTCACTTTTGGTGAGCCACCTTAGAGGTACGCAAAGCTACATATCAGCAACGGAGCCGCGTCGAACTCGGGCGAGGAGGTGATCCGTCATTCTTTCAGTCAGTGGCTGATGTGGTGGTGTCAGAGGCAGGTGACGGACGTTGATGTCAAGCTCAGAGAGGTTCTATTACCTTTTTAGTTTTGTCATGTGGGTCCTTGCGTGACTTGTACTTTGATCTTTATGATACGAATGAAATACATATTACCACGAAAAAAAGCTTGACACCCTGCAAAAGTAAAATAAAAATACCATTAAAAAAACCTTGAGTAAAGGAAAACGATTCGTGCCGGCTGGGCGTGCAGATGTCACACCAGCTGCAGTTTTCACGAGGCCATTGCTTCTCTTTTTTCGTTCACCTGATTTGTTTTTAATTTTGTAAGGGTGATGTGTTTCTTAATTGAGGCATTAATTTTCCAATTTATTTCTTTCCTAATTAAGGCATTCAATTCATAATTGATTTTTTATTTCTAATAATGGTGTTTCCTAATTGTGGCGTTCAATTGCTATTTTATTTGTTTCCTAATTTAGGCATTCAATTCCTAATGGAATTATTAAATTCCTAACAATGGTGTTTTGATGTGATACATCATTCGGTGGATCTGGTGCCCCGTTGTTTATTTGTGAGTAGAGAGGATTTTGTAGGATCCACACAACTCGCGCTTTATAAGTAATAAGTAGTAAGAGATATTTGTTTCCAGATTAAGGCATTCAATTCCTAATGAAACTAAATTTCTAACAATGGTGTTTTGATGTGATACAATGTGAGTGGGAAGAATTTGTAGGATTCACAAAACTCGCGCTTCTATAATTAGTAAAAATAGAGAAAGAGATAAAGATAGACATAGACATGTTGTTTAGCAAATACTCCATCTGTTCCTTAATATAAGGTGTATTAGTTTTTCATGCGTGCCCTTCCACCATCCATTACCTGCCTTAGATAAAAAAAGAATCTCTGTCCCTAATTGTATGCACCCACATTTCGCCTTCTCTCCTATCCCACCGATTGATTTTATTCTGGTGTAGCGAGATTTAGTTGCCTTTTATTTGGTCGTTTGTTATTTAGTTGCGGCTAATTAAGCTGCAAACTACATAATTGTTTAGGGTATTTTTGTCCAAAATGCTCCTCAATTATGTTTCTTGGTTACCGCGTTTAAAAAAATACACTCTATATTAAGGAATGGAGCGAGTATACTTTTGTTAAATGTATCACACACAGGTCAGAATCGTGTACCATATGCAAATGGGGCCAACAAAAACAAACTTTATCAGATGGGGAACATACACAAGTTCATTCGATCAAACCAAGAAACACACGATACTATCAAATTCGATACAAGTTCAACAAGACCTAGCACATTTATTCGACATGGTTCTGGTGATCCATGACACTATGTTTGTATCATTTCAGCAACCTCCTGAGGCCTCATGGATCCATCTTGGCGTACTGGTTCACAGCAACAGTAATACTTCTCGTCGTCTCCTAAGAGGCAAACGCCGGCATGACCGCATGCTTTATGACATAGCTCAGTACAGTTTTTCTTGGGAAATGGACCGACGTTGCATCCTGAGAATCAGATGCAGTAGTGTAGGTTAATTGCCAAAATTGCATCAAGTAACTTGACAGCTCTAGAAATAGTGGACGCGGCGGTAGTAATATCCACATGTCTCATGACGGCAAAATGTACACTATGTAAAATTGGATTTTGCTGATTAGAAATAATATCATTTATGAAAAAAAACGAACCACTGTCGGCACGTGAGGAGAGAACGGTCGCCATGAGCACTAGCGCTATGAGGCACACAACGCTATTACTCTTGCCGAGGATTGCCATGAGGAGATGCTGGAGCTTCTTTCTGATCTGGATCTAGGTGGTGTTGCTGCAATGTTCACTGGCCTGAGCCTTGGTGGTATGCGTTTATATAGAGGCTTAGGGTTTTAATGCATTAAATGCTTTCTTAGGATCCAGGTTTGAATGCGTTAAATGTTTCCTCAGATTATGCTACGTATTAACTTTTGTAAATACTCCCTTCGTTCCTAAATATAAGTCCTTTTAGAGATTTCATATGAACTACAACACATGGATGTATATAGACATATTTTATATTCTAGATTCACTCATTTTGCTCCGTATGTAGTCCCTTGTTGGAATCTCCAAAAAGACTTACATTTGGGAACAGAGGGAGTAAATACCATGTATATATGCGGGTAACTCTTGCTGACCGAGCTTTGGCGGAGACATGAATTACTTTCCATAATATCATAATATCATGCTCTCCATGATATCCGAGCTTTGGCGTGCAGAACGAGAGGAGATGGCGTGCGTGGCGTGAGAATGCGAGACGTGAGGAGCGTGATTTTTTTGTCTCTCTTTCTCCCAATACGCGAGCGTCCCAGTCCCTCCTACCTAATCGTAACGCGTTTTTTTATCTCCTTGTGATGATGTGTTTAGCGTGAGAAGCCCCCCTTGATGCGTACCATCATAACTCATTACATGGTATGTAATACTCCTCCGTTATTTATATAATGTGTATTTGTTTTTTTGATAAAATTTCATAATGTAAGGTGTATTTCTTTCAGTTTCACATAGTTCTATTTTTAACCCTCCGGGAAAAGAAAGTATCTCTTTCCGATTGCATGTATCTCTCCTTGTAGAGAAAAAAGAAAAAAACATCTCTCCCGATTGTGTGTATCTCTTGCTTTCATAGCCTGAATGATTTAGTTTCCGCTAATCAACGAATTAGCTAAGGGTAATTTTGTCCTAAATTGTCTATAGTTATGTGCCTTGGTCCATACCGTAAAAAATAGACCTTAGATAAAGTAACGAGGGAGTATAGACTAGAAATAATAAAAGTATTTCTCGTCAAATGGAGGAATTTCAGTAACTGTTGGCCGGAGTCTGATCAATGCGGCAATGTGGTGCCGACGGCTCGCCCTCCACAGGCGCTGATGGCCTCCCAAAAACAATAAATAATCACTTGTCATCCGACGGTGGACACTACTGGTGATAGGTGCCGAAATCCGACGGCCCCCTCCGTGTGAAGCTTTGACGTGACCACGTGCGGCCTCGGCTGCCCACAGCCTTGGCATCCCTAGGGTGGACGAACTTGAAGAGGGACTCGCCCCACGCACGAATGACTGCACACTTCTCCCGATCCTTGGTGACCTCTCAGACGTAGTCTTTCAAGACGGGTTGCTAGAAGGGCTGGTCCATGGCCGCTTATAGGTTCCGCACCGCTGCACCTCTAGATGTGCTCTAAGTATTGCACATCTAAATTCTTTGTAATTGATTTTGCACAGAGATTTGTGAGAGTATTTTCTTGTCTTTTTGTCCATTTTTCATGTTTGATTGAGTCATTTAGATGTGCAATAACTAGGCTACCCTAGACTAACCCATATACTACTTAAGAGAAAAGACAAACACAGCAACAGATTGACAAGAAACTTCATTATTTGTTTAACTATATCAACATCAAGAGCTAGCACATTTATTCGACATGGTTCTGGTGATCCGTGACACTATGTTTGTATCATTTCAGCAACCTCCTGAGGCCTCATGGATCCATCTTGTCGTACTGGTTCGCAGCAACAGTAAGACTCGGGACCGTCTGATGTGCAACCGCCGGGCTTACCGCATGCTTTTTCACATAGCTCGGGACAGGTTTTCCCGGGAAATGGACCGATGTCGCACCAACCATGATCTAGAAATAGTGTATATGGTGTTACTAATATCCACATGTCTCATGACCGAGAAAATGAACACTATGTAAAAGTGGATTTTCTGATTAGAAATAATATCATTGATGAAAAACCGAACCGTTGGCACGTAAGAAGCGAACGGTGGCCATGAGCACTAGGGCTATGAGGCACACACCGCTAGTACTCTTGCCGAGGATTGCCATGAGGAGATGCTGGAGCTTCTTTCTAATCTGGGTCTAGGTGGTGTTGTTGCAATGTTTACTCCTAAGCCTTGGTGGTATGGGTTTATATAGACGATCCGGGTTTTAATGCATTAAATGCTTTCTTCGGATAGGTTTGAATGCGTTAAATGTTTTCTCCAATTATGCTACGTATTAACTTTTGTAAATAAGACCCTGTTTGGTTCATAACTCCTAGAATTTTTCTAGTCCTAACTAAAAAGTCTCTAGTCCCTAAAAAGTCCTTCCCTGTTTATTTCCAGAGACTAAAAAGTCCCTAGTCCCTTCCTAGAGGTTATTAAATGATCATGTTGCCCCTAGTATATAGAAAAATAACAATCAAACAACACCATGTGGTGGCGGGCCAATGGATGCATGGAGGAGTATTGTTGAAAAAGTCCCCAAAAGTCCCAAAAAAGACTCTCCTTGAGAAATGCTTAGTTTAGTCCCTAAAAAGTCCCTCTCGTTTGGTAAAACAGTTTCTAAGAGGGACTTTTTCTAGTCCCTACATAAAAAAGTCCCGAAAACAAACACCCACTAAATACCATGTATGTGGATAACTCTTGCTGACCAAGCTTTGGCCTAAGACATAATTACTTTCCATAATATCATGCGTGAAGGTGGGAACCTTGTATTGAACGCTCGTTTTCCATGAACTTCGCGCCAAGGTTTTTGGCCGGGTGGAATGTATGGTTCTGGAGATAGAACTTTACTCTCTCAAGGCAGGAGGTACAGTCTCTCGGTGGAAGCAAGGTAAGGCTATGGCGGTCGTCCACCGGAATGGTCATACACACCACACCAATGGTGTCAGCGCACTTCCCGTCACTGACAAGCAAGACCCAGTCAGCAGCGACTCGCTACGCTCGTCGGCTGCCCAAAGGCCATCGCGCACCAAGAAGCCCAACTGGCGCAACACTGGGCTGAAATGGACCTAATGAGCCCAGCCCGCGTCTGTACTTAAGCCGGAGGCTCGAGTGAATCGGCATCCCCGGTGGATCACGAACCTGGCGGCGGCACGAACCCTAGTCTCCCTCCTGTTCCTCCTCCTCCCCCCCCCCAAATTCGTGTATCCAAGCTTGTAATCGAACCTGAGTGACAGCATACAGTTAATAGATCGTTCCTCCACTCTCTCTACCCTTACATCTGGTATCAGAGACCAATCCCACGTCTTCTCCGCGCCGATCTGGCACTGTTGGTGGAAACCAGATCCCTGCGCCAAGCGTGAATCCGCCTCATCGCCATGGATCCCTCCATCCAGTCGTTCCTGGAGCACCTGGAGACCACCCTCAAGGAGCACACCGCCGCGATCCACGCCTCCAACTCCAAGATCGACGATCTCGTGGCGTGGCGGCCGGATCTGGAGCGGCGCGTCACCGATCTGTCCGAAGCGGTCGCGGTCCTCCAGTGTACCTTGCTACCGCCGCCGCCTCCGGAGATGGCGCTCCACCAAGCACCTTCGTCGAGCCTACAACTGCCTGCGACAGCCGGCATCCACACCGGAGCCGCGCCGGGCGCGGCAGCAACTTTGCAAGGGCCTGGAGGCCACGGCGTCTACAACATCCCACGGGGGCCACCGGCGGCGTCCTTCTAGACGCCGCCACCGCCCCCGGCAAACGGTCAGTACGACGGCCACCCCTCACCTACTACTCTTTCCCCGTTTGCGCTTAGCTACCGCTCAATGCCTCGGCCAAGCACACCCCTCCATCCAGTTCCCACAGTTCACGGGTGACAACCCGAAACTGTGGAAAACCCTTTGCGAGCAGTATTTCACCATGTTTGCTATCCTGCCGTCATTTTGGGTACCGATGGCCGCGCTGAACTTCTCTGGTTCTGCGTCAATTTGGCTACAATCCATTCAAAAACGGCTCGCAGGATTCGATTGGGAGTCATTCACTGCCCTGTTGTGCACACGCTTTGGCCGTGATCGACACCAAACGTTGATCCATCAGTTTTACACTATCCGACAGACAACTACATTAGCAGATCATATTAAGCAATTTGAGTCCATTATTAATCATCTCAGCTCTTATTCTGACACTATTCACCCATTTTATTTTCTCACTCGTTTTGTGGAGGGACTCCGGAAGGACATTCGGGTTGTGGTGTTAGTTCAGAGGCTACCGGACCTGGATACTGCTTGTGCCCTGGCGCTGCTCCAGGAGGAAGTGGCTGATGGCGCATCATCCACCGGTCGGCGGGCACCAGACGTGCCGGCGCGTGCTGGGCTGGCGCTTCCCCTGCCTCCCCCGCCAGGCCGCCCTAAACCAGCGACAGTGCCCACAACAGCTGCACACCGCCACGGCACTAACGCCGCGCTGCAGACACATCCAAGGTCAAAGCCCTCCGGGATTTTCGGCCCGCCCGTGGACTTTTCTTCAAATGCGGCGAGCGATGGGGGCACGAGCACGTCTGCCCAAGCACAATCCAGCTGCATGTGGTTGAAGAAATGCTCGCACTCTTAGGGGCAGATTCAATCAACGACAGTCAGGGGGACATTCAACAAGTCCATGCCATCTCTCGACCAGCTCTCGACGGTGGCGTTTCGCCCAAAGCCTTTCAGCTATTGGCCACTGTGCAGGACAGAGAGGTGTTGATCTTAGTGGACAGTGGCAGTTCAACATCCTTCATCAACAAGAAGTTGGCTGCTCAACTGACGGGTTCGGCTCCGTTGCCTCGACCCTCACGGGTTAAGGTGGCTGACGGGGGCGAACTAATCTGCACAGAGTCCATACCGTTCTGCCAGTGGTCATCGCAAGGGCTCGATTTCGTCACTGATATGAAAATCCTGCCGCTGGGAGTCTATGATGCCATCCTTGGGATGGATTGGTTAGAGCAACACAGCCCCATGACAGTTGACTGGAAGAACAAGCACCTGCAAATCTCTACACCTAAGGGCCCGACTCACTTATTTGGTCACGAATCAAATTCAACCACTTGTCATGTGATCAATAGTGCCCAACTGCAGCAGCTGCATCGCCAGGGGTCGCTCATGCACATCTGTTTGCTATACCCAATCAGCGAAGAACAGAAGCCAAACACGCAAGCAGAAGCACAAGAGCTGAAGCAACTACTGGCTGAATTTGAAGATGTTTTTGGTGAGCCACACGGGCTTCCTCCGCGCCGTGCTTGCGATCACACAATACCATTGATGCCGGGGGCGCAATCAGTCAATATCCGAGCTTACCGCCATAAACCTGAACTAAAGTCTGAAATAGGGCGGCAAGTGCAGGAATTGCTTCAGTCTGGTGTGATCCAATGCAGCCAAAGCAGCTTTTCATCACCGGTCATCCTTGTTAAAAAGAAGGACGGCACATGGAGGATGTGCATCGACTATCGCCACCTCAACGCGATGACTCGAGTCAGCAAGTTTCCAGTGCCTATCATCGAAGAGCTTCTGGATGAGCTACACGGCGCGCGATGGTTCTCCAAATTGGACCTACGCGCGGGGTACTACAAGATCAGATTGGTCGAGGGCGAGGAATTCAAAACAGCTTTCCAAACTCACTCAGGCCATTATGAATTTAAAGTGCTGTCGTATGGCCTCGCGGGAGGGCCAGGAACTTTTAATGGGGCAATGACAAACACCCTGCATCCCCTCCTGCGATTCTGCGTGCTGGTATTCTTTGATGACATACTCGCGTTCAGCAAAACTTGGGAGGAGCACTTGGATCACGTGCGCCAGGTCCTCACCTTGTTGGGGCGTGACCAATGGAAGGTTAAGAAATCCAAGTGCGAGTTCGGACAGCAGCAGCTCTCATACCTGGGGCACGTCATCAGCTGCCAGGGGGTGTCCACGGACCCTAGTAAGATCCAAGCGGTCCAATCATGGAAAACACCTGGGGATGCTAAAGAGGTATGCCGGTTTTTGGGATTGGTTGGGTACTACCGCAGATTTGTGCGCGGATTCGGCATCATTGCTAGGCCTCTCTTCAACTTGCTCAAGAAGGGCGTGCCGTTCGTGTGGACAGATAACACTAACCAGGCTTTTCTGCTCCTGAAAGAACAGTTAGTGTCCGCACCGGTGTTAGCGTTGCCGGATTTTAGTAAACAATTTGCAATTGAGACAGATACTTGCGACCGAGGCATTGGAGCAGTTCTGCAACAGGAAGGGCATCCTATTGCGTTCATGAGCAAGGGACTCAGCCCGCGTTACCAGGGACTTTCAACCTATGAAAAAGAATACCTGGCCATTGTGGTGGCCGTGGACCAATGGCGGCCCTACCTACAACACAACGAGTTCGTTATTTATACGGATCAGAAGAGCCTTATCCACCTGGAAGAGCTACGGTTGAATACCCCATGGCAACAACGAGCTTTCACCAAATTGCTCGGGCTTCAATATATCATCCGCTACAAAAAGGGCTCAGAAAACACAGCCGTAGATGCTTTGTCACGCGCGCAATCACCGGATCTCTTGTTTGACATCACCACATGCTGTCCCAGTTGGCTCGAGGATGTGGCTGCTAGCTATAACAGCAATCCTCAGGCTCAGAGACTGCTGGAACAGCTAGCCATCAAGGAAGACCCCAAGCAAAAATTCACTCTGGAGCAAGGGATTTTGCGATTCCGCGGGAGGATTTGGCTGGGCGGCACTACAGCGATGCAGCAACAGATTATCTCTGCTTTTCATGACAGCCCCATGGGAGGACACAGTGGATTCCCGGCCACCTTTAGGTGGATCAGGCGTCTTTTTGCGTGGCCCAAGATGAAAGCGCACGTTCTACAGTATGTTCGCTGCTGTTCGGTCTGCCAGCAAGCTAAACCTGACAGGTCAGCGTCTCCAGGCTTGTTGGAACCCCTGCCTATTCCTCAACAACCATGGGATATGATAACCATGGACTTCATCGACGGTCTGCCTCAGTCGGGAAAGGCCAATTGCATCTGGGTAGTCGTGGACAAGCCCACTAAATTTGCCCATTTCCTACCCCTTGCTCACCCACACACAGCGGCCAAGGTGGTGCTCCTCTACATGTCGAGCATCTACAGGATCCACGGGTTCCCGCGCTCCATCGTCTCCGATCGCGACCCGATTTTTACAAGCCAATTCTAGCGTGAGCTGTTCAAGTACGCGGGCACGGACCTGCGTATGAGCTCCGCTAACCACCCCCAGACGGATGGCCAAACCGAAAGAGTCAATCAGTGGCAGGAAACGTATCTGCACTGCTTTGTCCATGCATGTCCCAATCGCTGGAGTCATTGGCTTCCCCTCGCACAATTTTGGTACAACTCCGCGCATCATTCAAGCATCGGCATGTCACCATTCCGAGCGATGTTCAGTCATGAACCTCGGACATGGGGAATCTCACCTACTGATGGGTGCCCAGTCCCTGCCCTCCAGTCTTGGTTGGAGGAGCGAGCGGTGATTCAAGACCTCTTGCAACAACATTTGCATCGAGCGCAGCAACACATGAAGACACAGGCGGACAAACGTCGATCACCGAGAACCTTCTCAGTGGGGGACCAAGTTTACCTCAAACTCCAACCTTACGTACAAACGTCAGTGGCCAGGAGGGCAAACCACAAGCTATCCTTCAAATATTATGGGCCATTCCAAGTGATCACCAAAGTCAACGAGGCAGCTTATAAACTGCAGCTCCCAGCGGGCTCCCAAATCCATCCAGTCTTCCATGTGTCTCAACTGCGCCAGTGTCTATGCCCGGGTATGCAATCTTCGCCTGACCTTCCACACCTTACTGATGCTCCTGTCGTACCTGTGGCCGTCCTGCAGCACCGTTGGCGCAAGAAGAAGGGCTCAATGATCAAGCAGGTTTTAATCCATTGGTCGAATCAAGCTGCTCTCGGAGACACTTGGGAGGACAAGCTTGAGCTGCAAGCGCGGTTTCCAGGAGCTGAGGCTTGGGGGCAAGCCTCGTCGCAAGGACGAGGGGATGTCAGCACACTTCCCATCACTGACAAGCAAGACCCAGTCAGCAGCGACTCGCTACGCTCGTCGGCTGCCCAAAGGCCATCGCGCACCAAGAAGCCCAATTGGCGCAACACTGGTCCGGAATGGACCCAGTGAGCCCAGCCCGCGTCTGTACTTAAGCCGGAGGCTCGAGTGAATCGGCATCCACGGTGGATCACGAACCTGGCGGCGGCACGAACCCTAGTCTCCCTCCTGTTCCTCCTCCTCCCCCCCCCCCCCCCCCAAATTCGTGTATCCAAGCTTGTAATCGAACCTAAGTGACAGCATACAGTTAATAGATCGTTCCTCCACTCTATCTACCCTTACAAATGGACTTTTTGTGCAAAAACTCACTACACTGATGGATAAGCACACGTTCTTCATAATCTACGAGCACCAAGAAAAAACACCTTCTGTGACATGCACCTGTGTTCACAATGGTTTCATAATTTTGCTTCCTTTTTAACTTTGCTATTCCACACATAAGTTGGAGTACAAACATACATACCATGCACAAATAATTTATATTCATCCAAGTCCGTGCTCGGTACAAATAACAAAGCACACAAGATATTCGCAAAGGGAAACGGTGCATGTCTGCCAGTGGTTATAAGAGGCAATACATATTTAAAAAGAGAAATGCTCAAAATTGATCTGTTGTATATACACACGCAAATCTACGAGTTTTAAGTAATATTCTTTGCGCTGTAAAAATGTGGTGGAACTGCAATGAAGCCCCAACCTTCCACTTGACTTTCTACAAATCTGAGCATTGCCAGTGACAATTGCGACATCAACGTATATACAAAAACGCCACATCACAAATCACAACAGAGATGATCATCAAGCATCAACAGTTTTCGCGTCTAGCTTCTTTTCAGCTTCACCGATGACCTCTAGTTGCTCCAACAAGGAGGATAGTTTTCTCATGCCCTCCTCTTGGACGCCCTGAGGAGCCTTCTCTCTGTAGCCTGAAGCATCCATCCTCTGTGACAGGGCATGCCGTCACCTGCACACATCCACATCAAACCATGCTACTTACTGATACAATCAAGTACAAAAACGAAGCCTAAGACATATATCTTCACTGTTCAAACCAGCTGGAAGAGACAATGTAGACTTACTTCTAAATTTCGTCTCTCTTTTTATTTAGCTTTTCATGCTCAGATTCCGCATTTAGAGCTCCATGAAGCTGGAGGTACACGCTCAGATCTTTGTTCACGACAACAGTTGCGCAATCAGGTGGAGTTTGATCACTCTCCGAGCTGCAGAATTTTCAATATCACATCACTGGTTAAAGTTCACTACAGGATAGCTCCACTTATGGTTTCAGCATAAATTACAAAGAACAAAGTACAAACTAATTTCAGATGGCATGGCAGAAAAAACAGGCACGTCCCCAATATAAAAAGAATAATCACATGAAAGTGTAAAGTGAAAACCTTAAGAGACGAGATAGAAGAAAGAGTGACGACTAAAGATTGATAGCATTGAACAATGGCAGCAATCTCTTGGCTTCGGAAAGTGCAAAAGTAGGTCGCATGTACATGAAATAAAAGGCAATAGGATATTATGTTTCAGCAAGCCAGATGTGCTGAACAAGAGGCAATCAAGCAGTTAGCCTGCATAATACAGAAATAGGAAGTCCAGAAAGTTGATCAACCTTTCATTTGTATTCGTTGGTGGCATCAGGGATCTTAGTTTGTTCACATTGTCTAGGAGAACCATATTGATTTCTTTTTCAAGATTATCATATGCCCATTCCCGTGATAAAGAGCAGTGCCTTCCCACTGGTAAATATAGGTATCTAAAGGTGAAGTTCTCTGGATTTACTTACAATCATCAGGAGTGTTACCTTAACAACAGATGGGTATTCTGATAACATGATAGAACCTTTCCTGCAAGAATCTTTGTGCTAAGGAAGACGCTGCCGTAACTCTTCTGTTACATACGGCATGAATGGATGGAGCAGGCGCAAGCCAGTGTCTAGGCATGGCTTTTTTCCCCGAATCCCTAAAACCCTCCCAAGGCGATTAGGGTACGAGTGGAATTGACGGCGCCTGCAGGTCTCATCGGCGGGGCCAACCAGCGTTCGGGCAGACGATGGCAAGATCATCTGCTCTGGGAGGTTCTGGCAAGAACGAAGCTTCATCCCCGCGCTCCGCTAGGGCGCAGATGGAAGAGGCGCTCAAGAAACTTGACATATTCGAGGAGGAGGCGACTCCGCTTGTGATCAATGATTTGGATGATGCTGCTACACCAAAGTGACTCCTGGCGGGCAAGGTGTTATTCAGTAATCTATTCAACATCCAAACAATCACCAACACCCTACGTCCAGCTTGGGGTAACCCGAGGGGCTTGGAGTTTCGTCCATTGGGGGGAAAACATGTTTGTTGCCGAATTTGCGTCCAAGCGTGATCGTCATCGCGTTTGGGAATGATCCCCCTAACACATAAGGAAGCATGCGGTGATCTTGGAGCAATTCGAGTCGTACATGCAGCCATCAGAGTTGAGGTTTGATAAACTGCAGATCTGGGCGATGGTAGTGAACCTACCCAATAACCTAAGGAATGATACATGGGGTCTGGCTATTCCTCAACAGATTGACAAGGAGTCAACAGTAGTTCAGATCGATCCTGTAGGAGGTTTTCTTCGGGCTAGAGTTACAATCAATGTCAAGAAACCTCTCCACAGATGGATCGTGATCGATTCGGCAAAGAGGAATAAGGTGGACTGGTATGATATCGAGTATGAACAGATTCCATACTTTTGTTTCACGTGCGGCCGACTAGGGCACTCTGGTCTCTATTACCCTACTCTGGGTATAAGAGACAAGAACAGTGATCTGCGTTCAAGCCAAGCCTGCGGGCTAGTGAGGACCGCAAAAAGCAAGCTCAGCTGACAGCACGACGAAGGAAAGACAGGAGACACAGAACAGCACCAGGGAATCCCGTTCAGTCAGCTCAAAGCAGAAGCAACAGAAAGATGTCACTTCTCCAGCTAAACCTGTCCAGAACAAAAGGAAAGGGGGACCACAGCCGGCGCAGGTTTACAAACCTGTGGCACAGAAACCTACTCTGACCATTACACAGGGTCGGGTGAGGAGGGTGACAAGAGCATGGAGGGTATGGTCTTCTCAACAGGCACCAAGAAAGATGATCAAACTGAGGAAAATACAGAGAGGGACCCAAAAAATAAAAGGCCAACCCCACCTTCTTCTGAAAACTCGGCAGCGGCTGCTAGTCAGCGCTGCCCGAGCCAATGAGTACGTTACGTTGGAACTACCGAGGGCTTGGGAACCCTTGGTCAGTTGAGAGCTTCACAAAGTGGTGAAGCAAGAAGGTCCCGCCCTTTTATTTGTAATGGAAACCAAAATAAAGGGTAAAAGAGTGGAAGATTTGAAAACCTCTTTGGGTTTTTCTGGCTGTTTTGCCGTTGATAGCTGATACGTCTCCAACGTATCTATAATTTTTTATTGTTCCATGCTATCATATTATCAATCTTGGATGTTTTATAATCATTTATAGTCATTTTATATCATTTCTTGGTACTAACCTATTGACATAGTGCCAAGTGCGAGTTCTTGTTTTCTGCATGTTTTCTATATCGCAGGAAATCAATACCAAATGGAGTCCAAATGCAACGAAACTTTACGGAGATTTTTTTGGACCAGAAGACACCCAATGGGCCAAGGCTGCGCCTGAGGGATGCTCCGAGGGGAGCACAACCCACCAGGGCGTGCCAGGAGGCCCAGGCGCGCCCTGGTGGGTTGTGCCCACCTCGGGTGCCCTCGGGACCTCCTCATTGCTCTATAAATACCCCAATATTCCAGAAACCCTAGGGGAGTCAACGAAAATCAATTCCAGCTGCCCAGAGTCCAGAACCACCAGATCCAATCTAGGCACCATCACAGAGGGGTTCACCACTTCCATTGGTGCCTCTCCGATGATGCGTGAGTAGTTCTTTGTAGACCTTCGGGTCCGTAGTTAGTAGCTAGATGGCTTCCTTTCTCTCGGTGAATTCTCAATACAATGGTCTCTTGGAGATCTATATGATGTAACTCTTTTTACGGTGTGTTTGTTGGGATCGGATGAACTTTGAGTTTATGATCAGATCTATCTTTTTATATCCATGAAAGTATTTGAGTTTCTTTGATCTCTTATATGCATTATTGCTTATAGCCTCGTATTTCTTCTCCGATATTTGGGTTTTGTTTGGCCAACTTGATCTATTTATCTTGCAACGGGAAGAGGTGCTTTGTAGTGGGTTCGATCTTACGGTGCTTGATCCCAGTGACAGAAGGGGAACCGGCACGTATATATCGTTGCTACTAAGGATAAAACGACGGGGTCTATTGTCGGTGTCAAAACCGGCGGATCTCAGGTAGGGGGTCCCGAACTATGCGTCTAAGGTCGATGGTAACAGGAGACAGGGGACACAATGTTTACCCAGGTTCGTGCCCTCTCTATGGAGGTAATACCCTACTTCCTGCTTGATTGATCTTAATGAATATGAGTATTACAAGAGTTGATCTACCATGAGATCGTAATGGCTAAAACCCTAGAAGTCTAGCATGTATGACTATGATTATGGTTATTCGCCTCTATAGACCTAGCCCTCCGGTTTATATAGACACCGGAGGGAATTAAGGTTATATAAAGCCAGTTACAGAGAAAGGAATCTTCATATTTGGATGCCAAGCTTGCCTTCTACGCCAAGGAGAGTCCCATCCGGACACGAGAGAGAGTCTTCGGTCTTGCATCTTCACAACCCACTAGTCCGGCCCATGTCCAACAGGACGGACGCCCGAGGACCCCTTATTCCAGGACTCCCTCAGTAGCCCCTGAACCAGGCTTCAATGACGAGGTGTCCGGCGCGCAGATTATCTTCGGCATTGCAAGGCGGGTTCCCCTTTCCAAATACTCCAAGATATTCTTCGGACGCAACGAACGTGTCCGGATCTGCAACACAAGTACACAACCGCAGAGAGTATAATATTTCACGAGTCCAATCCACTGACAACTTTTTGCAATGTGACATCATGTCTACCCGGTCACTATTTCAAACCGTTTTTGTCTGCCATCCCACGTTTCGAGACGCGGTTTTTATTGGAACGTCTTGTCAAAGCAAAGATCGTGTCCCCTTATTGCGAGATTCTCATCAATACGGGCGTGAGTAATCCAACCGTGCCATTTGCACAACCCTTGGGAAAAGGCGAGTTTTAAGGCGAGTGGGGAGGCGCTTGGTATTCACTGCCTTTATAAGGAGATAAGGATTTCCTTTCTTCACCCATGCCTTCTCTCTTTCTCTGCCCTTCCATTCTCGAGCTTCAGCGCCCAAGTCCTCATATTTTCCGCCTCAAGAAAGCACTCAACCATGTCCGGATCTGGAGGAAAATGCAAGTGGATGGCCTCCTCCATTAAGGAGAAGGACATCACCGAGCTTCGGGAGGCCGGATATCTGGCGAAACAAATCGCCCACAGGCTTCCGGCCAAGGGGCAAGTCATCCCCACCCCGAAGCCCAATGAAAGGGTGGTGTTCATCCCCCATTTCGTCCGCGGGGTAGGGTTTCCTCTCCACCCTTTCGTCCGCGGACTTATGTTCTATTACGGGCTAGATTTCCATGATCTAGCCCCAAGCTCCTTCCTCAACATCTCGGCATTTATTGTCGTGTGTGAGGCCTTCCTCCGCATTCCTCCCCACTTCGGACTGTGGCTCAAGATATTCAACATGAAGTCGAAGGTGGTGGATGGCCAACACGCGGAGTGCGGAGGCGCCATGGTGAGAAAGATACCCAATGTCACATGGCCCAAAGGAATGTTTGTGGAGACTATCAAGGAGTGGCAGAAACTGTGGTTCTATATCACAGAGCCCCACGACGCCACCTCGGCTGTGGCTCCTGAGTTCAAATCCGGAGCTCTAATGCGGCTCACCTCCTGGATAGAGAAGGGCCCAAATTGGTCTTCGTCGGACGAACTGATAGCGCTGCAAACGCGCATCCAAAGCATGGTGGATAAAAACATCAAGCTCGTCAACGTGATCCAGGTGATGCTAGTTCGCCGGATCCTTCCATGCCAGAGCCGAACATGCCCTTTATGGGAATTTGATCCGGAGAAGCACCAGACCTTGGAGAGGCTCTTCGGAACCACTCACGAAGATGTCTGGAAGTTGCTCTTTAAAGGCAACGAGACACCACCGGACATAGACTCGGACCGCGGGCACGATCTATCCCATCCCGCGAGCGCGGTAAGTCCTTCATACCGAGGTGCATCCTCTACATGCTTGTTCAAGGAAAATATCTTAAACTTCACTATTTAGTTTTTCAGGCATGGACAGAGAAAGCGGAGCGGATTCGATGTCCTTCTCCGCTGCCCGAGGAACCAGTCATCCCGTTCCTGGCGAAGATGCTGGTTCCGGCGCCCTACAAGGCGCCGGAGAAGAAGGCCATGAAGAAGGCCAAGGGGGTCCGGAGTGGCCCCCGCTACAAGGGAGCTTCGGACATGTCGTCCGAAGACAAGACTCACTCCTCTGCCACCGAAGACGAGGAGGAGGAGGAGGAGGAGGAAGAAAGCAACTCTCCCCCTGATGGGGGAAGGAAGAAGAGGGCGGCCTCCACGAATCTGGAGGCGGAGGCGCCCAAGAGGGGGAAGGGCCCCTCACGGATAACTCCGCGTGGGACGTCGACAGCAGCCTAGAGCGAGGCCCCCGAAACAAGCCCCTGGCCGCATCATGAGTACCAAAAACCCTGAAGCGTCCATATATCCGGACTCTCTTCTTCATAGTTTTAATATGTTGAATTATGCTATTGTAGTCCGGTCCACGATAGCTCCCGCGATCCTCATCAGGAGGTTTGCTGGATTCAAAGGCGATGGCCAGCGAGTCACCGCCGGCCGCTCACTCTCCCACGGCCAAGGGCGACGACGAGGTGCTGTCCCGAAGGACCTTCCCAGGCTAGGGAGAGGTTCAGGAGGCCGTCAGGGTGGCGCCAAAGGGCGAAACCTTGGCCGCAGGACACATGGGGGAGCAGATCCCCATGGGGACTGGTGATGGAGGCCATGTGCAGTTCGGCCCCCAACCGAATACGGTTCCGGAGACCTATACGGCCACGGAATCCGGCGAGCAGCCTCCTTCGAGAGAAGGAGGTGTGCCTATCCCGCCGGTGACCTCTGTCCAACCAGAGGCACCGGATAATCTGCTGGAAGCGCTACGAGGCGCTTCCATTGTGGAGGAACACTGTATCTTTATGGGTATAGTGATTGAGAGGGTTCAGTCCGTCAAGAGCGGATTGACCGAAGCCTGCGGCAGCCTGCTGACAGGCTTTCAGGTAAGCGACGCAAAAGAAAAAGTCCTAGTATAGACAGTAGCCCCTGAGACACTGTCCTGTGTTCGGAAAGAAGACCCGGACAGAGGATCAATTTATTTTCGCAGGAAACTAACTAAAGGATGTCTTATGAATAAGCAGGTGTCGTTGCTCGCGGCAACTTCTGATGGTGCGGAGGTCTTCGGACTAAAGTAGAGTCTGGAGCGGGCCAAAGAAGAGCTCGGCCTTGTAAAAAGGCAGCTGGAGGACAAGCAAGGTATATTGTGACTTGCTGTATATTTAGGAAGAATGAGTGATGTGTATTGACCGTAGTGCCATAATATTTGTAGGAGCGGCGACCGAGGCCGAGGTCCTTAAAAAGGCCCTAGCCGAGGCCAAGGAGAGAGCTGCCAAGGAACAAGCCGCTCGTAAGAAGCATGAGGCCAGACTTGATGAGGTCCAACAAGAGCTCCAGGATGCCGTGAAGTAATGCTAGTCCTTGGAGCGCGATGTTTCGGCTCAAGAGACCGAACTCGCCAAGGCTCGCCAAAACGCGGAAGCAACCCGGGTTGAAGCCCAGGGCACCCTCCAAGAGATCCAGGAGGCCAAGAAGATCGTGGCGGGTAAGGCGTTTAGTATGCAAAGCAAGTATGTGGAGAAGAAGTATCTCTTACTAACCCGGATTTGGAGTTCTCCAGGGGCGTTTGCGGATCTGCCGCGCAGTGTTTCTGACGCTGCGGAATTCTTTCGAGCCGAAGAAGGGAGCTCAACGGAGAAGCTGTTCTGGTCGCAATACCTTGCGCCAGAACATCCAGTGCCCTTTAGCGATTAGCTAAAACGGCTGGTCGAGCTGTATAGGGTGGCCAAACTGGTCATGAAAGATTTAATAATCCGGTTGTGGCCTGCCGAAGCTATACCGAGCAGCTACTTCGGGCTCGTGAAGCGGCTGGTGAATGCCTGCCCTCGGCTGGATGTCGTCAAGCGGTCGGTCTGCATCGAGGGCGCGCGCATGGCCTTCACCCGCGTCAAGGTGTGGTGGGAGAAGATGGACGCCGTGAAGCTTGTGACCGAGGGACCGCCTAAGGGCAAGGAGCACCGCATGCCCGGGTGGTATTTTGAAGACGCCCCGGAGGGGTCTCGTATTGTGGCGACGCAATGTGCGCAAGACATTTTTTTCGAAAGAATACATTCATGTTGTCTCTGCCTTGTATGATGAAACAAAGTCGTTATGTAATATAATGTTTGTTTAAAAAATTTCACCTCCTGCCCGGCCGTGTTGTGTGAAATCTGACAGTTGGCCAGTCGTCGGCTTCTGCCCCCACATAGGTAGTACGGGGGTGTTCGGGATGTAACCTAAAAAATCTTTATCCAATTGTTTGATCCTTGAAGGAGGTGTTTAGCGCAACGAACCAGGCAATAGGACTATGCGGCTTTAGCACCCTCACTTAGCCATAGGAGTTTGACGATAAAAAATATAGGCGCAACCCCTAGTATCCGAACTAGGACGCTATAAACACCTAATCAGGTAAGTACCGATCCCTCGCGTAATGCGAAAAAAATATCTAAAGATTTGAGACCTCCGAAGAGATAACCGGGTCTCGCCGCTTCATGACAGTCAGTTTTCGGCTTTCTCTGCTGAGGTGCTCATCCGGGTAAACCATGGCACAATAGCAGTAGTTCTCCCTTTACTACCCTAGCCGATATAGCGGAATGTAAGGTAGCAAGCACATGAGCCGGGTAACCCAACTATTGACCAAAGACATGATTCGGAGCCAATGCATATAATGCTAAATTCGGGGTGCCGAACTATACTATAAAAAGTATTCGGACTTTATTGCCATACGACGGGGCGCTATGAAGCCCCTGGAAAATTGAAACGTACCGAAGTGTACGGGTGCTATCTGATAAAGTTATCAACAGAAAAGGAAAACATGAAAGAAGAAAGAGTAGTAAGCTAGGGCCGTAGAATTTGGGCCGCAAACTATTTCATCATAATTTGGTTAATACGTCAAGGCGCATTCATACAAATTGTGCAATAAGCAAAAGGCTATTTAACATGCCACAACCAAGGGAGAGCTATGTGTGGGTCCGGAAAACAGGTAGAGTGATCGTTAACGAGACCACCTAGAAATTCCCCTATACGTCTGTGCTTCTTGCCATCTTGGTGTATTTATCCTTCGAAAGGACCGGTGATCAGGCCATCTGGGAGGGCCTGTGGAAAAGAAACCTGAAAAAGAGAAAAAAAGAAACAGTGAAAGTATGTGTGTCCGGGGGCGGTCGAGCCGTATTGTGGATCACAAACTAGGTATGCCTCCGTCTATGCCCATGGTATTTTGAGTGCGTAGTTGTCTACACGCGGTACGAATGCCGCCACTTGATCGGGACTGGAATGGAGGCCGAATTGCTAGTCGAGCTCTTGACGAGCCGAGCTGTTCTGCTGCAGAATAGTCCGGACTCTCTTGGCAGTATCCAGGAGCTCGGCCACCAAATTAAGTTTCTGCTTGAAAAGGCCACTCTGTACTTCTGCTGCTAAGGCAGCGGTGTGCTCCTCAGCACGGAGGGAGCGTTCCGTGTTTCCATTAACTGTTATCACTACAAAAAAATACACTTCCATGATGATATGTGTTTGTCACAGTAGGTCACGTTTTCTGTCATGCATGTACATCCATGACAAATTTATGACAGAATGAAGATAGTCATACCTGTGTTGTCGTAGAAGTGTTCCATGACATTACCAAAATTATCATTACGGAAGTGTCCAATTCCATGATGATAAATCGCGCGTCATAGAAGTGCTTTCGTCAAGGGTGACCAACACGTGGCATCCACCGTAATGGGACGCCGTTAAGCTATCGGGGCCGGTTTTGGATCCGATAACCCGCTAATAGCCACGACCAATGCCGATTTTCCAGGTGTAAAATTCTCATTGGCCGACGGAACAACGCGTCAGCTCTGCGTTGGCACAGGTGTCACTCATCCAACGGTCGAGATGGGCCTATGATATGTTGACATGTGGATGGGCCCAAAAGTGGCCCATAAAGTTTAAATGTGCCAGCCCAACTAAAGGCCCACAAGATTTAGCGGACCATAATGGGCCGGCCCAGCTAAAGGCCCACAAGATTTTGCAGACCATAATGGGCCGGCCCAGCTAAAGGCCCACAAGATTTAGCGGACCACAATGGGCCAGCCCAGCTAAAGGCCCACAAGATTTTTGCAGACCAAAATGGGTCGGCCCAGCTAAAGGCCCAACATTCTCAGTTAAGGTCCGTATGGCTAGTGTCAAATTGGCCCGTCAACGGCCTGTCCTAAACTTGTCATCATCGTGCATGGTCACTTCTGGCCCATTAACAGTCCGCTAAGTATATGGGCCGAATTATTGCCAGTGTATTTCCGGCCTGTTAAAGGTCCTGCTTCATTTGGGCCCATTTACAGGCCATTGAAACTTTCGGCCCATAAACGACCGTGAAGGATTTTGGTCATATTCGGCCATGTCTGACATTCAGCATGTTAGAGGCCCACTATAGATTTGGGCCACTTTCGGCCTGTTGTGTTTTTCGGTCTGTTAACGTCGGATGAAATCCATGGGCCATATGTGGCCCAACGTCACATCGGGCCCATTAACGACCCATATAAAAATGACGATAATCTAGCCCGACCGTACTTCCGGCCTGTTAAAGGCCCGTGTATTAGGTCGGCCCATTTACGGCCCGTCCGAATTTCGGCCTGTGAAAGATCCACATCGTAAATGGGCCACCATTTCGGCCTGCTAAGACCAGTGGGTTATTTGGCACAATCAGGGCCCAATCTCACTTTCGGTCTTTTAAAGGCCCATGTTTTTTATGGACTCGATATATTTACACCTGTAAACGGCCTATTGTTACCGAGGGCCCAAATTATGTTTAGGCCTATTAAAGGCCCACTATGGGCACAGGCCTACTAGAAAAATATGAAATCTTATGCTGATTTAGGCCCAGATATTTTTAGTGGGCTACACGCAAATTTCGGCCCATAATCGTTTTTAGCCCAATTGGAATGGGCCCGACGAATCTTGGCATGTTGGGCTCCTACGAAGCTTTAGGCTGAATACATTACTAAGATAAACCTACACTATACAAAAATAGCATCCTAATTATTGCAGCCTTTGGCAGCATCATAAATGCTGTATCACAACAAAATAAATTCCAACCATACAACAAAAGGCATGTTGGCATAAAGTTTACAGTCCTTGCAGATAAAAGCACCATCAGATGTTTAGAAGCACAAATCATTTGACTTGAGTGCTAATGTTTCAGGCTGTAGAATCTGATGGAGCAGCATGATCTTCACCTTTTTTCGCCATTGCTCTTGAAAAACGAAGCAAATGTCTGATAGTCTGGTTTCAAAACCATTCATATCTTGACGACATTTGTCAACCACTATTCTTGTTTCCAAAACGACTTCCATTAGGGATTGGACTTGTGTCTGGAGCACAGCTATATCACTCTGTCTAGCAGGAAGATTTTGTTCAGTAGGCGATTTCGACGAGGTTACCTCGACAACCAACCTAGAATTATGCAGGAAGGTGCTTTGTGCACTGTCAATGGAGAGATACTAACGCACTGCAGCAAGAGGTGACATTGTGCCTGTGGTATCCTCGTCACCTTCAGGTGGTTGTGACTGTTCAATCATTTGTTCCATAGCTTCCTGAAAGTTTGAACTTGTAGATTAGTGTACTAGATAAGTTACTAATGAGACAAAAACAAACAAAGTAGGTTACACGTTATACATAACTTATTTTGGTGAACTATTGTAATACATTAGCATGTATTGTAGTGCCAACTACATAATAAAATCACTTTCGGAACATATGTCCATGTAGCATGCCTACTGTATTTTCTATGTCCTCACATTCATTGACATCTAAGGATAAAGAGACATGGTTTAAAGTAGGATGAACATAGTATGACATCATTCATATCATGGGCAAACAAATATAAAACAAACATGCTATTTTATCATTGTGTGCACACGTGAACATAACAAGTAGATTACAGATCAAGACCAAAAGAATATCCTTCATCTCTTTTAAACCATGTAAGGTGAAATGATACGTTAAGACAACTATGTATAGAAGTGAACAGAGTAACTGACATTGGCTGCAAACCAAGTAGTTAAATGAACACATCACAATACCAATCAGTTCAAAGGCAGGAGGAGTAACGAATTACAACAATGGCTTGAACTGGTGTGCTCATGCCCTTCATCTTGCTGGTGTGGCAATCCTTGAAGATTTGCACTGCATTTGGTTCAAGTTCTTTTTGGTCCGCACATGCTTTCCTCTGTATTTGGAACAAGTCAATATAGATATGATAATATGGCACAGAAAAAAGAAGGAAGTAGCAGCTTTTTACAAGAGCCTCGTAGTGTGCAATATAGCTACGAGATCACATTTGTCTGTTGGAATTTCACTTTAGAACAGTTGGTCTTGTTCTTCAAACAGTTAGCCTAGAAGAAGATACACTTGTAAGGCACATACATAAATACAAGTTCAATATGTGGTCTGATCAAATACATATAGCCTACCTGATACTTTGGATCAGACCAGTGTTTAACGAGGGCTGTCCAGTCTTCATCTGCAATATATTCCACTTGAGATGTTTGAGCGATTTCATTGTTTGCCTTGCCTTCAAAGTAAGATTTTCTAAGGTGGCACCGATCTTTGTCATGAGCGGTAGAAAAACATGAGTGCATGCTTGTTTAGTTGCATCATCTTTTGGGTCCAACTTGAACCTCATCATTGAAAAAAGAATGCGAGTCTTATGAGGAGGAAGCTAGAAAGTATGGGACAGAGCAAGACAATATTACAAATTGCGATGAATAACATTACTTACGGATAAATGGTCAAGGAAGGTGTTAAACTGGGTATTGTCTTTCTCATTCCTGTACTGGATCCACGTTGGGAGGATACGTGCATGACACCTAACGACAACGGCCTCCTCTGATACTAACTTGGCTGACTCTGTAGCATCACGTGGCCTTTTTAAACCCGCCTCAAAATGGATCTCCATTCTTCCTCCTTTAGATTTTGTTAATCTGTGAAGCCTTATCCCTAATGCCTGTTTTCGCTTGCGTCGTGGTGCTAGTTCAACAATGAATATGGAAAGTGTTAGTGTACATCAAACTGTGGGAGTACATATAAACGAGCATGCAACTTCAACTTGACTCGGTCAGGTACCGTCTTGGTGTTGATGCTCATGAGGTTCATCTGATCTTGCCAAGTCCTGTTGTGTCGTGAGCTTGAAGTAATGTTAGGTGTGAAGGCAACTTGGGAACTGGCCATTCGAGCAAACGAACAAGTAACTTCGTTGAGATCTTTGGTATAGTTGAAGCGGATGCTGCAGCTGGTGGAGCAGGTGATACTGTGTTTGTAGGTTTAGCCGGTGGACTTGGACCTTCTACTGCACTGTAACTACTAGCAGAATCTGGACGGCAGATCCTTTTCCGTTTCACCCGACGAGTAACACCACTCCCTACTATATTATTTTCCTTGCTCTTTTTTTACTTTGTCATGTCAAGCCGTACCCACAACACAAAAGAATAAAATCGTTCTTCAGAACTCATTGATGCATGATACAAACAAGCAATACTTTGATGTAAGACAATGGTATGAGGATGGAATATGTAAGAAAAACAGGACGACATGACATATTCATAGCTACGATGTGTAAACTAAGCAGAAGGATTTTCAAGAAAATAGAAGTAATGCAAGCTAGACACCATATGGAAGATGCAGCCAATATTACTCTACCAAGTTAAAAGTGTCTTGTCATAAGTGGCAATTCGAAAAATTAGTAGCAGTACAATGTATAAATCAATGCAAGATGCAACCACTATCAAACTGCCATGTTAAAAGCATCCAATCATGAGTGACTGATGCGGGATACACAACATCAGTACTTTGATGTATGAACATGGTATGATAGATAGATGCAGTGTATTCTAGACATAGAACGCCATGTCATATGCACATGTATAACGTATGAACTCAGCAGGTGCAATTTAATCAAAATAGAAGAAATACAAGCTAGACAACATATGCAACATGAAACCAATTATCACACTGTCAACTTAGAGCAAGCACCTGCGATGGTGGAGTACGGGAGATGAACTCATCATGTAGACTTGGGACTTCAACTTCATTAGCAGTAGCAGTGGAAAATCTAGAGAGTCTCTGTTTGCGTCGGTACGGAGGACCACCAACATCCCCTTACTTAGTCTTTTCCTTCCTATTTTTTGATATTGCCTTATGAAGTCAAAACCACAAGAAGATGAATAAAATTAGCTCTGCATAACTGGTTGATGCATGATACAGACGAACACTACTTTGATGTAAGGCAAGCGCGGGATAGGAGGATGGAATATATACAAAAAAAGACATCATTTCATATTCACACGTACGATAGGAGGATGGAATATGTATGAAAAACAGTAAGTGGAAGGCATTTCAACAAAATTAGAACAAATAAAAGCTAGGCACCATATGAACATGCAACCAATATCACTCTATCAGGTAAAAGGTGTCTCGTCGTAAGTGCCATTTCAAGAAATTAGAGGCGCAAGCTAGAAGACAATGCAAGATGCAACCTACATCACAGTCCCAAGTTAAATGTGTCTTATGGGTAAGTGATCGTTGCAGGTATAAGTTGTAAGCTACGCAGATGCAATTTAACATAATCAGAAGCAATACAAACTAGATATCATACGGAAAACACAACCACATATAACAGTTCCAAGTTAGAGCAAGCACATGTGATGGTGGAGTAGGGGAGATGTGCTCATCATGTACACATATGTTCTAGAAACAGGAACACATGTCATATTCACAGGCATTATGTGTAAAGTAAGCAGATGCAATTCAACAAAGTTAGAAGCAATATAAGCTAGACATCATACGCAACATGCAACCACATATAATAGTGCCAAGTTAGAGCAAGCACTGTGATGGTGGAGTAGGGAGATGTGCTCATCATGTACACGTATGTTCTAGAAAGCAGGAACATGTGTCATATTCACAGGCATTATGTGTAAAGTAAGCAGATGCAATTCAACAAAGTTAGAAGCAATATAAGCTAGACATCATACGCAACATGCAACCACATATAATAGTGCCAAGTTAGAGCAAGCACCTATGATGGTGGAGTAGGGGAGATGTGCTCATCTTGTTGGGAGGATGACGGAGTAGAATCTATAGATAACCTCCATTTCAGTTGCTCGGAAGGACCACCATCATCCAATACCTTGCCAATTTCCTTTAGCTTTATTGATTTTGCATTGTGAGGTCAAACTGACAAGAAAAAAGAATATAATTCACTCTTCAGAACTCATTCATGCATGATACTGACAAACACTTCTCTGATGAAAGGGAAAGTCATGATACGAGGATGGAATATGTACGAAAAATGGATGGCTTCACATATTCACACCTATGATGTGGTAACTAAGAAGAAGGCACTTCAACAAATTAGAAGAACTGCAAACTAGACACCGTATTGAAGGTGCAATCAATATCACTCTGCCAAGTTAAAACTGTCTTGTCATAGGTGGCGTTCATCAAACTTGAAGCAATACATGCTAGAAATCATATTCAAGATGCAAACCAATATCACACTGCCAACTTAAAGGTGTTCCATCATAAGTGACTGATGCAGGATACACAAGAAGAGTAGTTTCATGTAAGGACATGGTGTGATAGACAGATATTGTATGTACCAAAAATAGGAAAGCGTGTCATATTCACACGTGTCATGTGTAAGCTAAGCAGATGCAGTTTACACTAATTAGGAGCAATACAAGCTAGACACCATATGCAACATGCAACTAGATATCACACTGCCAAGTTAGAGCAAGCACCTTGGATGGTGGAGTAGGGGAGCGGAGACTTGGACCTTGTAATGCACTATCAGTACAAGGAGAATCGGTACAGATGCTCCGTTTACGTTGCTGTAGAGGACCACCATCATCGCCTTCCTTACTCTTTTCCTTCCACTTTCTTGAGTTTGCCTTATCAAGTCAAACCCACAAGAAAAAGGAATAAAATTTGCTCTTCAGAACTCATTGATGCATGATACTGACGAACACTACTTTCATGTAAGGCAGCCACATGATAGGAGGATGGAACATGTATGAAAAAACAGACGGTGTGACATATTGACATGTATGATGTATAAAGTGTAAACTAAGCACAAGGTGCTTGAACTTGTTAGAATCAATGCAAGCTAGAAATCATATGAAAGATGAAACCAATATCACTCTGCCAAATTAAAAGGGTGCCCTAACAAATGTATTTGACTAAATTAGAAGCAATACATGGCAACAAAGCTAGAAATAATATGCAATATGCAGCGAATAAAGGTGACTCATCGTAAGTGATTGATGCAGGATCTGAGAAGAGAGGTAGTTTCATGTAAGAACAAGGTTAACACATAGATGTAGTGTGTACCAAAAATAGGAAGGCATGTCATATTCACAGGTATAATGTGTAAACTAAGCAGATGCAATTTACCCTAATTAGAAGCATTACAAGCTAGACACGTATGCAACATGCAACCACATATCACACTACGAAGTTAGAGCAAGCACCTGTGATGGTGGTGTGGGGGAATTGCGGTCATCAACTGGAGAGCTACGATGACTATTCTAATTTAGCCTTGCCGTTTCTTGAGAATCATGTCGGGAAGATGACACTGCACTCTTTAAACGAGTATGGCATCTCACAATAACCCACTCGGGTGACTGTCTCATCATAAGTGATTAACGAGGGATACAAAAGAGCATTAGTTTGATGTACGAACATGGTTAATAGACATATGTAGTATATATGGCATCTCACAGTAACCCACTCGGGTGACTGTCTCATCATAAGTGATTGATGAGGGATACAAAAGAGCATTAGTTTGATGTACGAACATGGTTAATAGACATATGTAGTATGTATCAAAAATAGGAAGGCATTTCATTATCAAAGGTATAATGTGTAAAGTGGCAGATGCAATTTAACCAAATTGGAAGCAATACAAGCTAGACACCATATGGAACATGCAACCACATTTGATAGCGCCGAAGTTAAAGCAAGCACACAGGATGGTTGTGTGTGGCTATTGAGATCATCAACTGCAGAGCTACGTTCTTGTCTCCAAGCTCGACCTTTGCACCCTTTAGAGCGCTGAAACGCTTAGTGCTTATCTTGAATTACCTTTGGGCGACTTACATCTTTTCTTTTCAGCATTCATCAACACTGCGTCGAGTCTGAAATACCCATGCATAAAAAACAATAGTGCAGTATGGGTGAAGTGTGTGCACAATTAGTACAAGTGTAAATGTAGCAGATAGCAGGTCGGTGAGAAATAAATGACGGGAGACATATGATAGCTCTACAACATGCATGGCACACTAAATTACTACATGATTCTATGAAAATAACATTCGACTGAAAACAAATAGTTCAGTCCATTTTTTCTACACCGTCCGATGTACAAAGAACGGGCAGATCGCCTTCATCTACCTCCAGCCAGTCAGTGTTGACGATCTTCCTCGAAACGGCAGCGACACCCGCCCAGTCCCCTGCCTGCGCCCTCCCCTCGACCTCACCGCACCGCCGTGCTTGGCACCGCCCCCCGACCATCCATTTAAGCCTTGCCGACCTCCAGATCGGGCACAAGCAGCTCCTACGCCCCACACCCCTATCATAGACGCCGATGCGCCGCTTCCCCGGCGAACAGGCGGACTAGGTGCTCCGCGCGCCTAAGCGGGTGCTGCTGCTTTCAATTGCGGTTCGACTAACCCTGAATTGAAATCCAGGCTGGCTACTGACCTCTAGCAAAGGTGAAATAGTAAAGGGAGGAAACCTTGTGCATTTAGTATCACGAAGAAGATGCAGTAAGAAGCGCTCAACTAGTTTCTTTCGTGGGATGAATACGGTGCGAGCAGATACGTAAGGTTTGCACGAGTAAGGGAAGAGGATTACCTCTTTCTGCTGGCCTGCTGTGTCCTCCTTCTGTTTTTCCAACGATCTTCTTGTGGTTCGCTGGAAACGATAAGTTGTGGAGGACGGTGCAGCCTTGGACGAACCCATGGCCAAGTTGTTGAGTGTGGTGTGGTGGCCGTCTGTCGGCGGCGGGGAACCAGATCTGAGGCGACGAACAATGGCATAGCGGGAACAGCTCCAGTGTGGTGGACGATTGCGACAGTGGAGTGGTAGCAGTAAGGCGCAGGACGGTGTGTTCGGAGTGGTTCTGGTACGGCGCACGTCGGCATCGGCATCGTGGAGGCAGCTCTACCTTAGCTTCAGTTGCTAAGTCCTTGAGGGCGTCGCGGTTGCGGTTGTGTTGGACAACGACGGGGTACCGGCTCCGGCGTGATGGAGGAGGGCGGCGGTGGATTGGGCGCTATGGGGTGGAGGACGGAGGAGGCTTGGGTTTCGCGGCTGGTGGAGAGGGTGTTTTGGCGCCCACGGGGTATGAATGGGGAAATGGAGGGAGGCGGGGAACTAAGGGGGAACAATGTTTCAGTTTGGGACGCGCTTGTTTGAAATTTGGGTAAAGTTACAAACTTTGCCCCCATCTAAAATTTCGGACATATTGCGGGTTGGGGGTAGGACAGTAATCTCAGGTGTCCCAAATGTGGGCAGGATAGATTTCGGCCGAGCGCATGAGTGTTTAGGCGCCCACGGCGTATGAATGCTTCTCGGAGGCGGTTGAGACTGGCGTCTTGGTGAAGTTACAAACCTACCCTGGTTTAGTCCTTTGGACATCAGGCCGATAGGCTACACGGGCCAGAGTCAGGACAGTAATTTCCTACCACCAAACATTAGTCTCGCGTGGTTTCGGGTGATGAGAGGCCTAATTGGTGCTTCGTTCAATATTTGGGAGCAGAAGCATTAACTTTTTCGGTTCTCTTGAGTTGAACTTTCAGGATTTGTCAAACTTCACAAATCTTTACTCTTGAAAATCCTAAAGCTACGATTATTTTGGAATGGAGGGGGTACATTTGAATATACATTGTACATGAGTATATATTAAAAAATATGCAACTTACCTCTGTTCATTCATGTTTAGATATATAATCTCTTTTGTTGAAAAAAAAATTGAGAAACGCGTTTTTATATATATATATATATATATATATATATATATATATATAGCATGTTCAAACGCACAACAAAGATTGATGCCCCCTTTTACATCTGATTTACAAATGCCATTATCTCGGATTCAAATAGATGAATGCACTTCCTATGAATTCGAATCTTCGAAACACCCTTTATGTTGAATTCTACATGTATTCTATTTCATAGCTAGCAATTTGGAATGCATCCATGCAAGTGACAAATGTATAAAGTGCTTCACACTAACAACATGGAGTGCACTAATTAATGTTTATATATGAATTGCAAAAGCATCCATTGCCTGTATTTCAAATCGCTCTCACTCTATGGATTGATAATATGAAATAAACACATACACATGCTAGAATTCAATAGAGTATGGGTGTCTAATAGACCGATTTTCGTCCATACGCAATTTGCAAAATTCATGATCTCATCCAAAAATAATAATGCCATTTATATTTTAATTTAATGCATAGAACCGCCTTTTACACGTAGATGCACTATGTCTCGGCCCGTTCTCACAAACGTGCTATATATGTCTCTATCTACCGCATAAGTGCACACACTTTATATGCATCGGCATTTTTCTTTCATACATGCTCACAATCTCTCTCGGGTTGTGAGGGAGTCTCACGCACATGCTCTCTCTGTATCTCTCTCTCTCCCTCTCTCTTTCTGACTACTATGTACCACTCTTTTCACTAATCTCAGTTGGAAAACACTTTTTCTCTCACATGCATATATACACACGCACGATCTCTACTAGCCCTCTATACGCACATATATGTGCCTACGTGTCTCCCACACGCACATTATCTTTAGGCCTCTCTCGCACACATTGCCCCCCCCCCCCAGACATACTTCTCTCTTAGTAGTTGGCGGATATGATTCCATCATATCATTCGGTAGGATATCCCTGACTGTTAGTCCGGATGGTAATACAAGGAAAAGTTTTACCCTAGTTCGGACCCTTGCAGTTGAGGAAAAAGCCTACTCCTGGTACTGTATATTAGTGATAGGGGTGTTTACAAAGTACACGTGAATACCAGGCATTGTGCGTGTGTGTATACTATCAACAAACTAGCCACCAAGCTTCTATAACATACTGGGGGCCTAGGGTTACAAATCATATATAGTCGGCTTACCACCGGTGGGGATAGAGTCCTCCGCGACTCTGGTAGCTAGCTTCGTGTTGTACGCCGAGTCCTCCACATGGGTCTTCGTATAATGCATCTCGATACAACCTATGTGGCGCAGGATGGAACCGACCCATGAGTCCTCATGTTGACCCACCACAACTAGAAATGATGTGCGCACCACACCACACACGCAATCGGCCACTAAGAAAATAAGCATATACAATAGTACAATGTTATACATGAAAGTTAATTGCATGGTGCACCCAAAAATATTTGTTCTGCATTGTGAATGTTTATATATTCTCCTAGAATATTAGTCATGGGAAAGAGAAACGAAGGGCATATCTCTCCTTGTCTCCACCGGACATCCCCTCTTTCTACACCACTTTCACATACGCACACAAACTATCTCTCGACCCTCTAAAAGTATGCATGCCCACGACACATTCACGCTGCGTGGCCAGTCAATGTATTTCAAGCTAAAGCACTATACAGTCACTGGACTTCAGAATATGCTCATTACGGTCACCGTACACATTCTCATGGTGATCATACAGTATCTAGCTCATGATACATCTCCGTATTTTCTTGATGACTCTGATGGACTTTGCATTTGATGCGTGCTCCGTATTTTGTTGACAACACTTACGGTCATTGTATTTGAAGCGAAAGCACGATATGGTCACTGGACTTCAGAATAAGCTCATCATGGTCACCACATACATTTCGTCGTGCTAACCAACATGTGGTTGGATGGTTAGGAGGACAGTGGTTTCTCGAGCCCACCAGGGTTAAAGTCCCGGCGCTCGCATTTATCCTGGGCTAATTTCAGTATTTTCCGGCGATGTGCGTTTAGTGGGAGGAGACGTTCCACTCGACTATGAGGCACCTATGGTGACTCCTTAAAATCTCAAGATCATATGCTGGCTCACTCTCTCGAAGGTGCTCATAGGGGTAGGGCCTGTGTGTGTGCGCTTATAGCGGTGAGTGCTTGCGCGTATATATGAGCCCTTGCGTCTGTACCATGTTAAAAAAATACATGTCATGACTATACGGTCACTGGCTCACCCGTTCAACTCCGTATTTTGTTGATGACACAATCAATTGACCAGTCAAACGTTCCATGTGGCGCAATTAGTGTTGCACCATCGGGGCGCATAACCGTGGGGCCCACCTGTTAGCCCGTATATGAAAGAAAGAAATGGTAGTTTGAGTTTGTACTGTGTTAATAAAATACATTTTAGGGTGACCATACGGTCACTGGCTCACCATACAGCTTCGTAATTTTTTGATGACACGACCAATTGACCAATCAAACGGTCCACATTCAGCAGCGCACATTACCATAGGGCCCACCCGTCAGTGCGTATATGAAGGACATAAATGGTAATAAATTAGTGGTCGTTGGGTACTCGAAGTCGTAAGACCTCTGGTTGGCAGTCGCCAGCGGTGGGGGGCACGTTGAGTGGGCGGCGGGGTGGGGATTGCTGGAGAAAAAGCTTCGGCTGGGGGCTAGAGGATGGCGGTGCGGCGGATCGTGATGGGGTGTGGTTTGGTAGGCGGGCGGGCGTGGCGCGGGCGGCCGTGGGCGGCGGGGGCCGGCGGTTCGGCCGGTGGTGGCTGGCGGCTCAGGGGAGTGGAGTTTGATGATAAACTGCAGGCCTTTGATTTTGTATCCAACGGCTGGAAAATCTAATGACCAGAGATGAAAAAGTAAGTCGACTAACGTGTAGCCTCACCCCGCACGTACACATGCACGCACGCAAGACATGCACGCATGCAGGCGTGCAACACTGACACGTACACATAACGAACACACACACACATGTCGGCGTGCAACACTGACACGTACATATGCACTCGCGAACACACGCACGTACACATACATGCATGCAACACTGAAACGTACCCTTGCACGCACGCAACACTCGCACGCCTGCATGCACATAGCACACGACCCAAGACACACTCTCAACCTATATGTGCATGCGCCCTTTGTTAAGGACATGGATTGTTACGGGTATTAATCAATCTTATCTGTGATAAGCAGAACATTAATGTTTGCAGTGGTCTTCATGAATCACAATGTATCGAACGGGCTATCAACATACTAGTAGGCTTATCTACATGAAAAGGATGACATCACACTCAATGAATAATCATCGGTTTATGAAATGCACGCTTCTGACCGCCCTGGCCCACCAAAGGTTCCTCTGCCGTGCGCTGCCTGCGTTGGGTCACTGACATGCAGGCCATGTACCCAAAGAGCCCACACGTCAGTGGAAGAATGGCGTGATGTCCTACATCAGAGTCGAGGGCGCCACTCGCTGCACGCCCGGCTGAACACGCCTCCTTGCCGCATTCAAACGCCTCCATGAAACCCGCCTGTGTGGAAGCCGAGAAACCCACTCTGGACACACGTTTGTTCATGACCGGGCCGGCATTAAACGCAACGCCTCCCGAGCACCTCCAGTCCGTTGTCTATTTAATCTCCTATTTAAACGAGGCCAAATGCCAGCCAAGAGTCGCACACCTCCGCCCCTCCCCTATCTCCTCCTTCACCATTTTGTCCACTCTTACAATGGCTTATGAAGAGTAGTTATTCCGCACAAGCCATTTATCTAGGTTTGTATCTCTCACACACACCCACGTAGGTGGGGGACGTGCACGAAGAGAAGAGGTGCACGCATACGGCCGCGTACTCCGTCTCTTTCCCAACCACACCCGCGTGGGCACACGGTGGAGCTCATTTCTATATGAAAGGCAGCCCACATGGTAATTTGACCGTGTACTGGTTGTCCACTTGGTGGAGGGAGGATCGTCTACCACGAGTGTGAAGGAAATATGCCCTAGAGGCAATAATAAAGTTATTATTTATTTCCTTATTTCATGATAAATGTTTATTATTCATGCTAGAATTGTATTAACCGGAAACATAATACATGTGTGAATATATAGACAAAACAAGTATGTCACTAGTATGCCTCTACTTGACTAGCTTGTTAATCAAAGATGGTTATGTTTCCTAACCATGAACAAGGAGTTGTTATTTGATTAACAAGGTCACATCATTAGTTGAATGATCTGATTGACATGACCCATTCCGTTAGCTTAACACTTGATCGTTTAGTATGTTAATGCTTTCTTCATGACCCATACATGTTCCTGTAACTATGAGATTATGCAACTCCGTTTACGGAGGAACACTTTGGTGCTACCAAACGTCCACAACGTAATCGGGTGATTATAAAGGAGTACTACAGGTGTCTCCAAAGGTACTTGTTGGGTTGGCGTATTTCGAGATTAGGTTTTGTCACTCCGATTGTCTGAGAGGTATCTCGTGCCTTCTCGGTAATGCACATCACTTAAGCCTTGCAAGCATTACAACTAATGAGTTAGTTGTGAGATGATGTATTACGGAACGAGTAAAGAGACTTACCGATAACGAGATTGAACTAGGTATTGGATACCGACGATCGAATCTCGGGTAAGTAACATACCGATGACAAAGGGAACAACGTATGTCGTTATGCGGTTTGACCGATAAAGATCTTCGTAGAATATGTAGGAACCAATATGGGCATCCAGGTTCCGCTATTGGTTATTGACCGAGAATGGTTCTAGGTCATGTCTACATAGTTCTCGAACCCGTAGGGTCCGCACGCTTAACGTTTCGATGACAGTTCATAATGAGTTTATAAGTATTGATGCACCGAAGTTTGTTCGGAGTCCCGGATGTGATCACGGACATGACGAGGGGTCTCGAAATGGTCGAGACATAAAGATTGATATATTGGAAGCCTATGTTTGGACTTCGGAATGGTTCCGAGTGAAAACAGGATGTTCTGGAACACCGGGGTTACGGAACCCCCGGGGGTATATGGGCCCTCATGGGCCTTGAGGAAGAAGGAGAAGGGCCGGCCAGGTGGGCTGCGCCCCTCCCCTTCCAGTCCGAATAGGACAAGGAGAGGGGCGCGCCTTCCCCTTTTCCCCTCCCCAATCCTAATCCAACTAGGAGAAGGGGAGTCCTACTCCTGGGAGTAGGACTCCTCCTTAGTGCGCCTCCCTAGGCTGGCCGCACCCCCTTGGCTCCTTTATATACGGGGGCAAGGGCACCCCATGACACACAAGTTGATCTACGGATCTTTCCTTAGCCGTGCGGTGCCCCTTCCACCATATTCCACTTCGGTCATATCGTCGCAGTAGCTTAGGCGAAGCCTCGCGCCGGAGAAGTCATATCGCTATGCGGAGCTTAAGCGAAGCTCTGCGTCGGTGGAGCATCATCATCGCCACCACGCCGTCGTCTTGACGGAACTCATCCCCGATACTTTGCTGGATCGGAGTCCGGGATCGCCATCGAGCTGAACGTGTGCGAGAACTCGGAGGTGCCGTCGTTCGGTACTTGGATCGGTCGGATCGTGAAGACGCACGACTACATCAACCGCGTTGTTATAACGCCCGCTTCACGGTCTCACGAGGGTACGTGGACGGACACTCTCCCTCTCGTTGCTATGCCATCACCATGGTCTTGCGTGATCGTAGGAAAATTTTGAAATTACTACGTTCCCCAACAAAGGGCATCCGAGCCTGGTTTTATGCGTTGATGTCATATGCACGAGTAGAACACAAGTGAGTTGTGGGCGATACAAGTCATACCGCCTACCAGCATGTCATACTTTGGTTCAGCGGTATTGTGAGATGAAGCGGCCCGGACCGACATTACGCCAGACGCTTACGCGAGATCTGGTTTCACCGCTCCGAGCACTCGTTGCTTAAAGGTGACCGGCGGTGTCTGTCTCTCTCACTTTAGTTGAACTGAGTGTATACGCCCGGTCCTTGAGAAGGTTAAACGGAGTCTATTTGACGAAGTATCGCTGTGGTTTTGATGCGTAGGTAAGAACGGTTCTTGCTCAGCCCGTAGCAGCCACGTAAAACTTGCAACAACAAAGTAGAGGACGTCTAACTTGTTTTTGCAGGGCATGTTGTGATGTGATATGGTCAAGACGTGATGCTATATTGTATGAGATGATCATGTTTTGTAACTGAGTTATCGGCAACTGGCAGGAGCCATATGGTTGTCGCTTTATTGTATGCAATGCAATCGCGATGTAATGCTTTACTTTATTACTAAGCGGTAGTGATAGTCGTGGAAGCATAAGATTGGCGAGACGACAACGATGCTACGATGGAGATCAAGGTGTCGCGCCCGGTGGCGATGGTGATCATGACGGTGCTTGGCGATGGAGATCACAAGCACAAGATGATGATGACCATATCATATCACTTATATTGATTGCATGTGATGTTTATCCTTTATGCATCTTATCTTGCTTTGATTGACGGTAGCATTATAAGATGATCTCTCACTAAAATTATCAAGAAGTGTTCTCCCTGAGTATGCACCGTTGCGAAAGTTCTTCGTACTGAGACACCACGTGATGATCGGGTGTGATAGGCTCTACGTTCAAATACAACGGGTGCAAAACAGTTGCGCCGCGGAATACTCGAGTTAAACTTGACGAGCCTAGCATATAACAGATATGGCCTCGGAACACGGAGACCGAAAGGTCGAACGTGAATCATATAGTAGATATGATCAACATAGTGATGTTCACCATTGAAACTACTCCATCTCACGTGATGATCGGACATGGTTTAGTTGATTTGGATCACGTAATCACTTAGATGACTAGAGAGATGTCTATCTAAGTGGGAGTTCTTAAGTAATATGATTAATTGAACTTTAATTTATCATGAACTTAGTCCTGGTAGTATTTTGCAAATTATGTTGTAGATCAATAGCTCGCGTTGTTGCTTCCCTATGTTTTTATAGGTGTTCCTAGAGAAATTTGTATTGAAAAATGTTAGTAGCAATGATGCGGATTGGATCCGTGATCTGAGGTTTATCCTCATTGCTGCACGTAAGAAATTATGTCCTTAATGCACCGCTAGGTGACAAAACTATTGCAGGAGCGTATGCAGCGTTATGAACGTTTGGCTAGCTCAATATGATGACTACTTGATAGTTTAGTGCACCATGCTTAAAGGCTTAGAATCGGAATTCAAAGGCGTTTTGAACGTCATGGACCATATGAGATGTTCCAGGAATTGAAGTTAATATTTCAAGCAAATACCCGACTTGAGAGATATAAAGTCTCCAACAAGTTCTATAGCTAAAAGATGGAGGAGAATCGCTCAACTAGTGAGCATGTGCTCAGATTGTCCGGGTACTTCAATCGCTTGAATCAAGTGGGAGTTAATCTTCCGGATAAGATAGTGATTGACAGAATTCTCTAGTCACCATCACTAAGTTACTAGAACTTCGTGATGAACTATAGTATGCAAGGGATGACGAAAACGATTCCCAAGCTCTTCGTGATGCTGGAAATCGACGAAGGTAGAAATCAAGAAAAGAGCATCAAGTGTTGATGATTGACAAGACCACTAGTTTCAAGGAAAAGGGCAAGGGAACTTCAAGAAGAACGGCAAGCAAGTTGTTGTTCGAGTGAAGAAGCCCAAGTTCAGACCTAAGCCTGAGACTAAGTGCTTTTTCCGCAATGGAACTAGTCACTTTGGAAGCGGAACTACCCCAATTATTTGGTGGATAAGAAGGATGGCAAAGTGAACAAGAGTATATTTGATATACTGAGTTATTGATGTGTGCTTTACTAGTGTTTATAGTAGCCCTGAGTATTTGATACTTGTTCGGTTGCTAAGATTAGTAACTCAAACAGGAGTTACAGAATAAATGTAAACTAGTTGAAGGGAAGTAACGATGAGTGTTGGAAGTAGTTCCAAGATTGATATGATCATCATCGCACACTCCCTATACTTTCGAGATTAGTGTGGAACCTAAATAAGTGTTATTTGGTGTTGAGCATAAATATGATTTGATCATGTTTATTGCAATACGGTTATTCATTTAAGTAAGAGAATAAATTGTTGTTCGTCGCTTACATGAATAAAACCTTATATGGTTACACACCCAATGAAAATGGTTCATTGGATCTCGATCATAGTGATACACATATTCATAATATTGAAACCAAAAGATGCAAAGTTAATAATGATAGTGCAACTTATTTGTGGCAATCGCCGTTTAGGTCATATTGGTGTAAAGCGCATGAAGAAAACTCCATGTCGATGGACTTTTGGAATCACTTGATTATGAATCATTTGATGCTTATGAACCGTGCCTTTTGGGCAAGATGACTAAAACTCCGTTCTCGGAACAATGGAACAAGCTAATGACTTATTGGAAATAATACATACCGATGTATACAATTCAATGAGTGTTGATGCTCGTGGCAAGTATCATTATTTTCTGACCTTCACAGATGATTTGAGCAGATATGCGTATATCTTCTTGATGAAACATAAGTCTGAAATAGTTGAAAAGTTCAAAGAATTTCAGAGTGAAGTAGAAAATCATCGTAACAAGAAAATAAAGTTTCTGCGATCTGATCGTGGAGATGAATATTTGAGTTACGAGTTTGGTCTTCAATTAAAACAAAGTGGAATAGTTTCACAGCTCACGCCACCGGAACACCACAACGTTATGGTGTGTCCGAACGTCAGAATCCGTACTTTATTTTGATATGGTACGATCAATGATGTCTCTTACCGATTTACCAATATCGCTTTTGGGGTTATGCATTAGAGACAGCTGCATTCACGCTTAATGGGGCACCATCTAAATCCGTTGAGACGACACCATATGAACTATGGTTTAACAAGAAACCTAAGCTGTCGTTTCTTAAAAGTTTGGAGTTTTGATACTTATGTGAAAAAGTTTTCACCGATAAGCTCGAACCCAAATCGGAGAAGTGCGTCTTCATAGAATACCCAAAGGTAACTATTGGGTACACCTTCTATCCACAGATCCGAAGGCAAGTTTTCGTTGCTAAGATGGATCCTTTCTAGAGAAGAAGTTTCTCTCGAAAGAAGTGAGTGGGAGGAAAGTAGAACTTGATGAGGTAATTGTACCTTCTCCCTTATTGGAAAGTAGTTCATCACAGAAATCAGTTCCGGTGATTCCTACACCAATAAGTGAGGAAGTTAATGATGATGATCATGAAACTTCAGATCAAGTTGCTACCAAACCTCGTAGGTCTTCCAGAGCAAATTCCGCACTGCAGTGGTATGGTTATCGTGTTCGGAAGTCATGTTACTAGACCATGATGAACCTACGGACTATGAGGAAGCGATGATGAGCCCAGATTCATGAAATGGCTTGAGGCCATGAAATCTAGAGATAGGATCCATGTATGAGAAACAAAGTATGGACTTTGATTGACTTGCTCTATGATCAGCAAGCCATGTTAAATAAATGGATCTTCAAGAGGAAGACGGACACTGATAGTAGTGTTACTATCTACAAAGCTCGACTCGTTGCAAAAGGTTTTCGACAAGTTCAAGGGGTTGACTACGATGAGACTTTCTCACCCGTAGCGATGCTTAAGTCTGTCCGAATCATGTTAGCAATTGCCACATTTTATGAAATCGGCAAATGGATGTCAAAAACAACATTCTTTAATGGATTTATTAAAGAAGAGTTGTATATGATGCAACCAGAAGGTTTTGTCAATCCTAAAGGAGCTAACAAAATGTGCAAGCTCCATCGATCCATCTATGGACTGGTGCAAGCATCTCGAGTTGGAATATACGCTTTGATAAGATTGATCAAAGCATATGGTTTTATACAGACTTTTGGAGAAGCCTCAGATTTACAAGAAAGTGAGTGGGAGCACTACAAAGCATTTCCGATAAGTATATGTGAATGACATATTGTTGATCGGAAATAATGTAGAATTATTCGCAAAGCATAAAGGAGTATTTGAAAGGAGTTTTTCAAAGAAGGACCTCGGTGAAGCTGCTTACATATTGAGCATCAAGATCTATTGAGATAGATCAAGACGCTTGATATGTTTTTCAATGAATACATACCTTGACAAGATTTTGAAGTAGTTCAAAATGGAATAAATAAAGAAAGAGTTCTTGCCTGTGTTACAAGGTGTGAGATTGAGTAAGACTCAAAACCCGACCACGGCAGAAGATAGAAAGAGAATGAAAGTCATTCCCTATGCATCAGTCATAGGTTCTATAAAGTATGCTATGCTATGTACTGCACCTATTGTATACCTTGCTCTGAATTTGGCAAGGAGTACAATAGTGATCTAGGAGTAGATCACGGACATTGGTCAAAGAACATCCTTAGTGAGGACTAAGGAAATATTTCTCGATTATGGAGGTGATAAAAGAGCCCGTCGTAAAGAGTTACATCGGTGCAAGCTTTTACACTGATCCAGATGACTCTAAATCTCAATCTGGATACATATTGAAAGTGGGAGCAATTAGCTAGAGTAGCTCCGCAAGAGCATTGTAGACATAGAATATTTGCAAAATACATACGGCTCACGAATGTGACAGACCCGTTGACTAAGCTACTCTCACGAGCAAAACATGATCATACCTTAGTACTCTTTGGGTGTTGATCACATAGCGATGTGAACTAGATTATTGACTCTAGTAAACCCTTTGGGTGTTGGTCACATGACGATGTGAACTATGGGTGTTAATCACATACAGATGTGAAAATTAGTGTTGAATCACATGATGATGTGAACTAGATTATTGACTCTAGTGCAAGTGGGAGATCAAGGAAATATGCCCTAGAGGCAATAATAAAGTTATTATTTATTTCCTTATTTCATGATAAATGTTTATTATTCATGCTAGAATTGTATTAACCGGAAACATAATACATGTGTGAATATATAGACAAAACAATATGTCACTAGTATGCCTCTACTTGACTAGCTTGTTAATCAAAGATGGTTATGTTTCCTAACCATGAACAAGGAGTTGTTATTTGATTAACAAGGTCACATCATTAGTTGAATGATCTGATTGACATGACCCATTCCGTTAGCTTAACACTTGATCGCTTAGTATGTTAATGCTTTCTTCATGACCCATACATGTTCCCGTAACTATGAGATTATGCAACTCCGTGCCACGGAGGAACACTTTGGTGCTACCAAACGTCACAACGTAATCGGGTGATTATAAAGGAGTACTACAGGTGTCTCCAAAGGTACTTGTTGGGTTGGCGTATTTCGAGATTAGGTTTTGTCACTCCGATTGCCGGAGAGGTATCTCCAGTGCCTTCTCGGTAATGCACATCACTTAAGCCTTGCAAGCATTACAACTAATGAGTTAGTTGTGAGATGATGTATTACGGAACGAGTAAAGAGACTTACCGATAACGAGATTGAACTAGGTATTGGATACCGACGATCGAATCTCGGGTAAGTAACATACCGATGACAAAGGGAACAACGATGTCGTTATGCGGTTTGACCGATAAAGATCTTCGTAGAATATGTAGGAACCAATATGGGCATCCAGGTTCCGCTATTGGTTATTGACCGAGAATGGTTCTAGGTCATGTCTACATAGTTCTCGAACCCGTAGGGTCCGTGACGCTTAACGCTTCGATGACAGTTCATAATGAGTTTATAAGTATTGATGCACGAAGTTTGTTCGAGTCCCGGATGTGATCACGGACATGACGAGGGGTCTCGAAATGGTCGAGACATAAAGATTGATATATTGGAAGCCTATGTTTGGACTTGGAATGGTTCCGAGTGAAAGCAGGATGTTATTCTAACACCGGGGTTACGGAACCCCGGGTATATGGGCCCTCATGGGCCTTGAGGAAGAAGGAGAAGGGCCGGCCAGGTGGGCTGCGCGCCCCTTCCAGTCCGAATAGGACAAGGAGAGGGGCGCGCCTCTTCCCCTTTTCCTCCCCAATCCTAATCCAACTAGGAGAGGGGGAGTCCTACTCCGGTGGGAGTAGGACTCCTCCTTGCGCGCCTCCCTAGGCTGGCCGCACCCCCTTGGCTCCTTTATATACGGGGCAAGGCACCCCATGACACACAAGTTGATCTACGGATCTTTCCTTAGCCGTGTCACGGTGCCCCTTCCACCATATTCCACTTCGGTCATATCGTCATGAGCTTAGGCGAAGCCTCGCGCGGAGAAGTCATATCGCTATGCGGAGCTTAGCGAAGCTCTGCGTCGGTGGAGCATCATCATCGTCACCATGCCGTCGTCTGACGGAACTCATCCCCGATACTTTGCCGGATCGGAGTCCGGGATCGCCATCGAGCTGAGCGATGTGCAGAACTCGGAGGTGCCGTGCGTTCGGTACTTGGATCGGTCGGATCGTGAAGACGACGACTACATCAACCGCGTTGTTATAACGCTTCCGCTTACGGTCTACGAGGGTACGTGGACGGACACTCTCCCCTCTCGTTGCTATGCCATCACCATGGTCTTGCGTGATCGTAGGAAAATTTTGAAATTACTACGTTCCCCAACAGAGTGAACAAACCAGTTGCGACTTGACGCGTTGTGTTAAAGAAGAGGCAAACCATGTGGGGCCTACCTTAGAGGCAAGGCTCTATACTCTGGAGTACTTTTGATGTGTCCCGTCAACTCGTAGAATGAGGAGAAGCTTGCTTAGTACGCCGTCTCCCCCGCCCACGGGCGCGGTGGCTCGCAGGATGAGGTGAAGCTTGCTTACTAGTAGTAGTACTGTATGCCTTACGCCCGCTCCCTCGCCCACGCTCGTGGTGGCTCGCATGACGTGGAGAAATTTTTACTACTCCCTCCGTTTACTCCTCGTCCCTACTACCTTGGTTAGATAGATTATCATATTGTTTGGAATATATATGTCCTTTAGTACTCCCTCCATTTACTTATACAAGGCCACAATACAAAAAATACATTTTGCATCTATACAAGGCCACAAATAGTAATTGAGACAAAAGTTGCTACTCCCTCCTTTCCAGTTTACGGCTCAATTTCAAAATCTCTCCAACCAAGGTATACTGTGAGTGGTCGAATTAATTTTGTACTCCTAGTTTGCACAAGTAATTAGTATGCTCGTTTTTTTCAAGAAGTTAGGTTTACTGAGGCATTAATTAGAACGAATGCATGAATGCCCACTAAATTTCCATGAACTTCTACATGCATTGGTGAGTTTTCTCTTGACACTACTTGCATCGGGTGATCTAACGCACCTCGAAATCCAACATGTGATGGTACTAATACTAGTAGTAGAATTGAGACTTATAAAACGGAAAAGTGAATGTTTTTTGGATGAGCCCTATAAACCCTAGTGGGTACGTACTCCGTAAAATCAGATTTTCCCAAAACTAAGTCGCTCAACCTTTATTTGCTTGTTTCCCTTCCTGCCTCCTTGCCTCGAACAGACTATGCCAAACTCCCCTGCCTGCCGCACGGGAAAAGACCTGCCCTCACCTTTTTTAGTCCAGGTTTGTATCGATGGATCGCGCGAAGTAGCAAAAACCCAAGCCGTGTCTTGTACTCCTCCGTCGATGCTCTCTTTCATGAATTATGTACTTCCTGTCGCCGATATGTGGGACATATAACAACCGGGTCGACATGTCAAGCACCAAGTAACAGTGCAAAAAGCAGGGGGACGCACCCTAGTCATACCGCCCCAGTAGTAGTAGTAATGAGCAATGAGACGTCAAATCACAATGCCGCACCTTCCCAGACGGACGAAGAAACCATTATTTCACACTTCAGTTTGCCATCATCTCAAACCACGTAGTATTGCTTCTGCCTCAAGAGGGACACGCGCATCGCCTTGGTACATCATGACACGTGGGACCGCATGACAGGCCATGCTCCCCCGCAGATCGCTCGGTATAATCACCTCATTTTTACTACTATACTTCCTCTGTATCGGTTTACACGGCATGCACGTCGTTCTAGCTTGAGAATTTAACTGGCTATACTCCCTCCTTCCGGGTTTATTAGGTCTCTTAGCATCACAAACATGTCCCTTTTTATAAGGCCTTGCTTTAGAAAGGTGCATGCATGCAACCATTTCATTGGTTGCATTGAAAGCTATTGTTGTTGGTGTCATGGCTGAGAAATTAGTACACTTCATGCGTGCTTTTTCATTGGCTGCATTGAGAGTGGAATGAAAGAATAAATTTGAGCAAATTACTATGTGTTTTGGTCTAAGAGAAATTGTCTTTAGGACTAATAAACCCGGACGAAGGGAGTATATGTGATGAACAATATATGTTTAGGAACTACATCTGCTTAATAATTCAATGATATACTTTTTGTGACATAGTAACTCATATTTAGTTAGTCAAATGGATGACCTAGAACTACATGCATGCCCTATAAACCGAGACGCCTAAAAAAACGAGACGAAGACGGTAGTTTAGTACGTATCTTTTTAGATCAATATAGTCGGGATTCACCAAGGAGCAAAACCAAGTGGTATGCTGCACCTTTCGTGTTGGCGTAGCGACTCAAGCAGGGTAAGTCCGCACAAGAAATGGCAACACACTTAACAGGACCCCTTTGGCCGACATGTGGCTCATCAATCGTCTTGTTCCACGTGAGATGCACCAAATTACAGTTCGGAGCAGCGGTTGGCATTGGAGGCACCCCGGTCGTAGTGCCGCAGAGCGATGAGGGGTCAAATCACAAAGCCCCACCTTTCCCGCATTAAGCTGGACGGACGAAGCAACCATCATTTCAATCAGAGGGCTTAAGAGCATAAAGAAAAGAGAAAACCAATGATGCGTGCGGCAGCTACCTAGGGCACCCTAGGGTAGGGGTCTCCACTACATATCATTTTTTTGAAAGCGCCTCCACTACAAATCGGCTTCTCCCTCGTCCTCTTGAAGAAAACTGATGATGCGTGCGGCGGTAGGGTTGGTAGGAGTACTACTACAGCGTGCGGGACCACGTCATAGTAAACGGGAGAGGGATTGAGTTCGAGTCGACGCCTTAAATATGTGTGTGCCGCTTGGTTTTAGGGGAACGAGGCATCATTTTGGGTTCGGGGACCAGTGGAGGTATAGTACGCATTACAAAAATTGTGGACGAGGTTCGACCGAAAGGCAATGATGCATGGGCCCTGCATTTTGATATACCCGGGGCCGCGTGAAATTTGCTACTCTACTCAAAACTAGTAAGGTACATATGCATTGAACACATGAGATTTTGAAACCAAACTATGAATAAATACACACTATAGCATGTAAAGCTTTGTGCCATATATGCATGATGTAGATGTTCATTTAGTTCTCATAGTTCATCCCATTCAAAATCAATTAGTTTTATAAAAATGTTAAGATTCATAGGGTTGTGCATTGTAAAGCCTAAAGTAAAAAAACAAATAATGGCAATTCATTTAGAAAAAAAATCAATTATGATACGGAAGATTCTAGAACAAAGGAGAAGTGCTTGTGTTTTGAGGTTTGTGCATTATGCTTAAGTTCAACCATGGAGTCTTCTAAATTCTACATGTGACAGATCTGGTGGAATGTTGATGATATCCAACGGCCAGTAGTGTTTGGATTTGCCATCTCTGCACTATCAGATTAGCTTCATCCAGCGACCATCTTTCAAGTTATTCGCACACTATACAATTCTTGTGCCATAGTTGCATGTCTTGGAAAAAAGCTACTAGTGGGTTGTACTAGCTATTTAGGAATAGAACATGTATACATGGAAGTTGTAGGGAAAGAGATGACATGGAGTTCTCAATTCCTATGAGTAGGGATTGGAAAAGATATGTCATTTGGTTCACATCATAGGAACTTTTCTATTGAATCTAGAGATGACATGTACCTCAATTCCTATGAGGAGGGATTAGAAGAGAGATGTAATTTGGTTCATATCATAGGGACTTTTATATTGAATATACACTAATGTTTATTTTCCTTTGAAATTATGGGAGTATAGTAATCCATTCATTTGAACCAAGTGGCTCTAAAGCTATAGAAATGATATCATGTTTATTTCCTTTGAAATGTGGAGTGTATGAATCAATTCCTATGAACCAATTGGCTCTAAAGGAAAAAATCCTATAAAAAGCATATCATATATAGTTCCTATGATATTCCTCCACACCAAAGGATGATTGAAATTGCTGCAGGTGATACAATGGTATTTCTTTGTAGACTCCTCCCCCATCTTTATATTTACCTCTCGAAGATGAATGAAATGATATATACAGGGTATTCTACATGTGCAATTTGGTAAACGAAAACAAAGTAAAAGTTTGCGAGGTTTGAATTTTCAATAAAGCTATATGCACTGCATTTTGGAACGGAGGGAGCATACGGCAGTTGCTAACACTCACATGGAAGATTTGTGTGTTGGAGGAGTGGCTGTTCTGTTAAATGACATGGCAAAACTGACACTGTTGGATGTCGATCTAATGGTTCTTACGGCGTTCATGAGGAAAAGGATTGTAGCGAACGTTTGTTGGATAATGATTTATGGACACATGCATTGCATTGATACGTGCCCCCCTCTCTCTCACGCACACGCACCCTCCCGAGTCCTCTCGCACCCACCGTCTATCTGCAGGTAGACGTCACACACATATGTGCTCTTCACACCCTACCCTCAGAACTTCTAAAAGCAAAAGACGTCGCGGACATTTTATTTTAGCTCACACGTCACACACTTATACTATTACTCTTGTGGCGAACGTTCTTTGGGCATAGTATATTGTACTCTCACGAAGAGAAGCAGTGCACGCACGTACTAGTTCTCTCACACCCACTCGCGGGTAGACGTAGGAGCGCATTTTTTGAAGCTGGTACAACAAAATCACTCCACTATACATAGGTGGCCACACTCTCTCTTAGCTCACGGCTGGTCACAAATCCGGCCGGACAACCTCGACCGGGGCAGGGGTGTAGGTGCATCGTTCACACTGTCGTCTGCGGCGAGGGAGGAGACCAACGGCTGTCCACGCGTCCCGATTGGCGGCCGTGTCGTTCTCTCCGAGAGAGCGCCGACTCCGGAGGGCCTCCGACACCTTGTTCCTCCCTGCGGTATTGTGGCCAAGATGCGGCCTCCCAACGCCCTCTTTGCCACATGCCGACAACCCTCAGGTATATATTCCTTTGAAACCTGCCTTGCTCTACTGCCCCAGCTCCCCACTTGGCTTTGTGTGGATCTTTTTCTACTTCCGTCCGCTGTTCCAAAGCCACCTAGACTTTTACTATTATTAGAGGTAAAGCTAGTTCATACAGTCGACTCTAAGAGTTGGTTCAAACATTGAAGAAACTGGGAAAGCTGTAGAATGAATCAAGGACTTGGTTCTAAGAGGAAACGGGGGAAAGTACTAGATACTGGCGAACCTACTGGTCTCTTGGTTGAAAAGACGAAGAAATCATGGTGGATGGCGAAGGGTGGGGGGTAGTGGACCTATTTCTTGGTTGAAAAAGGAAAGAAAGTGATGGGTGTTGGGGGACAACGCAAATGAGAATGAACAGGTCTAGATTTCCTGTGCTCACATAGGAAAATGTCGCCGAGGAGATAAAAAATGGGACAAATGCAGATATGTGCCTGAGTGTTTGCCACTCTTGGCAACCACATCTGCCTCCCCACTTTAGGCCCCTGCCGTCCCTACGCCCATATCGCTACCGTTAATGTAAAATCACATGAAGCATTAAGCAATGCCACCTAATGTCACTATAAATAATGGTCTAGTTCCGTCGATAAATTGAAGCAATGCCACCACCATTTTATGAAGTGCTTTCGTCTTGCTTTATTTCCCATGAATTGTGTTTTTGCAGTTACACTTAAATCTCACACTAATAACATTGCTTCATCCCAGTGGAACTGCACAAATTTGATTGCATATTTACTGACCATGTGCTACTCTCATGACAGTAATACTAATGCTATTGTCCTGCATGTTAATCTAGTGGCAGTGTTGATCTGGTGTGATGCTAATTACTTAAGGACACTTTCATACTGTCAATCTAGTGCCAATTATAACACAATAGATGCTGCTGTTAATCATACGCCACTGCAAATATCTGTCACTATTTAAATAACCGTATTTTGTATTTGCGCAAACATGGATGTCTGTCTCCGTATCGTTTCTATCCGCGCAATCAAAAGCACACACCTCAGTTTTAGTAGAACTGCGGAAAATGAGATGGCTATCCCTCGTTGCCGTCGTCTAACCACCCGTCTTCCAGGTATTCCTACATTGGTAGTTACTAGGTAGAATGACCAACACAATATAAAATAAGTTGATTCGTACGTTTTACTTCCTGATTGCAGTGTAGGGACGAGCGAAAACAACTGCATCCTAGTCTGGAATGCACTTTCTACCAGTTCATCCATGGACCAAGGACTAGCTGGCACGGCTGCACAACGGTTTTTTGGACAGGTGCGTGGACAAGAGGCATTGTGGTCTGCTTATTTCTGCAAATAGCGGTGCTTAAATTTAGTGGAATGCACAAGAATTTCAGCTGGTCAGTACACTACATGGTTCAGTTCAGCATTCCAGCTGAGAACACAATTATAATTGGTTATTCTGGAATGAGAGAACCTAACCCTGGATGGTGGCAACAAGAAAAAACCTACCGGGAGGCCCTTTGCTCAGAGAAACCTTGCTTGTTTTTTCCTGATTTGTAAACCTTCTCACAACTTTGTCTTTTGCTGTGAACTAGTATATGTTTGTTATGTTCTATGAATCATTGAGATGTATAAAACTGCTTAACTTATGCGTTTCAAGTTTTTTATGAAGCCGAGTTTAATGTGAGTGTTCCACATGAACGCTGGACTAGCATGTGAACGTTTGGAATTTACATTGTGGCCTCGATTAATCGCATGAACCACTGTAACAAGATACATAGTTGCTTATATGTCAGACACCAGATTGTTGATTGTTAGCTGGTCCATAGCCTAGTGTTGAAGCGAGCTGAGCCAATGTGCCGTGTTTTGCACAACTGCTTACAAGTGGGGTAGCACAAACAGTGTTTACAAATACTTATGTATACGTCAGCGCACAATTCTCGAACGAGTACTCTATTTCATCAAAACACACACTGCTCGTATGATAAACCGTGACAACTTATGTCTTTCCATGCCATATTCATGAAAAACTAATGAGGACGCGTCTGTTTCGGCAACAATTACGATGGTTCTCACATGCTTCACGGGCACACAAAAGTAGCAGCAGTTCCCATAGACGGATTCAAACGGAGTACTGGCCCCAGAGGGTTCGATAACATGCATGGTTTGGATAATTAGACACAATCCAAACTACTATTAAACACTAGCTGGGACAACTATTTCATGCCTCGATCTAATTTGGGCTGGACACAAGACGGACCTTGCCATGAACATCGTCGAGGACGTCCGGCAGCAGCTCAATCCTGTGAACCTTCATGAAGACAACCTTGTGGCCTTGCCACTCATAAACTTGTTTGTGGAGGCATGCCACGTCATCTTCCTGTTGGGATCTATGGTAGGGTGCATCGACTGCAAATTTAAAATTTTCCTACGCGCAGAACATCCAGGAACATGCTATGGGAGATGGATTACGGTTTGTTACCAGTAGACGCACAATGCCATGCAGCAAAAGAAGAGTTGGGGCAGCGCGTCCGCGTGGATCGTCTCCTTCTCGTCCGATCTCCCTCGAACAGTCGGTCGTACGATCCCACATACAAGTTCGCCGGAGCGGCACAAGTGCACCGCCTCTAACGGTATCCGCGCGTGCAGGAGGAACACCGTGCGGCGGACTGCTAGGTCCGATCACATACAAACCGTAGTCGCAGCACCGAAGCGATCAACCGCATGAGTGTGCCGCACCTCCACTTTATATAGGTGTCCGTCGCGGGCTCAACACTTGGGCCTCGCACGGACCCTAAAGCCCACAAGTCTATTCGGCCACAATCCGAATACAGTTCGGATCACATCCGACCAGTGTCGTCGGATCCGACCTCGTAGGTTCCTTCCCTTAAGCGCGCGACCCCTTAGGTTCAAGTCGGCTTGGTCGCAGTTCGGATCACCTCCGAACTACATAGTTGGTAGCGTCCTCTAGCAAGGCATGCCGAACACCAACTAGACTATGAAGCTGGTTAGGCGAACCTGTACAATGTGTCACAGTTCTGTTCCCTTTGCCACACGATATATGTTGTCGGTCTCAAGGCGAGATTGTCATCCTTGTGATAGCCCGAGCACTTTCTTGTTCCAGTGATTGCGACCACTATTCGGATTATCTCATAATCCTAGTCGCATGGCCATGCTTATCCTGGTCGGATCACACGAGGGGCCCAGAGTATATCTCTCCTAATCGGAGGGGCAAATCCCATCTTGCTCAACCATGTCTCGCAGCATGGGACTGGACAAACCCAAAACCTACCTTTGTAACTACCCAGTCACGGAGTAGCGTTTGGTCGGCCCAAAGCAAGTTTGTTACTATCCTGTATACATGTGTCAGCTCAGGTCTAAGGACATAGAACGTATGTTGTACTAGAGACTCACAGATGACATATCGCTGCGTCTCATAGTTGGGTCTGTCCGACTCGGGCATATCTCCAACAGTCTCCCACTTGCACTAGAGTCAATCAAATAGACATCGAATGCCCATAGCTCTAACGTGCCCCTCATGCTTGGGGCGTGGAAGCGGCTTAGTCAACGGATCTGCAACATTTGCATCCGTGTGAATTTTGCATATGTCTACATCACCATTCTTTACGATCTTTCGTATCAGGTGATATTTCCGATCTATGTGTCTGACCTTGTGGTGATTCCTCAGCTCCTTGGCTTGTGCGATGGCACCAGAATTATCACAATAAAGGTCCAATGGTTTTACCGAGGCTAGGGAAATACCAAGATCATCCAAAAAGTGTCGGATCCAAACACCTTCCTTTGCAGCTTCACAAGCCGCAATGTATTCGACTTCTGTGGTAGAATCGGCCACCGTATCTTGCTTGGAACTCATCCAGCTCACTGCTCCTCCGTTCATGACGTACACAAATCCGGACTGTGATCGACAATCATCTCTATCGGTTTGGAAACTAGCATCGGCGTAACCCCTTACGACGAGCTCTTCCTCACCTCCATAAACTAGGAACATCTCTTTAGTCCTTTTCAGGTACTTCGAAATAGTCTTTGCCGCTGCCCAGTGACTCTCACCTGGGTTGGCCTGGTATCTACTTGTTAGGCTTATTGCAAAAGCAACATCAGGCCTTGTACATATCATGGCATACATGATGGATCCCATTGCCGAGGCATATGGAATCCTACTCATCCTGCTTCGCTCATCAGATGTCGAAGGACTCTGAGTCTCGTTTAGCCTTATACCATGTGAGAGTGGCAAGAACCCTTTCTTCGCCTCACTCATGTTGAACCGCTTCAACACTTTATCTATGTACGTGCTCAGGCTTAAGCTGAGCAGCCTCCTCGATCTATCTCTATAGATCTTAATGCCTAAAATATAGACGGCCTCACCAAAGTCTTTCATCGAAAACTTACCATTCAATGATTCCTTGACTGAGTTTAGCATCAAAACATCATTTCCGATCAGTAGTATGTCATCCACATACAAGATCAAAAACACTATCGAGCTGCCACTTAAATTCTTGTATAAACAAGTGTCCTCTTCGCTTTTGATGAAACCGAGACAAGTGACGACCTCATCAAAATGAATGTTCCAAGTCCGAGATGCTTGCTTCAAGCCATAAATGAATCTCTTGAGCTTGCATACCTTACTAGTGCTAGTCGGATCGACAAAATCCTCGGGCTGTATCATATACACGTCCTCGGTTAAATTTCCGTGAAGGAAAGCCGTTTTGACATCCATCTGCCATATCTCGTAATCAAAATATGCAGCTATAGCTAGTACGATCCTCACCGATTTCAGCATCGCTACCGACGAATAAGTCTCGTCGCAGTCAATTCCTTGAACTTGTCCATAACCCTTAGCGACAAGCCGTGCTTTGTGGATCTGAACATTTCCATCCACATCGGTTTTATTCTTAAAGACCCAGTTGCAACCAATGGCTGTTACGCCAGGCGGCGGATCAACCAAGTCCCAGACTTGATTCTCATCCATGGACTTTAACTCAGATCTCATGGCCTCGAGCCATGCCTCGGAATCTGGGCTCACCATCGCTTCCGCATACGTGGCCGGCTCGTCGCTTTCTAGCAACAATACATCACGCACTCTGCGCAATCTTTTCGACCTCCGTGGTTGCGGTGCCGCTTCCACTACGGGTTCCCTGACTGACTCCGGTATGACCTCATCACCAGCCGAGCCGTCCCCGAGTGGTACTTGAGTTTCTTCAAGTTGAGCCGTCCTCCCACTGGCCTCCCGACTGAGAAACTCTTTCTCAAGGAAAACCCCGTTCCGAGCAACAACACTTTGTTCTCTTCCCGGTTGTAGAAGCTATATCCCAAGGTTTCCCTCGGATATCCCACGAATATGCATTTATCCGACTTGGGTGTAAGCTTGTCAGACATAAGCCGCTTGACAAATGCTTCACAACCCCAAATCTTTAGAAAAGACAAACTGGGACTCTTCCCTGTCCACATCTCATGTGGTGTCTTGTCTACGGATTTTGATGGTACCCTATTAAGTGTGAAAGCTATAGTTTCTAGAGCGTATCCCCAGAATGACAAGGGTAAATCCAATTTGCTCATCATAGACCGGACCATGTCCAATAAGGTCCTATTCCTCTGTTCTGACATGCCGTTTCTCTGTGGCGTACCCGGAGGTGTGAGTTGAGGTACTATACCTCGGCTTTTCAGATGATCATCAAACTCCTGGCTCATGTACTCACCTCCACGATCAGATCGCAGAAGCTTTATAGTCTTGCCGAGCTGATTCTCAACCTCATTCCGAAACTCTTTGAACTTTTCAAAAGTTTCTGACTTGTTCCTCATCAAAAAGATATATCCATATCTACTCAAGTCGCCGGTAAAAGTCAATGGCATCGATAGCCACCTCTGGCAGTTGTGCTCACTGGACCACACACATCACTATGTATAAGCTCCAACAGCTCGGATGCCCTCTCACAACTCTTTGCGAAAGGAGACTTAGTCATCTTGCCGAGCAAGCATGATTCACATGTCTCGAACGACCCAAATTCGGACGAAGTTAGGATCCCATCATCATGGAGCTTCTTCATGCGTTTCAGACTAATGTGTCCAAGCCGGCAATGCCAGAAGTATGTTGGATTTATCTCATTAGGCTTATGCCTCTTGACATTCAAGTATAGACCGGTTCCTGTTTTAGATTCAATATAAATAGCCCATCAACAATGGGTGCATAGCTGTGGAACATACCATTCAAAAATATCGAACAACCATTGTCCTTCAAATTGAATTCATAACCTTGACTCATCAAACATGAGGTAGAAATAATGTTCTAACTAAGTGCAGGAATGTAATAACAATTATTCAATTCCATAATGAATCCGTAAGGAAGCTGGAGCTGCATCGTGCCGACCTCCAACGCAGCAACTCTTGCTTTGTTGCCGACCCTGATGTCAATCTCCCCTTGTGCCACACGACTAGTTCTTACCATTCCATTCATCTTGTTGCAAATATGAACAAACGATCGTTATCAAATACACAAGATCTACTAGGTATGTCAGCAAGGTAAATGTCTATAACATATGCAACAAGTGTACCTTTGCACGAAGCAGCATTCCGGCCTTCTTGCCATGCTCGCAAGCCACTTGCTACAGTTCCTCTTCCAGTGACCGGTCTCCTTGCAGTGAAAGCAAACGGTCTTCGAGTCCGGTCCAGACTTCGGCGCAGCGGCGGAGGTTACCATCTCCGTGCCCTTTGCCTTAGCCTTCTTCTTGGACCAACTCTTCTTGAACTGAGCCGATTTCTGCACCATCAACACTTGATGCGTGCCTTCCTTAATATCTTGCTCTGCCACCTTGAGCATCCCATGCAATTCAGTGAGCTTCTTATCCATGCCATGCATATGATAGTTCGAGATGAACTTCCCATAACTGGGCGGAAGAGAACCCAGAACAACATCAGTAGCAAGCTCATCCAAGAGCGGGAAGCCCAAACGATCCAAAGCTTGCACATATCCGATCATCTTGATCACATGCGGGCTCAGTGGATCACCTTCCTTCAGCTTGAATCCATTAAGGATCACCAGACGTTGAACCTTTTGGTCCTAGCCTGTGTCTGAAACATGCTCTTGAGACTCTCGATCATATCGTAAGCCTCACCGAAATGCTGTTGCAAATCGGGCTCCGTACAAGCCAAAGATCGGACAATGATCTCCGTTGATTCATCAACGAAGTTTCGTAGGCATTCTTAGTTGTGGCATTAGCATTATCGGCGGGTTCCTCCGAAGTGGATTCTCTAGAACATGTTCCTTTTATCATGCTTGAGAACAATTCTCAGATTTCTATACCAGGTGGTAAAGTTTGTTCCATTTAGTTTATCCTTTTCCAGAATTGATTTCAATGCAAAGTTGGGTTGAGCAGGTGGTGCCATTGATCTACAACAGAAAATATGCAATCACTAAGCAATGTGTTTATGTAGAGGTATTCAAGCCTAAACAGAAATACTCCCACTGAAGTCAGCATCCCTCTGCAAACTCTTAGTGATTCAGGATCCGATTAGCGCATGCGACTAGTAAGCTTTAGCATCACTGCTAGTCAACATACCTATCCGGTAAGAAACTCCTTGCTAATCGTATCTCTATACGACTCCTGTCGGTCGGTAAGGTTTCTCATACCCTAGCTCCCAACCTTCTTTTCCACAAGGCCCAAAACCGTTTTGATAGCCTTGTCAAGTTAACCTAATGCAGTGCATGTCCGTGTCCGACATGAACCCTTCAGTTCAAGGACACCCAGCAGTACCTCAATTTTATGATCCCACTACTAGACGTACTTGACATGTGAAGGTGCAACATCGGGGATGGCAATTCGCTTGATATTCATGAGGGATCATTCTACCATTCTAACATGCATAGAATCAAAGAAGCATAACAATCACATATAAACATATATTGTGAAATAGTATGGCTCCTTCATGGACGTTCTTCCAGGTCGGCTCCAACTCCGATGGCCATCTATGAACTCCATCTTGTTTGTCACGCCGGGACGCCAAGCCACCAACCTGATCTCTATTATCCAACTACTACAACTAGTAATGAATTTTACATAGAGTCATAAGTCGACACACAAGTCGTTATACAATATAATGACAGCACTTTGGCTCCTGTCGGCTGACAAACATGACACGCAGGCCATGTATAAATTACACACATGCATCACATACACATGATCCATACTATTCACATCAAACCTGCAAAACAAAGTTATGCATAGAATCGTATTCTACCGGTTTGTGTGTCGGGTACGAAAAACATGGCGCTACGCACACGGCGGTCCCGCTAGCTGGTTAGCGGGCGGGGTTCAAAGGGGCAGCGCCCCTCGCGGGTGCGGGCAGCGCCCGACGTTTTCGGAAATCACAGATCACATCTGAACTCCGTTCAGGCCGATTTTTTTTATCTGACCGATCTCATCGATCATCGCGAGTCCAATTCAGATTTACGTTTCACTGTTAACCCTAATGGCAGATACCGACCGGTAGGGGTAGGTTGTGTCACGACCTCATCGACTCCGATCATCAGAAAACATAGCCACATCAATCCCCATGTGTAGTTGATCTCATCAACCGTGCACACAACCGAACTCATCAACGACAACAGATCTCATCTGCCGCCTCCACATATCTAATATGCATACGATCTGAATCCAAATCCTATAGCAGAGGCTCTGATACCATTGTTGGGATCTACGGTATGGTGCATCGACTGCAAATTTAAATTTTTCCTACACGCAGAACATCCAGGAACATGCTATGGGAGATGGATCAAAGTTTGTTACCACTAGACGCGCAGTGCCATGCAGCGAAAGAAGAGTTGGGGCAGCGCGTCCGCGTGGATCGTATCCTTCTCGTCCGATCTCCCTCGAACACTCGGTCTTCCGATCCCACGTACAAGTTCGCCGGAGCGACGCAAGTGCACCGCCTCTAACGGTATCCGCGCGTGCAGGAGGAAGACCGTGCGGCGGACTGCTAGGTCCGACCACACAGACGGCGGCGAGTGGAGGTGGCTATTTGCAACACATGCAAACCCTAGTCGCAGCACCGAAACGACCAACCGCATGAGTGTGCCGCACCTCCACTTTATATAGGCGTCCGTCGCGGGCTCAACACTTGGGCCTCGCACGGACCCTAAAGCCCACAAGTCTATTCGACCACAATCCGAATACAGTTCGGATCACATCCGACCAGTGTCCTCGGATCCGACCTCGTAGGTTCCTTCCCTTAAGCATGCGACCCCTTAGGTTCAAGTCGGCTTGGTCGCAATTCGGATCACCTCCGAACTACATAGTTGGTAGCAGCCTCTAGCAAGGCATGCCGAACACCAAGCAAACTATGAAGCTGGTTAGGCGAATCTGTACAACGTGTCACACTTCTGTTCCCTTTTCCACACGATATATGTTGTCGGGCTCAAGGCGAGATTGTCATCCTTGTGCTAGCCCGAGCTCTTTCTCGTTCCAGTGATTCCGACCAATATCCGGATTATCTCATAATCCTAGTCGCATGGCCATGCTTATCCTTGTCGGATCACACGAGGGGCCCAGAGTATATCTCTCCTAATCGGAGGGGCAAATCCCATCTTGCTCAACCATGTCTCGCAGCATGGGACTGGACAAACCCGAAACCTACCTTTGTAACTACCCAGTCACGGAGTAGCATTTGGTCGGCCCAAAGCAAGTCTGTCACTATCCTGAGTACATGTGTCAGCTTAGGTCTTAGGACATAAAACATATGTTGTACTAGAGACTCACATATGACATATCACTGCGTCTCATAGTTGGGTCTGTCCGACTCGGACCTTATCTCGACTCGGATCCGACTACGTCGAATCCGACCAGACCTTTCCAACTCCATATTATCCGGTTAGCATCCAATACTCCATGGCTAGTGAGACCAAGCCATTGATCGTGTCATATGCTAGTCTAGTCGATTAAGGCCCACATAGCCCTTTCGACTAGGGACCTTTTAGGACAGTCATCATACAATGCATAGTCCCACAAACAAGTCACATACTTGCTGATACACATCATTGATAATGTCCAAGGACTATCTTTATTCATAAACACATAGGAAATATCATCATACATGATTGTCTCTAGGGCATATCTCCAACACTTCCTGCGTAAGCTTGACAAGAACAGTATGCCTCACAAATGAAGGAGTAGCTTTGAACTTCTTGTGCTTCAGTACACGCTGGACAACACGCCTGACAACAGTGAGGCTGGAATAAAACTCTTCATTGGTATAAGCGCAAATGGCTTGCAGGATCCAACAGCCTAAAATCTCTGTTTTTCCAGTGGGTATATTCAGGTCATCCACCTCATAGCGAGTGACATGTACAACCACACAATCCTTGTCTGCATCAGGGCTCTAATTAAAATAGAAACAAATTCTAAATTACTTTCTAGTATAAGAAACACGAGTTATTTAAACCACTATGTATAGCATGGCATTGAAGCTAATAAAATTTTGCATTATTCATCACCACATACTTAGATGAAAAACCACAATCGATATCGACAAATAAGAAAATCACCTTGGGTAGCTCAAATGGGGCACACATCCTCGAAGGGGGAAAACTGCTCCTGTAGTGCCACGGGGGCTGTAACCTCAAACGGGGTGTTGACCATCTTAGTAGTGGCCGTGAGCGTATTTGGGGTCGGCTCGGTGGATGCCTCCATCTTCTTGGAGCTCTCTGTCTCGTGGGGACCAGCCTCCCGCGTCTGCTCGAATATTGGCAGATCTTTGCCTGGTTCTCCTTGGTCCATCATGAAACTGACGAATACTAGGAGACCACTAAAAGGAAAACACAATTGCAATGACAATGAAAGAAAAAAGAGAGTGATGATCGGTTACTGCTTTGCAAAAGTTCTTTTTTTTCTCTGAACAAAAATATACCAACATCATGGATCCGCTTACCTTCCCTTCGTTGGGAGAGAAGAACAGTCGTAGATGCGAGTGTTGCCTTTCTTGAAGACGGTGACGGAGAAGGGGATTCAGCGAAGAGTGAAATGATGGTTGCTTCGTCCGTCAAACTTAGACTGCGGGAAGGTGGGGTTTTCTGATACGACAACTCGTTATTGCCGCGCTATGATCGGGGTGAATCTCCGCCTGCATACTGCCTTCTAAATTGGTGGATGGCATTTGGGACCGCGCGCTGCATGGCCTGCATGTCGGTGAACAAAAGTATAATGACATTCAGTAGAGGGAGATGTTTCGATGACCTAGGAGGAGCCAGAAGCGGTATTGTATCCACTGCACTAGTAGTAATTGTTTTTCTGGGTAGCTGTAGAGTGTCTCCACTGTACTGGTAGTAATTATTTCTCTGGGCCCAAGACCAAACAGCCCATCCACCCTAGTAAATAGTAAAATCAATTCAAAAGTCCATATATTTACTGAATGAGAGGCGCTACCCACACCCAGCACACCGCCCCCCAAAAAACCAGGGTGTTCTTCTTCCTCCTCACTCCCACCCACCTCACATCAGCTTGCTCCACTCGTACCCCCAAACTCCTCACCTCACTCCTACAGACAACCCAGCTCCCCTTCTTCCTCACTACTACAGAAAAACCCCAGCTCCCCTTCTTCTTCACTCTCACTACAACTAGGCTCGTCATTCGTTACTCTTCTCAAATCTTTGAGCGTGACGCGACACCCTCGAGGAAAATGGAGTCGGCTGACCCCAACGCCAAGAAGATGAGGCTCCCGCCAGCGGTGAAGCCTGTTGTAGATCCCGCACCCAACAGCACAGGGAGGAGCGGCGACCCCGCCCCCACCGGATCCTAGGAACCCGCAGAATCTCGGCTGGACCGCATCAGCGATCTCTCGGACGCCGTCCTTGGGGAGATCATCTCGTTTCTCCCCACCAAGGATTGCTGCCGCACCCAAGTCCTATCAATTCGGTGGCGCCCTCTATGGCGCGCCGTCCCCCTTAATCTCAACTGTCGTCAGCTATCTCTCTTCAATGATTTTGAAATCCCCAGAGCCATCATCTCCTCCCACCAGGCTCCGTTCAAGCCTCTCGCATCCCATCATGCTACTCGAGCAAGCATACCATGCCCTGCATGGTGGACGCTGGCTGAAATCCCACAATTCACGTAACTACAGCTGCTTGAGTTCCACTATTCCCCTGGAAATCACCTACCAGATACCGAACGCCATCTACCTGTTCCCTCAGCACTGATGTCCATCTCGTGGTTTTCCTCCTCTCTCCACACCGCCACCTTTGCGCTGGGCGACCTACCAGACAATCTGGTACTAAACCTTCGACTCCCATTTCTCAAGAAACTTTCACTTGTGCGGGTTTGTATATCGGAGGCCTCATTGCACAGCATCATCCACTCTAGTTGCCCTGCCCTGGAGTGCTTAGTGCTTGTTTTCATAGTTAGAATCGGTTATCTCCAAATAAAGTCGCCTAACCTTGTAAGAATTGGAATTTGTTTTGACGGAAGGCAGCTCATCATCCAAGATGCCCCTTCACTTCAAAGGTTGATCCTTGATTCTAGTTATTCACCGTTGCAAATAACTGTCCTCTCTACGCCTAAACTGGAGACCTTGGGTGTAATACATGATCTCTGTGCTCATTTCAATATGGTGTTTGGCTCCACAGTTCTTCAGGTACTTTACATTATCATCTACACTTGTAACCATAAGCTGCATTTTAAATTTCTACGCATAAGTTATATGTCATCTTGGAGTAGACATTTTGTACTAATATTATGTTCTATGCTGAATGAAGAGTTTCTCCATGGATGGCCTATCAATGGTGCTGGATTCTGTCAAGATCTTATATATCCAAATGAATAGTTTTGATCTGAACAAGATTATTAGCTTGCTGCAATGCTTTCCATGTCCGGAGAAGTTGTATATAAAGGTGATAATTTCACGCACATTGGAAGCCCGCATATAGTGTACCAGAATTAACCGTTCAATCTTCATGTCTATTTAGGCAATAGGACGGGGTAAGAAAGTTCTAACCAATCAGTGGACTCGTAAGCATCGGGATTTTCTCACTTCTCATGAGATTGGATTGAAGACAATAACGCTAGAACGATATGTAGCCAACCGTGCAAACACTAGATTTGTCACATTCTTCCTGCTAAATGCGAGGTTACTATTGTCCATCAGGCTTAAGTTTATCAGCAGCATGGTTTTGACGGATGGGTATGTGGAAGAGCAAAAAAAGTAGTTTCAGGTGGGCAAAAGAGCTTCTGAACGTGCCGGGCTTCTATTTACAACATATTGTGGTCATAATCCAGTAAATTTTACGACCCATGATGTTCGTTCTATGGACCTGACCGATCCATTTGACTGTGTCTGCCGAAAACAGTGCTGGAGTTAGATGTTGTTGCCCTTTTCAACCTGGTTTTTCTGTAAACCTGATGAACAATTAACCCTCGTGCTTTTCTACAGTTTGTAAGCTGGATTTAGATGTTCTTGCCCTTTTCAACTCGGCTGTGACTGTCATATTTTCTTTGACGCAAGGCAAATGGCTTGCCAGTCGTTTAATTTAGAGTGTAATATTGTAACAACTAACAAATCCCAACCAAGGGAAATAACATCACTCTCGCCGGCTGCTTGAGCTCATTGTGCATTACAGAAGCCAAGAGATTAGCCCCCTCCAGCACCCACAAATTTATTTCGAACTAGCACATCAAATGGGCTGTAAATTTTCATAGGAAAGGCTGCATGACTATGACAGATTTGGATTCTGACAGTTGAGACCCGCGAGGAAATAGCCTATCCAAGGTGGTGTTGACTTACTAGCCAGTCAACAAAAGATTCTTCCTACCAGCCGTTGGATTGACATCCAACATCTGTCGTGTATCTTCTATCTCTTGTCTTCTTCTTCCTCCAGCCACCCAAACCAAACCACCCCGTCGGCTCCGCCTGCTCCCGCCTCCCATGGCTGGTTGCACCTCCGCCGCCGTACCGTACGTACCCTCCAATGTTGGCCAGTCCCTCCCTCTATTCCCCCACACATCCTGTTATTCTTCGGCGACGTCAGCCCCAACACGCACCCACACCCGAACCAGTCAACCCTTGTACTCCCCTCCGCCTACAACTAGACCGACGTATCTTCCACAGCTCCTGTTCGTTCCGTCCGAGGCCTCGCCGACGTCCTCCACCTTGCGGCCTTGGTTCGTTCGCCGTGCGTGGTGCGCCACCCTCTTGTGTTGTCAACATCATCAACAACCGAGAGGAACAAGGAGATGACTGTATGTGGAGAGGATGATAGTAGGGACCCACTAGCGTCATGGCAGTACGCAAGCAAGTGCCTCTATATTACAAGCCCAAAAATGTGGTTCCTCCTAATGGTTGGACATTTGGGGCTCACGCCATTGTCAACGTAGTCAATAAACGAGAGAATTACACTACGAGCGGCTGACACCAGGGACCCAACAGGTCGTGCAGTTTTTTTTAGGAACAATCAGTTGTTATTTATACTAGTTTAAGCGACGGATCAGGGTAACAATGGGGTTGTGCGGGGGCTGTGGCCCGTCTAGCCAGGGTTTTATTTATGTTTACCACCTCATGAGCCTAGTTGTGTTTTTTTCTTGCTGAAAATGGCTAGCCCAGTTCTATTTGTTTTAAAGAAATACCCAAACGAGGCCTACTTGCTTTATCAGCCTATTTTGCAAATCTTTTAAGACGAGGAGAGTTTCATTCGGTTTGCCCAGAAATGGGTTGTACATTTTTTAAAATACATCAAACCGGGAATTAGTTTCAATTTTTTTTCATTACAAGATTTTAAATTCCATTGTTTTTATGCGTGGACAATTATTTGGATGTTATATTTATATAAATTATTTTTCAAAATAGTTTGAATGTGAATCGATATTTCAGGATTAAAAACAGTTGACCGCACCAAAATATGAAAAAATCGTATACTTTTTAACTATGGCCACAATATGGGGTGCAATGCTAACAAAAAGAAGATGGGCTCCAAAACAATTCTTAAGAATTAGCAAATGGGTTGTACATTAGTAGAAATAATGCACACGAGAGCAGAGACTGTTGTATGTCCATCCAACGGCTGTCGTGCTTCTTCAGTCTCTACTCTTCCTGCTCCAGCCACTCAGACAAGCGCCGATGGGACTGCCTGCTCCCTCCTCCCGTGGCCAGCTATGCTGCCGCGCAGGCCTCACCGCCCCACCGTACTCCCATCACTGGCCTAGCCATCCCTCTACTCACCCACACCTGCTGTTATTCTCCGGGGACGACAGACGAACCAGTAAACCCTCGTACGCCTCCGCGTGGGAAAACAACTGCCGAGTCTTCCCTAGCTCTGTGTCGTTCCCTTCCTAGGCCTCGCCATCGTCCACCGCCCTAGTGCTCTCGGCACGGCCTGGTCAACGTGGTCAATTAACGACATCCATCGGAAGTGGACTTTACGTGGAGAGGCGGACAACTGGGTCCACGGCCACACGCAAGGAAATGCCTCCTTATTACGCGAAACATAATGATTCCTCCACGTGACAGCTAGGACCCACGGGAAGGGCTTCTGTATTTCATGAAAAACCGTTCCCCTGCTGACAGGTCGGACCCACCATCTATATCTTCGCACGCAAGGAAGTGCCTCCTTATTACGCACAAAAAAATGAATACCCCCTGCTAGCTAGGACCCACCATAGTGGGTGGCTGACTTAATGGGCCTACTAAGTTGACGGGGACGGAGGGCTTTGTCAACTTAGTCAATATGAACTATTCTAGCTCCAGTGACCGTACGATGTCCATCCAACAACCATAGTGCTTCTTCAACCCCTAGTATTCTTGCTCCAGCCACCCAAAGCAGCGCCGGTCGTGCCGCCTGCTCCTGCCTCCCGTGCCCAGTTGTGCTGCCGTGGAGGCCTTACTTCCCCCATACTACTCCCACTGCTGGCCAGGCCATCCCTCCACTCACCCACATCCCCTGTTATTCTGCGGCAACGGCAGCCTCACACCACAGCCGAACCAGTGAACCCTCGTACTCCTCTCCGCGTGGGCATCCACTACTGCGTCTTCCCCGGCTTCGCGTAGTCCCCTTCCTAGGCCTCGCCGTCGTCCACCGCCTTGGAGCTCTCGGCGCCTCGTGGTCAATGTGGTCAACAACCGACTTCCATTGGAAGAGTACTGTACGTGGAGAGGCTGACAGCTGGGTCCACGGCCACAACCCAGTTTTTTTGTGATTTGCCAAGTAAGTCGCTTTGTCAGACCTGTTGGGCTACAAATCTTTCAAGATGAGTAGAGCTTCATTCGGCTGGCGAGAAAATGGCTTATTAGTAATGAGAAATGGGATGTACATTTTCAAAACACATCAAACCGACAATTAGTTTCATATTTCTTTTTTTCATTTCAAGATTTTAAATTGCATTGATTTTTATGCGTGTTGGATTTTATATTGATATACATTTATTTTAAAATCAGTTCGAATGTGACTCGAAATTTCGGGATTAAAAACAGTTCGGACCGCACCGAAATATGCAAAATTTCATATAATTTTTTAACCGTGGCGACAATATGGGCGGTAATGCTAACAAAAAGAATATGGGCTCCAAAAAAACCCTTAAGAATTAGCAAATGGGCTGTAAATTATTAGAAATAATGGCAGATGGGTTGTATACTGTTTTCCACAGATTTGAGACTTTCCTAAAAAAAGGTTGATGCACAAGCAATGACTGTTGGATGTCCATCCAACGGCCGTCGTGCTTTTTTAATCTCTGCTCTTCCTGCTCCAGCCGCTCAAACAAGCGCCGGCGGGACTGCCTGCTCCCTCCTTCCCGTGGCCGGGTCAGGTCCACAGCCTCACCGCCCACTACTCCCATCACTGGCCTAGCCATCCATCTACTCACCCACACCGCCGTTATTCTCCAAATGACGGCAGACGAACCAAGAAACCTCGTACAATCGCATTCTTCCGCGTGGGAAACAATCCCGAATCTTCCCTAGCTCCGTGTCATTCCCTTCCTAGGCCTCGCTTGCCGTCCATCGCCTGGTGCTCTCTTGCGTCCTGGTCAATGTGGTCGACGACCGACATGCATCTGAAGTGGACTATACGTGGAGAGGCTGACAGCTGGGTCCACGGCCGCATGCAAGGAAATGCCTCCTTATTACGCGCAAAATAATGATTCCTCGACCTGACATCTGGGACCCACCGAAAGGGTCTCTGTATTTCGTGAAAAAAAAAACATTACCGCCGCTGACAGCTCAGACCCACCAGCTATATCTTCACATGCAAGGAATTGCCTCCTTATTACGCACAAAAAAATTAATGCTCCCCTGCTAGCTGGGATCCAGTATAGTGGCAGGTTGGCTTTGGGCCTACTAAGTTGATGGGGACGGAGGGCTTTGTCAACTTAGTCAATATGCACGATTCTAGCTCCAGTGACCGTACGATGTCCATCCAACGGCCGTAGTGCTTCTTCAACCTCTGGTCTTCTTGCTCCAGCCGCCCAAACCAGCGCTGGTCGTGCCTCGTGCTCCTGCCTCCCGTGGCCGGGTGTGATGCCACGGAGGCCTCACCGCCCCCTACTACTCCCACCGCTGGCCAGGCCATTCCTCTACTCACCCACACCCCCTGTTATTCTGCGGCGACGGCAGCCTCACACTGCAGCGAACCAGTGAACCCTCATACTCCTCTATGCGTGGGCATCCACTGCTGCATCTTCCCCAGCTCCGTGTCGTCGCCTTCCTAGGCCTCGCCGTCGTCCACCGCCCAGGTGCTCTCGGCGTGGCGTTGTCAACGTGGTCAAGGAACAACTTTCATCGGACATGGACTGTACGTGGAGAGGCTGACAACTGGGTCCACTGCAGAAGCAAGGAAGTGCCTCCTTATTACTCGGAAAATAATGATTCCTCCACCTGACAGCAGGGACCCACCAGACGGGCCACCGTATTTGACAAAAAAATGTTCCCCCCTAACTGTTGGGACCTACTAGCTACATCTTCGCACGCAAGGAAGTGCGTCCGGAAAAAAAAAACCGATTCGCCCCCCTGACTGCTGGGACCCACCGGCTACATCTTCGCACACAAGTGCCTGACAGTCGGGACCCACCTGGTCGAAGCGTACGTAGCTTTGTCATTCTGGTCGCGAATGTGTACGTACATACTGGTCGATGTAGAGGCGTGAACGTGTCGTAGTAGAGGCGCACATGTAGCATGTACATGTACGTACAACTGCCAGGGTGCAAGAAAGTAAATACGCCTAGGTATGTACATACGGTCGAGGTCTCGAACGCCTACTCATGCGTACGTACGGCCAGGGCTCGTGTACTTGGCTGGGTCAGAACGGAGAAACTGCGTCGTCGTCGTGTTCATGGGGAGGCAACAGAATGTGTCGTGTTCATCGGGAGGCAACGGAATGCGCGGGAGCCAACCGGCTTGGACGGAATAGCCGATGGAAACGAGGCCTGGCGTACCGCAGAACAGAGGAAACGGCCTTGTGTTCGACCGGCCACGGTTGAAATGGGATCATGTTCATCGGGAGGGGTCTGGGGTACCGCAAAATGGAGGAAACAGACCTCCTACGGTTGAAACGGGGGTCCTGTTCATCGGGAGGGGTGTGGCGTACCGCAAAACGGAGGAAACAGACTTGTGTTGGAGCGCTATGGTCGAAACGGGGGTCCTGTTCATCGGGAGGGGTGTGGCGTACCGCAAAACAGACTCCACGGATACCGCTCATCTCCACCGTCGACCCCTCCACCTCCACGGGCTACTATTCATCCACCGTCGACCTCCTCCAGCCTCCACCGCGATCGCTCATCCACGAGCTCCTGTTCATCCAGCCTCCACCGCACGCTTACTCCACCGCCATCGCTCAACCAGCCCTCTCCACGGGCTCCTGCTCAACAACCCTCCCCGGCCATCGCTCATCTAGCCCTCCACCGTCTATTGTTCATCCAGCCCTCCACGGGGTGGTCCTGTTCATCCAGCCATCCACAGGGTCCTGTTCATCCAGCCCCAACCAACTCGATCGATCGGGGTCCTGTTCATCCAGAGGCAACACCACGGGGTCCTGTTCATCAACTCCCACCGGGAACTGTTCATCCGAACCCCCCCCCCCCCAGCAACACTCACTGTTCATCTCGAGGCAGCATCGATCGGCTTTAGTTAGCAGCAGTAGCGAAGGAATTGCTCGATCGGGTTCAGTTAACAGCCATCGATCGATCGCTCGGGTTCAGTAACGCGTAGCCTGCAGTGCAATCGCTCGGGTTCAGTTAGAGCCCAATGCCTCGCACCCACGGGCGTGCGTGTACGAGATAAACGCGCATCGCTCGACCCCAACCACCCACCATAATCGGGAACACCCCGACATTTTCCTCGCCCTCGCTTCTACCATGGTTTTTTCGTCATGGACGGCCCAAAGAATGTCATGCAGCTGCGTCTCCGGCCCACCCACAACAAAAAGCCCATTTTCTGTCATGATTTTTTGTCATAGAAGTAGGAGCCCACCACATCTATGATGATACCTGGTTTTGTCACAATTATCGTCATAGAAGTGTCATAAGTACGGCAGAAAAAAAAATTGTTCGGCAAAAAATGTCACAGATGTGTCTTTTTTTGTAGTGTATGACGCTGCGTGGTCCGGGCATCTTGAATTTGAGATAAGCATAGTGTGACACCGTGCTGAATCGAGCAAATGCGGTTCGTCCAAGCAGTGCGTGATAGCCACTGTGAAAGTGGACGATATCGAAGATCAACTCTTCGCTTCGGAAGTTGCCCGGAGATCCGAAGACAAACACTAGGGTGATTGAGCCCGTACAGCGTGCCTCTACACCTGGTATGACTCCAATAAAGGTAGTCTTTGTGGGCTTAATTCTTGGGGGATTAATGCCCATTTTGCGCACTTTATCCTGATAGAGCAGGTTCAGGCTGCTACCACCGTCCATGAGGACTCGCATGAGGTGGAGTCCATCAATGATTGGGTCGAGGACCAGTGCGGATGAACCGCCATGACAGATACTGGTCGGATGGTCCCTACGATCAAAAGTGATCGGACAGGAAGACCATGGGTTGAACTTTGGGGCGACTGGCTCCATCGCGTAGACGTCCCCCGAAGGCCATGCTCCTCTTGGGGATTTGGGTAGCGTATATCATGTTCACCGTTTTAACTTGGGGAGGGAACTTCTTCTGTCCTCATGTGTTCGGTGGCCGGGGCTCCTCGTCATCGTCTTCGCTCTACGATCCCTTCTCCTTGTTTTCGGCATTTAAATTGCCGGCCTATTTGAAAACCCAACAGTCTCTGTTGGTATGATTGGCTGGTTTATCAGGAGTGCCGTGGATTTGGCATGGACGATCGAGTAAGCGGTCCAGGCTGGACGGGCCTGAGTTGTTCCTATTGTATGGCTTCTTTCGCTGACCGAACTTGGAGCCACTGAATCCAGCGTTGACCGCCGTGTCATCGGTATTGTTGCCATTGTTTCGACGCTTATGTCTGTTGCGTCGGGGCTTGCCATTGCTATCCTTGGTTTCGGAGGTGCCAGGTTCGCTTGCATTATTATTGCAACGGGCTAGCCAACTATCTTCGCCCGCGCAGAAGCAGGCCATAAGTGCCGTAAGGGCTACCATGGACTTCGACTTTTCCTGCCTGAGATGTCGAGCGAGCCATTCGTCGCGGATGCTATGCTTAAAGGCCGCTAGGGCTTCGGCATCCAAACAATCGACAATCTGGTTCTTTTTAGTTAAGAACCTAGTCCAGAATTTCCTGGCTGACTCTCCGGCTGTTGGACTATATGACTTAAGTCATCTGCATCCGGAGGTCGGACATATGTTCCTTGGAAGTTGTCAAGGAAGCCTTCTTCCAAGTCTTCCCAGCTGCCAATGGAGTTTTCGAAGATCGCTCAACCAGTACCGAGCTGGTCCTTTGAGTTTTAGTGGGAGGTATTTGATGGCATGGAGATCATCACCACGGGCCATATGGATATGGAGAAGAAAATCCTCGATCCATACTGCGGGGTCCGTTGTCCCGTCATATGATTCGATGTTCACGGGTTTAAACCCTTCCGGGAATTCATGGTCCATTACTTCATCAGTGAAGCAAAGAGGGTGTGCAGTGCCTCTACATCGGGCCACATCACGACGTCGCTCCGAAGGAGTCCATCTACGGTTTTCGACCCGGGCATGACTAGGCTTGTCACGTCTGAATAGATAGCCATCGTCACGTGTCGGGGCACGTCCTCGCGATCCGTAGATTGATCTGGTATGTCCTACTCTATTGTTCAGTTTCTGCCGAAGGTCATATGTATGACCACGAACTGTTTTATCTCTGCCTTTACGATGAGGCGGGGCGGGCTGGTGTTTGGCTTGAGTTGCCGCTTTATCCCGACCGCGTGGTGGTCGGTCAGCCGCATTATGCGATGATGGTACGGGATCTGGCGCCTCATCATCAAACTAAGGTAGCAATTTGCGCTTCGGGTAGCTTTTGGCTGGGCGCTAGAGGCCGTATTCCTTGGCTGCCAGGACATCAGTCCATCTATCATTTAGCAGATCTTGATCAGCTTGAAGCTGCTACTGCTTCTTTTTCAGGCTCCTTGCAGTGGCTATTAGCTCGCGCTTAAAGCGCTCCTGCTCGAGAGGTTCCTCAGGCACGATAAAATGCTCGTTTCCGAGGCTCACCTCCTCCTCGGAGAGCAGAAGATAATTACTGTCCTCCGAGTCTTCGTTTATGGCCTGTTCGTCAGGGCTAACTTGCTCATATTCCCGATCGTCCTGTTCGGTAGTTTGTTCGTTGGGATCTTTTCTTTCTTCAGCACCGTCCGGACTGTTATCGTCTCCCGTGCCGGTGTTTCCGTCTTTGCTGCGGCGTGATTTAGAGTGGCACCACTGACGCCGGTGCTTTGGTTGTATCTTAGAAGGCCAATCCTCAACTGGATTTTCCTTGTCATCGCCGCTATTACCTTTTGGTGCATTCACCATGTATACGTCATATGAGGAGGTGGCCATCCATCGTCCGGTGAATGGTGGGTTTTAGGCCTCCTCTTCTCCGGCATCGTCATCCATATTGTCGATGTCTTCGGAGCCATAATCGAGCATGTCGGTTAGGTCCTCGACAGTGGCTATGAAGTGGGCGGTGGGTGGGAAACGAAATTCTCCGTCATCAGCCTCCAGTTCGAACCGGATATAGTTCGGCTGTGAGTACCCCACTAAGGATATATTTTTTAATGAGTTTAGCACGTCGCCTAGGGGCGAGTGCCGGAAGATGTCCGCGGAGCTGAATTCGACGATCGATGTTTGATCAAGCTCGACGTATGCGGGCGCACATGGTTCGGAACCTGTAGCCGAAGTCGAGTCCATGGTTCCGGTGACACAAATGTCACTCGAAGTTAGGTCTGTGTCCGGCTCCAACGCCGCTGAGTCTGTGGCTTCCGTGGCGGGGCTGAGGTTCCCGTCCTCAGATGACGCGATCCGCTCCAGATCTAAAGCCAGAGCAGTTACATGTGCTATTTCCTGGGTATAGTCCAACGACAGATTTAAGTCATGTTCATTGTAGTGACGGGGAGCGGCTCCTATGGTCTCGAATCCATCGAAGATCAAGTCTCTGCGGATATCCGCGACGTAGTTCAAGCTCCCGAATCTGACCTGACGGCCAGGGGCGTAGCTATCGATCTGCTCTAGATGGCCAAGCGAGTTGGCTCGCAGTGCGAAGCCGCCGAACACAAAGATTTGTCCGGGGAGGAAGATTTCTCCTTGGACAGCATTGTTGTAAATGATTGAAGGGGCCATCAAACCTTTTGAGGACGGTACAGTGGAACTCTCAATGAAAGCACCAATGTTGGTGTCAGGTAGGGAGTCCCGAACTGTGCGTCTAAGGTCGATGGTAACAGGAGACAGGGGACACAATGTTTACCCAGGTTCGGGCCCTCACTATGGAGGTAATACCCTGCTTCCTGCTTGATTGATCTTGATGAATATGAGTATTACAAGAGTTGATCTACCACAAGATCGTAATGGCTAAAACCCTAGAAGTCTAGCCTGTATGACTATGATTATGATTATTCGCCTCTACAGACCTAGCCCTCTGGTTTATATAGACACCAGAGGGAATTAGGATTACATAAAGTCGGTTACAGAGAAAGGAATCTCCATATTTGGATGCCAAGCTTGCCTTCCACGCCAAGCAGAGTCCCATCCGGACACGTCAGAGAGTCTTCGATCTTGCATCTTCACATCCCACTAGTCCGGCCCATGTCCAATAGGCCGGACGCCCGAGGACCCTTTAGTCGAGGACTCCCTCATCTATATCTACATAGATAGATCTTGTCTACATCATGTCATCATTCTTATTGCATTACTCCATTTCTCCATGAACTTAAAACACTAGATGCATGCTGGTTAGCGGTCAATGTGGGCAGTAATAGTAGTAGATGCAGGCAGGAGTCGGTCTACTAATCTTGGACGTGATGCCTATATAATGATCATTGTCTGGATAACGTCATGAGTATTTGAAGTTCTATCAATTGCCTAATAGTAATTTGTTTACCCACCGTGTGCTATTTTTCTCGAGAGAAGCCACTAGTGAAACCTACGGCCCCGGGGTCTCTTTCTCATATTATTTACCTTTCGATCTATTTTACTTTGCTTTTATTTTCAGATCTATTAAACCAAAAATACAAAAATACCTTGCTTCGTGTTATTCTTATTTATTTTATTTGGTGTTCGATCTATCAATCTACTACAATATATCCATGTCCGTTTTGCCAATTTCTGGCACCATTACCCGAAAGGTATCGACAACCCTTTAATACGGCAGGTTGCGAGTAGTTGTTATTTGTGTGTAGGCACCACTTGTGTGTTGTTGCTTGGTTCTCCTACTGGTTCGATAACCTTGGTCTCATCACTGAGGGAAATAACTACCGTCGTTGTGCTTCATCATCCCTTCCTCTTTGGGGAAATACCGACGTAGCTTCAAGCTGCATCAAAAGGAATTTCTGGCGCCGTTGCCGGGGGGGGGGGGGGGGGATATTCAACATATACCAGGTTCCTAATAAAAAATCTCATCTCCTCGCAATTTACATTATTCGCCATTTGCCTCTCGTTTTCTTCTCCCCCACTTCACAAAAATTTGCCACTTTTATTCGCCATCTTTTTCGTTCGCCTTTTTCTCGTCAGATATTTTATTTGCTTGTGTTGCCATGTGCCTTCTATATGCTTGCATCTTCGCTTAATAAAAATCTATTGATATGGATCCCCATCCACTTGCTAATATTTTTAAAAGATCCAATCATGATGAACCAATTGCTAGTGAGTTGAGTGCAGTAGATTATCTTTATGAAGTTTTGCTTGAGATTCGTGAATCTGAAAATTGTGATGAAAAAATTTATGAATTGATTCATGATAGCTCCCTGAATGAAAAGCTTGATTGTAATGATTTTACTATAAATTCTATTAATAAAAATTGTGCTAATAATATGCAAAACTCCAAGCTTGGGGATGCTAATTTTGCTAGTGCAATGATCATGATTGGGGTGATTCTTCTTGTGATCTTGAAAATTTATTCAAGCCTCATGATGACTATGTTATTTGGAATAATTTTTAAAGTAGGTTTGGAAGAGTGTAAACTTTAGGTAAAAATAATCCCACATGTTTGGAGAGTGTTCATTGTTATGAAATTTTCGATGAAAGTGGGTTTGGAGAGGTCATGACTTTAGTTGATGTTAATCCCACTACTTGGAAGATCATAAAACTTTTATGCATGTGGATCATGAAGAGAAAGTTTTATATGATAGCTATATTATTGAATTCGATTATGATCCTACATATAATTATTATGAGAAAGGAAAATATGGTTGCTGAAATTTTCATGTTATTAAATTTCCTCTCGTTATGTTGAGATTGTCAATGTTTTATGTCTCTCCTTTGCGTATGCTAGATATTTCTTGTCTTGAAAATTTGTTTTCCTATAAAATTCCTATGCATAGGAATTATATTATACTTAAATGTGTTTGTCACATGTTTCATGATGCTCTATTTGTGTTTCAATTATTATCTTCGTATGAGCATCTTTGAAATCTTATGCCTAGCTTGGGGCATAAAACGATAGCGCTTGTTGGGAGGCAACCCAATGAATAAAATTTATTTTTGCCTTTTGCTTTCTGTTCTTGAGTGTTAGAAAAATTATTCTACTGATATGATTGTGTATTTTGTGTTTTAGTTAGTGTTTGTGCGAAGTAAAGCCTTTAGGATTTTCTTGGGTGATAGTTGTTTGATCTTGCTGAAAAACAGAAACTTTTGCGCTCATGAAAACAATTCTAATTATTTACCATAGATAGATAAAATACCAATTCTTTTTGCAGAAGATTAATATACAAATTTCTCAGGTCTTCCTAATTGTTCAGAATTTTTTGATTTTCAGAAGTATTCGAAATATCCAGAGTACTACAGACTGTTCTGTTTTTGACAGATTATGTTTTCTTTGCGTTGTGTGCTTGTTTTGATGGCTCTATGGTTTTCTTTGATGAGTTTTTGCCATATAAAAGTTGGAATACAGTATATATAATGCAAGAATAAAATATGAATTGGTTTGCTACAATACTTATAGTAGTGATTTGCTTTCTTATACTAACGGATCTCACAAAGGTTTTGTTGAGTTTTGTGTGATTGAAGTTTTCAAGTTTTGGGTTATCTTATGATGGATGAAGGAATAAGGAGTAAGAAGATCCTAAGCTTGGGGATGCCCCAGCATCCAAAGCTTATCCAAAAGAGAGCAAGCGACTAAGCTTGGGGATGCACCGAGTGGCATCCCCTCTTTCTTCTAACGACCATCGGTATTTTACTCGAAGCTATATTTTTATTCGTCACATACCATGTGTTTTGCTTGCAGCGTCTTGTATGATAAGAGTATTTTGTTGTTATATTTTGTGTTTTAAGTCTTGATTCCTTGCTAGACACACCTATTTGAGAGAGCCAAAATTATGTCATGATTTGTTAGAATTGCTCTCTATGCTTCACTTAAATTTTTATGAGCTATGGACTTGCTCTAGTGCTTCACTTATATCTTTTTGAGCATGGTGTGCTTTAGTATTTTTTTGAAGGAATGCTCTCTTTCTTCACTTAGATATATTTGATAGTTAGTAAAATTTTCAAGAAATTATCTCTTGCTTCACTTAAATTAATTTGAGAGAAATAATCAAACGCAACATATGAAAATTAGTTCCAAAGTGATAGATATCCAAGAAGGATATAATAAAAACTTTCATGAAGATCATCAGACAAAATAAACTTGGTTCTTAGTAATAGTTTCGAGATATGATGATGTGATATGTGAGTCATGTTGATGAGTAATTATGCTTTAGTAAGAATATTGGTGTTAAGGTTTGTGATTCCCTATGCAACCACGAAAGTCAATAATTATGGAATGAAATTATATCCTACTTGTGGTGCATTATTCGGTGTTATTTATGCTTAATGCTTGCTTATGAGATTATTCGTTTCTTGGTTAGTCGCTTCTCAATCTTTTGCTAGCCTTCATTTTGCACTAAGTATGATCACTACTTGTGCATCCAAAAACCTTTAAACCAGTTTTGCCACATGAGTCCACTATATCTACCTATTTGCGATATTCTTTTGCCGTTCTAAGCAAATTTGTATGTGCCATCTCTAATTTTCAAAATAAACTTCTCTTTTGTGTGTTCGTACCGCTCGAGGAGAGGTGAGGGGTGGCTAATATTTTCCATGCTAGATGTGTTATTCTCAAGATGAGTGTTTATTCACTTGTCATTCCACCAGAGTAAGGCAAAGGTATTAGGGATGCCCAGTCCCAAAATGAAAAATGAATTTACTTTATGTTGTCAAATAATAAATTCCTTGGAAAGTGTTGGTATGGAAGACAACCATGGATACGACTAGCCATGGAAAGTGAAAGTGTGGTTGAAAAAGGAATAAACTTTATTTTCTGCTTGGGAACCGCCTATGATATATCTAGCATGGTAAGTGTTGGTAACTCTAAGTCGTTTTCATTGGTGGGAAGGACACACCTCCCAAAATGGTTTTATCTCTCAATTTTCACTTTGAGCTCTGGCACCTCTACAAATCCCTACTTCCCTCTGTGAAGGGCCTTTTTTTACTTTATGCAATTTTTATTTTTGAATTTGAGTCTCCATATTCTCTTATAGAAGCACCAACTAGGAGGCAATATGATCGTACTTGAGCATTGGGTGTAGCTAATATGCGAGTGTGTTTCATGAATGGATCAATGATTGAGCATGATTGGCTAGGGATAGCTTATTTTAGCGTTGATATTTTGAAAGACATGGTTGCTTGTTGATATGCTTGAGTATTTAAGTTGTCATGTCAACACTAGACTATTGCTATGAACAATATAAAAGTCTTTATGTCTATGCTATAAAGAAAACAAATATGTTATGACATGTTAGGAAGCATAACACATCAAAAATTCTGTTTTTATCACTTACCTAACGAGGACGAGTAGGAGTTAAGCTTGGGGATGCCGATACGTCTCCAACGTATCTATAATTTTTTATTATTCCATGTTGTTATATTATCAATTTTGGATGTTTTGTAATCATTTTATAGTCATTTTATATCATTATTTGGTACTACCTATTGACATAGTGCCAAGTGCCAGTTGCAGTTTTCTGCATGTTTTTTACATCGCAGAAATCAATACCAAACAGAGTCCAAATGCAACGAAACTTTACGGAGATTTTTTCTGGACCAGAAGACACCCAATGGGCCAAGGCTACGCCTGGGGGGGGGGGGGAGCACAACCCACTAGGGCGCACGCCCTGGTGGGTTGTGCCCACCTCGGGTGCCCCCCCGGACCGCCTCTTTGCTCTATAAATACCCCAATATTCCAGAAACCCTAGGGGACTCGACAAAAATCAATTCCACCTGCCGCAGAGTCCCGAACCACCAGATCCGATCTAGACACCACCACAGAGGGGTTCACCACTTCCATTGGTGCCTCTCCGATGATGCGTGAGTAGTTCTTTGTAGACCTTCCATTACGTAGTTAGTAGCTAGATGGCTTCCTCTCTCTTGCTGAATTCTCAATACAATGGTCTCTTGGAGATCGATATGATGTAACTCCTTTTGCGGTGTGTTTGTTGGGATCGGATGAACTTTGAGTTTATGATCAGATCTATCTTTTTATATCCATGAAAGTATTTGAGTTTATTTGATCTCTTATATGCATGATTGCTTATAGCCTCGTATTACTTTTCCAATATTTGGGTTTTGTTTTGCCAACTTGATCTATTTATCTTGCAATGGGAAGAGGTGCTTTGTAGTGGGTTCGATCTTACGATGCTTGATCCCAAAGGATGTAAGGGGAACCGACACGTATGTATCGTTGCTACTAAGGATAAAACAATGGGGTCTATCTCTACACAGATAGATCTTGTCAACATCATGTCATCATTCTTATTGCATTACTCTGTTTCTCCATGAACTTAATACACTAGATGCATGCTGGATAGCGGTCAACGTGTGGAGTAATAGTAGTAGATGGAGGTAGGAGTCGGTCTAGTAATCTTGGACATGATGCCTATATAATGATCATTTCCTAGATATCGTCATGAGTATTTGAAGTTCTATCAACTGCCCAACAGTAATTTGTTTACCCATTGTTTGCTATTTTCTCGAGAGAAGCCACTAGTGAAACCTACGGCCCAGGGGTCTCTTTCTCATATTATTTACCTTTGCGATCTATTTTACTTTACTTTTATTTTTAGATATATTAAACCAAAAATACAAAAATACCTTGCTGCGTTTTATTCTTATTTATTTTATTTGGCGTTCGATCTATCAATCTACTACAATTTATTCACGTTCGTTTTGCCAATTTCTGGCACCGTTACCCGAAAGGGATCACGAACCCCTTTAATACGTCGGGTTGAGAGTAGTTGTTATTTGTGTGTAGGCTCTACTTACGTGTTGTTGCTTGGTTCTCCTATTGGTTCGATAACCTTGATCTCATCACTGAGGGAAATACCTACCGTCGTTGTGCTGCATCATCCCTTCCTCTTTGGGGAAATACCGACGTAGCTTCAAGCCGCATCAATAGCGACGGGCTTAGTGGTGGCATAGGTTTGTTTTGGTCGAGAGATGTTCATGTTACTTTGGAAAACTATAGAATTCCTCATATTGATGTAACTGCCAGGCAAGATAATGAAGTATGGCGGTTTATAGGGTTTTAAGGAGCACCAAGAGTGGAAAACAAACACCATAGTTGGCGCTTCCTGCGTACTTTGTTTGCTCTTCCGCGCCAGGCATGGATTTGCATGGGAGACTTCAATGAGATATTATATGAAGAAGAGCATATTGGAGCAATTGTGAAACCGTGGGGCCAAATGAAGGCATTCCGAGAAGCAATAGAGGATTGCTCACTCCAAGATTTGGGGTGGAGAGGTGTTCCGTTTACATGGGATAACATGCAAGATGGCGCTGCAAATGTCAAAGCAAGGCTAGACCGGGCCTGTGCCAATGCATCCTTCCAGAATCTCTTTCAGTTTGCATCAGTCAAACACATTAGTAGTGTTGAATCAGACCACTTTTATGTGCTAGCTGAACCACATTCAAGTGCAACAAACAATTGGTCCCGAGCAGCTAACACTAGTAGAAAAAGGGACTAATGTTCAGCTCATTAGTCCCGGGTTGTATTTGAGCCGGCACTAATGTGACCATAAGTGCCGGTTCCAACGGCTAGGAGGGCCGCTCTCATTAGCACCGGTTCGTTGCGAACCTTTAGCACCGGTTCGTGCCACGAATTGGTGCTAAAGAGAGTGGTGGCAGGATGTTGTCACTCTGGGGCCCCTCTAACACCTTTACTACCGGTTCGTTCCATGAACCGGTACTAAAGGTTGTCCTATATAAACCCTTCATCCACCCACGACCGAGCTCACTCTGTTTTTCCCATTTCCCCTCTCCTCTCCGTTCTTCCCCTCTTCCTCGAGCTCATCACACATTTTGCCCAAATTTTGTCAAGATTTGAAGGCCCCCATCCATTCAAGTGATCACAAAGGTAAGCAACTTTGTCCTTTCATCTCTCATTGCTAGATTAGCTCTTGCAATGCTTTATATAGTGATTAATTTGTGGGTTTTAGTAATTTGGTAGGAATTATATGTGGTAGTTTATTTGATTTATATGCAATTTGAGCTCAAAATAACTCTTAGTTTGCATATGTAGGTGTGGTTTACTTAGTGCCTTCCCGTCTCCGTCCTAACCACCGTCTATCGTCTGCACCATCCCGTCGCCGGCACCACCTTGTGGTGAGCTTCTTGTTCTTATCTTTTTTATATAAAGAAATCATGTTTGTGTTATTTAGATATATAGTTACTTGTATAATTATCTTACTCGTACGTTGTTTGTTATTCATAGTGCCATGGTTTTGATATATGTCCCCGTCGGCCCTCATCCGGGTTATGATTCGGTTGTGGTATATTTTCTTTTATAACTATTTGTTGCATTTCATGTTTATGACAAATTATGCCCATCAAGTTGACATAGATATTTTTATCTAGGAGGTATGTGAACCGGAAATTCCAACCGACCCTATTGTCGAGAGGTTAAATTTAGTTGAAAGAGAAAATGAGTATTTGAAAGAAAAATTGAAAAGAATTGAGGGGGAGAAGATGGAATTGGAGTTGCATGTTGCCGATGTCGTCGATGATTACAAGATCAAGATGGAGAAAATGCGCTTGAAGATTAGAAAGATTAGAGAATATGCCATTGATATTGAGGCTTGGTATCATTATGATGTTGGATCAGTTGTTACCTTATTTGTGATCTTGATCACATTTATTGCTGAATTTAAATGCTTTAGCTAGAGAGTTATTTATATGTTTTTTATGAGAATAAGTGTTGTATGAACTTTATGTATGAGCTTGTATTAATTTGGTCTATTCGGTGCTGTGTAATGAATATGAGCCGACAATGGATGTACAATGACCGATGCTCTCCCCAGTTCGTTGATGGCGTGCATTCTTTTCTGATTGCGGCTCGGGCAAACAAGCAGGCGAATGGTTTTATGCCTTGTCCATGTGCTGGCTGTAAGAATGATCACAATTACTCTAACTCAAGAACCATTCACGTCCACCTATTTGAGTCCGGTTTCATGCCCCACTATAATGTTTGTAGAAGCACGGAGAAAGAGGGGTTATGATGGAAGACTATGAAGAAGAAGAGGACGATGATAGCTATCCTGGCCATGGGTTCCCAGAATACGATGATACAACAATGGGGGAAGAAGCTGAGCCGGCAATGCGGGAAGAAGCTGAGCTGGCAATGCGGGAAGAAGCTGAAGAAGAGGCCGACGAGCCACCTGATGATCTAGGTTGGGCCATTGCCGATGCAGAGAGAAACTGCGCAAGTGAAAAGGAGAAGAAGAAGTTGCAGCGCATGTTAGAGAATCACAAGAAATTGTTGAACCTGAATTGCAAAGATGACAAGAAAAAGCTGGGCACCACACTAGAATTGCTGCAATGGAAGGCAGAGAATGGTGTATTTGACAAGGGATTTGGAAAGTTGCTGGTAATGTTAGAGACGATGCTTCCAAAGGACAACGAATTGCCCGAGAGTACATACGAAGCAAAGAAGGCTGTCTGCCCTCTAGGGTTAGAGCTGCAGAAGATACATGCATTCCCTAATGATTGCATCCTCTACCGCGGTGAATACGCCGATTTGAACGCGTGCCCGGTATGTGCTGCATTGCGCTATAAGATCAGCCGCGATGACCCTGGTGATGTCGCGGACGAGTGCCCCTGGAAGAAGATTCCTGCCAACGTGATGTGGTGTGCTCCTATAATACCACGGTTGAAACGTTTGCTCCAAAACAAAGAGCATGCCAAGGCGATGAGATGGCACAGAGAAGACCATAAGAAAGACGGGAAGTTGAGAGTACCTGCTGATGGGTCGCAGTTGAGAAAAATCAAGAGAAAGTATAGGGAGGACTTTGTAGGTGATGCAAGGAACGTATGGTTTGGTCTAAGCGCAGATGGCATTAATCCTTTTGGGGAGCAGAGCAGCAACCATAGCACCTGGCCTGTGACTCTATGTATGTATAACCGTCCTCCTTGGTTGTGCTCAAAGCGGAAGTTCATTATGATGCCAGTGCTCATCCAAGGCCCTAAGCAACCCGGCAACGACATTGATGTGTACCTAAGGCTATTAGTTGAAGAACTCTTACAGCTGTGGAATGGAAAAGGTGTACGTGCGTGGGATGAACACATGGGGGAAGAATTTGACCTAAAGGCGTTGCTGTTTGTGACCATCAATGATTGGCCTGCTCTTAGTAACCTTTCAGGATAGACAAACAAGGGATACCACACATGCACGCACTATTTGGATGATACCGACAGGGTATATTTGAATAATTGTAAGAAGAATGTATACTTGGGGGATCGTCGATTTCTTCCGAGCAGGCATCCTGTAAGAAAGAAATGCAAGCATTTCAAAGGTGAGGCGGATCACCGGACGAAGCCTCGCCACCGTATTGGTGCTTATTTACATTATATGGTCAAGAATTTGAAGGTAATCTTTGGAAAGGGTCCTGGCGGACAACCTATTCCGTATGACGATGATGGACGCACACCCATGTGGAAGAAGAAATCTATATTTTGGGACCTACCCTATTGGAAAGACATAGAGGTCCGCTCTGCAATCGATGTGATGCACGTGATGAAGAATCTTTGCGTGACCCTGCTTGGCTTCATGGGTGTGTATGGCAAGAACAAAGATACACCGGAGGCACTGGAGGACCATCAACATATGCACGGAAAATACGGCATATATCAGGGTCATGCCAGGTACGCTCATACCAAAGAAGAGAAGCAAATCTTCTTTGAATGCTTGCTTAGTATGAAGGTACCGTCTGGCTTCTCGTCGAATATAAAGGGAATAATAAATATGGCAGAGAAAAAGTTCCAGAACCTAAAGTCTCATGACTGTCACTTGATTATGATGCAACTACTTCCGGTTGCATTGAGGGGGCTTCTATCGGAAAACTTTCTATTAGCCATAGTGAAGCTATGTGCATTCCTCAATGCAATCTCTCAGAAGGTAATCGATCCAGAAATCATACCAAGGTTAGATAATGATTTGGTGCAACGTCTTGTCAGTTTCGAGTTGGTGTTCCCACCATCCTTCTTCAACATCATGACGCACGTCCTACTTCACCTATGCGAAGAGATTGACGTCCTGGGTCCTGTATTTCTACACAATATGTTCCCCTTTGAGAGGTTCATGGGAGTCTTAAATAAATATGTTCATAACCGTGCTAGGCCAGAAGGAAGCATCTCCAAGGGCCATGAAAATGAGGAGGTCATTGAGTTTTGTATTGACTTTATTCGTGACCTTAAGCCGATTGGTGTTCTTGAATCGTGGCATAAGGGCAGACTAGGTGGAAAATGCACGCTAGGAGGGGATCAAATAATATGTATGGACGTGCATTCTCTCACTCAAGCACACTACACAATTCTACTGAATTTCATGTTGATGGCTTAGTATATGGAGGAACACAAGAATTTTCTACACTCCAAACACCCAGAGCAGTCTGACGACTGGATTACACGTGAACAAACGGGGACTTTCACCGGTTGGTTGCAGACACGTGCCATGCATGACACCGCTATTGAAGATGACCTGTACTTGCTGTCCAAGTTTCCATATTCGAATAAAATGACTTTCAAAGGGTACGAGATAAATGGGAATACATTTTACACGATCTCCCAAGATAAGAAGAGCACCAACCAAAACAGTGGTGTCCACTTTGATGCAGCAACCAAGACGAGAAAGGACACATATTATGGTTACATACAGGACATATGGCAACTTGACTATGGACGTGGTTTGAATGTCCCGTTGTTTCGGTGCAAATGGGTCAATAGGACATGAGGCGGGGTAACAGAAGACCCGCAGTACGGAATGACAACAGTGGATCTCAACAATCTTGCGTATGCAGGCAAACCATTATGTCGGTGTACAAAAGTAGGGGTCCTTATTCGCACCCCTTTACTTATGCGCGGGTAGTGGCAGCCACACCCCCGCAGCCATGCTTGGCGGGACAGAGGAAGCAAAGTCACGAGACTACCAGAGCCACGCTCAAGACCAGAAGCATGAACAACAGAGGGGTGAGGTGAAACTCCCCCGGCAAGGGCCTTGCCGGGGCGGCCTTCACAACCCCGACAAGAGCATTGCCGAGGGAGCTTACCCAACACCAACGAGGCTGCCACCCTTGAGTCTAACAATTATGACGCCATCAACCACATTGGAACCAAGGCTCGGGAGGCGCCTCCATGGTCACATGGAGATCTTTGTGAAGACAAAAGGCCTGCGAGGCCTAGGTAGGAACCAGAGGACACGACGACAGCGCGGCTCCTTGCCGAGGATGCCCACAAGGCCCCGGAAAGTCTCCTGCCGAAGATCCCCATGAGGCCCCGGCAAGACTCTTGCCGAGGGCACCCACGAGGCCCTGGCAAGACCCTTGCCGGGAATATCAGCAAGACTGCGGCAAGGCGTTGCCGCCCTGTCGCCATCCCAGCTCAGCGGCCGACCCACCAACTAATCAGGTACCCACGTGGCAGTACATGGCTCCTAAGCCAACTAGTCAAGCGCCTACGTGGTGGCATGTAGATCTTCGTGAGGACCCTGCCACCACACCAGCTCAGCAGCCTGCTAACCTACATGGCACTGCATGCCTCGTTGGCCTGGACGCGTGGCAAAGCAGCGACGGACGGGATGAGCCTCATTGCCGTCCCCAATAAAGTAATAGGACACCTAAGTAGGGCATTTAATGCGTTTTATCCTACGATGCCAGAGATAAACTCGACTACTGTACAACTTTCCACCTCCCGTGTGCCACTGTAGCGGCCCCTTTGACTATAAAAGGAGGCCCGCGGCGTACAGAGAGAGGATTCAGACTTCTTGGACCCTACACACTTTGTAGCTAGTCCAAGAACACTAGATAAACACAAGCCAGCAGGAGTAGGGTATTATGCATCACTTGCGGCTCGAACCTGGATAAATCTCCGTGTTCGTCTCTTAGACCCGCTCTTTCCACAGCCCCGCGCCCGCCGACCATAGAAGGGATTCCCTGTGATCCCAGAGGTGTCGTTTCCACCGAAATCTTTGGCGCGCCAGGTAGGGGGCGCAAGCTGTGAGAATCCGGTTTGAAGGTCAGTGCATCGACATCATCATCACCATGGCCCCCAAGAGAAAGGGGATCATAGCGATCGGGTCGCCCAGAGCAGGCCCGTCTGCGCCAGCGCGGGCAGGCGACCGGGTGGCCACGGATGGCCCCAGAGACATGGCTCACGAGCATCCACGACACTCGGGCGATCGGAGCCAGGCAAGGGGCATCGTTCAAAGCCGAGACGACGAGCCGCACGCCGCGGGGTCCGGGGGTGGGTCTGTGCTGCCCATTGGCAGCGCAACAACCTCTACGGTGCACCAGCAGGCACCCGCGCCGTGGCCTTCCCAGGGCACGAGCGATGAGCGACACTGTGATGCCGGAGCCCTCAGGCACCGCTGCGCAAAGAGCCCTGTGCGCCACTCACAGGACGCACCAGGCCAGCGTGCGCGCTCGCACGCAGGAGGAAGCGGCATGCGACTGCGAGACCATGACAGAGCCCCTTCTAACCCGGTTAGAAGTCGGAGCGCGTCAGGGTCTATGCAGCTCTCGCCACCGCGCACACCAGCAGAAGCGTTGGCGCGCGTGCAATTGCTCCCCGACTCCCCATCGTTGCGGAGAAGCTCGACGAGTGAAGGGCCGCCATCCGAAACCTTGTCAGCTTCGCCAACAAAGACGAGCCATTCCCAACGGGACCCTCATGCCGGCGTTCTGTCGAGCTGGTGCATGCCGATAGTGGGGGGACCAGAGACGCTGCAACCATGGTGCACTCTCCTCCCCTGCGGCCGCGACAGCAGCCACTGGACTATCTGGTCAACGCCTGTGACAGCGTTTCCACAGCGTCATCCGACCCGCTGAGCCCCCACGACCAACGCCAAGTCCTTCGGGAGCGGTCCCAGGGAGATGCTCGAACCACCATCGAGCAACGACGGGAGACGCGCCATCAGTCGGATCGGTGCGCGGGGCCTACTATGGACCACCCAGCGCCGGGGGGCTCTGGCGACCTACCCTACGAGGTGGGTTGTCTAGCCTTTACCCGAGAACTATGGCGGTTCCAGTGGCCCTCCTATCACACATTCAAGCCTGATATTGGGGAAAAGTACAATAACAAGACTCACCCGTCAGAGTTCCTCAGCATCTACACCATCGTGATGCAAGCCGTCGGGGCTCGCGACGACAAGGTGCTCGCCAACTACTTTCTGTTGGCACTTAAGCCCAACGTTATATCGTGGCTGATGTACCTGCCAATAGATTCCATCCCTTCCTGGTTGGATCTGTGCCACGAGTTTGTTGGCGCCTTCACTGGGGGCCACCAAGCTCCTGGCCAGGCAAGTGACTTGCATGTCATCCCCCAGAAGGATGGCGAGTTCCTGCGTAAGTATATACAAAGATTCAGGCATGTGCAGTACACCATCACAAATGTTCATCCCGCCGCTGTCATCAGTGTGTTCCATCAAAACGTACGCAACCACAAGAAGCATGAAGAGCTAGCGATGCACAAGGTCAAGGATGTAGCCGAACTTTATGTCTTGGCTGATAGATGTGCTCGGGCTGAGGAAGGAAGGAAGTACCCGGCGAGGAAGCTGGCGCGGAAACCGACTCCACTGACGAAGACACCGCCGCCCCGACAAAGAAGGGTCGGCGCCGCAATAGGAAGCGAAAGGGCAAGATTGTGCTTACCGTTGAAGGATCCGGCGACCCCACTGCCGCCAAGAAGGCCAACGCTGACGACCCCGGCAAGGAGGTTGCCGGGTACGCCGCCTGCCGGGCCTTGGCGGCCGCCGACAAGCCCGGGGCTCCGACAAGCAGTACTGCAAGATCCACTGCACCAAGGGCCATGATCTCCAGAACTGCCGACAGGTTGAGCTGCTTGCAGAAAAGCACAAGGCTGAATATGAAAGGCGAGACAAGGAGAAGGGTCAGGATGGTGCTGAGGGGTCCGGCAAGAACCGTGGTGGCCCAGGTGGTCGCCGCGGCAAAGATCGTCAACAAGAGAGGCCCGCTCGGGGCCGTGATAAGGAGGAAGATAGTGATCATGACGAGTACGACGAGTCCGGGGAGCACGAGTTCCAGAAAGCTACAAAGGCCATGTGCGTTGACGGTGGCGCCTCGTGTTGGAAATATGCCCTAGAGGCAATAATAAATTGGTTATTATTATATTTCCTTGTTCATGATAATCGTTTATTATCCATGCTATAATTGTATTGATAGGAAACTCAGATACATGTGTGGATACATAGACAACACCATGTCCCTAGTAAGCCTCTAGTTGACTAGCTTGTTGATCAACAGATGGTTACGGTTTCCTGACCATGGACATTGGATGTTGTTGATAACGGGATCACATCATTTGGAGAATGATGTGATGGGCAAGACCCAATCCTAAGCCTAGCACAAAGATCGTGTAGTTCGTATGCTAAAGCTTATCTAATGTCAAGTATCTTTTCCTTAGACCATGAGATTGTGCAACTCCCGGATACCGTAGGAATGCTTTGGGTGTACCAAACATCACAACGTAACTGGGTGGCTATAAAGGTGCACTACAGGTATCTCCGAAAGTGTCTGTTGGGTTGGCACGAACCGAGACTGGGACTTGTCACTCTGTGTAAACGGAGAGGTATCTCTGGGCCCACTCGGTAGGATATCATCATAATGTGCACAACGTGACCAAGGGGTTGATCACGGGATGATGTGATACGGAACGAGTAAAGAGACTTGCCGGTAACGAGATTGAACAAGGTACCGATATACCGACGATCGAATCTCGGGCAAGTACAATACCGTTAGACAAAGGGAATTGTATACGGGACCGATTGAGTCCTTGACATCGTGGTTCATCCGATGAGATCATCGTGGAACATGTGGGAGCCAACATGGGTATCCAGATCCCACTGTTGGTTATTATTGACCGGAGAACGTCTCGGTCATGTTCAGATGGTTCCCGAACCCGTAGGGTCTACACACTTAAGGTTCGATGGCGCTAGGGTTATAGGGAATAGATATACGTGGTTACCGAATGTTGTTCGAGTCCCGGATGAGATCCCTGACGTCACGAGGAGTTCCGTAATGGTCCGGAGGTAAAGATTTATATCGGAAGTCCTATTTTGGCCACCGAAAATGTTCGGGATTTTCCGGAATGGTACCGGGACGGTTCTAGAAGGTTCCGGAGTGGGGCCCACCTGCATGGGGGACCCACATGAACGTGGGTAGTTGGGGCAAGGCCCCACACCCTTGGTCAAGCGCACCAAGATCCCCCTTAGAAGGAATAAGATCATATCCCAAAGGGATAAGATCAAGATCCCAAAAAAGGGGGATAACAATCGGTGGGGAAAGGAAAGGATGGGATTTCTTTCCTCCCACCTTTGCCAACGCCCCAATGGACTTGGAGGGCAAGAAATAATCCCCCTCCATCCCTATATATAGTGGGGAGGCGCATGGGAGCTGACCCCTTGCCCCTGGCGCAGCCCTCCCCCTCTCCCAAGTCCTCCTCCTCTCCCGCGGTGCTTGGCGAAGCCCTGCAGGATTGCCACGCTCCTCCATCACCACCACACCGTCGTGCTGCTGCTGGATGGAGTCTTCCCCAACCTCTCCTTCTCCTTGCTGGATCAAGGCATGGGAGACGTCACGGGCTGTACGTGTGTTGAACGCGGAAGTGCCGTCCGTTCGGCACTAGGATCTCCGGTGATTTGGATCACGACGAGTACGACTCCTTCAACCCCGTTCTCTTGAACACTTCCGCTTAGCGATCTACAAGGGTATGTAGATTCACTCTCCTTCCCCTCGTTGCTAGTTTCTCCATAGATAGATCTTGGTGACACGTAGGAAAATTTTGAATTTCTGCTACGTTCCCCAATAGTGGCACCATGAGCTAGGTCTATTATGTAGATTCTTTGCACGAGTAGAACACAAAGTAGTTGTGGGCGTTGATTTTGTTCAATATGCTTACCGTTACTAGTCCAATCTTGTTTCGACGGTATTGTGGGATGAAGCGGCCCGGACCGACCTTACACGTACACTTACATGAGACAGGTTCCACCGACTGACAAGCACTTGTTGCATAAGTTGGCTAGCGGGTGCCAGTCTCTCCCACTTTAGTCGGATCGGATTCGATGAAAAGGGTCATTATGAAGGGTAAATAGCAATTGACATATCATGTTGTGGTTTTGCGTAGGTGAGAAACGTTCTTGCTAGAAACCCATAGCAGCCACGTAAAACATGCAAACAACAATTAGAGGACGTCTAACTTGTTTTTGCAAGGTATGCTATGTGATGTGATATGGCCAAGAAGAATGTGATGAATGATATGTGATTTATGAGATTGATCATGTTCTTGTAATAGGAATCACGACTTGCATGTCGATGAGTATGACAACCGGCAGGAGCCATAGAAGTTGTCTTAATTTATTGTATGACTTGCGTGTCATTGGACAACGCTATGTAATTACTATACTTTATTGCTAACCAGTAGCCATAGTAGTAGAAGTAATAAGTTGGCGAGACAACTTCATGGAGACACGATGATGGAGATTATGATGATGGAGATCATGGTGTCATGCCGGTGACGATGATGATCATGGAGCCCCGAAGATGGAGATCAAAAGGAGCAAAACTATATTGGCCATATCATGTCACTATTTGATTGCATGTGATGTTTATCATGTTTATGCATCTTATTTGCTTAGAACGACGGTAGTAAATAAGATGATCCCTCATTAAAATTTCAAGAAAGTGTTCCCCTAACTGTGCACCGTTGCGAAAGTTCGCTGCTTCAAGCACCACGTGATGATCGGGTGTGATAGATTCTTACGTTCACATACAACGGGTGTAAGCCAGATTTACACACGCTAAACACTTAGGTTAACTTGACGAGCCTAGCATGTACAGACATGGCCTCGGAACACAAGAGACCGAAAGGTCGAGCATGAGTCGTATGGCGGATAAGATCAACATGAAGATGTTCACCGATGATGACTAGTCCGTCTCACGTGATGATCGGACACGGCCTAGTTGACTCGGATCATGTAATCACTTAGATGACTAGAGGGACGTCTATCTGAGTGGGAGTTCATGAGACGAACTTAATTATCCTGAACATAGTCAAAAGATCTTTGCAAATTATGTCGTAAGCTCGCACTTTGGTTCCACTGTTTTAGATATGTTCCTAGAGAAAATATAGTTGAAAGTTGACAGTAGAGAATATACGGACAGAAGAAAGCTTATGTCCTTAATGCACCGCTCAGTGTGCTGAACCCCAAACGTCGTCTGTGGATGTTGAGATCCCGGATGTCACGAGGAGTTCCGGAATGGTCCAGAGGTAAAGATTTATATATGGGAAGTCCTATTTTGGCCACCGGAAAATTTTCGGGATTTTTCGGTATTTTACCGGGAAGGTTCTAGAAGGTTCCGAAGTGGGGCCCACCTGCATGGGGGACCCACATGAACGTGGGTAGTGGGGCAAGGCCCCACACCCCTGGTCAAGCGCACCAAGATCCCCCTTAGAAGGAATAAGATCATATCCCAAAGGGATAAGATCAAGATCCCTAAAAGGGGGATAACAATCGGTGGGGAAAGGAAAGGATGGGATTTCCTTCCTCCCACCTTTGCCAACGCCCCAATGGACTTGGAGGGCAAGAAATAATCCCCCTCCACCCCTATATATAGTGGGGAGGCGCATGGGAGCTGACCCCTTGCCCCTGGCGCAGCCCTCCCCCTCTCCCAAGTCCTCCTCTCCCACGGTGCTTGGCGAAGCCCTGCAGGATTGCCACGCTCCTCCATCACCACCACACCGTCGTGCTGCTGCTGGATGGAGTCTTCCCCAACCTCTCCCTCTCTCCTTGCTGGATCAAGGCATGGGAGACGTCACCGGGCTGTACGTGTGTTGAATGGGGAGGTGCCGACCGTTCGGCACTAGGATCTCCGGTGATTTGGATCACGACGAGTACGACTCCTTCAACCCCGTTGTCTTGAACGCTTCCTCTTAGTGATCTACAAGGGTATGTAGATGCACTCTCCTTCCCCTCATTGCTAGTTTCTCCATAGATAGATCTTGGTGACACGTAGGAAAATTTTGAATTTCTTTCGTTCCCCAACACCTCATTGCACACCTCTCACCGCCAAGCAAGCGGTGGGTGTGTGAGGTCATCATGAGCCATCGCTCGATGCCCGTGGCCATCAAGTGGTCCCGCACACCCATCATTTTCGACGCCGAGGACCACCCTAATCGCACAACTGTTGTGGGGTGTTTGCCATTGTTGGTTTCGCCCAAATTACGCAACCTCAAGGTGACGAAAGTACTGGTCGATGGTGGGGCCGGTCTGAGCTTGATCTCGCCTGATGTGATCAAGAGGTTGCAGATTCCTGATGGAGATCTCGAAGATATGGGCACATTTCAAGGGGTCAATCCGAGAAGGAGCCAGCCAAAAGGTAAAATCACGCTGACTGTTACATTTGGGGGCGAGCTGAACTATAGGACGGAGAAGATTGTTTTCGATGTCGCCGAGATCCCCTTGCCATACAATGGGATCCTTGGCCGCCCAAATACCGGTTAAGTTCATGGCGGCGTCACACTACGCCTACAACACATTGAAGATGCCGGGGCCGCTGACCATCATCACTGTCCCCTCTGACAAGAAAGACATGCTCATCTACGCCGATCAGCTCTACAGAGAGGCGATTGCAAGAATCGCCGCCAAGGCACTTGCTCCCCGCCACCAAGCCCTGAGAAGGAAGAAGGCCGGCAAGACTTCTGCCGGCAAGACCCCTTCCAACGAGGCCTCTTTCGGCAAGGCCTCCTTCACCCACTCCGGTAAGTGCGCCTCTTCGGAGTGCAGCTCTCCCGTCGAGGACGTGCCAGAGAGCTCCATCAGCAAGAGCAAGATATCCAAGGTTGCACCATCGGAAACCAAGAAGGTGTCCGTCAAGGAGGATGACACAGGCATGGCTTTTACTATAAGCTCCAACCTCGACAGCAAATAAGAAAGCGCTCTCGTCGCCTTCCTGTGGGCGAATGTCGATGTGTTTGCATGGCAAGCATCCGACATCCGTTCTCAGGTAGGTGATTGAGCACCATCTTGCTGTCTGTCCTCATGCGTAGCCCGTCAAGCAGAAGGTCAGGAAGCAAGCTTTGGAGGGACAAGAGTTCATCATCGAAGTGATCAGGAAGTTGGAGGCGGCAGGCCTGGTTAGAGGAGTACTCCACCCCACGTGGTTGGCCAATCCGGTTGTTGTGCGTAAGGCGAATGGGAAGTGGAGACTGTGTATTGACTACACAGATATCAATAAAGCTTGTCCAAAGGATCCTTTCCCTCTGCCATGCATCGACCACATTATAGACTCCACTGCCGGGTGTGACCTGCTGTCATTCCTCGACGCCTATTCAGGATACCACCAAATCTTCATGATGAAGGAAGACAAAGAGAAGAACGCATTCATCACCCCATGTGGTACATACTGTTTTGTACGAATTCCTTTCGTGTTGAAGAGCGCTGGTTCGACGTTTGCCCGAGCGGTCCAAATTGGTTTTGGGCCCCAGCTACATAGAAATATGGAAGATTATATGGATGACATAGTGGTCAAAACCAAGGACATGGACACGCTTGTGCAAGACTTAGAAGAAACATTTGCAAATTTGAGCAAGTTCAACCTCAAGCTGAACCCTGAGAAGTGTGTCTTCAGTGTTCCGTTCGGCAAGCTTCTCGGGTTCTTTGTGTCATAGCGTGTGATCGAGGCGAACCCGACAAGATCAAGGCAATTGAGCTGATTGAGGCGCCAAAACGGGTCAAGGACGTCCGTAGGGTCGCTGGTTGCGTTGCTTCCCTGAGTAGGTTCATCTCCAAATCTGCTGAGCGCGCCCTCCCCTTCTTCAAAATTTTGAAGAAGGCGGGTCCAGTAAAATGGACTCCGGGGGCAGAGGCAGCATTGCAAGATTTGAAGAGGTACCTTTCCTCCACGCCGATACTAGTCGCACCTAAACCACAGGAGCCATTGCTGCTATACTTAGCGGCAATGAATCTAGTGGTCAGTGCTGCACTAGTGGCACAGAGGGAACTCAAGGGAGAAGCAGTGGCAATAACGGAGCCGTCAGATGATAGGCAGGGGCCCTCCCCGCCGGGGCTTGACGCCGGCAAGGCGGAACCCCCGGCAAGGCCCGGCCTCGGCAAGGCGGAGTGTGCGCAGATGGGCGGAGTTGAACAGAAGAAGAAGATGGTGAGCACCCAGTTTATTTTGTCAGTTCCCTCTTACAGGGGGCTAGGTCAAGATATTCTGGTATGCGGAAGCTACTTTTTGGCCTCCTCATGGCCTCGAGAAAGCTGCGCCACTATTTCCAAGCACATGAGATCACTGTTGTTACCCTCCTCCCATTGCAATGAATCTTGCACAACCGAGATGCAACTGGGAGGATTGTGGAGTGGGCATTGGAGCTGTCGAGCTTTGACCTCAAGGTTGAAAGTACTTCAACGCTCAAGAGCCGAGCCTTGGCAGAGTTCATAGCAGAATGGACCGCAAATCCTGACGAGGAGATTCATGAGACCACCCTTCCCGGCAAGGAGACGAATAATGATTGGATTATGTACTTCGATGGAGCTTTCTCACTCCAAGGTGCTGGTGCCGGCGTGCTACTCTTCGCGCCCACTGGAGAGCGCCTCAAGTACGTAATCCAGATGTTTCCCCGGGAAAAATCAATGAACAACTTGGCGGAGTACGAGGGACTGCTGGCCGGTCTCAGGATCGCGGCAGACCTCGGAATCAGGAAGCTCACCGTCAGGGGTGATTCGCAGCTCGTCGTCAAGCAAGTCAACAAGGATTAACAGAGCCCGTTGATGGCAGCCTACGTGGATGAAGTGAGGAAGTTGGAAGAGCGTTTTGACAGATTGCCAGCAGAGCATGTCCCCCGAGAGGAGAACAACATTGCTGACGACCTGTCAAAGCGCGCTGCCCTGAAGTTGCCTGTGGAACTAGGTACCTGTGTGCTTCAATTAACTCAACCGTCCGTCGGGCCATCAGCAGGGCAGAACAAGCGAAGAAGGTGGGCCCTGGCAAGTACTTTCCTGCCGAGCTCCCAGGAGCCTCCGGCAAGGACGTTGCCGGGTGTCCCAAGCCTGCCGGAGAGCAACAACCCCCGGCAGGGACTCAGGCCCTGGCTGTAGAGGCAGTTGTCCCTACGGCCGAAGATGTGCCTTTAGTCCTTGCCGTCGAGCCCCAGGCTCCGGCATGGCCGCAATCCACCATCCGTTTCCTCCAAACAGGGGAGCTTCCTGAGGAACAAGAAGAAGCAGAGAAAGTAGCTCATCGATCCAGCATGTACCAGTTTGTGGACGATGCCTTGTATAGAAGGAGATCAAAAAGTCTGAAGTTGAAGTGCATTCCTCGGGAAGACGGACTGAGGCTGTTGGCAGAAATACACGGAGGCATGTGTGGCTCCCACATATGGTCGAGAGCCCTTGCCAGCAAAGCGTTCCGGCAAGGCTTCTTTTGGCCCACCGCCCTCCAGGATGCAACTGCCCTAGTAACCAAGTGTGAAGCATGCCAGTTCCATTCAAAGAAGCTTCATCAACTAGCCCAAGCCCTTCAGACAATCCCTCTTTCCTGGCTATTTTCGGTCTGGGGGCTCGACATACTGATAACCCACAAGTATAGGGGATCAATTGTAGCCTCTTTCGATAAGTAAGAGTGTTGAACCCAACGAGGAGCTAAAGGTAGAACAAATATTCCCTCAAGTTTTATCGACCACCGATACAACTCTAAGCACGCTTGACGTTCGCTTTACCTAGAACAAGTATGAAACTAGAAGTACTTTGTAGGTGTTGTTGGATAGGTTTGCAAGATAATAAAGAGCATGTAAATAAAATCTAGGGGCTGTTTAGACAAAGAAGCAATAAAGTTAGTATAGAGAGTGTGGAAAAGTGGTGGTAGGAGTTGCAAAATTTCCCTTAAGCAATTGACTACTTTACTAGTGTCGGTGGGAAACGACACCTATGGAATCACTGGGATCCCTTCTACAGTTGGCGGGCGCGAGGTTGTGCAAAGAGCGGGTCTGGTAGGAAGCACATAGATCGTTTACACAGGTTCGGGCTGCGAAGATGCGTAATACCCCAGTCCTGCTTTGGTGGATGTATTTGAGTGTTCTTGTGTTCTTGAGCTAGCTACGGGGTGCAACTTGCCCAAAAGATCCGAATCCTCCTCCTGGTCGCCTCAGGCCTCCTTTTATAGGCAAAAGTGGCTGCCACAGTGGCACACAGGAGGTGGAAAGGTGTACAGTGTATGAGTCTATCCTCTGGCACCGTCGGACAAATGCATTTAATGTGCTGCCGACGTGCCCCTCTCAATTTCTCGGGGACGGCGAGGAAGCACGTCCCAGCTATCGCCACCTCGCCTGGCTTCGACGCGCGTCTGGGCTGACGAGGCATTGTAGCGCCCCGTTGGCTGGCTGCTGGGCTGGAGCGGTGGTGGAGCCTTCACGAAGGCCTGCATGGCACCACGCAGGTGCTTGTCGAGTCGGTCATGGAGGCCGCTCGTTGCCACGCAGGCGCCTGCTCAGCAAGTTGAGCTGGCAGCTGCATGGGGACGACGGTGGAGCTTTGGCAGACGTGGGCCTGGCCGAGGCCCTGTAAGTGTCTTCGGCAAGGGCCTTGCCGGGGCCCCGACAAGGGTTTTGCCGTGGCATCGTTGTCTTCCCCGGCAAGCGTCTTGCCGGGGGTCTGGTGGGTTTCCTCGGCTAGGATCCCGCCGAGGATCGTCGTCTTCTGATCCTCATCTGATCTTGTGTGTTTATGATCTTGACGAAGATCTGCATGGTACCACAGAGGCGCCTCCCGAGCCTTGGTTCCAATGTAGTTGATTGGTGATGTTGGAACCTGCGGGTTCAAGGGTGGCCTGCTTTGCTGGCATCGGGCTAGTTGCCCCGGCAAGGCTCTTGCCAGGGCCGCGGAGGCTGCCCCCGCAAGTGTCTCGCCGGGGGAGTCCACCTCGCCCTCTTGCTCTTTTGTGTTTCTTGTTCTTGGCGTTGCCTTGTTTGTCTTGTGCACCGGCTTCTCTCCGGCTTCCCTCCTATGCCCTGCTAAGTGTGGCCGCGGGCGCGGCTCTGACTGCCCGTGCACAAGTAAAGGGCTCAAGAGGAGAGCCCCTACTTTTGTACATCAACAAGAGCCCCTAGGCCTGGGCCACACATAAGCGCAACACGTTGTTGGGATAGGCCCAGAACGGTGCGCGGGCAGGTGGGGCGGATTTTACCGCAGTAACTTTTTCTCGATTGCGCTTCCCCACGACCCATGTTGAACGCGTGACGTGGAGGGTCGTGCGTGATGTGGGGGTCATGCGTGGGGTGGTCTCCGCACGCATGCGTCACATCGTGGTAAAGAGGCGGCTCGCGCCTTCCCCATAAAAAGAGGGAGGCGTAGAGGTGCGGCTCATTTACTGAGTGGACTCGGGTCACGGTCTTCAAGGCGCCCGTGCCCCACGATCACGGGGTGGGGAACGGTCGCCTCACCCGTCTCCTCGATCATGCTCGCTCGCCACATGTCCCCCGTGCAGGTGGCAGGCGGTGGAGGCGGGAAACCGGGCCGTCGCTGATTGGGGCAGCGGGTCGGTCCCGATTCCCTGCGCTCCCAATGGTTGGATTGGTTGAGTGGGGCGGCCGAGCCCCGACCCCGCGCCTTTATAAGAAGGGGGGGGGAGGGGGATGTCATCGCACATTATCCCAGCATCCATCTTCTTCCACTCCCGCTCCTTTCTTCCATCTGCCATGGCGAGAGGGGGCGCAGACCCTTCAACGATGGCGGTGAGGGTCGCTGCTTGACAATGCGTCCCTCCTCCCCAGGAGCTCGCAACGGCGGAACCGACCATGAGAGGAAGGGGGAGGGGGCGAGGCCGAGGCCGTCGTGGCGCCCGAGGGAGAGGGGGACGGGGCAGCGCACTGGCCTCGCCTCCGGCAGCGATGCCTCTCCCGATGGAGGGTCACGTCAGGGACCAGCCTCATGAGTTCTTCATCAGGCTACGCCGGCCACCGCGTCATTGTATTCGTCTGCCTACCCCATTTGCCCGGGAGATGGAGCTCGATCCACCCCAGACCCTCAGGTCGCACAAGAGGGGTTGCGGGAACGGCTGCACGTGGGTCGATGTTGAGTTCCCTGCTCCTCACGTTAGGTACCTCTGTCGCGGATGGAAGACGTTCACTCGCATCCACAGCCTGACGGCGGGGCTCGTCCTCTACTTCAAGTTAATGGAGGGCGGCCTGCTCTTTGTCAAGGTCTTTGGAGATCTTGGAACTCACCTAATGTGCTGCGTGGAGAGCTCCTCCGACGATGAAGATTCCTCCTCAAGTGGGAGTGAAGAGGAGGACAGCGACAGTGAGGACGAGGGAGTCGAGCGGCGGGATGCTGACCTCGACTCTGACTGACCGCATCGCCCCTCCCTCGGCCACGCGCCCTGCCGAGGGCCTTCCTCATCAAGCTCTCCATCGGTGCGTTCCCCGTCGCCTCCTTGGGAGGCTGGCGTAGGAGGGCCGGAGAAGGCGAAGAAGGCGTGTGGCGGCCATCAAGTCGGAGTACGCGGGCACCGACGCCTTCATCGCGTATTGTCGGCCCGCTGCCTCATCTTCTAGCTCCCCTCTCGGCACCGGGATGTTCTCTTGGTGCCTTCTGTTCCTCGTACCTCGCCTAGGCGCTTTTTTGCCTTCCCGCTGTCTTGTTCCATCTTCTGAGGAGAGGTACAAGAAAGGGATTACAAGCACCTTATCTCTTTTTAGTTTGTAAGCTTGCGGGCACTTGTTAGATTTAAATTTTGTAATCCCCTTGCTCATGTTTTTCATGCCGTATGAACTGTACATGTATGGGACGTTCTTAATGAAAAAGGGTGCTTGCCAGGCTCTTTGTGCGTGAGCGAGGCCCATGCCAAGGAGTGAATCCTTGTTATTTTCAAGATAAACATTGACGCCCGGCAACAGTCCTTGCCGTCCCCTTACTTCAGCCGACCATTCGCATGCTCTTGGTGGAGGCAGGGGCGAAGTAGAGTTAGGCCCCTCGTTTATTTCCTCGCCACCGAGACTATGACTCGGTTCCGACCCAGGGACTTGGGCACTGGAAAAAGGGGGAGCACGGTGGTCTAGGAGCAAAACGAGGCTTCATACGCTCCAACTCCATATGGAAATGCACAACAGAGGATGAAAGACTCATCTGAATCTGCAGCCCCCGGCAGCCTTGGCTTGCCGTGGTTGGATCCTTGTATCTGCAGCCCCCGGCAACCTTGGCTTGTCGAGGCCGGAGCACCGGCTCATTCTCTTTCTTCCAATCATCTCAGCAGAAACGTCCATGTACCCTGCGAACCAAAAAGGATGGAAAGGAATAGAGAAACACACACTCGACCTCTATGCTAAGGGTTAGTCGCCACTAAGCACTATCAACCCTAACCGAGGGAGAGACTCAACCTAGCATGCATGCTATAACTTAGGGCGCCAACGCTTCATTTATTTATGCTCAGGGTCTGCGCCTGGCTTTGTATAGAGGGTTACATGCCTTGAGGGCAAAGCTCGTACAAAAGGTGGTTTACCGGGGGGCCCGGCAATCGCGCCTTATGGGTAAAACTTGCGAAGATGTTCAATGTTCTAAGAGTTTCTCACTGGAATAGCATCTTCGGTCTCCAGGCAGACTGCGCTGGGTTTGGTGACTCGTATTTCTCAATAAGGGCCTTCCCACTTTGGCGTCAACTTGTTGGAATTCTTGGCCGATTGAATGCGTCGAAGAACAAGGTCGCCTTCCTCAAAGCTTCGGGCATGAACCTTGCGGCTATAGTAGAGGCACAAGGCTTGCTGGTAGCACGCTGCTCTCACAGCCGCCCAAAGACGATCTTCCTCAAGGAGCGTTGCGTCATCTTGCCGCAATTGCTCTTGCTCAAGCTCATCATAAGCGAGTACTCGAGGTGACCCGTATGTGAGTTCCGTGGGGAGAACTGCTTCTGCCCCGTATACCAGGGCAAAGGGTGTCTAGCCGGTGGCTCGATTTGGCGTCGTCTTGATCGACCAAAGAGCCGCCGGCAACTCATCAATCCAGCGCCTTCCACTCTTGTGCAGCTTGTTAAAACTCTTTGTTCTCAGGGCTCGCATTACTTCAGCATTTTCCCTCTCCGCATGGCTATTGCTCTGTGGGTGTGCCACGGAAGTGAAACAGACCTTGGTGCCAAGGCCCTGGATGTATTGCATGAAGGTGTGGCTTGTGAACTACGTGCCGTTGTCGGTGATGACCCTGTTTGGCACACCAAAACGGCAGAGTAGCCCCTTGAAGAACTTGACGGCTGACTATGATGTAACCTTCCTCCCTGCTTCCACCTCTGGCCACTTTGTGAACTTGTCGATTGCAACGTACAAGTACTCAAAGCCCCCGACAGCGCGGGGGAAAGGGCCTAGTATGTCGAGCCAACAGACCGAAAATGGCCAGGAGAGTGGAATTGTTTGAAGGGCTTGAGCTGGTTGATGAAGCTTCTTTGAATGGAACTGACACGCTTCGCACTTGGTTACTAGTGTCATTGCATCCTGGAGGGCAGTGGGCCAGAAGAAACCTTACTGGAACGCCTTGCCAGCAACGGCCCTCGACCCTATGTGAGATCCACATATGCCTCCGTGTATCTCCGCCTACAGCTCTAGTCCTTCCCGGGGGATGGACTTCAATTTCACACCGTTTGGCCTTTTCCTCTATAGGACGTCATCGATGAACTAATACATAGCAGACCGACGGGCTACTTTCTCTGCTTCTCCCTTCTCCTCAGGAAGCTCCCTTGTTTGGAGGAATCAGACGGTATGATGTTCCCATGCCGGAGCCTGGGGCTCGACGGCAAGGACTAAAGGCATTTCTTCTGCCATGGGAGTGGCTATCTCTACAGCCAGGGCTTGACGCCCTGCCGGAGTCAGTTGCCCCTTTGCAGGCTCAGTTCCCATGGCAACAGCCTTGCCGACGGCCGCAGGGGGCTCGGCGGGAAAGTACTTGCCGGGGCCTGATTTCCTTCGCTTGTTTTGCTCTGTTGATGGTTCAACGGATGGTTGAGTTAACCGAAGCACAAAAGTACCTGGTTCCACAGGCAGCTTGAATGCAGCACGCTTTGACAGGTAATCGGCAATGTCGTTCTCCACTCAGGGAACGTGCTCTGCCTGTATACCGTTGAAGCTCTCTTCCAGCTTCCTCACCTCGTCTACGTAGGCCTCCATCAACGGGCTCTGGTAATCTTTGTTGACTTGCCTGACGACAAGCTGTGAATCACCCCTGACAATGAGCTTATTAAACCGAGGTCTATCGCGATCCTGAGACCGGCAAGCAGTCCCTTGTATTCGGCGGTGTTATTTGTGGACATCTCCCTGGGAAACTGCATCTGGATTACATACTTAAGGTGCTATCTGGTGGGTGCGACTAGCAGCACACCAGCACAGGCGCCTTGCAGCGAGAAAGCCCCGTCAAAGTACATGATCCAGTTGCGACTTGTTTCCTTGCCGGGGAGAGTGGTCTCCTAGATCTCTTTGTCGGGCGTTGAGGTCCACCGCAATGAACTCCGCCAAGACTCTTCTCTGGATTTTCGAAGTACTTTCAAACTTCAACCCAAAGCTCAACAATTCCGAGGCCCACTCCACGATCCTCCCAGTTGCATCTGGGTTATGCAGTATCCGTTACAACGGGAGGCAGGTAACGACGGTGATTTCGTGTGCTTGGAAGTAATGACGCAGCTTCCTCGAGGCCATGAGGAGGCCGAAGAGCAATTTCTGCACATCAGAGTTCCTTGACCTAGCCCCCTGTAAGAGGGAGCTGACAAATTAAACCGGGCGCTGCATCATCTTCTTCTTCTGCACCACTTCATTTGGCTACACGGGCCCTGGCCCGATGGCGTCAGACTCTGCCAGGGGCCTTGCCTTGCCAGCGCCAGGCCCTGCCGGGGGAATCTCTGGCTCGCCATCCACTGGTCCTGCCGTTGCCACTGCCACTTCATCGACCTCCCTCTGCGCCACTAGCGTGGCGCTGACCACTTGATTCATTGTCGCCAGATACAGCAGCAACGACTCTTGTGGTCTAGGCGCAACCAGCACTGGTGTAGAGGAGAGGTATATATTTAGATCCTGCAGTGTCGCTTTAGCCTCCGGGGTACACTCCATTGGGCCTGCCTTTTTCAAGATTTTGAAAAAGGGAAGGGCATGCTCAGCAGACCTGGAGATGAATCTGCTCATGGCGGCAACGCAGTCGGTGAGCCGACGCACATCCGTGATCTGCTTGGGCGCCTCAATCTGCTCGATAGCCTTGATTTTGTCTGGGTTTGCCTCGATCCCACGCCGTGACAGAAAGAACCCGAGAAGTTTGCTGGATGGAACTCCGAAGACACACTTCTCAGGGTTCAACTTGAGGTTGATATTGTGCAAATTTGCAAATGTCTCCTCCAGATCTTGTACAAGTGTTGCCCTGTCCTTGGTCTTGACCACTATGTCATCCATGTATGCTTCCATATTTCTATGTAGCTGGGGCTCAAAACCAATTTGTACTGCTCTTGCAAACGTTGAGCCAGCACTCTTCAACCCGAAAGGCATCCGTAAAAAGCAATACGTACCACATGGGGTGATGAGTGTTGTCTTTTCTTTGTCTTCCATGGTCATGAAGATCTGGTGGTATCCTGAGTAGGCTGATACGTCCATTTTACATCATGCTTTTATATCAATATTTATTGCATTATGGGCTGTCATTACACTTTATATCTCAATATTTATGGCTATTCTCTCTTATTTTACAAGGTTTACCATGAAGTGGGGGAATGCCGGCAGCTGGAATTCTGGCTAGAAAAAGAGCAAACATTGGAAACCTATTCTGCACAACTCCAAAAGTCCTGAAACTCCACGAAACCACTTTTTGGATTTATGAAGAATTTATGAGCGAAAGAAATAGGGCAGGGGGCCCACACCCAGTCCAGGAGACAGGGGGCGCCCCCCTATAGGGCGTGCCCCCTATCTCCTTGGCCCCCTGGTGGGCCTCCGGCGACCATCTTCTGCTATATGAAGGGTTTTGTCCTGGAAAAATTCGTGGGCATGCTTACGGGACGAAACTCCGGCGCCACGAGGTGGAACCTTGGCGGAATCAATCTAGGGCTCTAGCGGAGCTGTTCTGCCGGGAGCACTTCCCTCCGGGAGGGGGAAATCATCACCAACGTCATCACCAACGATCCTCTCATCGGGAGGTGGTCAATCTCCATCAACCTCTTCACCAGCACCATCTCCTCTCAAACCCTAGTTCATCTCTTGTATCCAATCTTGTATCCAAAACCACAAATTGGTACCCATGGGTTGCTAGTAGTGTTGATTACTCCTTGTAGTTGATACTTATTGGTTTAATTGGTGGAAGATCATATGTTCAGATCCTTAATGCATATTATTACACCTCTGATTATGAACATGATTATGCTTTGTGAGTAGTTACTTTAGTTCCTGAGGACATGGGTGAAGTTTTGCTATTAGTAGTCATGTGAATTTGGTATTCGTTTGATATTTTGATGAGATGTATGTTGTCTCTCCTCTAGTGGTGTTATGTGAACGTCGACTACATGACACTTCACCATTATTTGGGCCTAGAGGAAGGCATAGGGAAGTAATAAGTAGATGATGGGTTGCTAGAGTGACAGAAGCTTAAACCCTAGTTTATGCGTTGCTTCGTTAGGGGTTCATATGGGCCCATATGTTTAATGTTGTGGTTAGGTTTACCTTAATACTCCTTTTTGTAGTTGCGGACGCTTGCAATAGGGGTTAATTATAAGTGGGATGCTTGTCCAAGTTAGGGCAGTACCCAAGTGTCGGTCCACCCACATATCAAATTATCAAAGTACCGAACGCGAATCATATGAGCGTGATGAAAACTAGCTTGATGATAATTCCCAATGTGTCCTCGGGAGCTCATTCATTATTATTAGAATTTGTCCAGGCTTATCCTTTGCTACATAAAGGATTGGGCCACCTTGCTGCACATTATTTACTTTGTTTACTTGTTACTCGTTACTATTTATCTTATCACAAAATTATCTATCACCTACTATTTCAGTGCTTGCAGAGAAAACCTTACTGAAAACCGCTTATCATTTCCTTCTGCTCCTCGTTGGGTTCGACACTCTTACTTATCGAAAGGACTACGGTAGATCCCCTACACTTGTGGGTCATCAAGACTCTTTTCTGGCGCCGTTTCGGGGAGCGTAGCGCTCTTGGTGAGTGGAACTTCGTAAGGAAACATTTATATAGTGTGCTGAAATTTTCTGTTACTTGTCACTATGGAAACTAATCCTTTAAGTGGCTTGTTTGGGGTATCTTCACCCCAACCAGAAGAGAAAAGAGATGCTCCTCAACCTACTGAACCTTATGAAAATATTCACTTTGAGATTCCTTTGGGTATGATAGAAAAACTGCTAGCTAATCCTTTTGCAGGAGACGGAGCTTTGCATCCTGATTTACACCTTATCTTTGTGGATGAAGTTTGTGGATTATTTAAGCTTGCAGGTATTCCCGATGATGTTTTCAAAAGGAAGGTCTTCCCTTTATCTTTGAAGGGGGATGCAATGACATGGTATAGACTATGTGATGATACGAGATTTTGGAATTATAAGCGACTAAAGTTGGAATTTCACTAGAAGTTATACCCTATGCATCTTTTTCGTCGTGATCGTAATTACATATATAATTTCTGGCCTCGTGAAGGAGAAAGCATCGCTCAAGATTGGGGGAGGCTTAAGTCAATGTTATATTTATGCCCCAATCATGAGCTCTCTCGAGAAATGATTATTCAGAATTTTTATGCTCGGCTTTCTCTTGATAATCGCAACCTGCTCGATACTTCTGTCTTTGGTTCCTATATCTTTGAAGACTATTGATTTCAAATGGGACTTATTGGAAAGAATTAAACGCAACTCTGAAGATTGGGGTTCCGGCGATGGTAAGGATTCGGGTATGACACCTAAGTTTGATTGTGTTAAATCTTTTATGGATACCGATGCTTTCCGTGGATTTAGCTCTAAGTATGGACTTGACTCTGAGATAGTAGCTACTTTTTGTGAAACTTTTGCTACTCACGTTGATCTCCCTAAAGAGAAGTGGTTTAAATATAATCCTCTTGTTGAAGTGAAAGTTGTTGCACCTATTACAGTCGAAGAAAAGACTATTACATATAGTGATCCTATTATTCCCACTACTTATGTCGAAAAACATCCTTTTCCTGTTAGGATAAAAGATCATGTTAAAGCTTTGACTGTTGTTCGTAAGAGTAATTCTAGGACTTATACACCTCCTGAGCAAATTAACGTTGAACCTAGTATTGCTATGATTAAAGATCTCTTGGATGAAGACTTAGATGGGCATGCTATTTTTTTCGTTGGTGAAACTGCTAATATTGCTAGACCCGATACTAAGACACGTAGACCTGTTGTAGGAACGCCTGTTATTTCTGTTAAAATAGGAGATCATTGTTATCATGGTTTATGTGATATGGGTGCTAGTGCTAATGCGATACCTTATGATCTTTATAAAGAAATTATGCATGATATTGCACCTGTTGAATTAGAAGACATTGATGTTACTATTAATCTTGCTAATAGGGACACCATTAAACCTATTGGGATTGTTAGAGATGTTGAAGTCTTGTGTGGAAAGATTAAATACCCTGCTGATTTTCTTGTTCTTGCTTCCCCACAAGATAATTTTTGTCCCATTATTTTTGGTAGACCTTTCTTGCATACTGCTAGTGCTAAGATTGACTGTGAAAAGAATATTGTCACTGTTGGCTTAGATGGTATGTCTCATGAGTTTAATTTCGCTAAGTTTAGTAGACAACATCGTGAAAAGGAACCATCTAGTAAGGATGAGATTATTGGTCTTGCTTCCATTGCTGTTCCCCCAACCGATCCGTTAGAACAATATTTGCTAGACCATGATAATGATATGTTTATGAAGGAAAGGGAAGAAATAGATGAAGTGTTCCTTAAGCAAGAACCTATGATAAACCATAACCTTCCCGTTGAAATTCTTGGGGATCCCCCTCCAACCAAGGGTGATCCCGTGTTTGAACTTAAACCCTTACCTGATAATCTCAAGTATGCTTATCTTGATGAAAAAGAAATATATGATGTTATTATTAGTGCTAACCTTTCAGAGAAAGAAGAAGAAAGATTATTGAAAACTCTGAAGAAGCACTGAGCAGCTATTGGATATACTCTGAATGATCTTAAGGGCATTAGTCCCACATCATGTCAACACAAAATTTCAGTGGAGAAAGATGCCAAACCAATTAGAGATCCCCAAAGACGATTAAACCCCAAAATGAAGGAAGTGGTAAGAAAGGAGATTCTAAAACTCCTTGAGGCAGGTATTATTTATCCCGTTGCTGATAGTGAATGGGTAAGCCCTGTCCATTGTGTCCCTAAAAATGGAGGTATTACCGTTGTTCCCAATGATAAAGATGAATTGATCCCGCAAAGAATTATTACAGGCTATAGGATGGTAATTGATTTACACAAGTTAAATAAAGCTACTAAGAAAGATCATTACCCCTTACCTTTTATAGATCAAATGCTAGAAAGGCTATCCAAACACACACATTTTTGCTTTCTAGATGGTTATTCTGGCTTCTCTCAGATACCTGTATCAGCGGGGGATCAATCTAAAACTACTTTTACTTGCCCTTTTGGTACTTTTGCTTATAGACGTATGCCTTTTGGTTTATGTAATGCACCTGCTACCTTTCAAAGATGCATGATGGCTATATTTTTTTATTTTTGTGAAAAGATTTGTGAGGTATTCATGGATGAGTTCTCCGTCTATGGATCCTCTTTTGATGATTGTTTGAGCAACCTTGATCGAGTTTTGCAGAGATGCGAGGACACTAGTCTCGTCCTGAATTGGGAAAAATGTCACTTTATGGTCAATGAAGGCATTGTCTTGGGGCACAAGATCTCCGAGAGGGGTATTGAAGTTGATAAAGTCAAAGTTGATGCTATTGAAAATATGCCATGTCCCAAGGACATAAAAGGTATAACAAGTTTCCTTGGTCATGCCGGTTTTTATAGGAGGTTCATTAAGGACTTCTCTAAAATCTCTAGGCCTCTGACTAATTTTTGCAAAAAGATATTCCTTTTGTCTTTGATGATCATTGTGTAGAAGCATTTGAAACACCTAAGAAAGCTTTGATCACTGCACCTATTGTTCAGCCACCTGATTGGAACTTACCTTTTTTTTAAATTATGTGCGATGCTAGTGATTATGCTGTAGGTGTTGTTTTAGGGCAAAGAGTCGATAAGAAATTAAATGTTATCCATTATGCTAGTAAGACTCTTGATACTGCCTAGAGAAATTATGCTACCACTGAAAAAGAATTCTTAGCAGTTGTGTTTGCATGTGATAAGTTTAGACCTTATATTGTTGATTCCAAAGTTACTATTCACACTGATCATGCTGCTATTAAATATCTTATGGAAAAGAAAGATGCTAAGCCTAGACTCATTAGATGGGTTCTCTTGCTCCAAGAATTTGACTTGCATATTATTGATAGAAAGGGAGATGAGAACCCCGTTGCAGACAACTTGTCTAGGTTAGAGAATTTTCTTGATGACCCACTGCTTATTAATGATAGTTTTCCTGTTGAACAATTAGCGGTTGTCAATGCTTCTCGTACTGCTCCTTGGTATGCTAATTATGCTAATTACATTGTTGCTAAATATATACCGCCTAGTTTCACATACCAGCAAAAGAAACAGTTATTTTATGATTTAAGACATTACTTCTGCGATGATCCACACCTTTATAAAGAAGGAGTAGATGGTATTATTAGACGTTGTCTGCCTGAGCATGAACAGGAACAAATCCTACGCAAATGTCACTCTGAATCCTTTGGAGGACACCACGCTGGAGATAGAACTGCACACAAGGTACTACAATCTGGTTTTTATTGGCCTGCTCTTTTCAAAGATGCTCGTAAGTTTGTCGTATCTTGTGATGAATGCCAAAGAATAGGTAACATCAGTAGACGTCAAGAAATGCCTATGAATTACTCTCTTGTTATTGAACCGTTTGATGTTTGGGGCTTTGATTATATGGGACCTTTTCCCGCCTCCAATGGTTATACACATATTTTAGTTGCTGTTGATTACATTACTAAGTGGGTAGAAGCTATTCCAACTAGTAGTGCCGATCATAACACTTATATTAAAATGCTTAAAGAAGTTATTTTTCCGAGTTTTGGAGTCCCTAGATATCTTATGACTGATGGTGGTTCACACTTTATTCATGGTGCTTTCCGTAAGATGCTTGCTAAATACGATGCCAATCATAGAATTGCATCTCCTTATCACCCGCAGTCTAGTGGTCAAGTAGAGTTGAGCAATGGAGAGCTCAAATTAATTTTGCAAAATACTGTGAATAGATCTAGAAAGAATTGGTCCAAAAAACTTGATGATGCATTATGGGCCTATAGAACTGCATACAAAAATCCTATGGGTATGTCTCCATATAAGATGGTTTATGGAAAAGCATGTCATTTACCTCTTGAACTTGAACATAAAGCATATTGGGCTATTAAAGAGCTCAATTATGACTTCAAACTTGCCGGTGAGAAGAGGTTGTTTGATATTAGCTCACTTGATGATTGGAGAACCCAGGCTTATGAGAATGCCAAGCTCTTTAAAGAAAAAGTCAAACGCTGGCATGATTAGAGGATACAAAAGAGTGAGTTTTACGTAGGAGATTATGTGTTATTATTCAACTCTCGTTTAAGATTTTTTGCAGGAAAACTTCTCTCACAATGGGAAGGTCCCTATGTTATCGAGGAGGTCTATCGTTCCGATGCTATAAAAATTAACAACTTCAAAGGCACAAATCCGAGGGTGGTTAATGGTCAAAGAATTAAACATTATATTTCAGGTAATCCTATCAATGTTGAAACCAATATTATTGAAACCATTACCCCTGAGGAATACATAAGAGACATTTTCCGAGCGTTCGAGGACTCGAAAAAGGCATAGGTACGTGGTACGGTAAGTAAACCGACTCCAAAACAACTCTAATAGCAATTTTCATCAGTTTTGGATTATTTAAGGATTTTAGGAAGAAAGAAGTAGTCCGAAAGGGACACGAGGCTCCCATGAGAGAGGAGGGCGCCCCCCCTGTAGGGCGCGCCCCCTGTCTCGTGGGCACCTCGTGTGCCTCCCGGACTCTGTTTTCTTGTATGTTACGTATTTTGGTCGGTAAAAATTCATTATATATACTCCCGAAGGTTTTGACCACCGTATCACGCAATTATCCTCTGTTTTCGTTTCGAGCTGTTTCTGTTTCAGATCTAGAGCATCATGTCATCTCCAAGCACTCCCAAGGACAAGTTTTTCGAGAGGGTTATGAACCCCTATCTTGCGGAGGTGCTGCATCACCCTCAAACCATTGAGATACGTGAGGGGGTGCTGCACATCTGTGATGCGGAGGGACCAAGGTGTATCGGGAGCATGGAGACAAAGCTCGAAGGCATGGAGCAAGAAGTTTTCAAGTGTCAAGGGATGGTGGAGCGTGGACTCAACGCCAACCAGATGATGATCACGGAGTTCACCAACAACCACAATCTGGATGCCAAAGTCATCGGAGAGACCATCTTCAAGCTTCAAGAGAAAATCGAGCACCTCCAAGCCCAGATTTATGTCCTGCAAAACCAGAACTGTGAGTATGAATATAGATTCAAGCGAATGAGTTTGGCTGCAGATTTAAGGATCCCGAAGACTCGATCATCCTTTTATGATGGAGATCCTATGCCTTGGAAGACGGACGGCAAGCCTACATCATCACCACCTCCATCACCTCAGATGAAATTATTACTTGGGTATGGGCACTCCCCTTGGCAACCGCCAAGCTTGGGGGAGGTGCCCTGGTATCGTATCACCATCACACTCCTATCTTTACCGCTTTATTTAGTTCGATCCTTTTAGTAGTATCTTGATCTATTACTTCGAAGTTTTGATTCCAATTAGTTTTGAGTTTTTCGTTGTGATCTCTTTTTTGTAAGCGAGTTTGTGTGCTATCTATAATAAAGATTAGTGTTGAGTCAAGGGCTTTGTTATGCTGCTATGATCTTGAGAAAGTAGAAAGAACAAAAGAGTTCATATTGATCTTATGGATAGTGATAACTTCACACATAGAAAGTATGAGGCATGAAAATTGTTGAGAGTTGATGAACGTGGCCTTGGTCATCGTTGCAATAAATAGGAAGTGATAAGGAAAGAGGGGTTCACATATAGATATATTATCTTGGACATCATTTATGATTGTGAAGCACTCATTAAGTATGACATGCTAAAAGAGTTGATGTTGGACAAGGAAGACAACGTAATGGTTTATGTTTTCTGACATCTCAATTAAAGTATATTGTCATTGACCTTCCAAACATGTTGAGCTTGCCTTTCCCCCTCTTTCTAGGCAAAATTCCTTGCACCAAGTAAAGATACTACTTGTGCTTCCAAATATCCTCAAACCCAATTTTGCCATGAGAGTCCACCATACCTACCTATGGATTGAGTAAGATCCTTCAAGTAAGTTGTCATCGGTGCAAGCAATAAAAATTGCTCTGTAAATATGTATGACTTATTAGTGCAGAGAAAATAAGCTTTGTACGAACTTGTTGTGGAAGTAATAAAAGCGAGGGACTGCATAATAAAGGTCCACATACAAGGGGCAATATAAAGTGACGTTCTTTTGCATTAAGATTTCGTGCATCAACCCTAAACGCGCATGACAACCTCTGCTTCCCTCTTCAAAGGGCCTATCTTTTACTTTATGTTTTTACTTTATGCTTGAGTCAAGGTGATCCTCACCCTTCCACTTTTTCATTTTATCCTTTGGCAAGCTCCTCGTGTTTGAAAGATCACGATACATATATCCAATTGGATGTAAGTTGGCATAGGCTATTATTGTTGACATCACCTAAAGGTGAATACGTTGGGAGGCAACACAATAAGCCCCTATCTTTCTCGGTGTCCTACCGAACTCTATAACCACAAGTATTGCGTGAGTGTAAACAATTATAGGAGACTACGAGATAGTTGAGTATGTGGGCTTGCTGAAAAGCTCTATTATTGACTCTTTCAGATGTTATGATAAATTGCAATTGCTTCAGTGACTGAGATTATAGTTCGTTAGTTCCCAATGAAGTTTATGAACCATACTTGACATTGTGAATTGCTTATTACTTGAACATAGGAAATCATATGACAAAATTTATATATGCTGTTGTTATTAGAATGATCATGATGCCCTCATGTCCGTATTTTATTTTTATTGTCACCTCTATCTCTAAACACGTGGACATATTTCTCGATCTCGGTTTGCGCTTGAGGACAAGTTTGGGGGATTTGATACGTCCATTTTGCATCATGCTTTTATATCAATATTTATTGCATTATGGACTGTTATTACACATTATATCTCAATACTTATGGCTATTCTCTCTTATTTTACAAGGTTTACCATGAAGACGGGGATGCCAGCAGCTGGAATTCTGGCTGGAAAAGGAGCAAACGTTGGAAACCTATTCTGCACAACTCCAAAAGTCCTGAAACTCCACGAAACCACTTTTTGGATTTATTAAGAATTTATGAGCGAAAGAAATAGGCCAGGGGGCCCACACCCTGTCCAGGAGACAGGGGGCGCGCCCCTATCTCCTTGGCCCCCTGGTGGGCCTCTGGAGACCATCTTCTGCTATATGAAGGGTTTTGTCCTGGAAAAATGTAACATCCCAAAATTCTAAATTTTGGAATGTTATATTAGATAATTAACTATGGTTGTTGTCTGATTGATGGTTTGATTGATTGAGTGAAACTGAGTGGAATTTGAAAACTTTTGAAAGTTGAATGAGAGGAATGAAATGACTTTCCCAAACTTTCCCTTTGCCTTTTGGATCCCAATGAATTCAAGTTCATTCCAACACCAAACCCTAGAGTGAAGATGACATGACTTCTTCCATTTTGAAATGAAAAGGGTTTTGGAAAAGATTTAAATTTCATTTGGGAATATTTCAAATTCAAAGCTTTATGCAACTCAATGATTTTCATGAGGGAAGATAAAATGACTTCTTCAATTATATGAAATATGAGTTGGAAGTTAAAAGTATCAAATTGAAAGTCATTTGAAAGTGCCTTGAAACCCTCTTTCAAATTGAGTTTTGGAATTTGAATTCAAACATTGGCAAGTGGGAATCATTTCAAAATCTATGCCTGATAAATACTTGAGCAAAAGTATGAGAGGAGTAAATATGACACTCCAAAAATATCAGAGGAAAACAATGCCAAAAGTTTTGAATTCAAATCTGAGTTTTAATTGAATTTGAAAAAAAAAATTATAAAGTTTGGATTTTGCCTTTGGAAAAATGTTCAAATGATTGGGAATATTCCCCTGATCATTTTGGTATATATATGTCCTATATAAAATATTTATATTTTAAAAGATATCTCTATTTTTGTTTTATTTAAAAAAAATTAAAAAGGAAACCCCCCAGCGCCACCAGGCCCCCTGCCCAGCCAACCACCATGGCCAGCGCAGCCCTGACCCAGCGCCCAAATGAGCCAAGACTGCCAGCCACCCAGCGCCGAAACCCCTCTCGCCTCGATCGCACCACCCTCTCTCTCTCTGGCAGGTGGCCCCCGCCCCGTCTTCAACCCCCGCCCCCCCGCCCCGCCGCCGATCGCCAGATCCCATGAGATCCGGATGCCGATCTCCCGATCGCCTCTTGCCAAGGCCGAGCCCCCCTATATAAGCCCTCCCCGCACCCCATTTCCCCTTACCCCTCGCCAAGCCTCTCCTCTCTCTCTCACGCCGCTGAGCCGAGCCGACCGCCGCCATTTCCGTCGCCGTCGCCGCCCTAGCCCTCCCGACCTCCACCGACTCCACCAAGACCCTCCCGAGCTCGTCGCACTTCCGCAGTCCTCCACCGACCTCCCGGACGACCGGAGAGGCCAGCCTTTTCGCCCGCCCGCCCGCCGCCTTGCCGAGCTCCGGTAAGTCACCGGAACTCCACCCCGCCGTCCGATCTCCCATCCACGGCGTGATTAGAACACTTCAAGGGGTATTTCTTTAAATAAAACCGTCCGGCCGGTTAGTTTACGGTTTATTTTAGTTAGGGTTTTATTTTTTTAGCACGGCCCGATTCAGTTTAACCCTAGGCCCGTTTAGTTTATATTACGCTTAGTGCGTAGTTTACTCCCATTAGGCCCTTTTTCATTTATTTTTGTTTTCTGTTTTAACAGAATAGTTCCTGTTTTGAAAAATTCATATCTTTTATTCTGTTTAATATTTTTAGGTGATTCTTTTTTTGTTAGTTTACAAATTTTCTATAGTTTCTGTAGAATATATATTTAGCTATGTTAAAATTAATTAAAATTGCTTTATTTTAGTTTTAGTCAGAATAGTAAATCTGTTATAACATGAGCTAGGAAAATTATTTTTATATGATTCTTTTGGTCCCAACTTTGTTTTGTCATTGCCAAACCATAGAAATTAATTTGGGCATTTTAGGATTAATTAAAAAAAATATTTTTAGCAGAATCTTGTTAATCCTAATTAATTAACTAGCTACTGTTTTCCTATTATTTTAATTAGTAAATAAATTTATTTTTAACATGTGATTGATTATTCTAGGATAGTTTCTGTCACTTTATAGGATGAACTTTTATTTATAATAAATAAAAGTTTTATTTTATTTTCTTAATAGAAATTGGATTAGGCCTAATAGGAGTTTCATAATAGATTTTTAATTAATTCTTTTTGATCCTAGTTGCTTAGTGAAATATTTTCTGTTTAGTTAACCTAAAACCATGATTAGGTTATGTTAGAAATTTTTTTGTTATATAAAACTATTTTAGTTATTGTTTGAAGTAGGAAAACTTTGAATGGGTTTTTCTTTGAGTTTTTCCTTTGAGTTTTGATTTGTTGTTTGGTGTGTTATGTTACTATGTTGCTATGTTACGTGATATCATGCTATGTGCTTACTATAGTTATTGTTATTGTTTGCCTCGGTAGAATTTCCGGAGTGCGAAGCTTGCTACTACGAATCCCTAGTTTTCGAAGATCGTCAACAAGGCAAGTTCACTTTGACCATGCTTTCATACCTATGTTTATTGCATTTAGTGGCATCTTTGCAACCACCCCTCAGTAGTGTTATTGAATCCTTGTAGTTGAGTAGTATGCATGAGGTAGGAACCCATCACCCTGTTACCAAGCCCGGGACGATATTTTATTTTAATGCTATGCTATAGTAGACGGGGTTTGATATGAGTGTTCGAGAGTGGTGTGAAGAAGGAGGACTCTATGTCAATGACGACAACTCCATGATGGAACCTGCAAGGACTGCATCTTCAAGGCCTCAAGACTTCAAGACTCGAGACAAGAATTCAATACACACTCTTTGGGTGAAGGGCGGTTGACGGGCACCTGGAGAAACCAGTGGTTGTCCGGGAGGCATGGAGAAGCGCCATGACATCTTCCGGAAAGCTTCACCCAGACTCAAAGAGACTGAAGAATACTTAATGCCCGGAATCTTAACAGAGCAACCGCAAGTCAATATCGGCTCAGCTTGGTTGACCTTAGTTGTGACTCTGGCTGGGACGGTGCTAGCAGATGTAGAACTACGGTAGGATGGGATGAGCACCGGACGGGTCGAGGAACTCTTCTAAGACCATGTTTCGGTCATCTTGTTCTCAAACACCACGAAGTGCGAGAACGTAAAGAGAGGGATCGAATCTTGCGGGTAAAGTGTACAAACCTCTGCAGAGGGTTTAAACCTAATCGATTAGCCGTGTCCCCTGCTACGGACAATTTGAGCATCTGGACTTGGATCTATCTCTAACTCTCAACACCGGATGATAACTTAATTGTGGGCAACTTATGATGATTTTGGGCTATGAGACATTGGTTGGCGGAACCATGTCATGATAGAAAACTCCATAGTACAGACTTCATTTATTCCTTTGATGTAGGGAAAATAAAACCAGCTTTTACGCAAAGAAAACTCAAATACAGAGCCATAAAGCCATACTGCATATAGTATAGTTTATTATCTGTTTTCTCCTATTGTGATCTTGCCGTACATTCAATGTAATCGACCTACACGGCTGCAACGTATCATGTTGCGTATACTTTCTTCCGACGGTAAGAATACGCAGTGGTTACGGTCTACACTCAACCCGCCGATGGCGTTGATGGGACTCCACACCCGATTACTTGTTTCCGCTGAGACTATTGAGGTATATATCGGTTTTACGTTATTTATACATGTGATTGCACTTTGATATATACATTGATGTCCTGTGTGCCAAAGATATCTTGATCCGAGGATGGCACGGATACACGAGGCTTGACCGTTCGAGGTCGGGTCGCTTCTGAAATGGTATCGAGCACATGTTGACTGAGACCGTGACCCTAGAAATCGGAAAGCCCCTTGGACAGGATATCTCAAAACTTTATTTTCAAAAGACTCTTACTCCTCATCTTTTCTGATTTTATCAAATAGACAATCTCACCTCAAATAGTTAGAATATACACCTTTCCCTTTTGACCACACGGAAGATCAACTGAAGTCGCTCCAAGAATTAAAGATATCGGACAACTGATGGCCATTTCAGAGTAAAGAGGATTTCACCATGCGTTGGAAGAATTGCAGCTGCAACAATTGAAGACTCCGAAGACTTGAAGAATTTGAAGTTCCTGAAGAATTGTTTGACCTTTAGAGACCAAACCCTGTTATACACCTACGTTAGATGCGACGATTTGTGAGCTGTCATTTGTTTGATGTTTTCCGACAGCCACAAAGTAAAACTTGTTTCTTCAAAAACTATCGTTTGTATTGTGTGTATCCCTCCCCACCTCTCTCATATCTCATCCAAAAACTTTTGGACCCCATAGATGATGAATGAAGTTGGACTGATATTCTCTGGATCAAGACTTCAGCCGAGGCGAGCTATGGATTCTAACATGGAGAATCACTTCGAGCAATTTGGTTTCAAGGAAGAATGAAGTATCGTGACGCTCTTCAAGATTTCTTTGAAGGAAGTGCTGCAACATGGTGGCAGATGCATCAAGCTATCTGAGGATGGAATGGAGCAAAGACTTGGGAGGAATTCAAGAAGACCTGTTGAGATCACGTCTCATCCGGAGGCACCATGATAACCGAAGAAGAAACCTTATGCCTGCAAGATTTGCGGAGGAATAGGACACACCAGGAGGAACACAAGGATGGATGCCCTCATTGTGAGGAGAAACACCCAGTGAGGAATGCCCAACTAGTCAGTGACTTGTTTCTTGTGTGAAGGAACCACCCACTACCCGACTCAAGTGTCACATTTACCCCATGGTGCAACAAACTATTCAGGAGCAGGAAGAAGGAATGAAAGAAGCGCTCCAAGAAGTTATGAAAGAACCTGTGATGAAGGAATGTTTTGAAGACCCTGATGGAGAAGGCCTCAACAGATTTTACTCCAATGCCTGCCATTCATGTGGAGAAGAAGGACATTTTTCACAGCATTGCACCAAGGAAAGGAAAGAGTATTTGGGATACTTCCCGACGGAAGCAATAGAGTTTGATCCAAAGGGAATAGAAGGTTTGATCAGAACGAAGAAACCCAAGAAGAGAAAACAAAGACACCCTCAGAACAACCCAATTCCTGCAAAGAGGGACAAGAGTCATATTACCTGTTTTGAATGTAAGGACGTCGGGCATTATGCCAATCATTGTCTCGAAAGGAAGCAAGGAACTCAAGGAGCAGGCACCATCTCCAAGAAGTCCAAAGACTTATCGAAAGTTATGTGTTGCAAGGAAGAAGGACATTATGCTACTAAATGTCCCGACAAGATGAAAGCAGGAGTGGAGTAGTTGGAATTTTGATATTGGAAACAAGAGTAATAGAAAGCAATTCCATTTTCATGAGTTCGATGAGTTGAGTTATGTAATGGGTGCTCGAGATTGTAATGAATGCATGAATCAATAAAGTTAAGGTGTGATGATTTCATATGTTGAATTTTATGGGTTGTTACTCCATGAACAAAGAGTTTTGACCATTTTCGAGGATATGAGAAAAATATGGTCTTTGGAAGAATTTGTGCATTTGAAGGGTGGTAGTACCCTGTGAAGAAGACTAGACTAATGGATAAGAAAATATATATTCCACGGACTGTAGTTTGAAAAAAAAATTGGAGTTTTGCTTTTGATATGATGGTATGAAGAAAGCAGTACTACTGGTTTTAAAGGAGGTGTAATATGGAACAAGAGAGTTACTCCAAGGATGAGTTAAAGCTGCAGTAGTGTTGAAGTGGGCCATAACCCACAGGCCCAGGATTTGAAAAAGGAACGGATGTAACCTTGATAAAGGAATAAATTTGGAAGAATCAGTGATCCAATCAGCATACATTTCGTAGGAGGTTACGCAAAAACCTGAGAGTGGTGAAGTAACGATAGATGTTTTGTTTGGCTTGCAGAAACCATGGATTTATACGAACTCAGTTCGTCAACAAGAGAAATTCTGCAATGCTTGTGATTATGCCCAAGTGTTAGAATACGTGATTCGATATTTACGTATGTGGTAATGATTCAAGAATGCAGGATGGATTGGCCCCATACCGGAGACTTCTATCATGAACTATCATATGTTGATGGAAAATCGAGAGAGCCTCGAAAACCTTAGAAGAGTGTCGACGCGATAAGCCATAAAACCATAGAATGGTAGTACGATGGAACCCTTTACAGCAACCGCTGCCAATCGTGGGTTATACGGTGAAGTTCAACCCAGACCCGTTTCTGCAGGAGAAACCATTAATGGTAGACCACCATGAGTGTTTCGATAGTTGTCTAGAATGGACACAGAACCATCGACTAAGAAGATCCAGTCTGACGAACTTCAACTTTAACGAACCGACCCAAGATTCTGAGGAAAACTCTATGCTTCTGACAGAAGAGCTTTAATGAAGGAGCTATTGTAAGATATGTGAAGAGACATACAATGTCGGCACTCCAGAGGAAGTATCTGAGTTTCTTGGAACCATAACCTTGTTTTTAAGTGTGGTAGCACCCCTGACCTTTCTGACCAAAACTTTTGCTAGAAGACCCCAACCCCTAACCTTTTCTTGCTAGCCTCTTTGAATCTCGAGGGCCGAGATTCATTTTAAGTAATAGTAGGTTTGTAACATCCCAAAATTCTAAATTTTGGAATGTTATATTAGATAATTAACTATGCTTGTTGTCTGATTGATGGTTTGATTGATTGAGTGAAACTGAGTGGAATTTGAAAACTTTTGAAAGTTGAATGAGAGGGAATGACATGACTTTCCCAAACTTTCCCCTTTGCCTTTTGGATCCCAATGAATTCAACTTCATTCCAACACCAAACCCTAGAGTGAAGATGACATGACTTCTTCCATTTTGAAATGAAAAGGGTTTTGGAAAAGATTTAAATTTCATTTGGGAATATTTCAAATTCAAAGCTTTATGCAACTCAATGATTTTCATGAGGGAAGATAAAATGACTTCTTCAATTATATGAAATATGAGTTGGAAGTTAAAAAGTATCAAATTGAAAGTCATTTGAAAGTGCCTTGAAACCCTCTTTCAAATTGAGTTTTGGAATTTGAATTCAAACGTTGGCAAGTGGGAATCATTTCAAAATCTATGCCTGATAAATACTTGAGCAAAAGTATGAGAGGAGTAAATATGACACTCCAAAAATATCAGAGGAAAACAATGCCAAAAGTTTTGAATTCAAATCTGAGTTTTAATTGAATTTGAAAAAAATGAATTTTTATAAAGTTTGGATTTTGCCTTTGGAAAAATGTTCAAATGATAGGGAATATTCCCCTGATCATTTTGGTATATATATGTCCTATATAAAATATTTATATTTTAAAAGATATCTCTGTTTTTTTTTATTTAAAAAAAATTAAAAAGGAAACCCCCAGTGTGACCCCCTGCCCAGCCAGCGCCGACCACCCGCTGGCCTTGGCGCAGCCAGTGACCCACCGAGCGCCAGTAGCCAAAGACCGGCCAGTCCACCCAGCGCCAAACACCTGCCTCGGTCGCCCACCGCACTACCCCCTCTCTCTCTGCAGGTGGACCCCGCCCCGTCTTCAACCTCACGACGCCACGCCACGCCATCGATCGCGGATCTCATGAGATCCGGGATTCCGATCTCCCCGATCGCCCCCTTGCCAAGGCCGAGCCCCCCTATATAAGCCCTCCCGCACCCCATTTCTTACCCCCTCATGGGAGCCTCTCCTCTCTCTCTCACGCGCTCGCCGGAGCCGAGCCGACCGCCGCCGCCATATCCGACGCCGTTGCCGCCCTAGCCCCTCCCGACCTCCACCGACTCCCCCAAGAACCCCCCCGAGCTCGTCCGCACTTCACGCCACTCCACCGACCTCCCCGACGACCGAGAGGCCAAGCGCGCCTCGCCGCCCGCCGCCGCCGAGCTCCGATGAAGTCACCGAACTCCACCCGCCGTCCGATCTCCCATCCACTTGCGTGAGATTAGAACAATTTCAAGAGGTATTTCTTTTAAATAAAACCGGTCCGGCCCGGTTAGTTTACGGTTTATTTTAGTTAGGGTTTTATTTTTTTAGCCCGGCCCGATTCAGTTTTACCCTAGGCCCGTTTAGTTTATATTACGCTCAGTGCGTAGTTTTGGCCCATTAGGTCCTTTTTCATTTATTTTTGTTTTCTGTTTTAACAGAATAGTTCCTGTTTTGAAAAATTCATATCTTTTATTCTGTTCAATATTTTTAGGTGATTCTTTTTTTGTTAGTTTGAAAATTTTCTATAGTTTCTGTAGAATATATATTTAGCTATGTTAAAATTAATTAAAATTGCTTTATTTTAGTTTTAGTCAGAATAGTAAATCTGTTATAACATGAGCTAGGAAAATTATTTTTATATGATTCTTTTGGTCCCAACTTTGTTTTGTCATTGCCAAACCATAGAAATTAATTTGGGCATTTTAGGATTAGTTAAAAAAATAGTTTTTAGCAGAATCTTGTTAATCCTAATTAATTAACTAGCTACTATTTTCCTATTATTTTAATTAGTAAATAAATTTATTTTTAACATGTGATTGATTATTCTAGGATAGTTTACATCACTTTATAGGATGAACTTTTATTTATAATAAATAAAAGTTTTATTTTATTTTCTTAATAGAAATTGGATTAGGCCTAATAGGAGTTTCATAATAGATTTTTAATTAATTCTTTTTGATCCTAGTTGCTTAGTGAAATATTTTCTGTTTAGTTAACCTAAAACCATGATTAGGTTATGTTAGAAATTTTTTTGTTATATAAAACTATTTTAGTTATTGTTTGAAGTAGGAAAACTTTGAATGGGTTTTTCTTTGAGTTTTTCCTTTGAGTTTTGATTTGTTGTTTGGTGTGTTATGTTACTATGTTGCTATGTTACGTGATCTCATGCTATGTGCTTACTATAGTTATTGTTATTGTTTGCCTCGGTAGAATTTTTGAGTGCGGCTTGCTACTACTGAATCCCTAGTTTTCAAGATCGTCAACAAGGCAAGTTCACTTTGACCATGCTTTCATACCTATGTTTATTGCATTTAGTGGCATCTTTGCAACCACCCCTCGTAGTGTTATTAAATCCTTGTAGTTGAGTAGTATGCATGAGGTAGGAACCCATCACCCTGTTACCAAGCCGGGACGATATTTTATTTTAATGCTACGCTATAGTAGACGGGGTTTGGTATGAGTGTTCGAGTGGTGTGAAGAAGGAGGACTCTACGTCAATGACGACAACTCCATGATGGAACCTGCAAGGACTGCATCTTCAAGGCCTCAAGACTTCAAGACTCGAGACAAGAATTCAATACACACTCTTGGGTGAAGGGCGGTTGTGGGCACCCTGGAGAAACCAGTGGTTGGCGGGATGCATGGAGAAGCGCCATGACATCTTGCGAAAAGCTTCACCCAGACTCAAAGAGACGGAAGAATACTTCATGCCCGGAAGCTTACATGCAACCGCAAGTCAATATGGGCTCTGGCTTGGTTGACCTTAGTTGTGACTCTGGTGGGACGGTGCTAGCGGATGTAGAACTACGGTAGGATGGGATGAGCACCGGACGGTGGTCGAGGAACTCTTCGGAAGACCATGTTTGGTCATCTTGTTCTCAAACACCACGAAGTGCGAACGTAAAGAGAGGGATCGAATCTTGCGGGTAAAGTGTACAAACCTCTGCAGAGGGTTTAAACCTAATCGATTAGCCGTGTCCCCGGTTACGGACAATTTGAGCATCTGGACTTGGATCTATCTCGGAACTCTCAACACCGGACTGATAACTTAATTGTGGGCAACTTATTATGATTTTGGGCTATGAGACATCGGTTGGCGGAACCATGTCATGATAGAAAACTCCATAGTACAGACTTCATTTATTCCTTTGATGTAGGGAAAATAAAACCAGCTTTTACGCAAAGAAAACTCAAATACAGAGCCATAAAGCCATACTGCATATAGTATAGTTTATTATCTGTTTTCTCCTATTGTGATCTTGCCGGTACATTCAATGTACTGACCTACACGGCTGCAACGTATCATGTTGCAGATACTTTCTTCCGACGAGTAAGAATACGGTACAGGGTTACGGTCTACACTCAACCTGCCGATGGCGTTGATGGGACTCCACACCCGATTACTTGTTTCCGCTGAGACTATTGAGGTATATATCAGTTTTACGTTATTTATACATGTGATTGCACTTTGATATATACATTGATGTACTGTGTGTGCCAGCATACTGATCCAGGGATGGCACGGATACACAGAGGCTTGACCGTCTGAGGTCGGGTCGCTACAAAAAATTCATGGGCAAGCTTACGGGACGAAACTCCGCCGCCATGAGGCGGAACCTTGGCGGAATCAATCTAGGGCTCTGGTGGAGCTGTTCTGCCGGGGACACTTCCCTCCGGGAGGGGTAAATCATCACCAACCTCATCACCAATGATCCTCTCATCGGGAGGGGGTCAATCTCCATCAACATATTCACCAGCACCATCTCCTCGCAAACCCTAGTTCATCTCTTGTATCCAATCTTGTATCCAAAACCACAAATGGTACCCGTGGGTTGCTAGTAGTGTTGATTACTCCTTGTAGTTGATACTTATTGGTTTACTTGGTGGAAGATCATATGTTCAAATCCTTAATGCATATTATTACACCTCTGATTATGAACATGATTATGCTTTGTGAGTAGTTATTTTAGTTCCTGAGGACATGGGTGAAGTCTTGCTATTAGTAGTCATGTGAATTTGGTATTCGTTTGATATTTTGATGAGATGTATGTTGTCTCTCCTCTAGTGGTGTTATGTGAACGTAGACTACATGACACTTCACCATTATTTGGGCCTAGAGGAAGGCATAGGGAAGTAATAAGTAGATGATGGGTTGCTAGAGTGATGTGCTTAAACCCTAGTTTATGCGTTGCTTAGATTAGGGGTTCATATGGGCCCATATGTTTAATGATGTGGTTAGGTTTACCTTAATACTCCTTTTTGTAGTTGGGGACGCTTGCAATAGGGGTTAATCATAAGTGGGATGCTTGTCCAAGTTAGGGCAGTACCCAAGTGTTGGTCCACCCACATATCAAATTATCAAAGTACCGTACGCGAATCATATGAGCGTGATGAAAACTAGCTTGATGATAATTCCCAATGTGTCCTCGGGAGCTCCTTCATTATTATTAGAATTTGTCCAGGCTTATCCTTTGCTACATAAAGGATTGGGCCACCTTGGTGCACCTTATTTACTTTGTTTACTTGTTACTCGTTACTATTTATCTTATCACAAAACTATCTATCACCTACTATTTCAGTGCTTGCAGAGAAAACCTTACTGAAAACCGCTTATTATTTCCTTCTACTCCTCATTGGGTTCGACACTCTTACTTATCGAAAGGACTACGATAGATCCCCTACACTTGTGGGTCATCATAGGCGTCGATGAATGATAACAGATCACACCCGGCCGTGGAGTCAACAATCTGTTCGATGCGCGACAACGGGAAAGGGTCCTTGGGATAAGCCTTATTGATATTTGTGTAATCAATACACAGCCTCCACTTTCCATTTTCCTTGCGCACCACCACCAGATTGGCCAACCACGTCAGATGGAGTACTCCTCTCACCAAGCCTGCTGCTTCCAACTTCCTGATCTCCTCTGTGATGAACTCCTGCCGTTCCAAAGCTTGCTTCCTGACCTTCTGCTTGACGGGTCGCGCATGGGGGCAGACAGCAAGATGGTGCTCAATCACTTCCCTGGGAACGCCGGGGATGTCAGATGCTTGCCATGCAAACACATCGACATTCGCCCGTAGGAAAGTGATGAGCGCGCTTTCCTATTTGCTGTCTGCTACGTCTTGAGCTTGCGTTGGTTATCCTCGAAGAGGAGAGGTTGATGCAGCACAGTAGCGTAAGTATTTTCCCTCAGTTTTTGAGAACCAAGGTATCAATCTAGTAGGAGGCTTCTCAAAAATTCCCACGAACCTACACAAACAAAGAAAGAACTCGCAACCAACACGACAAAGGGGTTGTCAATCCCTTCACGGCCACTTGCAAAAGTGAGATCTGATAGAGATAATATGATAAGATAAATATATTTTTGGTATTTTATAATAAATATGCAGAAAATAAAGATGCAAATAAAAGTAGATTGGAAGAAAATATGATAAGAGATAGACCCGGGGGCCATAGGTTTCACTAGTGGCTTATCTCAAGAGCATAAGTATTACGGTGGGTGAACAAATTACTGTCAAGCAATTGATATAAAAGAGAATAATTATGACGTTATCTAGGCATGATCATGTATATAGGCATCACGTCCATAACAAGTAGACCGACTCCTGCCTGCATCTACTACTATTACTCCACACATCGACCGCTATCCAACATGCATCTAGAGTATTAAGTTCATAAGAATAGAGTAACGCATTAAGCAAGATGACATGATGTAGAGGGATAAACTCAAGCAATATGATATAAACCCCATCTTGTTATCTTTGATGGCAACAATACAATACGTGTCTTGCAACCCTTTCTGTCACTTGGTAAGAACATCGCAAGATTGAACCCAAAGCTAAGCACTTCTCCCATGGCAAGAAAGATCAATCTAGTAGGCCAAACCAAACCGATAATTAAAGAGACTTGCAAAGATAACTCAATCATATAAAAGAATTCAGAGAAGATTCAATTATTATCCATAGATAAATCTAATCATAAACCCACAATTCATCGGATCTTGACAAACACACCGCAAAAAGAGATTACATCGAATAGTTCTTCACAAGAGAGGGGAAGAACATTGTATTGAGATCCAAAAAGAGAGAAGAAGCCATCTAGCTAATAACTATGGACCCATAGGTCTGTGGTAAACTACTCACAACTCATTGGAGGGGCACGGATGTTGATGTAGAAGCCCTCCGTGGTGGATTCCCCCTCCGGCAGAATGCCGGCGATGGCTCTAAGATGGGATCTCGCGGATACAGAAGGTTACGGCGGTGGAAATATTTCTTCAGGTGGCTCCTGGATGTTTTCGGGGTACATAGGCTTATATCGGAGTCAGAAGTACGTCGATGGACGCCCGAGGGGCCCACGAGACAGGGGGCGTGCCCTCCTATCTCGTGGAGGCTTCGGCTGCGTCTTGACTTGCACTCCAAGTCCTCTGGATCACGTTCGTTCCAAAAATCACGCTCCCGAAGGTTTCATTCTGTTTGGACTCCGTTTGATATTCCTTTTCTTCGAAATACTGAAATAGGCAAAAAAAAAACAGCAATACGGGCTGGGCCTCCGGTTAGTAGGTTAGTCCCAAAAATGATAATAATGTATAAAATAAAGCCCATAAACATCCAAAACAGGTAATATAATAGCATGAAACAATCAAAAATTATAGATACGTTCGAGACGTATCAAGCATCCCCAAGCTTAATTCCTGCTCGTCCTCGAGTAGGTAAATGATAAAAAGAAATTTTTGATGTGCAATGCTACCTAGCATAATTCTCAATGTAATTTTCTTTATTGTGGTATGAATGTTCAGATCCAAATGATTCAAGATAAAAGTTCATATTGATAAAAGAAATATTAACACTTCAAGCATACTAATCAAAGCAATCATGTCTTCTCAAAATAACATGGCAAAAGAAAGTTCATCACTACAAAATCATATAGTTAGGCTATGCTTCATTTTCGTCACACAAAGATGTTCCCAACTTCTATACCCCCGATGACAAGCCAAGCAATTGTTTCATACTTAAATAATCTCAAACTTTTTCAACCTTCACGCAATACATGAGTGTGAGCCATGGATATAGCACTATGGGTGGAATAGAATAATGATTGGGGATTGTGTGGAGAAGACAAAAAAGGAGAAAGTCTCACATTGACAAGGATAATCAACGAGCTATGGGAATGCCCATCAATTGATGTCAACATGAGGAGTAGGGATTGCCATGCAACGGATGCACTAGAGCTATAAATGAATGAAAGCTCAACAAAATAAAACTAGTGGGTGTGCATCCAACTTGCTTTCTCACGAAGACCTAGGGCATTTGAGGAAGCCCATCGTAGAAATATACAAGCCAAGTTCTATAATGAAAAATTCCCACTAGTATGAAAAAGACAACTTATGAGACTCTCTACATGAAGAACATAGTGCTACTTTGAAGCACAATATGTGAGACTCAATAAAGAACAAGGTGCTACTTTGAAGCACAAGTGTGGAAAAAGAGATAGTAGCATTGCCCTTTTATTTATTTATTTTATTTTTTCTCTTTTATTTCTTTTTTGTTTTTTTCTTTTTTGTTTTTTTATTTTTTTTTCTAGGGCCTTTCTTTTTTTCTTTTGGCCTTTCCTTTTTTTTCTTTGGGCAATGCTCTAAAAATGATGATCATCACACTTCTATTGATTACAACATATGAATTACAACTCGAAACTAGAATAAGATATGACTCTATATTAATGCCTCCGGCGGTGTACCGGGATGGTGCAATGAATCAAGAGTGACATGTATAAAAATTATGCATGGTGGCTTTGCCACAAATACGATGTCAACTACATGATCATGCAATGGCAATATGACAAAAGTAATGTATGTCATGATGATGATAAACGGAACGGTGGAAAGTTGCATGGCAATATATCTCGGAATGGCTATGGAAATGCCATAAATAGGTAGGTATGGTGGCTGTTTTGAGGAAGATATAAGGAGGTTTATGTGTGATAGAGCGTATCGTATCACGGGGTTTTGGATGCACCGACAAAGTTTGCACCAACTCTCAAGGTGAGAAAGGGCAATGCACGGTACCGAAGAGGCTAGCAATGATGGAAAGGTAAAAGTGTGTATAATCCATGGACCCAACATTAGTCAAAAGAACTCATATACTTATTGCAAAAATTTAGAAGTCATCAAAAATCAAGTACTACGCGCATGCTCCTAGGGGGATATATTGGTAGGAAAAGACTATCGCTCGTCCCCGACCGCCACTCATAAGGATGCTCAAGCCAGGTACACTTCATGTTTCAAATTTGTTCCACAACTTTAACCATACGTGCATGCTACGGACTTGCTAACTTCAACACAAGCATTCTTTAAATTCATAATCACCCAACTAGCAAGACTTTAATATCGCTACCTCCCTATCTCAAAACAATCATTAAGTATCAAATTGATCATAGCATCCAATTCACTTCCTATGATAGTTTTTATTATACCCAACTTGGATGCTCATCATTCTAGGACCAATTTATAACCATAGCAAATACCATGCTGTTCTAAGAGACTCTCAAAATAATATAAGTGAAGCATGAGAGACTAGCACTTTATTCAAAATTAATCCACCACCGTGCTCTAAAAGATATAAGTGAAGCACTAGAGCAAAAACTATCAAGCTCAAAAGATAGAAGTGAAGCACATAGAGTATTCTATCAAATCCTAAGCAAATAGCCTTCTACCAAAAGGTGTGTTACAGCAAGGATGATTGTGGTAAACTAACAAGCAAAGACAAATATAATACACGACGCTCCAAGCAAAACACATATCATGTGGCGAATAAAAATATAGCTCCAAGTAAAGTTACCAATGAACGAAGACGAAAGAGGGGATGCCTTCCGGGGGCATCCCCAAGCTTAGGATTTTGGCTATCCTTGAATATCTTGGGGTGCCTTGGGAATCCCCAAGCTTAGGCTTTTGCCACCCTTTATTCCATAGTCCATAAAAGCTTTACCCAAAACTTGAAAACTTCACAACACAAAACTTTACAGGAAATCTTATAAGCTCCGTTAGTAAAAGAAAACAGAACCACCACATAAGGTACTGTAATGAACTCATTCTTTATTTATTTTTGTGTAAAACCTACTGTATTCCAAGTTATCTATGGTTCATAAACTATTTTACTATACATAGATGCATCAAAATAAGCAAACAACACACGAAAAACAGAATTTGTCAAAAACAGAACAGTCTGTAGCAATCTGTAACTAACGCAATTTTATGGAACCCTAAAAATCCTACCAAAATAGGAAGTCCTAAACAATTTGTTTATTAAACAGCAGCAAAAAGAATCAATGCAAAATCTCGTTCCTGTGATTTATTGATTTTTTTCTCGTGAGCTCAAAGTTTCTGTTTTTCAGCAGAATCAAATCAACTCATATCATAGGTTATCCTATAGGTTCTACTTGGCACAAACACTAAATAAAAGCTAAAAACACAACTAAACGGAGAGTAGAAACAAAATTTAACACTAAACAGTAACAAAAACAGAAAACATAAAGAAAATTTGGGTTGCCTCCCAACTAGCGCTATCGTTTAACGCCCCTAGCTAGGCATAAAAGCGAAGATAGATCTAAGTAGTGCCATCTTTGGCACTTGATTCATAAGTAGCTCGCATGATAGATTCATAAGGTAATTTGACTTTATTTCTTGGAATGTGCTCCAAGACTTTCTTTAATGGAAATTGGAATCTAATATTCCCTTCCTTCATATCAATAATCGCGCCAATCGTTCTAAGGAAAGGTCTACCAAGAATAATAGGGCAAGAAAGATTGCAATCTATATCAAGAACGATAAAGTCAACGGGCACCAAATTTCTATTTGCAACAATAAGGACATCATTGATCTTTCCCATTGGCTTTTTAATGGTGGAATCCGCAAGGTGCAAATTTAAAGAGCAATCATTAAGATCATGGAAACCTAGAATATCACATAAAGTTTTCGGAATCGTGGAAACACTAGCACCCAAATCACACAAAGAAAAACACATAATCTTTAATTTTAATCTTTATGGTAGGTTCCCACTCATCATTAAGTTTTCTAGGTATAGAAACTTCCAAATTAAGTTTTTCATCAAAAGATTGCAACAAGGCATCAACAATATGTTTGGTAAAAGCTTTGTTTTGACTATAAGCATGTGGAGAATTAACAACGGATTGCAACAAGGAAATACAACCTTCTAAAGAACAATTATCATAATCAAATTCCTTGAAATCCGAGATAGTGGGTTCAATGCTATTTAAAGTTGTGACTTCTCCAATCTTACTTTTACCAAAATTAGCATCAACATCTAAAGACTCCGAATTTTTGGGACGCCTTCTAGGCAAAGTTGATTCATTATCAGTCCCATAATCATCAAAATTCATATTGCAAAACATAGATCTAATAGGAGATGCATCAATAACTTTAAGATCCTCATCATTATTTTCATCTAACTCTTCTGGTTTGGCAGCCATATTATTGACTAAGGTGGCTTGCTTATCAGAAATTTGAGCTATAGCCTTCTTAAGCCGGATTATTTGAGAGTTTACGCCATAAAATTCTTTATTCATATCATCAAGCTCCTTATTCATAAGACCCAAAAAATCTCTTTGTTATTTAAACTCTTTTCTGAAAAAATTATTATGCTCAAATTGCAAATTCATAAAGTTTCTAATATTGGACTCAATCTCTTCGAACCTCCTAAGAAGGAGGTCGGTACTCTTAGGCAAAGCCATGAGGACAGGCAAGCACACACGCAAACAGAAAACGGGCGAGCGGAAAAGAGAGGAGGAGATTGGGAAAGAGAGGGCGAATAAAACGACAAAGGTGAAGTGGAGGAGAGGAAAACGAGAGGCAAATGGCAAATAATGCAAATGCAAGGGAGATGAGTTTGTGATGGGTACTTGGTATGTCTTGACTTGAGCGAAGACCTCCCCGGCAACGACGCCAGAAATCCTTCTTGCTACGTCTTGAGCTTGCGTTGGTTTTCCTTGAAGAGGAGAGGGTGATGCAGCACAGTAGCGTAAGTATTTCCCTCAGTTTTTGAGAACCAAGGTACCAATCCAGTAGGAGGCTTCTCAACAAGTCCCACGAACCTACACAAACAAAGAAAGAACTCGAAACCAACGAGACAAAGGGGTTGTCAATCCCTTCACGGCCACTTGCGAAAGTGAGATCTGATAGAGATAATATGATAAGATAAATATATTTTTGGTATTTTATAATAAAGATGCAGAAAATAAAGATGCAAATGAAAGTAGATTGGAAGCAAGTATGAAAAGAGATAGACCCGGGGGCCATAGGTTTCACTAGTGGGTTATCTCAAGAGCATAAGTATTACGGTGGGTGAACAAATTACTATCAAGCAATTGATAGAAAAGCGACTAATTATGGCGTTATCTAGGCATGATCATGTATATAGGCATCACGTCCATAACAAGTAGACCGACTCCTGCCTGCATCTACTACTAATACTCCACACATCGACCGCTATCCAGCATGCATCTAGAGTATTAAGTCCATAAGAACAGAGTAACGCATTAAGCAAGATGACATGATGTAGAGGGACAAACTCAAGCAATATGATATAAACCCCATCTTGTTATCCTCGCTGGCAACAATACAATACGTGTCTTGCAACCCTTTCTGTCACTTGGTAAGAACACCGCAAGATTGAACCCAAAGCTAAGCACTTCTCCCATGGCAAGAAAGATCAATCTAGTAGGCCAAACCAAACCGATAATTCAAAGAGACTTGCCAAGATAACTCAATCATATAAAAGAATTCAGAGAAGATTCAATTATTATCCATAGATAAATCTGATCATAAACCGACAATTCATCGGATCTTGACAAACACACCGCAAAAAGAGATTACATCGAATAGTTCTTCACAAGAGAGGGGAAGAACATTGTATTGAGATCCAAAAAGAGAGAAGAAGCCATCTAGATAATAACTATGGACCCGTAGGTCTGTGGTAAACTACTCACAACTCATTGGAGGGGCAGGGATGTTGATGTAGAAGCCCTCCGTGGTGGATTCCCCCTCCGGCAGAACGCCGACGATGGCTCCAAGATGGGATCTCGCGTATACAGAAGGTTACGGCGGTGGAAATATTTCTTCAGGTGGCTCCTGGATGTTTTCGGGGTACGTAGGCTTATATAGGAGGAAGAAGTACGTCGGTGGACGCCCGAGGGGCCCACAAGACAGGGGGGCGCGCCCTCCTATCTCGTGGAGGCTTCGGCTGCTTCTTGACTTGCACTCCAAGTCCTCTGGATCACGTTCGTTCCAAAAATCACGCTTCCGAAGGTTTCATTCTGTTTGGACTCCGTTTGATATTCCTTTTCTTCGAAATACTGAAATAGGCACAAAAAATAGCAATACGGGCTGGGCCTCCGGTTAGCAGGTTAGTCCCAAAAATGATAATAATGTATAAAATAAAGCCCATAAACATCCAAAACAGGTAATATAATAGCATGGAACAAAAAAATTATAGATACGTTCGAGACATATCACTGTCGAGGGTGGAGCTTATGGTGAAAGCCCCTCCCGTGTCATGCTCCTTGACGGACACCTTCTTGGTCTCTGGTGGTGCAACTCTGGATTTCTTGCTCTTGCTGGTGGAGCTCTCTGGCACGTCCTCGATGGTAGCACAACACTCCGAAGAGGTGTGCTTGCCGGAGTGGGTATGAGAGGTCTTGCCGGTTTTCCTCTTGCCTCCCGGGGCTTCAGTGGCAGGAGCAAGTGCCTTGGTGGCAGCTGCTGCAACTGCTTCCCGGTAGAGTAGGTCGGCACAGATCAGCACATCTTTCTTGTCGCAGGGGACGGTGATGATGGTCATCGGCCCAGGCATCTTCAGCGTGTTGTAGGCGTAATGCGCCGCCGCCATGAACTTGGCTAGTGCCGGGCGGCCAAGGATCCCATTGTAGGGCAAGGGGATCTCGGCTACATCAAAGACAATCCTCTCCATCCTGTAGTTCAACTCGCCTCCAAACATGACAGGCAACGTGACCTTTCCCTTTAGCTGGTTCCTTCCCGGGTTGCCCCTTGAAATGTGCCTGTCTCCTCGAGGTCTCCGTCAGGAATTTGCAGCCTTTTGATCACAACGGGTGAGATAAAGTTCAGACCGGCCCCGCCGTCAACCAGCATCTTGTTCACCTTGAGGTTGCATGTAGTTGGTGAAACCAACAAGGGAAAGGCTTAGTGTAGTAAGGCATCCATGCCTCCCCCCTCCTTTTAGCTTAGTCCTTGTATGTTGGATTACCCCTTGTAATCATTTCTTTGTACCTTGTTACTTTTGATGAATAAAGGTTTTGATCTGCTGTGGGGGTTTTACCCCACAGTTCCCAGTCAAAAAAAAAACCAACAAGGGAAAACACCCGACCGCAGTTGTGCGATCAGGGTGATCCTTGGTGTCAAATATGATGGGGGTGCTAGACCACTTCAGCTGCTTCTGAGCGTCGAACGATGGCTCCGCTGTTGTGATCTTACGTGCCCACTGCTTGAGCTAGCGATGAGAAGTATGCAGCGAGGCGCCACCATCGATGCACATGGCCTCCGTAGCCTTCTGAAACTCTTGCTCGCTAGAATCGCCGTCCTCGTCATGATCATCGTCTTTCGGCTTCTTCTCGCGGCCCCGAGCGGGCCTCTCTTGATGGTTATCCTTGTCGCGGTGGCCTGCTTGGCCGCCGCGCTTCTTGCCGGATCCTTCGGCACCATCCTGACCCTTCTCCTTGTCCCGCCTCTCATATTCGGCCTTTTGCTTTTCAGCAAGCAGCTCGACTTGTCGGCAGTTCTGGAGGTCATGGCCCTTAGTGCGGTGGATCTTGCAATACTGCTTGTTGGAGCCTCCTGGCTTGTCGGCAGCCGCCAAGGCTCGGCAGGCGGCGCACCCGGCAATCTCCTTGCCGGGGTCGTCTGCCTTGGCCTTCTTGGCAGCGCCGGTGTCGTCGGATTCTTCGAGGGTAAGCACGGTCTTGCCATTGCGTTTCCCTGTTGCAACGCCGACCCTTCTTTGTTGGAGCAGCGGTGTCTTCGTCAGTAGAGTCAGTTTCTGCGTCGGTGTCCTCGCCGGGGTACTTCCTTCTCTCTTCTGCCCGGGTGCATCTATCGGCCAGAACATAAAGTTCGGCCACATCTTTAACCTTGTTCATTGCGATGTCTTCACGCATCTTGCGGTTGCGCACATTCTGATGGAACACGCTGATCACGGCGGCGGGATGAACATCTGGGATTATGTACTGCACCCGGCTGAACCTCTGTATGTACTTGCGCAGGGTTTCCCCTTCCTTCTGAGGGATGGTATGCAAATCACTGGCCTGGCCATAAGCTTGGTGGCCTCCAGTGAAGGCACCAACGAACTCATGACACAGATCCGACCAAGAAGAAACGGAATCCGCCGGCAAGTGCATTAACCAAGACATGACATTGGGTTTCAGTGCCAACGGGAAGTAATTGGCAAGCACCTTCTCGTCGCGGGCTCTAGTAGCTTGCATCGCAAGGGTGTAGATGCTGAGGAACTCTGACGGATGGTCTTGATGTTGTACTTCTCATGGGCTTGAACGTGCGGTGGGACGGCCACTGGAACTGCCACATCTCACGGGTAAAGGTTGGGCAACCCACCTCGTAAGGTAGGCCGCCGGAGCCTCCCGGTGCTGGGTGGTCCATAGCGGGCCCCGCCTGCTTATCTGACTGGTGGCGTGTGTCATGCCGACGTTCGATGGTGGTTCGAGCGTCTTCATGGGCTCGCTCCTGAAGAACTTGGCACTGATCGCGGTTGGTCCGTGGGTCGGACGACGCTATGGAAATGTTATCACAAGCGTCGTCACGATGGACCGACACCCGCGGCAACTGGCGTGGGGGGAGGAGAGTGCACCATGGCTGCAGCGCCTCCGGTCTTCCCACCACTGGCATGTGGTGGCTCGACGGAGCGTCGGCCCGAGGGCCCCGCCGTTCATGGTTCGTCTTTGTTGGCGACAACAACGAGGCTCCGGATCGAGCTTTTCCGCGGCAGGAGGGAAGTCGAGGAATAGCTGCACGCGCGCCAAAGCTTCCGCTAGCGTGGGTGGTAGCGAAAGCTGCGTGGACCGTGACACGCTCCGACTCCTAACCATGTTAGAAGGAGCTCTATCGCGGCCTGGCGGCTGCGCGCCATTTTCACCAGCACTTCAGCGGGCATGATGGCCTCCTCCGTCCCGCGAATGGTGCACATGACTCTTCCCACGGCGGCGTCCGGGGTCACCGGCGTGGTGACGCTGCTCGTCGCGCACACCCTGGGAAGAGCGCACCGTGGGCGCCAGCATAGGCGTCTTGGAGGTTGCTGCGTCGCCCGTAGGCAGCACGGCGCCACCCCTGGAGGGCCCCGTGCCGCCTGTGGGGGGGGGGGCAGCTCCGTGTTTGGATTTGGCGGCATGCGGCCCCTCGTTTTGCGCACGAACAACGCTGCTCGCCAGGCTCTGACTGCCAGAGCAATGTTGGGGCTCGTGGGCCGCGGCTCGGGTTCTGTCCGTGACCGGCCCGCTGCTCACCCGCACTGGCACGGGCCGTTCGGCTTCCGACGAGCCGATCGCAGTGACCGCCTTCTTCTTGGGAGCCATGACGATGAAGAACTGTTAGGCTAACAGCTAGACCAGATTTTCACAACTGCACCCCTACCTGGCGCGCCAAAGATGTCGGTGGGAAACGACACATATGGAATCACTGGGATCCCTTCTACGGTTGGCGGGCGTGAGGTTGTGCAAAGAGCGGGTCTGATAGGAAGCACATAGATCGTTTACCCAGGGTCGGGCCGCGAAGATGCGTAATACCCTAGTCCTGCTCTGGTGGATATATTTGAGTGTTCTTGTGTTCTTGAGCTAGCTACGTGGTGCAACTTGTGCAAAAGATCCGAATCCTCCTCCTAGTCGCCTTGGGCCTCCTTTTATAGGCAAAAGGGGCTGCCACAGTGGCACACAGGAGGTGGAAAGGTGTACAATGTATGATTCTATCCTCTGGCACCCTCGGACAAACGTATTTAATGTGCTGCCGATGTGCCCCTCTCACTTTATCGGGGACGGCAAGGAAGCACATCCCAGCTGTCGCCGCCTCGCCTGGCTTCGACGCGCGTCTGGGCTGACGAGGCGTTGTAGCGCCATGTTGGCTAGCTGCTGGGCTGGCGCGGTGGTGGAGCCTTCACGAAGGCATGTATGCCACCACGCAGGTGCTTGCCGAGTCGGTCGTGGAGGCCGCTTGTCGACACGCAGGCGCCTGCTCAGCTGGTTGAGCTGGCAGCTGCATGGCGACGGCGGTGGAGCTTTGGCAGACGTGGGCCTGGCCGTGGCCCCGTAAGAGTCTTCGGCAAGGGCCTTGCCGGGTCCCCGGCAAGGGTCTCGCCGTGGCATCGTTGTCTTTCCCGGCAAGCGTCTTGCCGGGGGTCTCGTGGATTTCGTCGGCTAGGATGTCGGTGTCAAAACCGGCAGATCTCGGGCAGGGGGTCCCGAAATGTGCGTCTAGGCAGATGGTAACAGGAGACAAGGGACACGATGTTTTTACCCAGGTTCGGGCCCTCTCGATGGAGGTAATACCCTACTCCTGCTTGATTAATATTGATGATATGGGTAGTACAAGAGTAGATTTACCACGAGATTAGAGAGGCTAAACCCTAGAAGCTAGCCTATGGTATGATTGTTGTTCGTCCTCTGGGACTAAAACCCTCCGGTTTATATAGACACCGGATAGGGTTAGGGTTACACGTAGTCGGTTACAATGATAGGAGATCTACATATCCGTGTCGCCAAGCTTGCCTTCCACGCCAAGGAAAGTCCCATCCGGACACGGGACGAAGTCTTCAATCTTGTATCTTCATAGTCTAGGAGTCCGCCAAAGATGATAGTTCGCTATCCGGACACCCCCTAGTCCAGGACTCCCTTAGTAGCCCCTGAACTAGGCTTCAATGACGACGAGTCCGGCGCGCATATTGTCTTCGACATTGCAAGGTGGGTTCCTCCTCCGAATACTTCATAGAAGGTTTTGAACACAAGGATAGTGTCCGGCTCTGCAAAACAAGTTCAACATACTACCGTAAAGAGAATAACTTTTGCACAGATCTGCTGACGTATTCCGCGGCGTGACATCACTCCATGGCCAGGCCTTTATACGAATTGTTTTTTCACTGTTCCGCCTTAGCGCGTTTAGCGAGGCGGTTTCCTTGGCACGTCTTATCAAAGCGGAGATCGTGCCACCTTATTCCGGGATTCCCAACAATACTGACGTGGGTAACCCAACCGTGCCGTTCGCTGGCCTCCTCTATCGAAGGCGAGTCCTAATCGACCACGGGGAGGGCTCTTGGTATTCAACCTCTTTATAATGAGACCAAGTCCCTCTTCTTTTTTCCACCCTGCATCGAGTTTGCCTTGTGCTTCGAGTTCTACCACCCAAAGCCTCAGATTTAGGCGCTTCAGACCTTCGACGATATCCGGCTCCGACCAGCTCGGCCGATGGATGTCTTCTTCCATCACAGAAGAAGATGTGCTAAAGCTGCAAGACGCCAGGTATCTAACCGGCGAGATTTCGCATAGGCTGCCCACTCCAGGGCAGGTCATTACCACTCCCGAGCCCGGCGAGAGCGTGGTGTTCGTGTCTCACTTTCTTCGGTGTTTAGGCTTCCCGACAGATCCCTTTGTGCGGGGCTCATGTTTTATTATGGGCTGGATTTCCATGACTTGAATCCGGAGTCCATCCTCCATATCTCGTCATTCATTGTCGTATGTGAAGCCTTCCTCCATATTACCCCTCACTTTGGATTGTGGCTCAAGACCTTCAAGGTGGAGCCAAAGATGATCGAGGGGCAACAAGCGGAGTGCGGAGGGGCGGTCATAAGCAAGTATGCTGATACTCCGTGGCCCGAGGGCTCTTTTCAGGAGGAGCTTGGTTTGTGGCAACGGGAGTGGTTTTATATCACCGCTCCCAGGGGCACCAAATGGGTGGCGCCACCCGCCTTTCGCTCAGGTCCACCACAGTGGCTGGCATCATGGGTCAACCGGGGCTCGACTGGGGCCGTCCAAGGGCGTTCCTCTCTTGCAGGGCCGTGTCGAGACCTCCAAGAAAGAGAGATCAATCTGGTCGTGGCGGCGCAGGTTATGCTGATTCGGCGCCTTCTGCCCTGCAAACGTCGCCCCCTCCATCTGTGGGAGTTTAATCCGGAGGGACCACGAGCTCTCCAACATTTTATGGGCGCGGCGCCCAAGGAGATGTACAAACTGTTCTTCGGATCACAAGAGAAGTGTCTGGACTTGACCGAGGACGCAGGTCTAAGCTGCAATCACCCAGATACTCAAGTAAGTAACCCTGCAACCGGATAGGCTGTTCATTCATTTATCATATATATGCCCTTTAAGGGAGCCGTTTCTTGAACAGGAGTGGATAGCCAAGGCAAAGTTAATAAGGTGTCCGGCTCCCCTCCCAGAGACCACGCGGGATCCCATGCTGACCGAGATGTTGAAGGCCGCGCCTTTTAAAGAAGGCAAAGGGGGGAGCAGGGGAGCAACTTCCTCAAAGAGAAGAGGACCGCTTCGGAAGATCCGGAGGTCAAGGCCTCAGAGAGGGGAAAGAAATCTTCGTCAGAGAGTTCGGCGCTGGGAAGTACCCCAGCCGTACTATTTCCCCAAGGGGATCAGCCCTCCAGCGAGCCGTAAGTAAAAACTAAGGGGTCTTGTAATAAGGGAAATCCCTATATTTATTTCTGAAGATAACTGAGATTATACCTTGTAGTTCGGATCTCAGCCCTTCTCGTGAGCTCGTCTTGAGGATCTTCTTCTGGAGATGATGGAGAGCGAAACACCTCCACCTGTCGCACCTTCATGCGAGGCGGACCACCCTGAGGTGTCGTCGCGGAGGGTTTCCCTGAGTCCGGCGGTGCCGGAAGGTCCGGCGCCAACTGGCGTGCGGTCGGAGGAGCTGAAGGATCTGCTCGGGCGAGCGGCTATCTCAGAAGATCACCGTGCGCTAATGGGTACGGTGATTGAAAGAATTGCATCCGAGGAGAGCGGATTGCATGAAGCCGTCATAAGCTTACTGACGGGGTTCGAGGTACGCAAGAATGATGTACCTTCTGACAGTTATGCATATAGAATGCGCCCTGTATAGACAGTAGCCCCTGAGGCTCGGTATGTTGTCAAAATTGACAGCTTGTTGAGGATCATAATCTCAGTTATAACATTGCGCCGCTCTTAAATAGGTGGCGGGGCGTCCGGTGGCCAGCCGGACTGATGAATTTGCCGAACTAAAGCGGCAACTTGATGAGGCGGATGTGGACATCGCGCTGGTCAATAAACGGCTTGACGAGTCACAAGGTATGTGTCTTCTCCGCGGACACTTGGTAAGGGAGCTTGACGCCCATGCCTTACTACTTGTATGCTTTTGATGCAGACGGTGCCGCTGTTGTGGAGGAGCTGCGGGCGGAACTCGCCCGAGCGAAAGAGCAAGCCAGAAATAGTAATGTGGTCGCTTTAAGGGCGGCTGAAGAGCTAAAAGCCGAACGGGCTGCTCACTGCCGAAGCAAAGAGGAAATGGCCGATATGGCCATAAAGTTGAAGAATACTACCGACCGCTGCGAGGTTCTTGAAAAAGAATGTCAAGTGGAGCAAGAGGACCTGAAAAAGGCCAACGCCGAATCCAAGGATGCCCGTTCCGTTATGAGAGCTGCCAAGGAGGAGCTGAGTCAGGTCGGGGCTATTGCGGCTGGAAAACCGTTTCTACTGTGGAGGAAATATACGGATCCGAAGTATGCTCAGTTGGACAAGTAGTGGAGTTCGGAGGATGCTTATCTGGACTTAGCGGCGGCGTTGACGCGCGATTGAGCACTTCCGAGGCGGAAGGGGCACGTAAGGAAGAGCTATATTGGTCGCAATTCCATAGTCCGGAGCATCCACTTCCGTTGACCGATCGGTTGGCCGAATGGGCCGAGCTGAATCGATTATCCGGACTTGCCATGCAGCATGTCATGACTAATTTGTGGCCAGGCGGACCCCAGCCGAAGAGTTATTTTGGCTTAGTGCAGCGGTTCCTTGGTGCTGTACCACGTATCCACGCAATGAAGCGGTCGAGGTGCATAGAGGGAGCGCGGATGGCTCTTGCCCGTGTCAAGACATACTGGGCGGAGATGAAGGCCACCGACGTTGCATCACAAGACTCGGACAGGAGCCGAGTACCAGCCGAGCACTATTTTGAGGAAGTCTGCAGGCGCTTCGTTTAATAGAGACGCAGTGCTCGAAGGATATTATGTTTAAATGACATGTATGATTTGTGAAAACAATGTTTCAATATAATATAAGAGCTTTTTATACGTGTGCGTTCAAGTATTAAAACGCCTCCTGTGCGGCCGTTGATGTATATGTGTATATAACCTGAAAGATGGCAGTCTTCGGCTTCAACCCCCACGCACATAGTGTGGGGGTGTTTGCAAAAAAGGCGCATTTTCACACTTAATCCAACGTCTTGGTCCTGTGAAGGAGGTGATAGTGTAGCAAACTAGGCAACCGGACTATAATGCTTTATCACTTTCACTTAGCCATAGGAGCTCGATGGTGGGGCTACTATATAGCCCCTAGGGGCACCGCGCTCTCCGAATTCGGGCGTATGTGCTCGACCGGAAACGACCCTTCGTCAATGCGGGGAATTCTAAACATTCCGCTGGGTCATCGAGTGGTTGACCAGTCTCACGCTATATCATGACAGTCGGTTTAGCTTTCTCCACCGAGGTGCTCAACCCAGCTCAACCGGGCACAATCACGATTGGTTCTCCCAGCGCTACCTTAGCCGATATAACGGAACGTAAGGTACCAAAACATGGGAGCCGGGCAAACCCAACATTTGACCAAAGACATGATTCGGAGCTGATGCATATAAGGCCTAACTCAAGACGCCGAACACTCACTAAGGTATTCGGTCATTATGAAAATGGGCAGAATAATGCCCTAAGCCCCTGGTGTCTAGGTACGTGCAAAAATTCTGGTGCGGCCGATGCCAAAACGCCAGCCTCCTCCTTGGTTATAATAAGAAACCGGGGGATGTGTATCAACAAGAGACAGTAAAAAAGGATTATGCAGGGTCTTAATCTGAAAAGAATCCTGGCGACGGGTCCTCGCTGCACGCGTCTGCGCTGTGTCTCCGTTGTGCCGTATCCTCGGACGGGTGTAGCATGGTGTTCATCTCGTAAAGAGAAGAACTTAGTTGAAAAGAAAAATATCGTATGAGAAATGTACTTTATATTAAATAAACAGAGTACGGTTCGGAAGGTGAATAAAATTGAGCTTTATTGTCTCTTGTTGTACGTGCGTGCAGCCCCTTGTATGTGGGCATGCTGCTAGTAGGCGCCGGACTCGTCTAGCCGTGTCCGGGGTTTGAATGACCTATTCAAGTGGCTTGATTAGCAGAGCCGGATAGGTGTGGGGCTGTCAAGGCAGTCTCACGTTCTTCCGTGCTCGAGTAACACTTAATACTCCCTTTTAATGAGATGATGCTGCGTGGACCGGGCATTTTAAGTGTAAGAGATGCATAATGCGGTATTATGCGTTAAAGCGTCGCAGCTTCACGCCCAGATGGTGCTTGATAGCTACTTTCGAATGGGGCGATGTGGAAGGTTAACTTTTCGCGGCGGAAGTTGTCGGATGAGCCGAACACAACTTCTAGGAGTAGGGAGCCCCTACAATGGGCATACATGCCTAGCATTACCCCTTTGAAGGAGGTGTTGCTATGGCTAATCCTGTTTGGGTTTATCCCCATGTTGCGGATTGTGTCCTGATATAGCAGGTTTAAATCACTGCCGCTGTCCATTAGGACTTGCGTAAATTGAAGACCGTCGATTATAGGTTCTAGTATCAAGGCAGTCCATCCTGCGTTTCGGATACTTTCAAGTAGTCCCGATGGTCGAAGGTAATTGGTTTTGACAACCGGTGTTGGGACTCATTGGGGTAGATTGTGCGGCATGTTATTCAGTGGGTGCCGCTCTGTTTTCCCCTTTTGTTACTTGAAGTAAGTTTACTGTTTTGACTTCTTGTGGGAAATTCTTTTGTTTTCCGGGGCTCTGCTTGTGGTGCTCGTCCTCATCTTCACTTGGTGTGTCGAGCCCCTTGTGTTCGGTGTTGAGTCTGCCGGACTGTTTGAAGACCCAACAATCTCTGTGGGTATGGTTTGCAGGCTTCCCGGGAGTACTGTGGATTTGGCATATCTTGTCCAAGATTTTGTTTAAGTTGGATAGCTCATCGCTATTGTCCTTAAGGGGCAGTTTTTTATTGTTCTGCCGTGAGCTTTTGAATCCGGCGTTGACTGCCGCGCTCTTTGGACCGTTCCCCTTAATCCGACGCTGGTCCTTGCTGCGTCATGGTTTTCCATTTCCATCCCTTACTTCGGATGTACTTGGGTCGCTGGTACTACATCTTGCCAGCCAACTATCCTCTCCCGCGCAAAAGCGGGTCATGAGGCTTGTTAATGCAGCCATGGTTCTCGGCTTCTCCTGGGCGAGGTGTCTGGTGAGCCATTAAATCTCGGACGTTGTGTTTGAAAGCTGCTAAGGCTTGGCGTCCGGACAACGACTATTTGGTTCTTTTGGTGAGGAACATGTTCCAGAATTTGCGGGCTGAATGTCCGGGTTGTTGAGTTATATGACTTAAATAAATGCGCATCCGGAGGACGGACATAAGTCCCTTGAAAATTTGCCCGAAAAGCATCCTCGAGCTCTTCCCAACTTCCAATGGTATTTTCAGGGAGGCTTTTTAGCCAATGCCGGGCTAGCCCTTTGAGCTTGAGGGGTAAGTATTTTATGGCTTGGAGATCATCTCCTCTAGCCTTGTGTATGTGGAGGATGTATTCCTCAATCCGCACTCGTGGTGCATTGTTCCTTCGTATGCCTCTCGTTTACGGGTTTGAATCCCCGAATTCGTGATCCAAAGCACCTCATCGGTGAAACACAGGGGTGTGCGGCACCCCTATATTTGGGTGTGCCGTGATGTTCGGATATTTGGCGTGTTGCATTGCTTTGAAGAGCTTGCTGTCTCGGCCCATAGATGGACCTAATCGGGCCATCCTTTTGATGTGAATCCTTATGCGGATCGCGTGCGGCTTGTGTCTTGGCGCCATTTGCCGCTCTCTGTTTGCCGTGGGGTCGTCCATCCGACCGGGTGGCCTTCTTGCTTTTTTATTGTGGGGGCTCTAAGGCCTCCTCATCAAATTCGGGCAGCAGTTTTCTCTTTGGGTAGCTCTTTGTTCGGCGACTGTCGCCGTATTTGTCTGCGGTGTTGAGTACTTTGCTCCATCTGATTCTGAGAGCATCTTCCGCTGTTTTGAGCTTCCGCTTCTGCTTTTTCAGGCTATGCGCTGTGGCGACGAGCCTTTTGTGGTGGTTCTTCTGCTCCAACAATTTGTCCGGCGTGAGATCGTCCGGACTGTTATCTTCGCCGGGGACGGGTTGTTTATCCAAGTTGTCCTGTTCGGAAGGTTGCTCGATAGCATGTTTGTCGTCCACCGGTTCGCCCTGCTCTATGGCTGGGTCTTTGTCGAGGCGGGACTTGGTGCGGCGTTCACGTTGCCGTTTTGACTGCTTTTTGAGGGATTTATCCTTCGTAGTGTCCCGTCGTTCCTCGTTGTCGCTTCCTTTACGTGTATCCACCATGTATACATCATGGGATGAGGTGGTTGTCTAGTATCCTATGGGTGCTGGTTCATGGTTATCTCCTACATCGTCGTCCATACCGTCGATGTCTTCGGAGTCGAAATCGAGCACGTCGTTTAAGCTTTCGACAGTGGCTACAAAGTGGGCGGTGGGTGGGCGTTGAATTTCTTCGTCGTCCGCATCCCAACTTTCTGACCGTAGTCCGGCCAGGGCTCTCCTGAAAAAGAGAGAGACTTTAATGAGTTCAGGATATCACCAAAAGGCGAGTGCTGAAAGATGTCCGCGGCGGTGAACTCCATAACCGGCGCCTAGTCGTATTCGACTCGCAGGGGCACGGGAGGTTCAGAGTCCGGAAAGGAGTCCGCACAGGAGTCACGAAGCTTTGCAAAGGACAGGGATGGTGTTCGCTCAATCGCCGTAGAGATTTCAGCCCCGAGGTGGTGTCCAACCAACCATCCTCGATCGGCGAGATCGGCTCCGAATCAATGGTCGGAGCGGACACTAGTGCGGCCTCCAGGACACTGTTCGGCGGCAGAGTTAGATCATGCCCATCGAGATAGTGCGGCGCGCTTGGCTGCGGCTCGAATCCGTCGAAGATCGAGTCTCCGCGGATGTCGGCCGTGTAGTTTAAACTCCCAGATCTGACCTGATGGCCAGGGGCGTAGCTTTCAATCTGCTCCAGATGGCCAAGTAAATTGCCCCGTAGTGCAAAGCCGCCGAATACAAAGATCTGTCCGGGGAGAAAAGTCTCACCCTGGACTGCGTCGTTGCTGATGATTGAAGGAGCCATCGGGCCTATAGGTGACGACATAGAGGAACTCTCCATGAAAGCACCAATGTCGGTGTCAAAACCGGCGGATCTCGGGTAGGGGGTCCCGAACTATGCGTCTAGGCGGATGGTAACAGGAGACAAGGGACACGATGTTTTTACCCAGGTTCGGGCCCTCTCGATGGAGGTAATACCCTACTCCTGCTTGATTAACATTGATGATATGGGTAGTACAAGAGTAGATCTACCACGAGATCGGAGAGGCTAAACCCTAGAAGCTAGCCTATGGTATGATTGTTGTTCGTCCTACGGACTAAAACCCTCCGGTTTATATAGACACCGGATAGGGTTAGGGTTACACAGAGTCGGTTACAATGATAGGAGATCTACATATCCGTATCGCCAAGCTTGCCTTCCACGCCAAGGAAAGTCCCATCCGGACATGGGACGAAGTCTTCAATCTTGTATCTTCATAGTCTAGGAGACCGGCCAAAGATGATAGTTCGGCTATCCGGACACCCCCTAGTCCAGGACTCCCTCACCCGCCGAGGATCGTCGTCTTCTGATCCTCATCTGATCTTGTGTATTTATGATCTTGATGAAGATCTGCATGCTACCACAGAGGCGCCTCCCGAGCCTTGGTTCTAATGTAGTTGATTGGTGATGCTGGAACCCGCGGGTTCAAGGGTGGCCGACTCTGCTGGCATCGGGCAAGTTGCCCCGGCAAGGCTCTTGTCGAGGCCACGGAGGCTGCCCCAGCAAGGGTCTCGCAGGGGGAGTCCACCTCTCCCTCTTGCTCTTTTGTGTTTCTTGGTCTTGGCGTTGCCTTGTTTGTCATGTGCTCCGGCTTCTCTCCGGCTTCCCTCCTCCGCCCTGCTAAGTGTGGCCGCAGGCGCGGCTCTGACTGCCCGTGCACAAGTAAAGGGGTCAAAAGGACAGCCCCTACTTTTGTACACCAACAACTAGACCGAGAGCAAGTTTTATGTGGGAGAGGCCACTGCTGGCATGTCATCCCTGACTTGGAATTCTATGCACTTATGATTGGAACTATTAGCAAGCATCCGCAACTACTAACGTTCATTAAGGTAAAACCCAACCATAGCATTAAGATAGATTGGTCCCCTTCAATCCCAGATGCATCAATTTCTATGCTAGGTTGAAGCTTACATCACTCTTGCCCTCAATACATAGTCATATCAACATACAACTAACCCTATGGTGTGATCCACGCGCGCGCTCATATGATGGGCACCAAAGGACGGCAACATAACCACAAGCAAATTAAACCAATCATAGCAATTCATCAATTAGCGATAGGACAACGAAAATCTACTCAGACATCGTAGGATTGCAACACATCATTGGATAATAATATGAAGCGTAAAGCAGCATGTTCAAGTAAGGGTACAGCGGGTTGCGGGAGAGTGGACCGCTGTAGATAGATGGGGGAAGGTGATGGAGATGTTGGTGAAGATGACGAAGGTGTTGGTGTAGATTGCGGTGATGATGATGGCCCCGGCGGCATTCCGGCGCCACCGGGAGAGAGGGGGACAGAGCCCATCTTCTTCTTCTTCCTTGACCTTCTCCCTAGAAGGGAGAAGTGTTTCCCCTCTGGTCCATGGCCTCCATGACATGGGAGGGGCGAGAGCCCCTCCAAGATTGTATCTGTCTCTCTGTCTCTCTCTGTTTCTGCGCTCTAGATTCTGCCCTTTCACCGTTTTTTATATTCCCGGAGACCCGTAACTCCGATTGGGACGAAATTTGAACACGATATCTATCCGGATATTAGCTTTGTTGCGGCAAAAGAAGGGAACCAACCGCCTTACGGGGTGTCCATGTGGGTCAGGGGCGCGCCCCCTGCCTCGGGCCCCCCCCCCCCCCCCGAGGATCATCTCGCGTTGATTTCACTTCACAAATTTCACATATATTCCAAAAAAAATCTCCGTCAGGTTTTATCGCATTTGGACTCCGTTTGATATGGATTTTCTGCAAAACAAAAAACATGCAACAAACAGGAACTGGCACTGGGCACTGGATCAATATGTTAGTCCCAAAATAGTATAAAAAGTTGCCAAAAGTATATGAAAGTTGTAGAATATTGGCATGGAACAATCAAAAATTATAGATACGACGGAGACGTATCAACCTCCCCAATCTTAATTCCTACTCGTACTCGAGTAGGTAAATGATAAAAAAGATAATTTTTGATGTGGAATGCTACCTAGCATAATCTTGATCACATAATCTAATCATGGCATAAATATTAAGACACGAGTGATTCAAAGCAATAGTCTATCATCTGAGATTAAGACAATAACACTTCAAGCATACTAACCAAGCAATTATGTCTTATCAAAATAACATAGCCAAAGAAAGCTTATCCCTACAAAATCATAGATTTTGGCCGTGCTTCATTTTCGTCACACTAAATGCTCCCATCATGCACAACCCCGACGACAAGCCGAGCAATTGGTTCATACGTTTTAACGCGCTTCAGCCTTTTCAACCCTCACGCAATACATGAGCGCAAGCCTTGGATATAGCACTATAGGTGGAGTAGCATATGATGATGGAGGTTGTGTGAGAAGGCAAAAAAGGAGAAAGTCTCACATTGACGCGGCTAATCAAAAGGCTATGGAGATGCCCATCAATTGATGTCAATGTGAGGAGTAGGGATTGCCAAGCAACGGATGCACTAGAGCTATAAATATATGAAAGCTCATCAAAAGAAACTAAGTGGGTGTGCATCCAACTTGCTTGCTCATGAAGACCTAGGGAATTTTGAGGAAGCCCATCATTGTAATATACAAGCCATGTTCTATAATGAAAAAATCCCACTAGTATATGAAAGTGATAACTCAAGAGACTCTCTATATGAAGAACATGGTGCTACACTGAAGCACAAGTGTGGTAAAAGGATAGTAACATTGCTCCTTCTCTCTTTTTCTCTCATTTTTTTGTTTTTATTTTTTTGTGGGCTTCTTTGGCCTCTTTTATTTTTATAACCTCACATGGGACAATGTTCTAATAATGATGATCATCACATTTTTATTTACTTACAACTCAATATTACAACTCGATACTAGAACAAAGATATGGCTCTATATGAATGCCTCTAGCGGTGTACCGGGATGTGCAATGATCTAGCATAGCAATGACATCAAAAAATGGACAAGCCAAGAAAACATCATGCTAGCTATCTTACGATCATGTAAACCAATATGACAATGAATGGTCAAGTCATGTATATGATGATGATGGAAGTTGCATGGCAATATATCTCAGAATGGCTATGGAAATGCCATGATAGGTAGATATGGTGGCTGTTTTGAGGAAGATATAAGGAGGCTTATGTGTGATAGAGCGTATCGTATCATGGGGTTTGGATGCACCGGCGAAGTTCGCACCAACTCTCGATGTGAGAAAGGGCAATGCACGGTACCATAGAGGCTAGCAAATTGCGAAAAGGTAAGAGCGTGTATAATTCATGGACTCACATTAGTCATAATGAACTCATATACTTATTGCAAAATTTTATTAGCCCTCGAAGTAAAGTACTACTACGCATGCCCCTAGGGGGATAGATTGGTAGGAAAAGACCATCGCTCGTCCCCGACCGCCACTCATAAGGAAAGCAATCAAAGAACACCTCATGCTTCAAATTTGTCACACAACATTTACCATACGTGCATGCTACTGGACTTGCAATCCTCAACACAAGTATTTATCAATTTCACAATTACTCAACTAGCACGACTCTAATATCACCACCTTTATATCAAAAAACTATTGCAAGGAATCAAACATATCATATTCAGTGATCTGCAAGTTTTATGTAGGATTTTATGACTAACCATGTGAATGACCAATTCCTGCCATCTCTCTAAATAGATATAAGTGAAGCAAGGAAGTTTAATTATATCTACAAAAGTTATGCCCACGCTCTAACAAATATAAGTGAAGCAAAAGAGCATTCTACAATTGACGGTTTTCTATGTGAAGAGGAACAAGCAATCCAAACTTCAAATGATATAAGTGAAGCACATGAAGCGTTCTATAAAGACATACTCAAAAGATTTAAGTGAAGTGCAATGAGCATTCTATAAATCTACCATGGACTATCTCATACCAGCATGGTGCATAAAATAGGAGTGAAAACTATATGCAAAAGACGCTCCAAGATTTGCACATATCGCATGAACGAAACGAATCCGAAAACATACCGATACTTGTTGAAGAAAGATAGGAGGCCTTCCGGGGCATCCCCAAGCTTAGACGCTTGAGTCTCCTTGAATATTTACTTGGGGTGCCTTGGTCATCCCCAATCTTGAGTTCTTGCCTCTCCTCCTTTTCCTCATATCGAGACCTCCTCGATCTTCGAACACTTCATCCACACAAAACTCAACAGAAAGTTTGGTAAGGTACGTTAGTATAATAAAGAAAATCACTACTCTAAGTACTATTGCAAACCAATTCATATTTTGTTTTTGCATTGTAGCTACTGTAATATAACTTTTTCGTGGCTTAATCCAATGATAGAAATTGATAGTTTCATCTAAACAAGCAAACTATGCATCAAAAACAGAATCTGTCTTAAACAGGACAATCTGTAGTAATGTGAACATTCACCATACTTCTGGTACTCCAAAAATTATGAACAAATTAGGAAAAATAAAAAATTTGAATAGAAATACAGTGCAAAAAGTTTCAGAACCGTTTGATGTTCCAGTAAAAAATGTAAATCATGCACTACAGCCAAAGTTTCTGTTTTGCACCGCACAAACCAACAAGCAATGTAAACATCCTAAAGGAAAATCTTGGCACATTATTTTTATAATACAATGGAATTGTACAGGGGTTTTGTTGAAAAGTTTATGTAATCAAGATTCCCAAAGTTACCGTGAGCATGAAAAAATTCAAGGAGCTCCCCCACTTCAACAATGCTTGTCTCTCTCACTTTCACTTTCCTTTTTGAGAAGTTTTGGGTTCCCCTCTTTATTTTTTTGTTTTTAAACTATATAAAAGCACTCAACAGAAATAAATGACTCTCCAAAACTTCCGGATTGTCTCCCTTGCAGCGCTTTCTTTAAAGCCATTAAGCTACGCATAAAGCACTACAGGAATCAACTACTTTGCCGTCTGCCATGGTGGACGGCAAAGGTAGGAACGGCGGACGGCAAAGGTCTTTGCCGTCTGCCGCGGACGGCAATAGGCTCCGGCAAAGTAAGGATCGGCAAAGAGCTACTTTGTTGTCTGCTTTCTGGGGGTGACGGCAAAGGGGCCTTTGCCGTCAGCAGCTGACGGCAAAGAAAGCATACGGCAATAATTACGCTGTTAGTCCGTTAGGTGGCTAACGGCAGCCTTTGCCGTCCGCTGATGTAGGCAAAGCCTTTGCCGTCCGTTGTTGTAGGAAAAGCCTTTGTCGTCCGCCGCTGTAGGCAAACTGACCAAATGGGTCAGCCCACCAGGAAGCACAGGTGGCCGCCGCGTGGCTTCTTTGCCGTCCGCGGCTGTCGGAAAAGGTGGCTTTGCCATCAGTGGCTGACGACAAAGATCCTGTTGATGGCAAAGATCCATTGCCTCTTTTTTTTGTTTTTTTTTTAAATCCAAAAATTTTCACAGCAAATATATATGACATATATATATATTTCACAGGGCTATTTAACAGCAAACATATGACATATGTAGCACATAAGGTTCACGGTACATACATATATAGTTCCATCCATTCATACATACCAAGTTGCACATACACATTGTTCCATCCATACATATTACAATCCAAAGTTTCCTCAAGATAGCAAGCTAGAAGAATACTTGAAGAGAATGAAAGAAAAACAAGCACTCCATCATAGCAAGCTAGCTTCCGTGAAGTGAATGAAATTTCAAAATGGCAAATAAGAAAGCTAGAAAAAGGTGACTATAAGAAGAAGAGTAGAACAAGAAGTATATGTCATTTATGAGCTAACTTAGGTGAAATGGATCATTTATGAGCTAATTTAGGTGAAATGGATCGTTTTTTAGCTAACTTTGGTGAAATGGATCGTTTATGAGCTAACTTAGTTGAAAAGGATCGTTTATGAGCTAACTTAGTAAAAAGCATCATTTTAGAGCTAACCTAGGTGTGATGGGTCATTTTGGAACTAACCTAGGTAAGATGGGTCATTTTGGAGCTAACCTAGGTAAGATGGGTCATTTTGGAGCTAACCTAGGTAAAATGGATCGTTTATGAGCTAACTTAGGTAAAAAAGCATCATTTTAGAGCTAACCTAGGTGTGATGGGTCATTTTGGAGCTAACCTAGGTAAAATGGATCGTTTGTGAGCTAACTTAGGTGAAATGGATCATTTATGAGCTAATCTAGGTAAAATGGGTCATTTCAGATCCAATTTGGGTAAAATGCATCATTTCAGAGCTAACCTAGGTAAGATAGGTCATTTTGGAGCTAACCTAGGTAAAATGGGTCATTTTAGAGCTAACGTAGGTAAAATGGATCATTAGGAGCTAATCTAGTTAAAATAGGTCATTTTGGAGCTAACTTGGGTAAAATGGATCATTTATAAGCTAAGTAAGGTAAAATGGGTCATATTAGAGCTAACTTAGGTAAAATGGGATTGTTTATGAGCTAACTAAGATAATTATGCCATTTTTTACATAAGTAAGCTAAGTACATATCGTTTAGAGCTAACATAGGTAAAATGGATGGTTTTGGAGGTTAGTAAGCTTATTAAGTCATTTTGGAGGAAAAGAAGCTAACTCTAAGTCATTAAGGTAAGCATATTGGAGGAAATAAAGCTAAGTCTAGGTCTTTATGCATTTGCTAAGCAAAACACTAGAGACACTTACCGTGGTCATGGAGGTGTAGTAGCGAGGTGGCTCGTGCCGGTAGCTGGAGAAGGATCGTGTGATGCTTGTCTGGAGTTACGCTGCACCAAAGATCATTTCCTTTGTTTCGTTAGCATGATGACACTCAAATGTTAAGACTAGCAAGTAATGTACATTCAAATTAAACTCACCGTGGTCCAAGGAGCAATTGCTAGCATCGGTGAGCAATCGACTGCATTTCTCGCATACGCATCGCACATTTGGTTTTGATGACTCACCATACTAGTTAGTAATGAGACAAACACTACATGAATGTTTTGGCTAATGTGTAGAAAAAACTTACCACAAGGAGCTCGTACATGGCCCTTGCCTGCATGTCATTTCGTGCCCTCTCCTCCTCCAACATCTTTGTCGTCCTCTCCTCCAACTCCCGCTGCCTCTCCGCTGCCTCCACCAGAAGTTTCTCCGTTCTATCTCTCTCACTCTGTATAGCAGCCTACAACACCAATCCTCATTAGCATTTGTAATCATTGATGGAAGCGCACACAATGTAATGGAGAAAGATAGCTGAGTACGTATAACTAACCCTGAAGGCGAGTTGGACTGGCCGTTCACGAGGCCTTATCTCTGGAGCGGAGCTCGACTGGCGTGCCTTGATCTCCGGGAGAGTGCTAGGACAACGGATAAGTCCATCTCCCATGGCTATGGAGCCATGGGACCTCCCGCCACCAGATATCATCAGTAGCTCCGTATCAATGGGACCCTGGCTCGGGTTAAAGTCCTCCCCTTTCCTTGCCTTCCCTTGATCTCTATATTTCACGAGCTTGTCGTGGGAGGAGATGTTGGTGAACTTTTTTGGATCATCGAGGTCAGACGCAGAGAATGCCTTGACTTTCTTGTAAGAGCCAGTGTGGGCCATGGCATACAGGTCGTACACCTCTGGCACCTTATCCGCCTTATTGTAGCGTGTCTGAAAGAGAGAAACAAAGTAAATTAGTAATTAAAGGGCTGAAGCTAGCACGACGAATGAATTGCATGAATCATGAAGCAAACCACATACCCAGTTCCGCCCGTACTGATATAAGTTGGAGCTGCCTTGATGGTGTGGCACACCTTCCATTTGGGCACGTTTGTCCTTGGCCTCGTTGTGGAGGGCTAGCCATTCTTTTGAGCACCACTCATTGACCAACACCTCCCAACAATCCATCCGATCTGTACAACATCTCGCAAGGGCCTAAGTTAGGAAATAGAAACTTGAGCGCTACGGCTATGAATTACTAAATGAAGGAAGTAAAGTACAAGTCCTTAAGAATTACCTTCATGTACTCCTCCTTACTCAAGAACTTCTCGCAGCACGCCGGCTTGGTCTTCCTGATACCATGCGAGGCGTAGTAGTCTCGAATAGCCTGCACCTGATCCTCGTGTTGTAAGTTCTGTAGTAGGCGCTTGCAGACGTTACCGATAACATTTGCCGCCTCCTCCTCGTATCCCTCCTCACACCTGTAGAATGTCAGCAATCAAATGATACAATATTGATTAGTACAATTAATAACTAGCTAGTTGAAGATTTTTAATTGTGTAAAGGAGAAATTACCCAGAACTTTCTAATCACCACATCTGCCCTCGTCTTGCACAAGACACCGTCGATAATCTCACCCGACGGGGCCGAGGCAGCCAAGTAGTGCTCCTAACTCAATCCAAGCTCTGGAAGCAGACCCTCACCAGGCAACGTGACAAACCCCGGGAAGTTTTGCTGACAAAGAACTCCACGGACGGAGTTGGGCCGGCGGACACTATGATGGTGGTCCCAACCCCTGCAGCATGACAAGGCCAGCGCATTAGATATTTGAAGAAACGTGAATGCAGAAGGGTTCAAAAAGATTAAATGCACTTACCTCTCCCCATCAGGGAAAATCAACCACCTCTGCTCGCGGGTCGTTGGCACGTCCTGGAGCCGTGTGCAACCACGCTGGTAGACGGTGCCCCTCCTCCTCAATATCAGTCGGCTCCCCGCTATCATCAGCATGGCCACTCGGCCCCTCAGGCTGATCCGGCCAGGTACCCCATCCAGACGTGTGTTCCTCCGGGGTCTCGTGGGCCAAACTCTCATGGCCCGAACGCCCGTCAACCGGAGGCTCGTGGGCAGAAGGCCCATGGACCGGAGGCTCGTGGACCGGAGTCCGTGTAGCCTCCTCCTCGGACGGGTCCACCCTAGCAGTCACGTGCTCGGGTGAAACAGCTGGGGGTGGCGGCGAGGAAGGCGCCCTGGCAGTCACCCTACCTCCACTCCCGCGACCACATGCTCCAGCCCCTCTCTTCTTCTTACCTCGTCCCCTGCTCGGCACCGCGGTCGATGAAGAAGGGCCCGGCAGTGTCGCCATACTGTCGAGCAACGCTCGGCGGAGAGGTGCGTGTGGAATGGAAGACCTCACACCACGCGTCGACGAAGAAGTGTCCTTGGAGCGCTCCCGACCAGCGCCCACCATCTTTCAACACCTGCCATGACAAAGAGTAAACGAAATTAGTACAACATAAAAAAATACCGACATAAATAATAATATGTATATCACTTAAGTGTATCATCATCAAGTACAACATAAAAAATTGAATACCTGACACTACGTACTAATAATCTCGATCAGTATCATCAATAAATGCATAATCATCATCATCACTATAATCAATGACGGGCTCAGGGGGGTCAGGGGGTCGGGGTGTCGGGGTGTGGTGTCGGGGTCGGGGTGTTGGGGTGTGGTGTTGGGGTCGGGTGTCGGGTGTGGTGTCGGGTCGGGGTGTCGAGTGCCGTGTCGGGTCGGGTTGTCGGGTCCGTGTCGGGTCGGGGTGTCGGGGTCAGGGGTGGGGGTGTGGTGTCGGGGTCGGGGTGTCTGGGTCAGGGGGTAAGGGGGTCGGGGTGTCGGGGTGTCGTGTCCGGGTCGGGATGTCGGGGTGTGGTGTTGGGGTCGGGGTGTCGGGGTGTGGTCTCGCGGGGTGCGGGGTCAGGGGGTCGGGGTGTCGGCGTGTGGTGTCGGGGTCGGGGTGTGGTGTCGGGGTGTGGTGTCGGGGTCGGAGTGTCTGGGTCAGGGGGTCAGGTGGTCGGGGTGTTGGGGTGTCGTGTCGGGGTGTCGGGGTGTGGTGTCGGGGTGTCGGGGTGTCTTTTTTCTACTTCTTTTACTTCTTTTCTTTTCTTCTTTTCTTCTTCTTCTACTTCTTCTACTTATTTTCTTCTTCTTCTTCTTCTTTCATCTTTTTTCTACTTCTTTTCTTTTCTTCTTTTCTTCTTCTTCTACTTCTTCTACTTCTTTTCTTCTTCTTCTTTTTCATCTTTTTTCTACTTCTTTTACTTTTTTTCTTTTCTTCTTTTCTTCTTCTTCTACTTCTTTTCTTCTACACATTCTTTTTTCTAACACTAACACTAAATCTTCTTCTTTTCTAACACTAAATCTAACACTAACACTAACACTAAAAATTAAACAGCAATTAAACAGCAAAAAAAAGAAAAAACCGAAAAAAATACTCACCGGAGCCGGGGGCGACGCTGGCGCCAGGGTGGTGGGCAGGTGGGGGTGGCAAGGCTCGGGAAGTGGGACGGCCGGGCGGCGGGCGGGGCGGTGGCGGCCGGGCGGGGGTGGTGGGGCGTCGGTGCGTGGGAGGGGGCGGTGGGCGGCGCCAGCGGCGGGGCGCGCCGGGAGGCGGATGGTGGCGGGGCGGCGACGGAGGCGGGCAAGGGCGGCGGGATGGTGGGCCGGGCGGGTGGGGAGGGGCGGGATGGTGGGGCGTGGTGGGGAGGGGCGGTGGCGGGTGGCGGCACAATGTCTGGGCGGCGGGCGGTGGCGATGGCGAAGCGGCGGCGGGCGCGGTGGGTGGATGTGGGCGTCGGGGAGGAGAGAGGGAGAACAGAGAGAGTAACGGGTGGGGGGGCTCGGCCGTTAGATAGGTTAGCCTTTGCCGTCCGCCCCTCCTTTGCCGTCCGCTTTTTTTTATCTTTGTCATCTGCTGCGGACGGCAAAGAGGGGGGACGTTAAGTTTTTCCGTTAGTGGGTGCCACCTCCCTCTTTTCCGTCAGCCAGCGGACGGCAAAGATTCTTTGCCGTCAGCCAGCGGACGGCAAAGATTCTTTGCCGTCAGCCAGCGGACGACAAAGAAATGGCCGATGGCAAAGACCTTCTTTGCCGTCTGCCAGTTGTTTGTCGTCTGCTTCTTGGTAGCTGATGGCAAAGTCCTTATTTGCCGTCCGCTAGCTGACGGCAAAGAGATGGCGGACGGCAAATTTCCTGATTCCAGTAGTGAAGTGCTCAAGTAATGAATCCACCCGGATCCCAAGGTATATCAATGCCAATTTTAATTAACAATGATTTGTGATTTAGTAGTGAGAACAAATCAACATATATCAAGCAATGACGAAGTCTAACTCTCTTCCTATGCATCGGCGTGTCATAAAAGAACAATTCATGCACACATAGTAAAGGCCAATGCATAATATAAACCGTTTCTTGAAATTTTATCGTGTTGGAAACATGGAGAGGCGGAGATGTAGTTCCTCTCTCATAATAATTGCAAGTAGGAGCAGAAAGCACATGCATATTATATCTAACAAAATCATCATGTGTAGTAGTGAAACGCAACCCATCAATATAATCCTTAATACAGGCAAACTTCTCCGATATAGTGTAGTCGGGAGAATTCAAAAAGATAATAGGACTATCATGCGTGGGTGCAATAGCAACAATTTCATGTTTAACATAAGTAACTATAGCAAGTTCATCTCCATAAGCATCATTCATATTGGCATCTTGGCCACAAGCATAGCAAACATCATCAAAAAGGGATATTTCAAAAGAATCAATATGATCATAACAATCATCATAGCAATCATCGTTCGGTAAGCACGAAGGGAAATTAAACCATGTATGAGTTGAAGAGTTACTCTCATTAGAAGGTGGGCATGGGTAGCTAATCCTCTCTTCCTCCGTTTGTTCTTCGCTCTTCTCATCATCTTTTTCATCTAATGAGCTCACAGTTTCATCAGTTTCTTCTTCCATAGACTCCTGTAAAATATTAGTCTCTTCTCGGACAACGGAGACTTTCTCATAAAATTCATCAATATCATAATTGTATTTATATTTCTCATAGCAATATTTAAGGATAGCTAAATTTTCAGGTCTATAAACTGAATCATCAAAATCTTCAAACTCTTAAACAAAGATTCAATTTCACAAGCACCCTTAAAAGCAACAAATTCTTCTATTCATTCCACATCATAGTAATCATATATACCATTAGCATAAGAAGCTAAGGTTTCATTATCATTAAATTTGCATGAAAAGGGAAGGTGTTGAGCCTTCATCCTAGAGCAACAAGTATAATCATATCTCAAGCATAGTTGCCTAGCATACCAATACAACATATAAATTTGATCTCATAATAGTTTCCCCTTTTTAGTCAAGCGATAATCCCTAAAGTATTCACGTTGATCCAACGTGTCTCCTATAACATAATTGAATGGGGTTTTCTCAGCATTATTAAAGTAGTACATAATATCTTTCACATACTGAGCATCGAGGGTTTTAGGAGGTTCCCCATCTCCATGAGTAGCAAGTGAACCTGCTTATTTTGGTATTTCATGTTCCATATCCATAACTAAAGATAGAGAACAACTTAGAACAGAAAATAAAAATTACTTACTGATAAAGAAAACAAGCACACACGAGAATATTCACCCCACACTATAACTCCTCGGCAGCGGCGCCAAAAAAAGGTCTTGATAACCCACAAGTATAGGTGATCAATTTTAGCCTCTTTCGATAAGTAAGAGTGTCGAACCCAACGAGGAGCTAAAGGTAGAACAAATATTCCCTCAAGTTTTATCCACCACCGATACAAATCTACGCACACTTGACGTTCGCTTTACCTAGAACAAGTATGAAACTAGAAGTACTTTGTAGGTGTTGTTGGATAGGTTTGCAAGATAATTAAGAGCAGGTAAATAAAATCTAGGGGCCGTTTAGACAAAGAAGCAATAAAGTTAGTATAGCAAGAGTGGAAAAGTGGTGGTAGGAGTTGCGAAATTGTCCGTAAGCAATTGACTACTTTACTAGACCGATAGTAAGTTTTATGTGTGAGCGGCCACTGCTAGCATGTTATCCCTGACTTGGAATTCTATGCACTGATGATTGTAACTATTAGCAAGCATCCACAACTACTAACGTTCATTAAGGTAAATCCCAACCATAGCATTAAGATATATTGGTACCCCTTCAATCCCGTATGCATCAATTTCTATGGTAGGTTGAAGCTTTTGTCACTCTTGCACTCGAATACATAGTCCTATCAACATAAAACAAACCCTATGGTGTGATCCACGCATGCGCTCATATGATGGGCACAAAAGGACAGCAACATAACCACAAGAAAATTAAACCAATCATAGAAATTCATCAATTACTGATTGGATAACGAAAATCTACTCAGACATCATAGGATTGCAACACATCATTGGATAATAATATGAAGCATAAAGCACCATGTTCAAGTAGAGGGTACAACGGGTTGCGGGAGAGTGGACCGCTGTAGATAGATGGGGGAAGGTGATGGAGATGTTGGTGAATATGATGGAGGTGCTGGTGTAGATTGCGGTGATGATGATGGCCCCGACAGCATTCTGGCGCCACCCGGAGAGAGGGGGAGAGAGCCCCCCTTCTTATTCTTCCTTGACCTTCTCCCTAGATGTGAGAAGGGTTTCCCCTCTGGTCCATGGCCTCCATGCCATGGGAGGGGCAAGAGCCCCTCTGAGATTGGATCTGTCTCTCTGTCTCTCTTTGTTTGTGCGCTCCAGATTCTGCCTTTTCACCATTTCTTATGTTCCCGGAGCTCCGTTACTCCAATTGGGCTGAAATTTGAACACGGCTTCTATCCGGATATTAGCTTTCTCACGACGAAAGAAGGGCACCAACCACCTTACGGGGTGTCCACGAGGGTCAGGAGCTCGCCCCCTGCCTCGTGGCCCCCCCGAGGATCATCTTGTGTTGATTCCACTTCCCAAAATTCACATATATTCCAAAAAAATCTCTGTCAGTTTTTATCCCGTTTGGACTCTGTTTGATATGGATTTTGTGCGAAACAAAAACATGCAACAAACAGGAATCGCTGAGCCATCGGATCAATATGTTAGTCCCAAAAATAGTATAAAAAGTTGCCAAAAGTATATGGAAGTTGTAGAATATTGGCATGGAACAATCAAAAATTATAGATACGACAGAGACGTATCACATACTGGGCCCCTTTCCCCGTGCTGTCGGGGGCTTTGAGTACTTGTACATGGCGATCGATAAGTTCACAAAGAACCAGTGAGAAAGGTGACAGCACAGTCAACCGTCTAGTTCTTCAAGGGGATAGTCTACCATTTTGGTGTGCCCAACAGAGTCATCGCCGACAATGGCATGCAGTTCATGAGCCGCACCTTCATGCGGTACATTCAAGACCTCGGCAGCAAGGTCTGTTTTGCTTCTGTTGCCCTTCCCACAAGTAACGGCTAGGCTGAAAGGGCAAATGCAGAAGTGCTGCGAGGCCTCAAGACTACGACTTTTGACAAGCTGCACAACTGTGGAAGGAGCTGGGTTGATGAGTTGCCAATAGTTCTTTGGTCGATCGGAAGGACGCCAAATCGAGCTACTAGCCAGACACCATTTTCCCTATTTTACGGGGCAGAGGCAGTTTTCCGCACGGATCTCATATACGGGTCACCTCGAGTGCTCTCTTATGATGAGCTTGAGAAGAGAAGTTGCACCAAGAGGATGCAATGCTCCTTGAGGAAGATCATCTTCGGGCTACTGTGCGAGCCACTCGCTACCAGCAGGCCTTGCGCCGCTATCATAGCCGCAAGGTTCACGCCCGAAGCCTTGAGGAAGGCGACCTTGTTCTTGGGCGGATTCAATCCGCCAAGAATTCAAACAAGTTGACGCCGAAGTGGGAGGGCCCTTATCGGGTAATGCGAGTCACCAGGCTCGGCACTGTCTGCCTGGAGACTGAAGATGGCATTCCAATGAGCAACTCTTGGAATATCAAACATCTTCGCAAGTTTTACCCCTAAGGCGCGGTTGCCGGGAGCCCCAGCAACCCCCATTTTGTACTAGCCTTGCCGGCAAGGCATGTAACCCTATTTACAGAGCCAGGCGTAGAACCTAAGCATAAATAAATGAAGCGCTGGCGCCCTAAGTTTTAGCATGCATGCTAGGTTGAGTCTCTCTCCTTGTTAGGGTCGATAGTGCTTAGCGGCAACTAACCCCTAGAATAGAGGTTGGGTGTGCGTCTCTCTGTTCCTTTCGCCTTTTCTTTTGGTTCGCAGGATGCGCGGGCGTTTCTGCTGAGCTGTTTGGAGGAAAGGAAATAGACCAACGCCCCAACCCCGGCAAGCCTAGGTTATCGGGGGCTGCAGATCCAGAGATCCGACCATGGCAAGCCAAGGTTGCCGGGGGATGAAAAATCAGATAAGTCTTTCACCCCCACTCTCCACTTCCGTATGGAACTAGAACGTACAAAGCTTCGCTCACTCTTATGCCCCCGTGCTCCCTCTTTCCCGTGTCCAAGAACCTTTCTTTGGGCCGGAACTTGGTTGTAGTGCAATGGAAAGAGAACAAACGAAGAGCCTAATCCTACTTTGCCCCTACCTCCGCCAAGGGCATGAGTGTAGTCGAGCTATAGAGCAGAAGGACGGAGAGGTCTGTTGTCGGGTTATGATGTTTATTTTAAGATAATAAGGATTCAATCCTTAGTGTGAGCCTCGCTAGCGCACAAAAGAACCTGGCAACCATCCCTTTTCTTCATTAATACATTGTTAACAAGTACAGTTCATACAGAGTGTGAGCTTGAGCAAGGGGGTTACAAGGTTTAAATCTGACAAAGTGCCCGTAGGCTTAAAAACTAAAAATATATAAGATGCCCGTAATACCTTTCTTGTCCCTCTCCTCAATGAATCAAGATAAGCAAGAAGGAAAAAGGAGTGCCTAGGCGAGATATGAGCAGCAAAAGACACCAAGGGGAGGCTGGTGATGACGGTGCCAGCGAAGAAGCCGAAAGATGAGGCAGCGGGCTGGCAATACGCGACGAAGGCATCGGTGCCATCGTACTGAGTTGACGGCCCGCCACTCTCCTTCTTCGTCTTCTCCGGCCTTCCAGCGCCAGCCACCAGAAGTGATACGTCTCCAACGTATCTATAATTTTTGATTGTTCCATGCTATTATATTACCTATTTTGGATGTTTATGGGCTTTATTTTATACATTTATATCATTTTTGGGACTAACCTACTAACCGGAGGCCCAGCCCATATTGCTTTTTTTTCCTATTTCCGTATTTCCTAGAAAAGGAATATCAAACGGAGTCCAAACGGAATGAAACCTTCAGGAGCGTGATTTTTGGAACGAACAAGATCCGGAGAGCTTGGACTGCAAGTCAAAAAACAACCGGAGCCTCCACGAGATAGGAGGGCGCCCCCCTGTAGGGCGTGCCCCCTGTCTCGTGGGCCCCTCGGGCGGCCACCGACGTAGTTATTCCTCCTATATATACCTATGTACCCTGAAAACATCCGGGAGCACCACGAAACACAATTTCCACCATCGTAACCTTCTTTGTCCATGAGATCCCATCTTGGAGCCTTCGCCGACACTCTGCTGGAGGGGGAATCGACCATGGAGGGCCTCTACATCAACATCCTTGCCCCTCCTATGAGTTGTGAGTAGTTTACCACAGACCTACAGGTCCATAGTTATTAGCTAGATGGCTTCTTCTCTCTTTTTGGATCTCAATACAATGTTCTCCCCCTCTCTTGTGGAGATCGATTCGATGTAATCTCTTTTTGCGGTGCGTTTGTCGAGATCCGATGAATTGTGGGTTTATGATCAGATTTATCCATGGATATTAATTGAATCTTCTCTGAATTCTTTTATGTATGATTGAGTTATCTGTGCAAGTCTCTTCGAATTGTCGGTTTGGTTTGGCCTACTAGATTGATCTTTCTTGCCATGGGAGAAGTGCTTAGCTTTCGGTTCAATCTTGCGGTGTTCTTACCTAGTGACTGAAAGGGTTGCAAGACACGTATTGTATTGTTGCCATCGAGGATAACAAGATGGGGTTTATATCATATTGCATGAGTTTATCCTTCTAGATCATGTCATCTTGCTTAATGCGTTGCGCTCTGTTCTTATGAACTTAATACTCTAGATGCATGTTGGATAGCGGTCGATGTGTGGAGTAATAGTAGTAGATGCAGGCAGGAGTCGGTCTACTTGTTATGGACGTGATGCCTATATACATGATCATGCCTAAATAATCTCATAACTATGCGCTTTTCTATCAGTTGCTCGACAGTAATTTGTTCACCCACCGTAATACTTATGCTCTCGAGAGAAGCCTGTAGTGAAACCTATGGCCCCGGGTCTATCTATTATCATATTTGCTTTCAATCTACTTTTATTTGCATCTTTACTTTTTGCATCTATATTGTAAAATACCAAAAATATATTTATCTTATCATACTATCTCTATCAGATCTCACTTTTGCAAGTGGCCATGAAGGGATTGACAACCCCTTTATTGCGTTGGTTGCGAGTTCTCAGTTTGTTTGTGTAGGCGCGTGGTACTTTTGAGGAGCCTCCTACTGGATTGATACCTTGGTTCTCAAAAACTGAGGGAAATACTTACGCTACACTTGCTGCATCACCCTCTCCTCTTCGGGGAAAACCAACGCTAGCTCAAGACATAGCAAGGAAGATTTCTGGCGCCGTTCCCGGGGAGGTCTTCACTCAAGTCGAGACATACCAAGTACCTATCACAAACCTATATCCCTCGCATTTACATTACTTGTCATTTGCCTCTCGTTTTTCTCTCCCCCACTTCACCCTTGCCGTTTTATTCGCCCTCTCTTTCCCAACCTCCTCCTCTCTTTTTGCTTGCCGTTTTTCTATTTGCTTGTGTGTTGGATTACTTGTTGCCATGGCGCAAGATAATACCAAATTGTGTGACTTCTCGATTACCAATAATAATGATTTCCTTAGTACTCCGATTTCTCCTCTTAATGATGTTGAGTCTTGTGAAATCATTGCTGCTTTGCCGAATCTTGTTATGAAAGATCAATTCCCCGGCCTTCCTAGTGAAGATGTCGTTACCCATCTAAATAATTTTTTTGATTTGTGTGATATGCAAAAGAAGAAAGATACGGATAACAATATTGTCAAATTGAAGTTATTTCCGTTTTCACTTGGAGATCGTGCTAAAGTTTGGTTTTCGTCTTTGCCTAAAAATAGTATCGATTCTTGGAACAAGTGCAAAGATGCTTTTATCTATAAGTATTCACTACAAGAAATATGTCAACTTGTGACCTTGACTATTGGTCACCGAAAGGTCATTGTTTTTCATTTGCGACCTTTTTGTGACCAAAAACAGAAGGTCAAAAGCTGGCGGTCGTAAACTGAAATTAACGACCTTCTCTGTGAGAAGGTCGTAGACGTTTATGACCAAAATATGCCTACTGTTTTGTTTTGGTCACTAGTTGTCTGCCTAGGCCACGTCGGATCCGACGTGGCAGTCTGACGTGGCAAAATTGTGACCAATTCAAAAGGTCAAAAATTAAAATCGGCCCGGTCCAATTGGGTGTTTATATGGGCCGAGCCCATTAATTCAGCCTTTTATATATATTTTTTTCGTATTAATTTTGATCAGTTATATGGGCCAGGCCCAACTATTCAGCCTTTTTAATTTCTGGGCCATGGCCTTTTTAGTCCATTGATTTTCTAGTTTCGGACATTATATATTGGAGTTGGTCCCACTAGTCACTCAAGCCCCACATGTCATAATCTCATACATTGGTCCCACACATCAGATATATCAACATTGCTCAAATTGTTTTCAGACGTGAATCCCACTAGTCAGGTTTCTATTTCACACATTTTTAAATCACTATTTCAAATAAAACAAAATAAACATAATTTATCAAATAATAGTAAATCTGTTACAATGTCACAATATCTACAGTCTATTATAGTCAAACAGAACAAACAATTCTCTGGCAAGTAAGGCATCATCAAGGCTTTGCACTTGGCTTCATGGCTTCGCACTTCAAATTTGTCCCGACGCTCCTGTAAAAGAGTGAACACAAAGGCTACCAGCATTAGTGTACTGCTGTTCAGGCCAGAACCAAACAAATGCAATGGCAACACTAATGTAAGAAACAAGCAGAACAAACATTGTAATGCTCGAAGCTTGACTTTCCCGTTATAAAATACTAGAGAGGGCTAAAACAGATCTTATAGTTGCATAGTGAAATGTTTGCTTTTACAGATCTTATATAATATTGTGTTTATGCCAGGAATGCATCAATTTGTACAAATACTAGAAAGGGAAAATAAAACACGTTAACCTGTTATTGTTCTACACTTCCACTACAACACTCAAGCTCATGTTAGGCACTAACAATACTAACCTACAGGCGCCAGCATGGTATATTGGTACAAGTGCAGGTCATACAATGAATGTCACTGTAACAAATTCACCCAAAGAAAAGTACAATAGACCATCCATTCAAGACAACATCTAACAATACTAGTAAGCCCAAGAAAGTCGTGCTGCTTATGCCATGATTACACAAGTCAACAACTGAATCCCCAACTGTATTTTCATATACTGTAGCAAACTAGATTGATAATATTTTTTCTTTTTGGTTGAGGTTGTGATTTCGTTAGGCATCCATGGGTGGCAGGAATGTGAAGTGCAGGTAGCAGCAATGTACAACTAGCTAGAGTAGGAGTAGGAGGAGCAAAACCAAACATTTTTCTGCTGGATTTTGAGGCGTTGGAGGTGGATCTCAGATTCTCCCCGCAGAATAGCAAAGTGAGGACGCTTCACCAATAGAGCAAAACCAAGGACAGAACTTCCTTCTCCAGATTGCCATTGGCCTTCATCAAATGAATAAGCATCAGGATTTCTTAATCAAATTTGTTCATATCAAGTTCATGAAACTCAAGAACGACTCAATTAACAGTAAAGTTTCATATAAAACTCAAGAAGGTATTTCTTCACCATTACAGAAATATATCATTGTTAATGTAAATGATCTGGAATACATATACAGATATTACCACAAACACCTATCAGGCAAAATCACATCGCAAGGTAACTCTGATTTTAGTCAAATTTTACTGCGGCCCAGCTCAAAACGTGAGCACCTAATTATTCAGAAGTTGAGACGATGCTTTCACTAGTAGGAATTGTTTAAAACATTTACGGTATAACATGGTTCTGCAAGTTGTACTAATTCTTTTGACTAGTCCAGATCACACACCACACACGCCAGATATTCAGAAGTAGAATAATCTGAATTTTGTAGTACTGCAAGGGCAAGTTTTTTCGTTAGTATGTGAGTTTCAAATAGTAGTAATCTGATGAAAGAACACTAACTAACACTACAACTTGTTTAGGGAGCAGTTGCAAATGCTCCAGAGGTTCCTAGCTAGACCTCATATATGGTGTGCATGCATAATAGATTGGTACCTTCACTGGAAAGTGGAAAAGGAGGCTCTTAATCTTATAGCTACTTATCTAGTTGAGATGTTGAAACGTGGGGTGTGCATGTCAGGTTACTAATTACTTGAGAAACTGGGATCAGTTGGTCTTCTTGGTCTAGAGAGAGGCAGAGAAGGCTAATAAGAGCATTTATAATGGGTGAAGTTTACAAGCACAATTAATTAATTGAACTGAAACTGAAAAGTTATACTAGTTACATTTAATAGATGAATGGAATTACTGTCACACAGGAAAGGTAAATCTAAACACAAGGAGCTTCTCCATTTACGCCATGTTTGTTTTCTGAAAAAATGCAATTAAGCCAGAAAAGCACCACATTTACTACACAGGGTTCTGCATGATATATCAGGAACACTTTGAACAATCAACATACGTAACCAGTTGTGAGCCATAACAATCAAAACTGACTGGGCCACGATTACTGACTGGCTCACCATACATGTATACTATGTAAAATGCGTAGCACGTGTCCATCCCAGTGGATGAAGACGCGTAGTGTGAGGGAGTGTGGGCACCAGACGGAGACGGTCAAGTATATACTAACTTAACAATTCAGTCAAAGTCACGTGGATTATCAGTCTATATATGAAACCTTCAGCATTAACAGGATGCATGCACTATACCAGTGTTGTGCTGTGTTGCAGGGTTCAGACCTGGGATGGTCAAGACTCAAAGTTTGGGTTGGGTTGGGTTGAGAGGGGACCTGAGTTGAGTGAATGCAAAATGAAAGCTAAATCCTTACTCCTAATTTTATGATATTAATGAACAAGCACACATGTTAAATAAATTATTACTGGACCTTACTTGAGTTACTACTGCCACTATCAAGCAAGAACTGCTGCAAGCAGTACAACACAATAGCAGCATGTTCTACCAGCCACAATTGCTTGCAAGACCATGGCTGCATTCAAAAGAGAAATGCTTACACAAGACCATGGCTCATCTGATGTCTGACGGTATTGATAAGGAATAAAGTTACATGCACAACATCCCGACCTTACTCTACATCCCAACATTGGCAGGTGACAACTAATAACTCATTTCCAATAGAGAAACTGCAGGAATTATTTGCTTATTTTTAAGAAAAAATGCTACAAGTTAAGCCTTTGTTTAACAGTAGGTCTAATAAGGAAATAAAATGTGCATTTGGTGAGAATTTAGCAACAGATTAACAACATATTGTTCAGCATCACACAGATAGTAGAACAATGGTACAGGCAGCTATTGGCATAAAGTAGAGATTTTACATGAATAAATCACATAAGTAACTATAACAGAGAAAGAAAACGTAGAAGTGGCAGCGAGGCATGAATGATGTCCTGAGTTATTGCTCCATCGGCCGTAACAGAGGCCGAGGAAGTTGCCGTGATGGGTTGCATCATCTGTGCTGATGCAGTCTCAGCCACAGGCTCCTCCTCACTCCTGAAGTGAAACACACAGGCTGGTCAGCAGAACTACAACAGTTTAGCTCTCGAGATGACGAATAACTCAAATTACCCTTGTAATATGTTTCAAAAAAATTAACCTTCTAGTATGGCCATGCTAATAGATAAAATTAACCTTTTCCCTTTTAGTTTTAATGAAAAAGGTAAGAGGCAAGAATTCTACATGCAGCTTATGTAGACATAAATCCAAGAGAAATACATCTCTATACGAGAACCACCCCAAATATGAACAGAACACTTCGATCTAAATTAAAGACTGAAACAATCACAAATGTGTTTTTTCTTTCTATCGTTGTTGCTCTGCTACTAGATGTGTTGAGATGTGTGTTACACATGTCTCAGCTGGACTGAGAAACAACCATCCACGGCAATGAAACAGAGGAAAGAGCAGAGAGGAGGTCACCGTGGCATGGCAGAGAGTCCATGTCAAGGTTGGTTGGTTCTCCACCTCCTGGTCCAGTACGCACAACACAAGGAAGGAAGGATGGGGGGTCGGATCTGCAGCACGCAAGCCATATATGAGAGGAAATGGAAGACATGGCAAGGACGACGTCTTAGAGAAATAAATATAGCATGCCTGAACATTGCTCTCCTCCATCAAGATCTCCTTGGCCTTCTCAAGACAAAGGTTTCTAACCTCAGACGGCAAGTATTCAAGGGTCAGAGAAAAATCAGTGGTAAACGATATGTGGGTAGATCAACCAAACGCATTATGCGCATGATGGTAGTTTGCTAGAGTTGGTAATGTGAAGACAGCACCAACTGAATCATAAACTCATCCTTGTGGGGCAATAGCTCCTGACAGCCTCTCATTCTAAATATATATGCTGATTTCAAAGGTCCAGTCTAAGGAGGCGCTAGTGATTGGAGTAAAATTAGGGTGAATTAATCATGTTCTTCACAGGGAAATGTGTACAAAAACTTCCAAATTTCTCAAAGCAGTATAGTTTGAAGATTAGACACAGCACCAGTATCCAACAATTTTTTATCAGTAATCAAGGATAGAAATTAAGCAAGCGAAAGTAACAAGACGAGCAGTAACAAACACAGGTCTTAGCGAAATATTATCAAGCAACAAGCGCTCGAGGTTCTGAAGCTATGGATTCAGGCAGTTACACAGATTATAGGAAGAAGCAGTGATTTTCGGAGGGAAGAACAGTTCAAAACTCATTGAAGGCTTGCATCAGCGAATAGAACGGGCCTTCTAAGGAGATGTTAGGGATGGAGAGAGTTACGGACAAACCCACTTCAGATCTCACTGACGCCCATCGTCCACTTTTCTCTCGTTCTGCCTCCTCTCCCTAGCCGCCGTCCAACTCCCTTTGTCTTTCTCCTCCTTACACACGACAACGCTACACGGACAGACGGAATGGGGCGCCATGAATGGGGAGGGAGTTGCGCTGCACCGTCCGAAAAGTCGTCGGAGGTCCGCGCGAAGGCGCTGGACGCTTAGGGAGCATCGCCGAGCAGCGCCACATGCGCCGCCCCACGATGGTGGGTGAAGGCCACGTCGACGTCGACGCCGTTGCCCCCGCACCCGGCGGCGAGCGCGGCGAGGAGGTGCTGGCCGAGGTAGCCGCTCCCGCCCACCGCCAGCACCCGCTTGCTCTCCATCTCCGCCAACGCCCGCCGCTCCGGTGCCCCTCCTCTCTGGCAGAGCGAGCAAGCTAGAGTAGGTCGGATCTTGGTAGCGAGGTGGATCTAAGGGGCGGGATCAGAGACGACGGGTTTGGGCACGCGGATCAGGTGGAGGACGGGGTGGGGTCGGGAGGAGCAACCGACAAGGAGGGGGGCTCCGGTGGATCTGGCGGCGGTGGTGGGTGGGGATGGCAGCGGTGGGAGATGAGGGAGACGAAGGCGGAGAGGAGACGAGGGAGAGGAGGGTGGGGATGGATCGGATCTGGAGAAAGGGTGGGTGGGTAGGTGGGTTAGGGTTCTGGTTTTTTCAGGAGAAGATCAACCGTTGGATGTGCGCGTGATGGATGGCTCGGATCGTGTCCAACTGTGTGATCCGCGTGGAGGTGGTTCCTCCCTTCTCATTGGCTGGCTGGCTCACGCTCGAAAATCCAAATTTTGGACCCAAATCTCTGATTTTTTTTAAATGCCTAGAAATATGTGTTGCAATATTGGACCATACCATTTTTCAAAAGGCGGCTGTTAGGTGCTGGTCAATCGGCCTAAATTTGGGTCGGTCGCCTCGTAACCCTACGATGTTTTCGTGTGTAACCATTTGATTCACCCCCACGTTATACTTTCTTCCCCATCTTGCTCGTTCTCCATCAGATAGAACACATATTTGACCCTCCCACCAATGTGCCGTCGCGCACAACCGTAGTCTGTCGCCTCAACGTTGGCATCACCCCAACGTGCTCTAGTTGTAGCATTCGCCGGTTCTAGCACCTTCCCGAGGCTGCTCACCCGCGGGGATGAAGCATCCTCAATCAATAGTTCCAGCAACCCATCTTGCCGGTTCCAGCAAATTACTTTACCACTTCTAGCACCTCCACCGCAAATTGCTCATTGCTAAGGATGCAGCATGCCAAATTCATTTTCCATTTTTCAAGTGCCAAAAATGAGTTTTTTTAAATAACCTAGCAAATAATTGTCAACAAATTGGACCAAATCATTTTTCTAAAATACTAGGCCATATTTAATGCACAATTGACCAAATGGTTGGGTGTAAAAAGTTTTGATCCACCTCTGTGAAAAAGACAAATTCCCGCCGATTCAGCTGGAAGCGGGTCAAATTTGAACTGCAGCTGCCTCATAGTTTGCTATTTATTTTTCCAAAAATCATTTCTAGGTACATAAGTATCTATTTAATCAGAGAAACATCAAAAATTCCAAGATTCAACCACTAGCTAGGAACGGTCATTCCCGCCGTTTTGACCGCGTTTTGAAATGGGCATAAAAAATAAAAAAATCAAAAAATTGGAAAACCTTCGCATTGTGTCATTATATTTGACCAAGTTTCCAGGAAAAATAATAAGATTGTAATACGGAAATTATTTTTAAAAAGTGTTCTCAGAAATGAGCTATCATGCGTGAAGATTCATGGCTTCCAAGCCAAATGATCAATCTTATGGCCACATTCATGGCATAGTTTGTTCAAATGATCTCATATTGTGCACAAGGGTGTATCTTGGAATTCCAAACAATTTTTCCTAACGTAGTTTTCACTTTCATTGCACAAAAGAGCCATTTTCCATTTTTCGAGTGCCCCAAATGAGGGTTTTTTGTGAAGGACCTACCAAATAATTATTGTAAAATTGGACCAAATCATTTTTCTAAAATACTAGGCCATATTTAATGCACAATTGACCAAATGGTTGGGTGTAAAAAGTTTTGATCCACCTCTGGTGAAAAAGACAAATTCCTGGAAGCGGGTCAAATTTGAACTGCAGCTGCCTCATAGTTTGCTCTTTATTTTTTCCAAAAATCATTTCTAGGTACATAAGTAACTATTTAATCAGAGAAACATCAAAAGTTTTCCAAGATTCAACCACTAGCTAGGAACGGCCAAGCCTGCCGTTTTGACCGCATTTTGAAACGGGCATAAAAAATTCAAAAAAAACAAAAAATTGGAAAACCTTCGCATTGTGTCATTATATGTGACCAAGTTTCCAGGAAATATAATAAACTTGTAATACGGAAATTATTTTAAAAAGTGTTCTCGTGAATCGAGCTATCATGCGTGAAGATTCATGGCTTTCAAGCCAAATGATCAATCTTATGGCCACATTCATGGCATAGTTTGTTCAAATGATCTCATATTGTGCACAAGGGTGCATCTTGGAATTCCAAACAATGTTGCCTAAGGTAGTTTTCACTTTCATTGCACAAAAGAGCCATTTTCCATTTTTCGAGTGCCCCAAATGAGGTTGTTTTGTGTAGGACCTACCAAATAATTATTGCAAAATTTGACCAAATCATTTTTCTAAAATACTAGGCCATATATAATGCACAATTGACCAAATGGTTGGGTGTAAAAAGTTTTGATCCACCTCTGGTGAAAAAGACAAATTCACGTCGATTCAGCTGGAAGCGGGTCAAATTTGAACTTCAGCTGCCTCATAGTTTGCAATTTATTTTTTCCAAAAATCATTTCTAGGTACATAAGTATCTATTGAATCAGAGAAACATCAAAACTTCCAAGATTCAACCACTAGCTAGGAACGGTCATTCCCGCCGTTTTGACCGCATTTTGAAACGGGCATTAAAAAATCAAGAAATTGGAAAACCTTCGCATTGTGTCATTATATGTGACCAAGTTTCCAGGAAAAATAATAAACTTGTAATACGGAAATTATTTTAAAAAAGTGTTCTCAGATATGAGCTATCATGCGTGAAGATTCATGGCTTTCAAGCCAAATGATCAATCTTATGGCCACATTCATGGCATAGTTTGTTCAAATGATCTCATATTGTGCACAAGGGTGCATCTTGGAATGGCTAACAATGTTGCCTAAGGAAGTTTTCAATTTCTTTGCACAGAAAATTCATTTTCCATTTTCCGAGTGCCTGAAATGAATTTTTTTATGAAGGACCTACCATATATTTGTTGCAAAATTGGACCAAATCAATTTTATAAAATACTAGGCCATATTTAATGCACAGTTGACAAAATGGTTGGGTGTCAAAAGTTTTGATCCACCTCTGGTGAAAAAGACAAATTCCCGATTCAAATTTGGAAGCGGGTCAAATTTGAACTGCAGCTGCCTCATAGTTTGCTATTTATTTTTTCCAAAAATCATTTCTAGTTACATAAGTACCTATTTAATCATAAATACATAGTTTGGTGGAGATACGTCGAGGTTTGGACGGTGGCCGAGGGCCCCAACTCTAGAGCGCGTAAACTCGCATGCCCCCGCGTGGTCACCGCGTGACTGTGGCGTTACCATGTGTTCTAGGCTGCCTAGGCATGTCTAGTGGGTTGGTCACTCCCCAGGTAGGTGCTAGGAAGAAAATCACAACATAAGATTCTCACGAGGAGACCGATCGATGCTCAAACATGAATAAGCAGCCAAGTGTTTGATTAGCAGTGCAGAAATGCACATGGCTAATGGTTGTGAGTTTTGGCTAAGGATGATCAATTACTAAGAAGACCGTCTTCACAAATTTTCATCTCAAAAGGAGGAGCCTAGGTGGTACTTGCTTTGCAGAGTACCACACTGGACATAAATACTAATGTTGAAGCCGAGCTCATAATAATGAATGGATTGAGCTGGCATTTGGTGGAGGCTGGTTATTTCGGTAGAGGAAAGCACTGTAGAAAATGGATACCATTTGGACATGCCAAAGTGGTACTTCGTTCACAAAGTGTTTTTTGAACAGAATATGAAAATAAATATTATTGAATTATTTTTGAACTACGCAAGGAAGGTTTTTTACATATTTGACGAAGATATGACCCAAAGAATTTATGAGATTTTTTTGGGAATTTTCGGAATGATACAAATATAGGTTGCTTCACAACCTAGGGAAAAACTGCCACATGGACATGACACATAGGCAAAACTGATGAGGTGGCGCCTAGTCATAGCAACCCACCACAATTTACAAGGTTATGACCATCTATATTGGTCATGATCAGCTAGAAATAAGGCAGCGGACCTGTGCTATTTGCTTTATGACCATTTCGTGTAAGGAAATTGCGACCTTTCTCACCAAAATGGTCGTTATTGTTTAGGGTTTGGAGCCCCCCGAACTGCTTTTGACCAATTGGTCTGAAATGGTCATAGATCTATGACCAATTCTTTCAGGGTCACTGACAGAAGGTCACTAGTTGGCATATTTATTGTAGTGATTTTCCTCCCGCTAAGATCATCACTCTTAGGAACGATATTATGAATTTTAAAAAACTTGATCATGAGCATGTTGCCCAATCTTGGGAAAGAATGAAATTGATGCTTCACAATTGCCCTACTCATGGTTTGAATTTATGGATTATCATACAAAAATTTTATGCCGGTTTGAACTTTGCTTCTAAAAATCTCTTAGATTCGGCCGCAGGAGGCACCATTATGGAAATCAGTTTAGGAGATGCTACAAAACTTCTTGATAATATTATGGCTAATTATTCTCAATGGCACACCAAAAGATCTTCTAGTAAAAAGTGCATGCTATAGAAGAAATCAATGTTTTGAGTGGAAAGATGGATGAACTTATGAAGAAGTTTGCTACTAAAATAACTCCTCTTGATCCTAATGATATGCCTTTGTCTTCCTTGATTGAGAATAATAATGAATCTATGGATGTGAATTTTGTTGGTAGGAATAGTTTTGGAAACAATGCTTATAGAGGAAATTTTAATGCTAGACCGTTCCCTAGTAATTCCTCTAATAATTATAGAAATTCTTATGGTAATTTTAATAAGATGCCCTCTGATTTTGAAAATAGTGTGAAAGAATTTATGATTTCTCAAAAGAATTTTAATGCTTTGCTTGAACAAAAATTGCTCAAAGTTGATGATTTGGCTAGGAACATTGATAGACTTTCGCTTGATGTTGATTCTCTTAAACTTAGACCTTCTCCTCCTAAGCATGATATCAATGAGTCTCTCAAAGTGATGAGAATTTCCATTGACGAGTGCAAGGAAAGAACCGCTAGATTGCGTGCTAAGAAAGATAGCTTTATAAAAGGGTGTTCTTCTAGTTTCCGTGAAAATAATGATGAGGATCTTAAACTTATTGATGTGTCTCCTATTATATCTATGTTTTGCAATATGAATTTTGATGATTATGGGACTGATGATGAATCAACTTTGCCTAGAAGGCGTCCCAAGAATTCGGAGTCTTTAGATCTTAATGCTAAATTTGGTAAAAGTGATATTGGAGAATCCTCAACTTCTAATAATGTTGAACCTACTATCTTGGATTTCAAGGAATTTGACTATGATAATTGCTCTTTAAAAGGTTGTATTTCCTTGTTGCAATCCGTTGTTAATTCTCCTCATGCTTATAGTGAAAACAAAGCTTTTACCAAACATATTGTTGATGCCTTGATGCAATCTTATGATGAAAAACTTAATTTGGAAGTTTCTATACCTAGGAAACTTAATTATGAGTGGGAACCTACTATAAATATTAGAAATAAAGATTATGAGTGTTTTGCTTTGTGTGATTTGGGTGCTAGTATTTCCACGATTTCGAAAACTTTATGTGATATTCTAGGTTTCCATGATCTTGAAGATTGCTCTTTGAATTTGCACCTTGCAGATTCCACCATTAAAAAGCCTATGGGAAGGATCAATGATGTTCTTATTGTTGCAAATAGAAATTTGGTGCCGGTAGATTTTATTGTTCTTGATATAGATTGCAATCTTTCTTGCCCTATTATTTTTGGTAGACCTTTCCTTAGAACGATTGGTGCGATTATCGATATGAAAGAAGGGAACATTAGATTCCAATTTCCCTTAAATAAAGGCATGGAGCACTTTCCAAGAAATAAAGTAAAATTAGCTTATGAATCTATCATGCGTCCTACTTATGAATCAAGTGCCAAAGATGGCACTGTTAGATCTATCTTCGCTTTTATGCCTAGCTAGGGGCGTTAAACGATAGCGCTAGTTGGGAGGCAACCCAATTTTCTTTATGTTCTTTGTTTTTGTTCCTGTTTAGTGTTAAATTTTGTTTCTACTTTCTGTTTAGATGTGTTTTTATCTTTTGTTTAGTGTTTGTGCCAAGTAGAACAAATAGGATAAACTATGATGATGGTTGATTCTGCTGAAAAACAGAAACTTTGCGCTCATGAGAAAAGTTTTAATAAATCACAGAAACGTGATTTTGCATTGATTCTTTTTTCTTCTGATCAATACACAAATTTTCCAGTACTTCCTATTTTGGTAGGATTTGGAGAGTTCCAGAAGTTTGCGTTAGTTACAGATTGCTACAGACTGTTCTATTTTTGACAGATTCTGTTTTTCGTGTGTTGTTTGCTTATTTCAATGCATCTATGGCCAATAAATTAGTTTATAAACCATAAGGAAGTTGTAATACAGTAGGTTTAACACCAAAATAAATAAATAATGAGTTCATTACAGTACCTTATGTGATGGTTTTGTTTTCTTTCACTAACGGAGCTTATAAGATTTCCTGTTGAGTTTTGTTTTGTGAAGTTTTCAAGTTTTGGGTAAAGCTTTTATGGACTATGGAATAAAGAGTGGCAAGATCCTAAGCTTGGGGATGCCCAAAGGCACCCCAAGATATTCAAGATTGCCAAAAGCCTAAGCTTGGGGATGCCCCGGGAAGGCATCCCCTCTTTCGTCTTCGTTCATTGGTAACTTTACTTGGAGCTATATTTTTATTCTCCACATGATATGTGTTTTGCTTGGAGCGTCGTGTATTATATTGGTCTTTGCTTGTTAGTTTACCACAATCATCCTTGCTGTACACACCTTTTGGGAGAAGCCTATTTGATTAGAATTTGCTAGAATACTCTATGTGCTTCACTTATATCTTTTGAGCTTGTTAGTTTTTGCTCTAGTGCTTCACTTATATCTTTTAGAGCATGGTGGTGGATTAATTTTGAAGAAATTTTTAGTCTCTCATGCTTCACTTATATTATTTTGAGAGTCTCTTAGAACAGCATGGTATTTGCTATGGTTATAATTTGGTCCTAGAATGATGAGCATCCAAGTTGGGTATAATAAAAACTATCATAGAAAGTGAATTGGATGCTATGATCAATTTGATGCTTGATAATTGTTTTGAGATATGGAGGTAGTGATATTAAAGTCATGCTAGTTGGGTGATTGTGAATTTAAAGAATGCTTGTGTTGAAGTTTGTGATTCCCGTAGCATGCACGTATGGTGAACCGCTTTGTGATGAAGTTGGAGCACAATTTTATTTATTGAATGTCTTCCTTATGAGTGGCAGTCGGGGACGAGCGATGGTCTTTTCCTACCAATCTATCCCCCTAGGAGCATGCGCGTAGTGCTTTGGTTTTTGATGACTTCTAAATTTTTACAACAAGTATATGAGTTCTTTTGACTAATGTTGAGTCCATGGATTATACGCACCCTTTCACCCTTCCATTATTGCTAGCCTCTCTTGTACCGTGCAAATTTCGTCGGTACCATACACCCACCATATACCTTCCTCAAAACAGCCACCGTACCTACCTATTATGGCATTTCCATAGCCATTCCGAGATATAATATCAGAAAACTTTCCACCGTTCCGTTTATTATGACACATTTCATCATTGTCATATTGCTCTTTGCATGACCATGTAGTTGACAACGTATTTGTGGCAAAGCCACCATCATAATCTTCGTACATGTCGCTCTTGATTCATTGCATATCCCGGTATATCATGGAGGCATTCACATAGAGTCATATCTTGTTCTAGCTTTGAGTTGTAATTTTTGAGTTGTAAATCCATAAAAGTGTGATGATCTTCATTATTAGAGCATTGTCCTAGCGAGGAAAGGATGATGAAGACTATGATTCCCCCACAAGTCGGGATGAGACTTCGGACTTTACAAAAAAAAAAAGAGAAAAAAAGAAGAAAAAAGAGAAAGGCCAAAAAGAAAAAAAAAAGAAAAAAAGAAAAAAATAGAGGGCCAAAGAAAAAAAAGAATGAGAGAAAAAGAGAGAAGGGACAATGCTACTATCTCTTTTTCCACACTTGTGCTTCAAAATAGCTCCATGATCTTCATGATAGAGAGTCTCATATGTTGTCACTTTCATATACTAGTGGGAATTTTTCATTATAGAACTTGGCTTGTATATTCCAATGATGAGCTTCCTCAAAATGCCCTAGGTCTTCATGAGCAAGCAAGCTGGATGCACACCCACTAGTTTTCTTTTGTTGAGCTTTCATATATTTATAGCTCTAGTGCATCCGTTGCATGGCAATCCCTACTCACTCACATTGATATCTATTCATGGGCATCTCCATAGCCCATCGATACGCCTAGTTGATGTGAGACTATCTTCTCCTTTTTTTGTCTTCTCCACAACCACCATTCTATTCCACATATAGTGCTATGTCCATGGCTCACGCTCATGTATTGCGTGAAAGTTGAAAGAGTTTGAGATTATTAAAGTATGAAAAAATTGATTGGCTCGTCATCGGGGTTGTGCATGATTAATTACTTTGTGTGATGAAGATAGAGCAACAGCCAGACTGTATGATTTTGTAGGGATAACTTTCTTTGGCCATGTTATTTTGAGAAGACATGATTACTTTGCTTAGTATGCTTGAAGTATTACTATTTCTTATGTCAATATGAACTTTTATTTTGTATTATTTGGATCTGAACATTTATGCCACACTAAAGAAAATTACATTGAGAATTATGCTAGGTAGCATTCCACATCAAAAATTCTCTTTTTATTATTTACCTACTCGAGGACGAGCAGGAATTAAGCTTGGGGATGCTTGATACGTCTCCAACGTATCTATAATTTTTTGATTGTTCCATGCTATTATATTACCTGTTTTGTATGTTTATGGGCTTTATTTTATAAATTTACATCATTTTTGGGACTAACCTACTAACCGGAGGCCCAGCCCATATTGCTGTTTTTTTGCCTATTTCAGTATTTCGAAAAAAAGGAATATCAAACGGAGTCCAAACGGAATGAAACCTTCGGGAGCGTGATTTTTGGAACGAACAAGATCCGGAGAGCTTGGAGTGCAAGTCAAGAAACAACCCGAGCCTCCACGAGATAGGAGGGCGCCCCCCTGTAGGGCGAGCCCCCTGTCTCGTGGGCCCCTTGGGCGGCCAACGACGTACTTCTTCCTCCTATATATACCTACGTACCCCGAAAACATCCGGGAGCACCACGAAACAGAATTTCCACCACCGTAACCTTCTGTATCCGCGAGATCCCATCTAGGAGCCTTCGCCGGCACTCTGCCGGAGGGGGAATCGACCATGGAGGGCCTCTACATCAACATCCTTGCCCCTCCTATAAGTTGTGAGTAGTTTACAACAGACCTATGGGTCCATAGTTATTTGGTAGATGGCTTCTTCTCTCTTTTTGGATCTCAATACAATGTCCTCCCCCTCTCTTGTGGAGATCTATTCGATGTAATATCTTTTTGCGGTGTGTTTGTCGAGATCCGATGAATTGTGGGTTTATGATCAGATTTATCTATGGATATTAATATAATATTCTCTGAATTCTTTTATGTATGATTGAGTTATCTTTGCAAGTCTCTTCGAATTGTCGGTTTGGTTTGGCCTACTAGATTGATCTTTCTTGCCATGGGAGAAGTGCTTAGCTTTGGGTTCAATCTTGCGGTGTTCTTACCCAGTGACTGAAAGGGTTGCAAGACACATATTGTATTGTTGCCATCGAGGATAACAAGATGGGGTTTATATCATATAGCATGAGTTTATCCTTCTACATCATGTCATCTTGCTTAATGCATTTCTCTGTCCTTATGAACTTAATACTCTAGATGCATGCTGGATAGCGGTCGATGTGTGGAGTAATATTAGTAGATGCAGGCAGGAGTCGGTCTACTTGTTATGGACGTGATGCCTATATACATGATCATGCCTACTTAATCTCATAACTATGCGCTTTTCTATCAATTGCTCGACAGTAATTTGTTCACCCACCGTAATACTTATGCTCTCAAGAGAAGCCTCTAGTGAAACCTATGGCCCCGGGTCTATCTCTTATCATATTTGCTTTTCTACTTTTATTTGCATCTTTAATTTTTGCATCTATATTATAAAATACCAAAAATAAATTTATCTTATCATACTATCTCTATCAGATCTCACTTTCGCAAGTGGCCGTGAAGGGATTGACAACCCCTTTATTGTGTTGGTTGCGAGTTCTCAGTTTGTTTGTGTAGACGCGTGGGACTTTTGAGGAGCCTCCTACTGGATTAATACCTTGGTTCTCAAAAACTGAGGGAAATACTTACGCTACACTTGCTGCATCACCCTCTCCTCTTCGGGGAAAACCAACGCTAGCTCAAGACGTAGCAAGAAGAAGCGGCCCCGAGAAGTTCAACGAGCTGGCCCCACCCCCGGCAAATCGCTCTACCAGGAGAGAGGGCCAGGTGTAGATGCTGCTGCTGCTAGCTCCGCCGAGGGACAGGGCATCCGACCCCTAGTCGGACCTGTCCCCATCGTCCTCCCTGCTGGTTCCCTCCTCATCGCCGCTCGAGGAGGAGCTCTCGTCATCGGTCGAGCTCTCCACGCAGCACCCTAGCCTGTGTCCCGAGCGCCCGATGATCTTGAAGGAGAGCAAGTCGCTCTCCATTAGCTTGAAAAGGAGAATGTGCCCCTTCATAAAGCAGTGGGCACGTGCGAAGGTCTTCCAACCCCGACGAAGGAACATCACATGAGGGGCGGGGAACCCTGAGTTCACCCACATATCACCATTGCAACACCCCTTCATGTGAAGCCTTATGCTCGGCCGCTAGTCGATCTCCAGCACCCTCATGAATGCCTCAGGAAGGCGAAGGTGGCTATGCGGTGGCTCACGGAGCTGCAGGATGAACTCCATCACCGTGTCCCCAACATGGCCGCTCAACAAAGCAGGAGGAGACGATGGCGGAGATGGAGATGGAGATGGCGACGATGTAGGTGTTCCCCTTCCGCGACCACCTCTGCCTCGACCGCCTCGCCGACCGCGGCCTCGTCTAGCACCTCAACCTCGAGCATGGCCTTCGCCTTGGATGGCTGGGTCTTCCTTGACCGCCGCGTCTCTCTGGCGAGAGGAAGACCCAGTCGCCTCCGCAGGAGAACATCCGCGACCACGCCCTCTCGCCATGGTAGTGACTCGAAGATGGAGGCGAAGGGAAGGCGCGAGTAGATGCATCCCCTCCTCCTCCTGAATTCCCTTTTATAGCCAAGCGGGGAAGGCTAAAGACCGGCTCTACGCCTGTGAAGAGCCCGTTCAAATCCGGCTCATGAAGTTGGCAGTGAGCAGGGCCATCGACCGCCCTCCCCACCCAATCAAAGGAGCATAAATAGCGGCCACCACGCGCCTCCCCATATCCCGTGTGTCTGTCACCTACCCCACGCCGCCCATGTGGCGTACGTGGCGCAAGGGGAAGGCGTAGTGGGAAACGTGGAATGATGGTTTAAAGGAAGAGAGAAAGTAAATGAGCAGCGACCCTATAGTTTTAAAGGGACACGCAAGCCGCCTCTTTACTATTCACCGCGGGATGACGCGAGCATGCCGCAGTCATTCCACGCACGACCCCCACGTCACGCCGTAGATCATGGGGAAGCGCAACTGGCGTGCGAGTTACTACGATAAAACTCTGCCGCGTGCACGCCCGCACACCGCGCTTATATGTGGCCCAGGCCCGGGGGCTCCTGTCGGTGTACAAAAGTAGGGGTCCTTTTTGCACCCCTTTACTTGTGCGCGGGCAGTCGCAGCCACACTCCCGCAGCCAAGCTCAACGGGGTAGAGTCAGCAAAGTCATGAGACTACCAGAGCCACGCTCAAGACTAGAAGCATGAAGAGTAGAGGGGTGAGGTGAAACTCCCCCAGCAAGGCCCTTGCCGGGGCGGCCTTCATAGCCCCGACGAGAGCCTTGCCAAGGGAACTTACCCAACACCAACGAGGCTGCCACCCTTGAGTCTAAGAGTTACGACGCCATCAACCACATTGGAACCAAGGCTCGGTAGGCGCCTCCATGGTGGCATGGAGATCTTTGTGAAGACAAAAGGCCTGCGAGGCCTAGGTAGGAACCAGAGGACAAGATGACAGCAGGGCTCCTTGCCGAGGATGCTCACAAGGCCCCGGCAAGGCTCCTGCCAAAGATACCCACGAGGCCCCGGCAAGACTCTTGCCGAGGGCACCCACGAGGCCCCGGCAAGACGCTTGCCGGGAATATCATCAAGACCGTGGCAAGGCCTTGCCGCCCCAGCTCAGCGGCTGATCCACCAACTAAGAAGGTACCCATGTTGCAGTACGTGGCTCCTAAGCCAACTATTCAAGCGTCTACGTGATGGCATGCAGATCTTCGTGAAGATCCTCCCACCACACCAGCTCAGCAGCCTGCTAGCCTACATGGCGCTGCATGCCTCGTTGGCCTGCACGTGTGGCGAAGCAAGGTGAAGCGGCAACGGACGGGACGGGCCTCATTGTCATCCTCGATAAAGTAAGAGGACACCTAAGTAGCACATTTAATGCATTTTGTCCAATGATGCCAGAGATGAACTCAACTATTGTACAACTTTCCACCTCATGTGTGCCACTGTAGCGGCCCCTTTGACTATAAAAGGAGGCCCGCAGTGTACAGAGATAGGTTTCGGATTTCTTGGAACCTACACGCTTTGCAGCTAGTCCAAGAACACCAGATAAACACAAGGCAGCAATAGTAGGGTATTACGTATCACTTGCGGCCCGAACCTGGATAAATCTCCCATGTTGGTCTCTTAGACCTCATCTTTCCACAGCCCCGCGCCCGCCGACCGTAGAAGGGATTCCCCGTGATCCCATAGGTGTCGTTTCCACCGACACATTTTCCCTAGCCAATGATGTGGCGCAGGTTTTCCATGTGAAGGACATGTCTACCAAGCCGAGAAAAAGAAAAGATAAGGAAACGAATACATCATACGATGGGCCAAAGCACCACATAGTTCTTTTAGGGAAAAGAAACATCGTGGGAGTGGATGACAAGACAGACATATTAGAAAATTATGGATGAAATTGCTCCATTCAGAGTGAATATTGAACCGAGCATCCAGTTAAATGAATGAAAAGTGTCCATGGTTACGGCGCAAAGGGACACACGCGAAGAAAAAGTTTCACACCCAAAGATCCCACTCTGGAATGTGATCGGCCTCACTGTCATCACTTTCTTCTCTAGTGAGTTTCCATACTTGTATATGTTTATAATAGTTAGCTAGGGTGCTTATGTGTTTTGGCACTTGAAACGTGTACTTTTGTGCTTCGAACAAATGTGTACCTTTCTGACATCATTTGCTATTTTTCATGCATTTACTGAATTTTTTGAGCTAAATGACCCTTAAATTGAAAAGTACTATAAATGAACTCTGAAAAGGTTGAAAGTTGGCATGATATCATCATTTCACCCACATAGCATGTGCAAAAAAGTAGAGAGGGTTACGGTAGAAACTGGATGCACTTCGTGTACAAAATGGACAATCTCTTTCGAAGTATCAGGGTTTCGGACGAAAACTCATCTCTTACAAAGGCATTTAATTTTTTAAATAACCTAAGTATTACCAAATTGAATATAATGATAAAACACACTAATAATAAACATAAGAAAAAAGAATCACTGAGAAATCTAATTTTAAGTTAAGTTATTCACAAACTAGTGATTCACGCCCAACAGAGAGAACGGCGAGCTTAAGCGCGCCCTGGGAAATCCTGAACACCCGGGAAGAACACGAGGCAAAGGTGTTGTTCCATGGTATGAGGGGTTTGCGGACTGGAACGCTGACTACAGAAGTCGTGCGAGAAGGAAGATGGAGGAGGAGAAGAAGAGGAAGCTGGTGGAGGAGAAGAGGAAGCAGGAAGCAGAACGCCTTAAAGGCCTAGAATCAAAGCATGCGGAGTTGGCACTCCAATTACAGTGGCAGCAGCAGCAGATCGACTCACTTAGCCAAGAAAGGGAGTCTCAGCAGTGGCAGGAGCTAGTGGATGATCCAGCATTGGATAGCACCATCCAATCCATGCCGAGAAGCAGCGTGGGTTCTGCCCCAGGGGAGGCACAACTGCTGGATAGATACCCTATGGATGACATCATGGAGCTACACTTCAAAATTAAGAACATATCCATGAAGGTGGTGGACGTCGTTGCTTATACAAATGCCCTCGAAGCAACCTTCCATTGCAACCCGATTCCAGCTGGCTATGCTCGTGTCGTGGTTGATGAAGTGTTGGACCAATATTCGGGGCTAGAGCTTGACATTCCTGGAGATGAGGAGGAGCACACACTGGGAGAGGCCAAACATCGTATCATCCTATGGAGAAAGGATTGCATCATCTTTCCAAGCCCACCGACACCGCGTCAGCCGACTCCTCCTCAAAGTCCGCCATCGCGTTAGCAATCTCCCGCTCCTCCAAGTCATCAGCCACCGCCTCAGCACAGTCCCTCCAAGTCTGCAAATGCATCAGGCCACTCCTCCTGCTCTGATTCCGGCACCGCGTCAGTCCACTCCTCCTCCTCCAAGTCCGGCACCTCGTCATCCCACTCATCCTCCTCCAAGTCAGCCACGTCAGCCGTCTCCGCCGCATCAACAACAGCGGAAGAGAGACACCGCAACTATGGTGCGTAGCGGTACAAGTCGAGGTACTACAGGAGGTACAGGCGGAGGCAAGCGATTTCAATATGGTCCAAGCCTCGCGCCTCTTCCGCTGAGGCCTTACGACATGACCGAGGAGCAAAATGAAGCCATAGTGAAGGCCCAAGTGGACGGCCATTTTGGACCGAAACCGCCACCGCCGCCAAAGGAGAAAGTGCCTGAGGAAATCGTTGACCACTTTATTCGTATGGCTAAAAACCCAGCTCGCAAGCCTGTTGACTCAGACTATGAGCGCCAAATCAAAAAGGCACATCGAGCACGACAACAGAAGGAGTCAAGCTTGAGCTAGAGCCAAGCAACTGCCAAAAATAGCGGGAAAACCGTTCCCTAGCTGGGAGAACAGGCGGTGCAATCGATCCCCCCGCTCATTGTACCAACACATATGAGTACCGACACCGATCAGCTTGTAATAACCAACGACCTTATAAGGCAAGCTAAAGAGGAGGAGCTAAAACGGAAATATGTCCACTGCGAACCTCTGGTCAAGCCTGAGGATGTCAAGAAGATCTCAACGAGAAAGTATGAATTGCATCAATGGTACATGGAAATTACCAAGAGTACCAATCGAGAGGCCCTCATGGTGAAAGTCAAGGAAGATCATTACTTCCATCTGCTAGCTCGGTCTGTTGAGTATTGAGAACTGTTTCAGTTATTCAATCAAGACGCACTCGACAAATCTATCATCAGTTGCTATTGTGTGTAAGTGATTTCTTTCTGTAATTTAAGTCTCAAGCTAGCTGTAGTGCTCTCGTTGATCATTACCTGTAATTATCCTTGCTATATCTCTTTTCTATGGTATTATGCACAGGATGAAGATGTATGAAATGAAAAAACCTGGACGCTATGGCATTGGGTTCATTGACCAATACCATTAATGAAGGGACATGGAGCTATGAAATGTATAAATAATAAGTAGAGAATAACATGGTAGAGTTCTTGAAGCGCCTCAATACCAATTGAGATATAGTACTTCCTTACAACTTCCAGTGAGTCACACTGTCTTGTACTATAAATTCTGTTTTTGCTTACTAGCTCGATGTTAAAAAGTGTATAGGGTTTAGGGTAGTTGATGAGTGTTATGCACATGCCCGCTTAATATATACATGCAAACATATGCGCATGCAGGTACCACTAGATCTTGTTAATCATTCAAGTTGAAGAAGGAACAGTTGAAGTACTGGCCTCACTACATAAAAAACCTACTGACTACTCAATCGTGAAGGGGATAGTCAATAGGTAATTTCAATCATTATTGAACTTTAGGTCGGCATCTTTAGTTCGTCATTTCCTGATATCGACTAATTAATAACTCCTTTATTCATTTTCTTTGCCGGTGGGCAGGGCTTGGCAAAAGTACACAAAAACGGTTCCAGGCGAATGGAAAAAACAGCTGTATTGGTTTCGACCCAAGGTAAGTAATTAAGTAGTACTAGGTAGCTAGCTACCATATCTTGCATTCTAATTTCAATACCATTAATTATCATGATTGATTAATTATTATCTGATTGAATTTTATTCTCGTAAAGGCCATGAAGCAGGCACCGGGGACTGATTTATGTGCATACTACATTTGTGAGAACATTCGTCCGATGGTGTCCGAAAGGACCAAAGATGCTAGACAGCTATGGGTACGTTTGCCAGAACACTATTCACAATTTTTATATCATTATCGATATCACACAACGACTAATACATGCATATTGATCTCCTTCTTAAAAGTTCAATGAGGTGCGGGATGAGCTCCAACCAATGGATCGCGTAGAGGCAATTCAAGAGGAAATAGCGGGATTTTTGCTCGACCAGGTCATTGATTGTGACGCCCAAAAATTTACCCATGTTTTGTTTATTAAAATTTTGCCAGGAAACTTAGAAAAATTGTTTTCTGGATTTCATGTTCATTTCAGAACCATTCTTTTCTTTATTATTATGGAGTTTTTACCCCAAGTAAAAACTTTTCAATCATTATTGGACTTATTTACCCTCTCAAATAAAACAAATCTTTTATCAGTGGGATTACTTATATAATTATTTATCCCTGAGCTTTATCTCTCTAAAATGGTTTTTCATAAGTATAGGGTCCCTTTTGCACTGCAACCCTTTTATAAATTCATTTAAAAATCTCACCAAAATTTGGAGATGTCATGTGATGTCACCAAATCACTTTTGTGCAAAAATATCTTCTGTTCATTGGAGAATTTGAATTCTACACCAAGTTTTCTAATCTGGTCCAGTGGGCAATTTTGCACTACAACCTATTTAAATATTTCTTTAAAACTTCCACCAAAATTATGGGATGTCAATAGGAGTATATTAATTAACTTTATGCAAAAACCCAGTTTGGTTCTTTGAAATATTTGAGTGAATCATCCTCATCTTTATTCTGGTCCCACTTGATGATTTGTACAACAACCACTTTTTAAGTTGCTCCTTTACCCATGATTCATTTTCCTGCTTGTAGTCCCTCCTGCAAAACCCTTAACACCAGGAGCATGAACCCCTTGGAATATATTTGGCCCATGAAATGACAGCCTTTAGTTCCTGCCCAAATTTGTTTTTCTCAAATAATTGCACTAGCAAGTTTCTGCATTTGGCAAACTAACCTGACCACCACCTCCTACACCTAGAGAGACCCTGATCTGGAGATTTTGGCCACTCCAAGAAATGCCTTAGTGCCCTTGGCATTTTGTCAAACACCTTATGGGCATCATCAGTTTTGACATGAGTTTTAGTTTGCACAATGGACCTTCTTGTTTTGCCCAACCACCATGTCCACTGATGTTCTACCAAGCCCTAACCTAGGCCTGCCTCATCTAAACACTCTAGCATATGTTGGCATTCTGCCGAGCAGTTGGCGTGCATGCTCTGGGCGCGCCCAGAGCGCACGTTTTGCACGCGCGTGCACCGAGCCGCCGCGTCGCGCCCCTGGTTTTTGCCTGCTCTGCAGAGCCGCGCCACACCCTCGACCACTCACCAAAACGCACCAAGCAGCCCCTGGTGCCCTCTGACACCGCCCGTAGAGCCCCCTTGGCGGCACGCTGCGTCCATGATGAGCTCCTGCCATGGACGACACCGCCCGAGCCACACGCGCGTGCCAGCTCGCCCCTTGAGCAGTGTGGAGTCCGTCGGAGTGCGCCGACCAGCTCCAACCGCCTCCACGTCGCCCCTAGCTACAGAATGACGGTTCGCCGGTGATCTTATCCCCGGCCGCGGCGGAACCGCCTTGACTCGCCTATTTAAAGAGCCCCGCACCTCTCCGAGCCCTCAGGCAACCCCAAGCCAACCCATCAAGGCTCCCGTAGCCAGCAATCACCCCGGGAAGGCCTCCTTCCCCTTCTCTGGCCAGTTCAGCCACCGCCGCCTCCCGGCTCCGTTGGTCACAACCAGAGCCTCCCCGGCCCTCCCAACTCCACCAACCGACTCCACTTCGTCTTGCGAAGCCAAACAACACCTCGGCCGCGATGGAGAGCCACCGTAGCCCCAAGTTCACTTTGCTCCCGAAGCTTCCGGTCGCCGCGAAACTCGTCGACGGCGACTCCCTCCACCCCCGGCGACCCAACGACCACCGGGAGGACCGCCTGATCTGCGGGTCCATCCCCGCCTCGAACCCGCGAGAACCCCCCATCGCCGACGGCGATCGCTGGATTCCCCCCCCCCCCCCGCTCGGGCAGAGGAAGAGGGGGGGGGAGGTCGACTAGTCAAACCTGACCAGTGGGCCAGGCGGGCCCACAGTCAGTGACCCACGCATGGTCCACGCTGGATAAGTGGAGGCGTAAAATCGGAATACGCCTTCGACGTGGTCAGTTCGAAACGTTTTTCCTTTTTATTCTGTTTTATTTTAAAAACAGATTTTGACCACAACTTTGACTGGCCATAACTTTTTTAAATAAAACTCCAAATAAGTTGATTCTTTTTCCTACCTTCCTCAAAATTAGTCTAGTTTATTTTAAGATTTATTTCAAAAAAACTCAGATAACTTTTTGGTACTGTTTTTGAAACGATATATTGATCCAATAATATTTTAAATAGGATTTTTGGAGAGAGGAGAAAGCTTTCAAAAGTTTTGGAGTGCACCCTGCCTCCCCACGACTTGAAGGCAAGCATTTTGAACCCTAGCGTAATATATTTCATGCATCATTTCACATGATTATAACACGTAGAACTCGTTAGTTTATGTGGTGATTTGATCTTTTGCATGAATGCATATTGGAGATTGCCTTGCTGTTGGAAATGGACAGGCTTGGGAAAGTGATCATCCTCAGATATACTGCCGTGCCTGCCGGAAGGAAGCCGGGAAAGTCACTGTCTTGGGTAGACCTGAGCTTGTCCCTAGTTCCTCGTCGAGACGAGTGTGTCCGGCATGGCATGAGGGGTTATGATGAGTGGTGATTCTGTCTGTTGGATGAAATATATTTGTTATGCTAATCATGCAGGGAATACTTAAACCTCCTGAGCAGACCATAGATCGAGTCTTATTCCATACATATTCCTGCCTCCCCACAACTTAAACCTCCTCCCATACTTGTTTCGTACTACCACTTGTCTCTACAACAAGTAGGGTACGGTTCAGTAAGTCGTCAACCCCTGTCTAGCACACACCGTACAGAGAGGCCATGGTGGAAGATACTGGTTGTAGCCGGTAGGCAGGCCACCTGGTCCGGGGGCATGGGTGTTTCCGGTTGGGACCGAGAGGGGAGGCCACCCCTTAGAGCGCACGATATAAATTTGATCCCATGTTACGCGAGGTTGTAGCCTTCCCACTTAGAGTTTTGCTTGACAGGTGTCGTGGGTGATTCCAGACACCGGTAAGTTAAGCTGGTGTGTGCATGTTAGGTGTGTTTTCAACTAAAAGGCCGTAGACGGAATTAGTCCCGATGGGCTAAAGGAATCCGTTACTCGTGGGTAAAGAGTACACCCTCTGCAGAGGTTAAACCTATTCGAATAGCCGTGTCCATGGTTAAGGATTACAGTCTGGGATAGGTCAACTGTCGGTCTTAGTGTCGGTCTTCGGAGGAGAAACTGTTAAACCAAACTTGGGGCCTGATTTGTGACTTGTGAGGACCATGATTATTATTTTGTTATGGACTAACCCGTTATATTATTCGAATTACTGAGTATCCCTGGGATGGTTCTACCTCTTGGATATTCCCTGTGATTATTTATCAGCCCTTTATGTGGTGTCGCTGAGACGCCCGACTGTGGCATGCTTGTTATTTACTTACTTTGTAAGCCCTTTATGTGGTGTCGCTAAGACGCCCGACTGTGGCTTGCTTGTTATATATTTACTTTATAAGCCCTTTATGTGTTGTCGCTGAGACGCCCGACTTTGGCATGCTTGTTGTTTATTTACCTTATAAGCCCTTTATGAGGTGTCGCTGAGGCGCCCGACTGTGGCATGCTTGTTATTTATTTTCTTTATAAGCCCTTTATGTGGTGTCGCTCAGACGCCCGATTGAGGCATGCTCGTTATTTACCATCAATTCGAGACGTCGCTTCAGACATCCGAATGGCGAACTTTATTCCTACTCTGTCATTACATATTCATTGTTACATATTAATAACCGTCGTGCATGCATCAGAGATTTTTATTTTATGACTGACGTTGTGATCATAGAATATATCAGAACATGTTTTGTTATATTATACCTGTGTTCATAATGTTTGCGAGTACATTCAAAGTACTCACTGGCTTGTCCCTGGCTATTGTCTTGGCCAGATTTCTTGCATGGAGAGGAGCGAAGCGATGACAGCCCCGGAACCTACGCAATGGTGATAGCAGCCTCGCGAAGATAGGAGTTAACCTGGTCAGCTGTTCCTGTGGGAAATGGAGTCCCATAAACGCTGATGATCCACAGACTGCTTCCACTATCAACCACTAGAAACCATTTGTTGTACTCATAGGCCAGGATGGTCTTGTACTACATATTATGTATTTTGCTTGGAATTTCTGTATCAAGTTGGTGCCTCATTAGCTAACAGTAATCGTGGGGCTGGTGAGCACGACGGCCACTTTCTGGAAATTATTATCCCGGAAAGCCGGTCGTGACAAACTTGGTATCAGAGCCAGATTGACCATTGGCTAAGTCTATCTTAGCCAGGTCGAAAAACCTAGGTAAGCCAAACCACCAGACCTTAACCTAAACCCAGCCAAGCTTCTCGTGCAAGATAGCCACACAGTGACCCCGACACTTTTGGCTGTCGGTGCCCAACCTATCAACCTAGCCTATCGATCACGCGCCAGTGACCGACGCCTATAATGTCTCATTCGCAAGCGTGTGAAGGAAGACTTCGTCCCCTTTTTCTATAGGGCACGCTCGCCTCAACCCAGCACAGCACAGCCTCTACCCCAAACCGAGCCATAATGCCTGGCCCCGTAGTGCACAATGAGAACACAGCAACCAACCTCGGAGGTTTTGTGACCATACTCGCAAACCTCACCCGTCGTGCCTATGCGTTAGAAGAGCCCCTAGAATATGTTGTGTACCAAGGACCCATGAGCGGTGAGAGCCGTCAATTCTGGGCCACTGTGCACATTTACATTAGGGGTCTATCGCCAGAAAACGCCCCTACAGGTTCACCGGAAGGACAACTTCCTTCGAGCCACAAGCCATCCAGCTAGCTCCTCGAGAGGCTATAGTTCAACTCCGGCAGTTGTCGCCCAGAGTTAACTGTCGCTCGTTCTACAACTACCCCAGACGTGAAGGGTATGGTAGACCACCCCAAGTTGCCAACGGGGATCACGAGACGGATCCTGCGTTGTTGCACCTAGTGCGATATGTAGGTGCACTAGAGGAACTGTTCGATCAAATCACCATTGATCTGATCGCAGCTCGTGGAGAGCTGGTTCGTCGAGCCCCGGCGAGAGGAGAAGATGAGCCCGACGCCGACAGCCCAGTCGTGCTGTTCGGACAACCAATCGAGACCTTGAGGTCAGCCCCAGCCATCAACCAAGGCGCTTTGATGACCCTAGAAGTGCTTCATACCCTTTTGGGAGCACACTCCAACGGGATTGTCGCCAACAATCCCCGCGATGGTCATCATTGCTACCCCAACCCTGCAGTTCCTCAACCACCTCCAGCTAACCCCGACGGTGAGATCCATGGAGAAGTCTCGACGTCCTCAAGGCAGACTCGTTTAGATATAAACGAGGTAGACTAAATCCCTCGAGGAGTACCGAGTCTCAGTGTATCCACACTTTATAGTCGTGTGACCTTATGAATAAACGCAGCATGTTGATGTGCCTCTGTTTTAAATAGTAACCTTGCATAATTATATCAGCACGCAGTTACATATTTTTCCGGGCACAGCTACCAAAACCACCCCGACGACACCCACAGTAACACGTCGCTCTTGTGAGATATGTGTATCTGTGGCTTTGACCCCGACCCTGTGAGATCAGGACTTACAAACTAGTGCCGCTCACAGCGGCTTATAACCCAGCCTGATGTCGTATAAAAGGCCACCTCGTGAGCTTGCCAAGCACCCCTCACCTTGTACACCACCCTCACAACCATTTCTTGCCATGCCGAGCCCTAGTAATTATCTGAGAACCCCAGATGCAACCCCGGGTAGCTTTGTCAAAATATTGTGGGACTTTACCTGCAGTACCATGGGTTCTACCCAGCCACCCCAGTACGAGCTGCTCAAATCGAGAATCACCCCATCCACCTCAAAGTATTGGCCAGTAGTACACATCCCTCCCGTAAACCCAAACCAAGACCCAACGGAAGTTTCCTTCGTGGGGAAACCTATGCCAGCTCCACTAATGGCCATAGAAGCGGATGCACATGAAGCACTTGCCTGCCTTGGATTCGCGGTACCCTATGCCAGTGAAAGAGGATATTATTACTTTACGAGCCGTGCAGCACCGGGAGAAGTAACATCTTTTCCCGATGGACGGATTGAGAGAGACCCAGTACTGGCCAACCTGGTCCAGTACGTCATCGCTCAAGAACGTTTGATCCAGCGAGTAATGGGTTATCTCCAGAGTCTCGCGGATTTAAATCCTCAGATCACCATCGGCAGACCGCTGAGGCCCGACCAGGAGAGACACATTCATCGCCTGGTCAATCCGCTTCCCCCGATAGAGGAGGAGTGTGTCCCAGTACCAGAGACGTTTTCTCGGGACCCCGTCCAGTTACCGTTTGCATTATAGACGTCGCTGCTGTGTTCATTATTGCAACATTTATTTATAAGTTGTAACTTATGCGTGGTACCCCGAGTTTGTGCGACGAGTAAGTTATTTGGTTTCTATTCATTTGAGTAGTTTTTGTTGCGGTTTGACTCTTAATTTACTGATTTTCTCTCGCGAAAAAAAATCCTGGAGTGAGATTTCTTTACCCTGAGTTGCTGCATCGTATATCTTCTCACGACATGGATTATTTTTATTCACGCAGCACCATAACTGGTCGAACACATACACTGCTTGCAAAAAACACGTAACCATGGATTATTCGTTTTTCAAAACAGCTCTTAACAAATCTCGAGGACGAGATTTTTTCTTAAGGGGGGTAGTGTTGTGACGCCCCAAAAATTTACCCATGTTTTGTTTATTAAAATTCTGCCAGGAAACTTAGAAAAATTGTTTTCTGGATTTCCTGTTGATTTCAGAACAATTCTTTTCTTTATTATTATGGAGTTTTTACCCCAAGTAAAAACTTTTCAATCATTATTGGACTTATTTACCCTCTCAAATAAAACAATTCTTTTATCAGTGGGATTATTTATATAATTATTTATCCCTGAGCTTTATCTCTCTAAAATGTTTTTTCATAAGTTTAGGGTCCCTTTTGCATTGTAACCCTTTTATAAATTCATTTAAAAATCTCACCAAAATTTGGAGATGTCATGTGATGTCACCAAATCACTTTTGTGCAAAAATATCTTCTGTTCATTGGAAAATTTGAATTCTACACCAAGTTTTCTAATCTGGTCCAGTGGGCAATTTTGCACTACAACCTATTTAAATATTTCTTTAAAACTTCCTCCAAAATTATGGGATGTCAATAGGAGTATATTAATTAACTTTATGCAAAAACCCAATTTGGTTCATTGAAAAATTTGAGTGAATCATCCTCATATTTATTCTGTTCCCACTTGATGATTTGTACAACAACCACTTTTTAAGTTGCTCCTTTACCGATGATTCCTTTTCCTGCTTGTAGTCCTTCCTGCAAAACCCTTAAGACCAGGAGCATGAACCCATTGGAATATTTTTGGCTCATGAAATGAAAGCCTTTAGTTCCTGCCCAAATTTGTTTTTCTCAAATAATTGCACTAGCAAGTTTCTGCATTTGGCAAACTAACCTGACCAACACCTCCTACACCTAAAGAGACCCTGATCTGGAGATTTTGGCCACTCCAAGAAATGCCTTAGTGCCCTTGGCATTTTGTCAAACACCTTATGGGCATGATCAGTTTTGACATGAGTTTTAGTTTGCACAATGGACCTTCTTGTTTTTCCCAACCACCATGTCCACTGATCTTCTACCAAACCCTAACCTAGGCCTGTTAATCTCCAGCCCCATCTAAACACTCTAGCATACGTTGGCATTCTGCCGAGCAGTTGGCGTGCACGCTCTGGGCGCGCCCAGAGCGCACGTTTTGCACGCGCGTGCACCGAGCGGCCGCGTCACGGCCCTGGTTTTTGCCCGCTCTGCAGAGCCGCGCCACACCCTCGACCACTCACCAGAACGTGCCAAGCAGCCCCTGGTGCCCTACAGCACCGCCGTCAGAGCCCCCTTGGGGGCACGCCGGCGTCCGAAGTGAGCTCCTGCCACGGACGGCTCCGCCCGAGCCACACGCGTGCACCAGCTCGCCGCTTGAGCATTATGGAGTCCGTCGGAGTGCGCCGACCAGCTCCAACCGCCTCCACGTCGCCCCTAGCTACAGTATGACGGTTCGCCGGTGATCTTATTCCCGGCCACCGCGGAACCGCCTTGACTCGCCTATTTAAGGAGCCCCGCACCTCTCCGAGCCCTCATGCGACCCCAAGCTAACCCATCAGGACTCCCGTAGCCAGCAATCGCCCCGGGAAGGCCACCTTCCCCGTCTCCGGCCAGTTTGGCCACCGCCGCCTCCCGGCTCCGTTCGTAACAACCAGAGCCTCACCGGCCCTCCCAACACCACTAACCGACTACACTTCGTCTTCCAAAGCCAACCAACACCTAGGCCGCGACGGAGAGCCACCGTAGCCGCAAGTTCACTTTGCTCCCAAAGCTTCCGGCCGCCACGAAACTCGTCGACGACAACTCCCTCCACCCCCAGCAACCCAGTGACCACCGGGAGGACCGCCCCAGTCTGGCGGGTCCATCCCCGCCCTCGGAACCCCGCGAGGAACCACCCATCGCCGGTGGCGATTGCCGGAGTCCCGCCTCACCGGCAGAGGAAGAGGGGAGGTCGACTAGTCAAACTGACCAAGGCCAAAGCGGGCCCACTGTCGATGACTCCACGCACGGTCCACGCTGGATAAGTGGAGGCGTAAAATCGGAATACGCCTTCGACGTGGTCAGTTCGAAACGTTTTTCCTTTTTATTCTGTTTTATTTTAAAAACATATTTTGACCACAACTTTGACTGGCCATAACTTTTTAAATAAAACTCCAAATGAGTTGATTCTTTTTCCTACCTTCCTCAAATTTAGTCTAGTTTATTTTAAAATTTATTTCAAAAAAATTCAGACAACTTTTTGGTACTGTTTTAGAAACGATATATTGATCCAATCATATTTTAAATATTATATTTGGAGAGAGGAGAAAGCTTTCAAAAGTTTTGGAGTGCACCCTGCCTCCCCACGACTTGAAGGCAAGCATTCTGAACCCTGGCATAATATATTTCATGCATCGTTTGACACGATTATAACACGTAGAACTCGTTATTTTATGTGGTGATTCGATCTTTTGCATGAATGCATATTGGAGATTTCCTTGCTGTTGGAAATGGACAGGCTTGGGAAAGTGATCATCCTCGTATACCTACTGTGCCTGCCGGAAGGAAGCCGGGAAAGTCACTGTCTTGGGTAGGCCTGAGCTTGTCCCTAGTTCCTCGTCGAGACGAGTGTGTCCGGCATGGCATGAGGGGGTATGATGAGTGGTGATTACATGCATTGGATGAAATATATTCGTTATGCTAATCATGCAGGAATACTTAAACCTCCCCGAAAGCATAATAGATCGAGTCTTATTCCAGTAACCCCCATACTTGTTTCATACTACCACTTGTCTCTACAACAAGTAGGGTACGGTTCAGTAAGTCGTCAACCCCTGTCTAGCACACACCGTACAGAGAGGCCATTGTGGAAGATATCGGTTGTAGCGGTGGCGAGCCTCCTGGTCCGGGGCATGGGTGTTTCGGTTGGGACCGAGAGGAGGCCACCCCTTAGAGCGCCGCGATATAAATTTGATCCCGTGCTACGCGAGGTTGTAGCCTCCCCACTTAGAGTTTTGCTTGGCAGTGTCGTGGGTGATTCCGCACACCGTAAGTTAAGCTGGTGTGTGCAAGTTAGGTGTGTTTTCAACTAAAAGGCCGTAGACGGAATTAGTCCCGATGGGCTAAAGGAATCCGTTACTCGTGAGTAAAGAGTACACCCTCTGCAGAGGTTAAACCCATTCGAATAGCCATGTCCATGGTTAAGGATTACAGTCTGGGATAGGTCAAGTGTCGGTCTTAGTGTCGGTCTTCGGAGGAGAAACTGTTAAACCAAATTTGGGGCCTGATTTGTGACTTGTGAGGACCATGATTATTATTTTGTTATGGACTAACCCGTTATATTATTCGAATTACCGAGTATCCCTCGGATGGTTCTACCTCCTGGATATTCCCTGTGATTATTTATAAGCCCTTTATGTGGTGTCGCTGAGACGCCCGACTGTGGCATGCTTGTTATTTATTTACTTTATAAGCCCTTTATGTGGTGTCGCTGAGACGCCTGACTGTGGCATGCTTGTTATTTATTTACTTTATAAGCCCTTTATGTGGTGTCACGAGACGCCTGATCGTGGCATGCTTGTTATTTATTTACCTTATAAGACCTTTATGTGGTGTCGCTGAGACGCCCGACTGTGGCATGCTTGTTATTTATTTTCTTTATAAGCCCTTTATGTGGTGTTGCTCAGACGCCCGATTGAGGCATGCTCGTTATTTACCATCAATCCGAGACGTCGCTTCAGACATCCGAATGGTGCATTTTATTCCTACTCTGTCATTACATATTCATTGTTACATATTAATAACCGGCGTGCATGCATCAGAGATTTTTACTTTATGACCGACGTTGTGATCATAGAATATTTCGTAACATGTTTTGTTATATTATACATGTGTTCATAATGTTTGCGAGTACATTCAAAGTACTCACCGGCTTGTCCACAGCTATTGTCTTGGCCAGATTTCTTGCATGGAGAGGAGCGAAGCGATGATAGCCCCGGAACCTACGCAATGGTGATAGCAGCCGCGCGAAGATAGGAGTTAACTTGGTCAGCTGTTCCTGTGGGAAATGGAGTCCCATAAATGCTGATGATCCACAAACTGCTTCCGCCATCAACCACTAGAAACCATTTGTTGTACTCATAGGCCAGGATGGTCTTGTACTACATATTATATATTTTGCTAACAGTAATCCTGGGGCTGGTGAGCACAAGGGCCACTTTCTGGAAATTATTATTCCGGAAAGCCGGTCGTGACATTGATCCCAAAGGAGAATACCATTACCCGCCACCGCAGTAATGCCTCCATGTCTGAGAAATTGTATATATACATGTGTATGTGTGAATGGTGGTGCGAGACATTTGATGATTATATGAGAAATTCCCCACCCTTTAGTGCCGGTTGCAGAACCGGCACTAAAGGGCCTTACGAACCGGTGCTATAGCCTGGTTCTGCACTAGTGTAAAAACGTTCGCTATGAAAACGTCTTGCAGTCTCATGCACAATATGATGAGCTGGTCCGGGAGATGTGGCGGACGGGATCGAGCAAGGAGGCCTTGAGGCGTGATCGACGCTCTGGCAATTGTTCAAGAAAAGTTGGGATCTTGGGACGCATGGGAGTTTGGCAACTTGCACTACAAAAAAAATACACTTATGTGATGATACGTGTTTGTCACAGTAGGTCGCGTTTTTTGTCATGCATGTACATCCATGACAAATTTATGACAGAATCAAGATAGTCATACATGTGCTGTCGTAGAAGTGTTCCATGACATTACCAAAATTATCATCACGGAAGTGTCCACTTCCATGACGATAAATCACGCGTCACAGAAGTGCTTTCGTCAAGGTGACCGACACATGGCATCCACCGTAACGGAGCGCCGTTAAGCTATCGGGTCGGATTTTGGATGCGATAACCCGTTAACAGCCACGACCAATGCCGATTTTCCACGTGTAAAATTCTCATTGGCTAACGCATCCACCTGTCACCTCCGTGTTGGCACAGGTGTCACTCATCCAACGGTCGAGATGGGCCTATGATATGTTGACACGTGGACCGGCCCAAAAGTAGCCCATAAAGGTTAAATGGGCCGGCCCAACCGAAGGCCCATAAGATTTAGCGGACCATAATGGGCCGGCCCAGCTAAAGGCCCACAAAATTTAGTGGACCATAATGGGCCGGCCCAGCTAAAGGCCCACAAGATTTTGCGGACCACAATGGGCCGGCCCAGCTAAAGGCCCACAAGATTCTGCAGACCATAATGGGCCGCCCAAATAAAGCCCAACATTCTCTCACAAATCGGCCCGTCAACGGCCTGGTCTAAACTTGTCATCAATGCGGCCCATGGTCACTTCTGGCCCGTTAACAGTCCGCTAAGTAATTGGGCCGAATTACGACCCGGTGTATTTCTGGCCTGTTAAAGGTCTGGCTTCATTTGGGCCCATTTACAGGCCATCAAAACTTTCGGCCCATAAACGACCGTGAAGGATTTGGGTCATATTCGGCCATGTCTGTCATTCGGCCTGTTAGAGGGCCACTATAGATTTGGGCCACTTTCGGCATGTTGTCATTTTCGGCCTGTTAACGCCGGACGTAAACCATGGGCCATATGTGGCCCAACGTCATATCGGGACCATTAACGGCCCATATAAAAATGACGATAATCTAGCCCGACCGAAGTTCCGTCCTGTTAAAGTCCCGTGTATTAGGTCGGCGCATTTACGGCCCGTCCGAATTTCGGCCTGTCAAATATCCGCATCGTAAATGGGCCACCATTTCGGCCTGCTAAGTCCAGTGGGTTATTTGGCACAATCAGGGCCCAATCTCACTTTCGGTCTATTAAAGGCCCATGTTTTTTATGGGCTCGAGATATTTACACATGTAAACGTCCTATTTTTACTGAGGGCCCATGTTTAGGCCTGTTAAAGGCCCACTATGGGCACAGGCCTACCAGAAATATTTGAAAGCTTATGCTAATTTATAAGCCCAGATATTTTTAGTGGGCTACATGCCAATTTCGGCCCATAATCGTTTTTAGCCCAATTGGAATGGGCCCGACGAATGTTGGCATGTTGGGCTCCTACGAAGCTTTCGGCCGAATACATTACTAAGATAAACCTACACTATACAAAAATAGCGTCGTAATTACTGCAGCCTGTGGTAGCATCATAAATGTTGTATAACAACAAAATACATTCCAATCATACAACAAAAGTCCTGTTGGCATAAAGTTTACAGTCCTTCCAGATAAAAGCACCATCAGATGTATAGAAGCACAGATCATTTGACCTGAGTGCTAATGTTTCACGCTGTAGAATCTGATGGAGCAGCACGATCTCCACCTTTTTTCCGCCATTGCTCTTCAACAACGAAGCAAATGTCTGATAGGCTGGTTTCAAAACCATTCATATCTTGACGACATTTCTCAACCACTATTCTTGTTTCCGAAAAAACGTCCATTAGGGATTGGACTTGTGTCTGGAGGACAGATATATCACTACATCTAGCAGGAAGATTTTTGTTCGATGGGCTATTTGGACGAGGTTACCTTGACAACCAACCCAGAATTACGCAGAAGGTGCTTTTTGCACTTTGTTAGTGGAGAGATCTTGATGCACTGCAGCAAGAGGTGACATTGTGCCTGTAGTAGCCTCGTCACCTTCAGGTGGTTGTGGTTGTTCAATCATTTGTTCCATAGCTTCCTGAAAGTTTAAACTGTAGATTAGTGTACCAGATAAGTTACTAATGAGACAAAAACAAACAAAGTAGGTTAAACATTTATACATAACTTATTTTGGTGAACTACTGTAATACATTAGCATGTACTGTAGTGCCAACTACATAATAAAATCGCTTTCGGAACATATGTCCATGTAGCATGCCTACTATATTGTCTATTTCCTCACAATCGTTGACATCTAAGGATAAAGAGACATGGTTTAAAGTCGGATGAACATAGTATGACATCATTCATATCATGGGCAAACAGATATAAAACAAACTGGCTATTTTATCATTGTGTGCGCACGTGAACATAACAACTAGATTACAGAGCAAGACCAAAAGAATATCCTTCATCTCTTTTAAACCATGTAAGGTGAAATGATACATTAAGACAACTGTGTATAAAATTGAACAGAGTAACTGACATTGGCTGCAAACCAAGTAGTTAAATGAACACATCACAGTACCAATCAGTTCAAGGCAGAAGGAGTAAGGACTTACAACAAATACTTTTAGTCGGTGTGCTCATGCCCTTCATCTTGCTGGTGTGGTAATCCTTGAAGATTTGCACTGCATTCGGTTCAGGTTCTTTTTGGTCCGCACGGGCTTTCCTATGTATTTGGAACAAGTCAATATAGATACGATAATATGGCACAAAAAAAGAAGGAAGTAGCAGCTATTTACAAGAGCCTCGCAGTGTGCAATATAGCTACGAGATCCTGTAGTCTGTTGTAATTTCACTTTAGAACGCTTGGTTTTGTTCTTCAAACAGTTAGCCTAGAAGAAGATACACTTGTAAGGCACATACATAAATACAAGTTCAATATGTGGTCTGATCAAATACATATAGCCTACTTGATACTTTGGATCAGACCAGTGTTTAACGAGGGCTGTCCAGTCTTCATCTGTAATATATTCCACTTGAGATCTTTGGGCAATTTCATTGTTAGCCTTGCCTTCAAAGTGAGATTTTCTAAGGTGGTACCGATCTTTGTCAGCAGAAAGCGGTGAAAAACATGAGTGCATGCTTGTTTAGTTGCATCTTCTTTCGGATCCAACTTGAACCTCATCTGTTGAAAAAAGAATGTGAATCTTATTAGGAGGAAGCTAGAAAGTATGGGACAGAGCAAGACAATGTTACTAATTGCGATGAATAACATTACTTACGGAAAAATGGTCAAGGAAGGTGTTAAACTGGGTATTGTCTTTCTCATTCCTGTACTGGATCCACGTTGGGAGGATATGCACATGACACCTAACGGCAACAGATGCCTCTGATACTAACTTAGCTGACTCTGTAGCATCACGTGGCCTTTTTAAACCTGCCTCAAAATGGATCTCCATTCTTCCTCCTTTAGATTTTGTTAATCATCAAGCATTATCCACGATGTCTGTTTCCGCTTACTTGCCGTGGTGCTAGTTCAACAACGAATATGGAAAGTGTTAGTGTACATCAAACTGTGAGAGTACATATAAAGGAGCATGCAACTGCAACTTGACTCTGTAAGGTACCGTCTTGGTGTTGATGCTCATGAGGTTCATCTGATCTTGCCATGTCCTGTTGTGTCAGCAGTGCTTCGGAAGTAGTGTTAGGTATGAAGGCAGCTTGGCAACTGGATAGTTCCGGAGCAAACGAACGAGTAACTGGTTGAGATGCTGGTACAGTTGAAGCGGATGCTGCAGCTGGTGGAGCAGGTGATACTGTGTTTGTAGATTTAGCCGGTGGACTTGGACCTTCTCATCGCACTATAAGTACCAGCAGAATCCGGCGTAACCTTTTCCATTTCACCCGATTTAGTAACAAAGACTCCCTACTATATTATTTTCCTTGCTCTTTTTGACTTTGCCATGTCAAGCTGTACCCACAACACAAAAGAATAAAATCACTCTTCGTAACTCATTGATGCATGATACGCATAAGCAATACTTTGATGTAAGACAAGCGTATGAGGATGGAATATGTAAGAAAAGCAGAATGACATGACATATTCACAGCTACAATGTGCAAACTAAGTAGAAGGATTTTCAATAAAATAGAAGTAATGCAAGCTAGACACCATATGAAAGATGCAACCAATATTACTCTGCCAAGTTAAAAGTGTCTTGTCATAAGTGGCAATTCGAAAAATTAGAAAGCGAGACAACGTAGAAATCAATGCAAGATGCAACCACTATCAAACTGCCATGTTAAAAGCGTCCAATCATGAGTTATTGATGCGGGATACACAACAACAGTACTTTGATGTAAGAACATGGTATGATAGATAGATGAAGTGTATTCTAGACACAGAAAGCCATGTCATATGCACATGTATAATGTATAAACTCAGCAGGTGCAATTTAATCAAAATAGAAGAAATACAGGCTAGACAACATATGCAACATGAAACCAATTATCACACTGTCAACTTAGAGCAAGCCCTGGGATGGTGGAGTGCGGGAGATGAACTCATCATGTAGACTTGGGACTTCAACTTCATTAGCGATAGCGATGGCAAATCTAGAGAGTCTCGGCCATGCGTCAGGCAGAGTACCACCAACATCCCCTAACTTACTCTTTTCCTTCCTATTTTATGATATTGCCTTATGAAGTCAAAACCACAAGAAGATGAATAAAATTAGCTCTGCATAACTGGTTGATGCATGATACAGACGAACACTACTTTGATGTAAGGCAAGCGCAGGATAGGAGGATGGAATATATACAAAAAAGACATCGTTTCATATTCACACGTACGATAGGAGGATGGAATATGTATGAAAAAACAGTAAGCGGAAGGCATTTCAACAAAATTAGAAGAAACGAAAGCTAGGCATCATATGAACATGCAACCAATATCACTCTATCGTGTAAAAAGTGTCTCGTCGTAAGTGCCATTTCAAGAAATTAGAAGCAGTACAAGCTAGAAGACAATGCAAGATGCAACCTACATCATAGTCCCAAGTTAAATGTGTCTTATGGGTAAGTGATCTTTGCAGGTATAAGTTGTAAGCTACGCGGATGCAATTCTACATAATCAGAAGCAATACAAACTAGACATCATACGGAAAACGCAACCACGTATAATGGGTTCCAAGTAAGGGAAAGCACCTGTGATGGTGGAGTAGGGGAGATGTGCTCATCATGTACACGTATGTTCTAGAAACAGGAACACGTGTCATATTCACAGGCATTATGTGTAAAGTAAGCAGATGCAATTCAAGTTAGAAGCAATACAATCTAGACATCATACGCAACATGCAACCACATATAATAGTGTCAAGTTAGAGCAAGCACCTATGATGGTGGAGTAGGGGAGATGTGCTCATCATCTACACAGCTAGTTGACTGTCCAGCCTTGTGTTGTCTTGCGAATCTTGTTGTGAGGATGGCGGAGTAGAATCTTTAGAGACCCCCTGTTTGAGTTGCTCCGAAGGACCACCATCATCCACTCCCGGACTAATTTCCTTCAGCTGTAATGATTTTGCATTGTGAAGTCAAACCGATAAGAAAAAGGAATAAAATTCGCTCTTAAGAACTCATTCATGCATGATACTGACAAACACTACTCGGATGAAAGGCAAACACATGATGCGAGGATGGAATATGTATGAAAAAGCAGGATGGTGTGACATATTCACACCTATGATGTGGTAACTAAGCGAAGGCATTTCAACAAATTAGAAGCACGACAAGCTAGACACCATATGAAGGATGCAACCAATATCACTGCCAAGTTCAAACTGTATGGCGTTTCAACAAATTAGAAGCAGTATATGCTAGAAATCATATGCAAGACACAACCAATATCACAGTGGCGACTTAAAGGTGCCTTATCATAAGTGACTAATGCGGGATATGCAAGACTAGTAGTCTGATGTAGAAACATGAACAGATGTCATATTCACAACCATTATGTGTAAAGTAAGCAGATGCAATTCAACAAAGTTAGAAGCAATACAAGCTAGACATCATACGCAACATGCATCCACATATAATAGTGCCAAGTTAGAGCAAGCACCTGTGATGGTGGAGTAGGGAGATGTGCTCCTCATCTACACAGCTACGTTGACTGTCTAGCCTTGCGTTGTCTTGCGAATCTTGTTGGGAGGATGGCGGAGTAGAATCTGTAGAGCACCTCCGTTTCACTTGCTCAGAAGGACCACCATCATCCAATGCCTTGCCAATTTTCTTCAGCTTTATTGATTTTGCATTGTGAGGTCATACCGACAAGAAAAAGGAATATCATTCGCTCTTCAGAACTCATTCATGCATGATACCGATTTAACACTACTCTAATGAAAGGCAAAGTCATGATACGAGGATGGAATATGTATGAAAAAATGGACGGCTTGACATATTCACTCCTATGATGTGGTAACTAAGCAGAAGGCACTTCAACAAATTAGAAACACTACAAGACACCATATGGAAGGTGCAATCAATATCACTCTGCCAAGTTAAAACTGTCTCTTCATAGGTGGCGTTCATCAAACTAGAAGCAATACATGCTAGAAATCATATTCAAGACGCAAACCAATATCACACTGCCAACTTAAAGGTGTCCCATCATAAGTGACTGATGCAGGATACACAAGAAGAGTAGTTTCATGGAAGAACATGGTGTGATAGACAGATATAGTATTTACCAAAAATAGGAAAGCGTATCATATTCACATGTATCATGTGTAAGCTAAGCAGATGCAGTTTACACTAATTAGGAGCAATACGAGCTAGACACCATATGCAACATGCAACCAGATATCACACCGCCAAGTTAGAGCAAGCACCTTGGATGGTGGAGTAGGGGAGCGGAGACTTGGACCATGTAATGCACTATCAAGACAAGGAGAATCGGCACAGATGCTCAGATTTACGTTGTCAGCAGAGGACCACCATCATCGCCTTCCTTCCTTCTTTTCCTTCCTCTTTCTTGATTTTGCCTTGTCAAGTCAAACCCACAAGAAAAAGGAATAAAATTTGCTCTTCGTAACTTATTGATGCATGGTACTGATTTAACACTACTTTCATGTAAGGCAGCCGCATGATAGGAGGATGGAATATGTATGAAAAACAGGACGGCGTGACATATTGACATGTATGATGTATAAAGTGTAAACTAAGCACAAGGTGCTTGAACTTGTTAGAATCGATGCAAGCTACAAACCATATGAAAGATGAAACCAATATCACTCTACCAAATTAAAAGGGTGCCCTAACAAATATATTTGACCAAATTATAAGCAATACATGGCAACAGGCTAGAAATAATATGCAATATGCAACGAATAATGGTGACTCATCGTAAGTGTTTGATGCAGGATACAGAAGAGAGGTGGTTTCATGTAAGAACAAGGTTAACACATAGATGTAGTGTGTACCAAAAATAGGAAGGCATGTCATATTCACAGGTATAGTGTGTAAACTAAGCAGATGCAATTTACCCTAATTAGAAGCGTTACAAGCTAGACACCATATGCAACATGCAACCACATATCACACTACAAAGTTGGAGCAAGCTCCTGTGATGGTGGTGTAGGGGAAGTGCTGTCTTCAGGTACAGAGCAACGTTCAATATCTTCATTTAGGCTTGATGTTTCTTGAGAATCATGTGGAGAGGATGAAATTGCATTCTTTATAAGAGTATTGCGTCTCATATTAACCCACGCACGTGACTGTCTCATCATAAGCGATAGATGCAGGATACACAAGAACAGTAGTTTGATGTAAGAACATGGTGTGATAGGCAGATGTAGTATGTACCAAAGACAGGAAGGCGTGTCATATTCACATGTATAATGTGTAAGCTAAGGAGATGCAATTTAAAAAATTAGGAGCATTGATGAGGGATGCACAAGAAAAGTAGTTTGATGTAAGAACATGGTTAATAGAAAGACGTAGTATGTACCAAAAACAGGAAGGAATGTCACATTCACAGGTATAATGTGTTAACTAAGCAGATGCAATTTACCCTAATTAGAAGCATTACAAGGTAGACACCATATGCAACATGCAACCACATATCACACTGCCAAGTAAGAGCAAGCACCTGCCAAGTAAGAGGAAGCATCAACTAGAGAGCTATGTTGACTATCTTCATTTAGCCTTGCTGTTTCTTGAGAATCATGTGGGGAGGATGACACTGCACTCTTTAAACGAGTAGGGCGTCTTACGGTAACCCACCTGGTGACTGTCTCATCATAAGTGATTGACGAGGGATACAAAAGAGCATTAGTTTGATGTACGAACATGGTTAATAGACATATGTAGTATGTATCAAAAACAGGAAGGCATGTCATTATCAAAGGTATAATGTGTAAAGTAAGCATATGCAATTTAACCAAATTGGAAGCAATACAAGCTAGACACCATATGCAATATGCAACCACATTTGACAGCGTGAAGTTAAAGCAAGCACCTGGGATGGTTGTGTGTGGCAATTGAGATCATCAACTGCAGAGCTACGTTTACTGTCTCCAACTGCTGACACTGCACCCATTAGAGCGCTAAAACGCTTAGTGCTTATCTTCGAATTACACTGGAGCGACTTTTGTCTTTTCTTTTCTGCATTCATCAACACCGCCGTCAGTCTGAAATACCCATGCATAAAAAAACAATAGTGTGAGTATGGGTGAAGTGTGTGCACAATTAGTAAAGTGTAAAGTTAGCAGATAGCAGGTCAGTGAGAAATAAATGACGGGAGACATATGATAGCTCTACAACATGCATGGCACACTCAATTACTACAGGATACTATGAAAATAACAGTCGACTGAAAGCAAATAGGTCAGTCCATTTTTTCTGCACCGTTCGATGTACAAAGAACGGGCATATCGCCTTCATCTACCTCCAGCCCGTCTGTGTTGACGATCTTCCTCGAGATGCCAGCAACCACCGGCCCAGTATTCCTCCCCTGCCTGCGCCCTCCCCTCGACATCACCGCACCGCCGTGCTTGGCACCGCCCCCCTAGCCATCCATTCAAGCCCCGCCGACCTCCAGATCAGGCGCAAGCAGCTCCTGCACCCCACACCCCTATGATAGACACCGATGCGCCGCTTCCTCGGGGAACAGGCGGACTAGGTGCTCCGCGCGCCTAAGCGGGTGCTGCTTCTTTTAATTGCGGTTCGACTGACCCTGAATTGAAATCCAGGCAGGCTACTGACCTCTAGCAGAGGTGAAATAGTAAAAGGGAGGAAACCTTGTGCATTTAGTATCATGAAGAAGATGCAGTAAGAAGCTCTCAACTAGTTTCTTTCGTGGGATGAATACGGTGTGAGCGGAGACGTAAGATTTGCATGAATAAGGGAAGAGGAGTACCTCTTCTGTGGCGAGGTTGTGTCCTCCTTCTATTTTTCCGACGATCTTGTTGTTCGCCGGAAACCAGAAGTTGTGGAGGACGGTGCAGCCTTGGACGAACCCATGGCCAAGTTGTTGAGTGTGGTGCGGTGGCAGTCTGTCAGCGGCAGGGAAGCATATCCGAGGCGGCGAACAACGGCGTAGCGGGAACAGCTCCGGTGCGATGGAAGGTTGCGACAGTGGAGCCGCAGTAGTGAGGTGCAGGACGGCGTGTTCGGAGTGGTTCTGGTACGGCGCACATCGGCATCAGCGTCGTGGACGCAGCTCTGCCTCGGCTTCAGTTGCTAAGTCCTTGAGGGCGTTGTGGTTGCGGTTGCGTTGGACGACGACGACGGGGTACCGGCTCCGGCGTGATTGAGGAGGGCAGCGGTGGATTGGCCGCTATGGGGTGGAGGACGGAGGAGGCTGGGGTTTCGTGGCTGGTGGAGAGGGCGTTTTCGCGCCCACGGAGTATGAATGGGGAAACGGAGGGAGGCCGAGAACTAAGGGGGAACAATGTTTCGGTTTGAGACGTGCTTGTTTGAAATTTGGGGAAAGTTACAAACTTTGCCCCCATCTAAAATTTCGAACATATTGTGGGTTGGGGTAGGACAGTCATGTCAGGTGTCCCAAATGTGGGCGGGATAGATTTCGGCCGAGCACATGGGTGTTTAGGCACCCACGGCGTATGAATGCTTATCGGAGGCGGTTGAGACTGGCATCTTGGTGAAGTTACAAACCTACCCCGGTTTAGACCTTTGGACATCGGGCCGATAGGCTACACAGGCCAGAGTCAGGACAGTAATTTCCTACCACCAAAACATTAGTCTCGCGCGGTTTCGGGTGACCAGAGGCCTATTTGGTGCTTCGTTCAATATTTGGGAGCAGAAGCATTAACGTTTTCGGTTCTCTTGAATTGAACTTCACAAATCTTTACTCTTGAAAATCCTAAAGCTACAATTATTTTGGAATGGAGAGGGTACATTTTAACATACATTATACACGAGTATATATTAAAAAATATGCAACTTACCTCAGTTCAGGCATGGTTCCAGGTATAATCTCCATGGTTGCAAAAAAAAGTTAGATATGCGTATGAATATATATAGCATGTTCAAACTCACAACAAAGATTGATGCCCCCTTTTACATCTGATTTACAAATGTCATTATCTCGGGTTCAAATAGATGAATGCACTTGCTATGAATTGAATCTTGAAACCCCCTTTATGGTGAATTCGACATGTATTTTATTTCGTAGCTAGCAATTTGGAATGTATCCATGCAAGTGACAAATGTATAAAGTCCTTCACACTAACAACATGGAGTGCACTAATTAATGTTTATATATGAATTGCAAAAGCATCCATTGCCTGTATTTCAAACCGTTCTCACTCTATTTAATGCGTAGAACCGCCTTTTACACGTAGATGCACTATGCCTCACCCCGTTCTCACAAACGCGTTATATATCTCTCTATCTAACGCATAAGTGCACACACTTTATATGCATCGGCATTTCTCTGTCACACAAGCTCACAATCTCTCTCAGGGTGTCGGGGTGTCTCACGCACATGCTCTCTCTGTTTCTCTCTCTCTTTCTGACTACTATGTACCACTCTTTTCACTAATCTCAGTTGGAAAACACTATTTCTCTCACATGCATATATACATGCACGGTCTCTACTAGCCCTCTATACGCATTATATATGTGCCTACGTGTCTCCCAGACGCACATTATCTTTAGGCCTCTCTTGCACACATTGCCCCCGACACACCTCTCTAATAGTAGTTGGCAGATATGATTTCATCATATCATTCGGTAGGATATCCTGGCTGTTAGGCTGGATGGTAATCTGAGGCAAAGTTTTACCCTAGTTCGGATCGAACCCTTGCAGATTGAAGAAAGAGCCTACTCTGGTACTATATATTAGTGATAGGGGTGTGTACAAAGTACACGTGAATACCAGGCATTGTGCGTGTGTGTATACTATCGACAAACTAGCCCCCAAGCTTGTATAACATACTAAGGGCCTAGGGTTACAAATCATATATAGTCATCTTATCACCAGTGGGGATAGAGTCCTCCGCGACTCTGGTAGCTTCGTGTTGTACGCCGAGTCCTCCACATGGGTCTCCGTATAACACGTCTCGGTCCAACCTATATGTGGCGCAGGATCGAACCGACCCATGAGTCTTCATATTGACCCACCACAACTAAAAATGATGTGCCCACCACACCACACACACAATCGGCCACTAAGAAAATAAGCATATACAATAGTACAACGGTATCTAGCTCACTACAGACGTCTCCATATTTTGTTGATGACACTGACGGACTTTGCATTTGATGCGTGCTCCGTATTTTGTTGATGACACTTACGGTCATTGTATTTGAAGCGAAAGCACGATATGGTCACTGGACTTCAGAATAAGCTCATCACGGTCACCACATACATTTTGTCGTGCTAACCAACATGTGGTTGGATGGTTAGAGGACAGTGGTTTCTCGAGCCCACCAAGGTTAAAGTCCTGGTGCTCGCATTTATCTTGTGTTAATTTCAGTATTTTCCGGTGATGTACGTTCAGTGGGAGGAGACGTTCCACTCGACTACGAGGAACCTATGGTGACTTCGTAAAATCTCAAGATCATATATGCTGGCCCACTCTCTCGAAGGTGCTCATAGGGGTAGGGTTCGCGTGTGTGCGCTTATAGCAGTGAGTGCTTGGTCGTATATATGAGCCCTTGCGTCTGTACCGCGTAAAACAAATACATGTCATGATTATACTGTCACTGGCTCATCCGTACAACTCTGTGTTTTTTTGATGACACAATCAATTGACCAGTCAAACGGCACAACTAGTGTTGCACCATCGGGCGGCCAGAACCGTGGGGGCCCACCACAGCCCGTATATGAATGAAAGAAATGGTAGTTTGAGTCTGTACTGTGTTAATAAAATAGGAGTACATTTTAGGGTGATCATACGGTCACTGGCTCACCATACACCTCATTAATTTGTTGATAACACGATCAATTGACCAATCAAACAGTCCACATTCAGCAGCGCACATTACCATAGGGCCCACCCGTAAGCGCGTATATATAGGACAGAAATGGTAATAAACTAGTGGTCGGTGGGTATTCGAAGTCGTGAGACCTCTGGTTGGCAGTCACCAGTGGTTCGGGGGCGTTCATTGGGCGGTGGGGTGGGGATACCCGGAGAAAAAGCTCAGCGCGGGGGGAGGGGAGGGGGCTAGAAGGATGGCCGGTGCGGCGGCGGACCGGCGGTGGGGAGTGGTTTCGGGGAGGGCGGGCCGGCTACGGGCGGCAGGGGCGGGCGGTTTGGCCAGTGGTGGCTGGTGGCTCAGGGGGGGTGGAGTTTGATGATAAACTGGAGGCCCTTGATTTCGTATCCAACGGCTGGAAAATCTAATGACCAGAGATGAAAAAGTCAGTCGACTAACGTGTAGCCTCACCCCGCACGTACACATGCACGCACGTAAGACACAGAAGCATGTAGGTGTGCAACACTGACACGTACACATAACGTACACACACACGCATGCTGACATGCAACACTGACACGTACACATGCACTCACGAACACACGCACGTACGCACCCATGCATGCAACACTGAAACGCACCCTTGCACGCACGCAACACTCGTGACGCCTGCATGCACACACGGCCACGACGCAAGACACACACTCAACCTATACGTGCATGCACCCTTTGTTAAGGACATGGATTGTTACGGGTATTAATCAATCTTATCTGTGATAAGCAGAACATTGATGTTTGCATCGGTCTTTATGAATCACAACTTATCGAACGGGCTATCAACATAGTAGGCTTAACTACATGAAAAAGATGATGTCACACTCAATGAACAATCGGTTTATGAAATGCCCGCTTCTGACCGCCCTGGCCCACCAAAGGTTCCTCTGCTGTGCGCTGCCTGCGTTGGGTCATTGACATGCAGGCCATGCACCCAAAGAGCCCACACGTCAGTGGAAGAACGGCGTGGTGTCCTAGGTCAGAGTTGAGGGCGCCACTCGCGCCACGCCCGGCTGAACACGCCTCCGTGCCGCATTCAAACGCCTCCATGAAACCCGCCCGTGTGGAAGCCGAGAAACCCACTCTGGACACACGTCCGTTCATGACCGGGCCGACGTTAAACGCAACGCCGGCCAAGCACCTCCCGTCCGCCGTATATTTAATATCCTATTTAAACGAGGCCAAACACCGGCCAAGAATCGCACACCTCCGCCGCTCCCCTATCGCCTCCACCATTTTGTCCACTCTTACAATGCCTTACAAAGAGTAGTTATTCCGTATCCAAGCCGGCTGGGTAGCCCGCCGGATACGAGCTATGCAGCTCGCTGGTCCACCTCCCTCCCCTCGCCCGACGGAGCCAGTTGTTGCCCCAAGCCGGCACGCGGTTTAGCAACTCGCCGCTCCAGGCCAGCTCGACGAGGAGCGGCGCATGGGCATCGTTGCTGCCGTCCATGCCGCCGCCTCATACCGCGTCTCCCGTTTCTGTGGCCGAGACTCCCATGCCGGCGGCCGCGCCATGCAAGCAGCGACAGAAGCCGGGTGAGTGGAGAGTGACGAGTCGGTGGCCAGCGCATTCGCGTCCGCCGCCATCATCAAGAAGAAGTAGAACATGGGAGGCCACTGCCGCTTGGGTCCCATGAGGACCACCGCGGAGGCGATGCCGACGTACACAACAGGTGTCTTGCCGGATCCTTTTGTTGCGAGGACCTTCGTCGACCCCGCATGGGCTCCACGGAAGAGGGGAATGTTAGGATGAACTCGAGCTGGTGTCCCATGGCGAAGTAGTGCCGGTGATGAACTCGAACCGGTGCCGGCCACCATCATCTTCTGCCCCAGCCAATGATATCAATTGGGCAGTGGGGAAGCAACCCGTCCTTTGCGCTGAAGCATATACCTCCGGGGCTCCCGGCAGTCCGGTGATCGTGCTGCCGGACTTGAGGAACACAAATCGATCGGCGGGCGACCATTTAGGCCAGGTAATATATACCTGTGCTGTCCAGACCTAGCACCGCGTAGTTCATTTGAATGTAATGAAATCCGTCATGTTTGTGTGAAAATCCGGTATTTTATATGATTTCCGTCGTTGTTTATATGAAATATCAGTTTTTCTACGTGTTTGCGTGAATTTTGTCCAGTTGGTTGAGTTGCTGTCATAATGTGTGCGGCTACGGTCGGATGGCGTAATTTGCGGGTCGCCGGTTGGTCTACGGGTGGCTCCGCGGCGTTGTGGGACAAGAAAACACAGCTCGTGCGAGCTCGTCTCCAACGTGCGTACTGGAGGATGCATGACAGCATGAGAACCCGAGCCATTCCTCGTTCATCGGTCGCAAAGGCAACGGTGGACAAAAGGGTCGCCAATATTTTGGCTACCCCGGGCAAGATCCAAACAGCCCCTCCCAACAGATTCAAATCCCTCGTTCGCCACGGAATTTTTCCATGTGTTGTTTTCATGGACTAGAAAGATGCCTGTGCATTGCACGGAACATCAAGATGCATTTTTTACAAACTCCCGCATGCATGCAAGGGATAATTAACGTCCTCCTTTGCTAGTACCACGAGGAAAACACCATTAATATTGCATCGATTAGTGTTAGTGTCCTTGTATATCTGCAAATTCTAATTTTGATAGCGGCCTCTTGTATATAAAAATGGAGGGAGAAATATGAGAGATAAGGTGAGGAGTGGGGCGTGGTGCCGTGATGGTGACTGGTGGTCTGACTGGGCAGAGGCATGGGGATGGACAGCCCATTATGTCTAGGTTTGTATCTCTCTCACACACACCCACGTTGGTGGGGGACGTGCATAAAGAGAAGAGGTGCACGCACGGCGCACGTACTCCTGTCTCTTTCCCAACCACACCCGCAAGGGTACACGGTGGAGCCTATTTCTGCACGAAAAAGGCAGCCCACGTGGTAATTTGGCCCGTGTACTGGTTGTCCACTTGGTGGAGGGAGGATCGTCTACCACAGGTGAACAAACAAATTGCGACTTGACGCGTTTTGTTAAATTAAAAAAAGAGGCAAAACATGTGGGGCCTACCTTAGAGGCAAGGCTCTATACACTGGAGTACTTTTGATGTGGTCCCGTCTCCCCCGCCCACGGGCGCGGTGGCTCGCAGGACGAGGTCAAGCTTACTATTACTGTACGACTTTACGCCCGCTCCCTCGCCCACGTGTGCGGTGGCGCGCAGCACGAGGAGAAAATTTTACTACTCCCTCCGTTTACTCCTCGTCCCTACTATGTATGTACTTTGGTTAGTACTCCCTCCATTTACTTATACAAGGCCACTATAAAAAAATACATTTTGCATCTATACAATGCCACATATAGTAATCAACCCTTTCTAGTTTATGGCTCAATTTCAAAATCTCTCCAACCAAGGTAGACGGTGAGTGGTCGAATTAATTTCGTAGTTTGCACAGTACGCTCGTTTTTCTCAAGAAGTTATGTTTACCGAGGCATTAATTAGAACGAATGCATGAATGACCACTAAATTTCCATGAACTTGTACATGCATTGGTTAGTTTCCTCTTGACATCGATTAGGCCAGTGATCTAACGCACCTCGAAATCCAACATGTAATGGTACTACTACTAGTATAGTAGAATTGAGACTTATCAAACGGAAAAACGAATGTTTTTTTAGATGAGCCCTATAAACCCTAGTTGGTACGTACTCCGTAAAAAAAGAATTTTCCAAAACTAAGTCGCTCCCTTTCATGAATTCTGTAGTATACTCCTCCGTCGACGCTCCCTTTCATGAATTCTGTACTTCCCGTCACGACATGTGGGACATATAGCAACCGGTCGACGTGTCAAGCACCAAATAACAGTGCAGAACCATAGGGGGACGCACCCCACTCAGACCGCCCAGTAGTAGTAATGAGCAATGAGACGTCAAATCACAATGCCGCACCTTCCCAGACGGACGAAGCAACCATTATTTCACACTTCGGTTCGACATCATCTCAAACCACGTACTAGTATTGCTTCTACCTCAAGAGGAACACGTGCATCGCCTTGGTACATCATGACACGTGGGACCGCATGACAGGCCATGCTCCCCCGCCGATTGCTGGGTAAAATCACCTCATTTTTACTATACTTCCTCCGGATCGGTTTACTACATGGCATGCACGTCGTTCTAGGTTGAGAATTTAACTGGCTATATATATGTGTGTGTGTGTGTGTGTGTGTGTGATGAACAGTACGCTAGCCTTTTAAAAAATGTATACTTTTGCACAGTAGTACTCCCTATCGATGGATTGCGCCATGGAGCAAAAATTGAAATTTTAAAAAAAGGTGGTACATATAGAGAGCGCCACGCCAAATTATGCATATAGTACTATTAGAAAAGCTAGTAATGCGTGCTTAATTGGGGTGCTAAATTCTATTAAAAAATACTAGTACTAGTATGTACATCTTGAAGAGTTAAAGTAACGAGAAGAAACATAACATAGTTCTGCTGGGGCTCAAGACAACACACCCCTCAAATTAAACTAAGCACACCTGAAATTAAACTATGCAACTAATCCGGTAGACACTGCATTAGAAGTTTAGAACCGCCATGAGAAACAACACTGCCACCTTACTCGGAGTCCTCGTCCACGTCCTCGACTTCGTCCTTGTCCGTCTTCCTCTTGGCCGATACTTCTTTGCTTGAACCGCGCACTTGGCTATTGCTCTTCATCCAACCCTTATAGATATTGAAACAAAGGTAGTCATCCATTGCAGCGTACTGGATGTGGTCTATATCTAGTATATTCTGCTACCATCCATGACGATGAAATGTGTATGGAGGTTTCTCCAGTTTACCGTACGAAGGATGAACCATGGCTCTGCTGTGGTCTGACCAAAGGTCGACGAGAGGGCACCAGCCGATTCTTATGGAGGTCGAAGGGGTTGCCTACAACGAGGCCTATCCGATGTAGGACTTCTTTGTCGTTCTTAAAGTCTACAATAACGAATTTGACTGTTTTGTCCTCGAGGAAGTTCTTTAAATCCTGGCACTCAACGTCGGCATTGCATATTTGGTAGACCAAGCAAACGTTATGTACGCAAACCTGGATCACGGCGGGCTTCTTCCTCTCTTCGTCCTTTAGATCCTTCTCTCGTCCCATGACTGTGGTGTACTCAACATCTAGCCCAGCGACCCACTCATCATGTGAGTTTTCGAACATGTGTCAAGCGAGAAAGGCATCCTTTCACCGTCAGCGGAAGTACGGGTGTAGCTGACGTCGAACTCATCGCCGGTGATGGTTCTAACCTTGTACTCACCGCCGATTGGGGAGATTTGGGACGCCATGGATTTGGGAGGAGGGTTAGGATTAGTGGAACTGTCGTAATGTGAATGGACGGGACGACTAGGAGCGAACTGCCGTAGTATTAAAGGACGTGCGGGGACGAGTAGGAGCGAACTGCCAGCGTGCGAACGGCAGGGTAGTGGCTTTCCATTCTCCCATGATACAGGCTTCCGAGAGCCCTTGGATCTGAGATCGAATGGTTGCATGGCGTGATTCTAGACCTATCCTGGAGGGTTATTCTTAAAATTTTCAGCAACTTAGCATGCGATCGTTTGATCTCAGATCCAAGGGCTGCCAACAGCCCGTATCATGGTCGCGCCTACCACGACCGTCATATTGCCAAGTCGCGCCCTTGGAGATTTAACACGGTGCGTTAGGATATCTGATGTTTGCATGTCATACATAGTCATCACTTAGTCACTCATACTACAATAAGGTTGGCTATAAGAACATTTTTTGATACTAGTGTAGTGTCAAAATGTTCTTATATAATGGGACACATGGAGTACTAGTATTTATTGCATTTGCCAAGGAGTGACCTCTTCCAATGAAATGGTGTTGCTAAGTTTGCTTCATTTAATTAGCTACAGACTCAAAATTGTCTTTTCACCTAGGTACACGCGCTTAGCACCGTTCTTCCTTGGGTCACCAAACTAGACTCTCTCTTCTTGATTAACTTGCCACATCAGACTTTATGCCTATGTGGCAAGCTTAAGCACCTGTAGGAGCAAGTAAGTACAATAGTGCGCTTTACATGGCATTTTGCATATGTGGAGGAAAGAGAGGCAAGGAAAAGTGGAGAAGTGGGCTCTCATGCAAGAGCCAGCCTCTACTACTACATGGTGGAGCATTGGGAGAGGCACTGTATGGAGGTGGCCAGGAATCGAGACTCACGCCGGTCGTAGTAACCGCAGCTTAAAATGATAATGGCAAGTCAAATCATGGGGCCCCACCTGTCCAAAGAAGAACTTCATTTGTCAAATCACGCAGCCCTACATTTGCAGCAGCCTACTCCGTCGTCTTCTCACGTCTCTGTCGAACTGACTATGCAGAACTGCCCCGCCTACCGCGCAGGAAAAGCCCTGCCCTCGAATTTTAAATAAAACTACTCCCTCCGTCTAGGTGAGTAAGTCATCTTACGAAAACCAAATAATCCCAAAATACTAAGGCGCGGTGCATTAACATCTACCTCGTTTCTTGTTTCTTCACATATCAACCAATAAGAATCCAATGATATACTTTTTGTGACATAGTAACTCATATTTAGTTAGTCAAATGGATGACCTAGAACTACGTGCAAGCCCTATAAACCGAGACGCCTACAAATAAAAAACCAAGACGGAGAGGGTAGTTCAGCACGTATCTTTTTAGATCAATATAGGCGGGATTCACCAAGGAGCAAAACCAAGTGGTAGGCTGCTCCTGTCGTGTTGGCGTAGCAACTCAAACAGGGTCAGTCCGCACACAAAATGGCGACACACTTAACAGGACCCCTTTGGCAGACATGTGGCTCATCCACCATCTTGTTCCACGTGCGACGCACCAAATTACAGTTCAGAGCAGTGGTTGGAATTGGAGGCACCCTAGTCGTAGCGCCGCAGTAGTAGAAAATGAGCAATGAGGGGTCAAATCACAAAGCCCCACCTTTCCCGCATTAAGCTGGATGGACGAAGCAACCATCATTTCAATCTAGCGCGCAAGAGCATAAAGAAAAGAGAAAACAATGATGTGTGCGGCAGCTACCTAGGGCACCCTAGGGTAGGGGTCTCCACTACAGATCCTTTTTTTAAAGTGCCTCCACTACAAATCGGCTTCTCCCTCGTCCTCTTGAAGAAAACCGATGATGAGTGCGGCGGTAGGGTTTGTAGGAGTACTACCGCATGCGGGGCCACGTCATAGTAAACGGTTTCGAGTCGACGCCTTAAATATGTGTGGGCCGCTTGGTTTTACGGGAACGAGGCAGCATTTTGGGTTCCGGGACCAGTGGAGATATAGCATGTACAAAAAATTGTGGACGTAGGTTCGACCGAAAGGCAATGATGCATGGGCCCTGCATTTTGATATACCCGGGGCCGCATGAAATTTGCTACTCTACTCAAAACTAGTAAGGTACACATTTATTGAACGCATGAGATTTCGAAACCAAATTATGAATAAATACACACTATAGCATGTAAAGCATTGAGTCATATATGCATGATGTGGATGTTTGTTTAGTTCTTATAGTTCATCTCATTCAAAATCAATTAGTTTTATAAAAATGTTAAGATTCATGGGGTTGTGCATTGTAAATCATAAAGTAAAAAACAAATGATGGCAATTCATTTAGAAAAAAATAATCAATTATGATACAGAAGATTCTAGAACAAAGGAGAAGTGCTTGTGTTTTGAGGTTTGTGCATTATGCTTAAGTTCAACCATGGAGTCTTCTAAATTGTACATGTGGCAGATCTGGTGGAATGTTGATGATATCCAACGGCCAGTAGTGCTCGGATTTTCCCATCTATACATTGTCGGGTTAGCTTCATCCAAATGACCATCTTTCAAAGTTATTGGCACACTATATAGTTCTTGTGCCATAGTTGCATGTTTTGGAAAAAAGCTACTAGTGGGTTGTACTATCTATTTAGGAATAGAAGATGTATACATGGAAGTTGTAGGGAAAGAGATGACATGGAGGATCTCAATTCCTATGAGTAGGGATTGGAAAAGAGATGTCATTTGGTTCACATCATAGGAACTTTTCTATTGAATCTAGAGATGACATGTACCTCAATTCCTATGAGGAGGGATTACTAAAGAGATGTAATTTGGTTCATATCATAGGAACTTTTCTATTGAATATACGCTAATGTTTATTTTCCTTTGAAATTAAGGGAGTATAGGAATCCATTCATATGAACCAAGTGGCTCTAAAGCTATAGAAATGATATCATGTTTATTTCCTTTGAAATGTAGAGTATATGAATCTATTCCTATGAACCAATTGGCTCTAAAGGAAAAAAATCATATATAAAAATCATATCATATAGAGTTCCGATTATATTCCTCGACACTAAAGGATGGTTGAAATTGCTGCGGGTGATACGATGGTCTTTCTTTGTAGACTCCTCACCCATCTTCATAGTTACCTCTCGAAGATGAATGAAATGATATATACAAGGTATTCTACATGTGCAATTTGGTACACGAAAACTCGGTAAAAGTTTGCGAGGTTCTAATTTTCAATAAAGCTATATGCACTGCATTTCGGAACGGAGGGAGCATACAGCAGTTGCTAACACTCATGTGGAAGATTTGTGTGTAGGAGGAGTGGTTGTTCTGTTAAATGACATGGCAAAACCGACATCGCTTGTCGGATGCCGATCTAACGGTTCTTACGGCATTGGTCAGGAAAAGGCTTGTGGCGAACGTTTGTCAGATAATGATTTATGGACACATGCATTGCATTGATACGTGCCCCCCTCTCTCTCATGCACACGCACCCTCACGAGTCACAACTCTCCCGAGTCCTCTCGCAGACTCGCACGTGGCACCCATCGTCTATCTGCAGGTAGACGTCACGCACATATGTGCTCTTCACACCCTACCTTCAGAACTTATAAAAAACAAAAGACGGCGCGCACATTTTACTTTAGCTCACACATCACACACTTATATTATTACTCTTGCGGAGAATGTTCTTTGGGCATAGTATATATTGTACTCTCACGAAGAGAAGCGGTGCATGCACGCACTAGTTCTCTCACACCCACTTGAGGGTACACATAGGAGCGCATTTTCTTTGAAGCGGCTACAACAAAATCACTCCACTATATATAAAAGCAGGAGCCTTAGCGCTTGCTTTACTAGGGTTCCTATCATTCACTCTCTCATGCTCTCCAGATCTAAGCAAGACATAGGTGGCCACACACTCTCTCTCAGCTCAAGGCTGGTCACAAATCCGGCCGTACAACCTCGACAGGGGCAGGGGGTGTAGGTCCATCGTTGACGCTATCGTCGGCGGCGAGGGAGGAGACCAATGGCTGCCCGCGCGTCCTGATCGGCGATCGTGCCGTTCTCTCCGAGAGAGCACCGACTTGGGAGGGCCTCCGACTCCTTCCTCCTCCCTGCGGTATTGTGGCCAAGATGCGGCCTCCCGACACCGTCTTTGCCATATGCCGATGACCCTCAGGTATATATTCCTTCGAAACCTGCCTTGCTCTACTGCCCCAACTCTTCCCCCTTCGTGTGGATCCTTTTCTACTTCCGTCCGCTGTTCCAAAGCCACCTAGACTTCTACTATTATTAGGAGTAAAGCTAGTTCATACAGTCAACTCAAAGCGTTGGTTCAAACAGGGAAGAAAGTGGGAAAGATGTAGCATGAATCTAGGACTTGGTTCTAAGAGGAAACGGGGGAAAGTAGTAATATCTGTCACTGTATAACTAACGGTATTTCGTATTTGTGCAAACAGGGATGTCTGTCTCCATATCGTTTCGGGATGTCTGTCTCCGTATCGTTTCTATCCGCGCAATCAAAAGCACACACCTCAGTTTTAGTACAACTGCGCAAAATGAGATGGCTATGCCTCGTTGCCGTCGTCTATCCTCCAGTCTTCAAGGTATTCCTACATTGATAGTAACTAAGGTAGAATGACCAACGCAATCTAAAAGAAGTTGATTCGTACGTTTTACTTCCTGATTGCAGTGCAGGGACGAGCAAAAACAATTGCATCCTAGTCCGGAATGCACTTTCTTCCAGTTCTTCCACGGACCGAGGACTAGCTGGCATGGCTGCACGGCGGTTTTTTGGACAGGTGCGCAGACAAGAGGCATTGTGGTCTGTTTATTTCTGCAAATGACGGTGCTTAAATTTAATGGAATGCACAAGCATTTCAACTGGTCAGTACACTGCATGGTTCAGTTCAGCATTCCAGCTGAGACCACAATTATAATTGGTTATTCTGGAATGAGAGAACCTAACCCTAGATGGTGGCAACAAGAAAAAACCAGAGTGAACTCCAGGAAATTTAAGCCTGCCGAGAGGCCCTTTGCTCAGAGAAGCCTTGCTTGTTTTTTCCTGATTTGTAAACCTTCTCACAACTTTATCTTTTGCTGTGAACTAGTATATGTTTGTTATGTTCTATGAATCATTGAGATGTATAAAACTTCTTAACTTATGCTTTTCAAGATTTGTATGAAGACGAGTTTAATGTGAGTGTTCCACATGAGCGCTGGACTAGCGTTGAACGTTTGGAATTTATTACATTGTGGCCTCAATTAACTGCATGAACCACTGTAACAAGATACATAGTTGCTTATATGTCAGACAACAGATTGTTGATTGTTAGATGGTCGATAGCCTAGTGTTGAAGCAAGTTGAGCCAATGTGCCGTGTTTTGCACAACTGCTTACAAGTGGGGTAGCACCAACAGTGTTTACAGGTACTTATGTATACGTCGGCGCACGGTTCTCGAACGAGTGCTCTATTTTATCAAAACACACACTGCTCGTATGATAAACCGTGACAACTTATGTCTTACCATGCCATATTCATGAAAAAACTAGTGAGGACGCATCTGTTTGACAACAATTACGATGGTTCTCACATGATTCACGAGCACACAAAAGTAGCAGCAGCTCCCATAGATGGATTCAAACAGAGTACTAGCCCCGGAGGGGTCGATAATGAGCAAGGTTAGGATAATTAGACACAATCCAAACTACTATTAAACACTAGTGGGGCAACTATTTCATGCCTCGATCTAATTTGGGATGGACACAAGACGGACCTTGCCATGAACATCATCGAGGACACCCCGCAGCAACTCAATCATGTGAACCTTCATGAAGACAACCTTGTGGCCTTGCCACTGATAAACTTGTTTGTGGAGGCATGCCACGTCATCTTCCTGCGTAAGCTTGACAAGAACAGTATGCCTCACAAAATAAGGAGTAGCTTTGAACTTCTTGTGCTTCAGTACACCCTGGACAACACGCCTGACAATACTGAGGCTGGAATACACCTCTTCATTGGTATAACCGCAAATGGCTTCCAGGATCCAACAGCCTAAGAACTCTGTTTTCCCGGTCGCGTATATTCAGGTCGTCCGCCTCATAGAGAGTGACATGCACAACCACGCAATCCTTATGCGCATCAGGGCTCTAATTGAAACAGAAACAAATTCTGAATTACTTTTCAGTATAAGAAACACAAGTTATTTAAACCACTATGTATAGCATGGCATTGAAGCTAATAAAATTTTGCATCATTAATCGCCACATACTTCTTTTTCTAAAAAAAATCACCACATACTTAGATGAAAAACCACAATCGAGATCGGCAAAGAAGGAAATCACCTTGGGCAGCTCGGTGAGGGGGACACATCCTCGAAGGGGAAAACTGCTCCTGCAAGTGCCACAGGCTGTAACCTCAAAGCAGGCGTTGACCACATCAAGAGCGGCCATGAGCGTGTCTGAGGTCAGCTCGGTGGTTGCCTCCATCTTCTTGGAGCTCTCATCTCGTGGGGATCAGCCTCCGCGTCTGCTCCAATATTGGCAGATCTTTCCACAGTTCTCCTTGTTCCATCATGAAACCGACGAATACTAGGAGACCACCGAAAGGAAAACACAATCGCAATGACAATGAAACAAAAAAGAGAGTGAGGATCGGTTACTGCTTTGCAAAAGTTCTTTTTTTTTCTTTGAACGAAAATATACCAACATCACGGATCCTCTTACCTTCCCTTCTTTGGGAGAGAAGAACAGTGGCAGATGCGAGTATTGCCTTTCTTGAAGACGGTGAGGGAGAAGGGGATTCATCGAAGAGTGAAATGATGGTTGCTTCGTCCGTCAAACTTAGACTGCGGGGAGGTGGGGTTTTGTGATCTGACGGCTCGTTCTCACAAGACTACGACCGGGTTGACTCTCCGCCTGCATCTTGCCTTCTAATTTGGTGGATGGCATTTGGGCCTCTTGGCTGCATGGCCCGCATGTCGATGAACAAAGGTATAATGGCATTCAAGAGAGGGAGACGTTTCAATGACCTAGGAGGAGCGAGCGGTAGAGTGTCTCCACTGTACTAGTAGTAATTGTTTTTACGGGTAGGCTGTAGAGTGTCTCCACTGTACTAGTAGTAATTTTTTCTCCGGGCCCAAGACAAAATAGCCAATCCACACTAGTAAATAGTAAAATCAATTCAAAAGGCGCTACCCACACCCAAAGACACCGCCCTCCCCCCAAAAAACCCGGTGCTCTTCTTCCTTCCTTGCTCCCACCCACCTCACGTCACTCGATCCACTCGTACCCCAAATTCCTCACCTCACTCCTACAGAAACCCCAGCTCCCCTTCTTCCTCACTCCTCAGAAAACCCCCGCCTCCCCTTCTTCTTCGTCAGACTACAACTAGGCTCGTCATTACATTACTCTGCTCAAATCCGTGGCGCCAAGCAATGCTCTCGAGGAAAATGGAGTCGGCTAAACCCAGCGCCAAGAAGATGAGGCTCCCGCCAGCGGCGACGCCTGTTGTAGATCCCGCACCCGGCAGCGCGGGGAGAAGCGGCGACCCCACCCCCACCGGATCCCAGGAACCCGTAGAATCTCGGGTGGACCGCATCAGCGATCTCCCGGACGCCGTCCTTGGGGAGATCATCTCGCTTCTCCCCACCAAGGATTGCTGCCGCACCCAAGTCCTCTCAATTCGTTGCGCCCTCTATGGCGCGCCGTGCCCCTTAATCTCGACTGTCGTCAGCTATTTCTCTTCAATGATTTTGAAATCCCCGGAGCCATCATCTCCTCCCGCCAGGGCTCCGTTCAAAGCCTCTGCATCCCGTCATGCTACCTGAGCAAGCATACCATGCCCTGCACGGCGGACGCCTGGATGAAATCCCCTGAATTCACAGAACTACAGCTGCTTGAGTTCTACAATTCCCCTGGAAATCACATACCACATACCGAACGCCATGAACTTGTGCCCTCAGCACTGATGTCCATCTCGCGGTTTTCCTCCTCTCTCCACACCGCCACCTTTGCGCTATGCTACCTACCAGACAATCTGATACTAAACCTTCGACTCCCATTTCTCAAGAAACTTTCACTTGTGCGGGTTCATATATCGGAGGCCTCATTGCACAACATCATCCACTCCAGTTGCCTGCTACCGGAGTGCTTGGTGCTTGTTTTCACAGTTAGAATCGGTTGTCTCCAAATAAAAGTCGCCCTAACATTGTAAGAATTTGAATTTCTTTTGACGGAAGGCAGCTCATCATCCAAGATGCCCCTTCACTTCAAAGGTTAATCCTTGATTCTAGTTATTCACCGTTGCAAATAACCGTCCTCTCTGCACCTAAACTTGAGGCCTTGGGTGTAATACATGATCTCTGTGCTCATTTCAATATGGTGTTTGGCTCCATAGTTCTTCAGGTACTTTATATTATCATCTAAACTTGTAACCATAAGCTACATTTTAAATTTTTGCGCATAATTTATATATCATCTTGGAGTACACATTTTGTACTAATATTATGTTCTATGCTCAATGAAGAGTTTCTCCATGGATTGCCTATCAATGGTTCTGGATTCTGTCAAGATCTTATATATCCAAATGATTAGTTTTGATCTGAACAAGATTATTGGCTTGCTGCAATGCTTTCCATGTCTGGAGAAGTTGTATATAAAGGTGACAATTTCACGCACATTGGAAGCCCGCATATAGTGTACTAGAATTAACCGTTCAGCTGTTGCTCTTTCGACAGTCTTCTTTTAGACCTTAACTGTTTTCAATCTTCATGTCTATTTAGGCAACAGGATGGGGTAAGAAAGTTATAACCAATCGATGGATTCGTAAGCATTGGGATTTTCTCACTTCTCATGAGATTCGATTGAAGACAATAACGCTAGAACAATATGTAGCCAACCATGCAAACACAAGATTTTACACATTCTTCCTGCTGAATGCGAGGTTACTATTGTCCATCAGGCTTAAGTTTATCAGCAGCATGGTTTTGACGGATGGGTATGTCGAAGAGCAAAAAAAGGAGTTTCAGGTGGGCAAAAGAGCTTACGAGCGATGTCGGGCTTCTATTTACAACATATTGTGGTCATAATCCAGTAAATTTTACGACCCAGGATGTTCATTCTATGGACCTGACCGATCCATTTGACTGTGACTGCCGAAAACAATACTGGAGTTTGATGTGGTTGCCCTTTTCAATGTGGGTTTTTTTGTAAACCTGATGAACAATCAACCCTCGTGTTTTTGTACAGTTTGTAAGTTGGACTTAGATGTTCCTTCCCTTTTCAACTCGGCTGTGACTGCATATTTTCTTTGAAACAAGGCAAATGGCTTGCCATTCGTTTAATTTATAGTGAATATTGTAACAAATCACAACCAAGGGAAATAACATCACTCCGCCGGCTGCTTGAGCTCACTTTGTGCATTCTGAAGCCAAGTGATTAGCCCCCACCAAAGCACCCACAAACTTATTTCAAACTAGCACATCAAATGGGCTGTAAATTTTCATAGGCAAGGCTGCATGACCGTGACAGATTTGGATTACGACATTTGGGACCCATGAGGAAATAGCCTATACAAGGTGGTGTCGACTTACTAGCCGTCAACAAACGATTCTACGCATAGCAGCCGTTGGATTGACATCCAACATCTGTCGTGTATCTTCTATCTCTTGTCTTCTTCTTCCTCCAAATTACCAAACCAAACCAGCCCATCGGCTCCGCCTGCTCCCGCCTCCCATGGCTGGTTGCGCCTCCGCCGCCCTACCGTACGTACCCTCCAACGTTGGCCGGTCCCTCCCTCTATTCCCTCACACATTATGTTATTCTCCGGTGACGTCAGCCCCAACACGCACCTGTGCCCGAACCAGTCAACCCTCATACTCCCCTCCGCCTGCGACTGGACCGGCGCATCTTCAACGACTCCTGTTCGTTCCGTCCAAGGCCTTGTCGTCGTCCTCCGCCTTGCGGCCTTGGTTCGCTCGCCGTGCGCGGTGTGCCGCCCTCTTGCGTTGTCAACGTCGTCAACAACCGAGAGGAACAAGGAGATGACTGTACGTGGAGAGGATGAGAGTAGGGACCCACCAGCGTCATGGCAGTACGCAAGCAAGTGCCTCTATAGTACAATCCCAAAAATATGGTTCCTCCTAGTCCTAATGGTTGGACATCTGGGGCTCACGCCATTGTCAACGTAGTCAATAAACGAGAGAATTACACTACGTTGGTGACACCGGGGACCCAAAGAAGTCGCTTCGATTTTTAGGAACAAGAAGTTGTTATTTATACTAGTTTTAGCGACGGATTAGGGTAACAACGGGGTTGTGCGGGGGCTGTGGCCCGTCTAGCAAGGTTTTATTTATGTTTACCACATCATGAGCTCAGTTGTGTTTTTTTCTTGCTGAAAACGGCTAGCCCATTTCTATTTTTTTTAAAGAAATACCCAAACAAGGCCTACTTGCTTTATCGGCCTATTTGGCTGCAAATCTTTCAAGATGATGAGAGTTTCATTCGGTTTGCCCGTAAATGGCCTGTACATTTTTAAAACACATCAAACCGGAATTAGTTTCAATTTTTTCATTACAAGATCTTAAATTCCATTGATTTTTATGCGTGGACAATTATATGGATTTTATATTTATATAAATTATTTTTCAAAATAGTTTCAATGTGAATCGATATTTCTGGATTAAAAACAGTTGACCGCACGAAAATATGCGAAATTTCGTATACTTTTTAACCGTGACCACAATATGGGGTGTAATGCTAACAAAAAGAAGATGGGCTCCAAAAAAATATTAATAATTAGCAAATGGGCTGTACATTATTAGAAATAATGGCAGATGGGTTGTATGCTGTTTTCCACAGATTTGAGGCTGACTTGTGCGCCTACTACAGGTTGACGCGTATGCTTTCATAAAAAAAGGTTGACGCACACGCAACGCCCTGTCAACTTAGTCAACACACGAGAGCAAAGGATCTGGATGTCCATCCAATAGCTGTCGTGCTTCTTCAATCTCTGCTCTTCATGCTCCAGCCGCTCAAACAAGCGCCCGGATCGCCTGCTCCCTCCTCCTGCGGCCGGCTATGTCAGCCGCCACAGCCTCACCCCATCAGACTCCCATCGCTGGCCTAGCCATCGCTCTACTCACCCACACATGCTGTTATTCTTGGCGGCCGTGAGACGAACCAAGAAACCCTCGCACTCCTCCGCGTGGGAAACAAGCTGCCGAGTATTCACAGCTCGTGGTCGTTCCCTTCCTAGGCCTCGCCGTCGTCCACCGCCCTGGTGCTCTCGGTGCAGCCTGGTCAACGTGGTCAATGAACGACACCCATCGGAAGTGGACTGTACGTGGAGAGGCTAAGAGCTGGGTCCACGGCCGCACGCAAGGAAATGCCTCCTTATTACACGCAAAATTATGATTCCTCCACCTGACAGCTAGGACTCACAGGAAGGGCCTCTGTATTTCGCGAAAAAACGTTCCCCTGCTAACAGGTCAGACCCACCAGCTATATCTTCGCACGCAAGGAAGTGCCTCCTTATTACGCCCAAAAAAATGAATACCCCCCTGCTAGCTGGGACCCACCATATTGTTGGGCTGACTTGTGGGCCTACTAAGTTCACGGGGACGGAGGGCTTTGTCAACTTAGTCAATATGAACGATTCTAGCTCCAGTGACCGTACGATGTCCATCCAACGGCCGTAGTGCTTCTTCAACCTATGGTCTTCTTGCTCCAGCCACCCAAAGTAGCGCCGGTCATGCCGCATGCTCCTGCCTCTCATGGCCGGCTGTGCTACCGCGGAGGCCTCACAGCCCCCTACTATTCCCACCACTGGACAGGCCCTGCGGCGACGGCAGCCTCACACCGCAGCCAAACCAGTGAACCCTCGTACTCCTCTTCGCGCGGGCTTCCACTGCCGCGTCTTCCCCGGCTCCGCGTCGTCCCCTTCCTAGGCCTCATCTCGTCCACCGCCGTGGTGCTCTCCGCGCGGCGTGGTGAACGTGGTCAAGGAACGACTTCCATCGGAAGAGTACTGTACGTGGAGAGGCTGACAGCTGGGTCCACGGCCACATCCCAGCTTTTTTGTGATTTGCCAAGTAAGTCGCTTTGTGAGGCATGTTGGGTTGTAAATCTTTCAAGACGAGGAGAGCTTCCATTCGGCTGGCCGAGAAAATGGCCCATCAGTAATGAGAAATGGGCTGTACATTTTTAAAACACATCAAACCGGCAATTAGTTTCAAATATATTTTTTTCATTTCAAGATTTTAAATTACATTAATTTTTATGCGTGGAGAATTTGTTGGATTTTATATTGAAATACATTTATTTTTAAAATCAGTTTGAATGTGAGTCGAAATTTCAGGATTAAAAACAGTTCTGACCGCACCGAAATATGCAAAATTTCGTATAATTTTTTAACCGTGGCAACAATATGGGATGTAATGCTAACAAAAAGAATATGGGCTCCCAAAAAAACCTTAAGAATTAGCAAATGGGCTGTAAATTATTAGAAATAATGGCAGATGGGTTGTATGCTGTTTTCCACAGATTTGAGGCTTTCCTAAAACAAAGGTTGACGCACAAGACTGGACGGTTGGATGTCCATCCAACAGCCGTCGTGCTTCTTCAATCTCTGATCTTCCTGCTCTAGCCGCTCAAACAAGCGCCGTGGACTGCCTCGCTTCCCTTCCTCCCTTGGTCGGTTGTCTTTGCCGCCACACCTCACCACCCGACCGTACTCCCATCGCTGGCCTAGCAATCCCTCTACTCACCCACACTTGTTGTTATTCTCCGGCGATGGCAGACGAACCAGTAAACCCTCGTACAGTTGTACTCCCCTCCGCGTGGGAAACAACTGCCGAGTCTTCCCTGCTTCCGTGTCGTCCCCTTCCTAGCACTACTGGAATCAGCTACTTTGCCATCTGCCAGCTCTTTGCCGCTCGCTGGCGGGACGGCAAAGAAGCTTCTTGCCATCGGCTACCCGGCGAGGCGACAAAGAACTGGCTAATGGCAAAGAAAGCCTTTGCCATCGGCCGATTCTTTGCCGTCCGCTAGCGAACAGCAAGATTCTTTGCCATCCGCCAGCGTGACGGCAAAGAGGAGGGGCCCCACTGAGTAGCTGTTTAAAAATACTTACCGCCCCCCCCCCCTCTTTGTCGTCTGCTTGCGGACGGCAAAGAGCATATTAGCGGACGGCAAAGGTGGCGGACGACAAAGATTAAACATATCTAACGGCGCGCCCCACCCGCCCTCTCTCTGTTTCTCTCCCCTGCTCCCACACGCGCGCCGCCGCCCCCACCACTCGCCGCCGCCCGTCGCTTTCCGCCAATACCAACCGGCCCCCGCCGTCGCCCGCCCGCCTGCCGTCTCGGCGCCTGCCCGCCGCCCGGCGCCGCCTCGCCCGCCCCCTCCTCCACCGGCCCCCGCCTGTCGCCACTGCTTGCCGCCATTCAAGCCCCCGCCCGTCGCCCCGCCGCCCTGCCTCGGTGCCGCCACCCCCCGCCCACCGCCCGGGCAGCGCCCGCCTCAGCCGGCCCGCCCCTCCTCCACCGGCCACCTCCTCCACCGGCCCGGTGAGCTCTACCTCTCCTCTGTTTTTCCTTTTTATTCTGTTTTTTTATTTTTAAGTTTATGTTTAGTTTAGATTTAGTTTAGATTTAGTTTTAGTTTTAGTTTTAGGTTTAGTTTTAGGTTTAGGTTTAGTTCTAGTTTAGTTTTAGGTTTATATTTAGTTTTTTCCTTTTTTCTGTTTTTTTTAGTTTTAGATTTATGTTTAGTTTAGATTTAGGTTTAGTTTTAGGTTTAGTTCAGTTTTAGGAAAGAAGAAGAAGAAGAAAAAAACAGGAGAGGAGGAGAAGAAGAAGAGGAAAAAGGAAAGGAAGAAGAAGATGAGGAGGAGGAGAAGAAAAAAGAAGAAGAGGAAGAAGAAGACCTCGGTACAATGCTGACGACCCTAAAAAGGGTGGATCCAACCTCAGCCTATTCAAAGGGAATCTCGCACCAGCTAGTGTTTCATATCCAGTATCTTTGGATAACGAAGAATGGCGGACCATTTCGTTGTATATCTTCAACAACCTGATAGAAGTGTGGCCGTACATAGAGTAAGTTCTCGGTACATTGTTTCGCAACTTCTATTTCCTTTGAACTGCTCTTATTCCTGGAATGTCATACAGTCGATATGTCGCCATATTCTCGTATGGAGCAGAGATCCAAAAGGATTCCGTCGAAGAGTATGAGCTTCTGCATAAAGCAAGGAGGCGGCTACCCCGGTTTCATCTCTTGGTTCAAACAAACGGTAATTTCAATTAGACAATTTCATTTCATTCGCTAATTTGTGCGTAATGCAACAATCCTTTCATATTAAACTTGTAGGCTAATTCAGAGTCTATGGACGCCAAATTGAGACAAGTTGCTAATGGTTTTGACTATAAGGTCCGTTCATTTGACAAGTATGACATCAACGGGTATCGCTTTCGTACCTATGGCAAAGAGCAATCTATGGCCGACCAAAAGTCTACAAATTTTTGTGTATCTGCTATCGGCGAAGGAGGTACCGAGTATTATGGGAGAGTTGAAGCAATTTATGAATTTCTGTTCTATGGTGAAAACCCACCGAATGTCGTAGTCTTCAAATGTTATTGGTTTCAGCCGAAGGAGACTAGAAGGACTCATGAACATATAGGGCTAGTTGAAATCAACCAAAGCACCCATTTAGATGTTCACGATGTCTATATTACGGCTCAACAAGCGACCCAAGTATTCTATCTACCGTGGGCCTGCCAAACTAATCCAAATCTGAAAGGTTGGGATGTCGTTTATGAAGTGCCGCCACGTGCTAGACTTTCTCCCCCAAAGGAAGAGGATTATGAACCTCACATTAACCCAGACACATATGAAGGAGAATTATTCCAAGAGACACGTCTTTCCAAACAGCATTTCAAGAACCGCTATGCTTCACCCCAAAACATTGCAGTAGACAGCGACAGTGAATCCGACATCACCCCAGAGGAGGAACAAGAAGAGCCGGAACAAGAAGAGGTTCTTCTTTGCGGATGACCTGTCAATGCTTGACCGATTCGTCAAGGTGGCCTTGCACATGTTGATGCCAATGAACCCTATGAGCCCATCATTGATTATAGTGATGATGATGATTATGCATTTATTGATGATCTTGATCGAGATTATTAGTAGTGTCGGTATTCAATTTTTTATGTTGTACTTGATGATGATACACTTAAGTGATATACATATTATTATTCATGTTGGTACTTTTTTTTTATGTTGTACTAATTTCGTTTATTCTTTGTCATGGCAGGTGTTGAAAGATGGTGGGCGCTGGTCGGGAGCGCCTTGAGGCCTTCTTCGTCGGTGGCGTGGTGCGAGGTCTTCCATTCCACACGCACCTCTCCGCCGAGCATTGCTAGACAAGATGGCGACACCGGCCGGGCCCTTCTTCGTCGACCGCGGTGCCCGGCGAGGGACGAGGTAAGAAGAAGAGAGGAGGTGGAGCACGTGGTCGCGGGAGAGGAGGTAGGGTGACTCTTCTGGCGCCTTCCTCGCCGCCGCCCCAATTTATTTCACCCGAGCACGCGTATTTGCCTAGGGTGGACTCGTCTGAGGAGGAGGCTACACGGACTCCGGTCCACGGGTCTTCGGCCCACGAGCCTCGGGTCGACTGGCCTTCGGCCCAAGAGTTGGGCCCACGAGAACCCGGAGGAGCACACGTCTGGATGGGGTACTTGGTCGGGTCAGCCTGAGGAGCCGAGTGGCCATGCTGATGATGGCGGGGAGCCGACTGATTTTGAGGAGGAGGGGGAGGAGGGGGGCAACGTCTACCAGCGTGGTGCTACACGGCTCCCGTCCGTGCCGGCGACCCGCGAGCAGAGGTGGTTGATTTTCCCTGATGGGGAGAGGTAAGTGCATTTAATATTTTTGTACCTTCTGCATTCACGTTTCTTCAAATAACTAATGCGTTGGCCTTGTCATGCTGCAGGGGTTGGGACCACCATGAAAGTGTCCGACGGCCCGACTCCGTCATTGGAGTTCTGATTCGGCAAAACTTTCCGGGGTTTGTCACGTTGCCTGGTGAGGGTCGGCTTCCAGAGGTTGGATTGAGTTGGGAGCACTACTTGGCTGCCCCGGCCCCGCCCGGTGAGATTATCGACGGTGTCTTGTGCAAGACGAGGGTAGACGTGGTGATTAGAAAGTTCTGGCTAATTTCTCCTTTACACAATTAAAAATCTTCAACTAGCTAGCTATTAATTGTACTAATCAATATTGTCTCATTTGATTGCAGACATTCTACAGGTGTGAGGAGGGATACGAGGAGGAGGCGGCAGATGTTATCCACAAGGAGTGCAAGCGCCTACTTCAGAACTTACCGCATGAGGCTTGGGTGCAGGCTGTTCGAGACTAATACGCCGGGCGTGGTATCAAGAAGCCCAAGCAGGAGTGCCGCGATAAGTTCTTGAGTAAGGAGCAGTACATGAAGGTAATTCTTAAGGCCTTGTACTTAATTCCTTCATTTAGTAATTCATAGCCGTACCGGTGAAGTTTCTATTTGCTAACTTAGGCCCCTCCGAGATGGTGTGCGGATCGGATGGATTGTTGGGAGGTGTTGGTCAATGCGTGGTGCTCACAACAATGGCGGGCCACCCACAACGAGGCCAAGGACAAACGTGCCCAAATGGAAGGTGTGCCACACCACCAAGGCAGCTCCAACTTATTTCAAAGCAGGCGGGCTGGGTATGTGGTTTGCTTCATGATTCATGCAATTCATTCATCATGCTAGCTTTAGCCCTTTAATTACTAATTTACTTTGTTTCTCTCTTCGAGACGCGCTACAATAAAGGCGGATAAGGTGCAGGTGTATGCGACACCATGCCATAGCCCTGCTTGGCCCTTACAAGAAAGTCAAAACATTCTCTGCGTCTGACCTCGATGATGCAAAGAACTTCACCTACATCTCCGCCCACGACAAGCTCGTGCAATATAGAGATCAGGGGAAGGCGAGGAAAGGGGAGGACTTTAACCCGAGCCAGGATCCCATTGATACAGAGTTGCTGATGATATCTGGTGGCGGGAGGTCCCATGGCTCCATAGCCATGGGAGATGGACTTATCCGTTGTCCTAGCACTCTCCCGAAGATCAAGGCGCCGGTCGAGCTCCGCTCTGAGATAAGGCCTCGTGAGCGGCTGTCCAACTCGCCATCAAGGTTAGTTATACGTACTCAGCTATCTTTCTCCATTACATTGTGTGCGCTTCCATCAATGATTACAAATGGTCATGTGAGTGGTGTTGCAGGCTGCTATACAGAGTGAGAGAGATAGAACGGAGAAACTTCTGGCGGAGGCGGCGGAGAGGCAGCAGGAGTTGGAGGAGAGGATGACAAAGATGTTGGAGGAGGAGAGGGTTACAGAATGACATGCAGGCAAGGGCCATGTATGAGCTCATTGTGGTAAGTTTCTTCTGCAGATTACTTGCTAGTCTTAACATTTGAGTCTCATTACTAACTAGTATGACTCTGTTGTGAAAACCAAATGTGCAGTCTATGTGCGAGAAGTCCGGTCAGACCGCTCGCCGATGCAGATCATTGCTCACAGGAGCCTTGGTGAGTTTAATTTGAATGGACATTACTTGCTAGTCTTAACATTTGAGTTTCATAATGCTAACGAGACATTGGAAATGATCTTTGTTGCAGCTTAACTCGAGAAGCATCGCATACGATCCTTCTCCGGCTAAGCACGAGCCAGCCCGCTACTACACCTCCACGATCACGGTAAGTTTCTCTAGACTTAGACTTAGCTTTATTTCCTCCAATATGCTTACCATAATGACCTAGAGTTAGCTTACTTATGTCAAAAATTGCATAATTAGCTTAGTTAGCTCATAAATGATCCATTTTACCTAAGTTAGCTCTAAAATGACTCATTTTACCTTAGTTAGCTTACAAGTGATCCAATTTATCCAAGTTAGCTCTAAAATGACCCATTTTACGTAGATTAGGTCCTAAATGATCCATTTTACCTACGTTAGCTTTAAAATGACCCATTTCACCTCGTTAGCTCCTAAATGACCCATTTCACCTAGGTTAGCTCCAAAATGACCCATTTCACCTTAGTTAGCTCAAAAAGCGTGGCATTTCACCTTAGTTAGCTCATAAGCGGCCCATTTCAACTAAGTTAGCTCCAAAATGATCCATTTCACCTAGGTTAGCTCATAAATGATGCATTTGACCTAGGTTGGCTAAATAGCGACTCATTTCACGAAGGTTAGCTCATAAGCGACCCATTTCACCTAGGTTAGCTCATAAGCGACCTATTTCACCTAGGTTAGCTCATAAGCGACCCATTTCACCAAGGTTAGCTCATACACGACCCATTTCACCTAGGTTACCTCATAAAGCGACCTATTTCACCTAGGTTAGCTCATAAACGACCCATTTCATCTAGATTAGATCATAAATGATCCATTTCACCTAGGTTAGCTCATAAGCGATCCATTTCACCTAACTTAGCTCCAAAATGATGCATTTCACCTAGGTTGGCTCATAAGCGACCCATTTCACCTAGGTTAGCTCATAAGCGACCCATTTCACCTAGGTTAGCTCATAAGCGACCTATTTCACCTAGGTTAGCTCATAAACGACCCATTTCACCTAGGTTAGCTCATAAGCGATCCATTTCACCTAACTTAGCTCATAAGCGATCCATTTCACCTAACTTAGCTCATAAGCAGTCCATTTCAACTAATTTAGCTCATAAATGATCCGGTTCACCTAAGTTAGCTAATAAATGGCATATACTTCTTCTTCTAGTCTTCTTCTTCTTCTTCTATTCTTTTCTAACTTTCTTATTTGTCATTTTGCGTGTTTCATTCACTTCAAGGAAGCCAACATCATATGATGGATTGCTTGTTTTTCCTTTGATGCACTTCTTGTATTCTGCTCGCTTGCTGTGATGAAACTTTGCATATTGTAATATGTATGGATTGATGGGACTATGTGCAACCTACAATGTATGTATGGATGGATATATATGTGCTGGATATTTATGTGATGGATATATATGTGCTGTGATATATATATGTGATGTGATATTTATGTGATGGATATATATGTGTCTTTGTGTCTTTGTGATAATTGTTGGATATAAGAAAAACAGAATTAAAAAAGAGGCAGTGGGCTCTTTGCCGTCCATGCCATCGACGGCAAAGAGCCCTTGCTGTCCGCCATTCTAGGCAAGGGGACACGTAAACCCACATGCTTCACGGCACATGTGCCATTTAGCAATTTGCCTACCGTGGCGGACGGAAAAGGTTTTGTTGCCATTTGCTGACCAACAAAGAAAAGTCGATGGCAAAGACATAACCTTTGCCGTCCGGCCGTGGTTGACAAGAACCACCGTGGGCGTTGACGCATCTTGGCGTCAATCGGGCGGACGGCAAAGGGTGGTCAAATTTGTAGATCCATCGGGCCGACGAAAAGGCCACCGTTAGCCACCTAACGGACTAACATTGGCGGACGTCAAGTATTTTGCTGTCCCTCCCCTTTGTCGCTCGCCACTTTGTAGGCAAAGGACTCTTTGCCGTCCGCCGTGAAAAGCGACGGCAAAGGACACATTTGCCGACCACTGTCTTTACCGTCACTCTTTTGCCGTCCGCCACCGACGGCAAAGCTCTTGCCGTCCGCCGTCCGTGCCTTTGCCGTCACCGTGGCGAACGGCAAAATACTTCAGATTCTGTAGTGTAGGCCTCACGTCGTTCACCGCCGTGGTGCTCTCGGCCGCTGGTGGTCAATGTGGTCAACGGCCAAACTTCCATCGGAAGAAGTAATCTTGTCGCGTGGAGAGGATGACTGCTAGGTCCACGGCCGCAGCAAGGAAGTGCCTCCTTATTACGCGCAAAATAATTATTCCTCCACCAGACAGCGGGGACCCACCGGACGGGACATCGTTCATGAAAAAAATGTTTCCCCCCTGACTGCTGGGACCCACCAGCTACACCTTCGCACACAAGGAAGTGCGTCCGGGCAAAAAAACGATTCGCCCCCCTGACAGCTGGGACCCACCAGCTACATCTCCGCACGCAAGGAAGTGCGTCCGAAAAAAAAACGATTAACCCCGGTATTGGGACCCACCAGCTACATCTTCGCGAGCAAGGAAGTGCGACACGGTAGGGACCCACCTGGTCAAGCGTCGTGGGGTTGTCATTCTGGTCGCGAACGTGTACATACATACTGGTCGATGTAGAGGCGCGCACGTGTCGTAGTAGAGGCGCACACGTGTCGTAGTAGAGGCGCGCACGCAGCATGTACATGTAGGTACAGCGGCGAGGGTGCAAGAAAGAAAATACGGCCACATACGTACATACGGGCAGGGTCTCGAACGCCTACTCGCGCATACGTACATGGCTGGGTCGGAACGGAGAAACAACGTCGTCTTCATGTTCATGGGGAGCCAACCGGCTGGGTCGGAACGGAATGCGTGGTCGTGTTCATCGGGAGGGCTTGGACGGAACAGGCGATGGAAACGAGGCTGGCGCGCATCGCACAACGGAGGAAACAGACCTGCTATGTTCGGGCAGGGTCCTGTTGATCGGGAGGGTGTGGCGTCTGCATGAAACGGAGGAAGCGGACCTCCTACGATCCAAAGCAGGGGGTCCTGTTGATCGGGAGGGGTGTGGCGTACCGCAAAACGGACAAAACGGACCTCCTACGGTCGAAACGGGGGTCATGTTGATCAGGAGGGGTGTGGCGTACCGCAAAACGGGTGAAACAGACCTCCTACGTAGGAACGGGGGTCCTGTTCATCGGGAAGGGTGTGGCGTACCGCAAAACGAGACTCCACGAGATACTATTCATCTCCACCGTCGACCTCTTCCAGCCTCCACGGGCTACCGTCGACCTCCTCCAGCCTCCACGGGCTCCTGTTCATCCAGCCTCCACCGCGCGCTACTCCACCAGCTACTATTCAACCACCCCTCCACCGTCTACTGTTCATCCAGCCCTCCACCATCTATAAGCAACGTCGTGTTTGGTGTAGAGTAATTAAAGCTTCAAACAGAAATACTCCCACTGAAGTTTGCATCCTCCGCAAACTCGTTGATTCAAGATCCGACTAGCACATGACTAGTGAGCTTTTAGTGCATCACCGCTAGACAACATGCCATCCCGTAAGCAAATTTCGTTAATCGATTCTACAATAATTTCTGGCTTACGAGAAGGTATAATTACACTCGCCCCAACCTTCTTTTGCCGAAGGCCCAAAACCAGGCTTTTGATAGCCTTGTCAAGTTAACCTGATGCAAGGTATGTCCGGTATCCCATACTAACCTTCAGCTAAAGGACACCTAGCAGCACCCCAATTTTATGAGCTCCACTACTAGACGTGATTTTGACGGGCGTAAGGTGCAACATCGGGATGGCAATTCGCTTGATATTAATTAGGATCGTTTCTACCATTATAACATGAATAGAAACAAAGAAGCATAATCACAAATAAACACATATTGTGAAATAGTATGGCTCTTCATGGATGTTCTTCCGTGCTCATTCCAACTCCATGACCATCTAGAAACTCCATCTTGTTTATCACGTACCGGGCGCCAAGCCGCCAACCTGATCTCTATTATCCAACTACAACTAGTAATGAATTTCCACATTGAATCGTTGTAATTCGACATTTGTGTCGTTATACAATATAATGACAAGACTTTGGCTCCTCATTGTCGACAAACATGACACGCAGCAGCCATGTATAAATTACACACATGCATCACATACATGAGCTATAATTCACATCAAACCTGCAAAACAAAGTTACGTATAGAATCGCATTTTATCGGGTTTGAGCACTGTGGTATTTAAATACAAGGCGCTACGACGGCGTGTCCCGATATCGGATTCTTCCGATTTGACCGATCTATCGACGTCATGCTGAATCCGATTCGGATTTACATTTCACTGCTAATAATCATACGGATAACCGACCTAGTAGGGGTAGATCGTGGTCACTTAATTTCATCGGTCTCGATCGATGTAGTAAACATAGCCCCATCGATCCACGCAGTTGATCTCATCAATCGCGATAGCCAATCTCATAAACGATGACAACTCATCCGCTTCCTCCACATATCTAATATGCTACGATCTGAAACCAAATCCTATAGCGTAAGCTTCCGATACTCAATCGTTGTCTTACCAAGAGGGTGCGCCGACTTCAAATTAAAATTTTCTACGCCAGAGAACAACCATGAACATGCTACGGAGATGGATCATGCTTTGTTACCACTTCAGACGCCAGAGTGCCATGCAAACGAAATAGAAGAGTTGGGGCAGTCTTCACGTGGTTCGCCTCCTCCCGCCCGCTTCTCCCCACGGCACGACATCGGAATCCCCATACAGGCTCACGAGCGCAAGTGCACCGCCTAATGGTATCCGACGCAGAGGAACGCCGTGCTGAACGAACCATCACACAACCGCGGCGAAAGTAGAGTGTGTCTATTCGCAACATGCAAACCCTAGTGACAACGCCAAGTGATCAATCCCCTAAGTGTGCGAAATTCCACTTTATATAGCGCCTGTCACGGGCTCAACACTTGGGCCCTCGCGACGGACCTCCTAAAGCCCATTTAGCCCATTTCCGGCCACAATCCGGATACGTACCGATCGTGATCCGACTAGTGTCCTCGGATCCGAATTTCGTAGGTTCTCTCTTGCCGCTGCACTTAGGTTCAAGTCGATGACAATGTATCACCTCCGAATCGCACGTTGGTAGCGCTCTATGCAAGGCATGCCGTAACACCCGCGTAGTATGAAGCTCGTTAGCAAACTCGTATATCACACTTCCATTCCTTTCGCGCCACATGATATATGCTGTCGTGCTCGCGCGTAGTCCGTCATCCTTGTGCTAGGCCCTACCTCTTTCTCAAGGTTCTAGTGATGCTGACCAATAAACCGCATTATCTCATAATCCTTGTCGCATGGCCATGCTTATCCCGGGTCGGATGACATCAGGGGCCCATAGTATATCTCTCTGTGGTCTGAGGGGAAAAATCTCATCTTGCTCGCCGACAATGTCTCAAGAAGATGGGTCCCGACAAGCCCGAAACCTACCTTTGTAACTACCCAAATACGGGAAGGCGCTTATCGGCCTAAAGCATGTCCTGTCACCATCCCGAAGTATGCTGTACTTTCGTGTCTTAGGACATAGAACGATAAGCGTACTAGAGACTATTGCATGACATATCACTGCCTCATAGCGTTGGGTCCGTCCTTCAATTCGACCTTATCTCGACTGATCCGCCACTCACATCGAATCCACCAAATCCTTCCAAGTCCATACATCTTATGAGCATCCAATGCTCCATGGCACAGTGAGACCAAGCCATCGACTGTCACATGCTAGTCTTGTCAGGGTCATTCAATACACAACCCTTTCTCTCGACTAGGGACCTTTAGGACAAATATCATACAATGCATAGTCCCACAAACAAATCACGCATTTGCCGATACACATCATTGATAATGTCCAAGGACTATCTTTATTCATAAACACATAGGAAATATCATCATATACATGATTGCCTCTAGGGCATATCTCCAACAACAACAATGCATTGAGTTATAGGTAACTTTTTAAGTAGCTAGTTTTGAGTGTTGTACATGTTCAACAACTTGTAAAGTATGCATCCTAGGAATTTATGTAACCCCCGGGGCGACATGTTACGTATAGCAACGTAAATAGAGTTTGTAACAACTAAAGTTTAATCAACATGTCAAGTCTTTTGATTCACCCAAGTAATTTTTCTATTCATCCATACACACTCACCCGGTTTCAGAAACATGGGACATAGCCCAAGAGCGACATCTAACTACCCTTGACCATGGAAATGGCTATATCAATAGTTTTTGGCATTTACAAGAGATTGCATACTTACCCAAAGATCCGTGTGAAGCCTTTCAGGTTCATCCACGCACCCGCTGCACTGGGCAATTCGTGGGTAAGCACCCCGATCACTACCTTTCCTCAGACGCCACCAACATGGAATCCATTCGATTGATATCAACCTCAGGCCACAATCGTGCTCACATGTTTAATTTGGTGGAGCCACACCTATATTCAACACATAGCACAAGCTACCAATACAGGTCCAGGTTCTCAGGAAAATACTATGACATTTAATACGACCTCGTCCGAGAGTGACCACGCCCACTCCCATCACTAGTAATGCATCCTCCATGCTAGCGTGGACTAGGTAATCAATAATGCCTTTTCACATATAAGGGTAGAGTGGTCATGCATGTAAGGTTGGAGTAACGATCGAACTTAAACCAATTCGCTTTCAAAAAAACACTCACTTCTGCTCTCGTACACCACTGGCCATCAAGTGGTTACTTAGCCTCAGCATCTCCCTTTTTGGGCATTAGTGGCAATTCATGGGTTTTTTGAAAAGTCTTTTGAAAATATTTTTGTCTCCATCACCATGGCTACACCATTCCTTTATGAAAGTAATCCATTTTAGCATCAATCTACTCCCACCTCGCATATAACCCTCGTGAGGAAAGTAGGATCATGCAATAATGCAAGTATCAACAAGGAAGTAAATAAAGGTAACCCATCAGGTAAAGTGGTAACCACCTCATCATGATTCCTGATGCAACAACGAGATATGGTGCTATGGACATGCATAGACATGGTCAAAGGATGCTTGCTTGGTTCATCGTATTCTGCGCTTCCGTCCTTCCAAGTACTCCATTCAGTCTGGCCAACTAACGCCGTAAACAATCATAATATGCACACAACAAGGTAAAATAAAAGTTCTCTAAAAAATATGAATTTGACTTCTTTGAGGATACCTTTTGGTCGGAGAAACAATCCAAAGTGATTTCACTGGGATTTGATCAACGGATATTTGAACATTTCAATATAAGTTGGAACCAAGGGATTTATGGATTTGCAAAAAGTGTATAGAAATTATTTAAAAAATGAGAAAAGGCACCCATTTTACAAGAATGATTTTAAAAGCAATTTAGGAGTTGGTTTCACTAGATTTGGAATGATTTTTCTTAGAATTTCAAATGTTCGCTATACATGAAGAAATGGACCAATATTAAAAGCTGCTAGTGAAAGCATAAGGAATTTTTCTATAAACTAAGCTATGAACTTAGAAGCATCTAGAAATGGAAACCATGGCATTTGGATTCAAGATGAGCTCTGTGATTTTCTAAAGTCCATCATGTAAATAGGGAAATAGGGTCTTGTGAAATATGTGTGAAGAAATGTTCTCTGAAAAATGTGCAAGGTCCTCCATGAGGTAGAGCATGATTTATAGAGTCACTAGAAATTTGATTCATCAAATTTGGAGTTAGGATGAGTTAGCTATGGATTTTGCTGTTATCTGCAAAAGAAAGAGAATAAAAATATACTTATCCCGGGTTAACTGGCAAGAGATAGCCGGGCCGGCTCAACTGCACTACGCATGTGCCGTCGACGAAGAGGCGTATTCGATGAATACGCCTTTCCTGAAGGAGGCGGCAATGGCAGAGCCCGGGTTCTCCACTTAAACGTAGGCGGGCCCTCCTCAAGTGGCTCAGCTATGTTGCCCGGGCCGACAAAGGGCCTGGCTGCAAAGTTCGCCTTCCAATTTCTTCCTATGGCGCGACGGGAGACAAGAGGAGGCGCTGATGCTGGTTGGGCCGCGCCGCAGTATGCCTCCCATGGCGCGCTCTTCCCACCGGAGCCTGGGGGACCTTACTGCCATTCAAATCAGGTGGCACTCTGCATTACTGGGGCACCAACAGAATAATGGCCTCGATGAACAGGGCCAGATGGGGGCAATGGACTACCACCATCGGAGGAGTAACCCAAAGTGCGAGGAGACCTGGGCCTGGTGGAGATGCATTGAGACGATAGGGTGGAGGGACAGGCTCGGGCATCGCGAATTTAGCCTGGGCCGGGCGGCGGCTCTCGGCCATGGAGGCTGTGGAGGCCACAAGGAGGTGAGTGGGTTGATCCAGGGGCTGCCCGAGGAGACAGAGCGGGGATCCAGGGGCCTGGGTGAGCGAGCACGCCCATGGCTCACTGTGGTTTGGGGCAAGGCCAAGGCGACGCTGTCGCTGGCCAGAAAGGTCATAGGGGATCATGTGGGCGTGTCTCCAAGCAGGGAGGAGGTCTAGGACCAGGGGAAGGATTTAGGAGAGAGAGAGAGAGAGAGAGAGAGAGAGAGAGAGAGAGAGAGAGAGAGAGAGAGAGCTGGAGGGCCAGCCACGCAAGGTGGAGGTCGCCCATTGAGCCTTGGGTGGGTCAAGTGGCAAAGGGTTGAAGGCGAGGAGGAGAGAGGAGGGTACATGGGTGTAGCGTGGCATGGGACGCCGAGGTGGAACCTGGCTGCACGCTGGCGTAGAGCCGAGGTGGCTTGAGGTGTCGGGCAAAGGAAGCGTGAGTAGCCTTGGCGTGATTATGAAGATGCCTGAGCATGCGCTTTGGCATGCCCCAGCATTGCTTAAGGGCAGGCGCAACACTCATGTCCGTAGTGCTTGGGAGAAGTAAAGAAGTGGCTTAGGGCATTGGATGCTCAGAGAGCCACTAGGAGAGGAGAGAGAGCTGAGAGAGAGAGAGAGAAAGAGGCAGCCCAGAGAGAAGGAGAGGTTTTCACCCCCAATAATGGAGTTGTGAACTCGCTTATCACATTGAGGTAGAGTAGGACTAGGAGAAGCCCTGCAGAAAAATTTGAATTCAAGGAGAATAGTGAAGGTCAAATGATGATTTAAAATGGAGAAGGAGTTTGATAAAGTTTTGAGAAGCAAATTAATTCCACTTCGACATCGTAATTCAATACAGGATCAAAATGGAATATAGAGTTGAGGGTGGGACTTGTACCAAGTTTGAGTCCATTTGGAGAAACTACTAATGTAACTTTGGCAAACCCTAGAATCAATCAGTAATGGGTTTTCCAAGACGTCATGAAAATCTTTTCCTTGATGGAACACTTGGTGTATTGTCACTACTTGAGCTTTTACACGCCCGTAAAAATTCGAGTCAAAAGGATAAAGTTATACGTAGAGTTGTTCAAGTTTAGTTATGACAAGAGGGTTTTAGCAATTTTTGTGAACCAAAATGATTTTGATTGAGGATGAAACTTTGCAAGATCATCACATTATGCATATGTGACTTGATAGAATTTTCGATTTATTTGAAAATATTTATAGAAATATTTCAAATACTTGGAAATGAATGGTAAATGGTTTTGGAGGGTTTTGTCCAATATTCTGAAAATGACCATGTAAGCCGAGACTTCATATATATGGACAATATATGTCCACTTGAAGTCTCCCTAAATTTTCTCAAATATTTTTGAAACATTTAAAATAATTTTAACTCTATTAAATACTATTCTGCCTTATGAAAAAGTCTTAGATAAAACAGCAAATAACTTCAAAATAATATTTTTGTGGTTTTAGGGAGTCCTACATTCTACAGGATTGAAATATGTTTTGAAAGATTTTTCACATCCCAAATTAAGTACTGTAATTCATGCGTTAACTGTGGGAAGCTTAAAATCTGATTTAGAAAATACTTTTCGCCAAATTATATTTTGAAAGAAAATACTAAAAGGAAATATGCCCTAGGGGTAAAAATAAATTTGTTAATTATAATTACTTAAATCATGAAAAAATTAAAAAATTCATGCTAGAATTGTATTAACAGAAACTTAGTACATGTGTGAATACATAGACAAAACGTATCGTCCCTAGTATGCCTCTACTTGACTAGCTCAAGTTAATCAAAGATGGTTATGTTTCTCAATTACACACATGTGTTGTCATTTCGATGAGCGGATCACATCATTAGAGAATGATGGATGGATACACCCATCCATTAGCTTAGCATTATGATCGTTGGAGTTTTATTGCTATCAGCTTTCTTCATGACTTATACATGTTCCTCGACTAGAGATTATGCAACTCTCGAACACCCAGAGAACAATCTGTGTGCTATCAAACATCGCACAACGAATCGGGTGATTATAAAGATGTTTCAAGGTGTGTCTCAAGGTGTTTGTTGGTTGGCATAGATCGAGATTCGGATTTGTCACCCAGTATGCATCGGAGAGGTATCTCTCGGCCCTCTCAGAATGCATATCAATATAAGCCTTGCAAGCAATGTGACTAATGGGTTAGCTATGATGATGCATTATTTAACGAGTAAAGAGACTTGCAATAAGATTGAACTAGGTATTGAGATACCCCACGACCAATCTCTAAGTAACATATACCGATGACAAAGGAACAACGATTAAGTGCGTTCGACCGCAAAGATCTTTGTAGAATATGGTGGAACCAATATGGGCATCCGTGTTCCGCTTATTGGTTATTGATCTAGACGCAGTCTCACTATGCTCATAGTTCCTAACCCGTAGGGTCCACACGCTTAACGCTCACGACGCATTGGTATTATGAGTTTGGTGTTTTGATGTACCAAAGGTTGTTCGTAGTCCCTTGATGTGATCATTGCATATTACGAGGAGTCTCAAAAATGGTCAGACATAAATATCGATATATTGAAGGCTATGTTTGGACACTCTGAATGGTTCCGTGTGAGTTCGGGCATTATCAGTACCGTAAGTTACCAAACTCCCGGGAGTCATTGGGCCTTAATGGAGAGAGGAGGAGGCTACAAGGTGGGGGCACACGCCCCCAAGCCCAATCCATCTTGGAGGGGGCCCGCCCCTTCCTTCTCTCCTTCTCCCTTCCTTCTTCTCCTACTCATCTAGGAAGGGGAACTTACCCCACCGGGAGTAGGACTCCCCTTGGGCGCCATGAGGGCCGGCCCTCCCTCCTCCACCTCTATATAAGGGGAGGGGCACCCCATAGACGCACAAGTTGATTGTTTAGCTGCAGTGTGCCCTCCAAGATTTCCACCATTACATTCGTTGCATTGCTTAGACTAAGCTCATACCGGTAGTTTACTATCACCGCCACCACACGCTGGCCGCGTCGACGAACTCTCCCCCACCTCAGCTGGATCTAGAGTTTCAGGGGACATCACCGTAGCTGAACGTGCAGATCGCTGGAGGTGCCGATTTTCTGGTGCTAGGATCGGCCTGATCGTGAAGACGCATTATCACATCAACCTGCTGTCATGACGCCTGGCCATGTCTACGAGGGCATGGACAACACTCTCCTTCTTGGCGGCGTATCACCTAGATGGATCTTGCATGAGGATTTTAAATTATCATGCCTCAAAGCGGGTATCCGGAAATGTCTTTACAGATGTTACATGAGTAGAACACAAAGAGTTGTGAGGATGAATACATCACATCAAAGATGTCATACTTTGATTCAACAGTATTGTTGATGAAGCGACCTGTGATCGGAGCATTACGCCAGACGCTATGCAAGATCGGTTTCAACGGGACGCGTTTTGCATTATTAGGTGGACATGGGTGTCAGCTTTCTCCAACTTTAGTTGAATTCGAGTGTGACTACCTTGGCCTGCCGAAGGTTAAAATAGCACACTCGGTAAAAAAATCATCGTGGGTTTTTATGCGAGGTAAGAATCTGCCTTTCTTTCAGCCCGTGAGCAGCCACTGCAAACTCTGGGTAACAAACAAAGTATAGGATGTCTAAATTTGTTTTTTGCAGGGCATGGGCCAGATGTGGATATGGTCAAGACATGATGCTAAATTTCATTAAAGGAGATGATCATGTTTTGTAACAGATTTATCTAAGAATCGGCAGAGTCATATGGTTGTCGCTTATGTATGCAATGCAATCGCCTCGTAATTGTTTCTTTTGCTTTCATCACTGTTGCTCAGCGAGTAGTCATAGAATAAATAGTTACGTAGACGACAATGATGCTATGATGGGATCATGTCGCTACCAAGTGATTTATGGTGATCCCCACGGGGTGCTTTTGAGATGGAGATCAAAGGCACAAGATGATGATGGCTATCATATCACTTAGTATTGATTATGTGTATGTTTATCCTTATATCTTATTTTGCTTAGTTTGGCGGTAGCATTATAAGATGATCTCTCACTAAATTTCGAGGTACAAGTGTTATCCCGAGTATGCAATTGCTGTAAAATTTCCCCGTCGCGTCGAGACACCACGTGATGATCGAAAGTGTGATAAGCTCTAATGCCTCACATACAACGAAAAGCCAGTTTTTCACATGCGTAATACTCAAAGTTAACTTGACGAGCCTAGCATATGCAGATATGCCTCGTAATCGAGACCGAAAAGGTCGAGCATGAATCATATAGATACATGATTCTCCAACATAGTGGATGTTCACCATTGAAAACTACCCATCTCACCCGATGATCGGACATGGTTTAATTGATATGGACTTCCTTCACGTGGATCACTTAGATGTGATTAGAGGATGTCTATCTAAGTGGGAGTTCTTGGCAATATGATTAATTGAACTTTAATTTATCAAGGACTTAGTACTTATAGTATTTTTGGTATGTCTATGTTAAGGTAGATAAATGGCCCATGTCAAGTTGTTCCCTGGGCTGACCTAACACGCTCCCTAGAGAATGCTGTTGAAAGATGATGGTAGTAGCTTACACGGACTGGGTCCATAGTTTTATGATTATCTCATTGCTGCACCTAAGAACAGCGCCTCGGAAGCAATCATGGTGCCACAATTCGCTGCAGGAGCAACGCCATACAAGTTATGAATGTATGGCGTATAAAGTCATGACTACCATAGTTCAAGCAGTTATGCTTACGGTTAGAACTGGATTAACGAATGCTTTGAAATATGGACATATGAGATGTTCCAGAGTCGGGTTAATATTTCAAGCAAATGCCCCATTGAGAGATATATGAAGTTCCAGTTAAGTTCTATAGCTGCAAAATGGAGGAGAATAGTTCTATCGCGATTATATACTCGTGAGTGTCCGGGTACCACAACCACTTGACTCAACCGAGTTAATCTTCCCATGATAAAATACCGATGAGTTCTTCAATCACCGCCACCAAGCTACAAAAGCTTCGTGATGAAATCTATAATATGCAAGTGGATGGATAAGACAATTCCCGAGCTCTTCGCGATAATGGTCATGTGAGGTAGAAATCAAGAAGGAGCATCAAGGTTGATGGTTAATACCACCCATTTCAAAAGAAAAAGGGCAAAGTAAGAAGGGGAACTTTAAGAAGAACAACAAACAAGTTGCTTGCTCAAGTAGTCAGTCTTGGACCCAAGATCAGACTCAGTGCTTCTAATCAGAAGGGACTGGTCATCGAAGCGGAACCCCAAGTATTTGGCGAGAAGAAGGATGGCAAAGAAAGGTATATTTGATACATGTTATTTATGTATACTTAACTAATTCTCGCAGAGCGGTTGGGTATTTGATTCTCAAGGTTCTCCGCTATAATATTTTCTGCAACCCAAAAACAAGGGCTACATTGCTTAAGATTGGCTAAGGATGAGGTGATTTACGCTGCGGGTTGGTTCCAAGTCGATGTGATTACTGCCGCACGCTACCTCTACATCTACCTTGGATTTGTTTTAGACCTAAACAATTGTTATTTGCGCCGCTGGAGCATGAATATTACATTCCGATCTCGTTGATGCGTAGACGGTTATTCATTTAAATAAAAGAATAATGGTTGTTTACTTATGAGTAATATCTTTATGGTCATGCAGCCTTGATGAGTGGTCTATTTCCTTACTAATGTTGATAGTAGTGATGTATGTTCATATAGTATTGAACCCAAAAGATATGTTTAATAATGATAGTGCAATTTATTTGTGGTAATCGCCATTTAGGTCATATTATGTAAAGCGTGATGAAGAAACTCCATGCTTATGGGCTTTGGAATCACTTGATGTTTATGAACTATGCCTCATGGGCAAGATGACAAAATGTTGGGGAACATAGTGTACTTTCAAAATTTTGCACGCATTAATGCTAAGATCACAGGATGCATAGCAATGAGAGGTGAAAGTGTTGTCCACGTGACTGTGAGACCGTAAGCGGAAGCTGCTTAACATATGATTTAGTCGTAGACGTTTCATGATCGACCGTATCCTAGTACCGAAGTATTGCAGACTTTATCGACCGCATATTATCGCTCGTCTTGACGCCCCACTTAACTCACGATCCAACAGAGTGTCGAGGAGAGCTTCACAAGACGACGGGCGTGATGATGGTGATGATGAAGCTAATGCATGTGGCTTCGCCTAAGCACCGGTAAACGATATGACCGAGGTGGATTACATGAGGAGGCACCACAAGGCTAAGAGATCAATGATCAACTTGTGTGTCTATGGGTGCCCGCCACGAGCATAAAGGATGAGGGAGGAGGAGGCCGCCCCATAGGGCTTAATCAAAAGTGTGAGTCCCCACGAGATTCCTAGTCTCAGTAGGATTCCACCTCCCATGGAATAGGTAAAAGGGAAGTATAAAGGAGAAGGAAGGAGGCTTCTTTCCCTAGTCCAATTCGGACCAGTCCATGGGGGTGCGCCATCCTTGAGGCCTTTCCTTCTCCAGATGCCTCATTAAGGCCCAATGTAGTTCTCAGAACTTCCTCCTGCATCTCAAAATACCCGAATCAATCTAACCTTCTGATGTCCGAAGATAGCCTTCCTACACATCGATCTTGCCTCGACCATTTTGAGACTCCTCATCATGTCCCTGATCTCATCCGACCAACAAACTTCGGGTCATCAAATCACATAACTCATAATATAAATCATCACAGTAATCGCTATGCGATTCTACGTTCGAACTATGTAGACACTGACTCATCTCCGTCAATAACCAATAGCAGAAACTGGATGCTCATTGGTTCCTACATACTCTAAGATCTTTAACGTCAACCGCATAACAACATATGTTGTTCCCCGCTTGTCATCTAGAGCAGTTATTTTGCCCGAGATTCGATCGCTTGTGATCTCAATACCTAGTTCAACTGGCACGGCAAGTCTTTTACTCGTCTGCATCGCATCATCCCATGACTAACTCATTAGTCAGCATTGCTTGCAAGGCTTATATGATGTGCACATCGAGAGGGCCCGTAGATACCGATACAACGGCGACAAATCATAATCCGATCTATGCCAACCCAACAAACACTCTTCAGAGACATCTCAGAGAATCTTATAATCACCCAGTTTACATTGTGACGCTTGATATCACATAAAGGTGTTCCTCCGGGTATTCGGGAGTTGCATAACTTCATAAATGAGGAACATGTATAAGTCATGAAGAAAGCAATAGTTAATAAACTCAACCATCATAATGCTAAGATAATCTGACAGATTATCCATCGCATCATTCTAATGATGTGATCCCATTCATCAAATGATAATACATGTCTATTGTCGTGAAACATAATCATCTTTTGATTAACGAAATAATAAGTAGAGTGCATACTAGTATACCTGCTGGCCTAAGGTATTCACACATGCAAAGTTTCCTACAATACAATTCCCAGTATGAATAATAAAATTCTCTATCGCATTATAATGAAATATAAATAACAACTTTAATTGCTCTAGGCATATTTCCTTCGTAAAACTCTCGCTCTCCGTAATTAATGGAGCGACTCAATGCATTTGTTGGAAATATGAAATTTATCTATATACCCGAATGAGTGTTGACTCTCGCGGGTTACCCCTATTTTCTGACCTTCAGGATGATTTGGGCAGATATGGGCATATCTACTTGATGAAACATAAGTCCTAAACATTTGAAAGTTCAAAGAATTTCAGAGTGAACCGAAAATCATTGTAATAAGAAATAAAGTTTCTACAACTGATCGTGAGGAGAATATTTGAGTTACGTAGTTTATCTCATTTGAAACACGCAGAATTGTTTCAACTCATGCTACCTGGAACACCACAGCATAATGGTGTGTTTAATGTCGAATCGCACTTTACCAGATATGGTGCTATCTATGATGTCTCCTTTACCCGATTTACCGCTATCGTTTTGGGGTTATGCTAGACGGTCAGAATCCTTTGAGATGAGACCTTATGAACTGGTGGTTTGGCAAGAAACCCAAGTTGTCGCTTGAAGTTTGGGGCTGCGGCGTTATGTGAAAAAGTTTCAACTGATAAGCTCGAACCCAAATCGGAGAAATGTGTCTTTGCGGATAACGTTGAGACTATTAGTACACCTTCTATCACAGATCCGAAGGCAAGACATTTGTTTCTAAGAGGATCCTTTATAGAGAAGGAATTTCTCTCAAAAGAAGTGAGTGGGAGGAACTTGAGAACTTGATGAGGTAATTGTATTCTTCTCTTGAGTTGAAAGTAGTATCATGTGGTTGGCCCATGATTCCTACACCAACTAGTGAGGAAGCTAATGATGATGATCATGAAACTTCGATAAAGTTATTATCAACCTCGTAGGTCAACCAGAGTAAGATCCGCACTAGAGTGGTACGGGTAATCCTTTTCTCGAGGTCATGTTATCGGATCATGACGAACTTGGCTGCACCAAGAGGCCGGCGATGAGCCCAGATCCTAAAATGGCTTGATGCCATGGAAATCAGATGGAACCATGTATGAGAACAGTGTGGATTTCGCGATTTGCTCGGCTGATCGCAAGCCATAGAGAATAAATGGATCTTCAAGAAGAAGACCGACGCTTAACGGGTAATGTTATCGTTTCATTAAAGCTCAACTTGTTTAAAGATTTTCTCGCTGACAAGTTCAAGGAGTTTGTCTGAATCATGTTAGCAATTGCCACATTTTATGAAATCTCGCAAATGGATGTCAAAACTACATTCCTTAATGGATTTTCTTAAAGAAGAGTTATATGACGGTAAACCAAAAGGGTTTTGTCAACTAAAAGGTAAAGCGAACAAAATGTGCAAGCTCCAAATGATCCATCTATGGACTGCAAGCATCTCAGAAAGGAATATACACTTCTGATGAGTTGATCAAAGACATAGTTTTGTACAGCATTTCACTGGAAGTGCTTCTCCTCCTGTGATTACAAGAAAGTGGGAGGGAGCACTGCCAACTTTTCTCATAGCAAGTATGTACATATTGTTGATCGGAAATGATGTAGAATTTTTCCTGGAAAGCATAAAGGAGTGTTCGAAAGGAGTTTTTCAAAGAAAGACTCAGGAAGTTGGAGCATCAAGATCTATAGAGAGATAGACTGCTTGATAGTTTTTTCAATGAGTACATACCTTGACAAGTTTTTTTTGAAGTAGTTCAAATGGAAATACCAAAGAAGGAGTTCTTTCCTGTGGTCAAGTAAGGTGTGAAGTCGTAGTAAGAATCAAAGCCTCACCACGCTGTAAGACAGAGAGAGAATGAAAGGATACGCCTTGCATCATGCTCTATATCGATATTTATTGGCATTATGGGATGTTATTACACATTATGTCGAAATAAGGTACTATGCCTATTCTCTTATTTTACTAGGTTTACATAAAGAGGAGACTGTCATAGCTGTGAATTCTCGGGTCATGGAAAAAGTGAGCAAATATTAGACCTTATTCTACAAGATTCCAAATTCCCATGAAACTCAAATGGTTATTTGGAAATAGTAAAGATACTGAAAATGGAAGAAAAATACCAGGGGGCTCACACTGCCACAAGTGGTGGGGGCGCCTCTACCCCCGGGCGTGCCTCGCGCTCAGGCCCTCTTATGGGCTCCTCCCAAGGTCCATCTTCGCTATATGAAGTCTTTCATCCGAGAAAAATCATACAAGCTTTGACGAGACTCACGCCACGAGGCTAACCTGGCGAGCCACCTAGGGCTCTCATGAAATGTTTCACTGGGGGACACTTCTCCCAAGGGGGGAACATCACATCGTCATCACCAATGCTCCTCCTCTACTCCTGGAGGGGCTAACTCATCAACATTCTCAATCAGACCATCCCCAAAACCCAGTTTCATCCTCAGATCCAATCTTGTCCTCAGACCGGATTGGTACCTCTAGGTCATAGTAGTGTTGATTACCCTTGTAGTTGATGTGCTAGCTGGTTTATTTGGGTAAAGATCATATGTCTGCATCCAAACTGATTCTGTCAAGATTATGGTCCATTCAATTCCGGTTTAAATATAATCTTCCGTTGTAGTAAAAAGTAGTTGCACCTATTAAAGTTGAAGAAAAGACTATCACTTATAATGATCTCCGCTGCTTCCTACCGCTTATATCGAAACCACCTTTCCTCGTTAGGATCAATGATCATGCTAAAGCTTCAACTAGAGTTCAGAAAAGCAATATTAGAACTTATACACCCAGTGAGCAAGTTAAATTTGAACCTAATATTGCTATTGTTAAAGATCTCTTTGCTGATAATATCGATGGGCATGTTATTTACTTTGATGAAATCGCTAGAATTGCTAAACCCGGTGCTGAAGATAAACATAGACCTCGTGGTAGGTATGCCCGTTATTTCTGTTAAAATATGAGATCATTGTTATCATGGCTTAAAGATGGGTGTTAGTGCTAATGCAATACCTATTTCCTTATACAAAGAAATTATGCATGATATCGCACCAGCTGAAATATTCATTAAGCTTGCTAATAGAGATAATACTCACCAATTGGGATTGTTAGAGATGTTGAAGTCTTGTGTGGAAAAGTTAAATATCCTAATAGATTTTTTCTCTTTGTTCTTGGTTCCCCATGTGATAGCTTTTGTTCCATTATATTTGGTAGACCCTTCTTGAATATCGTTAATGCTAAGATAGATCATGAAGGATGTCGGGCATATTGGCTTGGATGATATGTCTCATGAGTTTAATTTCTCTAAATTCCGTAGACAACCTCCTGATGAGGAATTTCCTAGTAAAGATGAAATTATTAGTCTTGTTTCTACTACGACATCTCCCAGTGACCCTTTAGAACAATATTTGCTACACCATGAAAGTGATATGTTTATGAATAGAAAGAGAAGGGAAATAGATGAAGTGTTCTTTAAACAGTGGACCTATTCGAAACACAATTTGCCTCGTTGAAATCTTAGGGGATCCTCCTCCACCCAAGGGTGATCCCGTGGTTTGAGCTTAAACCGCTTCCTGATACTCTTGCAATATGCTTATCTTGATGAAAAGAAGATATATCATGTTATTATTAGTGCTAACCTTTCAGGAGAAGGAAGAAGAAAAATTATTGAAAACTCCTCAAGAAGCACCGCGTCGCTATTAGATATACTCTTGATGATCTTAAGGGCATTAGTCCCACTCTATGTCAACACAAAATAAATTTGGAGAAAGACGACAAAACCGGGCTATCGATCAACGACTACCGAATCCTAAGAGATGAAAGAAGTGGTGAGAAAGGAAATACTAAAGCTCCTTTTTTGGAGGTATATATAATTTATCCCGTTGTTGATAGTCGCGTAAGTCATGTTCATTGTGTCCCCTAAGAAAGGAGGTATTACTGCCGTTCCTAATGATAAAGATGAATTGATTCCCCAAAGAATTATTACAAAAGTTATGGGATGGTAATTGATTTCGCAAATTAAATAAAGCTACCAAAGAGATCATTACCCCTTAGGGCTTTTATTTTGATCAAATGCTAGAAAGATTATCCAAACATACACATTTTTGCTTTCTAGATGGTTGCTCCGTTTCCCCGGGGACACCGTCACCCGATGATCGCTACAAAGACCACTTTTACTTGCCCTTTCGGTGACTTTTTGCTTATAGACGTATGCCTTTTGATTTATGTAATGCACCTGCTACCTTTCAAAGATGCATTATGGCTTATATTCTCCTACTTTTTGGTGAAAAGATTTGTGAGGTTTTCATGGACGATTTTTCCGCTTTATGGATCCTCTTTCGATGATTGCTTCGAGCAACCTTGATCGAAGTTTTTGGCAGAGATGTGAAGAAACTAATCTTGTCTTGAATTGGGAGAAGTGCCACTTTATGGTTAATGAAGGCATTGTCTTGGGGCATACAATTTCTGAAAGAGGTATTGAAGCTGATAAAGCTAAAGTTTGCTATTGAAAAAGATGCCATGCCCTAAGGGACATCAAAGGTATAAGAAGTTTCCTTGGTCATGCCTGTTTTTATAGGAGGTTCATTAAGGACTTCTCAAAAATTTCTCGCTCCTCTCGACTAATCTATTAAGTAAAAAAGATATACCTTTTGTCTTCGATTATGATTGTGTAGAAGCATTTGAAATAATTAAGAAAGCTTTGATTGCACCTATCATTCAGCCCAATTGGATTGGAATTCACCCTTTGAAATTAAGGGGTGATGCTAGCAATTATGCCGGGAGGTGCTGTTCTAGGGCAAAGGGTTGATAAGAAATTAAATGTTATTCAATATGCTAGTAAAACTCTAGACAATGCCCAGAGAAATTATGCTACTAACAAAGGAATTCTTAGCAGCTTGTTTGTGCTTGTAAGTTCATACCTTATATTGTTGATTCTAAAGCAACTATTCACACCGATCATGTCATTATTAAATACCTTTATGAAAAGAAAGATTCTAAAACCTAGAATTATTAGATGGGTTCTTCTTGTTACAAGAATTCGACGGTATATTATTGATAGAAAGGGATGGAGAACCGCTGCATGTATAATCTTGTCTAGGTTAGAAAATGTTCTTTGATGACCCAATTAGCTATTGAAGATAGCTTTCGTGGATGAACAATTAAATGTCATAAAATGCTTCTTCGCATCGCTCCATGGTATGCCGACATGCTAATTACATTATATAAATTTATACCACCTAGTTTCACATACCAAAGAAAAGAAAAAGTTTTTCTATGATTTAAGACTTTACTCGGGATGACCTAAGCATCTTTATAAAGAAGGAGTAGATTGTGTTATTATATGCTAGTACCTGAGTACGAACAGGAACAATCCTACGCAAGTGTCACC